>CM061270.1:41377500-42767500 GCA_030848825.1 Tadarida brasiliensis
ATAATCAGTTACTAAAACAGAAAGGACAATTGGAAGATTTGGAAAAAACACTGAAAGTAGAACAGGAAAAAATGCTGCTTGAAAACAAAAACCATGAGACTGTAGCTGCAGAATACAAGAAACTTTGTGGTGAAAATGATAGGTAATATTTATATATTTTAGTTTTATAATATTCTTCATTATATCCAAAGTATATACTACCACTTAACAGTACCATCCACGCCTGGCGAATGTGGCTCAGTAAATTAAGCGTCGCCTCATGGACTGAGACGTCCCAGTTCAATTCCTGGTCAGGGCACATGCCTGGGTTGCGGGCTCGATCCCCAGTGCAGGGCATGCAGGAGTCAGCCAGTTGATGTTCCTCTCTCACATTGATGTTTCTATCTCTCCCTCCCTCTCTTTCTCAAAAATCAACAAAGGCCTATTTTTTTCTTTAAAGTACTATCTATAACTTAGAATTAAAAAACAAAAAGACTCCAGCAATAAATAAATTACCAACAAAATCATGCAGCTAGTTTAGACAAAATCCTAGATCTCCTTTTCTCATTGTTTCTCTCTTGATTTATTCAACTAATTTTCTTTTTTATTATTATTTTTTTATCCTCACTGGAGGACATTTTTCCATTTTTTGTTCAGATAGAGTGGGAGGGAGAGAGAGGAAGAGAGAGAGAGAAACATCGATGTGAAAGGGACACATCGAGTGGCTGCCTCTCTCACGACCCAACCAGGGGCCAGGGACAAACTGCAACCAAGGTATGTGCCCTCAGCGGGAACCGAACCCGGGTCTCTCTGGACCACAGGCCGACGCTCTAACCACTGAGCCAAACCGGCCAGGGCTAATTTTCTTTTTTTTTAATATTTTTTCTTTATTGATTTTAGAGGGAGAGGAAGGGAGAGGGAGCGAGAGAGAGAGAGAGAGAGAGAGAGAAACATCGATGAGGGAGAACATCAATTAGCCGCCTCCTGCATGCCCCCCACTGAGGATTGTGCCCACAACCTGGGCATGTGCCCTGACCGTGAATCGAACCTGCGACCTCTTGATACATGAGGTTGATGCTCAACCACTGAGCCACACCAGCTGGACTTGTGGTTGAATTTTAGAATCTTTGAATTCTCTGTGACATTAAAACTGGATTGGTTATTTTCTTTTTTGTCCTTTAATCTGAATATTTTCTTACCAATACTTTAAATTTTATATGATAAAATTTTACATATCTTTATATCTTCAATGTATTTAAATGCTGAAAGATTTCATTTCAAGGGAGAAAAGTACTCATCTTTTATTTTATTTTTATTTTTTTAATCCTCACCTGAGGATATTTTTACATTTTATCTTCAGACAGAGCGGGGGGGGGGGGGGGGGGGGGGGGGGGAGAGAGACATCAATGTGAGAGAGACACATTGATTGGTTACCACCCACACGACCCCAACTGGGGCCAGGGACGAACTGCAACCGAGGTTTGTGCCCTTGGCTGGAATCAAACCTGGGACTCTGGTCCACAGGCCAACCCTCTAACCGCTGAGCCAAACTGGCCAGGGCTCTTTTTTTTTTTTTTAATCTAGTGTTTACATAATAGAAACTGATTCTTGATCAGTTTAGTAACTGGCAAAAGAATTTTTATATTCTTTAAATTATGTCTGAATGTGATTTACAGCATTTTCACATTGTGTAAATTATAATGAAAGCTATAAAGAGAATCTAATTTTATTTCTGTTTTGATTTCTATTTATAGGTTGAATCATACATATAACCAGCTTTTAAAAGAGACTGAAGTTTTACAAACTGACCATAAAAACTTGAAAAGCCTTCTAAATAATTCCAAACTGGAACAAACAAGATTAGAAGCTGAATTTTCAAAGCTAAAGGAACAATACCAACAGTTGGACATTACGTCCACCAAGCTAAATAACCAATGTGAGGTGAGCTTTAATAAGTTTACTCATTGTCTCCCTTCCTTTAGGCACCAAAACATACCTAAAAACTAAACAGTGATATTATAATGACCAGCAGTATATATTTAGTGGGGTGTTTTGAAAATAATTGGTTAGGGATCATTGAAATTTACAAGTAATTCATAAAAACTTCCCTTATTATTAATTTCAATTTCATTTTACTATTAGTTTAAACTAGTATGTTCAGATTTTTTTTTTTTATCCTCACCCGAGGACTTTTTTTTTTTTTTTTTTTTGCATTTATCTTCAGATAGTGTGGGAGAGAGAGGGAAGAAGAGAGAGAGAGAAACGTCAGTGTGAGAGACACATCGACTGGTTGCCACCCACACAACCCCAACCGGGGCCAGGGACAAACTGCAACCGAGGTATGTGCCCTTAGCGGGAACCGAACCCAGGTCTCTCTGGTCCACGGGCCGATGCTCTTAACTGCTGAGCCAAACTGGCCAGGGCATGTTGAGATATTTTTTAAATTGTAAAATCGTGTCCTGTTGAATGAAAAAGTGTTACTGGCCACCTGGCATGTACTAATAGATCAAATAGGTAAAAATCTCTCCCCTTGTGGATTTATATTCTAGTGGAAGAAAACAGACAATAAACATAAGTAAATGAAATATATAGTGTTTCAGTGTTTTGTTATGTATGGCTTTGTAGGAAATTACCTACAAAACTTAGTGATATAACACAACCCTTTATTATGCTCACAGATTCTGTGGGTCAGAATTTGGACAGGTACAGTACAGAGAGCCAGTTTGTCTCTGCTCCACTTTTAGCTGGGCCCTCAGCTAGAAGATTGAAAGACTGAGTGAATGTTGGTGGTTGATGCTGGCTATCAGATGGAGGTATCAGTTTTCTCTCCATGTGGTCTCTTCCTATGGGCTGTTTTGGGCTTTCTCATAACATGTTGAGAACCAGACAAAGCCATCTCTGATTTAATGATCAAGCCTCAGAAATCATGCATCATTTCCCCTGCATTCTATTTATTGAGACAGTCAAAGTCCTGTCCAGGTTCAAGGGGAAGAGAAATAGACTCAGCCTATTGATGGAGAATGGCAAGATTCTGGAAAGGCACATGGACTGGAAATACTACTGTAACCATTTTGAAAATTAGCCTGCCATCATATGGTATGTTACAAAGTGATAAGTTATGTGCAAGTAAAAATGGAGTAGTATAAAGGAGGATAAGGACTGCCGGGAGGGGGGGGGGTGGAGATAAGGATGTGTAGATTGAAATTTTAACTAGGCATCATTGAGCAAAATTTTGAAGGAGATTAGGGTATTATTATGTGGATATCTGGGGAAAGACTATTCTAGACAAACAGCCAATGCAATGACCCTAAGGCTAGTCCGTGTGGCTGGAGTGGAAATAAGCAAAGGGGAGAGTAGTAGGAGTGAGCTCAGAGACGTGCCTGGGTCAGATATGTTGCCTTATAGGCCATTGTAAAAGAAAACATTGACTTTTATTCTGAGTAAAATTGGGAGCCATTGGGTTTTGAATAGAAATGACATATGCCTGTGTATGCAGTTCTATTCTTAATGTAATTTCATGCCTCTTCTTACAATGGTTTGATAAAGTGCTAAATGTTTTGAAATATAAAAAGGATATTGAACGTTTTAGATAACCCTTAAATTTTATGTTTGGTACCTAAATAATTAGTTTGAATATAGTTTAACACCTGAATTTCATGGAACTTTTAGGGAACCAGCACTTAAGCAAACCCTTAAATAGAATTAGGAATAGACTGTATAAGAAAAGTAATACCTAAAGCGTTTTGTCTGAAATTGTAAACCAATAAAAAGGAAAATAAGGAAAATTAGTTTGAAAGCATGTAAAGGGTGGGGCAAAGGCAGGTTTACAGTTGTTCGTGTGGAAAAATAATACAATAATTAATAAATAATAGTACAAGAATAAACTGTTGTGTGTACTCACAACTGTAAACCTACTTTGCCCCACCCTGTACATTTAAATACTCAACAGAGCTTAGAACATATAGAACATTCATTCTGTCTGTGGTTTATAAAAGTCTTTTTTTTGTTGTTAATCCTCACCCGAGGATATTTTTACATTTATCTTCAGACAGAGTGGGAGGGAGAGAGAGAAAGAGAAACATCGATGTGAGAGAGACACATCGACTGGTTGCCACCCACATGACCCCAACCAGGGCTGGGGACAAACTGCAACTGAGGTACATCTTGGCTGGAATCAAACCCGGTACACTCTGGTCCTCAGGCCGACACTCTAACCACTGAGCCAAACGGGCCACAGCTGTTAAAGTCTTAGGTAAAATATGATTGGGGTAATGAACTTACAAAATAGTAGAGTGAGGGACATGATGAATTAACTCCCCAAGAAATACTAAAATTTGACAAAACTGTCAAAAAGTATTATTTTAGGACTCTGGAACTGAAGTAAAATCATGCAACAAATTGAAAAGTAGTTATTAAAAACTACTCAACTTTGGGTAGGAGCTGTAGTTAGTTGTATGAGGCATTGTGACTTTTCCCATTCTCATTCCCCTCTCCCTTTCCTAATTTCAATACCTGGTAGTTCTACCTGGGTGCAGAGCAATCTATGAAAACCAGCACCTTTGCTACTTTGTTACTGACTTGATTTGAGCAGAGCACGGAAAAGCGCCATGCCCAGGAGAGTTGTCACATTGTAAGAGGAAATAGGTATAGGGATGAGGATAACTGGATTCAATTTTGCAATGAATCTGCCACATGTTATACTTCAATTTAATAATATATAAATAAAACAAATTTAGCACAACATGGACAGTTGTTAGATCTAGATGGCTGTTTATCGATATTCATAAATAGCTTTTCTATAGGTTTTATTTATTGATTTGAGAGACAGAGAGGAAGGAGAGATTGATTTGTTGTTCCACATATTTATGCATTCATTGGTGTGTTTTTTTAATTGATTTTTTAGAGAGATAAGAAGGGAGAGAGAGAAACATTGATCGGCTGCCTCCTACACACCCCCTACTGGGGATCGAGCTGCACCAACCCAGGCGTGTACCTTGACTGGGAATCGAACCAGGACCTTTCAGTCCATGGGATGACACTCAATCCAGTGAGCCACATTGGCTAGGCCATTCATTGGTTCTTACATGTGTCCTGACAGGGCATCGAACCTGCAACCTTGGCATATCAGGATGACACTCTATCCAACTGAGCTACTCAGCCAGGACCTTGAGAATTTTTAAATGTTCGTTTTCTTTGTCTTATTTTTTTTGGAGGAAGAGTTATTGTTGGCATTTGTTTGTTTATTTATTTATTTATTTATTTTTATCCTCACCCAAGGATATTTTTCCATTTGTCTTCAGATAGAGTGGAAGGGGGAGAGAGAGAAACATTGACGTGAGAGAGACACATAGATTGGTTGCCTCCCGCATGACCCCGACCAGGGCCAGGGAACAAACTGCAGCATGCCCTTGACAGGAATCAAACTCACAACTCTTTGGTCCACGGCCTGACGCTCTAACCGCTGAGCCAAACTGGCCAGGGCGGCCTTTTTTTTTATTTAAATACAGATCTCTGGGCTCTACTCCAGATCTGCTGAATTCTAATGCTAGAACCCAGAGATCTACATTTTAAAAAATATACTTTATACGTTATGCTAAATTTTGAGAATCACTACTTTGGCCTAAATGAGAAGGCATATTTCCTTCTCATTTCCATTAAGAAAAAGCAGCCCAATGCCACTGGTAGCCCAACTACCAGTAATATGAGCTAACAACACCAGTCATTGACAAGATTACCTGACTCCTTTGTTCAGGCCACAGAAAGTATATACCAGCTTGTAATGTTTCTTGAAAACAGTGGTTGGGGGAAGAATGAGGTTTATTAACTATCTATTGTGTACCTGGTATGACACCAGCTACTTTACATGTATTATTTAATCTTTGCAAAAATCTTACCAGATGGGAAGTGTTTCATAACTACTTAAACAGAAGGCCAGAGATTTGAATCTACCTTTTGGACTAGAAGTTAAACAATTTTGATGAAAGCAGTGTTTTGGGAACTAGATAATTTATTTATGTTAAACCCAGTGTTTATGAGAATTATGAAAATATATATGTACAGCACATAACCCAGTTCTTTAGCTGTCATTATTACTAATCACTCACATTCTGATCAAAGTGTGACCATCTAGCCCTGGCCAGTTTGGCTTAGCGGTTAGAGCATCGGCCCACAGACCAGAGAGTTCTGGGTTCAGTTCCTGCTAAGGGTCTGTACCTCGGTTGCGGTTCGTCCCCAGCCCCAGTTGGTGTTGTGCGGGTGGCAGCCAGTCGATGTGTCTCTCTCACATCGATGTTTTTCTCTCTCTCTCTTCCTCTCTCTCTCCCTCCCGCTCTATCTGAAGATAAATGCAAAAATGTCCTCGGGTGAGGATAAAAAAAAAAGTGTGACCATCTAATTGTTCAAATAGGAGGAGACATAAGTCTGTGGAGTACTCTATTTTTCAGATGTTTTGGGTCATTTATGTTAAATGTAAATGTTGATATTTTTAAAAATTACTGTTTGTGTTTAAACAGTTGCTAAGCCAACTTAAAGGAAATTTAGAAGAAGAAAATCGACATCTACTGGATCAAATTCAGACATTAATGCTACAGAACAGAACACTGTTGGAGCAGAATATGGAAAGCAAGGATCTTTTTCATGTTGAACAAAGACAGTACATGTAGGTGCCAAATAATTTTGCACTCTGAAATATTACTCATGATATTATAATTGCAATTTCTGGTGGCAGAGAAAACGCAATCTAATTTGTTTTGTTTTCAACATTATTATTTCAACATATATTTTTTTGAATGCTTATGTTTTAGTCTCTATGCTAATAACCAGAAATACTAATGTGAAAACATGGGTATTGCTCTTAAGGAACTAATAATATAAAGTGAGAAATACAAATAATTTCCATAATGGAGGTATGTGTAGGAGGCCATAGCATCCTTAGTCTGGGAGAGGTAAGGTGGACTTTCCAAAGTTGATTGCTTGAGCTGAGAAGACTTAGGGGTTCAGTAGGAATTCACCTGAGGAGGCATACAAAGCCAATGCAGCAGCAAATACAAAACACAGCAGTGTGGTGAAGTGTGCTATGGCATGCTACAGGATCTAAAAATCAATTTTTCTTGCTGGAGCAAAATTGAGGAAGGAGCAGCAAAGTAGTGAATAAGCTGTCACTCATGAGCCACTTCACAAAGGTTTTTCTATGCTGTACTAAGGAGCCGCTGAAAAATTTGAATATGATCAGGTTTGCATTAAAAACAAAAAACCACTGATGGCATTTTAGAGTATGGATTGGTGGTTCTGAAAAGAGAGACAAGAAATAAGTTGTTTGGCCCGGCCGGTATGGCTCAGTGGTTGAGCGTCGACCCATGCACCAAGAAATAAGTTGTTTGAAAGCTATTGCAATAATCTAGTGAAAAATAATTTACAAGCAGTGGTATCTAGATTAAATGCAAGAGAGATGTGAGAAATAGAATTGACAGGGCTTAATTATTGCTAAGTTTTGTCTCCATTGAGTGTGAACGAGTCTGGTAAAATCAGAATTTTGTCCTGGGCAGCTCAGTGTGTAGTCTTTGTATTACACCACAATCTACCTTTACTAAATTCTTTTCTTCCTCTTGTCACTAAATGAGAAACACCATAGTATAATAGAAAGCACAGATGTTGAAATCAGACAGCTCCTAAAATTCAAATCCCAATTCTTCCAATCACTAGTTTTGTGACCATAAACTAGTTACTTCATTTCTTTGATCATTAGTTTCTTTTTCTCCAAAATGGAGATATGATACCTACTTCTAGGATTATCCTAAGGAGTAAGTGAAATAATGTCATAGTGTACGTGATGGTGAGCCAGGGCATATATGAAAGAAACCAGGATACATTATACATTTTTGAAGCATTAATTTTATTATAAAATTCGGGGCAGGGAATTTTATTTTTATATTAATACACAGATATATCATGGAGCGAAAGGCAGAGTTTGCATGAACTTTTAAGATAAATGCAAACCTTCAAAGAAACTTCACATTTGTCACTGGCCTCTTTGAACTACACCTTCAATCCCTTCAGGGGTATGTATACCTTTACTCTCTGCCCCAAGAGGTATTTTAGCTTAAGCAGTGAGTATATCTAAAGCTCTTGGCATTTGAGTTTTCTGTCTCTTAAGCAGAGTCATTATCCAAAGATTCTCTTAGTATTCTGACCCTTGGTGACTAATCCATTTCTAGGGTTTCAGTGATTGTATTTATAGATTGATTTCAAATATTAGTGTCTATTCTGACTTTTGAAATTTAAATTAAAATATCCATCTTGCATGTCAGACATTTCTGCCTAAATGCCTGTGCCCCATGGTCCTAGCAGGATTGACAAAGAACAGGTAGTGCTGAGAACTTGGAGGTTCTGATAATATTTCAGCAGGAAAAAGGAGAAAAGAATTGGGAGGTTTAGGCTGCTATTTGTGCTGTGGTATAACTGCTGGCAACTTCTGTTCAAAAAGCATCTTCTTCCACATACTCTCAAATCAGTTTCTTCAGTTCCCACTACCCTGATTCAACCTTGCCTCTCAACTAGACTATCCATTAGCCTCCTGAATGCTTTCTTTACCTCCATCCTTTCTGATATATTCTCTTCTATCATTGAGTTAAGGTACCTAAAGCAAAGGTTTTATGTCACTTTGTAATGAAACCTTCAATAATTCTGATTTCCTATTGAACAAAATCTTAACCCAAAACTCCCTCGCTACTTACCCTCAGCTAAACTGCTTAATTTAGCATTCTTGTGTTTCCTTTCCAATCTGTCTAATATGACCTTGTTCTTCATGAGGCTTTTTTTTTTTTTTTAATCCTCTCTTGAGGACATTTTCATGATTTTTAGAGAAAGAGAGAGAGAGAGAGAGAATCATTGAAGAGAGAAAGAAATGTCAATCTGTTGCTTCCCACGCATACCCTGACCAGGGCTGGGGATCAAACCCACAACCTCTAGGTATAGCTGACTGGGAATCGAACCCACAACTTTTTGGTGTACAGGACAACACTCCTATCTACTGAGCTACACCAGCCAGGGCTATGAGACTTTCCTTTGGTCATCCAAGATAGAAATATTTTCTTTTTTATAAGTTCCTATTGTACTTCCATAGTACTTTTATTTTGGCTCCATTATTGCCTTGGATTATAATAGTCACTTATGTGTATATCTTCTCTCTCCTACTATATTGTAAGCAAAGCTGGGCTACTTAGTATTCATCTTTATATCACCTTATGCCTTCCTCATTGAAAGCGATCACTAAATGTTCATAGTATTCTTTGGCATTGTAGTTTTTTAGACAGTTTATTTTACTTGTTACTTTAGTCTATGATCTATGTAATATATACTACCAAGAACATAAAAGTGAGACTGAGATGTGGTGAAACTAGTATATTCATACATTGCTGAAGGCAGGAAATAATTCTCTGTAAGTAAATTAAGCCTAAATAATTCTGCCATAAAGGAAAACATCTGTGTGAAGATGCGGCTACAAGATTATTTATTATATTTGTAAGTGTAAGCAAACTATTCATCTTAATTTTTGCCTATATAAATTGTACTAAATCACCCTTCATTCCAAAAATGGTCCAAAAATAGGGGAAAAAAATCAATGTGGATATAATATTGTTTAATAGCTATAAAAAGATGTTAAGAGAATTCCTTTGTCTTAATGAGATTGTAACATGGAAAATTTTTTTCTGACAAGTCCTATTGAAGAATTGAAATTTTAAATCATGTATCCTTTTCTTTAAGTTGTAAATTTAAAGAAAAGGAAGAACTTGGAAAAAATCCATTGTTACTACCTAATAAATTCTTAGCTTTCAACTATGGTATCTGTATTTGTTTATGTTTTGGGGAGAAGTTAGATAGATCATAGTTACAAAATAACTTAATATCATTTATAACTATACAAAATGTGCATGTCCTAAAATTCAATTTTTATTTTTATAGTGATAAGTTAAATGAATTAAGACGACAAAAGGAAAAATTAGAAGAGAAAATTATGGATCAATACAAATTTTATGAGCCATCTCCTCCTAGAAGGTACTATCAACTAAATTTTACTCATTTTTATTCTGGAAAAAAAGAAAGTTATAGTTTAAACTTCTAATTTTGTGAAGGATTTTTATGTTGAATTTTAGACTGATAAGAACTTTTTACATTATTCTATCAGGAGAGGCAACTGGATTACTCTGAAAATGAGAAAATTGATAAAGTCTAAGAAAGATATTAATCGGGAACGTCAGAAATCTCTAACATTAACACCTACCCGCTCAGACTCCGGTGAAGGATTTCTTCAACTTCCCCATCAAGATAGTCAAGATAGTTCTTCAGTGGGTTCAAACTCTTTAGAAGATGGCCAAACTTTGGGGACCAAGAAAAGCAGCAGTGAGTGCTTAAACTCTTTAAACGTTTGTGATGTCTAGTATTTATTTAGAATCCTTTCTAAAACTTTTTAAAAAATAATTTCAACAATCCCTTGAGATAATAGTCTAATTAATACATTTCTTTTTAACTCCATACAATTATAAAATTCATTGCATACTACAATAATGCATAACCACATGATTTTCTGTATTGTGTGTTTAAAGATATCCCATATGCAGAAGTACCATCATTTGGCCAGGGAGGTAAAATAGTGTAGAAAGAACATTGAAATAAGAGCCAGAATACCTCTGCCACTTGCTAGTTCTGTTAACATGGGCAAGTGTTTTACCTTTGTGTCATACTTTAACAAGGTGTTAGGAGGAGCAAGTGAGAAATATTTACAAGAGCTCATTTTCATAATTATAACAAACTAGAATAATAAGGCATTTTATAATGAGGTTTTAGTCATACTTTGGTATCAAATTGGAACAAAGTTACATTGGGGAAAGCAAAGAAATAGGTATGAATTTGAAGAGAATGCTGCTGAAAGATTTAGAAATTACTGAAAGTTATGAAAATTTTTGAGGCAGTGCTTGATAAAGGATTGTTAAAGTAGGTGAGGAAATATAAATTTGTGTATAAACTTGTGATTTAATATTTTAAATTTTAAATATAGAAGTTCACATCATAATGTGCTCTATATAATTCATAATCTTTTAATTTCATTACTAGTGTGCTTAGTTAAACAGCAAGAGCAAAGTAAAAGCCTAAAGAAGTGTATTTTAAGAGAAAGAGAAAATAAGTCAATGCTAGGCTCGTTGAAGATATCCAAGAAGTTGACTATCACTGTTCTTATAAAACATGTCAACAGTATACTTTGAATCCACTCACTCTATCACCAGAATCATTAAATTTAACATATACATATATATTAAAATTTCACTACTATTCTTTTGAAGTAAATAGCAGGCAAAAACAACTACTACTTCCCCTAGGGGTAGACACTCCATATGGGCAATTCTCAAAGCAGTAAAAAAATTATAGACAGTGTTTTGGCCTCGGGAAATATCTCTGAAAAGGCAGTATTTTCAGGTGTAGGAGATTAGAGGTTTATTATAGGGTATATTTCAGAATGCAATTTTAGTACTTTAACAACTAGAATCCATAATCCAGCAACAAATCATACACATAAATATGTACATATTCATACATATACACATGTGTGTGTGTATTTATATAGTAGGCTCAAGAAAGTTGTTTAATTCTATATCCCCACATAAGATTATTATTACCTGGGTCTTTTGCTACCTAGTCTTGTCAGCCAAATCTACATGAAACTTCTGAGTATTATTGTAGAGAGAACATCAAGTTTTCCTTAAAATATTCCCAGATAATTTAATTTTGTCTGTACCTTTAGATATAAAATATCTGACATTTTATTAATGAGAAATGGTAATAAGTATACTTAATTTTTTTAATTAAAGGAAGATATTTCAATTCAGATATGGAGAGCCTACACATGAAAGGCATGATAGTCTTTTCTGAGGCCGTCTTGTTTGTTTTAAATACAAGGTGGGGCAAAAGTAAGTTGAAAGTTATGAGTTCGTGAAACAGAGTTTATACTTGTATTATTATTAATAATTTTCCATGCAAGCAGCTGTAAACCTACTTTTGCCCCACCCGTCATTCCTTCATACACTGTGCTGAAACCTCCAAAATAAGAATCAGAAGGAAATAATATTCTCCTTTCCTACAGTTGTTCAGTTTTAGAATTTTTAAAATAAACACAAAACCCAACAGTGCTAATGCTTCCTTAATTCAGTATGGGTTGGGAAAAGAATATTGTGTGTGTAAAAACTAATTGCCATAAGAAGGGGATCACAATCTTACTCCTTTTGTTCTGTCCCTTTTGGAAAAGTGTCTGGCTGTCAGTAAAGCAGTCTTTTGAAAAAAAAAAAAAAAAGTAAACAAAACAACATGTGCATGCTGCAACCACTCAGCTTTGTTTTAGCTAAGTGTCCATTTTTACATTGCTTTCAGTTCATTTCTTTTAATCATTGAAAGTAGCTGTGTTTTATGAAGCTAGAAAAGGAATAGGTCAAATTAAAAGCTTAAATGAATCATGACTATTCCTAATAGCAATCAAATACGTGTTAAAAAGCTGTATGTACATTGCATTCTCCTTAATGAATGATTCTTGTCAATTTATCAAAAGAGCTTTGATTATTTACAAGATAATGGCAAACCCTGAGAAAGAGCATAGTTATTAAGGCTGTGTGTACAATATGTTTTTAAGTCTTTATGCAAGTTGTTTCCCTAGCGCCTGAATTGTTGTTCCAAAAAGGTGTAACATTTTTTATATTTATTTATTTTTTAATTGTTTTAATCCTCACCTGAGGATACGTTTTTTTTTCATTGATTTTCAGAGAGAGAGAGAAATATCGATGTGAGAGAGAAACATCAATTGGTTGCCCTCCTGTATGTGCCCCAGCTGAAGATCGAACCTGCAGCCTTTTGATGTATGGGACGACACTCCAACCAACTGAACCATGCAGCCAAGGCTTTTATTATTTAAATCTTACTAAAATATAGTTTAAGAAAATTAGTGACTATAGTGAACATTTTTATTTTTGTGCTGATGACTCCTACTATAGTTATAACCCTCATTTGATTCACAGAATTTTTTCGCAGTGTTCTCTTTGATATTTTTAATAACCTCACCAAAAAAGCCCTTCAAAATATCTAAAAGTGTAATATATACTCTTTGGGGGTCATTTTTGCTTACTTTAGGATGTCTTCATATCTTTTAGCCTTACCAGAACTTGGTGCTAGCAATACTCTTTTTTTTTTCTCTTTCCCCAGACAACCTTTTGTAAAATGAAATTTAATGTAATTGCTAATTTCATCTTTTGAAAGACTGTTCAAAAGAATATATATTTCCATGGTGCTACTAAATAATACACTCGAATTCAGTTTAAACCAAGAAGTAATTCCCTATTTCTTTATTAAAGTTTAAGAAAGTAATGAAAAATTTTAGTGAAAGTTTTAAACACTTCTTTAGATTGTTTTAAACATCCCCTGGACAGACATTTTTGGTGATGGATATTATATACTAAAATACTCTTAGAGGATGTGCATTTGCCTAAATTACTTTTTCCATAAAGCCTTATAATTTTAAAAATTAAAGAAAATAGAGGATTGACAAGCCTTGTGTATATATATATATATATATATTTTTTTTTTTAATCCTCACTCGAGGATCTTTTTCCATTTTATCTTCAGAGAGAGAGAGAAACATCAACATGAGAGGGACACATCAACTGGTTGCCCCCCTCACAACCCTGACCAGAGCCAGGGTCAAACTGCAACTGAGGTACATGCCCTTAACCGGAATCAAACCTGCAACTCTTTGGTCCGCGGGCCGATGCTGTAACCGCTGAGCCAAACCGGCCAGGGCAAGCCTTGTACATTTTTATCACATGTACTCTGTGACCCGCCAATAGCCCTAATTTTAAAGGTATACATTTACAACTTAACTAGGAAAATTATTCCATAAGTAATTCTAACCAGTTCCTGTACTTACAGGACTTGAGCTAATTCAAGCTTTCAATATATGTTCCTCATCATTGTCTTCAGTGCTTTTCCAAGTATTTTAAAGTATCAAAGTGCTTATTTCATATTTCATTATCACTCAGCAACACAAGAATAATAGCTTTAGTATAGCATACATAAGCTGAAACTCAGACATTCATTTCTGTCCTTAATTTCAACATTTAACTCCCATCTGTTCTTCTCCCTTTTTTCTGTTTCATTTTTCTGTTTCTGTTTTTCCTCATGCTCTGACATTAAAGTGGTTGCACTGAAAAGACTGCCCTTTTTGAGGAACAGACCGAAGGATAAAGACAAAATGAAGGCCTGCTACCGTCGTTCCATGTGTAAGACTTTATGACAGTTCAGCTTCTTTCAGTTGACTACATTGGCTTCCATTACTAATTTTCACTAACCTTTCTCTGGACTGTGCCAATTTTCTTATTTTACAAAGTGCAGTCTTCCTCTAATACAAGGAGCTGGAAGAATTTTTTTTTCAAAACTGGCACTGAATTTGCATTATATATGTATGTTCACTGATACATACATAAACATGCATATGTTTAGTCATACTTGTAATAATACACTTGTAAATTTCTGGTGCTTTCTAAAAGTTGGCAGAAAAAAATAATTTTTTATGCCATTAGAGATTTTTCCCCCCAAAGAAATTTACTTAAAGTAAACAAAATGTTTAGCATTAGGAATTTATTTCCTTAATGATCTAGATTAAATAAATAAATAAATAAAATGGCCTGTAACTCTTAAAAATGTTTGTCATTCTTTATATAATACTCTGGTTTTCCTTTTTTTAAGTGGAATGGGTAATTACATAAGCACATTAAATGTCACCTTGACTATTGTCTCTTTCAGGTTTTTATTGAATGGTATCCTTATTTGATTGATAAAATGAATAATTTCTTCAGTAACCTGCTCTGACCAAGGACTCTTTATCATTTTCAATAATGATGCTGAATAAGAACTGCTCTCCATCTTACCTTTATTCATTCCATTTTTGTCACCACAAAAACCACATTATGAAGGCTTCTAATTATATTGCACATCACTGCGCAAAAGCATGGCAGTTGTACAGAGTAAAATTCCTTTTCCTGTCTTTAAAGAGGGTGGAGATGGGATAAAAATATTTACTGAAATTTATCAGCCTTTGGCCTATTCATTTCATTCAGCTGAATGCATGTCATAATTTGAATGACCTTGTGGTTATAGTTTTTTATTTTCACTTGCATTAATCCATAGGGAAATAAAACATCATTTATTATACAAAAGAAATAAGAGCAAAAACATTAACCATGCTGATTCATTTGCTTTCATTTGCATCCCAGCCATGAATGACCTGGTGCAGTCCATGGTCCTAGCAGGAGGACAGTGGACAGGTAGTACTGAGAATTTGGAGGTTCCTGATGATATTTCAACGGGTAAAAGGAGAAAAGAATTGGGAGCTATGGCCTTCTCTACTACAGCTATCAACTTTTCAACTGTCAACTCTTCTACAGGCTTCAGATCCAAGCAGTTGGTTAATAATAAAGGTATAGGCCGTCTGCTATTTGCACTGTTGTGGAACTATTGGCAACAGAAATTTTAATTTGACTTTCCCATGTGTACTTTTTTGACAGTAACAACCTAAAATAATTATCAAAACAATCTGGCTTTGATTTGAGGGAACTTTCAAATCATTTCAAAAAATGTAAGACATACAAATACTAAAATTTTTTCTAGGCCTTTGATAATAAACAGCTAATGAACTAATAAGAAAAGGAAAAGTGTGAGAAAAGGAGAGAATGATAGAAGTTTTAAAAACAAAAACCTGAAAATATGACTTCAAACAGAGAAAACCATGTAGAACAACCGAGGCTCTTGCTTTGCTTTGCAGGGTCACGGAGACTGTTTCATTGGCGAGTAAACTCTAATGAGAGCTATTCTGTTTCTTACTCCTGGTTCCAGTTTTTTGTTTAATCTATGAAATGTGTTAAATCAATGAATTATATGTGATGGAAAAAGAATGTCCATATTCTGAGTAAATAAAAATTTATAATGTTTTTTTTGTTAAGAAATACTTTTATATCCATTTTGCTATTTTATGTAGATACTACATCCTTTGAAGATATAAGTCCACAAGGTATTAGTGATGATTCTAGTACGGGATCAAGAGTTCATGGTAAGATGTGAACTTTTTTAGAGAGTACATATTACTATAGAACACTGCATTGAATCTGTGAATGTGCATTGCCAGCAAGCATGTTTTAGCTAACCTGCATCTCATACGTCTGCCATTTCTTCAAACCTAATACTCCCTTTTGTCCCATTTAAGGTTACTGCTTCATCTAAATAGTCTCTGTTTTAGTCAAGGTCATTTATAAAGTATGCCTGCACAATGATTAAAGGTAATTTTGTTGCCATTTTGGTATAAGTTTAAAGTTACTTTTTACTATTGGTTTAAAAAAAATATTTAAGAAAATGTGAACTCTGAGGAACCACATTTTCTGCAATGTTAAACATTTCAGGTTTTTGAATTTCTATCTGGAAAATCATATCTTACTGAACTAAGATATTAACAATAAATGGATAACATGTTAAAGGAATTTTATATGTAAGCAGGATTTTAAGAAATAGGATAAGGCCGTGTTAACTGTGCAGTTGTTTCCCTTGCACGGATAGGAAACAAGACATTAACCGCAGATGCTCATATTCCTCCTGTTTGTGGCATCTCTGCAATGTGCAGGGTTCCTTGTCTGATCTGTTGTAAGTGACCTAATTATTAGCACTTTTATTTGGCATGTCACTCACTCTGTTCCTCTAAAACAGTCCTAGTATCTTTCTAGAAATCATATTCAAATCTAAAAATTGCAATTTATCTTTTTTCTTTGAATTTCAACTATTGTTTCAGGGGTGTTGTGTTCTAAAGTGTCTTACTGAACTATGTGGAAATGTCTTTGCTCTCTAATCTATACGATTCAGCTGTCATTGGGCATGCTCAGTGTGTGAAAGTATGCATGATTACTTCCTCAGAGCATTCTGTGATCGGAATGTAAAGTTCAGTGTCATTAACTAGGTTTATCACACTGTCTCCTGATTTTTTTCATTTAGCTTCAAGACCAGCCAGCCTTGATAGTGGCAGAACATCCACTAGCAACAGCAATAATAATGCTTCACTCCATGAAGTCAAAGGTATGCTGTAGGTAAATTTATTAATATGTTCCATTCATTTCCAGATTTAAAAGGGAGGTTGATGAAGTTTCTGGGGTAAAGTGTAAAATCTAAATCATCTATGTTTAGAACATAGTTCTTGGAATATTTTATACTTTTAACATTGTGATACAAATTTATTTTAATGTATATAAATGTAAAAACAGGAGCAGTTATTTTGGTTTCCATTTTTTATGTTTCACAAGATAAAATATTTTTATTATAATCTTCATATTTCAAAAATATCTGTAGGTCTTGTTTTACTTACGTTTTGTCTTTGTCATTGAAATGGTTGTCCTTAATTTTTTCATGATGCATGTACATTGAACTCACATTACAGAAAGTGTTTTACATATATACTTAATTTATCCATGAAATAAGGGGAAATATTTTTAAAATTTGATAAGGCAATTGTGTGTGTATATATATGTGTGTGTAACAAGAGCCAAGTAGATTCATATAGCTCTTCTAAGAATTACTTCAAGATATGTTTTCCTTAATTTTTAAATACGCATTCCAAGGTAAAGTTTTTATGTAATATCTGGAAGTCTTGACCTAATACCTTTTTTCTTAGGGGTAAACTGCCTACTCAGATTCTGAAATTGTTTAATAGATTATAAAAGTTTGTTAAAATGCTATTCTCTACAGTCCAGAATTGTCAAATTATAGTCAATGCATTTGTTCTATTTCTTTTTGTATTATAAAATCCTTTTGTCCCCATTTTATTTTTATTTTTATTATTAATGCTCTGACTTTGTTGCTGTGATCTGGAAAATATGATTTAAAGGAGGGATTCTTTTTTATTTTTATAATCATGTTTATGTATCCAGTAGGAAAATGTAGTCTGAAAATAGGAAGTAGTACTTGAAAACTTAAGAAAATTTTATTTCTATAAAATTGTTACATAACTTGAGCCAAATTCTTTCATGACCTACTTTACTCTCTTGTGATTAGGAAACCATGGAAAGTTGCATTTTCTATCTGAACACTGTCTCTATACAGTTTGCTTTTGATCAAAATGAATTAGTACTCTTAAGGAACAGCATAAACTTTAGGTAGCTTTTTTCCAGAACTAGTAATTTGCATTCTATACAGTTGCGCAACCTCATCTGAGTAGTCACCATACCAACAGTGGAAATTAGGAACAATCAAATGATTCAGGCATTAAATAAAGAATAAAATACTACATATTTGATTTTACATTTTACTAGATTTTTCTAAGTACAGCATGTCTCTATTTGACTCTCCTTATATGCCTATTTAAATTTAAAACATTTTTCTTTAAGGTTATTTATTAAGGATGAACAGAGAAACCTTTAAGGAGTAAAGACTTCACAGAAAGGCAAAGCATTAGAATTTTTAGCATTTAGAATAGTTTTGGGTTTTAACATTCTGAAATAATTTAAAATTCATAAAGTTGTAAGATGTTTTACAGTTACAGTTGACCCTTGAACATATGCAGAGGGAGAGGGGGTCAGCACCCCTGATCTCATGTTATTCAAAGGACAACTTATATTTGAATCTGAATTTTAAAAAAGTATTTTCCATTTATTTATTCATTCATTTACTCATCAAATGCATTAAGTGCTTGCTTTATATGTTTAGGCTCTGGATATGGTGGTGAAAGCAAGTCTTTGCCCTTGTGGTGCTTATATTTGTCAAATTGACAAAATAAGGAAGTGTAGGCTATGATAGACTGATAAGGAAGTCTATGGTAGACAAAATAATCAGGCATTTGTTAGACTGGTGATTAGATGTAGTTTACTAAGCATTTCTTAAAACTTGAAAGTCAGTTTGGCTCTTCATAAGAATCCAGTCAACAAATCTTACTACTTATATAGTTTTAATTTCATTTCTATTATTGAACTCTTAACACACCATTTACTCCAAAAGCAGGTGCAGTTAATGTTCAGAGCAGGCCACAAAGCCATAGCAGTGGAGAATTTAGCCTGCTTCATGATCATGAGGCTTGGTCCAGCAGTGGTAGCAGTCCAATCCAGTACTTGAAAAGACAGACCAGATCAAGTCCAGTGCTCCAGCACAAAATGCCTGAAACATTAGAGAGTCGAGCACATCACAAGATCAAAACTGGTTCCCCTGGAAGTGAAGTTGTTACTCTACAACAGTTTTTGGAAGAAAGCAACAAGCTTACCTCAATACAGGTTAGTTTTACAGGTGACCTTAATTTGGATGGGCATTACAAGTTAAATATCTGTGATTGAACTTCACAGCTTTTTTTAAGTAAAGGAGTGTTTAGAAATACTAGCAATTTTATATTATACAGTCTAATATATCAGGAAAGTAAAAGCATGGCTGTTATTCATTAATCTGCTTTGTTTTTTAACAGATAAAGTCCTCAAGTCAAGAGAATCTTTTAGATGAAGTAATGAAAAGTTTGTCTGTCTCTTCTGACTTTTTGGGAAGAAGCAAACCAGTTAGCTGTGGTCTGGCCAGGTCAGTAAGTGGGAAAACCCCAGGAGACTTTTGTGATAGACGGACAACTAAACCTGAACAATTTGTGAGACCTGGTCCTCGAAAGACAGAAGATACCTACTTGATTAGTTCTCCAGGAAAACCTACATCAGGCACTCAAGGAAAAATAAAATTAGTAAAAGAATCTTCTTTGTCACGACAATCAAAAGATAGTAATCCTTACGCCACTTTACCTCGTGCAAGCAGTGTGATCTCTACTGCTGAAGGAACTACTCGAAGGACAAGCATCCATGATTTTTTGACCAAGGACAATAGGCTACCTATGTCAGTCGATTCATCACCAGCTACTGCTGATAGCAACATCCCTGCAGCATCTAGTGAGTACCGTTTACACCAGTGGTCCTCCCGTACACTTCACAGCCCAACACATTCTGTAGGTTCTCATGCACAAATTGATTTAGTTACAAATGTGCCTGAGTCTGTATATGCCCAGGCTAGAACCTCAACAACAGAAAGGTCACATTTTCTAAACCAAACTTTTACCACTATTAATATGTCTAAGGATACATTTGTAATATCAGCTAAAGATAGCAAAGAGTCATTTACTCATCCATCTCAACCATTTTTATCCCTGAATACAGAGTTAGTTAGTAACATAAGTGGGTTACCTCCCAGGCCAGTCACCAGAGTAACTGATCAGGCTTCTGCCTCTTTGGATAAAGGTGCACAGAAAGATAATGAACAGTTTTCTGATAATCAGAACCCTGGTAACAGTAATCCACAGTCTTCTGTAGATAGCAATAATCTTATCACTCCTGCATGCCTCTATCCTGATGACACAGAAGCTGCATTGTTGGTTTCTGAGGATAATCAAACCGTTTGGTATGAATATGGTTGTGTATGATCAGAACTGCACAGTATAACTGATGTCATTTGATATGCACTATGCTTCTCTAATCTGACTTGAAGAGCTGCTGTTGAAAAGTATTTGGCAAGGTTCATATTTTTATTTTCAAATTGTGGCACAGTGTTTGGCTGTACATGATGGCTTGTATATAAATGTAAATGTGTAACCAAACCAAAGCCTGCATGAAATATTAATTGCATTGTACATTTTCTGCATGACTTTAAAAACCTTAACAATACATGCTCCTCTTTCACATTTCTCGTCGCCTGAGAAGAGATTACTTTTAGAAGCATGTTAAGATAGTTGCATGTATAATTACCAAGAAAACATTTCCAAGTCATACTCTGTTGCTTCCAAAAAAGAATGCTCATTTTCTCCCTCCTTCCTTCTCATTCCTTTCTTTTATTTCCAGAATGTGCACTACATATTGCACGTGTATAGGAAAATATGTTTTTCAAAAAGTCATTTTTTTTTGCCATTTAATTATGCCTTCTGTCCTGTTTTATTTTCAACGAAATAGTTAATAACTCAATATTTTATGTAGCAAATATTAACTACTGCCCATATTTATAAAATTGTTCAGCTTTAAAACATTGTTAGTACTAATAAAGTTAGTGTAATTCTTTAAAAAAAAACCCATCAAGTTAAAATGTGACTTATACAGTGAGTAGGAGCATTTGTATGTATTCTATTTCTTTTCTACACCTCATCTTCTTTCAAAATTACTTTTTTTACTTGGAATCAGTTAACAGTTTTTCCAGTTCTTTTTTTTTAATATATAGAGTCAAAGAGAAATAAACCAATCATATTCAATGTGTTGGAAATTTGCATTTTTACTGGTGAAGATTGTTACTTCTATAATTCTATAATTCATTATTAAATTATATGTCTGTCCTTAAAACAATTTTCTAAAATGAGTACATTGTGCTAAAATAAAATATTAGGTTTTTGTAACTATTGAAACCAATAGGTATTTTTAGTAGAACAACTTTTAGAACTAAGAATAAATACAACTCATAGCTAAAAAATAACCCTATAAGATAGAGAAAATATTTGCTATCTTTGACTCTGGTGTCATAAACTTTAAAATTATTTTGCGTGATCATAGCACTATTAAAGCAGAATCAGCTAAACTTGAATCTCCCAGAATAAAACAAAAATAAAAACTCATAACTCTCACTTATCTCTGGAGAGTATATCTTCACTTTGTCTCTGGAATGTTTTTGCCATTTTGATTTCAGCCTGAATATTTCTGATAATAACAGCCTGGCATCTGAAAGGAATGCTTTGAAATGTAACTTTCTAAAGAGGAAAGAAATTATTATTTACTACATGTTGTTATATTAATTATTGTTATTAATTGGACCAAAGAAATCTGTAGAGAATCTTTGCTTAATGAAATTTATATCCTTTGTAATTTAAGCCATGCCATCCTCTTGTACTTACATAAGATCATTTCAGGAACTAGGCCCCTTCTATTTATATTTTTAACTATACGTCTTTTCTTACAGCCAGCTATTACTAAAAGTAGTGCTAGAGCAGGTAATCAATCAGAAAATTTTCATATTTTTTAGTACCACCTAATATATTTTCTGCGTGAATACATTAATCTATTTTATCGTCATTTGTTTCATACTCAGCCCTAACATTTCAGATGTTTTTGGTGTTCCTTTTTTTTGTTTTCCATAACCTAGTAATAAAACTTAATGGTAAATATAGGTGAGATTAGATGGAGGCCATATATGATGCAAATGTAATAATTATATTTTCTTTTCCACATTGAGTCAAGTTTTATTTCTCAACTATTTCAACTTTTTAAATATTATAAATCTGGCCATACATTTTAAATTTAAAATATTGAGAAATCATGTGCTATTATATTAAAAACTGATTATTTTACAAAATCACATTAACAGTAAAGAAGTATTTCCAACTCAAATGGTTATAGTCATATATACACATTTTCAAAAAGATACACACTGTGCATGTAAGACAGATACATACCATGTTCATGTGTCTTGATGACTGTCTACGAATACAGACTAGATTTCCTCCAGAAACTATCACAAGCTGTGGAGTCATAAAAGTCTCTCAGAACACTATATTAACATAATACTTTCTATAAATGAAATCTTACAAAGATGCCCCCAATTTTAAAAAATTAATTTTAGCCCTGGCCAGTTTGGTTCAGTGGTTAGAGCGTTGGCCTGTGGACCAGAGAGTCCCGGGTTCGGTTCGTGCTAAGGGCACGTACCTCGGTTGCAGTTTTTCCCCGACCCCGGTTCGGGTCGTGTGGGTGGCAACCGCTCAATGTGTCTCTCTCACATCGATGTTTCTCTCTCTCTCTTTCTCCCTCTCTCCCTCCTGCTCTATCTGAAGATAAATGCAAAAATGTCCTCGGGTGAGGATTTAAGAAAAAGTATTTTTAAATACGTTTTTGTTGTTGTTGTTGTTTTTAGGGAGAGAGAGATGGAAACATCAATGTGAGGGAGAAACATCCATCAGCTGCCTCCTGCATGCCCCCTACTGGGGATAGAGCCTGCAACCAGGGCTTGTGCCCTGATCCAGAATCGACCCAGGACCTCTCACTCCATGGGATGACACTCAATCCACTGAGCCACACAAACCAGGCTAAAAAAAAATTTAAAGATAAAAGTAAAGCAACTCTGACTCGATTGAGCAGCTGCATGTTTTTCTTCTAAAACATCTCCATAAAAATCCTATGGCTTCACAAAGGATTATTTGAAAAACTAAATGCGATTCAATACCCTAATTTTAGATGAAACTGCGAAGTTTCTATTCCTGGCCTAGGTTTCCAGAAGTTATACCCATATTATTTGTGTGACATTGTAAACTTACACTTTTAAGTATTGGGTCCTTTGACAAAACAATTATAGCTATTACAGTGTAAGGTATATTATTTGCCTACAAAATATGCCTCAAGCCCAGGTTTTCTTAGTAAATAATACAAATATTTCATTGTGGATGTTTCTTCCACTGCGTGCAAGACTACTATTTTACTTTACAACTATATGTGACCACTTAGTAAATGAACATAATAAGTAAACCTTTCTGACACTAAGAAGGCATATTATTTATAGCTTTGAACTATAAAAATCAGTCTTGAAGTAATGAGATGTCTATCAGATTAATGAATTTCCTAGATTCCTTCTCCTTGCCCTACTCAATGAGAGCTCTTTAGTTTCTTATCTTCATGAATTGTATTATGTTTAACTTTGATTAAATAACATGAAATGCTTTTTTCCTGCAGATGTGGACAAAGTACAAGAAAGCAGAAATTCAAAAAGCAGGTCTAGGGAGCAACAAAGCTCCTAATTCTATTACCCACTACATGACATGTGGGCCAAGTGGTGAGTTTCTTGCTCAAAATGTAAATGAGATTAGTCTCATTTATACAAACTAACAGCATTAAGTATAAGAACAAGTGCATATTGCATTAACAGATGTAAATATTGCTTGCTTAATTCATGACTTCTGTTCTACTTACTAGTAAAGCAAGACTACTTGATTGCCATAATTTTTTGCCTATCAGACAGGAAACAAACCTTTAAGAATTATTTTTTCCCTCAATTTAAATTTAAGTTTATTAGTGAGTAATGTTTTAGAAATTTTAGTTTCAGTTGGAAGTCTTTTCTTTTTTTGTGGTAGGAATACAGCTTTGCCACAGCATTCTTGGTAATTGAGGGTAAACTCAATGCCACTTGAAGAAAACATGTCTCTGATTTTCTGTCACTCTCATTTCTATGGAAGTATCTGGTGCATGCTGTTCTTGTAGTGGCTGCTCTGTATTTTATCTCTCTCTTATCTTCAAGCTTTTCTTATATTTTCTTTCTTTCTACCTTTCAACTAAATACAGAGAGAAAAGTGTCCTTCATTTTCTCAGTATGAAGCCTTTATTTCTGAAGTAACAAGACACCCAACTATAGAAATGATTTTTTAAAATCTTTAAGGAGACTTTATACAATTCTGCGTGACTAGAGCAGGCAAGAAACACAAACCTTCATTCCTTCCTTGAATCAAGGAGCACTACTGGAGTCAACTGCCAAAATTTTTAGAAGGTTTTAGGACTTACTAAACATTATACTGTTAAGATCTACTGAATAAAGGATGTTCTCTCGCTAAGGACCGAGTGTTGTGAGGTTTCAAGAAGTACTCCAAGAACAACCTACTTCTTTCATCATTTGTTTATGAATTTATCCATGTTTGCTTAATGCTTCTGCTAAGTATTAGCCAAAATCTAGCCATTTATATTTAGTTGTGTAATCTAAATTAAATGCTGTAGTATGTTGTGGAATGTACTGTATATCAAGATACAGAGAACATTGTTTTGGCATGCCAGAGCCTTATTGGTTAGCAGACTGCATGTATTGGTGTTCTTTTTTTTTTTAAGCCAATTATTTTGATGCACTGAAAAATTCAGTTTATAAGATACATCTGAAAAATCCATGAAATAGGAATTATAAAAAATTTACAGTAATACTAATCTTTCCATATTCCCCAGTAAGCAACACTAAGCATCCACACACATGGATCCAAGTTAAAAGTAAAGAGTGTTTTTCTGAAACTTTTTAGTAAGGTGATTTTCCAGCAAATGACATCCCCAAGATGAAGCTGTTATATTTGAACTCATTTCCTTTCTTTATGTATGTTTGTTTTTTTAACTTGAGAGCTGACTGTTGCTTAAGAAGTTTCTTTATGGCAAAAATAATGTAAATAATTTACTATGATCTGCATTTTGCCAGGAACTCACTTTATTATTAAGATTATCACTTAATAAGAATTTTTCTGTTTTTGTCCTTTATAATGTTACATTAAAGTTGGTAACTATTATTGGTACTTTTGAAATATTTGTATACATTTGTTACCTTAAACATTTGAAAGAAGCACAAAAAAGTAGATTTAGTTACTTTAACCCAGGGAGACATCAGTTTTTTTGTAGTTCCAGTTTTATATCACAGTTTTATTTTCTTATGAAATCAAAAAAATGCATTGATACCTGTTGATGCAAATTCATTATTTAACATAAATATCAGAATAATCTTAAAGGTCTGAAATGAGAAAGATACTGACTTTTTTATTTTAACAGTGTACTTCTTAGGCTCTCATTACCAGCTCTAAAAATCTTTTTGGAATAATTCCATATTCTCATGTGCAGTTTATGTGAACTGTGTGTTTCATCACTAACCTAGATGACATGAGAAATGTGTTCTCCCTCTCTTCCTCCTTCTCTCCCCCTCCTCTTTTCTCTTGCATATATATATATAATTTTTTTGGTAGGCCAGTAGCAATGTTATGCTCAAAGTCTACTTTCTGAAAGACCATTAATGAAAACAATGTATAGTTGACCAGAAATTATATGGAAATCAGCAAATTTGGTTAACTTAGCCACAATTAACTTAGGTTTTGCCGCCAAATAATGCTGTAAAGCTAAATCACTTTAAAACTCTTGGATGAAAGGTGCTATGTAATGTAAATACAAAGGATTCTTACTAAAATGCAAATATTACGCAACACACATATTTAAAACCTATTCTCTAGACTTAGTAAGATCTCTCTCCATCATGACTCCCTAGATTCGAGTATCAAATTGATAATGGGCATCATGGCAGTCTAGAGACACTTGCATGTAAAAAATGTAAATTCATTTTTAGGTAGATAAATGGAAAATATAGAAATTATGTTTTAGCTAAAATACAGTAAGTGAGTAACTTAGATTTATTATTAACTAGCTTCTAATTTGCACAACTAGGACACATCCCAGGACAACCGAAAACTGAAATTAATGAGTAGGAGGTGGCCCAGTGGGGGTGAAAGGTAGCACAGTTTGGCCTCTCCAGGATACTAATGTCCTAAAATAAAGAACCTGCTAACTTAAGCAGCACATTACTGCTTCAAGTAGAAAATGCTAAGGGCAAGCTATAAAGTACTGAATCTGAGTAAGCTGACCATGAGAAAGCCCAGTTACATAAACAACCAAGGGAACACTTGAGACTGCAAAAGTAGGAATAGTCTCAACTATGTTGATCCCCTTTTTCATAACATTTCAAAAAAGGACTAGATAATAACCACATGAATATTTTACTTTCTTAAAAATATGTCATTGGAAGCAAACTTAGCAGGAAGTCACTTTTTCCTTAAACTACTCTGCCAAACAAAATAATATGGCTAACTAGAAAGTAACTGGGGCCTTTCTGACTATGGTCTGACATGCTTTTAATTATCTGGCTCTATTCTAAATCTACACCTAACCCTCTACCCCACCCTACCCCTCCAAAAAAACACTGACGAATTCAATATACAGGGTAAGAGCTTTGGCCCAGAACGCCAATAAAGTGCTTCAGATCTGGCTATGTGGAAATTTTGACCCAAGTTTTTGAACTGGTGGTTACCAAAGAATTCACAAAACAGGTTTGTATGCAGCACCTTTCATGCAAGGCATGGTAAGAGCCTATTTAAGAAGCACTGTGCATATTACAGAATTGCAGCCACCTCACAAATGAAATATTACAGCCTGCACTGTCTTAACAATTTATGTCAGGAAGTGAAAGATACTGTACCAAATCTGGAATTACAATGAGTAATAATGTATGCTAAATGACTTGTATTTTAAGTTACTTAGGAGAAAAGTGGTGAGTTTTTGTTTTTCTTTTCTGTTACACTTAGTCCTGAGATGTATTTTTTCTTTAAGCCTTGAATGAATAATACAGAAGGAGCCCATTTTATAATATAAACCTTGATGTACATGTTGAAATATTTGGACAATGAAAATGCCTTAAAAGGAATGCATATGGATAAAGTTGCACTTATAACACCGTTTAACAAAACTTGATTATAAATTGTCTTTTTCTTTTCTACTAAGGGTTCTCTTTCAGTGTTTGCCATTGTACTTATAACTGTTATTAAATACCAAGTCAAATAATATAAAAGCTGTAACATTTCCTTTAAAAGTAATGCTACTGAGGGATTTGGAGTTGACTAGCAAAATGTTTGGCAATACCTAATATGAGCCACAGAAATCCAGTTTATAACAAGAGAGACACCATTGTTTGATATATCTTTTTTAAAGCATTCATCATTTTTTCATTTTAGTTTTTAACTTTATTCTTTTTAATTAGGTTGGTTTAACATTTGCTTATCAAACTGATATAAAAAGAAATAAAACAAAGGTGATTTTTATAACAAGTGGTTAGTAATCATTTAAAATTTGTAAAATATGACTTAGCCAAGTATTACTCTTTCCTTTCCCTTTGCCCTGGAAGACCCATTTTCAGACATAATCCATAATCTTGTTTAGATGATTGTGTCCTAATCATTTTGGGATGGGCATTGGAGGTTTTGGGAGAGAGACAAGAGAGTATCTGTTGTCAGTCCCAAAATAGGTTTAAATACTTATACAGCCCTGGCTGGGTAGCTCAGTTGATTAGGGTGTTGTCCCAATATGCCAAGGTTGCAGGTTCAATCCCAGGTCCAGGCACATACAAGAATCACCCAATGAATGCATAAATAAGTAGAATGACAAATCGATGTTTCTCCCCCTGCCCCTTTCTCTCTCAAAAAAAAAAAAAAAAAATCAATAAATAATAGATGGTGCAAATTAGTATTTCATTTTCACTCATAGCTGTTGGAAGCAGATGTTAGAGATGGCAACCAGCCTTAAGCAGGTTATTCTTTCTGGGCCTGTTTCTACCATAAGTGGGGAAGGGCAGTTAGACCACTTATCTAAGGTCCTCAGTGTCTTTGATTCTATTCATTAAACCTTTATTTTATATGCAAAGCAACTTAACATTTACTGCTACAGATACAATACAGAGTAGGGAAAAACTAACATGACAACTCCAAATAAGGTTATTTATGAAAAGTTTTTCTTTTCTTTTTCTTTATTGATTTTTAGTGAGAGAGGAAGGAGAGGGAGGGAGAGAGAGAAATATTGATGAGAGAGAACGTCAATTGGCTGCCTCCTAGCATGCCCCCCACTGGGGATTTGGCCCACAACCTGGGCATGTGCCCTGACCAGGAATCAAACCAGCGACCTCTTGGTGCATGGGTTGATGCTCAACCACTGAGCCACACCAGCCGGACATGAAAGGTTTTTTTTACTAACTCCACACCTTTTAAATCTGTTTTATATTTTATACAAAATTCTTTCATGAATAGACTTGTAGTTTCTAATAATATATCAAGAAATAGCGTTTTTACTTTGTTTCTTAGTAACACAAATTGGTATAAATTAAGTACAGTATCTCTACCAGATGGAAATTATTTTTTGAGTGATCAAAATTAGAGGAAAATGAGAATTTTCATGACCAGACCTGTGAACTATTTTTGTAGTCTAATTTACCCAGACCCTCAACTGATGAAGGGTGTTGTTTGAATTTAAGTGAGGTGGAAAAAAATGTCCATTTTCCTCACTCTATTTTTGAACTACCTTCTGTGTGACAACTGACAATACATAATCCTGGGATCTTGTATTTTTCATATGCTGTAATTGAGAGGGGATAAGTAAAACTCAATTTATTCTAGAAGACAGAAGAAACTTGTTCATGTTCACATTTCTAACCTTTGAACAAAGACTATACAAATCCTTTCAGTGGCCTGTGTATATTCTACTTCTGAGTTTTAAAATATAATTTCAATGGTGTGATTACAAAAGTTTTAAAATATTTTTTATTGGTTTTTTAGGAAGAGAGAAACATCAATTTGAGAGAGAGACATCAATAGGCTGCCTCCTGCATGCCCCCTACTGAGGATTGAGCCCAAAACCCTGGCATGTGCTCTGACATGTGCCCTAAATAGAACTGGGACCTCTCAGCCCATGGGACGATGCTCACCAGCCGGGCAGATTACAAAATTTTTTAAAGATATACTTTCATAAAAAGTTAGTTGCCCTGGCCAGTGTGGTTCAGTGGTTAGAGTGTTGGCCTGAGCCAACATCCCTTTCACTCTCTAAAAATCAGTGGGAAAAAATATCCTCAGGTGAGGACTAACAAAAAAACAACGAAGTTAATTAGCTTATTTTTTTCACTGAAAAAACAAAACAAAAACATTTAAAAACAAACACCCAGCCCGGCCGGTGTGTGACTCAGTGGTTGAGCATCGACCCGTGCACCAAGAGGTCACTGGTTCGATTCCCAGTCTGGGCACATGCCCAGTTTGTGGGCCAAATCCCCAGTGAGGGGCATGCCAGAGGCAGTCAGTTGATGTTCTCTCTCATCGATGTTTCCATCTCTCTCCCTCTCCCTCTCTAAAATCAATAAAGAAAAAAATTTATAAAAACAAAACGCAGTAATGGAAATTTTTAGCTTTTAACCCATGTTTGTTTTAATTACCTTGCTGGAAGTTTTTATTCCTTAATCCTTATTCCCCCCCAAAAAAACATTATCACAATTTAATATATTCCTTTTAATTTTTCCCTATATGTACACTATCATATGCATAATTTCATATATGCTATTTTGCCCCTTGCTTTTTTTTTCTTTAATTTTTTTTTCCTTTATTGATTTTAGAGAGAGAGGAAGTGAGAGGGAGGGAGAGCCCTACACTGGGGATTGGGCCCACAACCTGGGCGTGTGTCCTGACCAGGAATTGAACTGGCGACCTCTTGGTGCATGGTTTGACGCTCAACCACTGAGCCACACGGGCCAGATGCCACTTGCTTATTTCAAGTACAATCAACACCCTAACAAAGATGTATGATGATTAATCTTAGACAGTTAACTAATCTTAGTTTTGATATTTATTCTTAATTTTTTAAGGCATTTCTGTAATGAGTCGTGGGGAATGGAGGATAGTGGAGGGGGATCTGAGCTGACTAACACTACCTCAATACATCTTTTAAAGAACAGCTTTAAGATGAATAATCCCTCCTAAAATGACTTAAGTGGTCACCAAACCAAAGTGCTAAATATTCTTATCACTTTTAATGCTTTTTACCAATTACAAATAAGAACAACAGCTTTCAGATATAAATGTACTCTAAACATTGGCCCAATTACTTGTTTTTATCAAAATTTAGTATTATGGGATCATGTCCTGTCTTCTTCACAAATGTAAGAAAGTCTTCAGGGCTCAATCCCATGGTTGCAGCATTGGTCATTGGATGAAAGTACACCTTTTCATGTCCACCTTCCAAAAAAGCAGAATCCAGAACAAATTTCACATCTCCATCGTCACAGAATAGTGCCAAGGGCGTGGCACAGCCTTGGCCAACTTTTAGTTTTTCTAGCATGGCTGTTTCATCAGCAAACCGCAGATTTCCACTCCCAACACCTAACTGTTTGGCTAGATCATTTAAATTAACTTGTCTGTCATGAAGAACTGTCACCAGCCAATAGCCTTTTTTCTTTTTGTCTTTAAGAAATAAGTTCTTACTATGTGCTCCTTTCAGGTGTTGGATATGAGGCATCATTTCTTCAACTGTAAACACCTGTAAAATATCACAAGAAATTATAAAATAATATGCATGTATATACACACACTACAAACATACAGTTAAATGTATTTTGCTTGCTGGATACAAACAGTAAGAAAGTACTCAGTGCCCTGGAATTAACTGGTAGATGAAATAATTGTAAGCCCTTACCATCTAAATTCCTCATATCAGGACCTCAGGTAGTTTCTCTTAGGTCAGTTCTCTATTCCAGAGTGCTGACCAAGCCCTCATATTCTTAAAATGCTTTTTGTTTTATCTTTAAGCTTTTGATACTGAAAGTTTATAAGTGCCCAGACTCTTTAGCATGCCATTACATCCAGATCAGGTGACAACTTCCAATCTACAAATATGTAACCACAGTCTGGGTGAAGGGGCAGGAATGAGACCCTGGACTGACAGAATGTCAGAAAGCTGGCAACATGCGCAGGTAAAGAAGGGGGAGAGTATGTAGACTACATGGGAGGGAGAAGATCAGAGAAAATGATAGTTTGATGTTAAATTTGTAAAGTTGAGTGAGACTTTTAAAGTACTTCTCTACCCTTTTAAGATTACCATAGTACTATTAGCTGTTACTGAAACCTTGGGTAAAAAAAATTATGTCCCCGCAGGTCTCAAGTTACCATTGGTTCCCTGAAATATTTGCAAATCTTTATACACACTAACTGGTGTTAAAAAGACCCAAACTCTAACCTTGGTGCATGATGCCTGAAACCTTGTAGGCACTGGAGAGACGGTTTACTGCTTGGTGATGTCTTTTAGCTACACATAAAGTGGACAGCAACACCCCACACCAGTTTAAGATGCACGAGTTCTCAATACGTTACCCCAGTTCGCAACATGAAATGTGATCAAATACAAGAGGAAAACAAGTTTTCTCACAATAACAATCCCAAGTCGAGAGGCCTTTGATGTTGCGGTCGGGTCCCTTCCGTACTAGACTCCAGGATGTGCCCTGGAACCTACGTTCTGCGGCACATCACCCCTGGGACCGGTGGGTTCTGCGGCCTGGCCCGACGGCCGCTGAGCGGCGCCCCCACCTCCAGCCCGGCTGCCCCGGCCGAGCGCCTCACCTCGGGGTGCTCCACGACCTCCGTGCGGATGGCGAGGGCGTCGAGCCGCTGCTCGAGCGCCGCCCGTAACTCGGCGCCGGCCATGCTGCTGTCGTGGCCGGCGGGGCGCGGGGGAGACAAGAGGAGGAAGTGCCTGCAGGGACCGAGGCCGCGCCGGAAGCCCAGGGGCGGTGCCGTCTTCGCGCGCCTCTCCCCGCGCGTTCCGGAAAGCTGCGCGGAGACAGCCTGGCAGCACCTGCTGAGCTCCTTACCCCGGGTCCCACCGATGGCGGTGCCTGCATTCTCGCAGCCTTCCCAGACCCCGCTCCTGGTTCCTACGTCCCACGTCGGCCATTCTAGTAGAGTCAGAGCTGGTTACAAGGTTCAGTTTAGAGGATGTGGAAGTTGGTCATGGAGAGGACCTGACCTCAGGTAGACTCAGAGCTGACTGGGGCCATCAGAGGCCCCGCCCACTTCCCTGTCCATGGAACTACAGTCCTCCCGCTGTGTCGGGCCTGGGAGCCACCTGAAGGAGGCAACCTTGAAAGAGTAATGTGTTGAGACCATCTGGACAGTGTAGGTGGCTGATCCATGTTATGGCCTCTGTATAAACTCTTAAGAATGTGGATGGAGATCTCGTCTTGCAGCCACCCAAGACAAACCGCCCAAGGAAGTCCCCTTGCTTATTAAACCTTTCTCCTTCCGATATGGAGGGGCCTGCCTCTTGGGATTTCTGCTTGTTCTCTGTGTAAGGGACCAGCTTCGGATTTTACCAGGGAAACTCCCTGAGTTTGCGAACCACCAGGGAAAGAGGAGGGGGCCAAAATCCCCATCCTTTTAAGACTTCTCAACTTTTAATTTTTAAATTATAATTTTACACTTTACCTTTTTTGAAAGTTAACATTTGTTATTATTCATTTGCGAATAATTAGCTGTGGCAACCAGGACCCAGCTTTTTCAGAAGCAATTTACCTACCTCTTGGTGGGGTGTTTTCCATTATCCTTTGAAACTTTCACTCACCCCTTAAATGAGGCCTGAAATTTCACGTTAGGGTTTCATTTATGAATTTAGATTAAGCCTCAAATCCCAGATAGGCGTAGATAATCCTAGAGACATTTAACTCTAGTGTGCATAAATTTAGGTAATTTCTGGAGTGCAAATTGAAGGCCTAGAGAAGGAAGCCTCTTCAAAAGACAGCCAAGTATCTGAGTCCTCACCTGCATAACACCTTGGAGGAAACTTTAAAAGAGAAAGAAATCAGAGCCCACTTCACAATTTCATCCGAAATTGGCCTTGGATAGCGCAATAATAAAACTTCTGTTTAACTATTAAGCCATGTTTCCCTACTAATTCTTATTTCATCTAATTCTTTGATCTCTGGTTATGGGACCAACAACAGGCTACTTGCTTCCCATGGCCACCTAAATTCAGATCAAAAACAAAAGCAAACATACTACTACAATTACAAAGTGTTTAGGAAACAGACAAGGGAGAGAGGCTTACTCTGAAACAGACAAGGGAGAGAGGCTTACTCTGAACATTTTTTCCATTTTATTATTTTATTTCCCATTTGTGAATTAGCTTTGTTTATGCCTTGGCTCATTTAGCCACTGATTGAATTCAGTTAATGGCTTTCACATTCAACCTATTTTTATTAAGAACCCTCAACTCATTGATTTAATATTTACATTGCATGTAAGGTGTGGCAGGGCTCATTTTTTAAACTAGATTTCCCTCTAAAAATGAAAGTAGAAATCAATAGAATAGCAAGGATCACACATTTGAAGATAAGGCATATCCCAAATGATTGTCCTTAAATCATTGAAGAATATCCAAATCCAATCATGGTGATTTGAGTAAACAGGGAAAGAAGAATTGGAATCTGATCGTAACTAAGTAATGTAAATTATGTCCAAAAATAGGAAGACGTTAATCAAGGGTAAGATCTCCATGACAGCTGCCGAAGAAGAATGAAAAGAGGTAAAATTGGCAGTGGCATCCAGCACATTATCTTGGCAATAGGGTGTTCTGACCTACAAATCTCTTTGGGATTGAACTGCCATCCATCAGTTATGCAAGGTATGAATGAATTCCTCCCCCAACCCCACCTCCACTCCCCACCACTACCAGTCACCCCATAGCTAATCATCCATCATAGTTGCTTCTCAAATCCTTTCCTTTCTCACCACCTCCATCACCCTAGCCCAGCAATTTTCAACTGGTGTGCTGCAAGAATTTTTAAAATATACAATACCTGACTATTTAGTCAGGGGCACTGACCTCTTTTCCCTTAGATTGTCAAATTAAAAAAAATGAAAACAGCCAACAATAGCCCTTCCACATGAATGTCTTGAACCATAAATATATAGGTCATATAATAGAGTTGCGTCTTACTGGTCATGTCACATAATAAGGTTTCATCTGATTGGTTAACTCTTGGTATCAGAAATCCTTATATACAAGTATAGGCACCTGATTTTTTTAAAAAGTCAGGAGCAAAAAGAGGTAATTTTTTTTTTGTAAATCAATCAAAATTATACCTATTTTTTGTCAGTTTGGCAAAAAATATATTTTTCAGTGTGCCGCATAATTTTAGCAGTTATTTATGGGTGCCATGAGATGAAAAAGGTTGAAAATCACTGCCCTAGCCCAAACTACTTTCATTTTCCCCCTGATCTAGACTAATGTTCTCTGAATTTTAGTCTACCTGTTGTTGAATGACCAAATATCCTGCTTTAAACTAGTCTTACAATCAAAGATTGTTTATTATAAAACAGAGTTAAATCTGTCTATGGTTAAAGTACTTTATGTCGCTGTTAAAAAAAACTATCCTAACCCAGGTTCAAAGCAATATTTATTTGTCAGCATTGTATTGAATACAAAAGAAATGCTATCCATGTCTTTGTTCTCAAAGCAAATACAATTTCAAATTTATATTGGAAACAAAAACATGAAACATTCAATTTAAATTATCAGTGTGAAATTGAGGAACTAGATATTTAGTCACAGAACTTAAATATGAAATCTCATGATTCTAGGAGAGGAGTGATAAATGCAGGTTGCTAATCTATTTTACAAACAGAAAAGACTTAAGTCTGTGGCATTTTTACAAGAAAACATTGAGGGAAATACTCTTGTTATCATTAGGAAGAGTGTGGATACTTAACAGGTAAGAACAGAACCTGGAAAAGAGAGCTGGAAGATGGAATTATGCCAGAGTTCAGGACAAGGGACTCTCATGTCTGCTCAAAGTAAAGAAACAGCTACATATTATGCTGAGCAAAATAAGCCAGTCAGAGAAAGACAAGTACCACATGATTTCACTTATTTATGGAATATCATGAACAAAATAAGCTGTCGATCGAAATAGAACCAGAGACATGGAAGTAGGGAACAGAATGACAAACCTCAGAGGGAAGGGGGGTAAGGTGGGGTGGAAGGTTAGGAAGAGATAAACCAAAAAACTTAAACTTACATGCATACATGCATAACCAGTGGACACAGACAACAGTTTGGGGAAAGCAGGAAGGGAGTGGGAGTGGGGAGGAGGGGGTCAATGGGGGGGGGGGGAGGGAAGACATCTGTAATACTTTCAACAATAAAGATTTTTTTTAAAGGGAATAAAAATATTTTTAAAAGAAACAGCTACAACTGTAGCCTACCTGGAAAAGAAAAGAAAATGGTCAAAATTATAAAATATTTATCAACACCAAGGGGACTGGACATCATTGCATTTATTAGATGAAGAATGTTAGAAATCCCCACTATTGAGTGAAACACAGGGCAATTCCAGAGCAGATGAGTTGAAAACCAACCTAAGAAACTATGCATAGATAAAAAGAAGCAAGAGCGCCCTGGCTGGTTTGGCTCAGCAGTTAGAGTGTCAGCCTGCGGACCAAAGAGTTGCGGATTCGATTCCGGTCAAGGGCAAGTACCTTGGTTGCAGTTCGGTCTCCCAATTCCGGTCAAGGTTTTGTCCCCGGCCCTGTTTGGGGTCCTGCTGGAGGCAGCCAGTTGATGTGTGTGTCTCTTTCTCCCTCTCTCCCTCCCTCCCTCCCACTCTATCTGAAGATAAATGGGAAAAAAGTATCCTTGGGTGAGGATTAAAAAAAAAGAAAGCAAGATGTTGGGGGTGGGGTGCGGGAATGCTAGCTGTAATCTGTGTCTCTTCAACATATCTATGTGCCATGCTTTCTCCCCTCAAGGACCTTAAAAGCTACCAAAGAGAACTGAGACATTCACAGGGGATAAATCCAAGAAAAATGTGCCTAGTGCAATGATAGTAGATGCCAGAGGAAGGGCACTAAGCAGACTGGGGTGCATCAAGGAAAGCATTCGAGAAAGATGATACTAGCTTGAAGAGTAAGTAGGAATTTGCCAGGAAAAAAACGTTCTCCAGCTGAGGAAACTACAGAACTGAGGGATGGAGGTGGGAAAGCACAGTGTGTCCTGGGCATTATGATTTGGTATGAATAGTAGAGCAAAGGGTCTTACCTGCTATGCTAAGAAACCAAGAATATCCCACCATGAAGAGGCATGTTAAAAAAATTAGATGACATCTTCCTAGGGAATTCTATATTCTCAATCATACTCTCAATATTCAAGGCTATAGGGAAATACTATTCAGTAAATGGGGAAGATGAATTATAGAAGAGTCCTGTACAGACAATATAGCCTCAATTTTGCTTCAAAACACACATACCTGTATAACAGAGTAACTAAAAATCAAACAAACCAAAACACCGAATTAGTATTAGCATCTTCTTTCCCTAATCCCATTCCATGAAAACTGGTTTCACCTAAAGAGGATTCATCCCAGGACAGGAGAAATGGAGGTTAGTTCCTAGAATAAGGGAGGGGAAAGCAGATGCATCCAGGAGGAAATCTAGGTTTCCTGAGAGTCAGAAGAGAGGGTGGGGAAGATGGGAGTGGGGAGAACAGTCCCTTTTTGGCACTCTGTCCCTCCATGGATAGCAAGATGGGTGCCTGCTATCGGTGGAAGGCCCGGGAAGAGGCCGCGGGCGGAAGCAGCGTCCCCCACGCCGGGCGCCCACCCGGAGGAGCGCAGACGGCCCGGCGGCCACAGCCTCTACTCCGAACTCGGACCTCGGAATTCCGGAAGGAACCGCTTCCGGTGGCACCGGAAGCCCGGCGGGGAGCGTTTCGGAGACGGACTGACGGACAGTCAGTTCTCCCCGGTCCAGAAGGTGATCTCCGCCCAGTCCCAGAATCCAGACGCTCCGGGCCTTGTGTAGGAGCTCAGTGAGTGGGGTCCCTCAGCCGGGTCGCCCCGGGTGGCGCACATTGTTTGGCCTAAAGCGTCCGTGGCACAAATCATAGACATTGCGCTTTCGGAAGCTTTTCCACGATGCGTTTATTCCCAGCGTGACCCTACTTGATTCTTACCGAAGCGGTGTGTAACCAGAAGCGCCGCGGCAGGTGCAGCCCCCAGCCCCAGCCTCCCCTGTGCCCAAGGCTTCTGGCCTCGGTTCGAGGCGAAGCCACCCCAGATCTAATTTTTTCCTGCAGTGACTTCTTTTTACCTTTCAGATGAGTTCCAAGGCTTCCAACTGTTACATTCAGACGTTTCCACCAGTGCAACCACATATTTCCAACATCCTTTTCCAGATTCCATGAATAACCTAGCGACGAGAGAACACCGAATTGGGTGTCAGAAAGCCTGGGTTCTGCTCCTTACTGCCATTAACTAGCGGTATGACATTGGAGTTTTTTGTTTGTTGTGTGTGTGTGTTAGCTCTCTGTACTACATTTTTCCTTTCTGTAAAGTGAAGGACTTGGAATTAGTAGCAAGTCAAGTTACTTCCAGTTTCGATATTTGGATTATTGCCCCCAGTGTGTTTTTCTAATTCCGGCTTTAATTACATATTTGTGCTTTGGTTAATCTCCATGTAGGGCCTTTCTTCCTACTACATTAATGTGTGTCCTTGTCAAATGGTTATAGACTCATTAAAATAATAATTATTATTATTATTTACTAAGGAGTCCCGTGCTTACTGAGCACTCTTATTCCAGGGACTTCTACCTAAGTAAGATATTTTATTTTATTTTATTATTATTATTTTTTTAATCCTCACCAGAGGATATTTTTGCATTTATCTTCAGATAGAGCGGGAGGGAGAGAGGGGTGAAGAGAGAGAGAAACATCAACGTGAGAGAGACACATGGAGTGGCCACCACCCACACAACCCCAACTGGCCGGGGACAAACCGCAACGAGGCATGCACCCTTAGCGAACCAAACCCAGGACTCTTTGGTCCTCCCGCCAACGCTCCAACCGCTGAGCCAAACCGGCCAGGACAAATAAGATATTTTAAATGTTCCATTCTTGAGGTGCCTGAGAATCATTATATTGGAACATTTTAAAGACAGTGAACTCTGAAGCAAGGGACTCTGGCTTATTAAACTTTGAATCAACAACATCAAACACACTGCCTGGAAGCTGGTGCTCATGAAATGTTTGCTGAGGAGAAAACATGTACTTCTTACATTATTTTAGTTGCTATTCCCCTCAAAAATTGAAAAGCAAAGCTGTAGAAATGCAGTTTTGGATGCAGAAGGGATAGAAGACTCAAGAGGAAAATAACTATACTACTGAGTTGAGTTCTGTTGCAGTGTTCTTTCAATAAACTCTTCTTTTGTTCTAAGAATGATATTCAAAAGGCATTATTAAATAGATATTTATTGGGTGTCTTCTTCCCTCTTTAAAGCATCTTTGGTTGGGGTAGAGGGGAGGAAAAAATAGTGAATGTTGAAAGATAATTTCAAGTAGAGGGAGTTTATGCAAAGGTTCAAAATTAGATGACAGGCCCTGACCAGGTAGTTCAGTTGGTTAGAGCGTTGTTCCAGTACACCAAGGTTTCGGGTTGGATCTCTGGTCAGGGCACATACAAGAAGCAACCAACAAATGCATAAATAAGTGGAACAACAAATCGATGTTTTTCTCTCTCTCTGTCTCTCCCTTCCTCTCTCTCTAAAATCAATAAATAAAAAATAAATAAAAATAGGTGACAAACCTTTGGAGATTACAGATGGGTAAGAATAACAAAAGCCCGGGAGGTAGAAGTGAGGGGACTATAAGAGTGTAAGAGATGAAGTGAGGTTAGCAGAGGGCAGATAATGAATCCTTATATACCATGTTTTAAAGTTGTACACTGACAGGTTCGGTTCCCGCTAAGGGCATGTACCTCGGTTGCAGTTTGTCCCCGGCCCTGGTTGGTCGTGCGGGTGGCAGCCACTCGATGTGTCCCTTTCACGTCGATGTTTCTCTCTCTCTCTCTCTTCCTCTCTCTCCCTCCCACTCTATCTGAACAAAAAATGAAAAAATGTCCTCAGGTGAGGATAAAAAAAAGAAAAAAGAAAAAAATAAAGTTGTACATTGAACTGGTGATTAATGGGGAGGGGGCGCATTGGTGGGTGTTTAGCAGAGAGCTGATGAGTTTAAATTTGTATTTTAGAAAAATCACTCTATTTGTAATTTGGTTAGTTGATGTTTTTCAAGAGTGAAAAAAGAGCCCTTTATTGGTTTGTTACTGTATTTCAGTTCTATCATAGTAGAAACATTAACAATAATAATAATGTCTAGAGAGTAGTTAGTATGGAATCCCAATTCTCATTAGACTGTGAGCTCTTTCAGGGCAGGAACCCAGTTTTATTCATTGTAACTCTAGTACAGTTGCTTTGTGTGTAGTAGATATCCAGTTAATATTTACTAACTTGATTTAAATATTAACTAAAATATTACTTTAAAACCTTTTTTCTAGGAGAAACATGAACCAGAAGATGCTGAAGTTGGAGAACTTGCTACGATTTCACACTGTTTGTAGAGAGCTGCACAGCCTAGGTCAAAGAAGAACGTTAGCACAGTGGAGGCATGTGTTTTCATCTGCTTACCCAGTGTGGACAGCTCAGCAGTATGCCAGGCCCTGGCAAACAGACGTGCTCTTTGGGGCTGCTTTATCTCAATATAGGCTTCTAGTAACAAAGAAGGTAGTTATAGATTTATAGCATTACTGAATTATTTGGTCTGCAATCAAAGTGCCTAGAGCCATGAATAGAAGTCCATTTTGAGTATTTTGTCATTTGCAGAGTCTTTATTCCATAATGCTACACTCCAGGCAATAAATCTTCATGAAGAAGGGGCGTTATAGTTAGTTGTTCAGTAATACTGATGAATTTGATTACTTGGAAATTGGTGTATAACAGTGAATTAAGGATGCAGGATTTTTAATTTTAGTCTGAGATTTACCTGCTTATGGGAGTGTTAATTGGTAAAAACAGAAGCTGTGATTGTGGTAGGTATTCCAGAATAAATATAAATTATCACCTAAAAGTTTTTTTTTCCCCTTTTTCTTGTGTTCTGAATTTTTAATAGGAAGAAAGGCCACGGAAATCTCAGTTATCTTCAACAAAATCTAAAAAGGAGGTGGAGGTATGGATTGGAATGACTGTTGAGGAGCTGGCCAGAGTAATGGAAAAGGACATAGGTGAGCCACATAACTTTATAAGGAAAAATATGGGAACATGAAATACCTGGTATCTTATCTGCAATGAGACTAAGGCATTCAAGGATGAAAATTAGACTAGCAGTTTAAAAAGCTGCTAAGTCATTATAATAGTTTTCTCTTTAGACCACAAACTATAATTTGTTTCTTGGCTCTTTGCCAAGTATATTTCTCCAAGATTTTGCTTCTAATAAAAGTGGAAGTGATTTTCTTATCTGAACAAACCTTCCTTTCTCAGAAATTGTGTGGGTTATTAGATTAAGTCCAACGAATGTTTTTGGACTGAGGGACCAAATCTGGGTTCATTTACTTTCCCTTTGTTTTTCTATAATTTTATTATTTTGTTTTTTCACTAATTTTGACAATATAGTACCAGCAGAAAAATATTTATAGTATTAACTACAACTTTGAATAATACTATATTTATTTATAAATATATAGCATCATTGTTATTTTTTTATTCCTTCATTGCACCATTGATGTGTTTATTACCAATTTAGGGTTGTTGGAACAGAATTTGAGTTTTCATTTTAAACTGACATTGAAATTTAGTAAACAAGAAATAGCCTATGACTGTAGCAAAATAAAGTGACAAGTGAAGCAGAGTCTTGGAAAAAAGAAAGAATTAATAATAACTCATATTTACTGAACTGTTACTGTGTGCCAATACTTTATATTTATTAACTCTGTGATTCTCACAGTGCACTAGAGGTAGGTATGGTTATTATCCCCACTTACACGCTGAGAAACTGAGGCGTAGAGAGGATACATAATTGCCCAGGATTTCACAGTTAGTATGTGGTAGAGCCAGGATTTGAACCCAGGGATTTTGGCTCCAGAACCCATACTCTTCTTATTCACAGACCAAATTATCTCTGAAAAATTGTTATTTTCACCAGATAAATTAGGAAATGCCATAAATCAGAGAATTTTTTTTTTGAGAGCCTTGTGAGTAAACATTTACTAGCACATTACTGAATAGATATTCTTTTATTGTAATGTTTTGCTTATCTGAGGATAATTTTATTTCATATCTTTCTTTCAAAATATATTTATAAGGTGACTGAAAATCTGGAAACAAAACTACTTATTTCATTATCATAACAGGTACATTTATTTATCATCCACAGGGAAATATAACTGAAATTAAAACAAACCACATTAATACTTACCTGGCAGGGGAGATTCCATGATCACGAAGGTGGTTTTCGCCGGGCAAGGCTTATCCATTGCACTCTGGATGTGCTGACCCCTGCAATTTCCCCAACTGTGGGAGACTCAACTGCATAATTTGTGCTATTGGGGGACTGCGTTTGCACTCTCCCCTGAAAACAAAACAAAAAGCATATTAAATAAAATGAAGAAAAAGAAAGACAAGTAAATATTTTTCATGTATTTTAAGACTTTTTGAACACCCTAAATAGATAAATAAATACATTGAATGTGTGTGTATGCTGAGATTGTGTGTGTGTGTGTGCATACAGTCAATTCTCAATATTTGGGGATTCTGTATTGGCGAATTTCCTACAGTATGTGTTGTCCCAAAATTAATACTGTACTTTTCAGTCATTCCCGAACACGTGTAGAGGGGTGAAAATTTTGAGTTGCCTAATCACACATTACTAGCTAAGGATCAACAAGGCAACATTCTGTCTTCTTGTTTCAACTTTCATACTGTAAACAAGAATCATTTTTGTGGTTTATTTAGTGCCATGTGTTTTGCCTTTCTGTGCTTTTTGTTGGTGATTTCGCTGTTTAAAATTGCCCCCAAGCAGAGTGCTGAAGTGCTGTTTAGTGCTACTAACTGCAGGAAGGCTGTAATGTACTGAGCGGAGAAAATACATGTGTTAGATAGACTTTGTTCTGGTATTAGTTACAGTGCTGTTGGCCTGAGGTCAGGGTTAATGAATCAACAATATAGTATATCAAATAAGGCATCTTTAAATGGAAACACTTAAAACAAGGTATGTGTTGATCGGCTGATGAAAATTTTATGACTAGAGGATAGCGGAACCTTACCCTGTATTTCCCTGCAGAGCAATGGTTTAGTATTTGCTAATTCAGTATTCATGAAGGTTTATAGAACGCAACTACTGTGAATAACAAGAATCAACTGTATATATATACACATTTGTATATGCATGACGTGTTAACTACAAGTTTTCGAAGAACTAGACTATGATAAACTACTGAAAACTAAATATATACATCCTGCAATTTAATGTTTTATTGATGGTTCAGATAGTTCATAAGGTACATAAATATTCCAAATATTTATGAATATGCAGAAATTCCAATTTATATAAATGCATCATTTTTTAACAGTGATTTTTAAAGATTTTTTATTGATTTTTAGAGAGAGGAACGGAGAGAGAGAGAGAGAGAAACATCAATGTGAGATCGAAACATCGATCAGCTGCCTCCTGCACACCCCAAACTGGGGATCGAGCCTGCAACCCAGGCATGCGCCCTGACCAGGAATTGAACACGTAACTTTTGGTACCCAGGATGATGTCCAGTCACCTGAGCCACACCAGCCAGGGCATCATATCTTTTTTTTTTAAAGGACAGAGATCTGTTTTCTTTCTTTTTAAAAAAATATTTTTTTTAATTGATTTTTTTAGAGAGAGAGGAAGGGAGAGATAGAAACATCGATGTGAAAGAGAAACATTGATCGACTGCCTCCTGCACACCGCCTACTGGGGACCCAGCCCAAAACCCGGACATGTGCCCTGTTTGGGAATTGAACCAGGACCTATTAGTCTGTGGGAAACACTCAATCCAGTGAGCCACACCGGCCGGGCAGTGCATCATATCTTAAAGATCATTTTCTTTTCAGCTTCTTTGTGATTTGTTAACATTAGAAAAAGCAGCTTACATAGTTACTTCTCTGATCGAGTGTACTGTTTATATGGACAGTTATTAACAGAGTCACTTTCTGAACATTTAATTTCGTGCTCTTAAAAGGTTTTATCTTATTCCACCCAGATTATATATATGAAGCTTTAATGAACACTACTATCGACATAGATTCACTAGAAGCAGACTCGTGTTTAGATGAAGTATGGATCAAAGAAGTAATAAAGAAGGCAGGGATGAAGTTAAAATGGAGCAAATTAAAACAAGACAAAGTCAGAGAAAATAAAGATGCTGTGAGAAGGTAAAACATAACCATATATATTGGGGGAAGGAGACCATACAGTTTTATTCACATTTTTTGTTGTTGTTAATCCTCACTCGAGGATATTTTTCCATTGCTTTTTAGAGTGGAAGGGAGGGAGGAAGGGAGAGAGAGAGAGAGGGAAACATTGATTGGTTGCCTCCTGCATGATCCCGGCCAAGACCAGGGATCAAACCTGCAACCCAGGTATGTCCCCTTGACCGGGAATCGAACCCGTGACCCTTTGGTCCGAGGGCTGATGCTCTAACTGCTCAGCCAAACCGGCCATGGCTATTCATACTTTTTAATGGAAAGAGTTGCCTTAAAATTTCTTTTGCAATTAAAATAATGTTAAACTTTTCTTTGAAGTGCTTAAAGCATCAGTATATTCAGGTTATTGTAAAATTCTAAGGGTTATTTTTCCTGGTTTTCCAAGTATGTATATTGATCCTGAATTTTAAAAAATTTTATTCAGTTCTGCTCATTGTTATGAAGATGCCAACTGTAGGTGGGTAGTCATGTATTTTGTCACTGTATATATAGAAGAGGAAAATACTTATCTCTAATCAAAGCTGAATGTTGGGTTTTAGCATTAATAGTAGTTCACAGAGATAACTGCAAATCAATTCACTGGCTATAAACTGTTGTGATGTTTAAGAAATAAACTCCTTTGCTGTTAACTGTAGGCCCCAGGCAGATCCAGCTTTATTAACCCCAAGGTCACCAGTTGTTACTATAATGGGCCATGTTGATCATGGGAAAACGACGTTACTTGACAAACTGCGAAAAACTCAAGTGGCAGCAATGGAAGCTGGAGGCATCACTCAGCACATTGGTGCCTTTCTTGGTATGAACACAAATTACTTACAGTGTGCTTGGGAACTCCATACATTCTTTTCTTAAACCTGGTATCACAGTATGAAATATATAATTCAAATAAAAGGAAAGGCTAAAGGTTAAGGCCACTGGTTTGATGAAATGTAGAGCAGGTGGTTAATAAAGGTTATTTTGTGCATTCTATAAGAAGAAAATTATATTACCTTTTTATTCTAGCCCATTCTTAGTTTGGTTTAATGAGCTTAAATTCTTCAATGCTAGGTTGTGATAATAATTAAATAATAGCTACCATTTACTGAGCACCTAGCATGTGCTTGCACTGTGCTGAGCAACTTATATTCTTTGCCTTTTTTATCTTCAAAACAACATCTAGATAGGTATTAATATTCCTACTTACAGGTAAGGAGGCTGAGACTTGTTTAAGTTTAGTTCCTTGGTCACAGTACACAGCTAGTAAGTGGCAAGGATTTAAACCCAAAGCTTTTGGACTCAACTCCTGAGTTAGTAATTGTATACGAAAGTGTCTCTGTTGCTTAAGGCAGTTGAGAAGCTGATGTTTGCTTATGCAAGGGTGGCTGCCTATGTAACTATCAGTGTATTCTCTGTCCAGAATAGATAAAAGTTGGTACAGTTATGAAAGTAGTTATATTCTAGAAATATGAAGAGTTTTAGTTTGAAATTATTACATGCAAAGAAAACCCTCCAGGTCTCACTGTTATGATATCATTTTTTGTTGTGAAATGATGACCTATATTGTTCTGATTAAGATTAATGGAAGGAATAAAATTATTTTAAAGAATTCATTATGTTTGATAATGTCACATATATTCCTTTATATTAAGGAAGTACATATTTGAGTCCTTAGTGTTCTTGGATTTCTGTTTCCACAGTCTCTCTACCTTCTGGGGAAAAGATAACCTTTCTTGATACTCCAGGACATGCTGCTTTCTCAGCAATGAGAGCCAGAGGTGCTCAGGTCACTGACATTGTCATATTGGTTGTAGCTGCAGATGATGGAGTGATGAAACAAACAGTAGAATCTATTCAGCATGCCAAAGATGCTCAAGGTACTGTGTGGCTGTGGCTGACTTACAAGATAACTTTTTATCATGGAAATTTTAAGTAGATATAAAATTAAGAAGAGAATAACAAACCCCAAATTTATTACAAGTTACAAAGTGGTGATATTCCAATTCTGTTATTCCTTGTTCATTTATCATCTCAACTTCTTTTCTAAAGAGAAACTTTCCTCTCATATGCTTTAAATAAATTCTTATTTGGTCAAAGGTATAAAATGGAAACTTTCAGAAAATTATTTGGCTGTTTTCTCCCTTATTTCTCCATTTAAAAATTATAAAACACACACATACTCTGCACATTCATTTTTATTCTCATATGACCCTATACTCACTGAGAAAATGCTGTTGTCTCGCGAAAATGTACCCAATAGAGTGCATCATACTTCTCTAGGTTTGTTGGTAAGAAAACAAAAAAGGTTGAGAATCACTAAGTTAGAAAAATTCTTTCTTCATCTCACAACATAAATGCTAAGACCCAGAGAATGGCAGGAACTCCCTTCTTTGCAGTTAATTTGCAACATGTCTGCATTTGTAATCTGATCTTCTAGGTTTCAATGTTACTCTCTTTCCTTTTTAATTTCTCAAAATTGCCTTTGTGGAATGGACTATGTTCTTTTTTTAAATCTTCACCCAAGGATATTCTTCTATTGATTTTTTTTTGATAGAGTGGGAGGGAGGGAAAGAGAGAGAGAGAGGGAAACATCAATGTGAAAGAGACACATCAATTGGTTGCCTCCCACACGATTCCAACTGGAGCCAGGAATTGAACCTGCAACCAAGGTATGTGTCCTTGACCAGGAATTGAACCCGTGACTCTTTGGTCTGAGGGCCAAAGAGCTAAACTGGCCAGGGCTGCACTAAGTTCTTAATGATTTTAGGGAATATAACAAAAAGAGGAGAGTGATAAATTTGCCAGGGATCCTATAACAGAGCAGTTGGTTAATCCCCAGCCAGTGTGGCTCAGTGGATTGAGAGTCGTCCCATGGACTAAGAGGTCCCAGTTTGATTCCTGGTCAGGGCACATGCCCGGACTTCAGGCTCGATCCCCAGTGAGGGGCATATAGGGAGCAGCTGATCAATGTTTCTCACATCGATGTTTCTATCTCTCTCTTCCTTCCTCTCTCTGTAAAAAGTCAATAAAAACATATTTTTTAAAAGATATATGATAAATTCTTTATATCATGCTTTTTATACCTGTTCTCTTGGTCTCTGTTAAATTTCATCTCATCCATATGGAATGTGCTTTTTTATCATAGTAGGTTGTGGATTGCATAGCTTTTTTGTTCTTTTGATACCTGAGAAAATCGCAGTTGGTGAAACTCAAACAGAGAATTATCTCCTAGAATTTTGTGTGATTTCTCTAATACGAGAGTATGTTTAATAATGACAAGTAGATTATAAGATTACTTGGTTCATCCATTAAGTAAACATTTATTGAGAATCTACTGTGTATCAGTCACCAAGCTAAATAAAGAGTTGCTGTAAACCCTGAAGGAAAGTTTACAGTAATGATTCCTAATTCCATCCCAGGGTAAAATTTTAGGTTTTAACAATGAGTCAGTAGCTCCTGGAAAGAAGAGGCAAATCATCTAGTGGCACTGGAATTGAATTTAAAATTTCTCTTGATTTTTTTTTCCTGGAGATTATCTCTAGTATAGTTGCTGATCTTGCTTTCAGGTTTGAGGATAGGCCTTTCTCTACCTAAGCTTTGTGGGTTTTTTTGTTTTAAATCATCTTAGGTATCTGTTCTTAATTCAGAATCTGCTTATAATTACAGTTTTGACATCTTACAACTGGAATCCTTTATCTGTAGAAAGCAGAGTAGAATGGGTCTAAAGTGGGTCTTTTGTTAGATAAGTACATCCACTGAGTAAAGAGAAAGCCAGAACAGGTTGGTGTCTTCCTTGTGAATACCTGGAATGGAAGGTGTCATCATTTCCACTCTTTTTAACTTTGTCTCTTTCAGTGCCTATTGTCCTTGCCATAAACAAATGTGACAAAGCTGAGGCTGATCCTGAAAAAGTGAAGAAAGAGCTGCTAGCTTACGATGTGGTGTGTGAGGATTACGGAGGTGATGTGCAAGCCGTGCACGTGTCTGCACTTACGGTAAAGACATGGGTGATGGAAGAACATGACGGACCTCGTTTCCACTGTTGTTTAAGAATTCTCTGGGTACTTGGCAAAGCTGGTATCATCCTGGTTTGGCTGATTAGAAATTAGGCTCAGAGCCCTGGCCGGTTTGGCTCAGCGGTTAGAGCATCGGCCCATGGACCAAAGAATCAGGGTTTCAATTCCCAGTCAGGGGCACCTAGCTGAGTTGCAGGTTTGATCTCTGGCCCCAGTCAGGGTTGTGCAAGAGTCAACCAATTGATGTGTCTCTCTCACATTGATGTCTCTCTCTCTTCTTCCCACCCTCCTTCCCTCCCTCCTTTCCTCCCTCCCTTTCACTGTATCTAAAAAACAAAAAATCCATGGAAAAATATTCTCGGGTGAGGATTAACAAAAATAAATAAATAAAAAAGGAACAACAGAAATTAGGCTCAGAAAGATCAGTCACCATTCCATGGTTACATAGCTGATCAATGGGTAATGGGGTCTAAACCTAATGTTTTTCTTACTGTGAGATACTTAGGATGAGGAGAATAAATGGTGAATGATGTGGGGATAGGGTATTAGTAGGCTAAAGACTGTTTCAAGCAGAAATGAAATCTAGTTGTTAATAAAAAGTGCTTGTTTTCATACTGAAAACCTATAAAGGTCTTAGGGCATTTAAGAAAGATTTAAACAAATAAAAATTTCACTAATACAAAGAGCAAACATTTGGGTTCAGTTTGTAAGTGATTGACTCAGTGTTCCTATGAATTCAATTGCTATAAGTTTTATAATGTTATTTATGATGAATTCTATTTTCTTTTAAATTACCAGTTATTCTTTTCTCGCTGAAAAACACCAAGGAAACTTAGTACCTGCTTTGTGACAGCATTTGCCAATTCTCTTATCCTGTGCAGGTTGCTGCTGAGTTACAGTTTCCATTTTGTCCATTCTTATCGTATTCCATAGTTTACTCAAAATACAGACTTTTTTTTCCTGATCATAACTGAGGGATGGTACGATATTTGGTCACCTTCTTTCAGTTGTCTCATTTTATCTTTACTTTTCCTAAATTTGTTCCCTCCAAGATGCTTAGAAATTATACTATTTAATAGTAAAACCATGCCTCTTTTTCTCTGAACTCATAAAATGCCACCTTACTTTGTTATCGTTCCACTATACCTCGATTGCTATTGCACTCTGAAAGCCAGATGGCAGGATTAAAACATTCGAAGACATGGCTACCTTTTCTGCCCAAGTACCATCAGATGAGTAGATAGATGTAAAGCTGCTTAGGCAAATCTGGAGACTTGGCAGAGATGATTCCTGGGGAATGGAGGGAGCTGGGAGAGAGGGGCAGGGAAGTAAGATTGCTGGGGTCCAGCCTCGGCAGGTCCAGGGTTCCCAAAGGTGTGGACGGAGTCAGCGAGAGAGAGAGAGAGAGACAGAGAGAGAGACAGAGAGAGAGCGCGCGCGCAATGTGGGAGACACAAAATACTTGATCTTTCTTCTTCTGCTTAGTCTTAATGCTTCTGCTTCTGCCTCCGACTAGCAGAATCTTTTATTATTTATATAGATCCACAGGTTACATTGTTTCCCCCAAACCTTTTAGGCAAAAAAGTACAGACATTCTTTTGGTTGTTTACCCAACTCTTATGTATATTACATGTTAATTACTAACTATTTTCACCCTTCACCCAGACATCCTCTTAAACTCCTGACCTTTCCTCCTATCTAAGATCCTTTTAAGCTTCCACATTTCTATCCTAAATCTTCATTATTTTCTTGCTTTTCTTCCTGCAGTCTTTTCTACCATCTACATCATTAGTCATCTACATGTTACTTCTATAATAATTTCTAACAGACAGCTAACAGATAGAGAAAGCAAAGATTAGTCTCCTTCAGTTGCCATCCTGCATTTTTATTTTCCCATTACTCTGTATCTTCAGTCACTGTTCTTCGTGATTCCTGCCACGCAGTGAATCCACTTCTCCAGGGACAATGTCAAACCATGGAGCTCACCCGGGACTATGTCAAACCGTGGTGGTCCTCGTGTCTCCAGGGACTATGTCAAACCATGGAGCTCACCCGGGACTATGTCAAACTGTGGTGGTTGCTGTTCCAGTGACACCGCTCCCAACATAACATGAGGCCTCCTTTTTCAAGGCAGATATAGAGCTCTACATTATGCAAAGAAACAGCCCCAGCATTGTTTTTCAGAGCAGCATTTTGTAAATTGGAATATATACCAGGAATAAGTAGATGGGTAAGCAAAGTATGTTGTTTACAGTTGTCTGTGTTGTTTTATACTCTGTAACAACTGTAAGCAATCTCTTAGCTGACATGGAGAATGAAAAAAGGTGCTCATCAGTTCTAGTCCCATGACCAATTAATTAGCTGCTTGTGATGTTGAAGCCCTAAAAAGCATAGTAAACATAGATCATGAAAGGTGAAGGAATCATGTAATCCAGTCATTTATTTGAGGAAAAGAGATCCAAGGAGGCGAAGTGATTTTTTTAAGTTTGTACAGCTGGGTAGTTAAAATGGATCAAATGAAAAAAATAGAAGCGAAATCTTGTGACATTAGATAGAACTTCAGTGTGAAGTACCATTTTCAAGAAAGAGGAAGAAAACACAATTATAGAGACAGATGGAGGAGAGAGATAGAATGAATGAATCCTGTGTTTATGAAAGAGTATTAACAAGCACCACTGTTCCTTGCAAGATCTGTCCCTAGATCAGGTTTTCTTGCTTATCCATCCCTTCCTTCCTTCCAATTGCATAATTACGCTTTTAATGCTTAAAGAAAAAAAATATAAGAATTATTTGACTTTCTGACCCTGGTATTTACATTTACAGATAATATTAATGTATATTAACTTTTTTTGTTGTTAAAGGGGGATAATCTGATGGCGCTGGCAGAGGCAACAATTACTCTTGCAGAAATACTAGAATTGAAAGCAGACCCCACTGGCCCAGTGGAAGGAACAGTAATAGAATCTTTCACAGACAAAGGAAGAGGGTAGGACTGTTAAAATGCTTGCTTTTTAATAATTTTCCATTGTTTTTGTGAATTGATCATATAATAATGTGTTATTTTTATTGCATGTTATGGCTAGTCCATAAACAATATTTTCAAAGCATTTTTTGAAAAGTATTCTATTGCCCTGGCCGGTTTGGCTCAGAGGTTAGAGCGTCGGCCTAAGGACCAAAGGGTCGTGGGTTCAATTCCCAGTCAAGAGCACGTACCCGGGTTGTAGGTTCCATCCCTGGCCCCTGTCGGGGTTGTATGGGAGGCAACCAGTCGATGTGTCTCTCTCACATTGATGTGTCTTTCTCTCTCTCTCTCTCTCTCTCTCTGTCTCTCTCTCTCCCCCGACTCCCTTCCACTCTGTCTAAAAATCAATGGAAAGATACCTTCCAGTGAGGATTAATAAAAAAAGTATTTTATTGCTCTAGCACAGAGAACACAAAAATGCAGTTATTCGTAGACCATAACAACTATCTGTATACATCTAGTAGTCATATTTAAATGACTTAAGTATTCGATTTGTTTGATTCCCCCCCACCCCGCCCCCCCCATTGATGTAACTGAACTGGTAAAGCCTGATAGACTAACATAAATCAGAATGAAACAGCTGTTGTTGCATTTTTGGGCTTCTAAATTCTTTATGTCCTTACTCATTAATATAACATATAGGAAGGCCTTTGGAATGGTATTCTCATCTTTAATTTTCCTTCCTATCAGCAAAAGAAGTTTTCTCACTGCTTAACAAATTAAAGACAGGGGATTAGGATTCTGTCAGAACACTCAACTATCTGCACCCTCCACTACCATAACTTTGTAAGAAATGTTTTTTTTTATTATTGTGGTAACGATACGTAACATTAAATTTACCATCTTAACCATTTTTAAGAGTACAGTTCAGTAGTATTAAGTATGTTCACATTGTTGTGCAATAGAATCTAGAATTTTTTCATCTTGCAAAACTGCAACTCTATGCCTATGAAACACTAATTCTCTCTCCCACTCCCCCAGGCCTTGGCAGCTACCTTTGCATTTTTGTTTCTATGATTTTGACTACTTTAGATACTTCATGAATGGAATCATATGGTATTTGTTCTTTTTGACTGGCCTATTTCACTTAGCATAAATGACCTTGAGGTTCATTCATGTTGTAGCATGTGACAGGATTTCCTTTTTTTTAAGGTTGCATAATATTCCATTGTATGTATATACTGCATTTACTTTATCCATTCTTCCACTGATGGATGTTTGTGTTGCCTCCACCTTTTAACAATTGTGAAGAAGTGTTTTTATAGTGTGAAAAACTGCTTGAGAAATTGAGAAGTGGTACAATTAACACTATGTGTACATATTATACATTTTTAAGTCTCATAAAGATATCTTTGCTCACCCTGACCTGTGTGGCTCAGTTGGTTGAGTGTCATCCATGCACTAAAAGGTCACTCGTTCAATTCCTGGTCAAGGCACATACCCAGGTTGCTGGCTCAATCCCCAGTATGGGGCATGCAGGAGGCGGCTGATTGATATTCCTCTCTCACATTTATGCTTCTCTTTCTCGCTCCCTCTCCCTCTAAAATCAATAAACACATTTTTTTCTTAATTTTTTTACATTTTCTTTTTCTTTATTGATTTTTAGAGAGAGAGGAAGGGAGAGGGAGAGAGATAGAAACATTGATGAGAGAGAGCATCAATTGGCCGCCTCGTGCATGCCTCCAACTGGGGACTAGGTCCACATCCTGGGCATGTGCCCTGACCGGGAATGGAACCAGCAACCTCTTGGTACATGGGTCGATGCTCAACCACTGAGCCACACTGGCTGGGCCACATTTTTTTTTTTTTTTAATGAAAAAAAAAAAGCCCTGGTCAGTGTGGCTCAGTGGTTAGAGTGTCAGCCCTCGGACCAAAGAATCGCGGGTTCGATTCTAGTCAGGGGCACATGCCTCTGTTGCAGTTTGGTCCTGGCCCTGGTCGGGGTCCTGTGGGAGGCAACCAATTGATGTGTTTCTCTCACATCGATGTTTCTCTCTCTCTCTGTCTCTCTCTCCCTCACACTCTATTTGAAGATAAATGGAAAAATATCCTGAGGTGAGGATTTACAAAAATAAATAAAAATGAAAAAAAATCTTTGTTCTATTTAAGAAAGTACTATTATATCCTGATTATAGCATTAAGAATAAATACCTTTATTTTTGTTTTAGTCCTGTTACTACAGCAATAATTCAAAGAGGAACTTTAAGAAAAGGCTCGATTCTGGTTGCTGGAAAGAGTTGGGCAAAAGTACGCTCAATGTTTGATGAAAATGGAAAAACAATTAATGAGGCCTATCCCAGCATGCCAGTGGGAATTATAGGCTGGAGAGACCTCCCTTCTGCAGGAGATGAAATTCTTGAAGTAGAATCTGAGGTATATCAAGCTTATTTCCTATATATTAGATATGATATAATGATTTTAAGTATCAATCTACTATGTTATACCAAATGAGCATATTAATGTTAACTTATTATTAACTAATGTTAATAATTCTAGGCTATAAGGAGCTGTGAGGGGCCAATGGTGCCTTTTTAGAATTTGGCTATAGAATTTTTAAAAATTTGAGATAGGCTTTTTAAATTAAATAATTTTAATTATACAGAAAGCCTCCAAATTAAAGTTATATACGTTTCTCGAAACTTATAAAATTAGTGGTTTCATATGAGTAACTAATGTCATAGTGGAGGAAAAACAAAGCTTATAGTTAAATAATGCCTGTTTTGTTTTTTTTCCTGTAAAGCCAAGGGCACGTGAAGTTGTTGACTGGAGGAAGTATGAGCAGGAGCAGGAGAAAAATAAAGAAGATCTAACAGTTTTAGAAGAAAAACGAAAGGAACACCAAGAAGCACATCGGAAAGCCCGTGAGAAGTATGGCACTTTGCACTGGAAGGAGAGATCATATATAAAGTACCAAGAAAAAAAAGAACAAAAGTTCTTAAAGCCAAAAGAGAAAGCAGAAAGAGATTCAAATATGCTCCCTATAATTATTAAAGGTGACTTTTTAAATATTTTACTTAACTAATTTTTAGAATATCTATATTTCTTCATTCTCAAAATTAATTTGAACCATTACGTTTAAGCCAAAAGTATTTCAGTATTTTGGGGGAGATTTTATTTTTATTGATGTATACTTGACATGTTATATTAGTTTCAAGTGTACAACAATGATTCATTATTGTGAAATGTTCATTGCAGTAAGCCTAGTTAACATCCATCACCATGCATATTTACAAATCATTTTTCTTGTGATGAGAACTTTAAAAAAAATGTTTTTATTGATTTTAGAGAGAGAGGAAGTGAGAGAGGGAGAAAGACAGAGAGAAAGAAAAACATCGATGTGAGAGAGAAACATTGATCAGTTGCCTCCCATATGCACCCTGACCAGAACCCAACCGGCGACCTTTCCATGCATGGGACTAAGATCAGCCAACTGAGACACACCGGCCAGGGCACGATGAGAACTTTTAAGATCTACTCTCTTGCCCGGCTGGTGTGGCTCAGTGGTTGAGCGTCAACCATGCACCAAGAGGTGCTGGTTCGATTCCCAGTCAGGGCACATGCCCAGGTTGTGGGCCAGATCCCCAGTGGGGGGCATGCAGGAGGGGGCCAGTCAGTGTTCTCTCTCATCGATGTTTCTATCCCTTCCTCTCTCTCTAAAATCAATAAAGAAAAAAAAAAAAAGATCTGTCTTAGCAACTTTCAAATATGCAGTACAGTATTATTAATTATAGTCACCATGCTGTACATTACATCCCCACAACTTATTTATTTTGTAACTGGAAATTTGACCTCTTTTACCCTTTTTACCTCTTCCCCCTGGGGGGAGGATTTTCTTAGTAGACATTTTTCTTGCTGATTTTGTTGTAAATGTACAATATTTGGTTCATTATAATTTATTAAATTAAGTAGATATTTATAATGCTAAACCTAAATACAAGTGGATTTAGTGGTAAATGCCATTCCTATTATGGTTTTTAATAGATTGTCATCATTTTTGTGTCTGTTAATACCTAACTCTTAACACCAGTAATTTTAAACTGTTGCTGCATTTAGGTGATGTTGATGGTTCCGTTGAGGCCATTTTAAACATTATGGATACCTACGATGCTTCACATGAGTGTGAACTTGAATTAGTACATTTTGGTGTAGGTGACATTAGTGAAAATGATGTTAACCTTGCTGAAGCATTTCATGGTAAGGATTCCTTTTCCTGTTTTACTGTATTCCCTAGAACACACTGAAACATTTGCTTCTGTCTTTTGTTGCTTGACTGGTCACACCTGCCACTTGCCCCATCAGCATCATCCTTCCTCTTGAGTCGAGTCCCCGCTACCCATTGAGGGCGATGAGATGTGCATTATTTCAGCCCTAGCTCCACTTGTTGTACTGCAACCTTAGGGAACTATTTCAAGCTCCAGTAGTGTTTCTTGATTTTTTTTTGGAAGTACCCTTACTGTTCCCTCTCCTTGCTACTCCTGGTTCACCACCCAATTCAAGATTGGTTCTGTACCTTTCATTTAGGCTAAGGAATGCCCTAACACTGTAATCAGCCTATTCAAGTATTTTCCTTCATCTTTTACTTTTGGCTACCTATTTTTGTTCATTGATAATTTTACAGATCATCTTTCTTAGATAAAAAACCCCATTTAGTTTTAAATGCCTAGAAGGCAAGGGGACTGTTTATTAGTCAAATTTACACAAAAAGGGGACTCATGACTATCTCTTTAACTAAGTCTGTCACTTAGCAAAGCACCAACACTATTGAGTGATTAATGAATCATTTGTAAAGGAGCTAGCTACCTCATAACCTGACTTGATTAGAATTAGATGTTACCTCTACTACTGAAAAGGTATTTTCAGTAATGCTGGTTAACTCACAGTATTTAATGGGCACTGACTGGTCTAGCACAGTGATTTTCAACCTGTGTGCTGCAAGAAATTTTAAAACATGCAACACCTGACTATTTAGTCAGGAGTAATGACAACAGCCAACACAACTATAGCTGTCTGGTGTGAATGGTCAAAATTATACCTTTTTTTTTGTTTTGTCAGATCGGCAAAAAAATACATTTTTTGATGTGCTGCACAATTTTAGTAATTAATTTATAAGTGCCAGGAGATTAAAAAGGTTGAAAAATCACTGGCCTAGCACTACTATGTAACCTAGATAGTGTATTGAATGATTTCCTAATGATAAGACTTTCAAGTTGGTTGTTTTTCTCTTAAGCTGTTTGCATTAACTTTTTTTCACTTGTTTACGTTGTGTGTTTTGTTTTTGTGTGGTTTTTCCTCAAGGTATTTGGAATTAAGTACTTCATTTGTTCTTTGGTAGAATGCTCAGCTTCATAGAACTTCTTTCATTTGTTAAATAACTCTTGAACTTTACCAATTAAGTATTTTTAAGCCTCTGAATACCTAAGAGTAAACCACAAAAGTTGTAGACAATAAGATTATAATGATAGAATTGTTATTAAAATAATGTCATACTAATTTTATTAGTAATTTTTCCCCTTATATCCCTGGTATAAAAAGAAAAGCTTTGTTTAGCATGCTGCCTCACACATTATGAGCACTTAAAATAATGTTTCTTAAATGAATGGATGGATTTTTAAAACCATAAAGAAATTTTCCTTATTAATCAAGCCAAAGCCACACTGGCATTTATAAAAATCCTTTTATTAATTTGAAAATTTACTAGTTTTCATGAGAAAAAAATTATAGAATTTCTCATCTCCCCAACTTGCTTTTAATTTATGTAGAAGAAAATAAAACAATTTATATTTGAGTTTTTGATGGAAAGATAAACTGTTTAATGCAATATTTGTGCTACTTTATTGACTGTATTTCTGATTGCCAGGGGTCATATATGGCTTCAATGTGAATGCAGGCACTGCTATCCAGCAGTCGGCTGCAAAGAAAGGAGTAAAAATTAAACTTCACAACGTCATTTACCGTCTTGTTGAAGATTTGCAGGGGGAACTGAGCAGCAGATTGCCCTGCACTGTGGAAGAGCACACAGTAGGTGAGTATTCATGGACCATTACATTTAAACATTCATATCTTAGGTGCTGTAAATGACACTTGAAAGCAAAGTTTAGGGGAAATGCATTCACTGTTCCAATATATATCCTGTGTTCTAGAAAAAATGACTGCTACACATAAGAATTCAATGTAACTTCATATGTATTATAAACACTTGCCCTCTGCAATACTTAGGCCCTGAAGATACAAGGCAAGTAAGGCAATAAGATCTTGCCCTGGAGTTTAGACATGAACAACTAATTAGACTGGGGTGGGAGGCATAAAGATTATTAATGTGTCATGAAGGAGCCACTGGTTTTGTCCTGGAGCTTGTGGAGAAAGCTACCATGAGAAGAAAAAATTTACTTTACATTTAAATATTAAATATTTTAAAATATTCTTTCTAGCATATCTCTTGGCCAGATTAAAGGCTAAATTCATGATGACTGAATCATTTTATGTGTTCTTTTTCCTCCCCATATACAGATTTTTAAATTTTTAAAATTTGGATGAGTTTTAAATATCCAGAAAAATTATAAGAAAAGTATAGAGAACTTTGTCCCATATACCCTTTACCCAGTTCACCAATTATTTACATTTTGTTCCATTTGCTTTATTACCCTCACACACACATAATTTTTTTTTCTGTATCATTTGAGAGTAAATTTGAAATGGTGTCTATTTGCCACTAAATACTTGCATTTCTTAAGCACAAGGATGTTCTCTTATAAAATCATAAAACAAATATCAAACTCAGAAAATTTAACATTAGTACTATTATCTAAACCAAAGTTCATATTCACATTTTGTCCATTGTCCCAATAAAGAGGTATATATTTATACCTCTATATTTATAGGTATATATTTTTCCCTCAGTCCAGGATTATGGATTACATTTAATTTTTCAGTCTTTTTGACCATGGCATTTTTGAAGTGTAGAGGCCAGTAACTTTGTAGAATGTGCTTTAATTTGGATTTGGCTGATATTTCCTCAGTGAGATTCAATATTTGCATTTTTGTTCTACAGTACAGATTTATTTTAGGCTTCTCTGACCTGCTTAACATGATCATACAGAGGTTTGTATGTTCTTGTGCTAAGAGCAGTTTGTAAAACGGAGTCATGAGGGTTTCTAGCAGTAAGCAAGCACCAGTCAAGTAACACTAACCCCAAGAAATTCACACAGCATAGTGTATGGTACCATGTCATTAATGGAATTTGTTTCAATTTTCAGTTAGTGAAAAAGTTACGCTGAATCACAGAAATAGTACTCTTAAATGGATATAAATTACCAATGGTGAGATTAAAAATAAATCAGGTAATAACAGATGAGGGACAGTTGAAAACTGCATTTTCATGGAGCAGACAGGAATTGTACTAAATAATCTTATCAACAGTGATCATCTTCTAGTGCATTTTACTCAGCCAGAAAAGTGAGTTCCATTTTACTTTCGTTCACTCTTTTGGTAAGCACTTATATTCTTGTGATTTTCTCTGTAAAGAATATCCAAGAATTTTCTGGGTTTTTTTTTGTTTTTTTATCCTCACTCGAGGACATTCTTACATTTATCTTCAGATAGAGCAGGAGGGAGAGAGGGAGGAAGAGAGAGAGAGAGAGAAACATCAATATGAGAGAGACACATCGATTCGTTGCCACCCACACGACCTCAGCTGGGGCCGGGGACAAACTGCAACTGAGGTACATGCCCTTAGCAGCAGTTCTCAACCTGTGGGTTGCGACCCCTTTGGGGGTCAAATGACCCTTTCACAGGAGTCACCTAAGACCATCGGAAAACACATATTTCCGATGGTCCTAGAAACTGAGACACCACTCTATCCGTTTCCAGGCGGTCCGCCCACATGCAGATACACCCACATACAACATGAAGAACTGTATTAAAGGGTCGCGGCATTGGGAAGGTTGAGAACCACTGCAGCGGAAACCGAACCCGGGACTCTCTGGTCCGTGGGCTGATGCTCTAAGCACTGAGCAAAACTGGCCAGGGCTGTTTGTTTTGTTTTTTAAATATGTTTTTATTGATTTTTTTAGAGAGAGGAAGGGAGAGATAGAAGCATCAATGTGGGAGACACATCAATCGGCTGCCTCCTGCACACACCCTACTGAGGATCGAGCCTGTAACCCCAGCATGTGCCCTGACCGGAAATACCAACCAGGACCTCAGTCTGTGGGATGATACTCAATTCACTGAGCCACACTGGCCGGGCAAGATTTATTTTTTATTTCTAATATTGATCAGAACAATAAAGTTTGTGGAGTCACAGAAAACCAGGACTTCTATGCATGAGTTTGTATTTTTCTCACACCTTTATTTATTTTCTTTATTGATTTTAGAGAGATGGGAAGGGAGAGGAGAGAGAGATAGAAACATTGATGAGAGAGAACATCGATTGGCTGCCTCCTGCATGTCCCCCACTGGTGATTTGGCTCACAACCTGGGCATGTGTGCTGACTGGGAATCGAACCGGTGACCTTTTGGTGCATGGGTCAATGCTCAACCCCTGAGCCATACCCGCCAGGCTTTTTCTCACACCTTTCTTACCTTGCAAAATGTCAGAAATTATTTACTTTTCAGATCTTTTGTTTTCTGTACTTAATGTTGTCTTCTTCCTAAAGGTGAGGCTTCTGTACTAGCTACCTTCTCCATAACAGAAGGGAAGAAAAAAATTCCTGTGGCTGGCTGCAGAGTTCAAAAGGGACAGATAGAAAAACCAAAAAAATTTAAGTTAATCCGTAACGGACATGTTGTTTGGAAGGGTAAGCAACATCAAATTCTGTTTCTATATTATCATCTCCAGTCACCAGAACCTGACAATTCTCTGTAACTATCTGAAATCTGTGTCTTTTAATCAATCCTATAATCCTAATTCATGCCACTGCTTCTTGCTCATAATTGGTCTCCAGTTGCTGGGTTCCCTCCCTTACTAGTTCCGAGGATTCCTCCAAGATTGTTAGTCTGACTTTCTAAACTATGACTACCTTTTCAGTCATGTCTCCATTCTACATTCTACTTGTTTACTTCTATCCTTTGACATTTTGCCTGCAATGTCTTTTATCCTGGTTTATCTCATTCAAGTCCTGACTACTATCCCATCCTCTGCAGTGTCAGCCTGTCTTTAAAATGGGAGATTTAGTATCTTTCACTAATCTTGTTTACTTCATTTTCTTTTGATTTCCTTGGTATTTAGTCCTATTAACATGACAGGATTATAAATTTATAACTCCAGTATAATTTTCCTTTTACCTCCAGACAGACTACATAGCACTTAGTGAAGTGCTTATTTGTTGAATATATGAACCTTGTTTTGTGTTTTTTTTAAGGTTCTTTAACCTCACTGAAACATCATAAAGATGACGTTTCAGTCATCAAAACTGGAATGGATTGTGGTCTCAGTTTGGATGAAGAAAAGATAGAATTAAAAGTGGGAGATGAAATTGTTTGTTATGAAGAAAAGGAAGTTCTAGCCAAGACCTCTTGGGATCCAGGATTTTAAAATTATATTAAAAATATAAAAGACTAAATATCGTGCTTTTTTATATACAGCTAGTTTCGCTTTATTTAAGGTAAGAATTCACCACCACTGGTCACTAAGTGCCCAAGCAATTCTGTAAAAATAGGAAAACTTGAATATTTAAGGATGCCTCCAACTAGAAATCCTGGTATTGAGAATACAGTAAAAGAGAATTGTTGGCATATCACTGAATGTAATAATTAAGTTAATGAACTTCAAATGTTTTACTTAAGAGTGGTAACAAAAGAAGCAATCCTCTGAATTGAGCTCCCTGGATAAGATATGGTACCAAATACTGCTTCAAACTTATTTTTCAGTGTTGACTAATGAACAAACATTAGTTTGAATTCCTGAGCTCACACTCAACATTGAACAGTAGAGTGTACTCCCTTGTACTGCAGACAGCAAACATCCCAGCCAAACCACCCAGGGACTCTGAATTTTTGAATTGGCTACTTACAGCTCAGCCTTTAAATTTTCTGTGTATGAAATATGTCCTAACCTTTTTTGGGCAATGTTTTGACACTTCACACAAATCAGTGTTTCTCAATTGGGGGAGGGGGGTTGTTCTCCCTCACTCAGGGGCCATTTGGCAGTGTCTGCATACACTTTTGGTTGTGGTAATGGGGACGGAGTGCTACTGGCATTAAGTGGGTAGAAGTCAGGGATGCTGTTCATCATCCTATGATGCACAGGGCAGCCCCACCAGTTATCTGGTCCAGCCCTCGCCTGTGTGACTCAGTTGGATGGAGCATCATCTTATACACCAAAAGGTGACGGGTTTGATCCTCAATCCAGGCACATGCGTGAGGTAACCAATTGATGTTTCTCTCTCTCCCTTCCTCTCTAAAAATCAATTTAAAATGTTTTAAAAATGTCAGTAGTGCTGAGGTAAAAAAACAGAAACACAAACTGATTTATTATCTATCTAGACAGCTGATATTAAGTATAATGGAATTATTCTGCCAAAGTATAGTTTATCAATTTAATCCACCAATTTGATGCTTAAAAAAAAAAAAAATCAATGGAATAAAACCCAACAATGAAATGTTAGCTCATGTCTTTTATTAACCCATATACAAATTACTTGTCTTCTGGTTTGTTGAAGCAATAGGTCAGACAACATTTGCCACAATAATGTCTGTCAAAGTGGCTGGCCATAAAAACTCCAGCACCGCATTCATCTGAAGGGCACTCCCGACGAAGGCGACTGATTTTGCCATTCTCATCCACCTAAAAAGTACAAACCTGCTGTTAAAATAATTTTTCAGTATATATTGAAGTCTAATTTAAGTGACACAAAATGCTAAACATTTTAATCACACAATGGCAGTTTTTAGTACTTACAAACCAAGCATCCCAAATCCTCACCAGTGATTATTACAACAAATGAGTTCAGGGCTCACTGAAGTCCAGCCTTGCAAGTGGTAGACTAAGCTAAGACCTGAACCCAGATCTGATTTCAAAATCAAAACCCTAGTTTGGAACAAGCAGCTAAAAGTAAACCCCATTAGCTAAAGCTCATTCAAATATCAAACAGGAAAAAAACTTTCATATTAAAGTATTTGAACCAGAGATGCGAACATTTATGAACCTACAGGTAGAAACTTATTTTTAATAAATTGGCTCACTTTGTAGTATTTCAGGACAGCCAGCTTAACCTTCTTTCTCTTATGCTTACTCTTCTTGGGAGTGGTATAAGACTTCTTCTTCCTTTTCTTAGCACCACCACGAAGTCTCAACACAAGATGAAGAGTGGACTCCTGTTAATGAAACAAAATAATTACATTAATACTCATGCTACATTAAGAACGAAAACTAGCATCACGTATCTTTCTAATGAGATGCAAGAGGAAGTACACAATACCACAGAAGTGGGAGTCTTCGGGGAAAAAGTGTCTCTGACTCTGTTAGTTTACAGGGAGATTAAAGAACACATTAAGTTACACTATGGGATGCAATCTGCAAAATCCAGAGTGTGAGAAACTAGAGCAGTGCTTCTCAAATGTTAGTGTAGGAGTTACCTGGGGAATCTTGCTAATGTAATGCCAGTCTCCCCACTTTTGTGTATTTTTCAAAAAATTTAAGATTTATTTATATTTAAAGGGCTGCTCTTTCCAACAGACCTTTTGAATGTTGTAGTCAGACAAAGTACGTCCATCTTCCAGTTGCTTGCCAGCAAAGATCAGTCTTTGCTGGTCAGGAGGAATTCCTAATGAAAAAAAGGAAAAAACAAAAAACCAAATTAAGTGACAGCAGAACACGCCTCTCTGCTCAAGATTTACAAATTAATACTCCTGAATCAAATGGTACTAATAGCTGTCGGAGTTCTTACTGCAGGCTAAGCACAGTTTAAAATGTTTACAAAGTCTACCTCATAATCGTTAGCAATAATACACGCAGGTTAATATAATCCTCACTTTGCAGACGAGAAAATGGGTGTAAAGAATTAAATAGCCCATCCAAATTCACACATGTGAAATGCACTGCAGCTTGGCTCCATGTGCATAAACATTTGTCCGCCTGTTATTCCAAAAGATTTCACTTCATCAATCTGACCTCTTCCCACCCCTCCAAGAGCACGTATGTCTAGCACCAACAGGTAGGCTGGAGCCTCTGGGGGTCAGTATTTCTGACCTAGAAAATATTACTTGCCTTCCTTATCCTGGATCTTGGCCTTTACATTTTCTATTGTATCCGAGGGTTCAACCTAAGAGTTGTAAAATGAAAATGTGTTGGTAACACAGTAAGAAACTAGAATAAACGCGCACTTCAATTTGAAGGGCCCCCCAGAACCGAGCTGGGTGGGGGCTGCAGCTTCCCCAACAGAGCTGATCCCTCACGCGGTAGGCAGTCCACCTCCCCCGACTGCCACCGGCGAGCACGCGTCCTCGGCCCCGCCGGGGACGGGCGGCGGCGGCGGCGGGGCCACACGTGCTCTCCCACCCGGACAGCGCGCCTCCCCGCCGCACCGAGGACCCCTGCTTTGGTGGCCGAGCCCGTGCCACCCGAGGTGATGGGCCCAGACTTCAGGCGTGCAAAACCAGCCCCAGACCCCTGCTCAGCAGACAACCCTCCATCAGGGCCAGGGTTCGGGACCCAGACTCGGAAACACGCTCTAGGCAGAAAGCACCTCCGGGCCTTTCTCAGGGATCGGCTTACCCACACCACCTGGCCCGTACCTCGAGAGTGATGGTCTTCCCCGTGAGGGTTTTCACGAAAATCTGCATCTTGGCGGCGACGCCACCTGGGGCAGAGGGAAAGGAAAAGACGAGTTAGACCTGGGGACGCAGGAGAGGGAGATCGGTAGGCCGCGGCCAGGAACGACCAAGAAGCACACACTCACCGCAGATGGCGGATCGGAAAGGAAGGGCGCCGCGCAGGCCCACAGGGTTTCACGGGGCGCCGCCGGAGGCCCCGCCTCTTAGGCGGCCACACCAAATGCCTGACTGCTGTCACAGCGGCTGTCTAATCACATGCCAGACTAATTCGTGAACCACATTGCTACACTCTCTAGGTTGGTCTTATTTCTCACTTTAACCTCCAGGATGCTCTCGAGATAATAGATTTAAACAACGTAAAACTGTCTTTAAAAGGCTTTTCCCATATAGTGGATGTGGCTAAGAGGGTCTTAAGGGGTGGGGTGGGGTTGACGGGGCCTCATTGAGGAAGGGAAGGAAATGGACGTGTCTTCTGGGAATCGTAGTTTTCCACTGCTTCCTCTGGGCTGGCCTACTTGTCCCAAGATGCAGTTCCACACCCTGGTTCCGTAGTCTGTATCTCCAAGCGCTCGAGTAGGGGTTTGGAGAAAGGGATTCAGCTGAGGGAGGGAGGGTGGAGCGGAGTCATGCTCTCGGGGAAGGTGGGAACGGGTCGGAAATGACCAGGGGGCAAGGGTGAGAGGCTGGGGAAGGGCAGTGGAACGATGTGGCTCGCCTGCCCACGGAGGCGGTTAGGGGCTGGGATCCACCACCGGCTGCTCCCGGGCCTGCAAGGGAGGGCCATTCTGTGGCCAACTCCAGGCAAACTGAGAAATGGGTGACTTCAGACGCTCGCTCGGGTTCATCCTTTTTGTTCTGTAGCCCCTCCACCTTCAACCTCAAGTCTCTGCTAGTGGAAGGACAGTGCTGGGCCTGGTTGTCGTGTGAAACGGTTTAATATGTTGAAAATCTTAGGACCGCTTTTCAAATATTATCTTATTTTTTAATCCTCACCTGAGGCTATTTTTCCGTTGAGTTTCAGATAGGAAGGGAGGGAGGGAGAGAGAGGGAGAAAGAAATATGGACATGGCCATGGGTTGGTTGCCTCCCACACGACCCCCACCAGGCGGAAATCAAACCGGCTACCCAGGTAGTGCTCTTGACTGGGAATCGCACCCGAGACCCTTCCGTGCGCAGGGCCAACGCTCTAACCACGGAGCCAAACCAGCCAGGACTGGTTTTCAAATTTTGAAATGAAGCCATATGGGAAAGAAATCTGCTGCATGATTATTTAGTTATAGAATTTCCAAATTTGTACGTTGTGAGTGGTGGCGAAGTTTCTAAGGGGAAGACTTGGGAGTATGTGTAGCATGCTCTCCTGGCAAGGCGGGCAAATGAGAAGGGAGTTCTGTCCTTACCTTGGCCTTCCTCCCCTGCACAAACCCGGAATCCTTTCCAGTGTGCCCTCCTAATGCCATTTCTTTTATCTGTGCCTTCTCTGCATCCCCATCCCCAAATCCAGGCCCTCCTTAATTTTCTCCTGGAAGTTTTCAGTATCTAACTTCTAACCTGTCTCCTTTTCTAACCCACCTTCACTTTTGTCTCCAAAATATTCTAAAAAGTAGAGTATGTCATCATTCTACTTCACCTTCAGGATAAAATCCAAATTCTTTAGTATGATATTCAGCCTCTGCCTCCCTTACATCCTAATCTGCCAAATCTATTACTCACTTTTTATTTTTTTCATTTTTTCCCCCTTTATTGATTTTAAAAAGAGAGGAAGGGAGAGGGAGAGATAGAAACATTGATGAAAGAGATCATCGATTGGCCGCCTCCTGCATGCCCCCCACTGGGGATCCGGCCCACAACCTGGGCATGTGTCCTGACCAGGAATCAAACCGGCAACCTCCTGGTGCATGGGTCGACGCTCAGCCACTGAGCCACACTGGCCAGACTATTACTCGCTTCATGCTATTGAGCTAATTGAAGTTTCTGACTTATGCTCTCTCATGCTTTGGCACTTCTGAAAAATCCATTTCTTCTTCCTGGAACATTCTTTGTCTCATATTCTTCCAACTAGCCTTCATCTTTACAACAAAACTCCTTGAAAAAGATGTCTGTACTCATTGTCTCCAATTCTTCCCCTTTCATTGACTGAACCTAGTCCTATCATTCTATTCCATTCTAGTGCAATAGCTCTTGTGGTCACTAATCACCTCCATGTTGCTAAATTCAATGGTCAATTGATCTTGTTTGATCTGTCAGCAGCATTTGGCACAGTTGATCCCTCCCTCCCTCTTTGAAACACTCTCTTCCAAGCTACCCCTCTCACTTCTACCTCCCTGGACACTCTTATAGGCTCTTCTGCTGCTTCCTCTCAAACTACTAGACCTCTAAACTTTGGCGTAGGTATCTCCCCCAGGACCAGTCCTTAGAACTCTGCGTTGTTGACATTTCCCAGGCCATTTTCATTCTCTCTTAACTTTTAAATTCCATTTATATGCAGATAATTTATAAACTTATCTCTCATTCAGACCACTCACCTGAACTCCAGCTTCACATATCCTGCTGTTTACTGAACATCTCTAATAGACAAGCCCCATACTCCTGATCTCATGAAATTGCTCTTCCCATCTCCTTAAATGGCAGTTCTCATCCTTTTAATCTATAAAACCAAAAACTTGATGGTCATCTTTGACTGCTCTTTCATACCTACATATAATCCCTCAGTAAATCTTCTGGGCTTTGTTTTAAATATATATGCAGAACACTTCTCACCATCTTCACTGTTACCTTTCAGATTCAAGCCACCAGATTATTGCAGTAGCCTCCTACCAGTGCTTCTGGCTTTGACCCTTTACAAAGCAGCAGGAGCAATTCTTTGAAATGTAAATCAGCTCACTTCTTTCTGCCCACAGCCCTCCCACTGGCTTCCCATCTCACTCAGAGTTAAGACTAAATTCCTGTAAGTGAGGCTGTTGCTCCAGCACTGGAGTGACTGGAGGCCACGATCCTCTTGCCAAGTCTGTCCAGAGAAAGGGCACCTTTTTCTCACCTGCACAAAGGTGCCCATGTGCTGGTAGTGGTCCTGCCTTCAAGGCCCTGTATCCTATGTGATCTGGCTGCTACCTCTCTGACCTCATCTCTGTCTTCTCTCCCATTCTCATTCTCTTCTAGCCCCACTGGCTTTGCTGTTCCTCAGACATGCTTTACTGCCTTGAGGCCTTTGGACTTGCTGCTCTCTCTGCCTCAACCACTTCTCCCAGGAATCTATTATACTTATGTCAGATTTCTCAAATGTCACCTTATCAGTGAGGGCTTTCCTCTTTCCTAACTTAATCCCTTATATAAAATAGCACCCTCCTGTCTTCCTTATTCTCGTGTTCATTCCCAGTTTCATTTTTCCCCATACAACTTACCCCCATTTGTCATACTATATTTTACTTTGTGTTGTCTGTCTGTACCTGAACGTAACCTCTGGGAGATGAAGGACTTTGTTTTGTTCGGTACTATGTCTCTAGTGTCCAGGATAGTGGCAGACACACAGAAGGTGCCCCTAAATATTTATTGAATAAATAAATATGGCCCTGGCCAGTTTGGCTCAGTGGTTAGAGCGTCGGCCTGCGGACCAGAGAGTCCCGGGTTCGGTTCCCGCTAAGGGCACGTACCTCGGTTGCAGTTTGTCCCCAGCCCCAGTTGGGGTCATGTGGGTGGCAACCATTTGATGTGTCTCTCTCACATCGATGTTTCTCTCTCTTCCTCCCTCTCTCCCTCCTGCTCTATCTGAAGATAAATGCAAAAGTGTCCTCTGGTGAGGATAAAAACAAATAAGGCACAACTTAAGCATTGCCTTAGATGTGGTTCCCTTAGATGTTGTCCCTGTTTTCCTGCCCTCTCTCACAGACCAGTGAGATGCCTACCTCTGTCTCACTGCCTTCTCTGCTCTGTAGCAATGGCTTTTTTAAGCAGACCCAGTAGACTTGACTGGTGATTTGTTTTCTTTGTATCCCTAAGTGTCGAATATGAATGAATGAATGAAATGTACTCTGAGTTGGTTTATGTAACTCAGTGGCTTTTTTTTTCTTTTTCTCAGTGGCAATTTGTACATGCTGAGGAACAATCACTTCAGCTGTGTTTTGATTTGAGGGTACCACAAGTCATGTCTTCTGAGCAGACCAAATAATTGATTATTGATTGTTAAGGAAATATTTGTTTGGTATGTACCTGCTAGAAATCATTATGCACTGGGATGCATACATATGGGTTGGGAGGGATAATGAGGAATGAGAACATTTTGGTTCCTGATCTTGTTAAACTTACAGCCTACTGGAAGAGACAGAATATAAACAAAGTCTATAACACAGTGTGGCTCAAATGATAATACCATGATAGAGGAAGTACACAGTACCATGGGATAATAGCAGTGGCACTTGACCAAGTTTAAGGGAACCCAGAGCAACTTTCCTGGAGCTGTATAGGCTGAGATCTGAAAAGCCAGTAAAAGCTGAGTGAACGAGAGTGGTAGTACTTGTGTACCTTGAGGGGGAGGGGAGCAGCGGAGTGGGCTGGGGAGATGAGAGAGGGAATGCAGGCATGGGAGAGAATTATGCAGGACTCAGATAAGAGAGCATGTTCATGGGAGCAGGGAGTGGGACTTATGAGGAGGACTGGAGACATGAAAAGCTTAAATTCGGTCAGAGAGAAAGAGTCCCTGGTCTCTATAGGGCATTCATAGACTAAGTAACTTGGATTTTATCCTAAGGGTAATAGGAAGCCACTGGTGTTCATTTGTGACTACCCATTCCCAAATGATCAACCATTTCTTCCTCTTTTGACTTTTATCTTTTACTATCTGAAATCACATTGCTTATTTATTTATAGTCTGTCTCCCCTACTAGATTGTAAGCACCAAGCAGCCAGGGACTTTATATTATTTATTGCTCAATCTCTGGCTATGAAACAATGCCTAGTACTTAGACACTCAGTAAATCCTGGTTGAATGAATAAATAAAAAAATTGAATTCTCATGTGGGAAAACTGTTTATCCATTTATGGGTTGTCACCTTGTTGGAACTACTGTATGTTAACTTATAAATTTATTTATTTAAAATTTTTTTTCATTATTGATTTTTAGAGAGAGAGGAAGGGAGAGGGAGAGAAAGGTAGAAACATAGATGAGAGAGAACATTGATCGGCCACCACCTGCATGCCCCCCATTGGGGATCCGGCCCACAACCTGGGCATGTGCCCTGACCAGGAATTGAACTGGTGACCTCCTAGTGCATGGGTTGATGCTCAACCACTGAGTCACACCGACTGGGCTGATTTTTTTATCATACAGTTCATCAAAATAAAAAAATTAGGTCTTTTAAGCTTTGAAGTTATTTTGCTATCTGCCTCCTCCTATGTATGGCCTATGGGCAGTATTTATAGGCCATATATTTTATTTCAGATAACTAGATATCAATTATATTGCCCAAACATGGTAAAATTGATTTATACATTTCATCATCACAGCATTATTTATTTTATTTTTATCCTCACCCAAGGACATTTTTTCATTTTTTGCTCAGATAGAGTAGGAGGGAGAGAGAGGAAGAGAGAGAGAGAGAAACATCAACATGAAAGGGCCACATTGAGTGGCTGCCACCCACACAACCAACCAGGGCCTGGGACAAACTGCAACCGAGGTACATGCCCTTAGCGGGAACCGAACCCGGGTCTCTCCGGACCGCAGGCCGACGCTCTAACCGCTGAGCCAAACCGGCCAGGGCACAGCATTATTTATAATAGTGAAAATGTCCCACATTGGGAGAATGGTTAAATAAATTATAGTGTATAATATGAAATATTAGGGGGACCGGAAAGTAATGTCGTGTTTTTACGACATTAATTCAAACAGATAAATTTTTAACAAGTTTTTATTAATCAATGATGTAATCACCCTCATTATCAACAACCTTTTGCCATCTAGTGTGCAGATTTTCAATGCCGGATCGATAAAAACCAATTGATTTTTGAGCAAAATATCTGGAGATGGCATTTTGGACATCATCCAAATTGTCAAATTTTTTGCCACTTAGAAAATGTTGTAGCGATCGGAATAAATGGAAATCCGATGGCGCAATATCGGGCGAGTATGGTGGGTGAGGCAATACCACCCACCCCAATTCATTAGTTTTTTCCAGGGTTTGTCTTGCGCAGTGCGGTCTTGCATTATCGTGTTGCAGAATAACGCCTTTTCTGGTGACAATCGCTGGGCACTTTTCAATTAAAGATTGATTTACTCGATCCAATTGTTCACAGTAAAGGTCTGCATTCAGTTTGTCCAGGTTTCAGCACTTCAAAATGAACGACCCCGCGAATACTCCACCAAACACACAAAAGTGCCTTTTTGGGGTGTAAACCTGGCTTAGCTGTACTTCGTGGCGATTCATGCGGAGAGAGCCACTGCCTTTTGCATTTTGGATTATCATAGAGGACCCATTTTTCATCTCCAGTGACCAAGTGATCAAAAAACACTTCTGTATTGTGCCACTGAAGCAATAAGTTGCATATGGTAGACCGATTAGCTTTGTTTTCTTCAGACAGATTATGCGGGACCCAAACACCTGCTCTGTTTACTGTACCAATCTACTGCAAATGTTCTTGGATGGTCGACCAAGGTTGGTTAAGAGTGTTTGACAGTTCCTCGATTGTCTGACACGGATTTGCTTCCACTTCCACCCTTAACATGTCATTGTCTAAAGTTGTTGGTCTTCCTGATTGAAAGGAGTCAGAAAGATCAAAATTACTGGATTTGAACTTAGAAAACCACCTTTGGCATTTACGAACGTCTAAAGCACTTGGATAAACATCGCAAATGTTTTTGGTAGCAACTGTTGCGTTACTACCCTTGTGAAACTCAAAAAGCATACAATGCCGGATATGTACCTCTTCTGGTATTTGGCTGGCCATTTCACTATAAATTGCAAAAAAAAATTAAGATTTAATTATTTACGAGTAAACAAGTCACTCTAACCTTAAAATGTCTTTGGCACAATTTTGAAGTACACAATGAGCTGATAAATGACAACCGAATATCGAAACGTGCAGAAACAACATTACTTTCTGGTCCCCCTAATATAATCATTAGACGTCATGTTTTTGAAAACTAACAACATGCAAAAATTGTTAAACTTTTAATATTAAGTGAAAAAAATTAGGATTCAAAACTGAATAGAGAGTAATCCTAATTTTTATAAACATCAGAAAGAAATACACAAGTATATTAAATAGTCATGTTTGGGTGGTGGAGTTCTGAATAATTTTTTTTTTCAATTTTTTTTTTCCTTTATTGATTTTAGAGAGAGAGGAAGTGAGAGGGAGAGAGAGATAGAAACATCAATGAGAGAGAACATCGACTGGCCGCTCCTGCATGCCCCCCACTGGGGATCAGGCCCACAACCTGGGCATGTGTCTTCACCGGGAATCGAACCAGCGACCTCTTGGTCCGTGGGTTGACGCTCAACCACCGAGCCACACTGGCTGGACAATAATTTTTGTTTTATGACTTTTCTTGGGTTTATATTTTCCAAAATTGATACCGTGATTATATACTTCTGTGATGGGAGGATGAGGGGAAGTTAAAATGTTTTGCCTTGCCAGACATTTTTAAGCAAGCCATGGGTTATGTTTGATGTTAACGTGACATGATCTCAGAAACCAGCTTCTGTGTCCAACTCAAGATGGGTAATGATTCTTTACTAAGAGAGCAGTGGAATGTAGCTGCTCAAAACTGTACTCAGAAAGGTACTGTTTGTTATCTTTGACATCATTGATGGATGGATTTTAGAAAAAGTCCTAACTTGTTACTTTTCAGTCAATACATTCATATTAGATATAAGAATTATAATAAAGTTTATTCTAAAAAATAAATGCATGAATTATTTATAGCTTTTGTGTGCTGGTTGACTGTGACTTGGCCAGGGAGGCATGTGGGTAGAAAAGTACTTGACCTTGTTTGTGTCATCAGGAGGTTTCCAAACTAGTTTTCCCACATGAAACAAACAAAATGCTAAACCTTCTGTTAGAAAGTGTTCAGTATTGAGAAACCATCACTCATATGTTATATATGCTTGGTTAGTAAAAAAAGAGCTCCTTATTGACTGGTGTTTGGTATTTCTATCCCTGAGGGATATCACATAACAGTAGAATAGATTAGCCCTTTTAATTCATAGTTTGAAATATTTATCTCAGATCCATGGGACATTTCTTACATTTGTTTTAGATGAATATTTGACTTAATTTATTTTAAGCTTTAGATTTATTCATGGTCTTTTTCTTTCAGGCCTGTCAAAGTTTTGGCTTTGTTGCAAAAGCACGTCAAGACTTAACTTTTCTCTGGTGAATAAGTATGCAGATTATGCCATGTTGGTTCAAGAAATAAACAAACATGCAGTTCTTCCTCCTATCATTAGTAGAAGTGACAAGGAGTTTTTGGAAAGTATGCAAAGATACATAATTACAGAAACTGAAAGAGTGGGCTGTAATGAGGAAGGACCTGCTGATGAATATTACATCATATACCGAAACGTTTTTGATAAGGTATCATAATGCTTTTAAGACAATGGAGTTTTCATGGGGAAGAAATGGTCTTCTTGACGACTAATATTTCTCTTGGTAACACCACTGCTTGTTTGACTACATCTGTCAATTTTGAGGAATTCATCCATTTTGTTAGAAGGGGTGAATGGAGAAAAGGCAATGCTGCGTTTATTACTAGACAGTTAATGAGTGTTTCAACTGTTTTAGCTTAAGTGCAAGCTATCAGTTTTTATTTTATAAGTTTTTGAGCAACACCTAGCTGTGCCCTCTAAGAACGTTTTGACCTTCCATCTGAAAGTATTATCTGATTTGTGAGGGATTGGGCTGCAAGCAGGAACCGTGTTGTTTGGGGTTTGTTTGTGGTATCATTGAAGTCTTGGTCTAGATTTGATCTAGTACAGCGATTTTTCAACCTTTTTCATCTCATGGCACACATAAACTAATTATTAAAATTCTAGCCCGACTGGTATGGCTCAGTGGTTGAGTGTCGACCCATGCACCAAGAGGTTACCGGTTTGATTCCGGGTCAGGGCACATGCCTAGGTTGTGGGCCCGATCCCCAGTAGGGGGCATGCAGGAGGCGGCCAGTCGATGTTCTCTCTCATCGATGTTTCTATCTCTCTCTCCCTCTCCCTCTCTCTCTCTAACATCAATAAAGAAAAATAGTCCAGCTGGTATGGCTCAGTGGTTGAGCGTTGACCCATGCAGCAAGAGGTTGCCGGTTCGATTCCCAGTCAGGACACATGCCCAGGTTGTGGGCCCAATCCCCAGTGTGGGGCATGCAGGAGGCGGCCAGTCGATGTTCTCTCTCATTGATGTTTCTATCTCTCTCCCTTTCCCTTCTTCTCTCTCTAAAATCAATAAAGGAAAAAAAATTTTTTTAAATAAAGAAAAATAAATTTTTTTTAAAACTCTGTGGCACACCAAAAAATATATATTTTGCTGATCTGACAAAAAAAAAAGTATAATTTGACTCATTAACACCAGTCAGCTATTTTTGTGTTGGCTGTTGTCATTTTTTTTTTTTTAATCCTCACCCGAGAATATTTTTCCATTGATTTTCAGATAGAGTGGGAGGGAGGGAGAGAGAGAAAGAGAGAGAAACATCGATGTGAGAGACACATCGATTGGTTGCCTCCTGCATGACCTCAACCAGGGCCAGAGATGGAACTGCAACCGAGGTACATGCCCTTGACTGGAATCAAACCTGAGACTCTTTAGTCTTCAGGCCGTTGCTGAAACCTCTGAGCCAAACCGGCCAGGGCGAGTCTTATTTGATCTTTGATAAAAACATAGTGCTTCCCTATAAGGAAAAGTGAGCATAAAGTAGTGATAATATACATACCAGTGGAATTAAGAAACTTGGTGCACATCCATAAGAGCATAAAGAGGAACAATCTTGTCTTCCATGTAAATCATCTAGAAAATTCTTTAGAATGGTACATTGGCAGATTAGCTTGTTTGTTTGTTTGTTTTTTTTAATATGTTTTTATTGATAGAGAGAGAGGGAGAGAAAGACAGAAACATCGATGTGAAAGATAGAGACGTTGATGTGAGAGAAACATCAATTGGCTGCCTCCTGCACACCCACTACTGAGGATCAAGCCTGCAACCCGGGCATATGCCCCAACCAGGAATTGAACCAGGACCTCTCAGTCCATGGGACAGTGCTCAATCCACTGAGCCACACTGGCTGGGCAGATTAGCTTGATTTTATATGTTGTTGTGATTAATTATATTGCTTTTGGTGTTTTCATCATTAAGCAATATATTAGATGAATGTTTAAAAGTAGTGTTTTGAATAGGTTTCATAAATATCAAGAATCATGCTGAGACTCTACTTCTGTGAAATTGACAAAGGAAAGTTATCATAACTGTGACGTGCCTATCTTTGCATGCCCAAATGCCAACACTTGTCAGAATTTTCTTACATGAAGAGCTGTCTGCTTTAAATTAGTATAGTTATAGTGAGAAAAGACATGGGCTTAAATAAAAGAGAATATCTACATCTACAGTCCTTTTCTCTTTACTGCCAATATTTCCATTTGGACTTTTTGTACACTGTACAATTATAAATTGTACATTTGTACCTTATGAAGAATCCTATTCTTCATGGCTAAAAGGGGAACTTAAATGTAAATCTTTTGGTACTTACAGAAACTTTTCTTCTAGCTTCTCAATAAGATAATCTGCTTTTCCATTTTTACGTTCCAGCACATTGCATTGTTAATAAATTATTAATGACTGCCTTCTCAAATGTTCCTTCACCTTGGAAGGATCTAGTTGGGCAGAAGATGAAAGCATCAACTTGCATCTCTAAGTACTTGACACCAGAGAACAAATACCAACTTCTATTTAAAATCAAAGATAGGCCCTGGCCGGTTTGGCTCAGCGGTTAGAGTGTTGGCCTGCGGTCTGGAGAGACCCGGGTTCGGTTCCCGCTAGGGGCATGTACCTTGGTTGCGGTTTGTCCCCGGTCCTGGTTGGTCGTGCGGGTGGCAGCCACTCGATGTGTCCCTTTCACGTCGATGTTTCTCTCTCTTCCTCTCTCTCCCTCCCACTCTGTCTGAACAAAAAATGAGGGGGTGTCCTCAGGTGAGGATAAAAAAAAAAAAAATCAAAGATAGAGTATTTGACATGGAGAACCATGTGTGAATCAAAGCAAGGAGGACCTGAGACTCATAACGAGGGTTGAGGGTAGGTTGTAGACAGAGCCAAGGACTTAGTAAGCAAAGAAGACCAAAGCTCTAAAGAGTGAGCTTCTATAGAAATGGGTGAATTATTGAGGCAGCTGGACTCTGGAAAGTGGCTGGTCTTTTGTGTTTCCGGTAGCACATTGTACCATAGTCTAGATCCATATATAGGAGCTGAGGTGGAATGGATACCATTCCTCTTCTCCTTCAGACCCCATTACCTGGTAAGTATAGCTCTGGTTTTCTTGGGTTTAATGGAAGCCTTAATACAGGAGTCTCCAACTTGAATGCCTGCAGAGGTGAGGAAGGTCATTTAAAAGAGTTAAATGGGTGTGGCTATAAGAAAATTAGGAATCACGGAGAACTGGTAAAATGAAGAACCAATTCAGTTTAAAGCTGCAGCTGATTAATGCCATTACAGAATGGTGGTTCCATGTTGGTAGATTTCTCATAGTTTTCAAGAGAAGCTGGAAATATGGTCCTCGGTTGAAATTTCCTAAATTTTAAAATATTTTGTGGGTCAAGCAAATCTATTCTACCTGTGGCCTGCCAGTCTGTTTTCTTTATTTCAATGCATTATCTATGCATTGTCAAGGTTTCCCATGAGTGCTCTCGTGAAATCTATTTCTTCTAGCAGACAGATGTGGGAGCTGATTAGTGTATCACTGCAAGTCTGTTTTCTATCCATTAATGTATCTGAGTTGTAGCACATCCCATAGGTATGTGGAGTGGAGGATGGCCAGGTACAGCGGGGTACTTAATTAGAAAGACCACAGAATAATGGCTTCTATTTTATTATGGATTCCTGGGTGGCAGTCCTGATTTGAGTCGATAGGTAGTATGGTCATGTCAGAAAGACGACCAATATCTTCCACTCAGATGTCCTCTCCTGGTACTATTGCTATTGATCAGTAATCTCCTCATACCATTTCTTGAGAGATCAGATGTCTTCCTGGATAATTTCTTTTTCTAGATACTATCTAGCTAACATAAAATTAGTGGGGGATACCAGACACTAGAGATATAACGGGTAGAAAGCATAATTGTAGCTTTCAAAAAAAATTATGGATTGATCACATCTATTCTCTTTAAACACTCATCCCTTCTGAAATCCTTGTGAGTACAATTTGGAAACTGTAAATCATAACTTTTTTTTTTACTCTAAATGTTACTTATTTTTGCATTGATAATGCATACACAAGGTTAACCAAAAGAAAGAAAAAGAACCAATAAAGAAGAGTATACAGTGGAAAGTCAGGTTATTCTCATATCAGACCCTCTTTCACTTTCCTTCTCTGAAAATCCACTGTGTCGATTTTCTTCCATTATCCTTCCAAAAACATTCTGTACTTAAACACCATTGGAAACCATAAGTGTATAGTGATGAGGAGTTTCCTACAGTTTTACTTGACTTATTGGGAATAGAAATGCAGTTTGAGAATTGAGAGTATTGATCAGCTAGTAGGAGCTGATAGGTTAGAAAAACAGGGAGGTGAAGGGAGTCCAGGCTTTTAAGGTCTGAATGAAGTTAGAGACTAGATTTGGAAGTGGTAAGGGATTATGTATAATTATATTGAAAAGATCCAGAATTGGGATAATTAGACCTGGTATTTTTGTTTGGTTTGTTTTTTGTTTTTTTGTTAATCCCGATCCGAGGATATATCTATATATATATATACCGGCCAGGGCCCAAGGATATTTTTTCATTGATTTTTTTAGATAGAGTGGAAGGGAGGGAGGGAGAGAGAGAGAGAGAGAGAGAGAAACATTGATGTAAGAGAAACATATCAATTGGTTGCCTCCTGCATGACCCCGACCGAGGCTGGGGAATAGAACCTGCAACCCAGGTATATGCTCTTGACTGGGACTCGAACCTGTGACCCTTCTGTCCATGGACCAACGCTCCAACCCCCTGAGCCAAATCAGCCAGGGCAGACCTGGTATTGGTTTTAACTGACATAATATATGCGTTCATACCAAATAGAGAAAAATATGATCTTTTTCTCTCATATTTAAGCTCACAGTACTATAATAATGTACAAAGATCACATACATATTTAGAAAATAATGTCTTTAATACTCAGTCATCTCAAATTTAAAATTTGTAAACTCAAATTTGTAAAATTTTAGACTTCTAATTGCTTGTCATGTTTTATTTAAAAAATAATCTGTAATGCTATTTGCAAGGCTTTTTTATCCATAGTGTTCTAGAAAAAAATTCAGTACCATAGGCAGAAACATCATATTTCAGGTAATAGAATATGTCACTGCATACAAAGCCATTCTTACTTCAATCAAAAAAGAATATGATGCCATTATTGAGATAATAAAGAAAGACAAAAGAACTGCATTTTATCTTCATGGAAAACTTAAAGTTTTGGCAGCAGAGCCCACAACATTGGTGTATCACAGGAAAAGAACAATCCAACTTGAAGCAAAGTAAGTATTGTAGAAAATAGCCCAAAAGGTGATAATTGTTACTTGGTTATATTAACTAGCTGGTGTAACTATAACCAGTGGTTCTCAGTCTTTTTGAATTATAACTTTATTTTAAAGCCATGTTTTCATGTTACCCTTCCTACCAACTTGAAATGACTATATTTTTTACTTAAAATTCTGTTTGAGAATGTGAATGTCTTAGGATAATTGGAGGCAAGTTGTAGTATTACAAAATGAGGGATGCAGGTAGTTGCTCCAGGTTTCTTGCGTGGAAGATTTGATAGTACAATTTCATGATTACCATCTGCATTAGAACACTTAATTCTGTGATGCACAAAGATAAGTAACCTACAAGGAGAGGTTAAAATGCTCACTCTTATCGAGTAGTCTCATATTTCCAGTGTTCCTTCCATTTGGTAAATGATGGGCACATTATTATTATTTTTAAAAAATATTTTAATTCATTTTTAGAGAGAGGAAGGGAGGGGGACAGACAGAGAGAGAAACAACGATGTGAGAGCAGAACATTGGTCTGCTGCACGCCCCCCACAAGGGGATCGAGCCCACAACCTGGGCATGTGCCCTGACCAGGAATCAAACTGGCGACCTTTTTTGTGTATGGGACGATGCTCAACCAATTGAGCCATACCGGCCAGGGCAGGGCACATTATTTTTATAGATAATTTCAAATCAACTTGGAAAATTATGCAAAATTTGATCAAGTAATATGGCTGGCTAGATGTTGGATCTTCCTATTGAGGAAAAATGCTACATAAAAATTTTTTTAAATATTATTATTTTTTTTAATCCTCATCTGAGGATATTTTTCCACTGATTTTTCCATTGCTTGCCTCCTGCTCGACCTCGGGCTGGGGATTGAACCTGCAACCTAGGTACGTGCCCTTGACTGGGAATCGAACCCTGGACTCTAAAGTCTACAGGCTGATGCTCTAACCATTTAGCCAAACCAGCCAGGGCTACATAAAATATTTTTTAAAAGTCTTTCCAAAAGCAACAGGAAGCTGACAAGATAGTAAGAGATCAGGGCAAAATCATAACAAAAGACAAAACATAAGAGGAGCACTAAAGCTTCTATGGCCCTGAGAGCATTTATTAAAATTAGTGATCATAAGCTTCAGTTTTTAGTGTGGGACAGGGGGACAAAAAACAGAGCCCAGGATCTGCTGCCCAAGGGGCTTAGTCTTCTGGGAAATCCTTCCCGAATAAAGATAGGTTGATAAGGGGCTACACCCCTGAACCAAGGGTTAACTGTCCCAGCCTTGGGGACTGCATGGAAAATTACCTTCTGCTCTGCAGACTACTAAATGGGGACAGGGCTTATTTTTTGGGTGATGACATGTTCTGGAACTAGAAATGGCAGTGGTTGCACAACTCTGATATACTAATATTCACTGAATTGCATACATCACAGGGATTAAGTATTTTAAGGTATATGAACTATATCTGAATAAAGCTATTATAAAAAAAGGACATGAAAAAGTCATACTATTATGTTTAATCACAAGTCTAAAAGAGAATATGAAACAGGGACGATATTTGAAGGGATAAAGGCTGAGAATTTTCTAGAACTGGTGAAAGATAGCAATTCACAGATATAAGCGGCCCAAAAAATCCCAGGTAAATAATACTCAACTAGATTTGTTGTAGGGAAATTGTCAAAGATAAAGAGATAGCTACAGAAAGGGTAACAATTTGACTTCTCAACGTGTAGCAGCATATATTGGGATTTCATTCCTTTTTTAAAATTTTTGTTAATCCTCACCTGAGGATATTTTTCCATTGATTTTTTTAGAGAGAGAGCAGAAGGAAGGGAAGAAGGGAGGAAGAGAGAGAGAGAGAGAGAAACATTGATGTGAGAGAGACACATTAATTGGTTGTCTCCCACATGACCCTGACCAGGGCTTGGGATTGAACCTGCAACCCAGGTATGTGCCCTTGACCAGGAATCGAACCTGCGACCCTTTGGTCCTTGGGCCGACACTCTAACTGCTGATCCAGCTAGGGCTTCATTCCTTTTTTTGGCTCAATTATACTCCATTGTATATATATATGTGTGTGTGTGTATATATATATATATATATATATATATATATATACACACACCATATTTACTTATCTATTAATGAATACTTGGGTTGTTTCCACTTTTGGCTGTTGTGATTAATGTCACTATGAGCATTTATTTTGTTTGAGTCCCTGCTTTCAATTCTTTTGAAAGTCTGTTTACTTTTATTTTATTTTATTTTTTAAAAACTGTTTAATTAATTAATTACTTTTTTAATCCTCGCCCGAGGATATATTTTTTTTCTATTTATCATCAGATAGAGTGGGAGGGAGGCAGGGAGAGAGAGAGAGAGAAAGAGAGATCGATGTGATAGAGACACATCGACTGGTTGCCTCCCACATGACACCAACCAGGGCTGGGGATGGAACCTCAACCGAGGTACGTGCCCTTGACCAGAATCAAACCCGCAACTCTTCTGTCTGCGGGCTGACGCTCTAACCGCTGAGCCAAATCAGCCAGGGCTGTTTACTTTTTTTTTAATCTCAGAGAGAGAAAGGGAGGGAGAGAGAGAGAGAGAAAAAAAACATCCATGTAAGAGAGAAACAGAGATCCGTTGCCTCCCTTACACACCCTGACGAGGGATTGAAACTGCAAGCTAGGTATGTGCCCTGACCAGCAATCAAACCTACCGCTTTCTGGTGTACGGACAACACTCCAACCAACTGAGCCACACCGGCCAGGGCAGAAAATCTGTTTACTTTTAACATTGCTTTCTTTCACAAGCCTAAGTTTATTTGGATGAAAGCCAAAGGAAATTTTATTTCCACAGTCCCCCTTTCATAAATACTGCAAGCTCTTATTCTGAGCAATCTGTGGTTACCAAGAACTCTATAATAATCAGATGCATACAGCATTTACCTACTGACAAACTTGTTTTTAATTTGCCAAAACCCGTGACATTTATGTGTCTAATTTATTTTAATATGTTATTTTCTTGCTGGGCATATATCAGTGATAAACTAGGAAATAACTTCAAATTATGCTTAAACTTCAAATAATGCTTCAAAGAAGTTTATATCTACTTCTTGGTCTTTAAGATCCCCATTGCAAGAGAAACTCAGTTTTATCTCAAAGAAGTGCTTTCATTCCTCTAGCTCTAGGATCAAAATTACTATAGTAAGCTGAATAATGGCTCTTAAAGGTATCAGGTCCTAATCCTGGGAACCTGCAGATGTGATTACATTAAAGATCTTGAGATAGGGAGATTATCTCGGATTATCCAGGTGGGCTGTCACAAATTTCCCAACCTCAGTCACAAGTGTCCTTATAAGAGAGGGACAGAGGGGAGAAGGGCATGCGCCCAGGAAGGCAGAGGTTAAAGTGATGTGGCCCCAGCAGGCCAGCGGCCCCAGCAGGCCAGCAGCCCCAGCAGCCAGAGGAGGCCAGGAGTGGATTCTGGCCTAGCTGGTCTGGAGGAAGCACGGTCCTGACAGCACTCGGTTTGGGTCCAGTGATACTGATTTTGCTGGCCTCCAGAATTGAGAGAGAATACATTTCTGTTGTTTTAAGCCACCAGGTTTGTGGTAATTTGCTATGGCAGCCATAAGAAACTAATACAATTACTTACAAAAATAATTTTTAAATTGCAAAGGTAATTTTCAACTAAAGGAAATAGACACAGTACTTTGTGGCCAGATTATTATGTTTAACACTTATAAATTTCCAATAAGGTTGTGAATCAAAGTATTTTATTGATTATTTGAAAGAAAACCGTTCCTCACCTGTGAGGTTAGCAGACTTCTTGTGGGCACTGTTCTGTAAACTTCCACCTAAATCCATAATGGTTCAAAATGACAGTTAGCCAAAATAAAGTAATAATTTAACCTGTTTTATTATAAATTTTATGATTAAATAATTTAGTGGAAAGAAATATAAGAAAGCTTTTCTGTTTTTCAGAATGAAGGTTATTGAAAATAATTCCTCAGAGATTCAATTGCAAATAGACAAAATGAAACAACTTAGGGCAGAGTATGACGTGAAAGAAGTAAAACATTTTTCTTCCTGCAAAGATCCTTCAAAACCTATTCCAGGTATTCTGTTTTGTGTAAAATATTTGAAAGAAATTCTAACTGTTCTCACTTATTACCTATTAACCAAATTAATGTATATGTGCTTTGTGTATATCTTATGAGTATACCAGGACTTTATCCATACTCTTTTATTCCTTACCCGAGGATATTTATCCATACTCTTTTATTCCTTACCCGAGGATATTTTTCTATTTATCATCAGATAGAGTGGGAGGGAGGGAGACAGAGAGAGACAGAGAGAAACATCAATGTGATTGAGCCACATCGACTGGTTGCCTCCTGCATGACCCGACCAGGGCTGAGGATGAACCGCAGCCAAGGTACATGCCCTTGACTGGAATTGAACCCGCGACTCATTGGTCCGCGGGCCGACGCTCTAACCACTGCCAGGGCACTTTATCCATACTTTACATACAACTTTAGCCAGGACTCTAGGTAGAAACAAGGGAATGAGAAAACCCTAAAAGATTAGAAGAGTTCCAGTCTGACTGGATTATAAAGTATAATAGTTCCTAAAGTGTGGTTCCTGGTCAACATCAGCATTAACTGGGAACCTGTTAGAAATGCAAAGTCTTTGGCCCCACTGCAGACCTACTGTGTCAAAACTCCAGGGATGGGAGTCAAGTGCGGTGGGGGTAGAGCCCAACAGTCAGTGTTTTAACAAGTTCTCTAGGTTGTTCTGATGTACTCTAGAGTTTGCGAACCTGTGGTATAATACATGAAAAAACTGTAGTGTATTAAGTTCTGGTGAATATTGTTGATTCACATTGATGTCAGCACGTACTGGTTCCTTATCTTCAGCTAAGCCACATTTTGAGAAATTGTAGTGTATCCTGGAATTTATCCAGGAAGTTGTGAGGTTTGTATGATGAATAGATAGAGGAGTTATAAGTATTCATTCTGGAGACAAGAAAGCCTTTGAGAATTGATAACTGTATTAAAAACTTTTATGGATTTCAACCAGTGTTTACCCAGAAGCAGAATCAATAGGTGGAAATTTTAGGAAGTCAGATTTGGATTCAATGGAAGAAGCTAAGTCTTGAAATAATGAGCTACTCCACACCAGAGAATTTCAACTGAGGCTAAATGATCAGCCTGTGTTTGGTGGAGGCAGCGACTAGACTCCTTTTCAAATGTAAAATTGTGACTAACAAAACATAAATAAGATACATATGAATAAGTACAGAATAAGTGACAAATTGATTAAATGCTGAGAAGATTCAGGGTAAGGGAATGATTAAAATTGAGTAGGATTAACAAGAGGGTTTCTGGAGGAGAATTTTGAGGTATGCCTTTAACCGGCAACAATCAGCCTGCGTGAGAAGGGAAGTCATTCAATGTGTGTGTGTGTGTGTGTGTGTGTGTGTGTGTGTGTGTGTGTGTGTGTGTGTGTGATGAATAATAAGTAGAGAAGGGGCAATTAGAGATGGAGAAAGGACTGAAGATATGACTGGCATTTATAAACCTTGCTTTGGAGAGAATAAGCAGGTAACCCTGGGGTTAGCTGCAGTAGTTTAATGAAAGATTTGGTTAGAAGGAAATTACTGGGCAGAAATCCTGAATTGTTAGGCAATTAGTGTTATTGAATAACAGTAATATTTAGGGGTTTGCAAGGTGTGGTGATGAGGTCATTAAAATTTTCTTAAGATGCTAAAGTTTGGACATCAGTCTTTGAATCTTCATTGATATATTTAAAAACTGCTAGCCATTTGAAATTGTGTGCTAATTATGTTTATGTTCAGTAAACTACAAGTTCATGCCACCATTTCTTAATTCTTTTTTTTTCAAATTTAATTTAATTTAATTTTTAACATCATCATTTATTCCCTCTATGCCCTCTTCCACCTCCATCCAATTATGTATTGACATAGAGATCTCTGACCTATTTTGCTTTTCAGTCTCACACATGGCTTGGCTTGTTTGATTTGTTCCCTTTTCCGGTAGGCATGATTCTTGAAGAATCTGTCAATTTAGATGCTCTCAATAAATACCTTAAACATCTTGAAGATAAATATGCAGAAATTAAACAATTAATGTCAAAAAAATATGTACCAGCTCAAAGGAAGGCAGATTTAGAGGAGGAAATGATTGTGAAATTAAAACGGCGAGATGTCGCTGAAAGTCTGAACAAAGAATTACGGTTTCGGTATGTGAGTTGATTATTTTTAAAGTTTGAAGCTTTTATTTGTGTTTATTCTAATATTCCACTATTTGATTTTAGGTTTTGTATGTTGTTGATGTTTTTATCTTTATAGTCATCAAAGACTGCAGATTATTTCATATGCACTTACTTCATGGGTAAAATCTGATAAGAGCAGCTCATTTCAAGACTTTGTGGAGCAAATTGAGAAAACTAAAGATTTACACGGTAGTTTACCTATATATTTAATTAACACAAATAATGGAAAACTTTACTTTTTTCCCCCCAGAAAGCTAAAGAGTGGGAATTTTCCTAGGCTGGGTTTAAGGAAAGCAAAAATGTACTTATTTCTGTTAGGTCTCTGTTATCCTACGGGCTTCTTCCTTCAACCGCTGACAGATAATTGGTCAAGAGTAGACTTGGTGAGCCAAAGAGATAATACCTGAAAATGTACCTTAAAATAAGGAAGAAAGGGAAAGGGAGGCCACTCAGTGTAGAAGAGGTTGGTGCTATTAGAAACCATAGCATTAAATTGTTAGTATTAAACATCTATATGCTTATTATTTTCTATTGATTTATAACCTTAAATATCATCTGGTGGGTCTTTCAATATTATAGGTGACCTAGGCATCAGTGAAGAACTATGTGAGGAAGATCCAGGCAAGGCAAAAGAAGCTGAAGTTTTGCTTTACTACATTGAAAGGCAAATATTTTAAAATAGTATTGCATTTATTTAATATGTATTTAAATACTTATTAAATACATAATTAATATTTATTTATTTAATGTTTAGCATTTATTTAGCATCTTGATAAGCTATAGTCTCTAGCCTTTGTATCTTTAAAGCTTTACTTCCCATTCATTTGCTGCTATAGTCTTTTCAATGATATAAGCAGTTTTATGCGTGGATAAAATAACATTGGGCCATTGTAAATTGAAATGGAATAATCATTCCATCTCTTCTGCGTTCATGGTCTAGGCATTGCAAAAAAGGTTTTTACTCTAATAGACAAATTAGAAAATAAGCTATAATTAAAAAAAATAGATTCTTTAAAAAAATATTAGATTGGTAGTCTAGGAAATATTTCAGAGAATATAGGTGAATATAGTATTGCTTTAACTTTTATTTATATTTTTTCTTGCACTCCCTCACCATCAACTTAATGTTACAAAACATTTTTGAGAATGTCTTCTTGTGTCAGATTATCCTAACCAATTCACTTTTTCCCCCCTCATTATTTTCATCCTATGACATATTGAGAAGGCATATTTTTGCCAATACTTAATTTATTATATATAGTGCATAATAGAGGCTTAAAGAAATTTAAGATTTTATTCTTTCAGAGGTGAATTCATAGGCTATAATGTCGGTGTGTAATGAACATATGAAATATTCCTAATCTTACATGTTAAACAGTTTTCAACTATCAATTTGCATATTGATATGATACAAATAAGGAGTGAAGGTAATTTGGGAGGCACCAAAACCCGTGTTATTTCCTTACACTGTATGCTTCTCTAAGTCTACCAGCTTTAGATATGAGAGAAAAACATTTGTTGAGGTTAAACATTTTATGTATTTTGCTTAATATTACTTTGGCGTTTTTCTCCTCTGGGGTTCTACATTCATTTGCAACACTGTATAAATCATGTTCACCATAGTTTTATTAATTGTGAGGTAAGGGCTGATTTGAAGACATTTTGCTCTAGGAAGGGGACTAGAGGCTTAAGTTATTTGAACTATTATCTTTTCTTCTTGTGTTAGTCTCATGTTTAATTGGGCATCTGGTGCCTGGCAGAGCAACATAGGCTTCTGAATACCAAGGACACCTCTTGATCTTCAACTTGGCAGCCTTTGTGTTCAATTAATATTTCCCCTAGGTGAGCCTCTAAGCAGATTGCTCTTCTTTACCCCCTTTTATCTGGAGATGATATGAGAGAAAAAATCTGAGCTCATTGTAAATTCACCTCAAGTTCTGTCCATTTTCTGTGGCTTGCTATAAATACTATAGGAATAAAGTACAGGATCGGGTTCAAAGTCAGCTGGCAGATGACAGTTTTATTCTGAGGCTACAAAAATGACAAAATATTAGGGAAAGAAGTGAAAGAACATCTTACAGAGTGACTGAATCTAGTTATAATTTATTATAATTGCTTTTCTATATTACTATGCCACGGTGTTTAGTCTGTATTAGACATTTCTAATGTTTTCTTTTTGTGTATATGTTATTTATAATGTATAATGAAATGCAACGGCTGTAGGTTCAATGAATTAATCTCACTTGGTGAATATGAGAAGGCAGCTTGTTTTGCAGCGACCAGTCCTAGAAGAATTCTTCAAAATATTGGGACAGTGGATAAATTTAAGGGTAAGCATTTCTCTCTGAACCTTATATATGCAGATTATACTTTTCCCCAGGATAGGATGGAAAGAGCATTGAACTGGAAGACTAAAGATCTAGGTTCCAGTCTTATCTCTACCATTTACTCAGTTTCCTTAGCTGTAACATTAAAAAGTTTGATTAGGTTTTCTAAATTAAATTATGAAATATTTCAAGTATACAGAAAAGTATGGAGAAACCTAATAACAGCTATGTACTCACTATCAAGACTTATCAACAGTTCATTAGTTTTATTTGTGAGTAGCTTTCATTGTATGAATACAAGTCCTTTCTCCGTTAAATGATTTGTAAATATTTTCTCTTAATCTGTGGCTTGTCTTTTCATTCTCTCTCTTTTTTTCTTAATCCTCACCCGAGGACATTTTTTGCATTTACCTTCAGATAGAGCGGGAGGGAGAGAGAGAGGAAGAGAGAGAGAGAAACATTGATGTGAGAGAGACACATTGATTGGTTGCCACCCACACGACCCCAACTGGGGCTGGGGACAAACTGCAACCGACATACGTACCTTTAGCGGGAATCGAACCTGGGACTCTCTGGTCTGCAGGCCGATGCTCTAACCACTGAGCCAAACTGGCCAGGGCTGTCTTTTCATTCTCTTAACAGTATCTTTCTAAGGGTAGACATTTTTAATTGTGTTGAAGTCCAATTTTAGAAATATTCTCTTTTGGATTGTGATGTTAGTGTCGTACCTAAGAAATCTGTGCTTAATCAGCAGAGATATTTCTCTTAATATTTTTCGTAAGGATTAGGTCTGTGATCCAGTTTGAGTTAATTTTTATATATAGTGCGAGGTATGTGTCAAAGTTTATTCATCAATTCATGGTCATTTATGTTGTTTCCACTTTTTGGCTATTATGAATAGTGCAGCTATGAACATTTGTACACAAGTTTTTGTGTGGACATATGTTTTTATTTTTCTTGGTTAGATACTTGGGAGTGGAATTGCTGGGTTATATGGTAACTGTATGTTAATACTTTGAGGAACTGCTAAACTGTTTGTAGTACTTTCTATTCCCACTAGCAATATATAAGGGTTCCAGTTTCTCCTCATTTTTACCAACATTTGTTAATCGTGTGAACTGCTATCCCATTGTGGTTTTGATTTTGATGTCCCTAATGACTAACATGGTTGAGCAATCCTTTCATGTATCTATGGCCATTTGTATATCTTCTTTGGAGAAATTTCTATTCTTTGCCTATTTAAAAATTATAGTATTTTTTTTTTTATAAGAGAAAATTTATTTAGAAAATCACAGAGGTAGAAGAAGTGAGCAGTAGGAGAAATGGCTTAGGAAACAAGTTACAAAGGCAAAAGGAGGGGTCCTTAGGAGAGAGGAGGTTAAAGGTAATGTGCTTGGTTGAGGGGAAGAAGAAAGGGAGTGGGATGGGGATTGGGAGGGGAAAGGTGCAGGTGTGCTTCCTGGGAGGGGAGAACATGCAGTATTTGTGTTTTTTTGTTTGTCTGTTTGTTTTTAATTTTTATTTATTTATTTATTTTTATCCTCACCCGAGGACATTTTTTCATTTTTTGTTCAGATAGAGTGGGAGGAGAGAGAAGAAGAGAGAGAGAGAGAAATGTCGATGTGAAAGGGACACATCGAGTGGCTGCCACCCGCACAACCAACCAGGGCCGGGGATAAACTGCAACCGAAGTACATGCCCTTAGCGGGAACCGAACCCGGGTCTCTCTGGACCGCAGGCCGACGCTCTAACCGCTGAGCCAAACCGGCCAGGGCTATTTGTGTTTTTATTAATCAGTTGCAAGAGTTCTTTCTATATTCTGGATAAAAATCCCTATCGGATAAGTGATGCAAATATTTTCTTCCAGTCTGTGGATTTTTCCTTTCACTTTCTTGATGGTGGTTTTGTTGTTTTTTAAAAAATCCTCTCCCAAGGATATTTTTTCCATTGATTTTTAGAGAGAGTGGAAGGGGTGGGGTGTGGGCAGAGAAACATTGATGTGAGAGAGACACATCGATTGGTTGCCTCCCGCCCATGCCCCTGACTGGGTCAGGTATGTGCCCTTGACCGGGAATTAAACCTATGACCCTTTGGTGACCGGCCTGATGCTCTAAACCACTGGAAACACGGTCCAACACTGGGCTTGATGGTGTTTTTTTAAGAACAAAATTTTTAAATTTTGATGAAGTTCAATTTATTAATATTCTTTTATGGCTATGCTTTTGCTCTTGCATCTAAGAACTCTTTGCCTAGGCCCTGGCCGATGTGGCTCAGTGGTTGAGCATCGACCCATGCACCAAGAGGTCGCCGGTTCGATTCCCAGTCAGGGCACATGCCCAGGTTGTGGGCCTGATCCCCAGTGGGGGGCATGCAGGAGGTGGCCAATCAATGTTCTCTCTCATCGATGTTTCTATTTCTCTCTCCCTCTCCCTTCTTCTCTGTCTAAAATCAATAAAGAACAAAAAAAAGAAAAAAAAGAACTCTTTGCCTAACTTAAGATCCTGTGTTTTCGTCCAAGAGTTTTATATATCTGTGTTTGTAATCTACTTTGAGTTAATTTTTATGTATGGTGTGAGGTAGGGGTACAAACGCATTCTTTTGCATGTGGATGTCCAGTTTTTCCAGCACCATTTGTTAAGAAAAATATTTTTCTTTACCCGTTGAATTTTTTTGTCCCCTTTGTCAAAAAACAATTGACCAGGGTTTATTTCTGAACTTCTAATTCTATTCTATTGCCATAGATGTTCATCCTATGCCAATATCATATTATCTTGATTACTGTGGCTTTCTAGTAAATTTTGAGGTTGGAAGTGTCATTCCTTCTTTTGATTAATATTAGTATGTATATTTTTTTCATACTTTTAATCTATTTGTGTCATTGTTTAAAGTCAGTGTCTTTTAGATAACATATACTTGGATCCTACTTTTTTTATATACTCTGACAACTTTGCCTTTCAAATGCAGTGTTTAGATAATTTATATTTAATGTGATTGTTGACATGGTTGAGTTTTGTTTTCTGTTTTCCTCAACTCTTCTTTATTACTTTTTCTCTCCTTTCCTGCCTTCTTTTGGATTAGTTTAAATTTTTTATGATTCAGTTTTTCTCCTTTGTTGATTTATGAACTAGCTGTAACTTTTTGTTTATTTTTGTTGTTGCCTTAGGGTTTATAGATGAAATCTTTAATTTATCGCATTCTACCCTCAGGTGATAGTATACCACTAGATGTATTATATAAAAACAGTGTATTTCTAAATTATTATATTCATAGCATATACCATTTTTGGTCTTCATTCTTTTGTGTAGATTTGTATTTCTATCTGGCATCATTTTCTTTCTGCTTGAAAGACTACCTTTAACATTTTTTTTAAATATTATTGTTTTGTCTGTTTATTTTATTTTTTTATTGATCTCAGAGGAAGGCAGGGAGGAAGGAAAAGATAGCGAGAGAGAGAGAAACATCGATGTGAGAGAGAAACACCAACTGGTTGCCTCTCACAAGCTCCCCGACTGGGGATTGAGAACCCACAACCTGGCTATGTACCCTGACTAGGAATCAAACCCGCCACCTTTTGGTGTATGAGAAGAAGCTCCAACCAACTGAGCCACACCAGCCAGGGCTACCTTTAACATTTCTTATAGTGCAGACCTGCTGATGGTATATTCTTTCAGCTTTTAAAAGTTCCTTCTGGCGGCTCTAAGGGAGATTCCAGTCCGTGCTTTTCTCCTAGCTTCTAGGTGGCTATCAATAATTTTTGGTATTCCTTGGCATATAGACACATCACTCCAATCTCTGCCTTGGTTTTCACATCTCATATAATGTTTAGTCATTATTCGAAATATAAAGTTTAATCCATAATTAGTTAAAAATTACAAATATGTAATTTCAGATTAAAATTTTTTAGAAAATGCAAAGAGATGAAAATAATATGAAGTGAGAAAAAGCTAACTATTAAAGTATTTGACTTAAAAACTTCTTTTTTCTGTAGCTGTAGGAAAAATTAAAGGAAGGCCTTTTCCATTACTCTTATTTTTTGAGGCTATGTTTAGCACAAGTCATGCTTATAGACGTCCTATTAATGCAGAACTAACCCTGGAAGGAATCAAATGTGGATTATCTGAAAAACGTTTAGATTTAGTTATCAATTGGGTCACTCAGGAAAGGTAAGCAAAATTAAACTTAATTTTGATATTTGGTTAATGAAGTTCTAAAAAATTTAATAGTTTTCTTATCAATACATTATTTGAGCGTTTGTTTCAGGTCCCTACTACAATGAATCAGTCAGAAAGTATTCACTAGGCATTTATGGAGTATGGGCTTAGTCACAATTGATCAGGAGTTGACTCATGGCAGTTCACAAGATGATTAATGACCACCTAATGGTAGATAGAAGTTGATCAATAAGGATAGAAAAGGATTGATCAATATCATGCTGCTGCAAGGGACAAGGGAGGAACTTCGTTCCAGACAGGCTATGGGTACATGTAAAGGGTAAACCCTGGAGAATATTTATAAGCAGGAGGAACCTGGACTAAGGTAGCATTTAGGAATACAAACCAGAAAGGACAGGCAGGAGGTGGCTTCTTCGAGCTGGGTTTCAGCACACGTTGACAGAATTGTACCAGGGCTCCCTTAGGTTGGGTTCCCTTCCCAGGAACCAAAACCTGAGATAGGTATTTAAGTGCACATGATTGACAGAGGGAGGCCCTCTGAAGAAAAATGTATAAGTGAAGCTACCTTAGTCATCTATTTGCATAACACAGATCTGTTTGCTTCTCACATTAAGTTCACTCCATCCAGGCACAACTTCTGTAGGATTCTGTGGTCATAATTCCAGGGAAACTTATAAGAGGAGAGTTAGTGGGATGAACTATAGCCCTTGTCATTACAATTGGTCCTATGGCTGTAATTTGTTTTTTACAACTTTATTGAAATATAATTTACATACAATAACCTATACATGTTTAAAGTGTACAATTTGATGAGTTTTTTAAAAACAGCATTATGGACATATAATCAACTGCACATGTTTAAAGTATATAATTTGACAAGTTTTGACATATGTATATGCCCATAATATCATCAGAATCAAGAAAATAAACATATCTATGACCTTTAAATGTTTCTTTATGTCCCTTTATAATGCCTCCTCCTTCCTTCCACCCCTTCATTCCACATCCCTCCCCATCTTCAGGTAACCTCTGATCTGCTTTCTGTCATTATAGATTAGTTTGCATTTTCTAGAATTTTATATAAATAAAATCAGACATTATGTATTCTTTTTCTTCTTGATCTGGCTTCTTGCACTTAAAATTATTTTGAGATTTATCAATATTTAATTAGTATTCATCATCTTTCTCCTCTATTACCCATTTTAGATTCTTTTCACTCTTGTTTTAAATATGTTTTTATTGATTTTTTTAGAGAGAGAGAAAGGGAAAGAGAGATAGAAACACTGATGTGAGAAACATCAGTCAGCTGCCTCCTGCATGCCCCTTACTGGGGATGGAGCCCACAACCTGGGCACATGCCCTGACCAGGAATCGAACCAGGACCTCTTAGTCCATAGGACGATGCTCAGTCCACTGAGCCACACCAGCTGGGCAGATTCTTTTCACTCTTACACTTCTGTTGGTCTTGATGGTTTTTCTGGTAGGTTAACTGTGTTTACCGAGTGGGTTATTGACTTACCCACTAACAGTTTTCAGGGACTACTCAGAGATATCCCAGTAGACCATTTGCTACCTATGTACCACCTGAAAAACAACTGCTGGGTCCCACTAAAGCTGGAGTGTTTATCCATGGAACATCAATGACTGTGCAACTAGAACTGCTCATCATGAACTGGATTCTGACAGACTCACCAAGTTATAAGGTCAGGTGGGCTCAGAAGAGCCCATCCAAAATCAGATACAACCAAGGTCATGTTCAAGCAGGTTCAGAGCACACAAGTAAGCTTCATGAATAGGTGGCCTAAAACCCATACTAACTGACTGATACTACTTCCACAGCTCTCACCTATGGCCTCATGCAAAGGTGGAGTTACCTCAGACCAGCAGATAGAGGAAGAAAAACCCCAAACTTGGTTCATAAATGGTTCAGGTGGTAGCCAAGTGATGCCAGCCAGTTACTCCATCAAGGATGGAGTAACATCCTTTGTGATGAAGTGTACCCCTTAAACCAATGACAGTTATATGATGCTGTATCCACAACAGGGAGAATACTTGTGTCTGGGAAGTAAAGAGTGCCTGCTCTGTTCAACTATCACTACCGGAAGCCCACTCAGTGAGTGTATTAGTCAGGGTTCTCCAGAGAAAAAGATTTAATAGGATATATATTTTTTCTGTATATACATATTGTAAGAAATTTGCTCATGTAATTATGGAGGCTGAAAAATCCCAAGACCTGCAGTCAGCAAGCTAAAGACCTAAGAGAGCTGATGGTATAAGTTCTAGTCCAAAAGCCGGCAGGCTCAGGACTCAAGAAGAGCCAATGCTTCTGTTTGAGTCCAAAGGCTGGAAAAGACTGATGTCACAGCTAAAGTAGTCAGGCAGGAGGAGTGTCCTTATTTGAGGGAGGGCTGGCCTGTCTGTGCTATTCAGGCCTTCAACTGATTGCCACCCATATTCAGGAGGGCAATCTGTTTTACTCAGTATACTGATTCAAATGTTACTCTCATCCAAATACATCATCACAGACACACCCAAAATAATATTTGACTAAATATCTGGGTACTCCTTGGCCCATTCAAGTAGACACATAAAATGAAACATCACAGGGGATTTGTGTTTCCCGTGTCTACAACATTAGGCTCTGTGAGTCTGGGGGTCCTGATTGACTTCATCATGAGAAGGTAGGACTGTTGCTACATAACAGGACAGAGAGGAGTATGTTTGCCACTCAGGTTTTTTATTCCCTTGAAGAAAGCATGATACTTGGATTTGGGTGCATGTCATTTACTGATAGACTACTTCTTGGGAAATTTTGTAAGGGAAGGAGTAGATAGGCTAGAAAAGGGGAAAGAGCCAAGCAGGGATGTGAACTCAGGTAAAGTCTAGTATTAGCCAATATTAAAAGGAGAGGGGTTATGGAGTTGTTTCCCCTTGGTTACGGGATTGGCCTTTTGTATCCCTTATTATTTAGTCATCAGCTCTAGACCACTGGGGGGTTGAAAGATGGGCATAATCTGGACGAGATGGCTCCAGTGAGCTGAGGGCAATTCTTTGGAGAAGGGGCATCTGTGAGCTTAGTAGTCAGCTGGAGAAAGGGCACTGGTCCAGTAAAGGATACCTGGGTGAGGCACCAAGACTGTCCGCCAGATTATAAAGATCATCGTGGGGATAGACACCAGCTTTTGCTGGGCCTACCTGGACATGGGTTGGTCTGTGAGTTTGGAAGGCTGAGTGAGGAAAGGCCTCCCTGTCATCACTCTAGTAACCATGGCCTGCTTATTTTGCAGCCTAAGGGCTATGCTTACTGGCTCTGACTGCATAAGGACATAGGATACATAGTAGAGAGAGCTACAGTTATCTCTAAGAGGTGTTTCATAATGGAGATAGATGGACTAAATGTAAGCACTCCCCAAATAACAAATCCATGACTTAGAAATGTCCCAAACATAAAACTGCAAGTTCGCATAGGACTGCCTACTGCCACCTGTTCAAAATTCACCATTTCCCCTGCACGACTCTGGATAGTCCTAAAACTATTCTGGGTTGACGGCACTATCCCTTACCAGTGCACCCACCACCTCTTATTATGTCCTTTACTTACTATTCATATAATAGTTCATTCTGTTTTAGGAAATTTCTTCATATGTATACACTTCTTTTCACTCTTTGCCTCCTTCTTTCTCTGCCTAGTTACATTCTGTACCCTCCACAAAAAGTGACTTGTCAGGGAGCACTGGAAATGGTTCAGATGTGAGGACATCACCAGAAAGTTCATGTTCATTACCAACACCTGTTATCTAGTGCAAAGACACTTCACATAAGTTTAATTTCCTCACATATACTGATGGTTCTTGGCCCATTCTACCTCTTAGTTGTAAGAATTTAAATTCTTAAGCAGTTCTACTGTATAAATTGGGGAAATACTAACACTATTAAGGATCCTGAGATGCTATAAGAGAATATTCAAGGCAGTTCACATTCTTTATTCTCAGCCTCTGAGCCTTGGTCTTTGATAATCTGGGCTTTACCACATGGCTACCTTAAAAAGTTACCTAATTCTTTCCCTGAAGCTCAGCACAGAGCCAGCCCTAAAGCAGCCTGGGTTACAGACTAATGCTGGCTCTTTTAGTCCTTCTTACCTGGGAAAAGTCTAATCACTTGACCCACAAAGCCTGCATTTAAGAAATGATACTTCACTATTCGCTCTCTAAATTGCAGACATTACACCTAGAAGAGGAAAAATATGCTTTGAAATAGTAACTTTACAAATAGTCCTATAAAATAACAGGTAATAAATACCATGGATTTAGTGATTATATATTACCTTTACTTTGAATTTGAAAAATCTACAATCTGGTTTATAATCAAATATACCATAGTTTACTAGTGGAGTTAAACACATTTTCTTTTATTTATTAGTCATTTGTATTCTCCAGAGTCGGTTTGGTCTCATCCACTTTCAAAAGTCCCTGAAAGAGTCTTCTTAGAGTTGGACGTAGGGGTGGGGAGGGCCAAGGAGAGGGCTTTAGGAAAACAGAAATGTGACGAGGTGATTAGGAAGGGGCAGAGGGGGAAGGAGGTCCCTAGGCTCATTTCCCAGCCTGTTTTTCTCCCTTTTCCTCCAGGCCCACCTCCATTTTTGGGGGGCTTGACTCTCCTTCCTTTGGTTAATTTTTCTTTTTAATTGTACTCTTTTTTCCTGATCATCCTTTTGGAAAGTGACAAGTCAAAATAAAGCAACCTCAGTCCTCAACTCTGGCCTTCTTTCAGATGTAATGATCGTGACTACTTTAAAAAAATAAAATAATAGTATTAGAAGTAAATACTAAAATACTGGTATTATCACGTTGCTCCAGTAATGCAGTCACTAGAAAGTCCAAAGTAATTCCTTTTTTTTTTAATCCTCACCCGAGGATATTTTTCCATTGATTTTTTATTTTTATTTTTAGATAGAGTGGAGGGAGGGAGAGGGGAGAGTGGAGGAGAGAGAGGGAGAGAGAAAGAGAGGAGAGAGAGAAACTGCGATGTGAGAGAGATATCAATTGGTTGCTTCCCGCATGACCCCCTACTGGGGTGGGGATTGATCCCACAACTGAGGTACATGCCCTTGACTGGGAATTGAACCCAAGACTCTTTGGAACCCGTGGCTCTTTGGTCCTCGGGCTGATGCTCTTACTGCTGAGCCAAACGGGCCAGGGCCAAAGTAATTACTTGTTCGTCCTCAGGAGATGTTGTGGCTGTAGCTACCAAAACCTATATTTTTGTATTAAAATGTGGAAATCAGGGAATTGTTTACTAATAATTGATTTGTGCTCAGAGCTACTTTTTGATTTTGGACCCACCTCTCTGCTGTCCACCCCAACAAACAAAGGATTTTACTTACTGAATTTTCAGTAAAGAGACATTTTATAGAGGTTTTTGGATTTCATTTTAATGTTATTGGCATTTTGTTACATGTATATATAGACACCAATATTATGTGATTGCTGTTATTCTGTAGCTATTAATTGAAAATATAACTAAAACACAGTTTCCATATAGCCAGTAATTAGAAGTGATATCTTTAATCATACCCAAATGTTTTTGGCTAATGCTGATAGTTTCTAGGTGGAGTTACTGTGATAGTATAGATGGTTCACTACAATTAATTGTATGTCAAGATAGTGCATTAAAATATGAGGATAGGTGACATCTATTTGAGCCATCTCAGAAGAACTGCTTCTTCAGTCTCTCCTAGTAGACACAGTTATGTCCTTTATTCCTCTGTTGCTTCTTATAAATCTATAACAATTAAAAAGAATAACACTGATGTCACACTTTCTATTTCCCTTTTAGTACTCATTGCTGCAAGGTCTGTCACTAATTTTGAGCTAAACTTTGTTTTTACTATCTTTAACCAACATTTAATAGGTTCTTACATTGTACAGGGTTTAAAATCTAGACAACTGCTGAGAACATTGATACCCTCAATTGTAAGAGAATTTTTGTTTACCTTATAATTTGAAAGCCCACCAGTCCTTTCAGGAGAGTTTTAACACTGTAGATTTTTTAATAACTCAAGCTCAGTTTTGTCAGAATGTCTTCCCCCAAAGGAATACATGCTGATTGTTTTTGTTCTTGCTGTTAAATTTTAGATGTGTTTAATTTCTCCTACATTAATTGCCTACTAACTTGGAATTCTTACAGATCATAGAAAATCCAGTTCTACTGGGCTGAATTTTCAAATACTTTATTTCAAACACTTCATCCTCTCATCAAGAATTCTCTAATGTGTGCCGTATTGATCTCCTTGCTCTAGGCTCACATTTTCTGAGGCGGCTGCAGATGTGATTTGTGATTATGGGGAGCGGCATGCTCATAGCAAGCCCAAGTGCCTGGCGTTAGCTCAGGTTATCTACAATGAATGCGGCCTGAACAACAAAGCTGTTCTTTGCCTGTGTAAACAGGGTCAGATTCATGAGGCCATGGAATACATACAACAATTCAAGGACTTTGCTTATGGTAAGTAACAAAGCCTACTTATTTGTATACATTCAAATTCTGGACTTGAATTGTAAGATCACCCATGTTAGTAGGCAATATTTTGGCTTTACATTATCAAGTCCGTTTTACATACACTAATAAGCAGATTTCTTTTGTAATTTTCAGTAAAACAGTTAAGCTGAAGCTGACTGACTTTCAAGCTTGACATTCAAATACACTATGTATTTTCTCAATACATAAACATTTAATAAACTGGATGGTCCTGAAATATACAGTTTTAAAGATAAATTTTGCAGATATAGTATACCATACGACTTAAAGGATTTTTAAAAACTGAACTTGCCCTGGCCAGTTTGGCTCAGCAGTTAGAGCATCGGCCTTTGGACCGAAGGGTCACTGGTTTGATTCCGGTCGGGAGCACGTACCTGGGTTGCGGGTTCAATCCCCAGCCCCAGTCATGCTTGTGTGGGAGGCAGCCAAAATCGATGTGTCTCTCTTGCCAAACCGGCCAGGGCTAGAATATTTTTTAAAGTGACTAATTTCTTCATTCACTATATAACAGCATGCCTGATACTATTACTATAAAAATAGCTAATAGTTCAGCTTTTTACAGGCATTAACTCACTAACTCTAGAAATAGGTTTAATTATGATCCCAATTTTTTTAGATAAAAAAAAAACTATGTTTCCACATAGAGGCTAAGGCACAGAGGTAAGTAATTTGCCTATATGCACACAACAGAACAGAATCTGGCATAGTAGGAAGTACTCAATATTCATTTTATATATACTTCCCAATTATATAATTTATTCTTATCTAAATATACAGATTCAGTTTGTGTATTATTATTTTTCCATAGTAAGAATTATTTTAGTTAGGGTTTAGACATGGAATATAGGTTTTAATTACTCTTAGAACATGATTATTCTGTTCCTCTAGAAGTGCATTATACTCTAAAATAATTAAATGTATATTGTAATAATTAAGAAATAATAACACTCCTATATAATTAGAACCTTATTTACCTGCAGAATTTATTTAGCTTAACATCATAAGATGAAAATAATAATAACCTGAGAAAAATTAAACTTAAAAGATAGCAGCACTGTTTGAAAAATCACTTTGCTTTTTATTTTTAATTTTTTTTCCTTTATTGATTTTAGAGAGAGAGGAAGGGAGAAGGAGAGAGAGAGAAACATCGATGAGAGAGAACATCGATTGGCCACCTCCTGCATGTCCCCCACTGGGGATCGGGCCCACAACCTGGGCATGTGTCCTGACCGGGAATCGAACCGGCGACCTCTTGAAGCATGGGTCGACGCTCAACCACTGAGCCACACCGGCTGGACTTATTTTACTTTTTAATGAGAAACAACCATAGCTTTCCAAGGTATCGTCTTTCCAAAGCCTTGGGGGACAGATATAGTTTGCTAATACTTTCTGGTTTCAGAGAAAAATGTTCCCTGTCAGATTCAGACTATCATCTTTACATTTGCAAATTGAAAAAAAAAATCAATCAAAACAAAAACAGAAAAGTCTTTTGTTCCAAAAGCATAAATCTAATAGAGTATCTGTTTTAGAAGTAAAGAATCATTCTGTTTTTTTCCTCCTAATAATTTCTAGAATAAAGCCTGAAATTACTTGTTTGTTCACCTTTTCCATTATCATTAAACAAATAAATGAACTTATCTGGAAATTGGGTTATTCTAGATCTGAGGTGAGGCTCTCAAGCTTTCTGGTCTCCGGTCTCCTTGACACTTTTAAAAAGCATTGACGATCCCAAAGAGCTTTTATTTATGTTGGTTATACCTATTGATATTTATCCTATTAGAAATTATAAAATTTAAAAATATTAATGTATTCATTTAAAATGACAGCAATAAATCCTTTACTTGTTATCATAAATGAAATATTTCTATAAAAAATGACTTTCCAACACCAAATAGTTTCAAGAAAAGAGTGGCATTGTTTTGTATTTTTGCAAATCTCTGTACTGTCTGGTTTAATAGAAGATAGCTGGCTTCCCATATTAGCTCCCATATTCAGTTTGATGTAACATCACGTTTTGTAGCCTCTGGAAAACACCACCATATACTTGTGAGAGAATGACAATCAAAAAGACAAGTAATAAGTTAGTATTTTCATGAAAGTGGTTTTGACTTTATAGACCCTGGACCATATTTTGAGAACCACTGTTGTAGGTATTTGCAAGTTAAACAAATACCACACCATAGAATCTTATTAAAACAGAACATCCATGAGATAAATTATGATTAGTAGCATGTCAAACCAAGGAATAAGGAAATGGATTCTGAGGTGTCATAAGCAGTGGGGGAAGGACTTGAATTTGTGTCCTTTCTGATTAGTCAGAGACCTTATCTTGCACATAATTGAGTAAATATTGGTTAATTAATCAAGTCATGGAGACGGGTATTTGAATACCTGATTGAGTGAAAAGGAGAAGATCGGGGAGTTAGGAAATGTTGGAGGCTGGGGATGCAATATAAATAGCTTCACCTTAGTAGAGGATAGTGTGAGTGACCCAAATAATAAATGTCTCTCTTCCCTAGGGAATTTAAAAAAATTGTTTGACTGCATTGATATAGAATCATATTCTGCTATTCTTTGTTTCCTCTTTTACCATTTCTGTGTGTGTGTGCATGTGTGCATGCATGTGTATATCTACTTACACACATTCAATGCACATACACATGTATTTATTATTTTGGAAGGTCATAGACTCGGGGGATCAGACGAACTGTTCTACTTTATACCATTTGTATAATCTGGGAAAATTAACTTCTTTAAGCCTGTTTACTCATTTGAATGTGAGAATAATAATATCTCACTTGTACTGAATATTATATGCAGTGATTTAATATATGTAAGTTCCCAGTACAGTAATTGTATATTTAAAAAACATGAGATTACTTTGTATTGCCTTTCAGAGTGCAAAATATGTTTATGATAGTTCTTGAAAGGCCCTCAGAAATTATTCTGAAAATTACCTGTGTTGTGGCCTAAGAATAATATTTTTACTTAAAAAAAATTTAGGAAGTTAACACAAAGTTTATATTTTAAGAATATATAAATCATGATTGTAGCTTTAGATGACCTCAATGGTTAACCAGTAGATTAAGCCATATGAAATTGCTTTTATATTATGGTCAAATGGTCAAATGTAAGCAACTTCATATGGCTCAACCTCTAGCTACTTGAACTAGCTAATGACTTCTTGAAATCTTCATTTTTGACTTTCTAAATACCTGATTTTTTAGGAAAAAAATTACTGAGGCCCCTTTTCTGTGCAGGCACATAAAGAAAGACATTATATTCACCAGAAGTTGGCCTAAATATGAGCAACAAGATATAGTCAAACATAACATAGTATTAGGTAGAACCTTAGAAATTGGAGATACCAAGTCTAGCGCTTTTAAGATGCAAAAACTGAGATCCAAAAGATTAAGTGACTGATGGAGCACTGATGAGAATTCAGGTTTCCTGAATGACAGTTAATCTTTTTTATTATACCACCTTCTTTTCATGATAGTTCTTTGATAAATTTTTTCCTGGTACTCTTTGGTAACTTTTCTTTGTTTTTTGCTATGCTGAGCAAGATATTTTTTCTTGATTGGGGATAAGTACTATCCATTGAGGCTTTGGAAGGATTGGAAAAAGAAGTGTTGATTAGCAGGTATAAACATTAGCTGAGTTCGGTTTCCAGCATCATATTAGGATGTTGAGACAGTTTTCCATTTTTGCTTTCAGATGACCTGATGCAGCTAATACAGTTATGTCCCCACTATGAATTAATTCAGTGTCTCACTAAAGAATGGAATGGGAAACCACCACTTTTATCTTTTGGTCTTGTTATACTTCATCTGTTCTCTGTAGATATGAAAAAAGTTGGCATTAAGCTACTTCAAGAAATAAATCAAGGTGGGAAAGGTAAGTAGAGTAAAATGTTGTGGAAGAAATAGTAGTGGGTTATTTAGGGAAAGGTACAAAATTATTATGTTTGAGTTAATTCAATCTTCTAAGAGTTCCTTCTTGGCAACAGTTAACTTTATAAGTGTAAAGATCACCATGTCGCCCTGGCCAGTTTTCCTCAGTGGTTAGAACATCAGCGCATGGACCAGAGAGTCCCAGGTTCGGTTGCCGCTAAGGGCGCGTACCTCAGTTGCAGTTTGTCCCCGGCCCCGGTTGGGGTTGTGTGGGTGGCAAGCAGTCGATGTGTCTCTCTAACATCGATGTTTCTCTCTCTCTCTCTTCCTCCCTCTCTCCCTCCCGCTCTATCTGAAAATAAATGCAAAAAAAAAAGTCCTCAGGTGAGGATTAAAAAAAAAAAAGATCACCATGTCAATGATAGTCTGTTAGCAACAGCATATTTTTTGAGGGAATTAGAATGAAGAGAGACTCTTTAATGAAGCTTGAGGGGAACACCATAATAATTATAATAGCTAACTATTAAAACTTTATATATTAGCACATGTGCATATTTAATCATTTTTATATGTATTTTAAATGTTTAGACATAAACTTTATATTTTTTATTCTTAAACTTTGTATTTTTTATTCTTAAAAAAATTTTTTTTTCTTTATTGATTTTAGAGAGAGAGGAAGGAAGAGGGAGAGAGACAGAAACATCGATGAGAGAGAACATCGATTGGCTGCCTCCTGCATTCCCCTCACTGGGGATTTGGCCCACAACCTGGGCGTGTGTCCTGACCGGGAATCGAACTGGTGACCTCTTGGTGCATGGGTCGACGCTCAACCACTGAGCCACACCAGCTGGACAATATTCTTAAATATATATGTAAATAACAATTATATATGATATTTACTCTGATGCTATAGCAGGATCAAAAATAACTAATTAGCCCTGGCTGGTTTGGCTTAGCGGTTTGAGTGTCAACCCACGGACCAAAGAGTTGTGGGTTCGATTCCAGTCAAGGGCACATACCTGGGTTTCGGTTCGGTCCCTGGCCCTGGTCAGGGTCGTGCGGGAGGCAACCAATTGATGTGTCTCTGTCACATCAAGTTTCTCTCTCTCCCCCCGCCCCCTTCCACTCTATCTGAAGATAAATGGAAAAATATCCTCGGGTGAGGATTTAAAAAAATAATAAATAATTATATCTCCCTTCTTTCCTTTCTCTAATTCAGTGATTTTCAACCTTTTCCATCTCATGACACACATAAACTAATTGCTAAAATTCTGCGGTACACCAAAAAATAGATTTTTTGCTGATCTAATCAAAAAATTTTGATTCATTCACATTGGACAGCTATTCTTATATTGTCTGTTATTTTTAAATTTGACAGTCTAAGGGAAAACAAGTCAACGCTCCTGACTAAATAGTCAGGTATTGCATGTTTTAAAAATTCTTGTGGCACACCAGTTGAAAATTGCTGATCTATTTAATGTAGAAATGTGGGCAGACACCTTGATTTTAAATTATTATATGGAGTCAAAGAATGAATAGTAAGTTACATGAAAACATTGGGGAAGATAATTTTGAAATTGTCATTACAGATATCAACTAAAATATTTTATTTGATAGGAAAATAATGAACATGGTAGAAATAAAATAATAGTGATTACAGTATTCTAAAATGAAAACCTTTCATTATGCATCATTAAGCAATGCAAGTAATAGATAAGAAATGAGTTTCACAAATAGATACCTCCCAAAGAGGGTCACTATAATTGATTTCAAAAGTAAATAATATTATTTCCTTCACAAAAATATTTGTTATAGAAGCCCCATCATTAAGAGGTCTCCACCTAGAGATAGGATGGAAGGTTTGCCAGAATGTTTTCAGTCTTCGGGTCAGCCCTACTAGGGCATTTATTTATTTATTTATTTATTTATTTATTTATTTAATCCTCACCCGAGGACATTTTTCCATTTTTTGTTCAGATAGAGAGAGAGAGAGAGAGAGAGAGAGAGAGAGAGAGAGAGAGAGAGAGAGAGAGGAACATCGGCGTGAAAGGGACACATCGAGTGGTTGCCTCCCGCATGACCCAACCGGGGCCGGGGACAAACTGCAACCGAGGTACATGCCCTTAGCGGGAACCAAACCCGGGTCTCTCTGGACCGCAGGCTGACGCTCTAACCACTGAGCCAAACCAGCCAGGGCCTACTAGGGCATTTATAAAAGAGTTTGAAGGGTCCTGAAAAGTAGACCTGTAAGTTCTCAGTTATTTGGTAGTTTCTAGTGGTACCTTGTAGACTCTAAGACTGAGCCTACGTTCTTCACTCTCTGAGCTCCCTTCCTGTAGTCTCCAGCATCTGCTAACCTTACCAAGGAGATGCGTGGAGGAGTGAGAAATGGTAGAGGGTTGAACTGAGGCCTGAAAAGGTTAATGAAGAACGAGGAGAAGGAATTACCATGAGCTAGACTAAGCACTCCACATTAAACCGATAGGACTCAGGAACGAGATTCAGGTTTAACAGAAACTGAATTGAAATGATATCCCTTTCTATTTTGAACAATGGCTGAGTGTGGATTATCAAGTAAGAATAAATGTCATACTTATTATATTATAATATTACATTTTTTTCCTTAGATACAATAGAACATCTTATGATAAATGATCTATTTTGCTGCCTACGAAGGTGGCAAGAAGTGGCAAATATATGTTTACAGAACGGCTTTGACAGATTATGTAATGACATCATGTCCATTCTTCGATCTCAGGCTGGAGTTACAGAAATTTCTGAAGAAGATGATACAGTCAACTTAATGCAACATGTTTTTTGGTAGCGCTATATCTTAACCAGCTGAAGGAGCTTCTACAACATTTTATGTATGTTGGTTGAGCAAACTGATTTTGAAATAACTAACTTGTAAATAAATCTAGAATATGAAGCTCTCAGAAATAAATCATGCTTCTTTTGTTGTTATGACATTTAAATTTGTTTTTTGAAACATTTATATTATTGCTTCCTTTTCCCCCATGTGGTCATTTCTTATACTGAATCTTGATAAAAATCTATGAATATAACTTTGTATAAAACTCAGTTTAGGTGTTTCTATATATGAGCATAAGCCAATGTGTAGATATGCTCCTTTTTAGTAAAATCTAATTTGATAACAAGAACTGAGGAAGGGCTCTGGCCGGTTTGGCTCAGCCGTTAGAGCGTTGGCCCGCGGACCAGAGAGTCCCAGGTTCAGTTCCCGCTAAGGGCATGTACCTTGGTTGCAGTTTGTCCCTGGCCCCAGTTGGGGTCGTGTGGGTGGCAGTCAGTCGATGTGTCTCTCTCACATCGATGTTTTTCTCTCTCTCTTGTCCTCCCTCTCTCCCTCCTGCTCTATCTGAAGATGAATGCAAAAATGTCCTCGGGTGAGGATAAAAAAAAAAAAAGAACTGAGGAAGGTGTGATTGTATCCTGTCTGTTAGACTGATTTCCCAGATATCAAATGCCACAACCCTGACTTTTAACGAGAAAGGCAAGATGTCATTTCAATATTGTATTCACTGGTGAAAACAATATTGGAATATGGTAATATTGTACTACTGATTTAAAGATGTGCCCCATACACCCAGCTGGTGTAGCTCAATGGTTGAGCATTGACCCACGCACCAAGAGGTCGCCGATTCGATTCCCAGTCAGGGCACATGGACCAAACCCCCAGTGGGGGCCGTGGAGGAGGCTGCCAATCGATGTTCTCTCTCATCGATGTTTCTATCTCTCTCTCCCTCTCCCTTCTTCTCTCTCTCAAAATCAATAAAGAAAAAAATTTCTTTTTAAATGATGTGCCCCATACTTTGCTATATATAAATGGCAAATGTTAGGCTTCTATAAAAATTAGGAATCTTAGCATATTCTTACCTAGGACCAGACAAATTTTGCATAGAAGTAGACCTGGGATACCTGTAGGCACAGAAAATACGTCATAAGAAGTGGTTTTGGATGATTGCAAGTATATGAATAAGTAATTACAAACTCAAGAGTCTTGTGTCGTGGACAGGTGTGATATTAAAAATATTTAATGGTCAATATGACATGGGCACCAATCATACAGAACAGATATCCAGTAATCAGAACAGCTTTCAGCCCTGATGCCACACCAGAGAATACCACCTGAATGCCAGCCTTGATTATAAGACATGGTAAAAATGAGCTGCTGTTAGATGAAACAAGAGTAAAGAGCATAAGTTTTCCTCTCTTAAAATTAAATTGGATGTATATTTTTTTACTTTATAGTGGAAAAACATTAACTTGGAATCAAAGAGCCTTGTGTTCAAGTTCTAGTCCTTCCTACCTTTTACTCTTTGTAAAACATGGACAGTAATACCTCCTCCAGGTTTGTTGTGAGGAGCAGTGATATGTATGTGTGATATAAGTATATAACATAAAGTAGAAGATAACTGTTATTTTTATGTAATAGGTCCCCAAAACATATTCCTCTACTTGTTTACACTTACTGAATCCTGCATATCTATCCATTTGTGTTTGATAGATTGACATACCTATTGCCTATATTAAGCCATCCTGTCTACACTAATTTCAGGGGGTGTTTGGATTATCTTATAAATCTAGAAGAATACTGGCTGAATTCTCAATTTTTCCATATACTGCTAAACATAGTAGTGGATAATTATAATTCAGTTTTCTAAAACATAATTTTTTTTAAAGTAACAAAAAGGAGGGACATCTGTAATACTTTCAACAATGAAGATAATTTTAAAATAAAAAAAATAAAAATGAGCAACCTCCAAAAAAATGTAATATATTACTACAAGGCTTATAATAATAATATTTTGATTTTTGGCCTTCACATTAGCTGTGATTTTTGAGAAAAAATGAAGGATGGAAAAAGGAAGGGAAAGAAAGATTATTTCAGCAGCATTGATTCTCTATGTACCAATGGCTTAAAACCTTTTTTTTCTTTGAAACTGGTATGATTGATAGAAAGCTATTATGTGCCTATTGACAGAACTTAGGGGGGAAAAAAAGTGTTCTTGAAAGCCTGGAGGATGAACTAGATACATAAATCTGGCAAAAGCTTGAAATAGTGGCTGTTGTTGCTGTTACTGTTAATTTTGCTTTGGCTTTAAAATGTTTTTCTTCCACTCATTATTATTCCTTCTCCGTTAGCCTTACCTTTGGCAGTTTTCCCAAGGAGAGTGAAACTTGTCAAGTGAATATAAATTAAAATACCTGGAGGTTGAGTTGGGAGAAAGAGCAAGAGTATAAAGTCAAGTGGGGGAAGGAAAAGACCTGAGCTGTGAGCAGCGGAGAGTGGGAGCCCCTCCCTGCGGGAGCACTGGAACAGGTGTAACAGCTCCCGGCCAAGGGGCCGTCCTACACCGGCTCTACGGTCTCGCTCTGTGCCCTGTTCCTCATGAGTTTATTTTGACTAGATAATTCTTCTTGTCATTTACAACTCAAAGATGCAGTAATTCCACAAAATTACATTTGATTTCCCAGTGCTTTTTGAACTTCTGCTTAAATTTCAAATACTAAGATCAACATCAGTCTTAACATATACTGAATATCTACTTTGTGTATGGTCTCTTCTATCAAGGCTATAACTTCAGTGTGAAGACTCGGTGTATTTGTAAAAGTAACTAACAATAAGTTTTTAGTATCATCTAATATCTAGTCCATATTCAAATTTCACCAACTGCTTAAAAATGCTTTTTTATAGTTGAGCTGTTCCAAATAGGATCTAAACAGGTTTCATGTGTTCTATTTGGTGGTTGTGTCTCTAAATCTAGAGTATGCTTCCTCCCCTTTCATTTTTCCCCCTCTTGACTGGTTGGCCTGGCTTGGTTGTCACAGGGAATATTCCATATTCTAGATTTGGAAGTTAGTTCTAAAGATGACTAAATTTAGATTCAACTGTTTTGTCAAGGATACTTCATAGGTGATGCTGAATACTTCACATTTCATCAAATATTTGGTTATCTCATCTCATCGCTTTTTTCCCCTTGTGGTTTCAATTTGCATTTCCCGAATAACTAATAATGTTAAGCATCTTTTCTTTTTTTGTTGTTGCTAATTCTCACCAGTATATTTTTTCCATTGATTTTTTAGAGACAGGGTGGGGAGGAGAGAGAGAGAGAGAGAGAAAGAGAGACATCAATGTGAGAGAGACACTTTGATTGGCTGCCTCCCCCATGACCTGGACCAGGCTAGGGAATTGAACCTGCAACCCAGGTATGTGCCCTTGGCTGGGAATTGAACCTGTGACCCCTTGGGGTGCGGGCCCATGCTCTAACCACTAAGCAACACTGGCCATGGTGATATTAAGCATCTTTTCATGTGATTGCTGGTCATTTGTACTATCTTCTTTGGAGAAATGTCCATTCAAGTACTTTGCTCGTTTTTTTTTTGTTTTTTATCCTCACCCGAGGACATTTTCGCATTTATCTTCAGATAGAGCGGGAGGAAGAGAGAGAAACACATTGAGTGGTTGCCACCCACATGACCCCAACCGGGGCCAGGGACAAACTGCAACCTAGGTATGTGCCCTTAGCGGGAACTGAACCTGGGACTCTCTGGTCCACAGGCCGATGCTCTAACCACTGAGCCAAACCGGCCAGGGCTTTGCTCGTTTTTTAAATTGGATTGTTTGTCTTTTGGTTGTTGAATTTGTAAGAGTTCATTATATATTCTGGACACAAGACCCTTATCAGATATGTAATTTGCAGATATTTTCTCCCATTTTTCAGATTGTCTTTTCCCTTTTTTGATAGTGTCCTTTGGTGTGTGAAAGTTTTAAATTTTGATGAAATCCAGTTTATCAATTTTTTCTCTTTTGTTCCTTGTGCTTTGGTGTCATCTCTAATAATCTATTGCCAAATCCAAGGTTATGAAGATTTACACTTATGTTTTAAGAGTTTTATATTTTTTTTCAAGATTTTTTTTTTTATCCTCATCTGAGGACATTTTTTCATTTTTTGTTCAGATAGAGTGGGAGGGAGAGAGAGGAAGAGAGAGAGAGAGAAACATCGACATGAAAGGGACACATCGAGTGGCTGCCACCCGCACGACCAACCAGGGCCCGGGACAAACTGCAACCGAGGTACGTGCCCTTAGCGGGAACCGAACCCGGGTCTCTCCGGACTGCAGTCCGACGCTCTAACCGCTGAGCCAAACCGGCCAGGGCTTTTAAAAGATTTTTTATTGATTTTTAGAGAGAGAGGAAGGGAGGAAGGGAGAGGGAGAGAGAAACATCAATGTGAGAGTGAATCATTGATTGGCTGCCTCCTGCCTGCCCCCTACTGGGGATCGAGCCTGCAACCCTGGCATGTGCCCTGACTGGGAATCAAACCGACTACCTTTTGGTGCACGCTATGATGCCCAATCAACTGAGCCACACCAGCCAGGGCTCATTGCTTTTATTTTATCCTCACCCGAGGACATTTTTGCATTTATCTTCAGATAGAGTGGGAGGGAGAGAGGGAGGAAGAGAGAGAGAGAAACATCGACATGAGAGAGACACATCGAATGGCTGCCACCCACATGACCCCAACCGGGGCCAGGGACAAACTGTAACTGAGGTACGTGCCCTTAGTGGGAACTGAACCCAGAACTTTCCGGTCCGCGGGCCGACGCTCTAACTGCTGAGCCAAACCAGCCAGGGCCAGGGCTCATTGCTTTTTGAGATAAAGCCCCAAATCCTTAACATGCACTAAGAAACCCCTGCATAATCAGGATTCCAGCTGCTTCTACAGACTTATCTCCTACCATACTCCTCACTTTCCTTGGGCCAGATACTTGCCTTCTGTCTGTTCCTCTTGTAAACAGCTTTAAAATATGCTATCTTCTACCTGGAAGCCTCGACCCTTTAAAAAAAAATTTTTTTTTCCCTTTATTGGTTTTAGAGAGAGAGGAAGGGAGAGGGAGAGAGAGATAGAAACATTGATGAGCGAGAACATCAATTGGCCGCCTCCTGCATGCCCCCCACTGGGGATTGGGCCCACAACCCAGGCATGTGTCCTGACCGGGAATTGAACCGGCGACCTCTTGGTGCATGGGTCGACGCTCAACCACTGAGCCACACTGGCCAGACTCGACCCTTTCTTTTTACATAGTTAATAATTTCTTTTACTTCGGATCTTAGCTTAGTTAAAATTTCCTCAAGGAAGCTTTTGATGACTTCCTCAATTATGCCAGTTTTTCCTTTCATAGGCTGTCCTTTATTGCCAATACCATGGTTGTAGTTAGGGACAATACTCTTTATTGAGGGCAAGGACAATACCTTTTGAGGGTGTGGGAGATGGGGGAGAGTTACTGTATTAGCTTTCTCGGGTTGCTGAAACAAAGTACCAGAGACTTGAGTGGCTTACCCATCCGAAATTTAGATTTGTTTGATTGCTTCCTTGTGGTATTGTCTCAGAGTTCTGGAGGCTGCACATCTGAGGGCAAGGCGTTGGCAGGGTTGGTTACTTTGGAGGACTGTAAGGCAAGAATCTGGTCTAGGCCTCTGCCTCCCTCCTTGGCTTATAGGTTGCCGTCCTCTCTGTGTCATCTTCCCTCTATGCGCGTCTGCGTCCAAATCCCCTCTTACAAGTACCAGTCCTGTTGGATTAAGGCCCACCCGAATGGCCTCATCCTAACTTGACTACCCCTGCAAAGATCCTATCTCCAAATAAGGTCGCATTTTGAGTTACTGGGGGTTAAGGCTGCAACATACGGATTTTGGGAGGACACAACCCATCACAGTTGCCATTATATTACCAAAATCAAGCATAGTCCTGGGTACAAAGTAAATTTTAGTAAGTAGTTGAATGAATAAATACCTAGGCTGGACCTGGTATTTTTCATATTTAGTGCCAATCTTGTGAATTAACTTTACTCTTGCTTTATTTTTTTGGTAAATTTTATTGGCATATAAACATACATATACATAATACATTCTGAAAAATACATAGATTATAACAGTAGACCTCAATAGTTTTTCAAAAAATGAATACATCTGTGTAACTAACTCCCAGGTGAGGGTACAGAATACTCCTGGGATCCTAGAAGCCCCCTTCCAGGCACTATTATTCTCCCTCCCAAAGATAGCCACTATTCTGACTTCTCAGGCTATAGATAAGCTTTGCCTAATTTTGAATTTTATATAAATGAAATCACAATGCATTTATTTTTGTGTGTCTGGTTCTTTGGCTCTTTATTACTTTGTGAGGTTCTTCCATGTTGTGTGTAGTTGTACATTCTCATCGCTATTTTTTATTCCATTGTTAAAGTATACCACAGTTCTACCATAGATGGGCATTTGAGTTCTTTCCAGTGAGGGGCTAATACACATTCCATGAACACTCCTGTATGTGAACATATGTATGCATTTCTGTTAGGCTCCTGCTTTTTTTTTAAGGTTGTATATTGATGACTGTATATTAGGTCCTACTAGTAGCTATACCTTTCAGGGTCAGCATTGTATTAATGTTTGACTTGTAACATTATTCTCCCCTGACAGCTATAAATGAAATAACTATAATGGAACTTCTACATTGGATAGAAATAGCCAACATTACTCATATTTTTCTAAACACACAACTTTTAAAAAAATAAGGTTTTTTGTGGTTGTTATTTGGGTGGTTTTTTTTTTAAATTTTTTTTAGCAGTTTTAAATTCACAGAAATATTGAGCAGAAATATGGAGGTTTCCCATATACCTACTGCCCCTGTCTATGCACAGCATCCCCTGTTATCAACATCCCCCAGCAGAGTGGTACACTTGTCACAACTGGTGAACCTACAGTGACGCTTCACTATCACCCAAAGTCCACAGTTAACATTAGAGTTCACTCTTGGTGTGCATTCTATGGATTTGGACAAATTTATAATAACATGTGTCCACCATTATAGTACCAGACATGGTAGTTTCTTTCTTTTTTTTTTAAAGAATAGTTTATTGATTTTTAGAGAGAGAGGAAGGGAGAGGGGAAAGAGAGAGAGAAACATTGATGTGAGAGTGCAACATCGATTGGCTGCATCCTGCATGCCCCCTGCTGGGGATTGAGCCGCAGCCTGGGCGTGTGCCCTGACTGGAATCAAACTGGTGATCTTTTGGTGCACGGGGTGACACCTAACCAACTGAGCCATACCAGCCAGAGCCACAATAGTTTCATTGCCCTAAGAATCCTTTGTGCTGCACCTGTTTATCCCCTATGGCTTTTTTCATTTTTATATGGGGCACCTCTTTGTCTCCCATGTATAAAGAGAACAAGTATTTTTAAAGTGCTCTCTGTGTGCCAGACACTGTGCTAGCTATTTTAATATATATTCCTATTAAATCCTCACAACCGAACCCGGGTCTCTCTGGTCTGGGTCGATGCTCTAACGGCTGAGCCAAACCAGTCAGGGATGAATGTCCTACTCATTTATGCCTGGCTCCCAAAAAGGGAAAAAGAAAAAAAATGAAAGGAGGGAAAAAAAGAGCACTGGCTGGCTTTTTGAATCCCTTGGAAGTCACTAAAGCTGGAAGGGGGAGGGGCTTGCAAAAATGGAGGGAGGTGCAACAGCAATGGCCAAATGCCATTTTGTTGGCATCCCTGAGATCAGGAGCAGCAGTCCGTGATCAGAGCACAGAGCCCCTATATGTATTTGGAAGATGGGGTCCTTTTTGCCCACACTGGCTCCTGCAATCTTATGCAAGCTGCTCCAGGAATAGGTCCACAACTGTGCCATGAGGCTGGGTGTGTCGGATGGGTATCAGCTACTGACATTGACTGAAATGAATTGCAATTTACCATCCGAGCCTTCCCCTGGAAGTTGCAAGCCTTCAGCAGACTCCAGAGTTCCAAAACAGCTATGTCAGACAGATTCTCCCAGTGTAATTGTTGTCTGGGTGGGAAGACAGATTCCTGGTGACATCTACTCTCCATCTTCCCAGAATCCTCCTTGAGGGCCATTCTTTGGGGATTTGTGTTCTTAGGAGGATGGCCCTTGAAAGAAAAAAATTAAAATGTTTTAATTTTCTAGCACTTCTTCTCTTTGAGCTTTTCAGTTGAAGCGGGAATGAGGGTGGGGTGAGTTGGGGCCTGGAGATGAGGACTTTGTTTTCTGGACGTAGGGTTTCTTTTCAAGACATTTCAAAGGCCATGTTGTAGTAGGATCCTGCCCGCTATGCAGCGATCCCACACGGTTAATATGCCTGAGCAGGCTGTTACGGCTTGGCTGATTTTCTGTTTGTGCTATTCCAGGTGGAAGCACAAACTGACTGCAAAGTTGTTGCTTATACCATCATTTTAGCTTTGAACAATGTTGGCCTGCCCCGTCTATTCTTCAGAAAAGTAAGAAACGTATACACAAAAATATCCCAGGCTGATCAATTTACTGCCAGATTGTAAAATCACTGAGATGGTTTCAATACCAACCGAAGAGGGTACCTGGTTCCTCTGCTTACACAGTGTTCAATCCTTGATACAAAGTGAGGAGATGAGATTATTAGAGTTGGAAGCAAGAAACATCTCTTGGTGCCTCTGAACAAGACCCAAACCTAGGAAGTCATTTTGAGAATCCCTTGTTATTTTAGGACTCAGCCAGCCTGCTCACAGAGTCCCACATAACACATACCTTATATGAAGGGAGCCCATGAGCCAAGGGCAAGCTTGCTTCCACCTCACAGTTAGGTTTTCACTGGTTGTCTTTGTTACACTGAGCTTGTCAGGCAAGCAGCTTGTAATTTCTCCGGGCCAGTTGAGTGTCGAGAGGAGGAGAAACAACAATGCCTGAATCTTCTGAAGAAGTGAAAACATATAAGAGGACATGGAATTATTTGGAAGTCAGGGTTTCTCAAGCTCAGCAATGTCAACATTTTGAACCAGATAATAATTTGCTGTGTGAGGCTGCCCTGTGCACTGTACTGTCTAGCCGCATTCTGGCCTCTGTCCACTAGAGGTCGGTAGCGCTCCCTGTTCCGCCCCAACCAGTCCTGACTAGCGGAAATGTCTCCAGGCCTTCCCTGACAAATGGTTGAAAACCACTGGTTTTCCTAATGAGTGTAAAAACTCTACCAATCCACAGTTAAACATAATAGTTACTGGTGGTTCTCCTGCAAAGAGGATCAAAGACAGCAAAATAAGTGAATGTACCTCCTTGATTTCTTTCTCCTACATAAATTATTTTCATGCAGATGCAGAAAGTGTCCTGAGGTAAATGCAGGGAAACAAACGAATAAAATAGGACTTATCTTACTTTCAATTCATAACTGAGAAATCTAACTATCTCAAGAACTCTTGGCAAGAAAGAAGTAAGTGACGTGCTCAGATTTCTCTCAGAGGCAGAAGCACGTAAGCCCAAACAGGAGCTGCCTGCGTCTGGCCCCGTTCTGCAGAAACTCCCTCTCCCCCCTGTTCTCCGCAGGCACAGTGGCTTCTCTGTTTCTGGGAAGCATGCAGCCTCAGGTTTAACCTTTCTCCTTCTCAACTCTGGATCCCTCCCTACTTTGAAGGGTGGAAACCAAGGCAGGCAAGCGCCTTGCCGGCTTGTAGGTGGTGACATGTTATTGTACCGGAGTGCCATTTGCCACACAGGATGATAAAGTTGGCTCTCAACGTGAGAAATTGGCAAAGCCATTAAATGGACTGACACTCAAACCAAGTTTCGAAACAGGTTCTTTTGTGGCCTTTACAGAAAGCCACAGAGATGGTGACAGGATCGAAAGCATGACCTTTTGCAGAAAAACTCGTGGAAATGGGATCACTCACTCTGAAGAAGAGGTTGAAGGTGAAGCATATAGGGTTCCTAAGCAGAGAAGCTTATAAATATTTTTTATCCCTCCTATGATAACAAAAAGAAATGAATACAGGGTGTGAGGAATTTACATTTATTGCAGGGAACATTTCTGATCGTAAAGGTTTATCCACTTTACAAGGAGTGTCAGTACCAAGGGTGGTTTTAGAATCTCCTTTAAAGGTCTTTAAGAATTGCCTAAACTTGTCCCTGGTTGACTGGCTCAGGTAGGGTGTGGTCCTGCAAGGGGCCTCTTCAGTCCTGAGATGGCTCAGTACAGACGTTGTGGTTGGCTGTGGGGTGCCAACCTGTCACCTAGACAGAGTTGAACTTCATGCTCTAAATCAGGACTTGGGCAATGTTCTTTCACAGGTGTGAGTTACTTGAGCAGATTCAGCAGGCAGAGGTTTTCCCCTGCCTTCAGAGGGGCTCTGTATACTTCCGTAGATAAACTGTGTCATTTGGGCTCAGATGATTGTGAGATGGAGATTTATGCACAGGCTGTTCCCTAGGGAGTGCTCTTAGTATCAACATTGTGGAGGGGAGGGCGAGACAGCAGGATTGGGCTGAGGGAGAAGTTAAACCCAGCAACGGACTCAGCTGACCACATGGAAAGCTCTGCAGCTGGGATGGGCCCTCTGAGGTGTCCCCTTGGGGCAGGAGGGACAGCCTCTATACTCCTGGGGATTAGTCGCTGGATGGGGCTGCACGACCTTGGGCAGGGCAGCTTCCTTTAGCCCAGGCCCTCCCCAAAGAGGGCTCACAGCGGAGGGTCTGCCAGCAGCATTCCTACCATGTAGGGGAATAAACCCTCACTCAGGGGTGCATCACTGCATCACCACGAGCAGCTTTCCCTGTCTTCTCCTCATGTCTGAAGTCTGCCTTTACCCTCTACTTATTTGTACAAGAAGCATTTTCCCTGCTTCAGGAACATATTTGCTGTACCCTCATTCCCATCCGGCCCTTGCCACCCTAGTACACCGAGTAAATGCAGAATCACAGATTCTGTTTGTTCTGAAATGTCTTCTTCCTCCTTCCTTCCACTCTCACCAGGCAGATTCACCTGCTTTCAATATGCACTGCCAGCCTAGATGGCGAGCTCAATGTCCGCTGGTTTCTTCCTCTTCGGAGTTTTTCCATTATCCCCTCAGCGGGCACACGTTCCCCCTCTTCCCTCTGCCAATACCTTGTGCGAGAATTCCCAGGGCAGCAGCGCCGCCCACAGGACGCTGGGCGGAGCCTGGGTCAGCTCAGCCGCCAGTCTATGGGGCTTTGATCACGGCCCGTCTTCTTGATTTGCTCTCTAAAATGAGGAGAGGCCATGGGACCACGCGGTCCCCAACACCTCTTCTAACTCTTAACATTCAATGACTTTGTGATTGGAAGGATTTTCATAAAAGGAAATGGAACAGAAAGGGATGCGATTCTCTGTTTAGTTTTTGCTTACTATCTCTCCCACACAGAATATGTGAGCCTCCTTTGCAAGATAAATGCAAGATGTGGGGTTAGTTATGGGGGAGTGAAGGTTTAGAACCCCCAGAGCACGTGGAAACCGGTGCTTGGCTGCCCACCGTGCAGGGGCACTGAGCCCCCGGGGAGGCGCTCCGGTGAGGTGAGTGCCGGTGAGTCAGGACTGCACTGAGCTGACTTTGAAGTGCTCAGGGGAGCCCACTGCAGCCAGAGAGCTTCCTGCTGCTTTCAGTGTGCTGTCCCTCTCCCTTCTTCCTAATCTAAATGGATTTAGCTATCACTGTTGGTATTCTCTGTAGCAGTTGTCTTTTTTTTTTTTGCCTGAGACCAGCCAGGGTAAACGTTGACCCTTAAAAGGCACTCAGGCTCAGGGACACCTGGTAAAGACCCTTCAAACTGTCCTTTCTTTTCCAGGCTGGCTGTCTCATTCGGTAATGACAGACTGTGATAAATGAGTTGGTAAATATGCGCAGAGGGAGAGAAGAGGCTAGTGAACAGTGAGCCTGGCTGGTCAGAGCAGAGCTGAGCGTGTTTGCTTAGCAGCTCAGGTGTGGTTACTTATTTATGAAGCACATTTCCTCCGAGGTGTGGAAAATAGGCTAGCTGTGAACCTGATCCCTGCCCTAGAATGCTCGTGGTCAGGAGGCAAGCCCAGTGCCCCCCTCCCCCAGCTGTGTCTTGTCTTCCCTTCGAGCTGCACTGAGGTCCTGGAGGGCAGGGTCAGTGTGGTCACCACTGTTTCCTGTGCCCAGCGTCTCACCTGGCACATGGCAGACCTTCGATAAATAAATGTGTAGCGAATGGCACTTGGCAGTGAAGCTGGCAGCTACCAGGGAGCTGCAGGGAACTCAATATACAAAAGAGGAGGCGAGGCTGTGGATCTTGCAGAGACACCCGCCCTGAAACAAGAGGAGGACGTGATGTCAGAGGCCGGGGGACAGAAGGAGCACCGTTTGAGGGAGAGCTCGGCTACTGCAGGAGAACATCCCAAACAAACTTGACCGTCTTCCAAGTGCATGGTGTGACTCCTCCAGAAGAAGGGAAAAAAACCACCCCAAACAACCTCCTCTAACCAACCCCGCCTTCCCCACACAGCAGTTCCTCCAGACTCTTAGTGGTGCCCTAGTTCCACAGCAGGAAGAACAAAGAAGTGATTTAAGCATCTCAAAATTGAAATAGTTATTGCCAAACACCACAGGATCAGCAGAATCATTAGATTCCAGAAACTGCAGAACCTCTGAGGCCTCTGTATTCTTCCACCCTGATGTCAGCCGGCTGGCAGCCCCCGCAGGCCCTGCCTCAGAATGCAGCTAGGCCACTGCCTCTGGGAAGACAGGGAGGGGGAAGGTCACGCTCGCGGGCTCGGAACTTGGGAGTTCTGCGTGGACATCATCTCACCAGCGCTGGACACTAGTTTCTCGGCCCCCAGCGATGAATGAGGACAGGGCTGGCCTTTCTTCAGCCGATTAGACACAGAAGTGCGTGTCTCTGAGTTTATCAGTCAGGGCCTGAGAGGAAAACAATTTATCCCAGGTGGTTCAAATACAAAGCCTCGACTAAAGGAATTCAGAGATGCAAGCGGGGTTAGGGGAGCAAACATGGAATGTCCAGGTGCCTGGAGACATGCCTCAGTGGGGAGCCATTGCCTAACGGACAAGGGGAGAGGGAAACCTCAGTGCGTGAACCAGTGAGTGCTGGAGCTGAGGAGGAAGGGCCTCCGGAGTCAGGGCACCCAAGCCCAGGGAGCGGAGAAGAAGCCCTTGCCTGGTTTTCGCCCTGGGTGCCCCCCATTGGCCAAACCAGAAGCCAGCCAGCAGCCATGCCCAGGAGATGCCTTCCTCAGGTCAGCCTCCTGGGGCTGAGAACTAGCGGTGAGTCCCATGGAGAACAACCAGTCCCGACAACTAACCCCACTACCATAGACCATATCTATTTTTAAACATTTCATATAGCTTCTTATGTTACCTCATTTAATTCTTAAAATGACCGCACGGCAGGCTGAGCAGCGGCTCTTCGGAATCCTGGGGCTGGTGGCATGCTCAGGCTGATGAGCTGAGAAAGGGGGACGTGTGCTGAGACCGACCTCGAGCAGGAGGCCGAAGGGGCTGTCACACCAGCTGGCAGGGAAGTCACTGTGACCGTGACTGTGGTGCTTTGTCCACTTTCCGTAGTTCCCACGTTTGTGCTTCTTTTTGTTGTTGTTGTTTATCCTTACCCGAGGACATTTCCCCATTGATTTTTAGAAAAAGTGGGGGTAAGAAGGAGAGAGAGAGAAACATCGATATGAGAGAGACACATCGATTGGTTGCCTCCCACTCCACCCTGACCAACCCAGGCCAGGATTGAACCTGCAACCCAGGTACGTGCCCTTGACTGGGAATTGAACCCACGACCCTTCGGTCCATGGGCTGACACTAACTGCTGAGCCAAACTGGCCAGGGCCTCTTGTGCATCTTATCCTCAGTGTTTCCCAGGAAGGCTATCTTCTGCTCAAAGGCAGTCCCGGGGGGGAGAGTGCCGTGGACGCCGTGGGCAGTGATAGTGGTAAGCAGGCCGTGCCCTGGTTCCAGCACTGAGGGAGGAAGGGCAGCAGAAAGGCCAGCAGCCAGGGTCCTGAGGAGAAGGTGTGGCCTGGGATGGAGGGGCACTGGGCCTACACAGGGTCTCTAGCTCCTCCGAGTATCTCCTCCTGGTTGTTCAGCCTCTCTATCTGAGGAGGTGAGGTGGGGTGCAGTGGGGAGCAGTTCTCCCTGGCTCAGGCGGAAGCTGGAGTGAGCGACCCTCCAGCAACTCGGGCAGCAGACACTGCCGGTGGGTCTACTTTACTGTAAGGTAATCCAGGCAAGGGCAGACACTTGATCTGAAGGGCAAGGTCTTATCACCACATAAATATTTTATCGTTTGAGGCCCAGTGAGCCAAAGCGCGGACAGGGCTTCAGTGCTCGCCTGAGTCCCCTGCTCCCTCTCAGATGTCCCAGTGCCCAGGGAAGGGGTAGGAGGAGGGCCTGTGGCTGAGCCATCAGAGGATGTGGGGGATGGGTTCCCCTCACATGACCCCCACTGACATGCTGAGTCAATCAGCTAGATCACCTCTCTGCACCTTAGTTTTCTCAGCTGCAAAATGGAAATGATTTCCCAGCCCAGCTCTAGTGCCCTTTCTTGTTGCAAAGATCAAATTCAATAACACATGAAAGCATTTTGGAAGGCAGAAAATAATATACCAAATGTACCAATTATTAATACCATGTCTTTTTTTTCTTCCAGAAAATGTCCCTTGAGAGGCCTAAACCATTTTTTGAGCTGCTTTTATTCATTCATGAATTTAACACATTTATGGAGCACCTGCCATGTGCCAGGGGCTTCTTTTCTGCCTTATGATTGGCAGGGTTCTTTGCTCCTGTATATTCTTCTGCATTCACCAGTCCCGCCCATTAGAGGTTTCATTTTAACCTCTGCTCTCCAGGGTTGACAGAAAGTATAAAAGGAAGTCAAATGCTTTTTGGGGTTGACGAGGAATATATGTATTGGTTGAAATGCGATTTCAACTCCCTTGCTCATTACCTCCAGGCTTATTGCCGGTTTGCCTTTCTGCCCGAGGAGCTGCAGGCCATGTCTGGACTGGGAGCTGAGTGGCCCTGCAGGGAGCCATGGCAACCACACCAGGGAGTTCACAGTCAGGTTGTGCTTAAAGCTCATCAGCTGTGGGTGCAGCAGAAAAGAAACCCTTTCCCATTCTGTGAGCTGGAGAAAAGGGGAGGAGAGGCAGGTGTGAGGGCTGCACCTCAGGCAGAGCGCTATCAGCAGGACTGGCTGCATCAGAGGGGATTCCCACTTTCAGAGGAACGGCTGCCTGCTGGGAGCTGGGGAGGCCGGGCCCCAGCCCTGAGAAAGGCACACATGCCTGTCGGGTTATCAAACACTGGGATGTCCTCTCAAGACGTGAGCCTCAGAACCAGAAGCACAGGAGTAGAGGGGAACCTGCCTGAGCTGGTCCTAGATAAACCACATGTTGACCCCATGTCCCGGACCCATCACTTCTGGGTGTGCAATCTTTTCTTGTTCTTTTATTTAGTTAGAAAATCAACCTTCCTACAGCATGCATTTCCTGGTGGGACATGGTAGTGGGCACCAGCCCTGGTCTAGAAGAAAATTGTCTCCAAAGTATCACTAAATAAGCACAAAATAGTGTCCTTGCTGAAACAGGAAAAGATGGGGGGCAGGGCCTTGTGAACTTGATGTCCCTTGGCACTTTCAAGATATGCCCCGATGCAAGGATCCCAGGGAAGGGAGTGCTGGTAGGGGGGCAGACGGAAGCAAAGCCCTTGCACTGGGCCACCCCCACACCTTACACTGCCAAAGGAATCGGCAGAGTCTCAAATACTTGGCAGTAGGCCTTATCTGCTGGAATTTGTGCTTTTGCATCTCTCTCCTTTTATCCTATTTCTTGTACCCCGAAACCAACATCTTGAAACAAATCTAGCCTTTTAAAAAATATATTGGCATAGTTTTATTTTATTTCTTTTTCCCCCCCTCACCCGAGGATATGTTTATTGATGAGAGAGAGAGAGAGAGAGAGATCGACGTGAGAGAGAAACATCAATCAGTTGCCTCCCATGCACGCCCCGACAGGGGACTGAACCCACAACCTAGGTATGAGCCCTGCCTGGGAATCGAACCCACAACCTTTTGGTGTACTGGATGATGCTCCAACCGACTGAGCCATCCGGCCAGTACAAATCTGGCCTCCCTCCCCGCCACCCCCCCATCGACCTGCAGGTAGGCCCAGAGGCTGGGTAGGAGCTGTGTCCATTGGCGAAGGTGGGCCATTGGTAGATGATGAGGTTGATGAGGGGGACACACAGCGTCCTCCTCCTCCTTGTCACTATCATTAGATAATAGGGGCCATAATGATGATGGTTGACAGCCCTTCAGGGGATCATCTTATTTTATCTTCTCTTTATAAAGCCCCCGCCCTGAGCTCTGGCGATTTGTCTTTCATTGTCTCTCAGGCCCAGAACACTGTTTTGGTTTAGAAAGTGCACTTGTTTGTGCTGCAGCGGTGGAGGCTGCCAGGTCCTCGGAGGTGAGGACCCGGTGGCTGGCTGTTTTCCTAGGTGCTGCATTGGTTCAGCACTGATTCTCACATTGCTCCCTGCACCCACACTGCATTATGCTGCACTGGCTCGGGGCCTGTGCAGAGATTTTAACTTGAACTGTCTTGGTTCATTCTCTGGAAGCTGCTGCCACTGTCTCCTTTGGCCGCCCCCACCAGGCCTGCTGGGGCCCCCAGCTCGTCACCGACATCCTTCTTTCTATTGAGTTTGGCAGGTCTGGAAAGAGAGGGTGTCCACACACAATCTGCAGGCATAGCAGTTCGGCTTGAGCTGGTGAGGTCGCCTCAGTCTTGGAATGCTGGTGGGAGGGGCTGAGCCAAGGAGAGCTCTTAAAGAAAGATAACGCGGAACCTCCGAAATCTGCAGTCAGACTTTGAAAACACCTGGTGAGAAGGCATATACGCTTTTTGGAAATAGAAATCAGTTAGTAGCCAAGTTTTCCTTTGCAAAATTAGCACCTCACGCATGCGGTTGGGACCGTGAGCCGGACGCTGTGATGATTACCTGAAAGGATGCACCTGGGCTGTCCTGCCTCCCCTCTCACGGCCCACAATGCTCCGTGGATCGTCCCTTTGTCCTCCCCTGGCGCATCGCTGCGCTCTGGCGACACTGGGGTTTGTGAGGGTCTTAGAAGAGTGTGAGGATGTAGTAAATGCTCTGTAAGTGCTTGAACTGAGGGCCAGAGGCAGGACTGAGGGAGCCGCAGACGGGAACCTGCTGCTGGGTGGAGGGAAACGTGTTTGGGGTCCAGGGTGGGCTGCGATCCATGACCCAAGACAAGATCTAGGAGGGGCCGAGGCGACCGGAGAATTCAGAATTGTCCGGGAGGGAGGAATCAAATGCCTTGCTGTTGGTGTCCACTCTGTCGGGAGCGTCACAGACATGCCCTCATTTAATCGGCACAGTATTTGGTGCAGTAGGTGTTGCCGGCACTTTGTCACAGATGAAGAGAGTGCCAGGGTCACCGAGCTACTGCAGGGGCCACCTGTTTCTGAGGAGGACTAGGAGCAGAGGATGGATTTGGGCCTATTCTCCTCTGGACGCTTTGTTGGGGGGAGGGGCAGCACACCCTTAAACAAGCCCCCCTGGGCCCCACCCCCACGGGCTCAGGGCCAGGCTGTGGGAAGCTGTATCTCTGCCCTAAGGAGGTGGGGCTGAGTCACCCCCTCAGGGAGCCCTCCAGTCTGGGTGATGGGGACATGAGTTCCCCGCAGCCGCCCCAGCTCCGCACTCTTCCTCTCTCCAGGGACGTGTTGGCCAGAGGCCCGGGCTGTGCTGATAGAGAACGGACAGATTTCCTAAAATAGGAAGCCCTGTCACCCACCCATTATCTGCCTTTGGCTGAGCCGGGTGGGGCCTCCTTAGTAGAAATCTCTCTTTATAGATGTGTTTCACCGAAAGAAGCATTGGCATAAAAGAGAGTGGCTGAATGAATGGCTGTGCTCCAGAGCCAGTTTACAGCTGCCTGAAGTCTGTTGAGCCCTTGAAGTTAACTAGGGTCAGAGGGCAGGCTGGGGGTTGGACAGGAGTCTGTGCTCTCACTTCTTGTTTAAAAGGGATGAAAGAGGCCCACAGACCTCACTGACTACCCAGCGGAGTTCCTTCCCTTCCTGCAGAGGCCCAAGGCCCCATGGGGACAGTGTAGGGAGTTCTAAGCTTGACGTCAGAACAGCCAAATTCAAGTTCTGGTTACATTATTTTTCTAATTAGAAGACCTGGAGTACATCTTTCTGGGACTCGGTTTGCTCATCTGTATAATGGAGGTAACATATCCACAGGGTTGTAGTCTAGGTGGGGGCGGGAGCCTCTGTGTGCTTCAGGTGCTGGGTCACCACGGTCAGTCCACTCTAGCTGATAAGAGAAAGCTTTTGTCCGCTCAGCGATAACAACAGGGCCTGGAACAGCAAAGGTGAGCCCCAGCTCACCTGTCCACTCAGAGAGCGGCTGCTCTGCGGCGATGGCAGGGTCAGCCTCTCTCCATGATGGTTATAAAAACAACCACGCCACCTCCATTTGCCGTTTGGATTTTGCTTGGCTGCTTTATTCACCCTTTACACGGGCTTTTCTCTCCTGCACGCACCGGATCTATAAAATAGGATTCCACGCCATGGAGCAGAATTCCCCATTTTGTTTACGAGTGTGGATTTTTGAAAAATCTTATTTTGTTTTTACTGCTCAGAATTCCCCTGATATACTTAGCTTTCCAACTTCGCACATGATTAGGTGGAGAGGCCACTGTAAGAACAACGGTGTGATAGTAACTTAGCCTTCCCTGGGTGTGATTCTGCCTTCCGAAGTAGTAGAGGGAGGCAGGGCAGACCCGGTCCCAAGTCCAAGTCGTGCTGGTACATGTGTGCGCTCAGTGCACCTGGCGGTGGTGTTTGGCAGGACTCGGAAGGGTGTCAGTGTGGATTCGGTGTTAGGCCCACCCTCTGCTGATGGCTATGGGAAGAATCACGAGGGCACAGTAGCCCCCTCCCCCAGAGGCCGAGGCCTGGGGAAGGCTGTTCAGAGGGGCCTCTGCTTCCCTCTTGGCTCGGTCGGCTTTGGGTGTTTTGGGGGGCAGTGGAGAAAGATAACTGTGGGAGACTAGAATGGCTGGACCCACAGTGGCATCCCAGCTGCCCTTGCTTAGGAAGCAGTCTGGCCCGAGCCCCTTGGGGAGTGCGGAGACACCCCCCCGGCCCCCTGTGAGGCAGAACCAGGCCTGTTCCTCAGTGGTAGATACAAAAAGAGCAGACCAAGTCCTTATGCTGGAGGAACTCAAGACCTAGCCGAGAGATCAAAGCACTCCCTCAAGCATGAGAGATGGGCAGTCATGAGGAGAGAGCTGCTGCGGGTGAGTGTGAGTGGGCAGGGCGAGGAGGGCAGCTTACCCCGGCTCCTGTGGCCCTTCTGAACTGGCAGAGGAGACTGGACTAACAATACAGTCTCCCTTCTTCCCTCTTTTCTTCCCTTCCTTCTTTCCAGTGGAAAACCTACTATTTCTATACCACTGCACTGGGTCCCCGTTAGGGATGACTGTGTTATAATAAGGGATTCAGTAGTTCCTATGCGAGAGTGTCAGTGCCAGAGTCAGGGAGCGCTTCCGGGGGTCCCGGCTATCCCCCCTGAAGGGGCAGGACCTGGACTTCCAGTAGCAGCGTTAGAGCAAATGGGCCTTGTCCGAGCAAGGACGTCGCTCTGGACTGCCCGCAGTCCAACCTCCGCTCGCACCTGCTCTCTTCCTCTGCTCCTGCCGTAGAGGCCGAACCACTCACACAGGTTCCACCTCCATCGGGCATCTCTCATGCGCTCCCCAGTGCCTGCTTCAGGAAGGCCTCTGACCTCGCCCTGACACACGGCTTTGCTGCTGGACCCCTGTCTCATCTGGGCCAGCTACTGGTGTTGGTTCTGGCGAGTTGCCTCAGCTCAGATGGAGCATATAGGACTTCAGATTAATCAAGGAGAGACGACCTGGACACAAACTAATTTAAAAAAACATTATGTTCTGTTCTAATCCTAGAATCGTGCTTTACCATCATTGATGGGAACCGAGAGGAAGCTCAGGGCAGGGCTCCTCACCCATCACCTCGGAGAGTCCGTGGAAGGAAATGACTGAAGAACGGGCTGGCTGAGGTCCAAGCAACTCGCTGTACCCATCAGTGCTGGTTTCGGTTGACAGCACAATGGTTTACTGCTGTCATCGTCCATGCCTGCAGATAAGTTATTTTGTATTTTTTAATAAAAATACATTTGTGCGTTCCTGATAAGTGCCAGAGCCATGAACCAATGGACTGATTTCAACTTACATCACTGAGGCATTTTTCCTACTGTTGTGTTAAAATCTGGATTTTAGTGCTTCCATCACCCAATGAGAAGTTAAGAAGCAGCCTTTCTGTGGAGAGTAAGAATAATTGTGTACAAAGGAGATAAATATCCAATTATGTGACCTTTGTGTAATAAACATCTGTTTAAAGTTAAAAAAAAAAATCAGAAACAACAATATGTCCATTGCCAAGAGAAGAGGGTTCTGTCCCGTCTCAGAGGGCTTGCTTTTGGTCCGGAGGGACAGTCAAGGATTTGCGTAAATGGAAAGAAGCGGAGAGTGCATTCCTGGCAGGAGGCAAGGCTTCAGCAAGGGCTGGGAGGTGGAAATGTGCCTGATGAGTTCAGGGAGCAATGAGCAGACCAGTTTACCAAAAATATTTACCAAGCGCCTCCCCTGTGCAAAGCACATAGAAGCTACAAAGAAAGGATAAACAGGGACCTGTGTCCCCAAGGGTCCTGTGGCTCTGAAAGTGCCCCATCAGAACAGAGCAGCCCTGGAAGTCTAAGGAATAAAGCTGGAATAAGAATCGAGGCTGCAGAAAAGTGTCAGCTCTCCCAGCAGAGATTAGGATGACTAAAAATGTGTGCTCAGGACATAATCTTAGTAAAGCTGCAGATTACGTTTCAAGCAAACATTTACAAAGAGGATTGGCAGGAGGAATGTGCAGGGAGAGGGAGCTTTTGAATTGCAGTGGAATTAGCCAGCAAAAGAGGAAAGAAATCAGGGGCCAAGCACAAATGGGTTTTATAGCAATCTCTCCAGCCAGGGCTGATGCTCCTGACACTGTTATGTTGCTATTGTCTTGGCGACCGTGGCAGCACAGTCTTGCAGGCCCAGGGAGACCTTTCTAGGTTATTCGATTCTTTGGCTTTTATGAACTTGTCACAAGAAGTTGCTTTGTTTTCCTCTCCCCGAGTACAGAGGAATGCCTGTGGTCCCTGAAACGAGTAACAGTCATTGGTGCTTTAGTCACTTTAGTGGGAAAAATGCTGATGAGATGGATGATTCTGACCCTTGCATTTGCTCTTCGGCGCATGTCCTGAACATAGCTAAAGTCTAACATTTTCTCTAAAAGAACTTGATTTGAATTTGCATTTATAAAAGCTGGCATATCATCCCTTAGGGTACAGTTCAAAAGTAGCAAAACAGACTTGGCCAGGTGGCTCAGTTGATTGGAACGTCGTCCCATACATCAAAAGGTTGCAGGTTTGATTCCCGGTCAGGGCACATACCCAGGTTGTGGATTCCATCCCCGACTGGGGCGTGTATGGGAGGCAACCAACTGATGTTTCTCTCTCACACGAAATTTCTCTCTCTCTTCCTCTTCCTCTCCTTCTAAAAATCAATAACAACATATCCTTGGGTGAGGATTAAAAAAAAGTAGCAAGACATGAAATAAGAGCATAGGAGTGCTGATAAAATGTATATTTATTCACCCAGCGGTGTGGCTTGGTGGATTGAGTGTCCTCCCATGGACCGAGAGGTCTGGTTTAATTCCTGGTCAGCGCACATGCCTGGGTTGTGGGCTCGATCCCCAGTAGGGGGAGTGCAGGAGACAGCCGCTCATCAATGTTTCTCTCTCTCTCCCTCTCTCCCTTCCTCTCTCTCTAAAAAAAAAATCAATAAAAACATATTTTTAAAAATGTATATTTATTCATTCAACAGATATTTTTGTCCCTACTCCATTCAAGACACTGCTAGGCACCAAACCTGTTTATGAAAGCCTCACTTGTACTATCCTCCTAAATGTAAAGATCAGGACACTATCCAACTAGATGACAAGGGATTCCAGGCTCCAGTTCTTCTAGTGGGAGCGTGAATTCAGTCGTCCCTGGCAGCCATTTGGCCACAGGCTCCGGCCTCCCCCATCTCGGGACTTTGTGAGGCTACCACATTTCGAAGGTCCTTGTCCAGAGGTGTGTATGCAGGAGGCACCAGACCAAGAGAGATGAGAGAATAACCGTGGGAAACCAAGTCCAACGTGGAGGCCTGCAAACTGGTGGAAACTGGCTGGTCTCTGATGAGGCCGGTTCCTTTCACACAGCGAGCACAGGCGGGCGCTCTGCCTGTTTAACCCAGACTCTGAACCTAACCTACATTAGCCTGCTGAGTGGAAAGGGGTGTTCCCAAGAACTGGAGAGGCGGGTACAAGAACCAGATCTGAGGGATAGGCAGATGCCTGGAGTGGACACATTGGCTGAGTCCCTACGGCCGCCGGAGGAAGGTGTGCGGGAGGGCTCGGTCTGCTTGTCTCCTGCTCACGCCGTTGAGAACCAGACACAGCCGAGAGAGGAGAGGCTGGCACCGGATGGTGCTGGAGCACGTGCCCTGGAAGACCAGCCGCGGCTTCTGCAGGTCACCTTCCTGGCTGCCAAAAACATAAGGATTGACATTGTAGAACTAGTCTTTTTTTTTTAAATAGGCATTTCTACCAACATCAATCATTTGTTGGAACAGTTTGAGTCCAGAAGGAGCAGAGACTGATGCTCCTGGGGTTATTTTTGGGTGGCGTCTCTGACTCACTCGGAGAATCAGTGATCTTTTGTACCTCAGTTTCTCCTGCCCACGAAAACAGGATGAAACTCGCCTGCTGCCAATCACAAGTCTGTGGGAAACTACTGAACTGCAATAAGGATGTTTACATACTCTTAATGCCTTCGAGAGAGGCAGGGTTTTGTCCTGGTGAACATTTTCTGTGGGGGAGTTAGATGACAGTTTGAAAAATCTTTCTTTACCAGTGAAGCCCATTTCATAGTTTGTGCCAACAACTCTTTTCTCCCTGCTTCCCTCTTAATCATTCCTACAGTAATGAGCATTAGTATTAGTTACTAATAAATGGTAACTTATTAGTAACAATAATAGCTACTATTTATTGAGCAACTCCTATTGACAATCACTCTGCTAAATATTATATTATCTTGAATTCTTAAAACAGATATCAAAGCTGGGTATCACTAGTCCCCCCTTATACTTGTGGAAACTTAGGCTTAGAGAACTCCGGGGAAGGGATGTAGGCAACCCAGGTAATCAGTGATAGAGCCAGATGGTAACCTGCTCCAAAGCCCTGCCCTTGCTGCTCCGCCCCCAGCCCCTAGCCTCTCTCCTCAGGTGTCTGAGGGTAAATGAGTGGACTCTGCACAGGGAAGGCAGCTCCTGGCAGAAAAGGGGCCTGCAGAGTGCTTGGTGCTGAGCCCGGCGCCGACAGTGCCTGTACTCCACCCAACCTGTGTGCTGAGGCTGGTTGTGGTGGGCACCACACACCTTCCTTTTCTTGGTCTTTGGCTGAACTACCGTCCGAGACTGAACCCACCCTTTTTCGTACAGAAGCCTGCATCTTCCTGGTTCCCACCCCTGTGGAAGACAACAAAACTCAGGGACGGAAAGAATTTGTCTGGGGCAGACGTATCACACACCCAGGTCCCTGTCCCCCTTGCACTTTGGGGAGGCAGCAAGGCCCCTACGTCCCCACTGGACCACTTGTTCAGAGGGATGAAGGCCGGTGGCCTCAGGGGCACTGGAGATGGGCCTCTGTCCCGCTGCTTCCAGAAGACCCAGTTTTCTGATAACATGGCCTACCTGGAAGCTGTTAATTCTGCCCCATTTCATTTCACTGCATGCATTCTTCTCCTTTTAACATGCTTTTAGACAGTGGGCGTGTTGGGTGAGGAGTTGAAACCTGTCTTAATTACACACTGACGCTGGCTTTAGGAGTGTTACTTGCCTAATGATAGCAGCTTGCAAAACAGTTTCCATGGCTCTCAGGGCGGCAGGGCCTGCGTTGTCACACATCTGCTCCTGAGAAGGGTTTGACATTTGGAAATGCAAGCATTTGGCTCTAGCAAATGACACCCTGACACAGCCATTCATTCTAGTGTCTGATGTCCTCTAAATGTCATTGTCTAGTGATCAGTATTGATTTTGGTCGCTCTTTCAGAGGCTGGGCTGTCAGCAACCCCTCTGGGAGGATCACAGCCTTTGATACCTGGAGAGTAGCTGCTGGTGCTGTTGATGCAGTGCCAGGACCAGAATTCCCTGGGGCCGATCATTAGCTCTTCAGAGGAGTTTTTGTATACAACGTCCACAATGCTAGTGAAATTTCTGTCTTATGTAATCATCATCAATATTGTATACGTAAGACTTTTTTTCTTTCTCATTTGTGGAAATCACCATCTTTTGTTTGTTTGTTTGTTAATCCTCACCTGAGGATATTTTTCAATTTATTTTTTAGATAGAGTGGAAGGGAGGGAGGGAGAGAGATAAACATTCGAGAGAGACACATCGATTGGTTGCCTCCTGCACAACCCCGAGCGGGGGACCAAACCTACAACCCAGGTACATGCCCTTGACAGGGAATTGAACCCTCAACCCCTCGGTCTGCAGGCTGATGCTCTAACCACTGAGCAAACCAGCCAGGGCTGGAAATCACTATCTTGATACTTAGTTGTTTCAATAAGAATACACAATAAGGCAGAAACTTAGAGCCAGTTCTTATATATGTTCACATTCTATTTTTCTAGCTTTCTAGCCTTCTCAGGGAATGACATATTCCAAATAGCATAGTTTTTCCTAGCATCTGAAATTTACCTCTTGAAATAAAAATGTAAAGACTAAACTTCTGTAGTATAGTCTTGGTTTCTTAAAGTTGCATATTAAATACATAATATTTAATTTAATGACTTGGGGCAATCAATACCAGAATTGTACAATCTTGCTGTAACTCAGTGACACTCTCTCGAGGCAGCTGAGATATGTGGGTGTGGCTTTGTCTCCCCAATAGCTATACTGCTGTGTCTTTTTTCCCCCTGGGCCTTTAGCTCTCTCCACCTCCATTTCTCCCTGCTGCCACGTTCTGTTGCTTCAAGTCCACAGCCTCATTTCTCACCCTGTAGGAGGAACCACTTGGAAACAGCTCTTTCCTGGAGATGTACAGCACATGGGCGTTGTGACAGCAGCCCGTTGCTCAGAGGTCCTCTTCGTTTATTCTAGATTCCCAGCTTTGCTGTAGACAGTGTTGACACAGCAGCTGCCACCTGGGAGAATGCGTTTCACCTCTGCAAGGACCTTACAGGTTATAGATTCATCGTCTGTATGTAAGGCCAGTGTCCTTATCTCCTGGCTTGCCTTTGACGGGGCCACTGCTCTGATCTCTATTTTACCAAGTAGCTGATGGTTAGTGGAGCAACCTAAGCTTTTCACCTTGTCTCCAGAGGAAAAGTGATGTACTTTGCCTTGTGTGCTTTTAGTTATTTCCCCAGACTGGACTTGTACAGAAAACAAAGATTAGGTAGAGAATGATAAACGGAGGCCTTGCCCTCAGAGATAATCACACAGTGACCAGTGGTTAGGGAAACTGACAATGTGCACATCACACAGGGGAGTCAACAGAGCTGGGGCGATGGGTAGGGAGACAAAGTGTTGATTGTGAGCGGAGTATGGGATTGGCAGACCTGAATGACCCAAATGGAAATCCCTTAAAGTGATTGATGCTGTTTGTTTCTCTTGGCCCATACACGTTGCCCATCATGCTGATGAGGGGATGGTGATTGAATCTTCCTCTTTCATTTTAACCAGGTGAAACCATTCGCTTCCTAGATCATTTTCTTCCTTGTTTATAGTGAAACCTCTCTACCCTGGCCAGTGCAAAGGTAAATGCTAATGGCACCAGGAATTAAACTTAGTATTTCAGGTGAAACCAGTTTTCGGGGGGGGGGGGCATGACCACTGCTCAAGACACTGTCACTCCACAAAGCTGGCTTCGGAGCAGGCGTTGCCGGATCGCTGAAGACCAGTGGTGGAGGGATTATGCAAACAGCCAAGTACAGCTTCCCTCCTCTTCCAAATGAATGTAAGGTTCAGAGAAGATAAGATGTTGCTCAAATTTAGAGTTGCAGAACCCGGGAAAGAACCCAGGTCTTCCAGTTGCTAGGTCAGGGTGTCTCCTCTTCTTCAGTGTAGCCCCAGAATACAGTATCCTCCAGCTGGACTGAACTAAAGCATTTAACTCTAGGAGCCCCCTGATAAAACATAAGACGAAGCCATGCATTTAGCTCTAGTCAATGACACTTCGATGTGGATGGTTATAGCTTTCTCTTACATCGGCCAGGCCAGTAGGGTAGGATTTAAGGCTAACTTGCTCCCATCCCTACCACTGGTAAAGTACTTCCACCTTCTTTCCTCCTTTTGCTCTGCCCTGAAGCACACGCAGCATCTTTGTAAACGATTACCAAGAGGAAGGCCATGTTGACTTTCCTGTTGGGCCATGTCAGGCTTTCCTAGACAAGGCAGATCTTTGAGCTTTTCCTGGGTTTTTCTGGTTTCCATTTTCTGTAATGGAAGTAAAACTCAAGATGTTTCAGAAGAAACCTCCTCACCCCTCATTCCCACTTCCCCACCTGTCCTAGGCGATCAGGACTGGAGGAAGAAAAGCTATGAAACATCCCTTCTGCCCGCCAGTGGGGTCATTGATGACCAACACGAGACATGTCTTGAGAAAGACTGACCCTAAGACAATACATTTTGGGTTAAAAACTCCATTCTAGAGCTTTATAAATGGCATGCTTTATCTGGTAATTTAAAAAACGCCTGATGTTGTGTTGTTCTATTAGGGGATGCATGTTTGAGAAGCACTGGACTACAGCACTGAGTACTCTCTGACGCTTGCCCTCAGAGGGACCTCCTGTCACAGCTCCGAGCCGCCTGGCCAGCCTCCCGGTGCTCCCTGCACACGCCCGTGCTCTGGTTAAAACGAAGAGGCTCTTCACTTCCGCACCTTCCTGCCTTTACTCAAACGGTTCCTCTGCCTGGAATGTCCGTTTCCTACCCCGTATCTGTCTGCCCAATACTTTTCTTTTCTTTTTTTTTAACTTATCTTTATTGTTGAATGTATTACAGATGTTCCTCATTTTTCCCCCATTGCCCCTCTCTTCCCCATTCCTGCCTCCCTCCTGCCTTTCCCCACACTGTTGTCTGTGTCCATTGGTTATGCATATATACATATAAATTCTTTGCTTTATTTCTTCCCACCCCCCAACCCCCCTTCCCTTTGAGGTTTGTCAGTCTAACAACCAATTTGTACTTCTTAATCCCTTCACCTTTTTCACCCATCCCCCCAGCCCCTACCCATCTGTTAACCAACAAAAGTTCTCTGTATCTATGAGAATGTTTCTGTTCTGCTTGTTCATTTTGTTTGTAGATTCAATTGTTGATAGATATGTATTTATTGCCATTTTGTTTGTTCATATTTTTTTATCTTTTTCTTCAAGAAGACCCTTCAACATTTCATATAATAATGGTTTGGTGGTGATGAACTCCTTTAGCTTTTCCTTGTCTGGGAAACTCTTTATCTGTCCATCGATTCTAAATGACAGCTTTGCAGGATAGAGTAATCTTGGTTGTAGGTTCTTGCTTTTCATCACTCTGAATATTTCTTGCCACTCCCTTCTGGCCTGCAAAGTTTCTTTTGAGAAATCAGCTGACAGTCTTATGAGAACTCCCTTGTAGGTAACTAACTGCTTTTCTCTTGCTGCTTTTAAGATTCTCTCTTTGTTTTGAACCTTTTGCATTTTGATGATGATGTGTCTTGGTGTGGGCCTCTTGGGGTTCATCTTGTTTGGGACTCTCTGTGCTTCCTGGACTTGTATGTCTGTTTCCTTCACCAAGTTAGGGAAGTTTACTGCCATTATTGTTTCAAACAGGTTTTCGATTTCTTGTTCCCTCTCTTCTGCTTCTGGCACCCCCAAGATGCGAATGTTGGTACCCTTGAAGTTGTCCCAGAGGCTCCTTACACTATCCTCATTTTTTTGGATTCTTTTTTCTTTTTGCTGTTCTGATTGGGTGTTTTTTGCTTCCTTATATTCCAAATCAATGGTTTGCTTCTTGGCTTTACCTACTCTACTATTGAATCTGTGTAAACTATTTTTTATTTCAATTAGTGCCTCCTTCATTTCTAACTGTGCCTCCTTCATTTCTGACTGGTCCTTTTTTTATGCTCTTGAGGCCCTCACTAAGTTCACTGAGGTTCTCACTAAGTCCATTGAGCATTCTTATAAGCAATGTTTTGAACTCAGCATCTGTTAGGTTGCTTAACTCCATTTCACTTAGTTCTTTTCCTGGAGTTTTGTTCTGTTCTTTCATTTGGGACCTGTTTCTTTGTCTCCTCATTTTGACTGCCTCCCTGTGTTTGTTTCTATGTATTACTTAGCAAGAGGTATGGGGCTAGCTGAGACCAGATGCTGCTTGTTTGAAAGAATTTAGGAAAAGCTGAAGCAGGATCCAAGACAGGCCAATCCTATGGTAAAGCAACTGGCAATAGCTTGGGTGGGCCTGAAAGTTGGGTGGGGCGGGGCCTCAGGGAATCACCAGGGCGGGGCAAACTGTGTGAGCCAGGTTGCTGGAGTCCCAGATATGGCGGCATCTGCCAGCCCAGGGAAGGGCTCACCAAAGGAACAAAGGCCTCTGATAGCACGTCTGTCCAGGAGAAAGCTGCCTCTCCAGCCGTCGCTCCAATGCCAAACAGCTCAGTTCTTCCCCATATGACTCTGGTGCCTTTCAAGCTGCCTCCAGCATGCTGGAGCCTGGAGGGTGCGAGTCCGAGTAAGTCCGTGCGCGGGCCCTTTAAGAGGAGCTGCCGGGGGCTCCAGCCGCCTCAGCCTCAGTTCCCGCTGGTTTTTCCAGCCAGAAGTTATGGGGACTTCTCTTCCTGGCACTGGAACCCTGAGCTGGGCGCCTGGTGTGGGATGGGGACCCCTCAGTCCTCAGGGAGGACCTTCCCAGCCGAGGTATCCTCCTGATTTTTATCCGCCACACGCGGGTGTGGGACCAGCCCATCCGCCTCCGCCCCTCCTACCAGTCTCCATGCGGCTTCTTCTTTAATTTCGTAGTTGTCAGACTTCCATTCAGCTTGATTTCAGGCGGTTTTGAATGATGGTGGTTCTGTAGTTTAGTTGTAACTTTGATGTGGTTGTGGGAGGACGCGATACCACGTTTACCTACGCCGCCATCTTGACCGGAAGTCCCAATACTTTTCTTTTAATTAAAAAAATTTTAAATTATAGTTGGTATACAATTTTATATTAGTTTCAGGTGTATAACATAGTGATTCAACACATACATACCGTATGAAGTGATCACCACAATTAGTCTAGTAACCCTATTCTTTAAATAAAAGCTTTGCCTGCCTTAAATGCTGGTAGGTATGTATCTGATGAGGGATGTTTTCCAGTTTTGGAAGCAGAGATGGCTATCTTCAGTGGTTTGGGCTCATTAACCCCTCTAATAGAACCCCAGCAGCACTGGAGGGTTCCTCTGTCCAGGTGATCGTTTGTAAACATCCTGAAATCAGCACATAGGTTAACTAATACTTGCAGGTTGTTTTCCTTCTGGGAGCCTCCAAAGGCCAGTGTTGTGACAGAAGAGATGATTCAGTGCAGACCTGATGGGAAAACAGGATCTAAAATCCAATACCACTGATATGTGTGATAAACAACAGTGACAACCTACATTTAAATGGCGTGAGCCTTGATCATTATCTGTTGCAATATCTAGTCTCCCAAGCTGAATGCACCCTTAGGATGTGAAACTCATTCTAAAAATTCAAGCACTGGAAAACATCGGTAGGCTCGTAAAAAGTATGTACTGTAAGCACATGATGTTCTGAGCAATGTATTCTCTTCTGCCAGGTTCCATGTGACCACCGGCATAAACACTGCAAACAAATTTTAGCCAATACTCCTAAATTCTCAGCTAGTCTCTGTAGGGCATGGATCAAAATGGTATGTACCAGTGTGGTCCGCACTGTCTTCGAGGTGTCACTCGTTAGGTCTGTAAGCCATTTGCAATTGTGGGGGAACCAGGCAACCTTGTACTGTGCAAATGGATGGTAATGACTAATGTGGCTTGCTTCCTTTGCAGGGCTGCTCTGAAGATTAATTGGATCGTAGGTCTCCCTGTAAATGTCAAAGTTTAGTGTAAATGTTAGTTAATATTATCATTTGATCATCTATTTCTTGCTGCCTATTCCAAAGCCAGAGACCTTGAAGTTTCACTTGACAAACTGAAAGATCATTCTTATAGTTTTGTCATAAATACTTGGTTAGTCCTGGATTGTGACCACAGATGCCTGGGGCTTGGTTGAAAATGGGCACTAGCTTTTTGTAAGATGTGATTACAATGTGGAAGGACTTGGAAAGAGCAAATTGTTCAGAGCACTGATTTTTCCCAGTGTGGTCCTCAGACTGGTCTCTTTGTTCACAGAATTGTGGGCTCTTTGCATTGGAGGGGACCGTAGAGGTGAACTAGTCTTACTTTTTACACTTTTCAGAAATGCAGGCCACAGCACCCCGACAGACATCCTCTTGCTCTTGCTTGGACACCTTCAGGGTTGGGTGGGCTTATCACCTCAACAGCTCATTCCATTGTTAGATATTTCCAGTCGTTGGAACACCCAATTTTGAGCCAAAAATATGCCTCCATTTTACTTCCAACTATATTGGTCTTCATTCCCAACTTTAGAAGGCTGCTCTTCTCCCTACAGCAAGGCTTCCTGAAGAAAATGCACAGTGGGCATGCTTTCACCAGGTCTTGTCTTCTCTGAACGAAACATCCCCTGGTCTTATCGCTGTTCTGAGTTGATCTGGTCTCCAGAACTGCCTCACAATTCTGGTTTCCCCACTGACATGAGGAGCATGAGTGTTTATAATGTGACTGTTGGGGAAATAAAATCTGGCAGGGAGCACCTAGGTCTTCGATGGTCTTATAATAAAGCAAACATTCTTCTGAATGGTGCCCCCCTTCACCCGTACTGCATCACACAACTGTGAGAGTTCAACAAGGAGCCCGACGGCAACTGACCCTCCAAGGTCCCAAGACTCCCAAGGGACCAGCAGTGACATTGGGCTACGGGGGCAGCCTGGTACGATAGGGTGTGCAAAGTGAATTCACTTGGTATAATTCCTACCGATCATCTGTTTATCCAAAGTGATGGAATTCTTCCCGGTAATTCAGCAGCAGCATTTTAAGCAGCAGTGTGGTGAATTCAGTGATGGAGGCACACAGGCTGGCAGACCTAAGTTCAAATGCGGCTCTGCCCCTTCTGCAATTCACTTACCGTCTCTGGGCCTCTGTTTTCTCGCATGTAAAGTGAGGATGGTTGTTCCTACCTGACAAGTTGATGTTAGAGCTAAATGCAGTGATACTTCTTTTCTTCTTCTTTCTTAATCCTCACCTGAGGATATTCTTCCAACTATCTTCAGATAGAGTGGGAGGGAAGGAGAGAGAGAGAAACATCAATGTGAGAGAGACACATCAACTAGTCGCTTCCTGCATGACCCTGACCGGGGCCGGGGACTGAACTGCAACGTAGGTACATGCCTTTAACTGGATTTGAACCTGCAACTCTTTGGTCCGTGGGCCGACACTCTAACTGCTGAGCCAAACCTGCCAGGGCTACAGTTATATTTCTTAAACAGAGCTTGGCTCACAGGTGCTTTGAGTGCACTCTGGGGTCCTTAGCACTTGGACTTTTTTGTTGGGGTTTTAGCCTCTGTCCCTCCCAAGCAGTCTAAGTAAAAGTGTGGACTTATGCTGGTGTGGTGGTAAGATCTCTGAGGAATCTAAGGCAAGGTGTGGCAAAATTCTTTTAGTAAAGGGCCAGATGTAATTAATTTAAATTTACATTTAATATCCACAGGAGTCTGGTGACTACCTTACTGCACATAGCAACCCTGGAGCATGTGAATTAGAATTGTGGCTAGTAAGGCTAAACCCAGACTGTGGAATGACTGGCAGACTAATAGGCAACAGGGAGATGTTATAGGTTTTCTAGTAGGAGACTATCAAGAACAGAAATGTGGAGAACACCAAGATGATCAACACTGACGCCCTTGTACAGGGTGGTCAGGAATTTCAGCTTTGTGAGTCACATAGTTTTCTGTCGCAACTACTCAACTTGCTTTTGTAGCACAAAGGCAGCAGCCATAGACAGTACATAAGTGAACGAGTGTGACTGTGTTACAATAAAGCTTTATTTACAGAAACAAGCAGAAGGCTGGATTTGACTCATGGGCTATAATTTGTCAACCCTTGGTCTTAAGTCTTAATTTCTTTCTTTTCTTCTTTCTTCCTCCCTCCCTCCCTCCCTCCCTTCCTTCCTTCCTTCCTTCCTTTAATTGGTAAGGACACTTAACATGAGATCTAGCCTCTTAACAAACTTTGAAGTGTTTTGAATTTTTTTTTCCTTTATTGATTTTAGAGAGAGAGGAAGTGAGGGGGAGAGAGAGAAACATCAATGAGAGGGAACATCAACTGGCCGCCTCCTGCATGCCCCTCACTGGGGATCAGGCCCACAACCTGGGCATGTGTCCTGACCCGGAATCGAACCGGTGACCTCCTGGTGCATGGGTTGTTGCTCAACCACTGAGCCACACCAACTGGACTAAAGTGTTTTGAAGTATTGTTAACTACTATCACAATGTTGTAGAGCAGATCTCTAGAACTTATTCATCTTGCATAACTGAGATCTCACACCTGCAGAACAGCAGCTCCCTGTGCCCTCCGCCCCAGCCTCTGACAACCACCTTTCCACTTGCTGCTCCTATGAGCTTGACTATTTAAAATTCCTCGTATAAGTGGACTCATGTCATGTTTGTCCTTCTGTGACTGGCTTATTCCACTCAGCATAATGTCCTCAAGGTTTATCCATGTTGTCACATAAGACAGGATTTCCTCCTTTTATGTGCCCTGAAGGAATCGAACAGGCAACCCTTCAGTGCACAGGACAATGCTCAACCAACTGAGCCACTCCAGCCAGGCATCTATTTTCAATTTTTTTAAATTAATTAATTTATTTTTGTTACAGATGTTTCTCCTTTTTCCTTCTAGACACCCTCCTCCCAATCCCGCTCCCCCTCCCCAAGCATTGTTGTCTATGTCCATTGGTTCCGCATACATGCATATAAGTTAATTTTCAATTTTTTGAAGAACTTCCATACTGTTTTCCATAATGGCTACACCAATTTACATTTCCACCAACAATGAGAATGTACAATGGTGTTCTTTGGCTTGTTTGACAATAGCCATCCTAACAAGTGAGCTGGTTAGAGTCTTGTGTTCTGGTCTCCGCCCTGGGGATCTGCTTCTGTTGCATTTCTCTAAGAGCATCTCTCTGCTACCCTGAGGGGCTTGCGGATACCCTCTGGGCTCACTGGGCACACAGCTCCCAAACCTGTCTGTAGATTTGCTTCAAATACTTGTAGCTCTTGGAGGGACAAGGACCTCCATCTAGAAGTAGAGTGCATATAAACCCTTTAGAGGAGACCCACTGGAGATTTATTACCGCTGGGGGCAAAGTACCTATGTTCTGTGTTTCCATTTAAATCATCTGTTGGTGTGCAAAGTGTCCCATTGTATGCCTCCGTGACACACAAACTTTTGCTTTGTAGCATTTCGCTCAACTACAATTATTTGTATAATAGTTTAATATCTCTCTTTCTCTCTGTGAAGACAGGGACACGTTTGAATTGCTGTCTATGGCTACATATCTAGCATCTATTAGAGTGACCGACACAAGGTACACACTCAACAAATACCTGCTGTAGTCTGGCCCCTCAACTCATCCACAGAACTTTTTTAGGCCATATTTTCCAGACTTCCTCTTCCAAACTTGTGGGAAAAGTTTGACTTTCAACTGTTAATGGAATCCTGGCCTGAAAAACAAGACATATATTATAGATGTGTCCTACCCAAGACCTACAATCTCAGGTCTCAGACGTTTTCTTGGTAACTGTCACTGACACATCTCTCTGTTCATACAATTGGCAGGATTTATTGGAGGGAGGTGACATTAATAACTTAAGGAACTGTTCTTTTGAAACTTGAGGATGGTGATTCATTCTCTATTTTCTTCCTTAGAGAAAGGAACTTTTATAATTTTTGTACCTGGAGTGCCTTTTTCTGATCTTCAGATTGGATTTTGTTAACTGAGTTGTGGAGGGAGTTTCCTTCTGCAAACATTAACGGTGGCAGGAGGAAGTGGAGTGCTGAATCCTGTGCTCAGGAACCAGTCGTGGAAGGGCAGCCACTTAGCAGTCCCAGTGAACAGAGTTGGCTGACCTCCACAAGGCAGGAGGGCAAAGTGCTAGACAGACAGGCTGCTGGGAGCGTTTCAGGGCTCAGCCCAGGCTGTTCACACCCCCAGGAGGGTAAAAAGCTCTGGGTTAGCTGTAGGTTACCCAGCAGGCATAACCGAGGTGGGAGGAAGTGTGTGTGTGAGTGGGGAAAATATTGATGACATGGCTCTTTCCCTGTGACTTTGTCACTCCAGCCACCTAGTGCCTTCTGTGGGTCTCAGTGGAGGGCAGATTTCAAGTTAGCACCCTTTCTTCCCTACTACAGCCACGTTGAAGGCCCATTCAGTGTCCCACGGCCCTGGCTAGGTAATTTGGCTGAAAAACTCCAGTCCCTTCCTTGTCCCATGAATTCTTACAGGTTTGAATTAAGGCTCAGTGGTGTTTCCTCATCTTCTCTCTTCCCCTTTGTTTGGGTTCTGTAGTGGGTTACATAGTGGTCACCCCCAGAAGATATGTCTGAGTCCTAACCCCTAGAATCTGTGAAGGTAACCTTATTTGGAAAAAAGATCTTTGCAGATGTCAAGATATCGAAGTGAGATCATTCTGGACATAGGGTGGGCCCCAGGTCCCATGACAGGTGTCCTTATAAGAGGAGAGGTCACAGACACAAAAGAAAAGTTATGTGAAGGAATGCCAAGACCTGTGCCTGGTGGTGGCATGGACTGGATTCTCCTGCGGAGCCCCCCGGAAGGCACCGATCTGGCCGACACCCTCATTTTGGACTTCCGGCCTCCGCAGTGTGACTGAGTAAATTTCTGTTGTTTTGAGCCATCCAGCGTGTGGTCATTTGTTATGGCAGCTCTAGGACACTAATCCAGGTGGAGATGTGAGCGTCATTTGGCAGAGACTTGTGAGGCCTGAGCATCTCAGCCCCAACGTGTCCTCTGTTCAGCAGCATTGTCCCCGCCACGCAGCCGGGAGCGGGGAGGGAAATAGCGAGGGGTCTGTGCTGTTACCACCAGCCCTGGGGCTTCTCCTCCCCTACAGCCAGGGGCTGGCCATGGCAGATAACGCCTCCCTTATCCTTATCAGCTGGGAAAATGAGGGACTAACCCTGCAGCTTAGTGACCCCTGGCTGGGGAGGGGGAAGGGCAGGCTGGTCGCGGGACTCCCCCTCCCCTCCCTGCACTCCCTGCTTATCAGCACAGGAGCCCAGAAAGCGCGGCGCAGCTGGTTGAGCAGCTGCCACCAGTTAGACTGCAAGCGCGGTCCGGTCCGTGGTGACATCCTCCCTAAAGGGGCACAGTAAAGCAACATTTAAATGGAGAGAGAAGAATCGCTCCCACCCGCACAACCCTCTCTGGTCGTTCCCTCTCCCAGGCACCAGCCTTTCCTCCCGCAGAGCAGTGGGGTCCGAAGCAGAAACCAGCAGAATGGGGAGGGAGGACCAGGCACGCGCCCCCGCCCGAGACCCTCTGGGGAAGCACTAGGGGTCAAGGTTGGGGAGGCTTGCTGCGGCTCTTCTGGCTTCCATCATTTAAAAATGTTGCAAGTTTATTTGGTGTTCATGTGCAAGAATGTTCATCTGCCCCATTGGATGAAAAACAAACAATTGTCTCATTTAACAGTAAAGAGGGAGATTTTGGCAGTCACTAAACGGACCAGTGCCTCAGTCAAGCATTTCTGTTACTGCACGTGTACCGTCATCTTGCTCTCATGTGCTTCATTTCCCTTGTCTCCCAATAGTCGTGAGATAAGTACAGCGAGGATTATTATCCTGTTTTACAATGAGAGAACAGAGGCTTGTGAGGGGAAGAGGCTATGACTGGGCAGCAGGGGAAACTGGGGAATTCCAAGCTTGGGGAGGGTTAGGGTTGGAGGATGAGTGGGCAGGAATCTGCAACAGGGAAGAAATCTTCATGGCTGGAGAGCAGGGCGTGTGGGGTGAAGCACGGTTGAACTCTGTCATTTGAAGAGGTTCTTGGAATCGTGAAGCTATTAGGAAAATTGAGCAGATGGGGAAAAAATGAGGGAAACCTGTGGTTGGTGAGCATCGGTTCCCCCGGAGCCTGAACCTTCAGTAAGAGGTGGATTTTGGTAAAATGGTGTCTCTTCACCCTAATGACTGCCCACCATAACGATGCTTCATGATCATCCAGTGAATGAACTCTCCTCCAGGGTACAGAGTGGAGGCTGCTGTGGTAGCGTGTTACATCATGGGCCTGGCTGTTTGGTCGGGTCCCCCTGTGCAAGGCAGCATTTGGGGAACCTGGCTCTCTCTGGCCCTGCGAAGCCTGGGCTGCTGGCTGTGCCGGTTGGGCTGTTATCTGGCTGTGATGAGCTTTGAGAGGAGCAACTTGGCACTTCCACAGCCTCAGCAGGAGGCCTGTCCTCAGCGGGTCTGACACATCACATTTGCTTTTCGATTTGCACCCATAAAATGAATTTCCCCAGCGATCCTCTCCCCAGAGCCTCCTCAATTAGAACTGCTTTTGTCCTTCGCCTCCTTTTGTTGACCAGCTTGGAAATTAGTTAGAAGGGAGAAGAAAGGGAAGTTGTCTTTGTGGGCCGTGGCCCTAGAGAGCTGGCTGCTAATGAAGGAGGCCTGAATGGCGCGATTGTGCTGCTGTTTATATAGTTTTTATTTTAATTTGCATCCGTACCAGGCTCGGATCCCAACAGTAATTCACCCTTGTTTGGGGCTTTTATCTTCTCCCATAGAGCCAAACCTGCCAGCTTATCATTTGCCTCGAGGAAATTGCTGTGCCCCTCCCCCCTTCATCATGTGCTGTTGAATTGTTTATACATGCCTGGAGAGAAAGAAAGGTTCCACAGAACCAAATAAAAGGTTTCCTTCCTCATGTTCATGGATCATCTGACACTTAGTCCTGCTGTTAAAAGGTTTCTAGAGCCAAGGCCTGAGAGCAAGGCGTGCACTGAGGTGGGGATGGAGGGAGGAAGGGGTCCGGCAACAAGGAGCTGCATGAACGGACATGGCTTACCCTCCTTTTACTTTTCCTGAGTGTGGCAGCAAAACCTGACTCAAGAACCAAGCCCAGCTCACTATTCCCTTCTGAAGTAGATTGATCTCCTCAGCCTGGCATTTAAGACTCCACATACTTGCCCTGGCCAGTGTGGCTCAGCGGTTGGAGCGTCGGCCCACAGACCAATGAGTCGCGGGTTCCGTTGGGTCAAGGGCACCTACCTCGGTTTCGGTTCGTCCCCGTCCCCGGCCCTGGTTGGGGTCCTGCAGGAGGCAACCACTCGATGTGTCCCTTTCACTTCGATGTTTCTCTCTCTCTCCTCTCTCTCCCTCCCACTCTATCTGAACAAAAGTGGAAAAATGTCCTCGGGTGAGGATTAAAAAAAAAAAAAAAGACCACACAAACCTCAGTCCCTGTTAGTTCCTGTTGCAGGTTAGTGAGAATGTTCAGTTCCAGTGCACAGACTTCCTGCGCCTGTGGTTCTCTCCACCGGAGCTTAGTCTGCTCCAGGTCACTGCTCAGGCCACCACTCCACCTGGCAGGCCCCTCCTGCCTGCCCAGTCCGCCCTGCCGCAGGCCCAGCCGTGGCCTCTGTTTATGGGGCCTTCCCTGAGTGCTCCAGCTTACCAGGCTCTCTCCATTCACTAAGGTCCTGACTCCTCAAAACGGGCCTCGGACCAGCAGCAGCAGCCTCCTTTCAGAACACGGGAGAATTTGCAGAATCTTGAGCTCCCCCCAAGAACAACTGAGTCAGAATCTGCATTTGAACAAGGCCGCTGGGTGTTTTGTGTGCACAGTCACCTTTAGGAAGCCCTGTTCCGGACACCTATGAATTTTTTAACTGGTCCTCCCCACCTAGTGATCGATTCATTTCCAAATGTCTTCATGTGTGTGGATCTGGCTTCCCCAGTATGAGTATTAACAACTATAGACAAGAACAGGAGACTTAGGTTCACTTATGGTGTCTCATAGCTCTCGGACAATGCTGGGTACATTGTAAGAACTCGATAAGCATTTGATTAATTAGCGCTGTTGCCCTATAAGTCACACTAATTTGTTGCTCCTTTTATTTATTATTATTATTTAAAATTTTTTCCTTCATTGATTTTAGAGAGAGAGGAAGTGAGAGGGAGAGAGAGATAGAAATATTGATGAGAGAGAACATCGATTGGCTACCTCCTGCATGCCCCACACTGGGGATCGGGCCCACAACCTGGACATGTGCCCTAACCAGGAATCAAACCAGCGACCTCCTGGTGCATGGGTCAACACTCAACCACTGAGCCACACCGGCCGGACTGTTGCTCCTTTTAAAACACTGGCCACATCACTGGACATCTAATGTTTTGATGTCTTTCTTTGTCTGCTTGTTCTGTCTTCTTCATCTTAATTATTCAGGGCAGGGTCTTCTTGCTGTTTTTTTCTTATCTCCATAGAGCTGCAACCTGGGCATGTGCCCTGACTGGGAATCAAACCGGCAACCTTTCAGTGCTCGAGATGACACCCAACCAACTGAACCACATGGGCCAGCACTCCGTACAGCGTTTCTTCCCCATGACAAAATAAGCCTTCCCCAGGACTTTTCAGAGTTGAGGTGAGAGTAATTATTCTACCTGGAGAGATCACCACATTGTGTTGGGTCAGATATCCTGGTGCCAGCCCAGAGCGTTGTCCTTGAGGTTCTGCTCTCACCCCTCTACCCACCCTCCTTATCTCAGCTTTCCTAAGGCAATTACTACTGACATCAGATTACTCTCAATATCTATCTCCAGCACTCCAGTTTCCAAAACTGAAGACTTAGAAGCTGCCGTCAAGAGGTGACAGATTAGTGGGTGTGAAGGAGGGTGTAGAGGGCAATGCTCAGGGTGCACTGGGGAGCAGGGGCATGAGCTGGGGGTCTGAAGGCCTCAGGGAGAGCTTCTGGGGAGAGGGCCACAAACCGTGCCTGGGAGAGAGGAGGGTTTTGTGCTTGGTGCAGGCCTGGCCATGTGACAAGGCACACAGGCCAAGGGAACATGGGGATGAGGAGTCAGTGCATATTGCACCGTGTGTGTGTGTGTGTGTGTGTGTGTGTTTCATGTACTCATAACTGTAAACCTACTTTTGTCTCACCCTGTGTTTATTTTAACTTTTTATTTTTCTTTAGCAGATTGGCTAGTGTTTTTTGTTTTTTTTTCTTTTTCAATTACAACTTACTTCCAATATTATTTTGTATTAGTTTCAGGTGTACAGCACAGTGATCAGACAATCATATACTTTACAAAAAGTATCCCCCCGGCCCCATACATAGTTATCACAATATTATTGACTATATTCCCTATGCTGTACTTTACATCCCTGTGACTGTTTTTGTAACTACCAATTTGTATTTCCTTTTAAAAAATAAGATTATTTATTTATTTTGTATTTATTAACCAGAGCCCATATTTTATTCAGACTTCTTTAGTCTTCTCTGAATGTACTTTTTTCTGTTCCAGGATTCCTTCCAAGACATTGCATTCTATTTAGTCATCATGCCTTTTTAGGCTCCTCGTGGCTGTGAGAGTTTTGCTGATTTACCTTGTTTTTGATGACCTTGATAGTTTTGAGGAGGACTGATTAGGTTTTGCAGAATGTACCTTTTCTGCTTGGCATTTTTCTCATGATTAGACGGGATATGGGTTCTTGAGAGGAAGACCACAGAGATAAAAAGCTATTTCATCACATCATATCAAGGGTGCATGAAAACAGCATGACACCTCTGTTGATGCAAACCTTGATCACCTGACTGAGGTAGTGTTTGTCAGGTTTCTCCACTGTAAAGTTACAACCCCCTTTCCATACTGTCCTCTTGGAAAGGAAGTCACTCTGTGCAGCCCAGACTTAAGGAGAGGAAATTATACCACATCTCCTTGAGGGCAGATTTTCTACATAAATTATTTGGAATTTTTCTGTCTCATTCATTCATTCATTCATTCATTCATTCATTCATTCATTCAATCCATTATTTATTTATATCAGTATGCACTCATGGGTATTTATTTTATACTTGGGGTTTTAATCCAATAATACTTCTTTTACTTTTTCTCAAATTGTTCCCTCTTTGGCCACTGGGAGCTCTATCAGTTAGCTACTATATCTCTTTGACATAACCCTTCATTGTGTTTTTTGTTTGTTTTTAGCAATTCCTTACTTTTAGACATTTCAAGATACTCCAGGCTCATCTTGTATATTTTTTAACCTAATTCTAGAGTTAGCCATTTCTCAAAGTTGCCCTCCTGCCTTTTATTGAAGAATAGTATTAGAAACTAAGGTTCAGGCACTGGGAGGGCTTGTTGCTGCTGGTGTGGCCTTGCTTTCCTGTCCTCTTAGCTAACAGAGCAAGGAAATACATGTGTGTATGCTAACCCATGGATCCAACTTGTACTTCTTAATCTCTTCACTTTTTTCACTCAGCCCCTCACCACCCCCCCACCTCTCTGCCAACCACCAGTCTGTTCTCTATATCTATGAGTCTCTTTCAATTTTGTTAATTTTGTTCTGTAGATTTCACATGTAAGTGAAATCATATGGATATGGTGTTTGTCTTTCTCTGTCTGACTTATTTCACTTAGCATATATTACCCTCTAGGTCCATCCATACTTAACTTTTTATTTAAACGTTTCAAACACACACAAAAATAGAAAGCAGTATAACGAATCCTCATGCACCCGTCACCCAGCTCCAACAGCTAACATACTGCCATTCTGGTTTCGTCTGCTCTTCCCACCTCCACTTTGTTTTGTTGCTGATTTTGAAAGCAAATTCCTGATGTCATAACATAATACATATTTGAGTAGGTATGTCTAAAAGATATGGGCTTTTAACAAAATAATACCTTTAGCACACCCAACACATACTATAATAAATAATGTGTTCCATTTTCCTGATTGACTTTGAAAATATCATTTTACCATCGGTTTGTTTGAATCAGTAAAAGACTACTTAGAGCTTTAAAAACATGAAAAAAGATACTTTAAAAAAATGTCCTGGTTGTGGCCCGTGAGCCCTGATGCTTGAAGGTCATTTCCTGGGCCTGCCTGGGCCTGTGCAGGGCTCACTGGCTTGTGGGCTGTCGGCATGCGTGGGGCCAGAGGCCACACAGTGACTGCGTGCTTCCTAGCCAGGCCTTCTGGGGGAGGGACAGGCACTGGAACCCTGAGGCCACAAGAAGCCAAGGAGGGGGAATTGGTGTCCTGGGTACTCCACTTTCTGCAGGGAATGGACTGCTTTGGAAATTCAGGCATCACTGGGCTTTTACTCCCTGAAAGCGGTGTGCTCTTCACTTCTCGTTTCCGTCCTCCCTTCTCAGCTGCCCCTTGTGCAGAAATACAGCCGCAAGCTCTTTTGCAATCAAATTCTAGGGGGAGGCAGCTGGGTCGTCTACAGCCCAGGAGAGCTGGGGATGTCCTTAGGGACTAGCAGAGGCTCCTTCAGGATCTGCCGAGGCCCTTGTTGTGACTGCATCACAGCCCAACTTCTTCCTCCACTCAGTCCTGTCTTCACGCCCCCAGACGTCTTGCTCCTGAGAGCTGGTCCCAGAAAACCTCTTGCATGCAAATCTCAGAGTGTCAGAGTCTGTTTCCCAGGGAACCTGACCTGAGACACAGTGGAAAATAACACGTCAATTATTGGAATTTGTTAGAAGTCAGAATCCTGTTACGGATTCCTGACACATTACTTTCCAAGTCTTATTTATAAAAATGATAATTAAAAATGACAAAAGCAGAGGGGAGGCTAGCCTTATTCAAACATAGAGACAGTGGAATCAAATCAGGAAAGGGAGGGAAAACACAAAGGAGTTTTTAGGAAAGGTTTAGTCTAGAGAGAGTGTCAGAAAGTCAGGAAAAATACATCTGGGAAAAAACACATACTGTCATCAGGGTGAGGCTGACACTGAGCAGGTGGTAGCTCCTTTTCTCTACCCTGTCCCCTCTCCAGACTCCAGTCAGGCTGCTTAGGCCCCTAGAAGAAGCAGACCTAATGGATTTTATAGGTCTGTCCTTGAGCAGCCCTGAAACTATAGTAGTTCCTCTTTCCTTTTCATTTTAAAATTGCACATGTAATATATGAATATATATTTTTCTTGTGAGAACATCAACCAACAAAGCAGTCACAGCAAAAGTCCCTCCACTGCTGTGTCCCCAAGCCTACTTCCCTAGCCAGAGAGAACTGTTATTGTCAGTTTAGTATGTATTCTTCCAGATGTATTTCTGTCCATTTACACATACACATCTGTCCATACAGAAATGTGTGATTTTGTGGGTGGACATGTTTAAAGTATAGATAGATTGTACCATGCATATGGTTAAACAGTTCACTTTTTTGACTTCATCTTACTTGGAAATCTTTCCATGTCAGTGTGCAGTGTACCACTTGTTCTTTCCAGCTGCTACATAATGTCCCTGCTATGACTGTCTGATGCCTAGTGAAGCCCTGCCTTTCCTAGAGGACGTTGAGGTATTTCCAATGTCATGCGTTTACAGTGTTGTAATGGACATTATTGCATGTGCTTCCTCATTCACAAGTGTGGGTGTTTCGCGAGGTTAGCTGTTGGAAGTAGAATGCTGGGTCAAAGAGCACACACACTCAAAAACTGGATGCAACCTAGTTGCCCTCGTAATTCCCAACACTGGATATTTTGTTCTCTTTTCTTCCAGTTTACTGAGATACAATTCACAAATAACATTCTGTAAGTTTAAGATATACAATGTGACGATTTGATACACATATATATTTTGAAACAATGACCACAATTAGGTTACTTAACACATCGATCACCTTATGTAATTACTATATTGTTGTGATGGGGTGAACATTTAAGCTCTGCTCTCTTTACAACTTTCAAATATACAACATGGTATTGTTAATGATACTCACCATGCTAGGCATTAGATCCCCAGAACTTATTCCCTTTATAACTGGAAGTTTGTACTCTTTGACCAACATCTCTTCATTTTCCCCACCCTCTTGCCCCTGGCAACCACCAATCTACTCTGTTTCTGAGTTCAGCTTTTTATGATTCTACATATAAGTGAGATCATCTGTTTTATCTCTTATCTTTTTGACAATAGCTATTCTAACAGGTATGAGTTGGCATTTGATTGTGGTTATGATTTGCATTTCCCTGATGATAAGTGATGTTGAGCACCTTCTCATGTACCTGTTGGCCATTTGTATGTGTTCTTTGGAAGTTTATTCAGGTCAGTTGTTTGGAAGGTTCGTGAAGAATTGGCGTTAATTCTTTAAAAGTTTGGTAGAATTTACTAGTGGATCTATCTGGTCCCGGGTTTTTCTTTGTTGGGAGGTTTTTGATTACTGATTTAATTTCCTTACTCATTTTTTATCTGTTCAGATTTTCTAGTTCTTCGTGATTCAGTCTTGGTAGGTTGTATGTTTCTAGGAATTTATCCAATTTTTCTAGGTTGTCCAGTTATAATTGTTTGAATCTCTTACGATCCTTTGTGTTTCTGTGGTATCAGTTGTAATGGCTCCTCTCTCATTTATAATTTTATTCATTTGCTTCTTCTCTCTGTTTTTTCTTAGTAAGTCTAGCTAAAGTTCCAATGCTGGATATTATTAGTCTTTTTAATGTTTGTTAATTTGATGAACAAACAATATTTTAGTATTTTAATTGTATTTGTCTGTTTGCAGTGAGATTTGGCATATTTTCCTTTGCTGTTTACCATTTATATTTCTTTTATGATGAAGTGCCTCTTTATATTCTTGTCTCCTGTTAATGAAATTCTTCACCTTTTTCTTACTGAATTGTAAGAATTGCTGATATGCTGAATATTAATTCTTTGCGGGTTATACATATTGTAGATATTTCCTTTCAGTTATCCTTAAGTGCCTGAAGGGCTTTTATCCATTGCCCTTCTGACTCTGACAACTTTGGTGAAGTGATCCTGTGAAGGTTTCTGGTTATCTGACCAGGAATCTCCAAATAAGGTTCGGAGGGAAAGGCTGAGAAACTGGCTGATGGAGTCTGAATAGCAAAAATGTAATATATCCCGAGTCCCCTCACTGGGAATTCAGTCTTGCTCCATGCTTCATCCCCAAAGGAATGCAGATGTTCCTCAGAGAAGGAGCAAATGCTGACAAAGGAGGGGGACTTGGGTGATGCTCTCAGACACAACTTGCAGAGTCTGTGTGTGGGGGGCTGGCAGTTCTACTGCGGTGCACAGAGGAGAGGCCTGTGACTGGCCTGTGCGTTACTTTGTCTTTGCTCAGCTGTGGCCCAGTGCAGTGAGGACACAGGTCCCCAGTCCATCTTTAAATGGGCCATTTTTCTTTCCAAGAGTAGCTGCCTAATATATAGATGCCTGGCCTTCTTTACAACGGCCAGTGGTGGCTCGACCACCTCTGGAAACAATTCATGCATGGTAGGGCTGTTTGTAGGGCCCAGTGCAAAATGAAAATGCAGGGCGCTTGTCCAAAGAGCAGGAAAGAAAAGTTCTGTTAAAGGTACTAAAATAGAAAACTTTTTCTTTATGAAAGATCTATTACTTATAAACATAATAGCATAATAGTGTTATATGAATATCAGCATAAACTTAGGCAAAAAATAATGCTTTTGGTGTCATATTATAAAATACAATAAATGATAATACTTTATTGATGTAATATCCTGATCATAAGATTTTTCTGGTTTGCTTTCTTGCAAATTCATTTATTAGGTCATTAAAAGTTATACTTTTAGCAACTTCATTTTCAATTGATATAATTGAAAGTGACATTAGTCACTCTTGGCAAATGCAAGCACTCAAATAATTTTTGATGATTGTTGATTCTGGGAAGGATCCTTCTGCAAGTACAACTGTTACTGGAAATGTTAGGTATATTTTAGCAGCCGGGACAACATTAAGGTAAATTTTTGGTAAATTATCTCAAAACAGAAATTTTAGTACATCTAGCTTTGTGTGAGTTTGATTTTAACTATTAAATTTATACAATAGCATTTTAATGTTTTCTCTGGCATCTATAACTTGTACAGGCCAGACAAGAAATTGAAAGCAGTTCCATGATTTATATATAGTTAAAAATATTTATGTATTCTATTGCTTTATCTTCTAAGAAAAATTAATTTTAAGGTTTTTTTTTTGTAATAATTGTCTTATTGGAAGCTTCATATGAAAATAATATCCTTTCTGTTGAATGCAATGGTCTTTGAAATAACTTTCTATTTCTAAGCCAGTGGATATTTGCTTTGCAGTGCTGTGACTATCTTTAAACCCAGAGATTCTAAACTCTTTAAATAATTCTAATAACTTTCTGATAGGTTTTATTGCAATGTCCACGTGCACAATTTTATTGCATGGTAATTCACTGACAGTTTACTGCCTGAGCACTCCCTGGCAGCTCCGATCCCAGCACGCCGACTGGAGAGTTACTATTTGTGCGGTTGCTGCCGAGATGGGCTCTGGGGATGGATGGACACGCTGGCCTCCCGTCGTGGTCCTGCCGCTGCTTCCATGAGGAGCCTCTCACTCTTTGGGGGCTGTGGCCTTGCTGCCATCAGTGCCTCCACTGCTGCCACCACCACTGTCACTGATCCGAGCTCAGATCTGGGCCTGGCTGTCCTTTTAGCATGCCGCCTGCTGTGCCCACAGGCCTGAACGTGTGCACGTGTGCCCTATTGCCCCTGGATCTCCTCGGCTCACACACATCCTTTGTTGTCTCGTCAGATGTTGCTTACAAAACACAAATTCAGCCCTGGCCAGTTTGGCTCAGCGGTTAGAGCGTAGGCCTGCGGTCCAGAGAGACCTGGGTTTGGTTCCCACTAAGGGCACGTACCTTGGTTGCAGTTTGTCCCTGGCCCCACTTGGGTCGTGCGGGAGGCAGCCACTTGATGTGTCCCTTTCACGTCGATGTTTCTCTCTCTTTTCCTCTCTCTCCCTCCCACTCTATCTGAACAAAAAATGGAAAAATGTCCTCATGTCCTCGGGTGAGGATAAAAAAAAAACAGAAAAAACAAACAAACAAACCCAAATTCAAGGACAAATTGATGGAGAATGTCAGGGTAGTGGTTGTGGAGCATTAAACCCAGCCTGAGAGTTGAGTGCTGTGTGGCTGTACAGGTTGCACACCGTGGAGTTGGCTCTGACTCAGCGCGTGTGTGCAGACCCCGTGGGGAAGCAGAAGCATCTTTGTGGTGGAAGCCAGAAAGCACTCTGAGTCCGGGACCCAGAGATCAGAACTGTGTACTAAAAATGGAAACCAGCATCCCAAGCTGTGAGGTAGGGGCACCAAACTGATAAACAGTTTGAAAGACTTATCTTCCCAGGGTACCACCATTACTAAGTAACTCAAATTAGTTATTGCCCCAAAACTCACCCTAGGATCTGGGAACTTAGGCCTCACGAGAGGTCAGCCAAGCATAGCTGACCACTGCCAGGTGCCGAGGTAGCAGAATTCTGCTGATACTTACAGTCCTCACGCTCTCATACAGCGCCAGAGCGTGGTGGGCAGTGTCCTAAGCCCTTGCCCAGCCAAGGAGAAGAATGGTCACAGGACAGCAACAGCAGGAAAGCAGACCTGGCCTGTGTGGGCAAACGTGATTTGTCCCTTGTCCAAGTGCTTCGTCAGGATGACAGGGGAGTTCTCTGATGACGGAGGTAGAATTTAGCTCTTCATTCAAGACTCTGAAAATAAGACACGTTTGGTAGTTAAGCTGGTACTGTGGAAAATTTGTATAACTTTATTTTCACATTACAAAAATCAATTCCAATTTGTAGAGACAGATGTTATTTAGAAAATACAGATAAGTAAAAATAAGAAATCCCACTTAGTGGGAATAACCACTGTTGAAATTTTGACATATGCTCTAGCATTCTTTTTATTTGTTTTTCGATATATATATTTTTAAATGTTAATTGTAGGAAAGTACAGGGAGTAACCTGACACTCAAGTACCCCATACCCTGAATAAGTATTTACATTTTGTTGCACTTGCCTCAGATCATTTTATATAAAATAAATAAAATATGACTGATAAAGTTCAAGTCCCTTTGATGTCCCACTCAAATCTATTTTCCTTCTTTCCTTAGAAACACTTTCCAGCATGAATTTATATATATTATTTCCATAAATCTATATGGATTTATATTTTGAGAGGAATGAAAGGTTTACCTATACTGTACATATTATTTCTGGAATTTGTTTTTTGTCACTCAGTGTTTGTCTATTGAGCTAATTCACTAATTTTAATTGCTAGTATAACAGAGGTTGGCAAACTGTGGCTTTGAGCATATACAGCCTGCGAGCAAATCTGGCCAAGGAAGGTTTTACATTTTTAAAGGTTGTTAAAATAAAAAAAGAAAATGCAATACAGACTTAGATGATCTATAAAGTCTAGAATATTTACTATCTGGCCCAGAAAAAGTTTGCTGAGCCTGTTGTATAGTATTCCTTTGTGTGAGTATACAACAATCCGTTCCCCATTGACAGACGTTGAGGTCGCTTCCAGTGTTTCACTCTATTTCTTTTTAAAAAAAATATGAAACTTATTGGGGTAGCATTGGTTAATAATATTATATAAATTCCAGGTGTACCACTTTATAATGCGCATCTGTATACTCTGTTGTGTGCTGACCACTGAAGTCTAGTCTCCTTCCATCACCATGTATGTTTCACTCTTACAAACAGAACTGCTGTGAACATCCTCACATATGTCCTCTGCGTGTGTGCAAGGGTTTGTCCAGACAAGTGGAATTGCTGAGCTGACTGATGTATGCATTTGCAGTTTGATGGCCAAATTCCCCTCCACAGTTGCTATACAAATTCATGGTAAATAAGAGGTATCACTTTTTTCCCAAAACTTCTTCTACATTTAATTTGATCAGACTTTCGATTATTGCCGATCTAATGGAGGTGAGCGGCTCGTTGCTTTTATTTACGTCTCCCTGCTCACTAGTGAGGTTGAGAAGCTTTTTCTAAAAATATTGGCCATTCAAGTTTCTGCTTTTGTGACTTGCTTTTCTGTTTTCTTCATCCCTCTTTCTACTGGTATTTACCTTTTTATTATTGTAGGAATTCTTCATATATTCTGAATTCTAATGTTTTCCCATATGGTTTGTGCTTTCTTACTTCTTATCTAAGAAATTTTTCCCTATCTCAAATCATAAAGATAGACTCCTATATTATGCTGTGTAAGTTCTGAGGTTTCATTTTTTTATATTTAGGTACTTCATCTATCTAGAATTTGCTTTAGTGTGTAGTGAGAGGTAGGAATTGAATTATATCATTTTCTATCTGGAATACCAAAAATTCCAACACCATTTATTGAAGTTCTTCCTTTCCCTACTAATTGATCATTTCTTCATTTATTCATTGAGTGTTTATTGAGGTTCTGTGTGCCAGGCACCATTCTAGGCACTGGAAAACAATGCAGGGGGAACAGAAAAAAATCTCTGTCCTCAAGAAACATCCATTCTAGTAGAGGATACAGACAACAAAGTAGATAGTGTGTCAGATGGTGGTACCAGCCATGAAGAAAAATAAAGCAGAGAAGGAGGACAAGAATTGTGGAGGGAGTATTGTTCTCATAAATTGGGTGGCCAGGGAAGGTGTCACCTGCAAACTGGTAATGTGACATTTAAGCAGAAACCCAAAGAAAGTGAGAGAGTGAGGATGTGGATATATGGAGGAAGAAAGTTCCAGGCAAAGAGAATAAGTACAAAGGCTCTGTGGAGGGAGTGTGCTTGGTGTATTCAAGAAAACCAGCAAGGAGACCGTGGCTGATGCAGAGGGAGCCCAGAGAGATTAGTAGGAGAGGAAGTCAGACAGGAAATGAGGGACTGGACCCTGTAGGGCCTTTGGACCACTGTCAGGACTTCAGCGTTTAGTCTGAGTGAGCTGGGGAACATTGCGGGGTTTTGAACAGAAGAGGACATCATTTGACTTACATCTAAAAATGTTCACCTTGGTTTCTTGCTTGGGGAAGTCAGTGAAACTTCTTGTTACCTCAATTTTTCTGTCTTTGGTGTTGGGGATGTCTAATGCACTCTCTGCTCTTAGTTGATATGAGTCTGCTTTTATGACGCTATGAAGGGCTGGGCCTTCTTAGGGGAGAGGCTCCTGGTGATTATCATTGTCAGGGCACAGCAAGCATAATGGCAGGTGATCACAGCAGGCTGATTACAGTGACTCAATGGATAAAGGGCTCTGTCATGCGTCCCAGAGAATTCTGGGTACTTTGATGGATGCTCCATGATTAGAGTTATTTATTCCCAGAGCTTTATGTTCAAGAGACTGGTAATGAAATAGAACAGGAGCCAGATAGGTAGATATTAGCTAAAAGTTTGATTAACTGAAGAAAGAGAGAAATCAGTGACAGTCTTAGGCTGACATCTCTTGAGATCCCAATAGTTTGAACTTCACAGTATTTCTTAGTGGCAATTTCTTTATCAGGGCAATTCCCTGTGGTCAGTTTAGATTTCCCCTACTGTGGTGCTCTTGGCCCCTTAACCTTCCTCTATTAAAACACTCATCACATAATCACCAGTTTGATTACAAGTGATTTCTTCCAGATGGTGAACTCTGTGAGAGCAGGGACTGGGAGTGTCCCCTAGTCTGGCGGACAGTATCTGCTGGAGAAGATGAACAATAAGTATGTGGTGAATGAATGAGAAGCTGTCTTAGGACATGGAGCTGTTGTGTGTGATACACAGCTGGTCTGGGTTCTTGGGCTTCTTCTGTTGGAGAAGGTGTTGTTTACTGCGCTCTTCTACTGGGACTGTTTGGTTGGTGGCCCCATAGGAATTTTCCCAGCTGTCCTGGTCGCCTCCTGGGTTTGCTTTCTGGTGGAGTGGAGACCCTGGGGACCCCTGCAGTAGAGCACAATGTCTGGAGCAGCGGCAGCCTGCAGCTACGTGGGTGTGATCTGGAGGCCAAGCCCGTCTTAATCTCTGCGGCAGGCTGCTGACAATAAACAAGCTTTCCTCCAGCAGCTGTTGACAGTCGCCTCCCACACAGCCCACCCAGCCTTACCCCGAGATGGCATGACTCCCTCCCAGTTGCTCTAATAATAACAGCACTATATTCTCAGCCAGAGCTTGGGGGCTTCACTCACATAGACGTTGTTCACTTACCATAGAATGGGAGTCAGAGGAGCATAGAAACACAGAAAACTCTTTGGACATTTATTTAACCATTTCCAAGTTCATTTGTTCAGGTTCAAATTCTCTCATTTCCGCTGCATGTCTTCTGGTTACTGAGCAGTGGAAAGGGGGCAAGCAGAGTGGAGGGCCAGTGAGAGGCCTGGGTGTCAGGTCCAGGTTTGGGAGGCCCATCCGGAGACCTGGGCAGGAGGGAGGCTGGCCAGGCCGGCCCGCAGCCAGGGCTCTGGTTTCCCTAGGCTGCGGGCCCAGCGCGGGGGCTTCTTGTGTGGGCAGGCCGCTGCACCGGGCATGGGAGGGGAGTCATGCCTGCTGGGAGCAGCGGCCTCAGAAAGCTGAAGTAAGAAGCACAGGAAGGGTTGCTTTCCTTCTAAGAAGCTTCTGCTTCCTTCTGCCTGGGCCTCTGGGCTCTGCTCTGCAGCAATGCGGGCGTGCTGCTCAGCCCTCCTCGGGTGCTGGAGGCCCAGCCCCGGAGCGGGCGTGGGGACCCTCGGGCGTGGGGACCCCCCAGCACCGCCGCTGCCAGCCCAGGCCGCCCGCGCACCCAGGCCCGGGTTTGCGTTGCGCAGCCGCCCGCACTGACCGCACTTTTCCAGCTTGGGGGAAGCACATGGAGAGGCACTTTTAGAAACTCATCCACATCTTCCTGCATCTGAGGCTGCGGAGCAGCTGGGAGAAGGAGAAATGAAAAGGCCACTAGTCAATGGCCCGATTCCTAGGCCCCTGTGTGATTATGGGTCGGCCACACTGCCCAGCTCATTTTCCCAGGAGCCTTGCCTCATGGGGAGGCGGGGCAGCTGTTGAAACCGCGTGCCCCAGGTCTTACTGGGCTCCACCTGCCTGGGAGCTCGGCCACCCTGGCAGATCCTGGGGAAGTCTTTACTTCCTCCCTAGTTTTTTTTGTTGTTGTTGTTTTCCTTCCCTGTAATACTGCCGTAATTTTCACTATGGCTGAGTAAGATTTCGAGTTGGCCTGGACACTCTGCCCAGAGAACACAGGATCACACTATACCTTGGACTGCCTGAGGTTCTGTGAAGAAAAGTGCCCTATAAATCCAAGGCATTATTATATTTTCTTCCACTTTAAGGCTTTTATACTCACATCCAGTAGGGCTGTGTCCCTTGGCTGACGAATGAGGCCAGTCAGCTATCACATGCGAGTTCTCTCTTCTTAAATAGACTCAAAGCTGTGCTCAGAGCTCTCAGATAGATTCATTTAAAATTGCAGCCTGCCTGCCACTTCGAGGAAGGCATCATATCCGTCATCAGCCTGTTGATTGTATTTCTGCCGTCCATGGAGACACAGACGATAGCCCCCAGTGTAGAAACTCAACTAAAACTTTATATTGAACAATTGCAGAAAACTATATTGTAATTCACTGAGAATATATTTTGATGAGTAAGGAAACAACATTTCGAAAAGTAGGTCAGGGTGCTTTTAAGGAACCAAAAGAAGAAAAAACCCACGAGGCTCTCTGCAGGTGTACTAATTGGGCGGTGCATCAGCCTCCCATCTCTGTGCCCCTTCCCTTGTGTTTCTTTTCCATGCTGCTGTCTGTGACAGATCAGGAAGGGGCCCCAGGCAGCTCTCCTGTGCATCCTTCCCTATGACATCTCCTTTCTGCTTTCTCCCCACACACATCAGCCTCACTAGCACCTCAGCTTCTAATTTTAGCTTCTGTTTTGCATTTTTGTGTGGCATACAAGGAAATATCATGCAGAACTTAGACAGGAGAGAAGCCAGCCTGTTTGTGTCCTGATAAATTGACAGGGGCTCATATTTGGTAGCTGAAGGCTGGTAGTCAGAACAGGGAAAAGCAGAACGGTTGTGCCTCATCTGTGTTAGATAGCGGTCTCTACTCAGAATTCCATGAGCTACAACCTTTCTGTTCTTTTCCCTTTGTACAACTTCAGAAACCGCTGACCTTACTCCTAGCTTTGGAGAAGTTCAAATTGACACAGAAAATGGATGTATTTGGGGAGCAGGAAAGAAAATGTCACATAAGAATACTAGTAAGAGTCAATAATCTGTTAAGACGAGAAGCTGGAAAGATCTGTGTTGTCAAACAGGCAGTGGACCATATCCTACATCCTGTCATGTGGAGTATCTCCTTGGGTGTCTTAAAGGATGGAGGAAAACTTTGGAGCAGAATAGATCAATGCTTATCAAAGTGTGGTAGCATCAGCATCATTTGGGAGCTCGTTAGGAATTCAGAACCTTGGGCTCCAGGCTCCATCTCTAATGAATCCCAATCTCCGGTGGGTGGGGCCCAAGAATCTGTATTTCAATATGTTCTCTAGGGGACTCGTATTCATGCTAAAGTTTAAAAACCACTGAGCTAGTCCGGCTGGTGTGGCTCAGTGGTTCAGCGTCGACCCATGCCCCAAGAGGTTGCTAGTTCGATTCCCATTCAGGACACATGCCCAGGTTGTGGGCCAAATCCCCAGTGTAGGGGCATGTAGGAGGTGGCCAATTGATGTTCTCTCTCATCAATGTTTCTATCTCTCTCTCCTTCTCACTTTCTCTCCCTCCAAAGTCAATAAAGGAAAATAAATAAATAAATAAATACAAACCACTGAGCTAAATGATCTCACAAGGTCTCTCCAGTTCCACTAAAAGTTGCTTTGTTCCTATAGCTTTTTCTATTTCTTCTCAGGTGGGGTTGCTACAAACTTCATTAGTGAAGAAAGAACCACCATCCTTTGTTATGAAATGTAACACACAGAAAAATGTGTAGGTAAAATATATAAAGGAAACTCTGTAAAACTAAACACATTAGAATAGAGAACCCAGTGTCATTTCCACCCAGGTCAAGAAATAGAACCTCACCAGCACCCTAGGAGCCCCCTTTCCAGTGGAATTCCAACCCTCTTCCCCACCCTGAGGGTAACCACTCTCCCCACTTCTGTGGTAATCACTTTCCTTCCTTTATGTTACCATCTAAAGCTGCATCCCTAAATAGCACAGGGTAGTCTTGCCTGTTTTTGACCTTTACCTAAATGGAATCATAAAATACACACTCCTTGGTGTCTCATTTCTTTTGCTCAATATTTTGTCTGCGAGGTTTCATTAAGTTTTCAGCACAGCAATTCTTGCCCTTTGTGGAGCTGCCAAACCCTCTCATTGTTTGGATCCACACCTAAGAGAAGCACAGATTTTCCTTTAAAATTACAGCAAATTAAAATTAACCTGGCTAATGAGAAGTTCATGGTGCTCCTTGAGCCCACTGAGTCCCCAGGATGTTGTGGATGAATGAGGACTGGGAATTACTGCTCCAGGGCTCCATCTGTGTCTTCTCTGTGCCAGGAATTGTACTGAGGAGATTCAGGAGACCCTTTGGAGGTGGTGCTTTGCTAAAAGAAATGCTCAGAGCTATGAGCTCTCAGGGGCCTCAAAACTCAACATTCAATTAGTGTGTAACATTGGATCAGGTACAGGATGACCCAGGGCTGTTTCAAAGCTACACGTGTCTGTCTTCACGTTAGTAACTCATTCAGGTTTTCTGATCCATCACACAAGCAACAACTGTGCAGAAGGCACATGCTAGAAACTGTAGAAAGATGGGACATCTGAGGCACAGTTACTGTCCATCTTTCCCAGTAGACTCTTGCTCCTTACAGAGGTTAAGAGCAAGGCCTTTTGAGTCAGACCAACCTGGGTGCTGGTCCTGGCTCTGCTACTTGACCTTAAGCTATGTGACCTTAAGCTCATATCCATCTCAAAAATGGAGGTTATAATACATCACGGGGGCTATTTTGATGATTAATTAGGAAAGGCTTGAAAAATGCATATTGTAGCATCTGGCTGATAATAATTTCAGCTAATAGTGAATGCTTTCAAAGTGCCAGGTTCTGCAGTCCTATATGATTAGTTCTTTTGTTACCCTCGATTTCAGGTGAGGAAACTGAGGCACAGCTAGGTTAAGAAACTTGCCCAGGATCCCATGGCTAGCATGTGGTGGAGGCAATCTAACACTGCAGTCTTTGCTCTTAACCACTCTGTGTATAGCCTGATAACTGTTAGCTATTTTTATCATTTTGATATTCTTGACTTGTTTCTTTCATCATCTATTTCAAACCTCTCATATGGCATCTAGCACAGCTGGGGTTTTGTCAGCCGCCTGTCCCGGATCAGCCTGATGAAATACATGAGACTGGCCTTGGAGCCTGAGAATAATGCCGTCTTCTTGTTATATGATCCTCTTTTTGGGTTGTCCCTCACAACAGAAGCTGGTGACGACAATGGTAGCCATGTTAGATACATAACAGAGGGTCTTGTCTGTCACTTTATAAAGCGCTAGTTTGCCCCAAAGCTGCCTGCCTCAATGAACTGGGATTCTGCAGCCGCGAGCAGTTAAAATGGTTTAAAAGTTGGAAACCTGTTCCTGAAAGGATAGCTGAAAAGAACCGGCAGTCATTTGGGAGTGGCATACCAATGACTCTAACTTTCAACAAGACATGAAAATTGAGTTTCCCCTGCCCGCATGTGGTGAGAGCAGAAGCAGTGTGTAGAAAGGGGTGAGCTTGACAGAATGCTTTTCTTCTATTGATGACCAAGGCTCAGTGCCCTGGAGCAGAGCGTTGAGAGGCTGCTGGGAACACGGTGCTTTCCTGGCCAGGAGCGTCGGCAGCTTGAGACAGGGGGTGAACCTCCTTTTTTTCCCCCTCACAATTTTGTGATAAGGATATTGTATCTTTGTTCTGTAGGTTTTTCACAAGATGAGAGGCAGAGTCAGGCCCCCCGAAGATATCCACATCCCAATCCCCGGAGCCTGTTTGTATAGGTGGAAGCTACCAGGGCTCTAAGAGAAGGGAGAGGCCGGAGAGCTGTTTCAGAGAGATCCGACGTGTCACTGCTGACTTTGAAGAAGGGAGAGGATCATGAGTTAAGAAATGCACGTGACTCTAGAGCAGTGGTTCTCAACCTTCCTAATGCCACGACCCTTTAATACAGTTCCTCATGTTGTGGTGACCCCCCAACCATAACATTATTTTCGTTGCTACTTCATAACTGTAATTTTGCTACTGTTATGAATTGCCATTGGAAATATGTGTTTTCCGATGGTCTTAGGCGACCCCTGTGAAAGGGTCATTCAACCCCCAAAGGGGTCGCGACCCACAGGTTAAGAACCGCTGCTCTAGAAGCTGGAAAAAGCAGAGGAATTGATGGTCCTCCGCAGCTTCCAGAAAGGAAGACAGGCCTGCTGACACCTTGATTTTAGCCCAGTGAGATCCATGTCAGACTTTTGACCTACAGAGCTATAAGATAATTTATGTCGTTCAAAGTCACTTAAGTTTGTGGCAACGTGTTACAGAAGCCATAGACAAATAATAACACATAGTTTAACCCATATGGCAAGAATATAATTTGGAAAATCAAACAGATTGAGGGAGGATTTTAAATTTTTTCTCCAAGCCCTGGTCTCTATATCCCAAGTTCATGAGACTTCCAAGCCCAGATGTATATGTTGGTGTGGCATGCATGGAGGTAACAGTGAAGTACCTATTTCTTAAGCCATCTTTAATGTCACCTGTCAACTGCTGCAACCTCTGGTGTCCCCTGCTCAACAGGAGGAGGTGAATGGGGACCACTTCTCTTTGTGCGATTGCCTCGCCTGAGCCTCTGCAGCCAGAGAAGCTTTTGAGGCAAGCATAGTAGGGCCACTTTTCAAGGGCAGCCTGAGTGGGTCTGCCAACTTTCTGTGGTTCTCTGGAGTTACCTTAACCAGTCCTGGCATCAGTCATGACCTGGCCCTTGGAGCCTCCTTGTCCCCTTCCAGCCCCAGCCCCTGCTTAGAGAAGTGAGTTTGCTCCCTGTGCTGAGTCACCTCTCAGACTTCGAAGTGGAGCTGGCAGAGAGGGAGGCAGAGCACACCAATAGCATCACGTGCAAAAGATGCACCAAGTTCCAGAACGAAGAAATGACATCACAGACTGTTCTAAGTGCAGGCAGGTAACACCAAATTGCTGACTGGAAAAAATTAATCTAGCTATATATTTTTATCAATTATATAGTTAGCATTTTATTTTATTTTTTAATATATATATATTTAAATGTATCTTTATTGTTGAAAGTATTACAGATGTCCCTCCTTTTTTCCCCATTGACCACCCCCACACCACCTTCACTGAACTGTTGTCTATGTCTATATTTAGCTTTTTAAAAGGAAAAAAAAAACTGTCAGCAAGTACAAAGAAAATCAAGTTTCACATAAAATGTGGTTTCCCAAAGCAAGTTTGTGAGGCCATTTCAGGGGCATGGAAGAGTTTCTTTCACAGCCTAGCTTAGTTGCTCAGGGACAAGGGTCGGAAGTAGTTGATTTTCTGTTTTCAGCCAAGGAAAAGTGACCACGAACACCCCCAGGGGCATAGAAGATTCTACATTTGACACCAGACTGTTAGGCCGGAGGATCCTTGGACTGCTCATCCTAGACCCTTAGCCACGTTTCCCAATCACTTGGGACTGGAGGTCCATCTCCTGCCCTTCCCACAAGGCACTGAATGCCCTGCAGCTCTCGGGTGGGTGCGGGCCAGTATGAGCGATGAATCTAGGTTGATGAACCAGTGTACCTCTGTTGGAGCCCATGGGTCCTACACGTTGGGGTGAGAGGTCACGGGCAGAAGGGAGCTCCCTGATTTTGTACGACTACAACAAGGGCCACTGCAACTTGTCCCCTTAGAGCAGTTGTCGCCAAGACCCAGTGTCCTCTTTCTGCTGTGGACAGACTGACAGACGCTTCCCAGGAGAGGGCTAAGCAGGCAGGGATGCCAATGAGCAGGAAGGTAGCCACAGCCTTTTCTGAGATCCTAGTCTGTTGTCCGTATCAACGAGGATTGAGTTCAAACCTACACTGGCCTGAGTGTGCCCCGGACAGCAGGAACCACAGTACTGGGACCCTGAGGAATCCCTGTATATAGGTAAGGAAGGCTCCCATCGACGAAGAAGAGAGTACCTTTCCCCATCTTAGGGAGCCTTGGCCCAAGCCACTTCCCTTCCTCCCAGAAGAAAGAAGGGAGCTCTCTTGGTGGTGAGCCTTTTTCTTTATCTAGGGACGGCACAGGACAGAGTCATGTCATTGTCTGCCTCCTCCCCATAGCAGCCCTGGGCCTTTAGCTGGGCCCTGGAATCACAGTGCGGCTGGGCCTGCCTTCTATGGACCATCTGCCGAGCTCCTGGCTGCCCTTCTTGTTCTGGCCACAGTTTTTCATTCTACAGTGAGTTCCCCCAAAACCAATTTCCCCATCTTTATAAGTGCCAGACTTTTGCCACTCCCCCTTTTTGCTTTTAACTATTTTTTTTGGTCTGCAAACTCCAGTTGAAATCAAACAAGGAAGCCAGAGTTGTGAGCAGCTCTGATGAATTCTCTAGCAGAGAACTTGGATTCTGTCATTAGAGGAGAGTTGGGGATTGCCTGTGATAATTATCCTCACCACTTCAACCACCATTCAGTCAGTTATAGAAGTGCAGGTCTCTGCCTGAACCTCCAGGGTTTATCCATTTGGAAATCTGTTTTCATAAGACAGCAAAGCTGGGCCCAGAGCCAGAAGCAGCATGCATGCAGGGAACTTCGGGGTCAGGTTCCAGAGAGCCGCTGAGGGCTGCTGCAGACACAGCTGAGGCAAGCTGGCTCCGAGTTCACTGGAGGGGCAGTGCCTGGGGAGATGGTACCCTATAAAAAGCTCAGAGGTCAATTTGGGGCTTCCTCTTCCTTCCCCCGGCCACGCTTAGATTTAGAACCATACTGGTGTGGACAATGCAGCTTTTCTAAAACAAGCAGTGTTGAAGTGGTTGGGGGCCTGGACTCCTAACCCCTCCATCTGGGCTCAAATCCTGCTTAATCACCAGGTGACTTTAGGCTCTGTGATCCCCCCACCCTGGGGTTTCCTCATCTGTAAACTGAAGATTTTACTGGCTGCCTTCCAGGATTGCTATGGGGTACAAGTGAGGCAACCTATGTTTAGCAAATAATAAGTGTGCAGTTAGTAGTGCCTTTATTGTAGAATTATCTGTTGTCATCACATCGTCATCATCACAGCCCGACATCGTAAGCTGGTAGGGTGAGCCTAGTATAGCCCTAAGCGAGCTCACCCTCAGGGGAGCCTTTCAGAGCTGGCCTCTGAGCTCTTTACAAGGCTGAGGCACACTCTGCCTTATTTTCAGTAGCACTTAATTGGAAGGTACTGCCCAAGCATTCACTTCCTTCTGTCATCATTGGAGCAGGGTCCCCAGAGGCCTATTGCAATCAGCTGATGCTGGCAGTTAGGGCGGTTGTGAGAGCTGTGTGCTGCAAAGCCAGACTCCAGCACGCTGAGTCACACTGCAGGGTCCGCCTGCCCAGCCAGTCACAGGCACAAAAGGCAGGCAGGGGATTTTAGTGAATGTCTCTGTTTAATGTGTCTGGATGAAGGAAGGGTAGGGTGGGTGTTAACGTTTATTAAACACTTTATCACCTACATTGCCCCTACAATTGGACTTTTATTTTGTTGAGCCCCACCCAAACTACCCAGTGGGGAATCTCTCAGTTCAAACAGCCCCTGACACCCTCCTTAGTGAGTCCTTGGGGACATTGGGAGGTGACTGTGAAGGGAAAACCACTGGTGTGGTCCTGGATCGGGGAACAATTCTTCTTTCCCCTCCCTCCCCTCACTCTGCACACACATTCAAGGTGGGGTTATGGGAACAAGAATAGAAAGCACACAGAAGGAAGTGACTTGCAATAGTACTATGCCATGAGGTCTGTTTTCCACAGTTGCTATGGATATCTAGTTGTTTCTGTTAATACCACTCACTGTCTGTTTGGACCTAGGATGTGAGGATGCCTCTAAAATATGCTTCATCATGGTCCCTGTACTTACTCCCTGTTTTAAAATCTTGGAAGCGTGAGGTTAAAGTGAAGTGGTTTCTTTCATGCAAGAATTCCAATGTTCCCTCTGAAATAATTGGAAAATAAAAAGCAACTTTGCAACTATCAAATTTCCCAAGCTTTGTAGGCAAGTGAGTAAAAAGAAATATTTGTTTAATAAACTGTATTTTTCCTGATTCGAGGTTAGCTTTTGATTTTATTTCCTGAGTGAACACATTTTTCATTTATTTGAAGAATGAGTCAGGTAATAAAAAAGGATCCAAATCGACATATACATTTCTTCAGGTAGACAGATATTGGTCCGCCTTATTGATAATTAGGAAATGCTGTTTGGAAACATTTGTTTTCCTCACCAGCAAGAATTTTTCAAGCCTTTTTTGGCTCTGATATGTCACAAGGTATTCCTGATTGTTCTTCCTCTTTTGGTATTATACCCTTGAGTAATTATCTATCCTAGGAAAATGGAAGGTGAGAAGCGATTCCGAGGAGTCATCTGGCCCAGCCCCCTGCTTCATCCTTAGCCATAACTGTATTTTCTGTTGATGAGTGAGACCATGTGAAATTGAGATTCCAGAATTTTTTTTTTGATAATTTGTTCCACTATTTTATTTTTTTTTCCCCTTTATTCACTTTAGAGAGAGAGAGGAAGTGAGAAGGAGAGAGAGATAGAAACATCGATGAGAGAAAACATCAATTGGCCACCTCCTGCATGCTCCCCACTGGGGATTTGGCCCACAACCTTGGCATGTGTCCTGACCGGGAACCAAACCGGCGACCTCTTGGTGCATGGGTTGATGCTCAACCTCTGAGCCACACCAGCTGGACTGTTCCACTATTTAATATCCCTTCCTTACTAAAATGTTCCCTGACTGCTTATGAGTGTAAGCCAAATGCCACACTCCTCAATGAAAGGCAACAGTTGTTCTTCAGGGTATAAATAATATCCTGAAGCGGGTCTAAGGGTTTATTTGGGTCCTCCCACAGCCTCCTCTTTCCTTGACCGATTCTTATTTTCAAACACTTAGAGGATATTTACTTACTCTCTATCTGTGCACCGCAGAGCCCCCAGGTCATCACATGCTCTGAGTACCCCTAACATGGTGCCTACGCAACACCCTCTTGCTCCAGAGCGTACGAGGAAAATATCCGTCCTGCTCGAGTTCTTCCATTTCTAGGTGTTTCAGCAGAATGGTTGGTGAACAGCAAGTGAACATTCGGAATAAATAATTTCAGAGGGCAGACATTCTAGGAACAAACGTTTTTGTCAAAGCTGAGTTATCCCTTTTCTATGCGAGGCCCCCCTAGCCACACCACATTGCACCTGTTGGTCCTTCTATAGCATGGAAAAAATGTGAGGAATTTCTTTTGCAAGCACGGTTAATACCAGAAGAGATCAGTGGAGTAGAAGCTGTGTTTGAGTTACCCTGAGAAATTTATTCTCAGTGTTGACATTTCCCTAACTTTGCATCTATTATTGAAGGGCTCAAGCTGTTCTGGGACTTTTTCCCATGCAGTCATCCACTCGTTGGACTTTGCATTATGGCTTGTGATTTTGGACGTTTACTGCATTTTAAAAAGGAAGTTAGTCTTTTTGTATATAATTTTTTTTTAAATCCTCACCCGAGGATATTTTTCCATTTATCTTCAGATAGAGTGGGAAGGAGGGGGAGAGAGAGAGGGAGAGAGAGAAAGAGAGAGAGAGAAGCATCAATGTGAGAGAGACACATTGATTGGTTGCCTCCCGCACCACTCCGACCAGGGCTGGGAGCCAAACCGCAACTGAGGTCCGTGCCCTTGACCAGAATCAACCTGAAACTCTTTGGTCCACAGGCCGATGTTCTAACCACTGAGCAAAACCGGCCAGGGCTGTATATAATTTTTTAATTTCAAAATTTCAGAAGTGTATAATTTATCAATCTTTTAAAAACTGTGGCTGAAACATATTGCAAACTGGGTATATTTAAAAACAATAGTTCATTTAAAACAACGCAACTTCTCATAATTCAGAAATGGTACTTGGAGCAGTAGCCAGCTGCACCTGCTAATACTAGAAAATGCTATGGACTTGAAAAGGCTTCTGGCCTTGACCTTCTCTTAGCCATTTTCTTAGTAATGTGTTTAGTACAGAGCTCCTGAAATTATTCTCTGAGGAATATAACTGTTGAAACTTCCTGTAGCCCTTTATTCTTACTGTTTCCTGGGATTTTAGTCATAGAAGTTGGTCCATTATTTCTTTGTTTTGGGAATCAGAGTAATAAGAGAGGAGAGAGTGGTAAGGGTAGAGATGGGCCTAGTGGTTTTTAATTTACAAATCCAGCGTGGCCAGATTTATCAGTACCCATCCCCACTTTCATCACTGGAGCCACTCTTGCTGACTCTTGCCCTCAAAATACAGTAAAAACAAATGAAAACAATACCCCCACCCCCACCCACCCATGGCTATCAAGAGACTCTTGCCTTTAATAAACCCCTGGTCGTCTGTGATTCACAGTTAAGGCCCAGCCTCTAAGGTCGGGGAGGGCAGGATGAGATTGTCCAGAATCTCGTCTAATCTAGCCTTTCCTGAGTCACTCAGAAGTATCGCACAGTCTCTGTTTCTGTCATTGTACTTGGTCAAGAGTGAAGCCCTCTCAGGACCCATGTGTGTCCAGGGAGTGACATGGATGTTCCTGATGTTCACGGACAGGAGGGCTCTGGATGCCCAGAGCGCCTTTATCTACCCAGAGCCTGACTGACATCTCTGCTCACTTTTATATCTGCTCAGACGGGAGTGCATGACCTCGTTCTATAAATACCAGCCTTGTTTAAATAAGAGCTGCCTTGGACTGGTGGCCACCACAAATCCCCCAGATGCACGAGGCAGGCGGCCCCACCCTGGCTGGGAGGTTTGCTCTGCCTCCCTCCGGGAGAGGGCCGGAGGCGTGGGGGCAGGGCCCAGAGCTGCCATCACTCGGCCTTTCTTTCCACACATGTGTGAGGCCCTGGATGAGGGTTGGGGGGATACAAAGATGAATAAAACTCAGTCCCAGCTCTCAAGGAGCGTACAGCGTGGTACAATAGATGAGATATGCACAGATACTTATAATACAAAAAAGGAAGAAAAACCATGGGGAAGGAGCACGAGCAGGAGAGCACTCCCTTCCAAGCGGGGGAGGGGGGGGGTCACTGCAGGCTTCCTGGAGAAGGAGCATTGAGCTGAGAGCGAAGATCAGGCAGGGTTTGAACACAGGAAAATAGGTGAGCTGTTTAGAAAAACATTACTTTGGAAATAAATCAGAGAAAGACAAAGACCAACGATTTCACTTATGTGGAATCTAAAGAACAATATAAACGAACAAACAAAAGAGAAACAGACTCATAGACACAGAGAACAGACTGCTGGTTGCCAGAGAGGAGGGAGATTGGAAGACTGGGTTAAAAAAAAAGTACAGATTGGTAGTTATAGAACAGTCACAGCACAGGATGTAAAGTACAGCATAGGAAATAAAATTGTAATAACTATGTATGCTGCCTGCTGGGTACTGGAAATATTAGTAAAGTATATGATTGTCTAACCATCATGCTGTACACCTGAAACTAATACAACATAATGTTGAATGTAAACTATAGTTGAAAAATAAAATTTATAAAAAAGAAAAATATTATTTTGGATCCCTAGCTTACACACCAAATTAAATTCCAAATCCCAACAGTTTAACATAAAAAAACAAAACAAAAAAAACAACTCCCCAAATACTAGTAGAGAATATAATTGAACGTTTATGTGATCTCAAAATGGGGAAGTTCCTTTTAAGTGTAAAAGAAAATAAATAAAATGTAAGAGAAAAGACTGCTTTTGACTATAATATAAATATCAGAAACATCCCACACAAAATAAAAGAGTGAGGGACAATGGGGAAATATTTGTTAGTTGTAATAGCAGATAAAGGATTAATATCGCCCATCCGGTGTGGCTCAGTGGATTGAGCATCGTCCCATGGACTGAGAGGTCCCAGTTTGATTCTGGGTCAGGGCACATGCCTGGGTTGTGGGCTCGATCCCCAGTAAGGGGCTTGCAGGAGGCAGCTGATCCATGTTTCTCTCTCACATTGATGTTTGTATCTCTCTCTCTCTAAAAAATCAATAAAAACATATTTTTTAAAAAGGATTAATATCAATATAGATAGCTCACATAAAATAAATTAGAAAATTAAAAATCCCAATAGAATAATGGGCAAAAAGCAATGAGTAATACACATAAAAAGAAATGTAAGTGGCTTATGAAGTTGAAAAAATTCCCTATGAGTAGAAATCAAAGAAATGTAACAACCAAGAAATGTTACTTCTCCCCTATTAATCAGAGCAAAGTTGGATTTTTCTTTTTGATGTTTATTCCCCGATGTCCAGAAAGAAAAATAGAGAGGAATGGCCAACTCTTTCATTCAGAGCTGCCCTTTATTTTTATTTATTTTTTTATCCTCACTGGAGGACATTTTTCCATTTTTTGTTGAGATAGAGCGGGAGGGAGAGAGGAGGGGAGAGAGAGAGAGAGAGAGAGAGAGAAACAGAAACATCGACGCGAGAGACACATCTACTGGTTGCCACCCGCATGACCCAACCAGGGCTGGGGACAAACTGCAACCGAGGTACATGCCCTCAGCGGGAACTGAACCCGGGACTCTCTGGTCCGTAGGCTGATGCTCCAACCGCTGAGCCAAACCTGCCAGGGCCAGAGCTGCCCTTTAAAACTCATTGTTTCTTTAAGTGCTTTATAAACTTGGTTTAAAAATACACTTCAGTAACTTCTTGGATTAATAGACTTAAATTTGTCTTTAGATAAGTAACAGTGTGAAGTTTTGTCTTACAAATCTCTTAGATTCCTTTCCCTACTCCCCAGCCCTCAATTCCAGGGCTAAAGAGAAGCAGCAGATCTGGCCATCGGCTCTGGCCGAGAGCAGAGGCCAGTCTCCTGCAGCCCTGGGTCAAGTCTGCCTGCTACCAGAATTTTGTAAGGTCTGCCAGCTAAGACTGGATTTTACTTTTATTTTTCTTTATTGATTTTAGAGAGAGAGGAAGGGAGAGGGAGAGAGAGATAGAAACATTGATGAGAGAGAACATCGACTGGCCGCCTCCTGCATGCCTCCCACTGGGGATCAGGCCCACAACCTGAGCATGTGCCCTGATCGGGAATCGAACCAGCAACCTCCTGGTGCATGGGTCGACACTCAACCACTGAGCCACACCAGCTGGGCTGGATTTTACATTTTTAAATGATTGAAAAAATATCAAAGGAAGAATAAAATGTCATGTCATGTGAGAAACATACAGCATTTAAGTCTTAGTGTCCATAAAGAAGGTTTCATTGGAATGCAGCCACGCCCATTCGTTGGTGTGCAGACTTCCGTGCGTCAGCAGCAGGGCTGAGCCGGTTCAGTGGTAGGGGAGGGAAACATTCTCCTCGATCCTCTTGGTGTCCCTGGCTGAGTCTGAAAAGTAAACTGACAAACACAGATTAACAGGAGAAAAAAATACACGTTATTGAATTTTTACATGTGCCATGGAGCCTTCACAAGAGAAGGAAGACCAGAAGTGTCCAGAGCAGGAAGCTTTTATAACCTTTAGGCAAAGAAACACTACCTTTGTGAAGCATTGACAAGACAGAGAGGTTTGGGCTAGAGGCAGTAAATGGTGAAGAAGTACCTGGGCAGATAAGGATTAGTATATTTATTTATTAAAAAAATTTTTTTTCTTTATTGAGTTTAGAGAGAGAGGAAGGGAGAGGTAGAGAGAGATAGAAACCTCAATGAGAGAGAACATCAATTGGCTGCCTCCTGCATGCCTCCCACTGGGGATTTGGCCCACAACCTGGACATGTGCCCTGACCAGGAATTAAACTGGTGACTTCTTGGTGCATGGGTCAAGGCTCAACCACTGAGCCACACCGGCTGGGCAAATAAAGGTTAGTTTAATAAGGTTTGTTTTATACAGCATTCTGGGCCCTAAAATTCCTGCCAGAAAATAAGAGTATCTGCTTGCCTTCTGGTACAGGGTAGGCCTCTTCCATAGGGGAGGTTTACAATGTGTTTCAGGGAAAAAGGACAACTGGGGGAAAGTCTAAGTGATCTTCCTGCTTTTGCCATTTTTTAAAATTCCTTCAGCTTAAGGTATTTGCTATGCCAAAGTGCCATATTTTGGGGTAATATGTCCTGAACCTCATTACAACAGAGACTGCATGACCCACAAAACCCAAAATACTTATTGTCTGGCCCATTATAGCAAAAGTTTCCTGACCCCTGGCCTAGAATAATAGATATGGCATCTTCAAGGAATTTCAAGTCTACAAATACAAATTCAAATCTTTTTCACTTGACATTTTGATCCTCTCTTCCCTTTCCCCCTAAATCGTCATCTGTTCCAAAGAAAGCACTAAAAAATGTGGCATGAAGTGGACTGGAGGTTATGAAATAAGAATATCTCATCTTTACAGAAGTTGGGGCTAACAATTTTTAAATAGTGACTTGTCAACTTTGTAATTCAAAATAAGACAGGAGACTTTTATGTTTTTAGAATTCAAATGTTACATCTAAAACTGAAATCTAGTAGGAAAGAAATAAGCTTTCTTATCTATTTATGTTCTTTTAATTTTATATTTGATTTAGAAGTATCAAAATATAAGATATATCCTATGGTGAGTGATAATTTTGTGAAATTTGAGTATGCCGCTGATACACATTTTTAGTCACTTAGCCCCTTATCAAAGGAAAAATTCAATTTAGCAATAAAAATTTGAGAAATACAATTAATTTATTTGCTTATTATTCACATGCACGAATTCTTGTAGTTAACTGTTGATATGCTCCAGGATATACATAGGGTTGCTTCATACCATACAATGATGACAGGAATGGGTTTATCTTTTTCACAACTGGCTAGCTAGTACTTACACACCTAGCACATTGCCTGGCACATACTATTAACGGAAATGCACGTTTAATGAATGACTGTGGCTTGTTCAAGGTCTAAAGATATCAAAAACTTAAATTCCATATGTTTTTTGTATATGTATAAAAACATACACTAAATTATTTTGGATTCAATGAAGGCTAGCTATACTGTTTTTCAATGTATCAGTATTTTATTATTTATTTATTTTTGTTAATCCTCATCCGAGGATATTTTTCCATTGATTTTTTTTTTAGATAGAATGGAAGGGAGGGAGGGAGAGAAAGAGAAACATCAATGTGAGAGAGAGATATCGATTGGTTGCCTCCTGTGGGACCCTGACCAGGGCGGAGGATCAAACCTGCAACCCAGGTAGGTGCCCTTGACCGAAATCAAACCTGCGACCCTTTGGTCCGAGGGCCAATGCTCTAACTGCTGAGCCAAACCGTCCAGGACGTATCAGTATTTTATTAACAATAACTTATACTTTCACGGAAGTTCATTAATATTATACCCCTCAACTGAGAAGCTACCATGAGAAATCTCTCTAATATTATTACAATTGATGATATTTTTTGCTGTTTTGAAGAAGTTATAACAACATCGATTTTCAAACACTATATATTTTTTCTGATTGAAAAAGTAATACTTATTCACAAGAAATTCATTGACTATAGTAATATATAGGAAAGTCAATGATAATTTTGCCCCTGGAGATAACTCTATTAACAGCTTTGGCTATCTTTCTTCAGATTTTTTTCTATGCATACATCAAAGTGTATAATAATTATTCTTTTACTAGAATATGAGTGTACTACACATACTGTTTCTAAATTTGTTTTTGTTCTCTCAAAGTCATGTTTCCATGTTAATACCTAAAGATCTACTTAATTATTTTTAGTGACTGAAAACCTTCCGTTATATGAATCCACCATCATTTATACACAGCCACTTTCCTGTTGGCAAACATTTGAATTACAATTAATATTATTTTTTAAGTGCTTTAAGTGCCGTGTCATCTTAATGACAAACAGCTGCTTAAAACACAATTCTTGAGAGTCTATCAAGACACACACATACACACACACGGAAGGCAGAGTAAACCAAGTGAGTACATTTTTGTTTAAGCAATGCTAGACCTTGGTGCATCCTGGGACTTTCTGGCTGGAGGCCCGTGGACAACTTAGCATAGTTGATGTAACAGTGTAATTATATGTCAGTGATGTAAGTATGTAAAATTGCAAACAAAAGGCTTTGTTTTAATGGCATAACCACTTTAGAGACTGATCGTGTTAGAGCTCTGGAGGGTTTCCACGTTTAGAGAGGGACCTGGAAGCTTCGTTGGGATCTAATTTATGAAGGAAACAGTCCCCTTTCACCGTCTTTGTAAGGAACCATTCAGTGGTGGTAGCCCTGGGATATTTTAATGCCTCAAACCTGAAGAGAGTTGTATTGCAAATGGCTGAATGGGTAAGATTTGATCATTTGGATGGGCACAGAGAGCCAGTTAGGATTTACTGGATTTTGGACATGTCTTGCAACTCTACCAGTTTGATTAGAAAAGGAGCTGGAGGGTCCCTTTGGGAATGCCACCCCTAAAAGCTCCCTGTGTTCAACCAGGAGACTAGACAAACATGGATTGGCAATGGCCCCAGTGCAAAGTGAGATCTTGACTCTCTGGTTGGGCCACTCCCAGCCAGGCTTCTGCCAATTTACCCCTTTCCAGGCAAGTATAAAAGGCAGGAAGTATGCTTGGTGTTTGGGGACCTTATGAATGCCATTAGCTTTGTTGAATTTGGATTCCTTTATTGGAAATGTTCTAATGTGTGAGTGTTGCATCATCTAGAGTTACATATTAGTGGGATGAATGTCGCAGATGAGACTTTAGAACCATTTAAAAAAATAAATCATTGTAGCTTTCTTCTCCAAGAAAACACCAAATGGTGAATTACGCCAATGCTGCTGGGGTCCCGGAGGTCCTGGAGGCTCTGGGGGCCCCGGAATGGGCAGTGGTGTCTGAGAACTGGGGTTGAAGCAGGGGATCTTCCCAGGTAAGGGTGAGGACAAGCACTGGGTTCCTTGTCATCAAGCCGGGCCGCCTGGTCAAGGCTGTCAAGATCAAGTCCTTGGAGGAGATCTGTCTCTTCTTCCTGCCCATCAAGAAATCAGAGATCATTATTTTTTTTCCCCTGGTGGCCTCCCTCAAGGATGGTTTCAAAGATTATGCCTGTGTAAAAGCAGACCATCACTGGCCAGTAGGCCAAGTTCAAGGCATTTGTCCCCATTGGGGATTACAATGGACATGTCCGTCTGGGTGTTAAGTGCTCCAAGGAGGTAGCCACTGCCATCCATGGGACTATCACCTTGGCCAAATTCTCCATCATCCCCATGCAGTGAGGCTACTGGAGGAATGAGATCGGCAAACCTCCCACTGTCCCTTGCATTCATTTGGACTTAAAATTCTAGTGTTTAAATTGTAAATGAATCTACTCAAACAATAGCTACCAAACTACTATAAGGTATTGCTGATGATATTTCTTGACACAGTACCATCTGGCTTTTGTCTATTTCTAGCCCAAGTTTCTCACATTTTATTTTAACAATAGCTACTCAAATTTATCTTTTTTATGCCATTGTATAGCACAGAAATCTGTGTTTTTAACAAGGGTCATGAATTAGTATTATCAGGGAAGTTTGAGAAATACTGTTTTAACACACATCCTTGCTACATGTCCCTACAAGATCTCTGTATAGCAGTGTTTTCAAAACCTTATTTAAAGGTGATTTCCATTAAGAAACATAGTTTACCTTTAAAACCAGGACATGCAAATATTTATGTGTGCAGTAACAGAAACAAAATGTTCACAAAGCTATTTTTTTTTATCCTCTATTATTTTTCACCTTAAAATAAGGATAGTCAGGGACTCACTAAATTAATTTCAAGACCCACAGCTTGAAACACTGTCCTATGGGTTAAAGTTTATGTATGTATGTATGTATGTATGTATGTATGCATGTATGTATGTATTTTAGCTTGTTTTGTCACAATCTAGCTCTTATTTGTGTTTGCAAATACTTCCATGTGAAACTGTTTAATGACCATGGCTACTTAGTGCATGATGTGCCCTTTGCCTAAACTTTCTTCAAGTCTCTGCCCAGATATCACTTCCCTTGGGTAATTTCCCCTAAGTTCTGGAGCCACCAAGAGGTGTTTTGGCCTGGATGTTCCCTTTGCAATTTGTACACACCCAAATTAATACCTAGCATCGACCTTGCAACCCCAAAGTGATCTGTTTACAATGCTTGCCACTCTAATTATATCACACTCCTTGAATGTAGGGAACCCTTTCCCACCAATTTTTGTATTCCAGGACCTAGAAAGATGACTGTCACAGAATAGAAGCTTGGTAAGCAGGAACCCATGTGCCATGCATAAAGGAATGAGTATCCCATTGTCATGCATGAAGGTGTGATGGAAGGAGTGTTAGTGCAGTACCCAGAGCTCTGGACAGGACATGAAATGGGAAAGTAGCTTATGGTCAGGTTGAGAAAAAGGCTGAAAAGCAATGCTGGAAAACTTGGACTTTATCTTTCAACTAAAACAAAGGTTTTGTTCCTAAGTGGAATTATTTGACCAGATAAAATATCTGAGCTTGGTTATAGAAAGACAACTTTTTTTACATTTATTTTTTCTTTATTGATTTTAGAGAGAGAGGAGGGGAGAGGGAGAGAGATAGAAACATCAGTGAGAGAGAACATCGACGGGCCGCCTCCTGCATGCCCCACACTGGGGACTTGGCCCACAACCTGGGCATGTGCCCTGACCAGGAATTGAACCGGCGACCTCTTGGTGCATGGGTCGATGCTCAACCACTGACCACACTGGCTGGGCTAGAAAGACAGCTTTGACAGTGTGGTGTAGGATGCTGAGAAGGGACTGGGGGCTTAGACCTGAGGCTGTAGGAATAGTGCTAATGAGGGGTGGGGACTGGGAGAGACCACTGGGACCTATATTGGGTGAGACCTTGTGACTAGTAAGATGCCAGGGATGAAATAGAGTGAAGAATCAAAAATGACTTGGAAACTCAGCTAAGGGATTAAGGTCAATATCAATAGTGATAAGTCAGTTGATATGGTGAGATAAATATGGCACTTTACCACTGTGGTCTTTCTTCTAATAACCCATAACTTCAGTCTAATCATGAGAAACATATCAGAGAAATCCCACTTGAGAGATATTTCTGAAAAATATCTGGCCAGTACTCCTCAAAAGGTCATCAAAAACAAGGAGTGTCTAATTATAGCCAAGAAGAGCCTAAGGAGATATGACAAAATGCAATGTAGTATCCTGGATGGGATCCCAGGACAAAAAAAAGGCGTTAAAAATCAGAATAAAGCCTGGCCAGTGTGGCTCAGTAGATTGAGTGTCATCCCATAGATTGAGAGGTCCTGGTTCAATTCCCAGTCAGGGCACATGCCCGGGTTTGGGGCTCAATCCCCAGTAGGGGGCATGCAGGAGGGGGCCAATCGAGGTTTCTCTCTCACATTCATGTTTCTTTTAATGTTCTTTTTAAAAAAATCTTCACCCAAGGATAATTTTCTATTTATCTTCAGATAGAATGGGAGGGAGAGAGAGAGAGGAAGAGAGAGAGAAACATCCACGTGAAAGGGACACATCGACTGGCTGCCTCTGGCATGACCCTGACCAGGGCCAGAGACAAACCACAACCGAGGTACGTGCCCTTGACCAGAATCAAACCCGAGACTCATTGGTCCGTGGGCCAACGCTCTAACCACTGAGCAAAACTGGCCAGGGCTCTCACATCTCTCTTTCCCTTCCTCTCTCTCTCTCTAAAAAAATCAATAAAAATATATTTTAAAAATCTCAATAAAGTATTGACTTTAGTTAATAATAGCATGTCAACATTGGTCTGTTAGTTGTAACAAATATACCCCACTGACCTAATAACACTGACTTGGAGGTGGATGCTGTGGTTAACATCACCATGTTGTATGAATGTTACGTGGTCTATGGATGGTGGAGGATAATGATGTAGGAAATTCTACGAGGACTTGTGTGGAGCAGGAGGTCACCCTGAGGCCGTTGTTATGGTCTTGGGGTACTCAAAATCTGAAGGTTCGTATAGGAATTTATTTTTGCTGTGTATCTCTTACTTCCGTTTCTGGATGCTGATACTCATGTCTATCTCAAGTGTGCTTTATTCTTTGCTTGCCCTAACTCAGAGTTCTTACACAGGCACCATGGCTAACACCTTCATTTCCTATGCCTGGAACATTATCCCATCAGGTTATCTCCTAGTTGGCTCTTATCATTCAGCTCAAATGTTCCCTCCCCAGAAAGGCTTCTTTGACTACTATCCAAGTAGCCCCTCCCCAGTCTGCATTGCTTTGCCCTGTTGTGTTTTCTGCACAGCTCTCATGCTATCTGATATTTACTTGTTTGTTTACTTGTCCGTGTCAGATCTCCCCACTGGAATCCAAGTCCTACCCTGAAGGCAGAACCTCACCTGCTTTATCACTGCTCTATCCACGGTCCTGGACCAGTAGTACCTGGAGACGCTCAGGAAATATTTGCTACATGAATTCACTCAAAACACTGTCTTAGCTCAGGTTGCCACAACAAAGTACCATAAACTGAATGGCTTAAGCAACAGATATTTAGTTTTGGCAGTTCTGAACTGTGGGAGGTCCAAGATCAAGGTGTTGGCTGATTGGGTTCCTGGTGAAAGCTCTCCTCCTGGCTTTCTTCTTGCTGTGTCCTCACAAGGCACACACACACACAGAGAGAGAGAGAGAGAGAGAGAGAGAGATTATAGCTTCATTCATTATGGCTCCAACTCCTCTGCTACCCAGATATATTAGCATAGGGTATTAGTGATTGAAGGAAAATTGACCCTTTTATGGTATTTCCATGTCCCTCTAATATTCCCTTAAAAAAAAAAAAGAATAAAAGAAAGACATTAAGGAAATAATTCCTTCCCCAATCCTTTTTCCCCTTAGACGAAGCAAACCATGCAGTCAACAGAGCATACCTAAATGAAATGCATCTTTTCCTTGGCAGATCTTAAAGGGAGTTAATTGATGGGACTTCAGACTGCCTTCCTCTGGCTGGAATCAGAGGGGGTGAGAATTGGCCACATTTACCCTATTACCCTTTTCTCTTACCCACTTTTTTCCCCCTCCTTCCCTCCCTTGTCTTTGACTCTTCTAATTCCCCTGGTCTGGTGTGGGGGAGCTGCGGTGTACTTGCACACTCCAGATCTTGGGGGAGATATAAGAAATGACTTGGGGCTTGCTCTGGGAGAAACATCACCTCGAAGGTGACCTGGGGATCACTTAGTGGTTATGGGAGCCAGGACCTCCGTCAACTACAATAAATACCTTTCTGGCATAATAGGAGAATGAAGAATACTCTCTTGGGGGCCAAAGAGGTTATTGCTATTGCTTTATATACATGTACACACACACACACACACACACACACACACACACACGGTTATTTATGTCAGTTGTACAGACTCAGTAAGTAACATTGAATTAATAAATGACAAAGTAAGTTTTTTAGTTATTGACTGTAGTTGGTGACTAAAAGTTGAACAAAAATGTTTTACCCTTTGAGAAAAGGTCTGCAGAGAAAAGAAAAGGCCAAGAGCAGAAAATTTCAATAAGGTTACGAAAAGGGACAGAACTAGATACTTGGAAAGAATGGAATTCCCTCATGTGTGCATTTTCCTAAGTCCTCTGCTTTTCCCACAGGAGCCTCCAGGGCACCTGCATGTACAAGTGGTCCATTTTTCCTGACTTAGGGGAACCAGTTAAGTGACAAAACTCTGATGAGGGAGGCCTTACCAACTGCCACAGTGTGGGGTAGCCTTTGGTCCAGGGAAAGCAGGAACCAAGTGAAACTTGGATGCACTCATTCTGCGCATTTCTACTGATCGCTGCTCTGTGCCAGGTACTATTCTAGGAGCTGGAGATAAAAATCTGCCCCTTCATGAACTTACATTCTAATGGGGAGAGAAAGATGAAAAATATGTAATCAAACAACAAGTAAGTGTTATTAGGAAATAGAACAAAGTAAAGGGTAGAGAGTGAGGAGAGTGAGTAGGGGCCAGAAGTCTGGAAATTGCGGCAGATATGCAAAAATTTAGGGGAAAAGCATTTTAGGCAGAAGATTAGCAAGTACAAAGGCTCTGATGCTCTAAAGGAGCACCGTGTGTGTGTGTGTGTGTGTGTGTGTGTGTGTGTGTGTGTGTGTGTGTGAAGGGGCCAGTGTACGTGATGCCCCACGAATGGAGGAAGAGTGGAAGGAAATGAGGTCCGAGAGTGAGCATGGCCAGGCCACATGGGGCTCTCTAGGCCACGGGAAGGAGTTTGAATTGCAAAGGGAAGCGAGGATAATTTTTTTGGAAATGGTTTTATTTAAAATATCTTATTTCAATATATCTAAAAATATATAAAATGTACCTACTGCTGATTAAATCATTTTTCTCAGTGCATTTATATTTCAGTATTTTAATACCATTTTTAAAATTTGGGGCTTCTAATAAGTAAATATGTTAAGTATCATAGAAGCTAAGAAGAAACAGAAGCATACCAAGCCATGGTGATTTTTTAAAGGGTGGATCGATTATGCTCTGATTTGGACAACCTCCCCTCCCCCCCAATCTGGCTGGCAATTGTTATGTAGAAAAAAGACCATTGGGAACCAGAGCAGAGGCAGGATAACCAGTTAGGAGGTACTTGCACTAGCTCACTTGTGGAATGGTGGCTGATACTTGGCTGGGATCAGTGGAGATATACAGAGAAGGTGAGACACGGCCAGAGCTGGTTTATGTCTTGGAGGCGGGGTGATAGGGCCTGCTGAGGACTGGTTATAGAGGATGAGAGGAAGAGGATCCGGGATGACATGTAGTTTGGGGCTTGAGCAACCGAATGGAGGTAGGGCTACTGAGATGAGGAAGATTAAGGAAGGAGAATGTTTAGGCTGTGGAGTCCAGTTTGGTTTTTGGTCATTTTAAATTGGAGTTACTAGACATCTGAGAGGAGAAACTGAGTAGGTAATTAGATCCAAGGTCTTTGGGAATTATTAGCTGCAGTCTCCTTGACCCTTAGGATGGGCTCAAAGCCCTGTTCCGTATTTCATGAACTCCAAAGCCCTCAGGATGATTTGGGGGAATTTCCAGGTAGAAATAATGGAGGCAGTGGCTGCATTTGCTGTTGTCCTTTCTAGCTCCAGTTTCTGCTGCTTTAGAATCAGTGCAGTTTATGGACCATCTCTTCTTCCTCTGCAATACCCTTCCCCCGGAGAAGGAATTCAGCCACTTCCATAATTTCCACATTAAGTTAAGCTATTGAGTGTGAAAGAAACTGCATTAAAGATTTGCTGGAGACAGAAGTGAATGTGTGTATTTGGGGAGAGTGTAGGGTAATACTATAGTAACATAAACAATGTTAAATGGAATGTTAGTCCTGCTGTTTTTAAAATGTGTTCGGTCTTTCTACCTGAGGGATATTTAAGAATATTTCTAGGGCCCGGCTGGTGTGGCTCAGTGGTTAAGCGTCGACCCATGCACCAAGAGGTGGCCTGTTTGATTCTCGGTCAGGGCACATGCCCAGGTTGTGGGCCCAATCCCCAGTGGGGGGTATGCAGGAGGTGGCCAATCAATGTTCTCTCTCATCAATGTTTCTGTCTCTCTCTCCCTCTCCCTTCTTCTCTCTCTAAAATCAATAAAGAAAAAAAAGAATATTTCTAGGGCCTTGTTACACCTTGCATTCCCAGCTACTGGACTACTCCAGACAGGAACTACGCTCTTGCCAACCCTGCCCCACCCTTCCCCCCAAGACAGCTCCAGACCCATTTTTACATATTCAAATCTACCAAGAACACAGGGGGAAAAAGACTTTCATTAAACAAATCTCTCTTTAGAAAACATTTGCTGTTGGCAAAAAGCAAGCCTTTCTCAACGGTAACAATCCTTAAAGAATCCTTGAGCTCTTGTGTCTATTCTGACATTCAGACAGCTCCTGGTGGGGGGTGGGGGGTGCAGGGGAGGAGGTTTGGTCTAGTTGCCCCTCCCCAGTCACTGATCTGGGGAATGGGGAAAATATTTCATGCCCCAGTTATCCCAGGAGGCATCTTTTTTCTTTCTTTTTGATTTGAGAGAGAGGGAGAGATCAATTTGTTGTTCCACTTATTTATGCACTCATTGGTTGATTCTTGTATGTGCCCTGACTGGGGATTGAACCCACAACCTTGGTGTATCATGACAACCTGTAACCACTGAGCACCCGGCCAGGGCCCCAGGAGGCATCTTTTTATCACATGCCTGGAGAAGCCGGAGGCAAGGAAAGGAACGAGACTCCTCCCTCGGCACCGGACCAGTGCGTTATGGAAGAACAGTGGCCAGCGGGAGGCACTTTGCTTTGGGAGAGACTTGCACCTCGAGTGCTTCTGCTTTTCACAGATTTGGAAAATGACAACTAGAAACAGAAATACCCAAAGCACTAGACCTGCAGTTGACAGCACTTGCTTAGCTGGAGCAGAACTCGTCTGCTCTTTGAACACTGAATTTTAAGCACACCCAGACAAGGAGACACATTTTTCTGCAAGTGATATGTCCATTAATGCAGATAATGCAAGAAAGTGGTGGAGCTAATCAAAATGAGATGTGGCCAGAGGAACTACAGAAGCAGACCAGATATATTCAGCGTTCTGTGACCTCAAAACAAAAGCGGAGACCCTCCCCTCGAGGCAGAGTGACAGGCTTAACAGTGTGTCCTGGAAGGCGTGGGTTTCTGGCCACCACGCTGGGTATATTAGCACTGGCTTTTAGCATTCATACTGATGCTGAAGTTAATGACAGATTATGTGCTATGGGTTCAGTTCTTCTTAGCCCTTTTGTTTTCTTTGTAGTATTCTGAGATAAAAGAACCCTTGAGAGAACCTTATTCTTGTGCCATCAGTCTGGCTAGATGATGGGAAACCAGATAAGCTGCCCTTTAAAGACATGTTTCCTAATGAGGACCCATTCCCAACTGATGGCCCTGCCCTTGGAGAAATGCCACCTATTACCCACTCTTGCCTTTTCTGGGTTTCTCCCTCTGTCTCCATCCAACTCTGCTCCTCTGCTTCAAAAGATTCCTTTCATTCTGCCTCTCACCAAATCAAGTACCCAGGTCCTCAAAAAACATCCTTTCTGTTCAACGTCATTTCGTTACAATGTTTATGAGACGTTGCAGGAACTTATTTCTTGTTTATATCAATTCGCCTGTGGAAAAGTGGCTTTGTTATATGTCATTTTGCTTAAAGTCAACAACCTATTGACAGTGTTAAGTGAGGACTTATTGTAGTCATTTTTAATCTATTTTGCTTCCCATACCCTTTTAGGAAAGCTATAGACCTTCACCCAAGAAAAATGTGTGTATAGAAACATACATTGTCGGGGCTGCTAAAATGCATCCATGGATGCCAGGTAAGGACTCTGCCCTGAGGGGCTGCACGGTGGTGAAGGAAGTGGGGAGGGAGTTACGGTTGTTCCATTGGTGGAGCAATGACCTTGGTCTGCCCTTGCTGTGGGGCTCTGGCAACTCTACTTTCTGCTTTGTCATCTGTAAACCTGGCAAGTCTTCCTATTCCCTTTTCTGTAAAATCAGGTGTTTGGATTAGATGATTTCTAAGGTACCTTCTAACTGTGATTCCTTGTTTGTCCCTCCCTGCCAGCCCCATATCATGTGCTGTAGTCCAGCCATTCTTCCAGTGCCCTGCTCTGAACGTATCCCGTATATATTCCTCCTGAGAGGACACGAGAAAAGAATATGAAACAAAAAGTTTTCCTATGCCATCTGTTAGCCCAAGTCGAAAACTACTCATATTAAAGAATATCATCAAATCACTTAACAATTAATCCAAAAGAACGCCTGAGCGGTTTGCATTTTACAACAAACTTTATGTGTCCCAGACATTCTAAGCTCTGATGCAGACCGCAGGGGAAAAGTCATCATTCTCACTTTCCCTTCCTTCTCTGTAGTATCCTTGAATACTCATTGAGTTCCCTCTGTGGGCTGGGTCCTGTGGATATAAAACTGTGCACAGAATTTGTCTCTGCCTCTTAGCAACCCATGTCCTAGCTGGGAGAAGATGACAAAAACCGTCAGTGCACTGCTCTTGCTGTGTGTACAAGGCACTGAGGCAGCATTCCTTAGGACACGGTCTTTAGACATCTGTGTGTACAGTCAGGCAGATGCCTGGGTCCCACTTAGATGAAGAGCACTAAGGTCCTAGAACCACAGCTCTGTGGGAACGGAGGAGGGGAGTGAAGCTGTCTTTCTCTTTGCAAATGCAAGTGTATATATTTATAAATTATTTGAAAAACTTAAGGGAGTTATTAATAATATTACCAACCCATCTGCTTGACAAACATTTCTAAAAAAACAAACCTGACTATACAAATTATTCACAAGACTCTGGAGCAAAGAATGCCCTTGGAGGATGCTTATAGCAGAATAAGTTGGCACAATCATTTTGGAAAGCAATTTTGGCAATATCTAGTATAACTGAAGATATGCATATATTATACTTCAGCTGTTGTACTTTTGAAAAATTCTCATGCATGGGCTCAGAGATACATGAATAAGAACAGTCTTTGCATCATCATTTATAATCGTGAAAAAACTAAAAACAATTTAAATGGGCATCAACCGGAATCAGATTTGAAAAATTGGCATGTTGTATAACAGTAAGAGAGAATAAATTAGAGTATCAATACAGATAAATTTCAAAAACAAGTTAAGGGATATTTTCAGCATAATATGATTTATGTGAAGTTTTAAAAATGCAAACCAGCCTGGCCAGTGTGGCTCAGTGGTTGAGCATCGACACATGAACTAAGAGGTCACTAGTAAGATTCCCAGTCAGGGCACATGCCCAGGTTGTGGGCCCAATCCCCAGTGGGGGGCATGCAGGAGGCGGCCAATCGATGTTCTTTCTCATCAATGTTTCTATCTCTTTCTCCCTCTCCCTTCCTCTCTCTCTAAAATCAATAAAGAAAAAAAATATATATATATATATATTTTTTTTGTTATCCTCACCCGAGGACATTTTTCCATTTTTTGTTCAGATAGAGTGGGAGGGAAAGAGAGGAGGAGAGAGAAACATCGACATGAAAGGGACACATGGGCTGCCTCCCGCACGACCCAACCAGGGCCAGGGACAAATTGCAACCGAGGTACGTGTCCCCAGCGGGAACCGAACCCGGGTCTCTTTGGACCACAGGCCGACGCTCTAACTGCTGAGCCAAACCGGCCAGGGCTAAAGAAAAAATGTTTTAAAAAAATAATAAATAAAAATGCAAACCAATGCTATATATTGTTATGGATATATTCATATATTGTAAAAGTATGATACTGAAAAGATAACCAATGCTAACGAGTATGTGGAACAGTTGGAAATCTCATCAACTGCTGGTGCTGTGCTAATTAGTGCATCCATTTTGGAAGCTGTTTGGCACTTCCCAGTAAAATTGAATGTATGCAGATATGTGACCCAGAAATTCCACTTCTAGGTATACACTGAACAGAAATACATACATAGATAGACCACGACTCATGTACAAGAATGTCCATAGCAGCACTGTTCACAGTACCCCCAAACTGGAAACAACCCCAACTGTTGCCTGGATGACTGGATGAACAAACTGTTACGTTTATACAATAGGATGCTACACAACAGGAAGGCAGTTGAACAAAGTAGAGGACGAATCTCACAGACATAATGCATATACAGTAGGATTCCATTTATATAAAGTGAAAACCAGGCGAAATTGGTTAGTGGTGATAGACTCTGGATGGTGGTAGCTTTTATGGGAACAATGGTGGGCTGGGAAGGGGTCCCTAAGAGGCTGCTGAGGTGATGGTCATATTCCATTTCTTGATTTCAGAAGCAATTACATAGGCGTATTCACTTTGTGAAAATTCATTTAGCTCTAAATTTATAATCTGAGTAGCAGGCTATACTTAATCAATGTTTAAAAAACAGCTTATTTGTGGACAGTGATCTATTCCTGAACTTGTTATACAGCTTCATATTCCAGTCCTGGGGAATAAGCCAGACACCTTGACCGTTGTGTGTTTTCATTGTAGATTAATTGGGAAATAATAAAATAGCTGCTATCCTTGAAGACCTGTGACACTTCTGTCCAGGGTATATATTTGATAGCAAGGGGCTTGAAGTCAGAAGATCTGACTGTTGGCTCTATCATCTGTTAACTCTACAGTTTTGGAAATGTCATAGTATTCTGTCTGACCTTACTTTGGTCAACTGAGGACTACAATCATGTCTTGTTTGGAAGATTTTACAAGATGTATCCATGAACACATTTTGTAAAACTTAAGGAGCCACAAATTTAATTTATTATGATCCAACAAATGTGCAGCAAGATGATATTCATGGCTCATAATGTCTAATGTTAGAAGGGGCCTGGGGTCTTTAATATGTGTATCAAAGGATGGAATGAGCCTGAACAGGATCTGAAATTCAAATTCCTTTTTTCCTGTGTAGGTTGGGGAAGGATTATGTGATGGTTAATTTTATGTGTCAGCATGGTTTGCTGTGGTGCCTGGTTGATTTGACAAATACCTCTAGATGTGGCTGCGAGGTATTTTAGATATGGTTAACACTGAAATCAGTAGGCTTCGAGTGAGAGCAGATTGCCCTTCATTATGTGAGTGGACATTGTCCAATAGTTGAAGTCCTTAAGAGAAAAGACAGATCCCCCCATAAGGAAGAAATTCCGACTCCAGACTCCCTTTGGACTCAAGATTGCAATATTAACTCTTCCTTGGGTCTCCAGCCTGCTAGCCCACCCTGCAGATTTTAAACTTGCTAACCCCCACAAATTCATGAGCCATTTCCTTAAAATCAATCTCTCTCTCTCTCTCTCTCTCTCTCTCTCTCTCTCTCTCTCTATATATATATATATATATATATATATATATATATATATATATATATATATATATCTCCTATTGGTTCTTTTTCTCTGGAGAACACTTACAGTGTAGGTAAGGCAAAAAAAGCAGGAAAGTGAGAGGAAATTTTGTATGGCTATTAGGAAAAAGTGAATCTAGTGCCCCTTTTGAAAAGCGAATTCTGCAGGCTTGGGTGAACTGTTTTCTCTGGATTTCATATGAAAATGCAACTTTTTCTCTTACATTTTCCTGAATTTTGTATTATTTAAGTGACGGTATAGGTTTGCCCATTTAAAAAATACTGGTATTTTTCTTTCTGGGGTGTGTGTGTGTATGTGTGTGTGTGTGTGTGTGTGTTTTAAACATAGTTTAGATCATTCTGTGTATTCAAAGTCACGTCCTGTTCTTATCGTTATACTCCCATAAGCATTTTTCTGTGTTGTGACAAACTGTCATTGACATCAATTTTAATGACTGCATATACAACCTATTGATAGTAATTTACTTACTCATCCCTCTGTTGTTTACCCTTGATTGTTGTGGATATGTTGATTGCTGTTACTGTTGTTTTAAATCATAATGTAGCAAGGTTTCTTGGGTAAAGTACAAAATTTGGAAACCTTTAGACCTGGGTTTGAATTTCAGAAATGCCACTTAGTGGTATGACTTAAGGCAAGCTACTCAACTGCTTTAGTGTGAGATGTGGGTGATACTCCTTAACTTTATAGGTTACAATGATTAAACTAGAAAACACGCCTAAAAGGCCTAGTAGAGTGCAGCAGTGCCCACTTAACCTCAGACACGACTAAAACCTCTACATCCTATGTGTTTTCCTGTACACACATACACTTACGGCTTCTCTTTGGCATGTCCAAATTGCCAGCATCACTACTCCTGTGCTTTGGGGCCATTATTAAGTAAAATAAGGGTTATTTGAATATAAACACTGAGATACCTCAATGGTCAATCTGATACCAAGGTGGCTGCTAAGTGGCTGACAGGTAGGTAGCGTGTACAGCGTGGAGATGCTGGACAAAGGGATGATTCACGTCCCTGGCAGGATGGAGTAGGATGGTGCAAGGTTTCATCACAGAACTCAGAATGAAAACAGTGCAATTTAAAACGTATACATTTTTTTTTGGAATTTTCTATTTAATAATTTTAGACCCCAATTGACAGAAACCGTGGAAAATGAAACCTCAGACGAGGGGGCACTACTGTCCATGCACATGGTGGGCATCCAGTAAATGACAAACACGAAACTTCCAATCAACTATACAGCCCCCAAGGGCAAGCAGTGCTTTTATTATTTCCAACATCAAAGCGGATTGATGACACATAGTACTCAGTACGGCACCGATGTGCTGAACTGTTGACTGTTCTGGTGAGCTTTACTGCAATTTAGAATTATTTTCTTGAGTGGGATTACTGGGTCAAAGGCTGTGCACAGGTAAGGCTCTTGAAACATGTTGTAGATTGGTTTCCCAAAAGGTTTGTATCGAAGTAAGTGGTTGTTGTGCAAACAGGAAGGTATTTGTACATGAAAGCATCAGGCCCCATCTGCCATGAATCATGTCTGTTGTCATAATCAGTGGCCTTGGCTTTGGGTCCTGCTGGCACCGAAGCTGCCTTCTTCTGTAGGAAATTGGGCTAGTCACCAAGATCACCTTGCTAGGGTCACCCACCAGGAACTGCCTATTTTAGGAGCCTATTTGAGAGTGAGGTGGTTTGGGTTTTGGTGCCTACTCCTGACCTGGCAGTTCTTGAATCCTTGACTTTGGGGGATAAATGTATCTCCAATAACATTTCGGTTGTACTGTAACTTCTGAATGTATAGAAAACAATTACAGAGGTGATTATTTACTATGTTTTTATGAAATTCCAGAGATCAAGGCATCAGGTGAATACCTCTAGGTTCCTATATTCACAAGCACCTTGGATACAACTCTATCAGCCAGATCCTGTGCTCCGAACCAGGAAGTGGTAGAGCCAGTAAGAAATAATCTTCGGCCCTGGCAGGCTTGGCTCAGTGGTGAGAGCATTGGCCCACTGACCAAAGAGTCGCGGGTTCGATTCCAGTCAAGGGCACATACCTCGGTTGAGGTTCGTCCCCGGCCCTGGTTGGGGTCGTGCAGGAGGCAACCAGTCGATGTGTCTCTGTCACATCGATGTTTCTCTCTCTCTCTCCCCCTCCCTTCCACTCTATCTAAAGATAAATAGAAAAATATCCCCGGGTGAGGATTAAGAAAAAAAAATAATCTTCACAGTTTTAGAGATTATAGATACAATCTTAATGGATACAAAATTTTGTATATTTATGCTTAGCGATTATGTCAAATATTCAATTTAGGCCTTCTACCAAGTGAAATACCCATGTACTGGGAAGAATAAAATGGCTATAGTATTTAAAGGCAGTATGAGGAAAAAATAGAATTTAAGTGTGTTGAAGCCTCCTTTTCCCCAATTTGATTAAAATGAATTAGCAATCTTGATTAGCAGAAAGGCAGAGGGACATTCCATTTTTTTTTCTATCACTGAGATGAAGCAAACTCTCTGGATTTGCACTTAGTGCAATAATCAGGAATATTTAATATTCAAAATATCTGCACATCCATATACATATTGTGTTGTAAATATGCCATTTAAATTAGACAACCAGTAGTTTAAAAGGAGGGTGGAGCCAGTGTACCCTTTTGAGATTTGACTATAGAAAAAAAGGTATGTTGCTTCCTTCCAAAAGATTTTTTTTCTTTTTCCTTTTGAAGATCAAAAGATTTTTGAAAGATAAAGGTTGCATATTCTCCACATAGGGTAAAGTAAGTTTTAAAAAATCAATTTAATTAAGCCTGACAAAAGAGATACCACCAACAGCACAGTTTGTGATATGCATTATGTGTATAAATGTGCAAAAACACTGTAATTTATTAAATAAATTTATGTTTAAATAAATTTAAATTTATTAAATAAATTTATTTAATAAATTTATTAAATTTATTTTATATATATATATATATATATATATATATATATATGCAGAGGAAGGATCGTATGCCTAATACATCAGGAAAGACAGAATATTTGAAAAGAAGGAAAAAAACTTTTGTTAGAAATTTTTCCTCTCCTTTCCTCAGTTTTCTTGGCTTTCAATAGAGGCTTGTCATTGAAAATTTCTCAAAGAGGAATTTGAAGCATAAACATGTTTGAGATGAGACAAGGTCTATTCTCGGTATGAGTCATGTGGAGGAAGTTGGTACGAGGCATTTAAAAAGGGTATGAAAATTATAAGTCTGACACAGGATGTGGGAGAAGTATTATGGAGATGGACTATACCAACAGACCATGGTAACTGGTATAAATTTGCTCTTAGACACTCAGACACAAGGAATGTCACATTTAAAAATTTTTTAAATATTGAATTAAATGTGACTCAACACCTCCGCCTAACCAGGGTGATTGGAAATCCACTTAGTCATTTTGTAGAGCTCCTTCCCTTTCCCTTGAAATTAAACAAAAATAATGCTAGCAAATGTATACTCAGAACTCACTCTGGGCCAGGCGCTGTTCTAACATAGTAATTCATCTTATTGCCACAATTCTATTTGAGGTAGGTCATAGTATTATTATACTCATTTTTAAACTGAAAAAACTATAGTACAGAGAGTAACTTTCACCAGATCACCTGGCTAGTAAGGGGCTGGGATTTTACCCAGGCAGTCTGGTTTGAGAAACTGTTCTCTTAACCACTATACTGGTTCCAGACTCAGTGCATTTCAGATTCACTGAGACAGAACCACCGTCTCTCGTAGGAGGGTCAGTATCTGTTGGCTCCATGATCTGACACCCAAAGTCAGAAAGCTGGTGGCCTGTGGTCAGACCTGCCAGCAGACATATGTTGTCCAGCAAGTGTAGTTAGTATCTGTCAACACTCTGAATTAATTGCTGACATTTAGAATATAGAGATTTCATTAAAATCTCAAGATTTCCAGCTTTTATTGAAAGATCACAGGATCTGGCAATACCGCCAAGTTTCCTAGTGTGCCATTAGCTCTCACTGTCCTCTGCATCTTCTCTCAGGAACAGGTGCTCTTGCTGTGTTTATATTCAGACTTTTTCTCATCGAGGTTACCTGGCAGACTCAGTAGGTCAGACTTGAAAAACAGAGGTCCCTTTCCCCTGCTTTGGGGCAAGGAAGCCTAGCCCTCCAGGACACCAAGTCCTGTCTGCCCTCCCAAGAGGTGGAAAGGAAATACACTTTTGTTCCTTCATGGTGCGTCAACCATGCAGACACAATTAATTTCTCACTAGCATAGCACAGGTATAACTTTTTGCTTTTATAAAGACTGAGATTGGTTTGGGTTTCCCCATCGTCTCCCAAGGCACTGAGATTTGAAGCCTTGGTGACCTTTCGGGCTCTTCCCTTATTTTTGCCTAAAAAATCGATCAACTGCCAAATCTCAGATTCCACCACCAGAACGCTTGTGCTTACAACCTCCTCTATGTCCTCCACACCCACCTCCAAGGTACCACTTTAGCACAGGCTCTCCTCTCCGCTGGCCTGGACCATCCCAATTCATGGCCTCTTCCCAGGTCTATGGCTCCAGTTTACCTTTTTTACTTTATTTTCCATCTCTCATCCTTATCCCCAGTGCTCAGATAACCTCAACTTGGTTGCTTTCCAGTACCTGCCCTGGTTTTTCCTACTTCTGTGATCATTTCATTCTCTCAATCTAAAATTCCTTTCCTCTCCTTTCACTTATTCAAATTTTACCTCTTTTTCAGTAGCCTTATATTTCACTTTCCCCTCGAATCTTTCCATGATCCCAACAGGAAGTAATTACTCCCTCCTTTAAAGTCCCACAGCACTTTACATGTACCCCTTTTAAAGCACCTACCACTTTCAATATGTGTTTACAAATATTGTCCCCACTTGATAGTAAATCTTTTGAAAATAAAGTTCATTTTTAAATCATTTTGAATGCCCATTTTGTATGCTCACAATTCCCAGAATGGTATCTCACACAAAATTTTTAGCAGGTTTCCAATCTTTATTAAAGAAAGGAAGAAAGGAAGACAGGCTAAAGTTTCCTACAAAGTGAAAAAACATTTAGTAAAAGAAAAGTGTTTATTTTGCCCTGGCTGGCTTTGCTCAGCGGTTAGAGCGCCGGCCGTAGACCAGAGTCGCGGGTTTGATTCTGGTCAAGGGCACGTACCTTGGTCTCGGTTCGGTCCCCGGCCCTGGCTGGGTTGTGAGGGAGGCAACCAATCAATGTGTCTCTCTCACATCGATGTTTCTCTCTCTCTCTCTCTCTTTCTCTCTCTCTCTCTCTCTCTCTCTCTCTCTCTGTCTCTCTCTCTTTTGCTCTCTCCCTCTCACTCTATCTGAAAAAATAAAAATGGAAAAATATCCTCAGTTGAGGATTAAAAAAAAAGAAAAAGTGTTTACTTTTTTCTTACTGTTTCTCACCTCTATGATATAGAAGAACTGAAATATTTATAAATCTATATACTATTCAGCTTAAAAATAATATGGTAAAACTATTATTTCCACCTGGGTAGTTCCTTCTTGCATGGTATTCATTTATGAGCTAGCTTTAGAGTCACTACCAGCTCCCACAACATCCGGCAAGCAGGTGCATTACTGAAGCACATCACCTTCAAGGATGTGAGTGTCTAAGAGAGGACTTGAAATGTATGCCAAAGGTGGATTATGCTTCCTAGTTGCCTTTTATTGATTGAGTTAGGCACGTGAGTTGCTTCTGGGACATGCTCTGGCTTTGGCTTAACCTTGCAATTAATGTAACCCTCTGATGTGACTGGGGCAGGCGGCCCTAAAGGGGTGTGGTGATGTGGTGACACTCCAGATCTCATGTGAGAGGCAGAAGCTCGGGTTCTGGCACTGCCACTGACCAGTGAGTGATCTGGACAAGCTTATCAGCCTCTTTGCCTTTAAGTGAGGAGAAGTGTGCTTTATCTCAAAAGTTCTTTTCAGTCCTCAGTACCTATGACTCATACTTTTTTTTTTTTTTTAATCCTCACCCAAGGATATTTTTCTATTTATCTTCAGGCAGAGAGAGAGAGATAAAGGGAGAGAGAGAGAAACATTGATGTGAGAGGGACACATTGACTGGCTGCCTCCCACACAGCCCTGACCAGGGCCGGGGATGAACTGCAACCAAGGTACATGCCCTTGGCTGGAATTGAACCCGGGACTCATTGGTCTGCAGGCCGATGCTCTACCGCTGAGCCAAACCGGCCAGGGCATACTTTTTAATTATAATTTTCATTACATAGAATCAGCAAATATTCCCAGAAAGCCATGGATGTAAGCAGATTGAAGACAAATGGGAATTATAGAGATTGTATTTTAAAGTGGTACCTAATGGCCCTGGCCGGTTTGGCTCAGCGGTTAGAGCGTCGGCCCACAGACCAGAGAGGCCCGGGTTCGGTTCCCGCTAAGGGCACGTACCTTGGTTGCAGTTTGTCCCCGGCCCCGGCTGGCGTCACGGGTGTGGCAACCACTCGATGTGTCTCTCTCACATCGATGTTTCTCTCTCTCTCTTTCTCCCTCTCACTCTATCTCCAGATAAATGCAAAAATGTCAGGTGAGGATTTTAAAAAATAATAAATAAATAAAGTGGTACCTAATGGATCCCTAAAACGTGTGATATTGACATGGTGATAGAGCGTCGTGCAGATGTCACACATCAGCATTCTGTTGTAATTCCCAGAGTTCTTCCCAGAAGATAGTGGAGCAGTCCTGAGCCAGTCCCACATGTGTACCAATTTGCTGCCCAAATCCCCCTTTTCCTTTAACTCTGACGCCTGTGGGCAGCACATGAGAGTAGATCGATGGCTACTGCTGCTTCCAATAGTCAGCCAAATGTTATGCTACTGCATATTTATGTTTTCTAGGAAGTTATTTGTAGACACTACTATAAATAGTTAAATATGACAAGATGCACATTGGACGATGAAATTAATACTCTCGGTTGTTTGATATTTATGGAGAAAAGAAATATTGAGATTGAGCTAAAGGTTATCCCCAGCAGGAAAGAAAAGGTCATCTAAGTTTATGGGCGGCAGTAAGCTCCCTTTAAAAAAGGTTTCTGTGGAAACATGGCTAGTTAGAATTGTCTTGTTTTTTTGTTGTATAGTATGTCCAGTAAACTTTTCTTTACAATTTATTTTAAAATATGTAAAGTTCAGCCTAGCTGATGTGGCTCAGCAGTTGAGTGTCGACCCATGCACCAAGAGGTCGCTGGTTTGATTCCTGGGCAGGGCACATGTCCAGGTTGTGGGCCCGATCCCCAGTGGGGGGCATGCAGGAGGCGGCCAATCGATGTTTTCTCTCATCGATGTTTCTATCTCTCTCTCCCTCTCCCTTCCTTTCTCTGTAAAATCAATAAAGAAAAACATTAAAATATGTAAAGTTCAGCCTAGCTTCTTAATAGAATTGCCTAATAAAATTGCAGAAATAAATAATCGTATTGGGGGATGGAAACTGGGTGAAGCAATGGAATAAGATGAAGAAATGATGAAGCACAGCAACTGAAGAAGCTTGTTTTCAGGGGGTAGAGTTACAGGAAGAACACTGCCAATTTCTCTTTGATTATTTGAACTAAATATGGCACATTTAAGGAAGCATAAAGCACAAACGATAATACTGAAAAGGAAGACAAAGGACAGTTATAATTGTGATCTTTATATTTAGAGATCTTCTGAGTTTGAAAATGATGTAAACATTCCTCTGGACTATTTCAAAATTAGAATGTATATCAAGTATCATCAGGCGTGTGCACATGTGCTCAGTGGTTCAGCTATCTCTAAACAGCAAGATGGCACCATGATAATTAAAGAGAGGAAAGTCCTCAAAAACTTTATTATCAAAAATGAAAGTTTAAAAAATGTGCATGCCCATTGATCCAGAAACTCACAACTAAGAATGTATCCTAAGGACACATCGTTTATACAGAACAATTTTATTTGATGGTTTTTACTTAGTTTTATTTATAATTAGAAAAGAAAAAGAAACAACTCATTTCCATCAGTAAGGAATTGTTTACATAAATTGTGTACACCCATACAAAGGAAGAATATTGAATGATAAGAGATGGTGATGGGGACCATTTAGTGCGGGAAGCGGGGAGAGGAAGATTGTGACTATTTCTACTTTCTTGTATTCTGGAAAATTCTCAAATAACTGAAGTCGATCTTAGCAGTCCTCCAACTTCCCTTTCTGTTCTTCTCTCTCCTTTGTACCCTAAAATCCTCACGGTAACTCAGTTACCGTAACACCTGTATCACAAAGTTATTTGGACTCATCCCTCCTAAACGGTTTATGACTTTTACAATTTCTTTCCTCCTCTCACTAATAAATCCAAGGAATCTCTCAAAAGATTCCCAAGTTTTGTTTGGTTGGTTTTCTTTCATTATAACCACAGCCATGGCAGACGTGTTGGGACTACGGTGAAGGGTTTGGGCTACTGTTTGCTAAGCAGCTGAAGTCAGTAATGGCTTGTAGTATTTTTCATAGAATCAGATCACATTTGTTTTCTGCACTAGGGGTAGCAAAGACTGGTGTTTTTAGTGGCATGTGGTCCCACTCCTGCCCTGGCAAGGCAAATCATGTAGTTAAAAGTGGAAAAGAGCATCTGACACTTTAAGGTTGTTTGTTAATGAGGTTCCATTTTTGCAAAGACCATAAGGACTTAATTGTGTCTGATGATATTTTCTCTTAACTTTTCAAAGCACTTTTACATTTCCTTTCATTGTATCCTTTTACTCTCAGAAGGTAGTTGAGGTGCTATTGTATCCATTTGAGAAATGATAAAACAAGACACAAGGAGTTAATTTAGAGTAGTAGTAATAGGACCCAGGTTGTCTGACTCTGAGCTAAACATTTTATCTTATAGACCACAAGCAGGAGCCCCCTAGTAGCCGGTAAAGTATTACTGTAGCAGTTAGGTAGAATTTGAAACTACTCTCAGGAACTCAGCCTGGCTTGTAGTTTTGAAGTTCTATTAGAAAAACAAAACAAAACCAGCCCTGGCCAGTTTGGCTCATCGGTTACGAATGTGGGCCTGCAGACTAAAGGGTCTCAGGTTCGATCCCAGTTAAGGGCATGTACCTGGGTTGCAGGTTCGATCCCCTAGGGTTGTGCAATGTCCCCCACCCCCCGCCCCTTCCTTCCACCCTGTCTAAAAATCAATGGAAAATTATCCTCAGGTGAGGATTAACCAACAAAACAAAACAAACAAAAAAACAAATCAGAGTAGTTGCTTGTCCTTGAAAGGAGATATCTATCTGGTCTCTCTATATCACTCTCTCTCTCTCTTTCTGAGAAATATATATAGACCAGTGGTTTTTAACCCACAGCAAATTTGCCCTTTCACCTTACCTCTCTTCCCAAGGACATCTGCAATGTTTAGAGACATTTTTGGTTGTCTTGATTGGGAAGGCATATTACTGGCATCTTGTGGATAGCAGCTAGAGATCCTGCTAAATATCCTACAGTGCACAGGACAGTCCCTATAACAAAGAATTATCCAACTCTATTTGCTTAATATTAATGAACTATGCGTAGGTAGCCTGTGGCTATGTAGATATTTTTAGCTTGCTCTTAGACAATGGCAGAATTGAATGTACGAACTAAGAGGAGCACTTAGAGTGTTGGAGGGACTTTTTTGTATGGAAGGAGGTACAGAGTACCAAGTAATTGTGGTATTTTTCCCCCCACAAGAATGTGGCCATGAATGAGAAGCATTATTTGCATCTCAGTAACAAAGATTAGAACTACATAGCTTAAATAATTGATTTCTTGAACATGATTGCCCTAACCATGACTGTTTTAATCAGTCTCATTAGAGTCTGCTCTGAGCTAAGTAAAATGTGTCGATTGTCTTCCGCTGAATGGTCATCTAGTTCAGCCATTCTCAGAGTGTGGCCTCCTGACCCCTGGGTGCTCCTGAGATTCTTTCAGAGTCTGAAAGGTCCACATTTTTTTCATAATGATAGTAAGATGCTATTTATCTTTCTTTTTTCTCCTGTGTCATTCTGCTTACTCGTTTTGAAATGATGGTGCAAAAGTACTGGTAATAAGAACAGCTGGTGCCTTGGCACAAATCAAAGCAGTGGCTATAAAGTGGGCTAGCTGTCACTGTGTTCTTCACCGCTGTGCACTCACAGTACAAAGAACATTCAGTTTCACCTGGCCGGTGTGGCTCACTGGTTGAGCGTCGAGGTTGCGGGCCTGATCCCCAGTGGGGGGCATGCAGGAGGCGGCCAATCGATGTTCTCTCATCGATGTTTCTATCTCTTTCTCCCTCTCCCTTCCTCTCTCTCTAAAACCAATAAACAAAAAATATTAAAAAAAAAAAAAAAGAACATTCAGTTTCTCATAGTAAGGTCCTTGTTGAAGCAGTAAAAATTGTGAATTTTGTTAAATTTTGAGCCTGAATACCCGTATTTTGAATATCCTAGGCGACAGCGTGGGAGGTCCCACACAGCACTGTGCCCGCATGCGAAGTACAGAAGTGCAGTGCTTGTCTTGAGGAAGAGCACTGTGTGATTGTTTGAGTTGCAAGCTGAACTAGCCAGGTTTTTCATGGAACATTGTGTTTACTTGAAAAAACCACTGAAATATAAATTATGGTATTCAAACTTGGGTATTTGGCAGAACTTTTCAGAAAAATAAATAAAGTGAACCTGTCATTTCAAGGGGAAAAACACTACAGTATTTTCTAAAGTTAAATTTTGAGTTTTTAAGCAAAAATCAGGTTTTTGGAAAACTTGTATCCACCGCTGTGAGTTTGACAGTTTCCCAGGACTAAAAATCTTTTCTGATGAGATGAGGGGCAACATTAATTAATGTGTTTTTTTTTTTTGTTTTTTTTTTTAGTATCATAGAAGGACATGTGTCAATATTGGGAAGACCTGAATAAGTCTATGTACCGATATTTTCAATATGACCAATGAATAATGTTACCAAATCATGGATCGGTAAAAGATCCATTCAAAGTGCAAGACAGACCAATGGATTTTAATGTAGCAAAGTAGAAGTTCATTGATATGAACTTTTTGTTCACAAAAAAGTAATGAACCAAGTTCATTGGTTCAGATTGCAAATAAACTTTAAGGACTACATTGGGTTTTGATATAGTATCAAATAGTTATAACAACAATTATCTGAAAAGGCTGTTAAAATACCCCTGCCTTTTCTGAATACCTATCTGTAAGGCCAAGTTTTCTTTATATACGTCAACCAAAACGACATGTGGCAACAGATGGAATGGAATAGATATGAGACTCTAACTGTCATAATAAGCTAGACTTTAAAGAACTTTGCAAAAATGTAAAATAATGTCTCTTTTCACTAATTTTCTTTGTTTTAGAAAAAATAGGTATGTCTCATAAAAGTTATTTATGTTAATATGTAATAGGTTTATTATTATTATTTAAAAATAAATATTAAAAAAATTTGTTTTAATTTATATTACAGTAAATATTAATAACTAAAGTCCACACAACGAGTATAAAGATGTCCTGAGATCAGAGATTTGAAAACGACTAATTTAGAATAACATAAATTGTAATATGGATACTGCAAACTTGACCTCTTTCAAATATAGGCTATTCCCTTTCCTCATTTAAAACAATAATGATGACATTTGGACAGTGCTTTGTACTTTCCAAAGTGCTTTTACATATATCAACAAATTAATCCGATGAGCAACCTTATAGGTCAGGCATTGTTTTCTTCATGTTATACTAAATAAAACTGAAGTCCAGAGTAGCTTATCCTAGGCACAGAGCCAGTGGAAAAAAACTGATATCTGACCCCAGACTATCTAGTTTCAAATTTCATCCTATTCTGTAATACTGTAAACCTATACATATTTCTGTATAGTCTTGGAACTATTAGAAATGATTAGTATGTGAACAGTTCAAATTATAATCAATTGGGAAAAAAGGGTAATTAAGTTATTTTCAGGTAACAAATATTAAACTAAAATATACAATAAAATCAAATTGGGTTTGAGTTATGTTGACATGAAAATTATTTCAAATTCTGAATAGGAATATCTAAATGAATGTTTTTATATAACATCTTTATATCTGTTTACTGTATTAGATTGAATTATGTGAAACAGTATTCTCTCATTTTTTGACTTACAAAAATGACAATTTCATATGGCTCAACCTAATACATTTAAAAATGCATTAATGGAGACTTTTAAATTAGGTTAACAATTTTATTAAAAGTATGAAAAAGTATAAACTGAAAAAGCCCAGCTTATATAAAAATATAAATCCTAATCCCACACTCCAGTTGTCTGAGGTAATTGCTATCAACAATTTCTTGTATATCCTTCCAGAAATTGTCCATGCATATACAATCATACATATATCTATTAAAACACAAATACAAGTGAAATCATACTAAACAAACTTCTCTGAAAATTGCTTAAAATTTTTTAAAATTAATTGTATTGGGGTGACATTGGTTAATAAAATCATGTTTCAAGTGTACAGTTCTATGATACATCATCTGTATATTGCATTGTGTGCCCACCACCCAAAGTCAAATCTTCTTCTGTAACCATATATTTGACCCCCTTTACCCTTTAATAACCTCCAAACCCCCTTCCCTCTGGTAACCACCATCCTGTTGTCTGTGTCTATGAGTTTTTGTTTGTTTTCTTATTTGTCCATTTGTTGCTTTCAGGTTTATATCCCACATATGAGTAAAATCATATGGTTCTTGACTTTTACTGTCTGACTTATTTCACTTAGCCCGATATTCTCAAGATCCATCTATTTGTTGCAAATGGCAGTATTCATCTTTTTTATGGCTGAATAGTATTCCGTTGTATGTATGTACCACATCTTCTTTATCCAATCATCTACTGAAGGGCTGCAAATTGCTTTTTTTGCTTAATGTGTTTGGATATCATTCCATTTGATTCATAAAATTCTATTCTTTTTTAAAAGTTCTATTAGCCTATTAGAAAATGTACCATAATTTACTACTGAATTAAAAAAAATTATTGAGGTACAATATCCATATAGTAAAATGCACTAATCTTATGGTTTATTTTCTACGTGTATATATATGTGCATACACACTAATTTCTACAAGTGTGTGTATACCTGTGTAATCATCACCTGAGATCAAAGTATAGAATATTTCCAGCACCCCAAAAGGCTCCTTCAAGATACTTCCCAGCCAGCCTGGCCAGTGTGGCTTACTGGTTGAGCGTTGACCCATGCACCAAGAGGTCACCGGTTTGATTTCTGGTCAGGGCACATGCCCTGGTTTTGGGCTGAATCCCCAGTAGGGGGTGTGCAGGAGGCAGCCAATTGATGGTTCTCCCTCACATGGATGTTTGTATCTCTTTCTCCTTCTCCCTTCCTCCCTCTCTAAAAATCAATACAAATATATTTTTAAAAAAAAGCAAAGATATTTTCCAGCAATAACACTTCCCCAACCCAGTTACCATTTCTCTGATTTTTATCAGGATAGATTAGTTTAGCCTGTTCTTAAACTTCATATAAATGGAATCATACAATAAGTTGTGTGTGTGTGTGTGTGTGTGTGTGTGTGTGTGCGTGCCTGGTTTCTTTTGCTCAACATCAGTTCTCTGAGATTGATCCACGTTATCGAGTGTAGCAGCAGTTCTTCTTTAATGCTGTATAGTATTTCGTTACCTGAATTTACCCATTCTACTGTTGATGGACATTTGTTTTCTTATTTAAAAAATTGTAGATATTATGAATAAAGCTTCCATGAACATTCTTTACATGTTTTGGTGGCCATATCCATTTTTTTTTGTATATTCTTATCAGATTTTATTTTAGTTTAAATGTGTAAATATGACTATACAGGCAGCCCTGTATAGAAGAAGTAAACACACTCATCACACTAGCAAATAGTGGGTGAAATACAGAAAGTATAAATGAGATTTAAGAAAAATTTTATGTTGTAGAAATGTAAACATATATATATATATATGTACAAGTAAAGTGCCGTTTGTGTGAGCTGGATGTATGATGGTAGATTCTGGTATAAGAAACTCTGCCAATAGAATGCTAGATAAAGAAGACATTCTATAAGAGTAGAACATACTAGCTAAACTTATCTCTATGATTTCATTTGCATTCTTTCCATCATGCTTACTGGCTTATTTTGAGTACACTATTTAAAAAACCATATAACAGTGTGGTGATTGCGGGGTGGATGGTTTGGGTGGAGGAGATGGAAGAAGGGTATAGAGGGGATAAATGGCGATGACAAAAAAATTAAATTTAATTTAAAAAAACAACAACAACCCCATATAATATATGTATTCTAAATGGAAAAACTAAAGTTGTTAATCTATATATTAATCTAATTTGAGATCAAATCACTATCATATAAGTAATTCTGCCTAAAGAATAAAAATTATATTAGGAAATAATGTATATGTTTAGTGAAACAATTTAAAATGAGAAAAGTCTCATTTAATTGGAATTTTATATTATAATTGATTTGATCTGGCTAACTAAAGATTAACCAGAAAATTCTTTTTCTTTCTCACCAATGAACATTTCTTAAATAAATTATTGTACTTTCTTAGTCTTAATATTTTGGTATAGGAATCCAATTTAGTCTTTGATTATTTAAGTACTTTTGTGTCATCATTTTAAATATTAATGATTGTTATGAAAGTGATATAGATGTTCTAAATCTGGAATAACTTTGGAAGTTTCTTTTAAAATTAAATTTTTGCTATCATCTGTTTTCTTTCCATTTGGGAGTTCTAATTAAAGGTTTATCTTTGTTTTTTAATGTTTTTATTTCTTTTTAGAGAGAGGAAGAGAGAGAGAGAGAAGCATCAATGAGAGAGAAACACTGATAGGCTGCCTTCTATATGCCCTCTATTGGGATGGAGCCTGCAACCCAGGCATGTGCCCTGACTGGGAACTGAACCAGCGACCTATTGGTGCACAGGTTGATGCTCAACCACTGAGCCATACCGGCTGGGCTAATGGTTTATCTTTAATCAGTATTTTACCTAATTCAGATCTTTTAAATCACATATTAATTACTATTTCACGTAGCATATAAAATTGGAAAGTACTATATCATTTTATTTTACCAACATGACACTCAATAGTAATTATTAACAAATTAATTTTTTTGGTTTAATTTTTAAACAAACTACAGTCGAACATGTTCTTAACATTTAGAACATTCTAACATTATCACCTATTTCTAAACATAAATATGGTTCTGTTCATTCATTGCTTGAAACTATTATTATTTATTTATTTTGTTAGTCTTCACCCAAGGACATTTTTTCCAGTGATTTTATTTTTTTTAGAGAGAGTGGAAGTGGGGGAGGGTGGGAGAGAGAGAGAAACATTGATGTGAGAGAAACACATCCGATTGGTTGCCTCCCGCATGACCCTGATTGACCTGTGCTGGGATCGAACCTGCAACCCAGGTTCGTGCCCTTGACTGGGAATCGAACCCATGACCCTTCTGTCCTCGGGCTGACACTCTAACCACTGAGCCAAACTGGCCAGGGCAAAACCATTATTATTAATAAATCTAATATTACTGGAAGGAGGTTTATTAGTGAGGTTTCTTTCTTTTGATTAAGTACCAAGTGACCAAAGCATATTTTAAAAACAAAGTATCAGGTGTGGTCATTTATGGATGGGGAATTTTTTAAAACACTAGAAACCATACATTGTTCTCATGCTCTAGGTATTTATATCAAATATCCACTTGACACCCCTCACCTCAACATCTTGAGCCCAACATGACTGAAAGGGAATGCCGACTCCCCACCTGTCTGCTGCGCTCCTCTCCGGTCCCCACTCCCACCCTTCCTCTCCCAGCCTTCCTCACTTCCGCCTACCCAGTGGCTTAAGCTAGAATCCCTGGCTTTATTTTGGATTCCTCCTTCTTCCTACATCCCATCCATCAGTAAGTTAGGTCATTTCTGCCTCATAACCACCTCTCATTTGTCCCCCTCCCCATGGCAACCCCTGTAGCCCAAGCCCCCATCTTCTCTGGGCCAGACCTCTACGACAGCCTCCTTTCCGGTGACAGTGCTCTCAGTGTCGACACCCTCTATCTGTTCCCCACACAGCGGTCAGAATAAATCAGTGTTATTCTCCAGCTTACAATTCTTACCATTCCAGTTTTTAAAAATATTCAACTCACGATCATGGCCCACTAATACGGAATGATGTGGCGTCCGCCAACCGGGCCCGCCTCACCTGGTGCAGTGAGCTTCAGCTGCATGATCACTTTAATTCCTTGAACGCACCAGATTAAGAAATTGGGACAGTCTGTAGGAAAATTATCCCTGTCTGGCTCCATAGTTGGAGATAAATCTGGTGTTAGAACCTATGTTTTCTGACTCCTTGTCCCAAGTTCTTTACATAGTACTCTACTTTCTGAAACCCAAGGCTTAAACCAATATTACATATTTGACTCTACAATGCACCTGTGATTGACCGAAGTATACCTTGATTGTAGAGATAATTTCTAAGACTTTCTGTCATTTCTGTGATTTCCCCCCATTTTTCATAGCCACTGTGAAACAAACACCACTTTACTTCCCTCTTCTCTTTGCTGAGCTCCAGCAGCAGACCCAGTGTGATCATCAGAGAGAAAGAAAACCTCTGACTGTTATGAATCACGCTCCCCACGATACAACACCTTGGATTCTACTACAAGAACTTCATCTAAAATTTCATCTACACAGCAGAAGCTGTGAAAAGCATAGACAAGGCTGGAAGTGGCTGGTAGTTGGCATGTATACCATAGAAATTCCTAATGAGTGAAAAAGAATCTGTGGTTTTGTGTAGTATATTTAACATTATCACCACCTACGCGTTCAGTTGAAAGCTGTTGGTGGCTGAGGAGAAACCCCTGGTTCCCTCCTAGTCACATCTCAGCTTAGTTTTCAGTGGGAGCTGTGGGCGGCTTCATCGAGAATGTTTGTACCCTTTACCCAGAACAAACATTCCAGTACTGCAACAGTGGTAGAATCTATAAAATAAAAAATGAATTTAGTAATATTTAATAAGTAATTAATAACAATATAATAATTTAACAATATTTTCTGGGACTTTTCCCTCTCCTGCATCCCTGTATATCACTAATCAGTCCCTGAGGCCTCTCCATCTTTAAGTCCCTCAAATACATCCTTTATTTCTTCTCTACAACCCTTGTTTAAGTTCTCTGTACCATTACTACTAAAAAACCAAATGAAATACTCCTACTACCCATTCTCTCTTCACTTTCTCCAAGTTATTCTTAAGTGTTTTGAATAATTTTACCAAATCAAGTTCTCTTCCTGCTCAGAAACGTACAATGACTTGTAAAGTCTTAATTGCTCTAATTTTTAAGGTCCTCTAGAATATGGTCTCACCTTACCCGTGTGACCTTATCTTGCTCTCCTAATAATAAAAACAATAATAATTACTACTAATTGAGTACTCGAGTCCCAGGCTCTGGGCTAGGTGCTGACCCTCTCCAATGTGCTGACAAGCTCTTGCTTCAGCTATACCTGTGTCCTTATGGTTCCCACACATTCTTTTTTCTTTTCTATACTATGCCTATGTCCTATTTTTTAATCTGCATTTTTATTTTGGAATTTTTATGAGTTTATTAGAGCCAAACTGATGACATATGCCAGCGAGCAAGATCTTAAGTGCCCCCTTACATCTTCTATGTCCTCGAATTCTACTAATAATCTCAGACATTATTTCTCAGCTTCTCCAAAAATCCCCTCAAGTTATTCAAACCCATTATCTCTTCCATATCTGACTTTTTAATGCTCTTTTTCTAGGCCACACACAAAGATATTTCATACCACTGTATGGTTATGTAGTTGTTTCAGGTATGTAAATTTACCTCCAATTAAGCTGTCATATATTAGCATCTGTAGCTGGGCTTCAAAGGGTGCATGAACCATTTAAAACAGTATGTTTTGCATTTGTACATTTTTTCCTAGGTCAAGAATACTCATAGCCTCCCAAAATGGTCAATGAAGGGGGTTGAGTTACTTTCTGGATACCAAGTCATATGTTTAGATCTAGCCTTCTACCATAAACATAAAAAATATGTATCTTATCTGATTCTCCATTGTAAAAATTTCTCAGGTGCATGTGCCAGAGTTTTAAAATTCTGATCTGTTGTTTTACTCTGCATTAAATGAGGTGTCCTGGATTTTGATGTGGAAAATATAATCCTTATGTTTTCATAATCCTTATGAACTTATTTCAACAATATTTTAAAAAATATCTTTTGAATAGGTAATACAGTTACATGATTTAAAGGTCAAAACTACATGAAAAGTTTAACCAGAGAAATCTCACTCTCACCTGCCTTTTATAGGTAACTATCAGCAAAAAAGTTTTTTTTTTAATACCATAGATAATACAATAATGACTGTAGCTTCATTAGTTAAGGCTCTTTTGGTTGCAAGTAACAGAAATTTATTTGCAACAAGTGTAAGCAAGAAAATAAGTTTATTTAAAGAATAGAGTATCTTAAGAAAGGCAGAAATTGCAGTCAGGTTTCAGGGAGGATTGGAACTGAGACTTGGAAAACCATCAAGAACACAAGCTGCTTATTTTTGTCTGACTTACTGTGCTCCTTGGCTGCTTCAATTCTCATTCTCTCTCTCTCTCTCTCTCTCTCTCTCTCCCCCCCTCCCTCCCTCCCCCTTCTCTCTCTCTCTCTCTCTCTCTCTCTCTCTCTCTCTCTCTCTCTCTCTCTCTCTCCACACTTTGTTACTTTGGTGTGCCAAAGGCCAAGCATAGCTGTCCCCTTGCTCCTGAGAGTACTCATCCTCAGTTCAAGTATCCAGCTCAGCTTCTTATCTCTCAGTGACAATTCTTGCACAGAGAGACAAAGACAGGGAGATTGAAGCACTCTAACTTTTTGACCTGACTAGTATCATGTGTTCACCCTTGGATGATCAGCTCTGGACAGGGGAGCAGGGAAACAATGCAAACATGGATTCCAGGCATTCAGTCCTGTCTAGGGAAGTTCTTAAAGCAGAGGGGTGTGGACCAGCCTAATATCCCCCAAGATGCCTACTAAAATGGTCTGGCTGACCATAGTCAACTTGCTTTTAATTTACATGGGCCTGAGGCCACCCTTGGCCCAGCTAAATACCCAGTGCTGATCATTTCTTTTCCTATTGGCAGGAAATGACTCAGGAGAGCCAGAGCTTTTCTTGAACATAATGTACTAATTCCATATGGCTGCCATAACAAAATACCACAAACTGGATGGTTTAAAACAACAGAAATTTATTCTCTCACACTTTTGGAGTCTAAATATAGGAAATCAAGGTGTTGCCAGGGCCATGCTTCCCCCAAAGCCTCTAGGATCCTTCCTTGCCTCTTCCAGCTTCTGGAAGTCCCAGGCTTGTTTGCAGTGTTACTCCAGCTTCTGCCTCTGTCTTCACAGGGCCGTCTTCTCTACTTCTGTCTGTCTCCTACTCTTAGGACACCAATCATATTGGATTAAGAGCCCACCCTACTCCAGTATGACCTAATCTTAACTAACTACATCTGCAAAGGACCCTATTTTCAAATAATATCATTCTGAGGGACTAGAGGTTAGAACGTCAACATATCTTTTTTGGGGATGCAATTTAACCTCAAATGATACCTGATTACTAAGAGATCTCATGTAAGCTTTTTAGGAATATAGGTATATTCATTTAAAAATGTAACTTCGACTCTGTTATTTGAAATAGAGAAAAGAAACAAATGAGGTAATATACTATTAAAATCTGTGGTGGTAAAATTTTGCATGTCAACCAGGCCTTTATGGGAACTCTTCATTTTTTACTTCAACAAAAACTCTGCAGGCAAGTTTTAAAAAATATTTTTGATTAAGCTATTTGGCTGAATCTAGATTTCTTGAATATCTTTCCAAGTCTATTCAGTTTTCATATTTGCTTTTAGAAATGGGAAAAGTAAAGTTAGAGAAGAGAAGCTCACCTAAGTTAAACACACCATGTGGCTGTCCCCTTTCTCTTTGTTTTCTTACTTTGAAACGCATAAAAGAAAACTGTCTTCTTTCAAGAAAGGCTCCAAAGAATTTCGCTACATGTATAAAGACTTCTGAATGCTGTGATAAATCTGCCAGTGCCATCTTTAATTCAGATCATTGTCGCAACTGTCCTACTGTAAAATACACCTTTCTCAGCTGCTTATCCCAACATCTGATGTTGGCACTAAAAGGGAAATTAAAAGTTAAAAATAAACAAAAATTTAAAAATGATCTTAAGGGTAGATCAGAGCTAGGCCAATCATTTAGTTTGACCTCTTGATTTTGGATGAGGATGTGGAGGTCCAGGGTTTCCTGGAAGTCACCAAGCTGGGGCAAGGCAAGACCGGATCTCATCTTGCTCTGCAGAATCACATTATCTTTTCTTTCATATCTTATTCAAAATTTGTATAAAAGGTGAAAAATGGCTGGCACTGAATCATACATTTTAAGTGAGTGAATTGTATGGTATGTGAATTGTATCTCAATAAAGCTGTTTTTTGTTTTTTTTAAAATGATGAATGGTGAGCCCTGGCCGGTTTGGCTCAGCGGTTAGAGTGTTGGCCCGCGGATCAAAGAGTCTTGGGTTTGATTCTGGTCAAGGGCATGTACCTTGGTTGCAGTTGGGTCCCCGGCCCTGGTCGGGGTCCTGCAGGAGGCAACTAGTCGATGTATCCCTCTTACATTGATGTTTCTCTCTCTCTCTCTCTCTCTATTAGAAGATAAATGGGAAAAAAGTATCCTTGGGTGAGGATTAAAAAAAAAAAAAAGTAAAAATGATGAGTGGCTGGGTTTCAGAGGTACAACAGTGAAAGGATAATATGCTTAAGAAACATTAATTTTCGCCTGGCTGGTGTGGCTCAGTGGATTGAGCGTGGTCCGTGGACTGAGAGGTCCTGGTTTGATTCCCAGTCAGGGCGCATGCCGGGGTTGGGGCTAGATGCCCAGTAAGGGGTGTGCAGGAGGCAGCAGATCAATGTTTCTCTCTCACATCAGTGTTTCTATCTCTCTTTCCCTTCTTCTCTCTCTAAATAATCAATAAAAATATATTAAAAGCCCTGGCCGGTTTGGCTCAGCGGTTGGAGCGTCGGCCTGCGGTCCAGAGAGACCCAGGTTCAGTTCCCGTTAGGGGCACGTGCCTCGGTTGCAGTTTGTCCCCGGCCCTGGTTGGTCGTGCGGGAGGCAGCCACTCGATGTGTCCCTTTCATGTCTATGTTTCTCTCTCTCTCTCTCTTCCTCTCTCTCCCTCCTGCTCTATCTGAACAAAAAATGGAAAAATGTCCTCAGGTAAGGATAAAAAAAAAAAAAGAAATATATTTAAAAATAAAAAAGAAACATTCATTTTCAATAATAGTTTCTTTTTAAAAAATTACACAGCACATAGTCACCTAAAAATTGCAACTAGCCCCAATTCTAAGATCTAAATAATTACAACTTAAGTCTGACTTAATTTTATTTACAGCACTATTAATTTCATAGAAATAGAGGGTAAATTAGAGAAGCAAAATTGTTTAAGAAATAATCTTAAAGTATTCTTGACACCCAAAATATCTGCACACATTTACAGGGTTAAGTTAAAATGTAAACTCTTAAATAATGCTTTGTCATGCAGCAGAAGTACCATACTGCAAGTTCACCTTTCTAGAGGGCAAATTAGATTAATAGGAAACAGTGTTTTTTCCATTCTTTCTTTCTGGATCTCTTATTAGTGTTTCATGAGCCTCCCAAATCAATCTAATTTTCTTATCTTTTGTCTTCTGTATTATATCTCTTTGTCTTTAAAAAATCAGCTTTCCTGAGATATAATTTTTATTCAGCAAAGTTCACTCATTTTAATTGTACAGTTCAATGAGTTATGGCAATGTATATAGTCATGTAACTGTCAACACTTTCATTCCAAGGAGTTCCCTGTCCCCTCTGCAGTCACCCGCCCTCCCCTGCCTTTGGCAGTTTTGCCTGTTTTAGAATGTCACATAAACAGAATCATATAGTATGTAGGCTTTTGTGTCTTGCTTGTTTCACTTAATGTAATCCTTTTGAGTTTCTTCCATGCTGTGTATGTCATTTGTTCCTTTTTATTGCTGAGTAGGATTCCAAAGCCACGGTATGTTTGTTTATTTGTGAATTGATGGACACTTAGGTTGTTTCCAATTTTCATTTCTCTTGGATTAATACCTCGGCGTGAACTTGCTGGGTCATATGATTAGGTATGCTTAACTTCGTAAGAAATTACCGAATGATTTTCCAGAGTGGTTGTATCATTTTACATTTGCAGCAGCATTCATTAGATATCCTTGCCAAGGTTTTAGTCTAAGTTTTAATGAAGATATTTTATTGTTTTGGCTATTATATTTAGGCCCATGATTCATTTTGAGTTCATTTTTTTTTAATATGCTGTGTGATAAGGATCCAAGTTCTTTTTTTAATATGTTTTTTTAATTGTTTTTTTTTTTTAGAGAGAGAGCAAGGGAGAGAGAGATAGAAACATCAATGTGAGAGAGAAACATCAATCGGCTGCCTCCTGCAGGCCCCCACTGGGGATCAAGCCTGCAACCCAGGCATGTGCCCGACTGGGAATCGAACCAAGACCTCTCAGTCCATGGGACAACGCTCAATCCACTGAGCCACACTGGCCAGGCCAAAGTTATTATTATTTTTTGGCATATGGATATCCAATTGTTCCAGCACAATTTGTTGAAAGAACTATCTTGTCCCTGTTGAAATACTTTGGCACCTTTTTCAAAAATAATTTGACTATATATGTCTATTAGTCTATTTCTTGATTCTTTATACTGTTTCATTAATATATTTGTCTTTAGGCCAATACTACACTGTCTTCATTATTGTCGCTTTATCATAAATCTTGAGATCAAGTTGAAGTCCTTCTAGTTTCCTTAATTTCTCTCAGCAATGTTTGCAGTGTAATAGTCTTGGGCATATTTTGTTAAATCCATCCTTAAGTATTTCATGTTTTCTGATGATATCGCAAATTGTATTGTTTTCTTTTTTTTTTTATCCTCACCTGAGGACATTTTTGCATTTATCTTCAGATAGAGCGGGAGGGAGAGAGGGGGGAAGAGAGAGAGAGAGAAACATCGATGTGAGAGAGACACATCGAGTGGTTGCCACCCACACAACTCCAGCTGGGGCCAGGTACAAACTGCAACGAAGGTACGTGCCCTTAGCAGGACCCGAACCCAGGACTCTCTGGTCTGTGGGCCAACGCTCTAACCGCTGAGCCAAACCGGCCAGGGCTGTATTGCTTTATAAAAAGAAAAACATTTCAGTTTCCACTTGTTTGTTGCTAATACATCTTTTTGGCTTTTTTTTTCTATTTCCTGGGAGGTTTTTCAAATCTGTCTTCCAACATGTCTATTAATTTTTAAAACTGTAATTAAAAAATTTTAGTGTGGTAAAAAATACGTGAAGTAAAATTTACCATTTTAACCATTTGTAAGTGCCCAGCTCAGTGCGCTTAAGTACATTCACATTGTTTTGCAACCATCACCACTATGCATCTACGTAACTTCTTCTTCATCCCATATTGAAGCTTTGCAGCCATTAAATACTGGTTTCCCATCCCTACCTGCCCCCTAGCCCCTGTCACCCACTATTCTATTTTCTGTCTCTATGTATTTGACTGTTCTAGGCAAGTCATGTAAATGGAATCATACAATATTTGTCCTTTTGTGTCTGGCTTATTTCACAACATAACATCTTCAAAGTTTAACCATGTTGTAGCATGTATCAGAACTGCATTCCTTTTTAAAGGCTGAATAATATTCCATTGTATGTACAGACCACATTTTGTTTTTCCATTCACCACTGATAGACATTTGGGTTGTTTCTACCTTTTGGCAGTTGTGAATAATGCTGCTATGGACATGCAATCAGTTTTAATTTATGAACTCTTTCATGTTCTCTGATAATTTTATTTTTATTGTTTCTGTTTTTTGTTTTTGTTCTAGCTCCCTCTAAATGTTGTAATGTCTTTGATGTTTTCTTCTTTTTTCTGTATGTCTCTGTTTCCTCAAGTTTCTTTTTCTGTTTGTTTTCATTTTTAGCTTTCATTCAAGACTTTTGTCAAATATCTGGTGGTTCTTGTGTTTTGTTTTATACTTAAGAGTAAAGTATTTAATAAATTGACTGGAAGCTCAGTGGGGAGAAGGGAGCAGGAGGGACCGATCAGGCCTTCTTCCTGGGGTACTCCAAATGCCAATGCTTTGAGGAATTTTCACTGGCACCACCCATTTTGTTTCTCCACAAAAGGATTCTCCAATTTCCTGTCTGGGGGAGAATGAGGTGTTGGGGATAGCAGGGGCTTGGAGAGCAGTAACTGTGGGGCAGCAGGGATATTTTAAGCCTTGCTGCAGGCTTTCTGGGAGCAGCGAGGGGACATGAGGGCCAAGGGTTTCACTTTTACTTAATCCACTTGTTTTCAATCCTGGCACCTCCAAAGGCCGAGCCTCTCAAGTGTTCTGTGGCACAAAATGACTTACTTCTATTCGATATTGTCCCTTGAGAAGTATCTAGGTTGTAACTTCATACAGTTTGCTAAGTCAGTTAAACTGCTCCTCCATTTGCTTTTTGTCTTCCAAAAATATGTTGAAATATTTTATACACTGTTGTTTCTCCTCTCTCATTCTGTTTGTCTTTGCTGGTTAATACCATTTTTATTGCTTTACTGTCATTTTAATAGGGTTTTGGAATGGAGAGGAAATGAACACATAATATGCCATATTTAACTCATTAAAGTAAATAGCATTTATCATTCATAAATGATTTACAGCATTTATTTTACCACTTGACAGGAAGAATTTGCACTCAGGACAATAAAGAAAACATAAAATGGGAATGCCAGATCACAGTAAGTTGGTAGTAATAAAAGGAAAAGGAGTTGTAAAAAAGACAATGGCGGGGCAATATTCTATAGTGTTTCTGATAATGAATGTTTTCCTAGGTTCTCTGGAAAGTAGAAAGCAAGTTGAATATGACCAATATAGATCTGTTGATTTTAAAAAATCCTATACTTGGTAAATACTGGGAGTATATAAAGGAATCGTTCTAGTTAACTATGTAATTTAATGTAACTTGCTTAATTTCTTATTATTTTTCTTACAGCCATTTCCTTCTCTTTAGCATCTCCATTAACAGATGGTTAGTTTATAGGAAGAGGCAAAAGTTCACCAGGCAATCCTACTTGTTATTGGCTAAGAGACTGGAGCTCCCAGTTTACTGAGAATTTAAAGATTATCTGTACTATGGATTACTTAGTGCTAAATATAATTATGTTACTTAGTGCTAAAAATAATTAATTAAATACACTTACTGGAATACTATTTTGAGTTCTGAATTTAATATTAAGGTAGATGGAAAAGATGAAATGAGTACCTATTTAAAAACTCAAGAACTGAACCTATGAAGAAAAGCTAAAGGGAGTTGTTTTGGTTTTGGTTTATTTTGAAAAGTAAGGGTTAGGTGGAAATAAAATTATTCAGGTATGTCTAGAGATGTTTCATGTTGCTTTTTCCCAGGCCTCCATGCTAGGCCCTTTTCTTCCATGGGTAGCAGACAGATCTACCAATCTGCTGTCCATCTCCTTCTCCAACCCCACCATGTTCCTCAAAACTTTACCCATAAAACCTAACCAATAGGTTTAGGTACCTGCTCTCCAGACTAGATTTAAGCTCCAGCCCTTGTTTTCCACCTGCCTCATTATTTCTACTGCAGTATTCTGCAGGCAACTCAAGTTCAATGTATCTAAAAACTTAGGTCATTATATTCTCCCCAGCATTACTCACCAATTCTGTGCTCCTCTCCTGACTTTTCTTTATAATGGCAACGCTAATTTACCTTGTCACCTAAGCTTAAACCTTAGAACAAGCTTTTCTTTCTTCTTTTCCATCAGTTCCTCCATCCTATTAGCCACCAAATTCTATGAATTCAACTTAAAAGTTTTAAATGTATCTCTTTCTATTTCCTATGCTATTAGTTTAGGTTCTTATCATCTTTTGCCTGAACTATAAGCAGTAATTGTTTCACTTAAACCACAGTAGCTATAAGAAAGTTATTGGGCAAAGATTACCCAAGATATTGCAATTGCATCTTCTTTTTTTATCCTCACCTGAGGACATTTTTTCATTTTTTGTTCAGATAGAGTGGGAGGGAGAGAGAGGAAGAGAGAGAGAGAGAGAAACATTGACGTGAAAGGGACACATTGAGTGGCTGCCACCCGCACGACCAACCAGGGCCGGGGACAAACTGCAACCGAGGTACATGCCCTTAGCGGGAACCGAACCCGGGTCTCTCTGTACCGCAGGCCAACGCTCTAACTGCTGAGCCAAACCAGCCAGGGCTAACTGCATCTTAAATATTCTTAATTTTCCTTACTGTAGCTCCCATTATTCTCTATCATTGTATTTTTGTAAATTAGCAATCAGGTCATCTCACCATTCTGCTTAAAGACCTTTAATAACTCTTTACTTAGAGAACAATGCCTCCATATCTTTAGTATGGCATTTGAGACCCTTCACAGTCTGTACTTAGCTTATTTTTTTCGAGGTTTATCCTCAATCACTTTCTGCCTCTCTAGCTATACCAGATGTCTCTATGCCTTGAATCTGTGTTGGAGTTTCACTCCTCCCTGCCTCTATAGATGCTATTCCCCCTTCCTTAGATGCCTTTCCTTCTTTCTCTCCCTTAAAAGATTAAGTATTAAATCATCTTATGAAGAGTTCCCCAAATCCTGTTGGAATATATCTATGTCTGTCGGTCTGTCTCTCTCTCTTGTACACATATCATATATATTCACAGAATACATATATACATGCATACATCTACAACATATATATGAATATATATACACACACATATATATATATACCTCTGTATTCTCATGTAAACTAGACTATATGTTCCTTGATGTCAGGAAGTGTTTTATTTACTCTATCACCAGAGCATAGGTGCTTAATAAATTTTGTTGAATAAATTAATAATATTTATTTTATTTTATTTTTATTCCTCACCCAAGGATATTTTTCTACTTATTATCAGATAGAGTGGGAGGGAGGGAGAGAGAGAGACAGAGAGAAACATCGACGTGATAGAGCCACATCGACAGGTTGCCTCCTGCACGACCCAACCCGGGCCGGGGATGAACCGCAAGTGAGGTGCATGCCCTTGACCAGAATCGAACCTGAGACTCATTGGTCCACAGGCCGACGCTCTAACTGCTGAGCCAAACCGGCCAGGGCTAATAATGTTTATTTTAAAGATAGTGACCACCTGGTTTCTATTTACACCAGTGATACAAAAACAAAATTTATACTTAAATCTTTAAGTATTAGGAAGATTGGGTTATATACTGGAATGAGTTATTTATAATTCAGATTAATATTGTAAACTCTTCTTTGTGGTTCTTTTTTTTTCTGATGAGGACAGACTTTTTTATTTGTCTAAGATGGTTTAAGAATTTCTTTGCTTGAATTTGTACTGCTAGACCAAAATTAATTACCTGCTGGATCAAAAATAGTTCTTCTGCTAGATCAAAATAATTTCATCAGAGATATGATGCATATTGAACTAGCCTAAGGAAATGCAGTCTTTAAAAAAATTTTTTTTTCTTTATTGATTTTAGAGAGGAAGGGAGAAGGAGAGAGAGATAGAAACATTGATGAGAGAGAACATCGACTGGCCACCTCCTGCATGCCCCCCACTGGGATTTGGCCCACAACCTGGGCATGTGCCTTGACCAGGAATCGAACCAGCAACATCTTAGTACATGGGTTGATGCTAAACCAGTGAGCCACTCCAGCTGGGCAGGAAATACAGTATGAATGCAGAGGATCCAGGCAGGTTCAAGGAGAAGGATTTGGTTCAATTTTAATTACGACTTTCACTTGCCCATTATATGACTTCTGTTTGAAACTTAAAATTTTCATTTTAGATCCAACAGTAACTGTCAATGCATAACTAGTATAGCTGAAGGCATTGATTTTATAATATTTATATTTCTATTTTTATTACAGAATGAGCTTAGCATAAGTCAAGATGTTAGCCAGAACCATGAACTGCATTTCACAAAAAGGTACATTTCATGAAATCTAAAATCCCATGAAATGGTAGGGTCAATGACATAGCAAGTTGTTAATTTTCCCTTAAGGGTGCTTAAATGATATTTCAGTCTTTTTTGAATGCAAAGATTAAGTGTAATTCAGTGGTGCTCTTTTACACAAGCAAGTCATTTTCAGCAGGCGAAAAAGCTGTGGTGCACAGCTTTGAAACAGATTTGTCAGGAATTGCCTCTCATCTTTCTCCTGTGGTTGCTGAATCCACTCTTGCGTCTGCACCCTTCAATATGTAGATTAGAGTATACCCATCCTATGCATTTAACTCTTTCAGAGAGCTTACATGATGGAAGGACAATTTACCTGTTCTATGTATAGCAGATGGGTGTATCAGTTCAGCATTCTGCAATAAGCTATAATACCATAGAGATGGAATGGGCTGTTTCCCTAAGTAGTAAGTTTCCCTTTACTGAAAATGCTTATGCACATTTGTGTCTGATTTTCCCAAGTCTTGAATAGTGCTTGGTGCTGAGTAAGTAGCCAATAAATATTTCATGTATGAATGAATAAAGCACAAAATAGCACAAAAATGGCTCAATTAACTTTTGTTGTGTAATGAATCATCTCAAAGGCAGTAGTTTAAAACAACAGTGATTCATTATTTTTCATGATTTTGTGGATTGGCTGGACAGTCTGAGATGGTCTCACATTTCCAGGACATCAGCTCTATGGCTGGGGCAGCTAGGTGTCTCTCCACTTGTCTATCATCTTGGGCCTTTGCATTGCAAGAGTGTGAGAGTAGAAGCTGTAATGTCTTTGCTGGTTAGGCTTGGAACTCATTTCTATCCTATTCAATTCTATTGGTCAAGAAACGTCACAAGCCAGGCTTACAAGAGGTGGGGAAATTGATCCAACCTCTTGATAGGAGTTGCAAAGAGCTGTCGCCATTTTTAATCTACCACAGATGATCAAGTTTTAAAAACCTCCTGTTGGATATTATAATGGGAGGGAGATTGGTCGGGCTGACCTCCTAGAATCCTTCCCTTTCTGAAATTCTATGATAGGGTTCTAAGAGAGAACAGTTAAACTTTATTCTTCTACATCTGGTAAGAAAATTTCCAAGATAATTCATTGAATAATTATTTTCTAATTATTGTTATGATCTAGAATTTATATACTTCCTTTTACCATTTCAAATACCCACCAGAATGTTCTTATTAGTGAGAGTGATATTTATATCTAGTTACACTAATGTGTAACTAACTCTACTTTTAATTCTGGTGTAATAGTAACATTCTCCTTTCCTCATGCTTTGTTGGCCATTCTATGAACACTGAATAAACTCTTTACTCTTATTCATCAATCAAATGTTTAATTTTTTAAACATCACTGAGATCAATGAGGGAGAGTGCTTATATTACTGCCTCAATATTTACTGCTATTTACAAATAAAGTCGCAAATCTATCATTTTTCTGTAATTATTCTTTTATAACACTTTCAATAAATTAAAGATATTTCCTTGTGACCATTTTAGTAATAGCAGGTACACAGATATATGAATGCAGAAATAATATATGAAAACCCTGTGAAACTTTCCATCAAGGAGCTTCAGAACAATCATAATGAGAAAAATAGTATGGGGAAGACTGAACTTCTGATAGCTAAATTGTGACTTAATAGAAAAAGTTCATACCATAAAATTTTGCTAGTATTATATGTATGCACTTACACTTGACAATCATGTATGTTTTTTGATAATTTTGACAAATATTTAATACTTGAAACAATTTAATTATCATTGTAATAATCTGTTTTGTTTAAAATTTTTTGTTTGGCATTAAACCTCCTGCCCCCAAATTCTACACTGATACTTTTCTCTTCCTATACTCTTCCCAACCCCTCAAACGAACCACAAACAAAAACTGAGAGCAACTCATAACCATTTTGTATAAATAAAGCAAGTTCATCTTTGTGGGATTGATATGCCAGGTTGAATGTATTTCTGATAATGAACTTGATCAGGTTACATTGCCAGGAAATCTTGTCATAACTTTCCTTTGAAAAACAAAAACTTTATTTCTTAGAGTAGTTTTATATTTACAGAAAAATTAAACAGAGTTCTCATACACTCCCATGCCAACCCCCCCAACCACATTTCCCCCTATTACTAACATCTTGCATTGGTGTAGTACATTTGCTACAACCTATGAACCAAATTGATATATTATTTGCTAAAGCCCACAGTTTACATTAGGGGTCACTCCTTGTGTTGTACAGTTCTGAGTTTTGCCAGATGCATAATGTCATATATCCTTCATCACAGTGTCATGCAGAATAGTTTCATTACCCTAAAAATCTCCTGTGTTCTGCCTAGTCATCCCTTCTCCTTCCCCCACAGCCCCTGCCTTTCCTTCTTAATACTCTAATTAAGTGTATGGTAATATTAATTAGTTGGAGCTAAAAAGTTGCTTAAATAACCGGTGATTCCCCATGGCAATCAAAGTCTCTTAATCATTAATTTAGATTAGCACTGTCCAATAGAAATATAATGTGAGTTATATACGTATTTAAAATTTTCTAGAAGCTGCATTAAAAAAGTAAAAAGAAATAAGTGAAATTAATTTAATAATATACTTATTCCAATGTGTCCAAAATATGATCAATTCCAATATGTAACTAATATAAAAATTGAGGTAGTTAATTTTTGGGGGGGGGGGGTACTAAAAATCTAATGTGTATTTTAAACTTACACCACACCTCATTTCACACTAATCGCGTTTCAAGTGCTCAACAGCCACAAGTAGTAAGTGACTAAGGTATTGCACAGTGCAGGCCTAGACTATGAGCAACTTGAAAACAGGTTATCCCTTTCTCTCTAGGGCCTACAGATTAGGCAGGCAGCAAAGACTTTTGGAAGGTTTATCACAAAGATAAAAGGGCTCACTAAACCTCTGGATGCCGATACTTGTATGTTCTGCAACCACTTTCTTTAAACTCTCTCTCTAGTTTTTGGTAAAAGTGGAATGGGAATCATACTCATTCTGGCATATCTAAGAAATGAGTACTGGCCTTCTTGATTCCCAGAAAGCCTGAATCATCTGAAAGTTGACTCATGAGTCTAAGGTGACTGAAATGTAATGTGAATCAAATTGCCTTCCAAGGCATCTTTCTGTTTCCACATTTCTCTCTCCCCTCCCTCTCTCTTTGGGTGACTGACTCATCCTCCTACCATGTGAGAGTCCAGCAACCAGCAGATCTCAAAACTCTCCTGGAAGATGAGCGGACTTTCAAATGGTCCGTCCCAGTCCTCAGATGGTCCAGCCCAGCTCTGTTTTGCCTACCTCATCCAGGGTCGGCAATTTAGACTAGGAGTGATTTTAACTGTCAAAAAAAATTTTTTTTTCTTTTTAGGTGGTGGTGATAGTAGTGATGAGGTGACCTGGGAATTTAAGTTTAAAACAACATAATCTTTTATTTCAAAAATCTTCTAAAATGTAATGTATATTTCAGTCCTTAGGGCCTGCCTATTCCACAGTCCCGTTAGTACCTTTGTCCACTCTGGGTTTTTTTCCTTTCCCGGGAGGAAAGTTTCCATCTCTAGTCCCCAGGATAACGCCCTTCCGGTGGCGCGCCAGGAACCTCTCCCACTCCTCAGGGCGCGCAGCTGGCTCGCTTTCCAAACGCTCTAAACTACAACCGGACCTCCAGCCGTGGGAAGGCCCAGACCCCAGCCCCTATCCTCAACTACCCAAACTGGAGGGTGGGGTTGCCAGTTTCAAACCCCGCCCACCGAACACAACCCAGCCGGTAAGAGAGAGGAAGCGCAACAAGCCACACCCACTTTCCTCTCCGTTGGGCCAGCTGGTTGTCCTTCGTCTCCATCCTGTAGCCCATTGGCTCCCTCCCTCCCGCGCCAGCCCCTGCCTGCAGGGGAGGGTGAATCACGCCAAACTGGGCGGAGAGTCGGCTGGCCTCTCTCCTTCGCTGGTCTGGGCGGCGGCGGCGGCAACTAGGGACGGGGCGGGTGGCGCATCACGGGTGCGGAGGCAGGAGGAGCAGTCTCATTGTTCCGAGAGCCGTCGCCTCTGCAGGTCCCTCGGCTCGTTCGGCCGTGCCCCTTTCAGTCCTCCCCAACCCCCACAACCGCCCGCGGCTCTCAGGAGAAGCGTCCCGGAGGCAGTAGCAGCCGCAGCATCATCTCCGACCCGCCAGCCATGGAAGACATGGACCAGTCGTCTCTGGTCTCCTCGTCCTCGGACAACCCGCCCCGGCCTCAGCCCACGTTCAAGTACCAGTTCGTGAGGGAGCCCGAGGACGAGGAGGAAGAGGAGGAGGAGGAAGAAGACGAGGACGAGGACCTGGAAGAGCTGGAGGTGCTGGAGAGGAAGCCCGCCGCCGGGCTGTCGGCGGCCCCAGTGCCCACCGCCCCCGCCGCGCCCCTGCTGGACTTCGGCAATGACTTCGTGCCCCCGGCTCCCCGGGGGCCCCTGCCGGCCGCGCCCCCTGCCGCCTCGGAGAGGCATCCGTCTTGGGACCCGAGTCCCGCGTCGTCCGCGCCGTCCCTACCCTCCGCTGCCGCAGCCTCGCCCTCCAAGCTCCCCGAGGACGACGAGCCTCCGGCCCGGCCTCCTCCTCCTCCCCCGGCCAGCGTGAGCCCCCAAGCCGAGCCCGCGTGGACGCCGCCCGCCCCGGCCCCCGCTGCGCCCCCCTCCACCCCGGCCGCGCCCAAGCGCAGGGGCTCCTCAGGCTCCGTGGGTGAGTGCCTAGCCCTCCCGCCGCGCGCCGCCCCTCCCTCTTTTGTGTGCAGCCCCAGCTGCTCTGGTGGAGCCTCCCCCGAGGGGGCTTTGTCTGCGGACCACAGGGCGAAGGCGCCCCCCCTGGTGGGAGCCGCCGGGAGCTGGGTGGGGCGGCGGAGGAAGCCCGGGCTTGTTCTTTATTGTCTGTCCGGGTAGAGGGAACACGTGCACCCCGCTGGCTTCCAGGTTCTTTCCTCTGGTCCCCGTTCCACTGCGTCCCGGAAGTTAGGCACGCACCCCTACTAGAACTGGGTGTGTATCGAGGAACTAGGGTTGTGGATTCATTGGGCTGGCTTGGCTGTGGGCTGAGGATGGAAAGGCCTTGGCGCATTACTCTTTTGTCTACCCGTCTGGGCTGCTGCTAGGGAAAAGGCGCAGTTTCGCCGCTCGTCTGCTCGCCCGCATTCAGCCCTGGCCCCCCTCCTAACCTCCCCCTGGCCGTGGTGGCCCCCATGCGCTTCATCTCCCTTCCCCTCCTTTTGCGCTGGTGGGGAGCTGACCCATTGGAAAACGTCCACATTGACCCAACTGCAGTGAAGGGAGAGCGCCTCCAGTGGTGTTGGCGCGTGGAGAATTGGGAAGAAGAGAGTTCTGGTGAAGTCCTGCCACCGCCCAGTTCAGCCGTGTAGTGATGTGGCGACTCCGCACCAGCTAAACCGAGCCCGGGAAATGGGATGTGGGCATTGTGTTCCGAGGGGGCGCAGTTTTGCCAGGATCTCAGCTGCAGAGCTAGGAGGAATTGCTGTTCGTGTGGACAGGTTTAGCCTCCTAATGCATCATAATGGAATCGAATCGTAGAGGAAAAAGAAAGGCAAAATGATTGATATTCGTAAAGAAGAGAAACCTGTGGATTCCTTTTCCTGACTAGGCCAATTAAACTTGTGGCATATTTACCATGAGATTTAATGGAATATTTTGGTTTTCATATATTGGTTAGATATACTCTTTATTGGAAGTTATGTTTTAGGTCTACAAAGACAAATCTGCATAGTCTGTAAATAGTTTTCAAATCTTTTCATTCACGAGTACCTGATTGTATGTTAATAATTAATTTCTTTTTAAGAACATCTTGGGAAATTATTTTAGAAGATAAAATCAAGTTGGTTAGAGATTGAGAGTTCATCTTATTAGACAAAGTATTAGCTTATTAACAAGTAGCTTTTTACTTTTCCTGATTTACTGCTTTAGGCATTGGGAAGCCATTGAAGATTATTGAACTGAGGCATGGATGCCATCATGAAAGTAGTGTTAGAAAAGGAGTTGGTGACCATATTCTAGATAGGTTGGAAAGAAAAACGGGAACTATTTAGAAAGCTTTTGCAATAGTTCTGAGACAGGTGAGTAGAGCCTGAACTAGTTTATTACTAGTTCAGTGAAAATGGAATAGAAGGGAAGCATTTCTTTCTTTCATTGGTTGTGAATCTGTATTTTAATAGTTAAGCTACCAAGAGGTTTTATGAAAGAAGAATTGATAGGATTTTGAGGCTATGAATGTAAATGCAAAGAAAAGAATGTTGGTGCTTACTAAATCAATTTCAGAGACTGTCCAAAATTTTTTCTTGCAATGGAAGTTTGTATAGAGTTGAATATTGCTTTAAGTATAGGGTTATTATGTCTTGGAGATTAAAGACTATTAGAACATCGATTGGCTGCCTCCTGCATGCCCCATACTGGGGATCGATCGGGCCCACAACCTGGGCATATGCCCTGACCGGGAATCGAACCAGTTACATCTTGGTGCATGGGTCGATGCTCAACCACTGAGCCACACTGGCCAGGGTGAATGGTATATAGTTTAAATCTTAAGTATAAGATGCCTCTAAAGAAAGAGAGGTCATGCCCTATTCAGTCCCCATCTTCCTTCCATTTTTTATCTAACAAATGATAACAAGGAATAGAACTGATGAATTTAGAGATTCTGAATAATTTCTTTTGCTAATAAGCCTTTTCTAATTTTCTGACTAGGAGCAAGTGGTTTGGCTCCTTATAGATAAGATGAATTTTGTTTCAGGTTGCTTCCTAGGAAGTCCAGTGTCAAATTTATAGTGCTTTTTAGTAACTAGCAAGCTCCCTCAAATCCTTTTTAAAATGATGTAATGAATATAAATAGAATCTGTGATAAATATCTAATTATGTGGAATAATATTTGGAAAACATACCATTTCATACTATATCCCTGTAAAGTTGGAAGATTTGCTATATTAAAAAAAACATTTATAAAAAGGGACATATTATTGTCCAATAATTAGCTCTGTTTTATGTGTAGTTGTTTCATAATATACCTAAAAGCATTTTATTTGAAACCCTACTGATGCAAGGCCCCAAATTAAATGGCATATTTTAAAGGTACTTTGCTAGCCCAGGATATAAGTACCAAACAAATGGCTATATTTCTTGACTCTTTGGAAACTCTGATTAAGTAGAAGTAAATGGCAGATACACTATTCTTATAGTACATTCTTTGAGACTTTTGTTTTTGTTCCTGTTTCTAAATATAGAAGTCCCTCTGAGGGTGATAGCACTAGGGATTCAGAACTGTAAGGGCACAACCATAGTTCATCAGCAGTGTTTAAATGTGAATGTGACCTTTGTGGACATAGGCATGCAAGGTGGTGATACCCAGCTTTACTGATGCTAAGGTCTTCTCAGACTGATAGCCTCTTCATTCTTTTCTTTTTGTTCATTCTTTCTTTATTTATTTTTGTTACAGATGTTTCTCCTTTTTTCCTTCATTGACACCCTCCTCCCATCCCCCCCAGCATTATTGCCTATGTCCTTGTTTACACATACATGTGTGTAAGTTCTGTGGTTTATCTCTTCCCTTCCCCCACGTCCACCTCTTCTGAGGGTTGTCAGTCTGCACCCCACTTCCATGTCTCTGGGTCTGTTTCGTTCCTCAGCTTGTTTTGTTCATTATATTCCACAAATAAGTGAGATCATGCGATATTTGTCTTCCTCTGATTGGCTTGTTTCACTTAGGATAATACTCTCCAGGTCCTTCCATGTCGTTTTAAAGGATAAGAGATCTTTCTTTCTTACAGCTGCATAGTATTCCATTGTGTATATGTACCACAGTTTTTTTATCCACTCATCTATTGATGGACACTTGGGCTGTTTCCAGATCTTAGCAATTGTAAATAATGCTGCTATGAACATAGGGGTACATATATACTCTTCATTCTTTTCAACTCTAAAGGAGGAGTTGATAATTTCACATTTAAGCTGCTGGGTTTGTGTTTCTTGGCGTGGTGATTATTAATTTTCCTCATGTGTTCCCATAACATTCTGTTCTTACCTCATCATATGTATCATACCATATATATAATAATGGTGTGTTGACTCATCTCTAATCTCTACCAGAGTGTATACTTCTTGAGTAAAGGGGCTATATCACCTTTTTTTTCCTTGAGGGAAAGGACTAATATGACATTCTATCTGCATTGCTGAGCAGAGATGTGGTACAGTCGTCCTTTGTTTATCGTGGTTAATCAGTTCCAGACTCTACCTCGATAAATGAATTTCTGCGAAGTAGGATTCTTTATTTCTAAATTGAATATTTTCACAGAGCATAGAAAACCTGTTTACGACCTTCTAAATACATTTTTAAACATTATTAGAGCCCTCTAGACATGAAGTAACACTGTTTAGTCACCATTACACTCGTATTACCCAATATATTAGAGAAAATAAGACATATTAGATGTTACAAATATCATATTATTATTGTACATTTAATTACACACACACAGTTCTTACACACAACCACTAACCTATGAAAATAGTGCAACTTGTTTGATGATGAAACGAGGAAGATGAAGAGATACTGCACAGCAAAGAAGAGCAAAGTTATTGCTGCTCTGAAGGCACGACCTCAGTAGGAATACATAGGCCTACAGTCCATACGTACAGTAATTTTAATTTTAATTGTAATACAGGGGTGTATAATTGACTCAGGCAACTGAGTGCGCGTTGTACCATTTTCACTTTTTAATGAATATGTTTGAAAAAACTGTGATAGAGTGAAGCCGCGAAAGTCGAAGCGCGAAGTGGTGAGGGACGACTGTATATAAAGAATCCTACTTCACGGAAATTTATTTATCCCGGTAGAGTCTGGAACTGATTAACCGTGATAAACGAGGGCCTACTGTAGTATACTATATTTGAAAAAACCTTGATAGAGTGAAGCCGCGAAAGTCGAAGCATGAAGTGGCGAGGGACAACTGTAACTTTATTTTAATTACTTTAACAATTTTTCAATTACAGTTGACATTCAATATTATATTAATTTCAGGTGTACATCATAGTGGTAGTGGTTAGACTACTTATATAACTTAGGAGGTGATCCCCCAATGAATTCAGTACCTGTCTGACACCTATACATAGGCCAGAACTTTTAAAAAAAATTCTCACCCAAGGATTTGTTTTTTTAAATTGATATTTTAGGGAGAGAGAGAGAAGGAAGGAGGGAGGGAAGGAAGGAAGGAAGGAAGGAAGGAAGGAAGGAAGGAAGGAAGGAAGGAAGGAAGGAAGGAGGGAAGGAGGGAAGGAGGGAAGGAGGGAAGGAGGGAAGGAGGGAAGGAGGGAGGGAAGGTGGGAAGGAGGGAGGGAGGGAGGGAGGGATCATTGATATGAGAGAGAAGCATCTATCAGTTGCCTCCTGTACAGACCCTGGGGATTGAAACTGCAACCTAGGTATTTGCCCTGACCAGAAATTAAACCTGCAGCCTTTTGGTGTATGGAACGAAGCTCCAACCAACTCCAACCAACTGAGCCATAGGCTATAACTTTTAAATAAAATACTAGCTGATAGGACTTTTTCACAATTATTTTTCCTTGCTGTATGCATAACAATAATTTCTCTCTGTTAAAGTGTATCTAGTCTTCTCTCCCTCTGTTGGAATCATAGTGGGTTACGTTATATTTATGGATTAAGGAAGAATTTATATATTTTTAGTATTGATAATATATTTTTTCTATCACACATAGTTTTATTAACATGTATTTTTAAACATGTTTTTATTGATTTTTTTTTTTTTTTTTTAGAGAGAGAGAAACATTGATGTGAGAGAGATACATCTGTTGGCTGCCTCCTGCATGCCCCCTACTGGGGATCTAGCCGGAAACCTGGGTTTGTGCCCTGATGGGGAATCGAACTGGGACCTCTCAGTCCATGGGATGATGCTCAGTCCACTGAGCCACACCAGCCGGGCTTAACATGTATTTCTTAAAACTTAGTTTATAATTATGTGAAATGTAGAGTGTAAAACATAATTATTAAGTATTCTAGGCTACTTAATAGGAAACACTTGAAATACTGGGTTATATAGATTTTTGCCCCCCTCTTTTCAATTGATTATAGACTGTTAAAGGTAAGTCGTCCTGCTTTTTCTTTTCTAAAACATTTTTATTGTAAGAAGGGAAGTAACATTCTTTTTTAAATCCTCACCTGAGGATATTTTTCCATTTATTTTCAGATAGAGTGGGAGGGAGGGGTAGAGAGAGAGAGAGAGAGAGAGAGAGAGAGAGAGAGAGATAGGAGGATGGAACGACAACCAAGGTATGTGCCCTGGACTAGAATGGAACCTGTGACTCTTCGGTCCAACAGGCCATCGCTCTAACCGCCGAGCCAAAGGGGCCAGGGTGGAAGTAACATTCTTTATAGTCCTGTACTGGGAGCTGTAGGTGTTAAATGCTGGATTAACTTTTTAGTGGTCTCTGAATCCTTTACTTAGGTGGGCCTCTAGTTTTATTTTAAAAACGTTATTTCTGTAATGCCTTGTTCTTATTGATGGAATTATTACCATAACTTAGGAAGGCTTATAAAGTTTTGTTGTTTGAACAGATTTGGTAGAAAGAGTTAACATACTCTTTTTTTTTTTTTTTTAATACTAGGCTTAGAGCTGAGTATGGGAACAAAAAGATGGGCAGGGATGGTACTTATGCAAGGTACATATAGCACATTAAGGGCAAAACACAAACCCCTAGCTGTAAAGTATTTTCTGTTGTCTTAAAATCAGAAGAGTCTTGTGGTTGTACTGTAAGAACAATCATATATTTACCTATCAACAGCTTTTGTGAAAAGAGGAAAAACTTACTTGGGTTCCAGGTCTGCCTATACACTTTTCTCCCTAACTTTACAGATTGACTTGTAAACTTTACTAATTGGAAGGTGCCATTATTACATTTATTTATATCTCTGTGTCCTGACAGCCTTGGGTGAAGCTGATCTAAAACATTAAAAAATTTTTTTTAAGCTTCTGGAGTTACTGATTTTAGAAAAGAAGGAGATTTACTTTTTAAAAATTCTGTTCTTTATTCTAAGGAGTTTATTAAATATGCTCGATCCTATCATATAAATCCCCTTTATAAATAGCCTGTAGAAATTCTCAGTCTCAACAGGTCAACATCATTACTAAATTATAGAAAGTTTCATTATTAATTGTACTAAGTTCTGATGTTTTAATTTTGTATAAATTTTTTATACAAAACAACTTGATAAAAACAATGTTAGATGCTTTTGCTTGCATAAAGTGAATTATGAAAATCAGAATTCAGAAGATTAAGTATTTCATTACGTTGTATTTTATAGACCATCTATACTATGCACAGATCTTCTCTAAGGATTAGGTCTCTAAGACTTCACTTTTGAACAAGACAGAAAAACTACCACCTACCAACATACTTGCTCATTTACCCACTCTATACCACCAAACTTTCTGTTGTCCTTCTTACTAAAATTTTGTTAATGAAACATGGTGCAGGAGCTGTAGTTAAGTTTGGCATTGAAAGAATCAAATGTATATTTTAATGGTCTGCTAAAAGAATTGTGGGTAAAACTGTGGTTAAAATTACCTCAGTATAATACAATTTTAGTATGTTTACATTGCCTTCTCTCTTTCTGGAGGGATTGAAAAAATTATTTTTACTTTTTCCCCCAAACATAAAAGATAGATAGAATAGTGAATGAAACTTCATTTAGCCATCACTGAGCCCCAACAATCATCAATCCATTGCCAATCTTGCCAATCCCACACCCTCATAAATATTTCATTATGTATTTTGCAAACTGTAAGTACTTTTTTCCAATACATAACCACAATACTCTTGATCAAATACTTCCCCAACATATTTAACAATAATTAATATCATCAAGTATCCAGCCAGTGTTTATATTTACTATTACTTAGTGAATGTCATAACTGGTCTTTTAAAAAGAGTTAAAAAAAAAAATCAATCCAAATAAGGTCTACACATTACAGTGGATTGGTTTGTTTTATAAGTCTATCTATGGGTTTTCCCTTCCTTACTTGTGTACTCTCTCTGAAATTTTTGAAGATTGCACATATACTTTTTTCATTTTAATGTTTTTATTTTTTTTAGTTAATGGAGTCATTTTTATGTTTTTATTAAGATATAACTTACATACCATAAAATGCATAGATCTTAAGTTTTAGCAATTCTGTGTTTTGACAAATGCAGCTATTCATTTAACCCACACCTGTCAAGATATAGAACACTTTCATTATCCCAGGAAGATCCCTTGAGCTTTTAGCAGTCAATTTAATTATTGTTCTGTCCTTCCCCCAGCACTCCAGTACCAAGCAACTACTGTTTAGGTTGTTTTCACCAGTTTTGCCTATTATAGAGCATCATCTGAATGGAATCATACAGTATGCACTCTTTTGCCTGGTTATTTGCACTCTGTGTTTTTGAGATTTATCAATGATGTTGCAGGTATCAGTAATTAGTTCCTTTTTACTGCTGAGTAGTATTCCATGACAAGAATATAGTACAGTTTAATTATTTGTTCACTTGTTCATGGACATTTGGATTATTTATAGTTGCCTACAGTTGGGCAAAATCATCTTACACAATGAATACACTGTATCAGTTGTTTACTCCCCGAGCATGCCTAGCTGGGAGCTTTGCCTCCCTGCTGTGTGCTGCCCGGCCCCCAGCATCACCAGAGAATTGTACTGCATGTCCCTAGCTCGGGACTCTATCATAAAGTTTAAAATCGAAATATGGTTTCTACTGAATGCGTATTGCTTTCCATCGAATCATTCATTGTGAGTTAAGGATGTCTATCTATTTTGTTCTATTGATCTATTTGTCTATCTTTATGCCAATTACCAGACTTTTAATTACTATAACTTTACAGAAAGAGTTAAAACCAAGTAGTGTGAGTACACCAAGTTTTATCTTTTTTTCCCCCTCAAAATTGTTTTGCCCTTTCTAAGTCCTTTCTATTTCCATATACATTTTAGGATCAACTTGTTCATTTCTACAGAATGTCTGCTGGGAATTTGATTGGGATTGCATTGAGTCTAGAGTTCAATACGGGGAGAATTGACATCTTAGAGCTTGAGATTTTACCCTACAACAAGCTAACAAATTAGTCTGCCATAGTTTCATGGATGCTGGCAGAGGACACAGATGCCTGGGTAAGAGATAAGGGACTTGATTACTCACAGCAGTGATAATAGCCAGAATATCAGCATTTTCTTGCACAGGTTCCCTGAGCCCCTTTTCCCGCAAGGCAACAGAGAGGGCCATGTGACACTTGCACTTGGGTGAGTGGTATTACAGGAGAGCAACCTTGGGCTTAGACAAACGGAATCTTACACTACATAATAAGCTGGCCTGCCTTGTTGCTCAAGAGGAAGACACTGTCTCTGTCTCCAAGGCTGTTTGCTGTATAAACATCTTTGAAAAGATAGGAACAAAGCCAGTCATGCCTCATTCCTCTGCTCACAAGATGTGCAAAAGCACAAGAAACTCTTAAGAGAACTCTTATCTGACAACAAAAAAGGTCTTCCAATCCATATATCATGTTTATGGATTTCTCTCAGCAGTGTTTTGTAGTTTTAAATGTAGAGCTTTTGTATTTCTATTGTTAAACTTATTTCTATGTATTTTATGTTTTTTGTTGCTATTGTAAATGTTAATAGTTAACATTTTTTATTTTTCATTTGTTAGTTGCTGGAATATGGAAATACAGTGATTTTTTTTTATACTGTTCTTGTAACTATCCTGCATCCTTCTTAAATTCACTTATTAGCTCTAGTAGGGTTTTTTTTAACCATAGAATTTTCTAACTACACAGTGCTATTGTCTGAAGTTAAGATCGTTTTATTTTTCACTTCTGATCTTTAAGCTATGAATGTGATAAGGCAAGTACAGTAAAAGGTGTAAAAAGTTCCTTGGTTTATTCTGCATCTTGAGGAAATGTGGTTAGTCTTTCACTATTAAGTATGAAGTTAGCTGTATATTTTTCCTAGATGTCCTGAACCTTAGGTAGAGAAAGTTTCCTTCTACTCCCAGTTTGTTGAGAATTTTTCTGAAATAGGTATTGAATTTTAACATACACCTCTGGTATCTGTTGAGACAATCATATGGCTTTTCTTTTTCAGGCTGTTAATGTGGTAAATTTAATTGTTTAATTTTGAATGTTGAACCAATCTTGTATTCCTGGGGTTAAACCCTTTTAGTAATGAATATATGTTTTATTAATTGCTGGATTCAATTTGCTAATATATTTTTAAAGATTTTTGTATGTATGTGTAAAGGGTATTTTTCTGTAAATTAATTTTCTTGTAATATACTTGTCTGGTTTTGGTATTAATGTATAAGTTTATAAAACGTTTTAGGAAGTGTTTGCTCTTCCTTTATTTGTTGAAAGAGTTTGTATAAGCATCCTTAGATTTTATAGAATTTACTAGTGAAGCCATCTGGGCTTGGAGTTTTCTTTGTGGAGATGGTTTTAAATTATAAGTATACTTTCTTTAAGTAATACAGGGCTATTTCAATGTTCTGTTTCTTCTCTGCCAATTTTGGATATATGTGCCTTTCAAGTAATTTGTCTATTTCATCTTGGTGAGTAGACATCAAGAAATTTGTCCACTCACCTAAGTTGTCTGATTTATTGGCATAAACTTGTTCATAATGTGCTCATTTAAGATCTATAGTGATAGTCTCTTTTTTATTCCCATTACTTGTTTTTATCTCTTCTTTTTCTTGATAGTTTTATGGATTATCAATTCTGTTGGTTTCTTCACTTTTGGTTTAATTGATTTTTCTCCATTGTTTGCTAGTTTTCTACAGCATTGGTTTCAGCTCTGATTTTTGTTATTTTCTTCTACTTATTTGGGGTTAACTTGCTCTTTATCCCCCTGGTTTCATAAGGTGGAAGCTCTTTGAAGTTAATCCTTTTAAAAGCATTTAGAGCTATAAATTTTTCTCTAAGCTTGCTTTACCTATATCTCACAAATTTCCATTTGTTTAATTTAAAATATGATTTAATTTCCCCTGTGATATATTCTGCGATTCATGGGTTATTTAAAATTGTATAGTTTAATTTTCTAACATTTGGGGTTTTTTCAGATATTTTTGTCTTATTGATTTCAATTTAATTCTTGTGATCAAAGAACATACACTGATGTCAGTCTTCTTAAGTTTATTGAGACTTGTTTTATAGACCAGGAAATGGTTTATTTGGTGAATGTTGCATGTGTACTTGAGAAGAATGTATATTCTGTTGTTTGTAATGCTCTATCAACTGAGAGTTGAGTGTTAAAAATTTTAAATAAAAGTTATAGATTTGTCTGTTACCCTTTAGTTGTTGCTTCATGTATTTCCTATATACCTTTCCTGTACACCTTTAGTGTTGTTATATAGCTATTTAGTGTTAGGTCTATTTACTTTTTATCATTACCAAATGCCCTTCTTTATCTCTGATAATCTCAAGGTAATACTTCTTGTCTTTGAATCTACTTTGTTTGACATTAATGTAGCTACTCCAGATTTTGTAGGATAAGTGCTTGGATAATATATCCTTTTAGATTCTTTCACTTTTAACCTACCTGTGTTCTTATATTTAAAGTGTGTATCCTGTAAATGGCACGTGGCAGGGTTTTATCTAGTCTGAAAACCTGCCTTTTAACTGGGGCCATTTACATTCATTGTAATTATTAGTATGGTTCATTTAAGTCTTGTTTTCTCTTTGTCCTGTCTGGTTTATATTCTTTTATGCTTCCATGTATTTCTTCCATTCTTTGTGCTTTTATTGTCATACATTTTGCCTCTAAAAATATTGTATATTGTGATTATTTGAGCTTCAGAAATCAATTATTCTTTAAAGAAATTAAGAAATGAAAATATTTTGTATCTATTCATATATTTACCATTCTGCCATTCTTCATTCCTTCATGAAAATACAGATGTCAGTCTGGTGTCATTTTCCTTTAGTCTGAAGAACTTTATTTAAAATTTCTTGTAGTGCAGGTCTCTTGTTGATCATTTCTTTCAGCTTTTGTTTCTATATTTTACTTATCTGATATTACCTTTATTGTCTTTATTTTTCAAGAATATTTTTGATGAATATAGTCAATCTTGATATATACGGAAGTCATGTTTTATAAAGTCACAGAAAACACTGAATTAGCAAATACTGAATCATTCCCCCTAGGGGAAATACAGAGTTACGTTCCTGGGAAGCTCTAGTCATAGCATTTTTGTTAACCAGTCTATATATAACTTTGTTTTATGTGTGTTTCTATTTAAGGACATTATTTACTATATATTGTGGATTTATTAGTATTGAACTCATGGCCAACAGCACTATAAGTCATACCTAAATGAAGTTTATCTAACACATGTGTTTTCTCTGTAAAGTACATCACAACCTTCTTGTGGTTAAGAACACTAGACAGCACTCAGCATTGCACTCAGCAGCCAATTTAAACAGCAAAATCACTAATAAAAGCCACAAAAATGTGAAAAAGCGTGGCACTAAATAGGTTGGAGAAGAAACTTTTTGCAGTCAGAGTGAAACAAGGAGACATAGGGTTGGGTGGCTAGAATATTTTGCTGGTCTGTGCATGTCTGCTGCTGTAAGTATTGATTTTGGGTTTACCAATATAGCCAATAAACAAATTTGCAAATAGGGCATCAGTGAATAATAATGATTGCATGTATATATAAATTTAGGTTGTCACTTTTTTTCATCATATTAAGGATGTCCATTATCTTCTGGATTATATTATTTCCAGTGAGAGATCAGGTCATTCTTATTACTGTTCCCTTGCCTTTTTCCTGTTTTAAAAATTTTCCCTATTTTTGGTTTTCAACAGTTTGACCTTTACACCGTATTTCTTTGTGGTTTGATTCTGCTTCTTGGATCTGTAAGTTTATATTTTCTATCACAATTGGCCAATTTTAGTCCATTTTATCTTTATTCCCCCCCCCTCCCCCGCTGTTATCACTGTTGCCTTTTGGCACAGGCGGAGGGTGTTGGGTGGTGCTCCAAATTACATATACTTTCAGTGCTTGATTATCTCACAGTCACTGAAGCTCTGTTCATTCTTTTTTACCCCCAGCCTTTTTTCTCCTGCTGTGATTCAGTGTGGATAGTTTTTTCTGTTACTTTCTTTAACCTTATTCATCCTTTCTTTGCACTGTCCAAGAAGTCTAAGTAAGATCAAGGTGCCAGCTAGGTAGGTTTCATTCTGAGGCCTCTTCTCTTGGCTTATAGGTGGCTGCCATTGCACTGTATGCTCACATAACATGTGTATGTATGTATGCAAAAGAATGGGGAGAGGGAAGGGAGAGTGAGAAGGGTGTTGGCATAGGCATCAGCAAGCTTTTTGGTGGTATCTCCTCTTTTTTTTTCATCCTCATCCGAGAACATTTTTGCATTCATCTTCAGATAGAGCGGGAGGGAGAGAGGGAAGAAAAGAGAGAGAGAAACATTGATGTGAGAGAGACACATAGACTGGCTGCCACCCACATGACCCTACCCAGGGCCAGGGACAAACTGCAACTGAGGCACATGCCCTTAGCGGGAACCGAACCCGGATCTCTCTGGTCCGCGGGCCGACGCTCTAACCACTGAGCCAAACCGGCCATACTAAGGGCACTAATCCTATCCTACCATGGCCCTACCCTCACAACCTTATGCAATTCTAATTACCTTCCAAAGGCTGGGATTCCAAATACCATAACGTTGGTGGTTAGGGCTTCAACATAAGAATCGGGGAAGAGGGGACAAACATTCAGTCCATAACATATTGCATATAGTGTGGTTAAGAAAATGGGCTCTGGAGTTGCATTGCCTGAGTCTCACTAGTTGTGTTTTGAGTGAGCTCCTTAACTTCTGTCATTCGGTTGTTGTTGTTGTTTTAAATCTGTTAAATGGGGGACTTTAACACTTGTAGCAATAGGGTTCTAAGGAGTAAAATGAGTTCTTGCGTGTAAAGTACTTAGAATAGCAGTAGCCCTCAGTGTTAATTTTAAACAAAAGAAGACTGGTGATAATAATGATCTTCCTAATGATAATTAGTATTTTCTTTGTAATTTGGACAATGGTGATAGGACTGTTCAACGAATAGTGCACAGTGACACTTAGAATCCTTTTCTTTAAAGGTAGACAACCTGGAATAAGAAAACACATTATTTTCTGAAAGCTCTTCTGAACTGAATTTATGCCAATAAAAAAGATTAAGCAAGTGTCATTATTTTATTCAAATGCATTTTTAAAGTTTTGGCTTGATTAGGACAAGATAAATTTAATTATCTGAAAATGTGTGTAAAAGCTTTGGATGTGGTATGTTAAATAAGAATAGTATCTTAAAGCCATTTTGGTTCATGACATTTCTTTAACATAAACATGTTATTGTCTCTTGAAAAATGATAGGTTCTGTGTATATCATTTAATCAGCTTTATAATATATATGGTAATTAATCTGAATTAATGGTACTACTAATGGTACTACTTTTTCCTTTCTATCTTGGCTTTTTCTCTGTAGGTGAAGTTTTGTGTTAACTCATTATGAACTGAATCCTTGCTTGCTCCTCTTATCTTTAGTCTCCTTCCAACTTCGACTTTATTTCTGCTGAGGTTATATTCTATTTGTTTTTCAGATGAGACACTTTTTGCTCTTCCTGCTGCATCTGAGCCTGTGATACACTCCTCTGCAGGCAAGTTCTTTCTGCTAGCCTTTTATCCTCTGTGTATTCTAACTTTAACTCTTTAGTTTTGTTAACTCTGTACAGAGTAGTTTGAATTTACTAAAAATTAGCACAGTTCAGATAACATATATGGAAGAAGTTGAAATTGTATTTTATACACTATGTCCAAGGGAGAAATGGGCAGAACCTGATTAGTAATTTGAAATATAAGGAATTTTTGGATCCTTGGTATACATTTACATAATGATTATTTCATTTCTCCAAATAAAATTTACTTGTGCTATAGCTGAAAGCCTTTCATGTAAATGAATGTCACTCTGGCATTTAAATATTTAGTGCCCTTTCTTTTCTATACTACTGTCAGTCAAACTCTCTTCTCAAATCCTCTTCCCCCCTCTAAAACTAGTTAAAATTAGCTTTTTTAGTGATTATACTTGAGGTTTTTCTCAAAGACTGATTTATGTCTTTGCATAGCATATAATTACCTCCATAGCCATACACAGGTTTTATTGACAGTAGCTTTAATTTTTCAGTAATGGTTCCAGTCTACTTGTTATTTATTAATTAAATGTTACATTTAATTTTAGTTAATAGTAAGTCTTTACTAACACTATTTTGAATCTGTAATAAAACTTAACATTAACTCTGAGAACACTGGCATTCTCTAACTTTCCTTTCTGTCCATGGTCACAGAAAAAATAATGGACTTGAAGGAGCAGCCAGGTAACACTGTTTCCGCTGGTCAAGAGGATTTCCCATCTGTCCTGCTTGAAACTGCTGCTTCTCTTCCTTCTCTATCTCCCCTCTCAGCTACTTCTTTTAAAGAACATGAATACCTTGGTAATTTACCAGCACTATTACCCACCAAAGGAACAATTCAAGAAACTTCCAAGGAAGCTTCTAAAGAGTTTCCAGAAAAGGCAAAAAATCCATTTGTAGACAAAGATTTAACAGAGTTTTCAGAATTGGAATACTCAGAAATGGGATCATCGTTCAGTGGCTCTCCTAAAGCAGAATCTGCCATAATAGTAGCAAACCCTAGGAAGGAGGTAATTGCGAAGAATAAAGATGAAGAGGAGGATTTAGTTAGTAATAACATCCTCTGTAATCAACAAGAGTCACCTATAGCCCTTACTGACTTGATTAAAGAAGAGAACAAAGTTACATATCCAGAAAAAACAAGGGACAGTTTTAATGAAAAGAGATTTATAGCAGGAGCTCCTATGAGGGAGGAATATGCAGACTTCAAACCATTTGAGCGAGTATGGGAAGTAAAAAGTACTGATAAGCAAGATAGTGATGTGTTGGCTACGGCAGGTAATATAGAGAGCAAGTTGGAGAGTAAAGTGGATAAGAAATGTTTTGACGATAGTGGTGACCATACAAATCATGAAAAAGATAGTGAAAGCAGTAATGATGATACTTCTTTTCCCAGTACACCAGAAGCTGTAAAAGATGGTTCAGGAGCATACATCACATGTACTCCCTTTAACCCAACAGCAACTGAAAGCATTTCAACAAACATTTTTCCTATGTTGGAAGATCATACTTCAGAAAATAAGACAGATGAAAAAAAAATAGAAGAAAAAAAAGCCCAGATTGTAACACAGAAGAATACTAGCACCAAATCATCAAACCCTTTCCTTGTAGCAACACAGGATTCTGAGATAGATTATGTCACAACAGATGATTTATCAAAGGTGACTGGGGAAGTAGTGGCAAACATGCCTGAAGGTCTAACCCCAGATTTAGTACAGGAAGCATGTGAAAGTGAATTGAATGAAGCTACAGGTACAAAGATTGCTTTTGAAACAAAAATGGACTTGGTTCAAACATCAGAAGCTATGCAGGAGTCACTCTACCCTGTAGCACAGCTTTGCCCATCATTTGAAGAATCTGAAGCTACTCCTTCACCAGTTTTGCCTGACATTGTTATGGAAGCACCATTAAATTCTATAGTTCCTAGTGCTGGTGCTTCTGTAGTGCAGCCTAGTTCATCACCATTAGAAGCTCCTCTTTCAGTTAATTATGAAAGCATAAAGCTTGAGCCTGAAAATCCACCACCATATGAAGAGGCCATGAATGTATCACTTAAAAAAATATCAGGAACAAAGGAAGAAGTTAAAGAGCCCAAAAGTATTACTGTAGCTATTCAAGAAACAGAAGCTCCTTATATATCGATTGCATGTGATTTAATTAAAGAAACAAAGGTGTCCTCTGAATCAACTCCAGATTTCTCCAATTATTCAGAAATAGCCAAAGCTGCACAGCCAGTGCCTGACCATTCTGAGCTAGGTGAAGATTCCTCACCTGATTCTGAACCAGTTGACTTATTTAGTGATGATTCAATACCTGAAGTTCCGCAAAAACAAGATGAAGCTGTGATACTTGTGAAAGAAAATCTCATTGAAACTTCATCTGACTTCATGATAGAACGTGAAAATAAGGAAAAAGTCAGAGCTTCACCACCACCTAAGGGGGGAAAGCCATATTTGGAATCTTTTCAGCCCAATTTAGACACCACAAAAGATACGTTATCACGTGGTGAGGTTCCAACATTGACCCAAAAGGAGAAAACTCCTTTGCAGATGGAGGAGCTCAATACTGCAGTTTATTCAAACGATGGCTTGTTTATTGCTAAGGAAGCGAAAATAAGAGAGAGTGAAACATTTTCAGATTCATCTCCAATTGAGATTATAGATGAGTTTCCTACATTTGTCAGTTCTAGAACTGATTCTTCTAAATTAGCCAGGGAATACACTGACCTAGAAGTATCCCACAAAAGTGAAGTTGCTAATGTTGAGGATGGAGCCGGGTCATTGCCTTGCTCAGAATTACCCCATGACCTTTTTTTCAAGAATGTACAACGCAAAGGTGAAGAGAAAGCCCATGTCCCAGATGAAGTCTCCAAAGATAGGTCTGATATTTCAAAGGTGCCCTTACTGCCTCCAGATTTTTTTGCTTTGGCCACTCAAACAGAGATAGGCAATATAGTTAAACCCAAAGTTCTTGTGAAAGAAGCTGAGAAAAAACTTCCTTCTGGTACAGAAAAAGAGAACAGATCACCATCTGCTATATTTTCAGCAGAGCTGAGTAAAACTTCAGGTAATGAGCCCATACATTGTTTTGTGCTTTCTTGCCACCTTTTGACTTACCATGGAACATGCCACTACATTTTGTGTAGTATATTACATGTATAGTGTCTAGTACATCACATTGATAGAATTCTTTTCTGCTGTCTCAGTTAAAGGTTTTAGTGCCTTTTCTACCCCTTTTGCACTCATCACTCACCCTTGCTCTTAACTTTTCCACAATTATTCATTGATCCATTTGTATGTTGCCAGGGAACTAGAAAAAAATTTTTTGTTAGAATTGGCTTCAGTGTCTGTTTCTTTTCTTTTGCTTCAGTGTTTCCTGATAGCATGAAGAGCAAGAGGTATTAAAACAAAATATTCTCAGATGCATTTGCTTTTGTTTTCCCAGAAATTATTTAAAATTTTTAATATTTCAATATAATGCAGTATTTTCCAGTAATAGGTGTACAGTTGTACACACTTAGTAGACATTTTATTGAAAAGTGTAAATTGAGGTATTCTATCATGAATTTTTCTGAAAGTACTTACTCTCATTTTTTCTTTTGACTCTACATTTCCCATTGCCTGGTTTGTGTAAAGTGATTTGCACATGTGTTTTTTATTTAGCATTCTAATTTAGCTGTGTTTTCTATAAAAAAGTGTAGTGATTATGTATATTCTACTGAATATACTTATGTATTGGGGATGGGTAGCACTACTGGCAGAGAGACCAGTTTAGAGATTGTTGTTATAGTCTAAGAAAGAGAAGATAATGAACATGAAGGCAGTGGGATGAGCATGGCGACCCAGGACTTGGGGTTTGATTGGGTATGAACATGAAGTATAAGGGGAGGTGTTAAAGATGACTCTGTATGTGCACATGTGGGTGGCAGTATGAGAAACTCAGGGAACTTGAGAGAATGAAATGGGTTTTAAGGAGAGAAGATAAAAAATTTAAGTTTAAAATATATTGGTATGAAGATATCAAGGGGACATCCAAGAAGTGATGGATATTATACATTGGCAGCTCTTGAGAGAGACTTTGCTTGTATGAGTATATTTGCCATGGGCTCAGGTATAGTAATTAAAGGCACAGATCAACGAGCGAGAGAACCAAGAGAAAGGGAAGACTTAAAGGTGGAAGGATTGGTCAGCATTATCAAATACTAGTTCACTTAAGATCAGGATTGAGAATTTATCAAAAAGGAGGGAAGATGTTGGCCTGACAGTGGCAGGTGGTATGAGCGGGCAGGGCTAGGGTGAGGACTGACTGGGATTTTAGCGAATAGATACTAAATACTGACAATTTTTAAGAAGTTTGAGAACATGGAGAAAAAGTGTTAGCAATATAAGGGAGAGTATGGGTTGAGGAAGCCCCCCTCTCCCCCTTTTTTAAAGATTGAAGTAAATGTCTAATTAAAGGTGCTTTTGAGTCAGCAGGGGAGGGGATGAGATCCAGAACTCAGGTGGGGGAATTAGCTTATAGAGGGGGAAGAATTTTGAAGGACTGATCGCAGTGAATAAAAGGGAAGTTTTTGGTGTTGGTACTGCTAGGGTTTTGTGGCTGGAAGATGAGGGATTGTTTATGTTCTTTAAAGCAGTATGTTAGGTCATGCTTGGGCACAAGAGGCCTGAAATACCTTCTGAGTAGGGAAACAAAAGTACTGCATTAAGAGCCTAGTCAAGGTTTAAGGATGGTCTGAGTGGTAAGGTGCCTTTTCTTTAACTGTGCCCAACAGCCTTGGTTCAGAGAAGGCAAATGCTTGTTTTGATTCAAGGTTGTGTTTGGGCCCATTGGAAAAGACCGTGAGTGAAAGGAGTTGAGGATAATAGCAAGAAAGTAGTTTGAAGTGATGGATTTTTATCTAAGTTGAAGAATGTAAAGAGGAGAGGAGAGGGAGTTGGTAGATAGGAGAATAGAAGATCAGGGAACGAGATCCAAATTAGATCTAAGAACCCAAGAGTAGTAGGAATAAATATGCATACCTTAATGATAGGAGATTATAGTCAAAGTAGGATTGTGTGTGTGTGTTAGAGGTTGAATTTATAATTCAAGGTTTTTGATGGCCAGGATTTGGCCTTGAGGTAGGGGCTAAATTTGAGTGGTGTGAAGGTTTCTAGAGGTAAAGTCAAGTAAACCATGAGGCCAAGATGTTGGATAGCTCTTACACATGACACTGAAATCACTCAGGACGATGGCAGGACTTGGAGTAAACAAGAGAATTAGGAGCTAGGGACAAGAGACTAAAGGGCTGTGTGGCATCTGACAGGGTGGTAGATGGAAGAAGTAAGGAAAGATGAAGAATGACATAGCTGAACACCTAAGACTTGCCTGAAGCCTCAGAAATAGTACTCTGGAAGCAGTATTCATGAACAAGTTATTGACTTCCCTCGCTCTCCTTCAGGTCTGTAGGGTATAGAAGAATAAACAGTGTTTATTTGAGAGTTCCACAGGGAAAGCAGTATCGTCAAGGAAGAGCCAGGTTTTAGTGAAGGGATTTAATGGAAGGAGTGGTTAGTCAAGTTGAAGATGAAGGGAGATGGTTCACAGTGTAATGCAGATTTCAGATAGCACAGTAAAATGGTCCAGTCTGAGAAGCCCAGAGCAGTGTGGTGATGATAATGTGGGTGAAGACCAAGGATAAAAAGGTGAAGACTAAGACAAAGTCTTGCCTTCATGCAAGTTCCAGTTCATAGAACATATCAAAATATATATTGATACTTTTGGATAAAATTTTCTTGGAAAAATATCAATAAGGGATCTAATTCTGCATCATAATATCTTGCCCATCTCCCTTACAAAATCAGCCTTTCTTCCCCAAATTAAATTGCAGCAATAAGAACAGTACAAAGAATGTCTTATACTCTTCATCTAAATTTACCCCTTAACATTTTTCCCATTTGCTTTATCATTTATAATCTGTCATTCTATAGGTAATTAGATATGGGTACATAAATACATTCTTGTTTTTCCTGAACCATTTGAGAGAAAGTTATATACATCCTATTTTATCCTAAATATTTCAAAAGGGGATGATACTCTCTTACATAAGGTCAGTCCAGCTATTAACTCATAAATTTACATTGATACAAAACTCTTTTAAAATCTACCATTCATATTCCAGCTGTGTTAAGATGACTTCGTAATGTCCTTTATAATGTCCTCTACTACAAAATTCAGTCTAGGGCCAAGTTTTGCATTTAGTGGTTATGTTGCTTTGGCTCCTTTAATCTTGAACAATTCTAGTCTTTATCTCTTATGATGTTAACATTTTTAAAATAATAACACAGGCCCTCCTCCCTCTCCCTTTTTAATAGAACATTCCTCATTATGCATCTGTCAGATGTTACTTAGTGATTAGATTAAAGTTATGGATTTATGGCCAAAATGAAGAGGATGTGCAGTGGCCCTCTCCTGGTATATCTGGAGGTATCCACTATCTACCAGTCCCTCATTGATGATGAGGTTAATTTTAACCATCTGATCAAGGTGGTCCCTGATTTCCTTATTGTATAACTAGTCTTTCTTCCTCCCTTACAACTGATAAGCAGCCTGAGGGGTGACAGAAGACCATGCAAATGTCCTGCTCCTCATCAAAATTTCCTCCCTAGATATAGTATCCATTAATGATTCTTGCTTGATTCAATCTTTACCAATAAGGTTGAAAAATGATGATTTTTAAATTCCAACACTCCTACATTTATCAATCAACCCTTGGTATTCTGTTAACAAGAGCCCTCTTTTTCCATGAGTAAATTAATTAGTTAATTATCAGTGTGGATCCATGGATTTCTCTTTTCCTCCCAGTGGTTTATAATTCATTACTGTACTTAATTATGTTGGTTGTAAGTTGTCCCAGATTTGGAGGACTCCCTCTTCAAGTCTGCTCAAGGACATGCAGCTATCTTTTTGGGGGGTTCGAGAGGAAAGCACTTCTTACTTTGTAACATAAAATGTTGTAGGCTCATCGAGGCCTATTCTTCACCTCCAGACCTGGAATAAGCCATTTCTTCAAGGATCCCCGATTCCTCTTAGTGGGGAGTGGTATCAGAGATCAAGAGCTGGATCTAGTTGTGCTCCTTGCCACTGTGTGGTCTTCCCATTTAGCCCTTTCAGTGGACAGAGGTAGGAAATGCTTATATATGTACATAATACAAATAAACGTGAGCACATACATGTATTTATGAAATGAGGTCACACACATACCTCCAATTTCAGTCCATTTCCAGAAGATTATTTCTTTCTACCCTCATTTCATATTTGTGTATTCCTTCTATAGTGAGAAACTCTGGTTCCTAAAACCACCAATACACATACTCATTTGCTTAATCAATTTTTTAATACATCCAAAACAGTTTAGAATGCTTTCTAATTTCATTATAATAAATGAATTCAGGATTGTTTTGGCAAATCTCCCTCTCCCAACCTTGCCCGAGAGTGAATGTATATTGTCGAATAAAAGTTACTTGGATTACTACCTCTTTTTTCCTTTCCCCACCTTTAGTGTGGTTATAATATTTATTTGAAATACAGTTAGATTAATTTGTTTCCGTTTGCTTTCAGTTTTAGGTTTTCTTTCTCTCTAGGAAGTTTTTAAATTGAGAATTTTGAAAATATGAGAAGAGAACCCAAATTCTCATTTTATCTGGAAAGGTCAGGAGACTGTCATTTATGGGCAGACTAAGCACCAAGCACCTTCACATATTCATCACATTTAGTCTTCATAATCTGAAAGAAGGAATTAATTTGTGGATGACAAAACCTAAGTCTGGGGTTGTAACTTTTCCAAGGTTACATAGTAAATATTACAGTAAGCACAGTACTGTTGAGTGTCTACAGTGTTCTTATGCAATTCCACAGAGATCTTTTTTCCAGCAGGTGAAGAACTGGGATTCCAACCTAGGGTTTGTCTCCTTCTCAGTTTCCCCATTTCGGAATGAGCAGTTACTGTACTAAATTTAGCAAATAACCAGGGTGCTGCTGCTTTTATTACATACCTGTTGTGTTGGGGGCATTAACTAATGCAAGACATTTTTAAAATTTTATTAAAAAATATTTTGTTTCTTTATTGATTTTAGAGAGAGAGGAAGGGAGAGGGAGAGAAATAGAAACATCAATGAGAGAGAACATCGATTGGCCGCCTCCTGCACAGCCCCCACTGAGGATTTGGCTCACAACCTGGGCATGTGCCCCGACTAGGAATCAAACCCGCCAACTTTCAGTGTATGGGAGGATGCTCCAATCAACTGAGCCACACAGTCCAGGGCTTCTTTGCCCGTTTTTAAATTTAGATGTTCATCTCTAGTTTTGAGAGTTTTTTATATACAAAGGATGTAAACTCTTGTCATGTTACAGTTTTCCCTCAGTTTTCTAAATAATTTTTATTTTGCTTTACATTTCAGTGGACATTTTAAATTTTCACATAGGAAAATCTAGAACTTTATTTACTTATTTATAGATTCATTTTTACATTTAATTCTGATCTATTTAAAATTGATTTTGAAATTGGTGAGAGATAATTTTATCCCACATGCTTTTTTGGTGGTGAATTCGTTTCCTATTCCCATCATCCTCTGATCTAGTTCCCTAGTACCAGGAAACAATCCTAGGGAACACAGGAACACAGGGAACAGAACATTAACACTGCCAAATTGCATGCCCTGGGTTGGACAGTCAACTGTATTATGGGTGTTGGTGCCATCTAGTGTTGTAGATAGAAAATGAGGTCTATGGAATACTCTATAATTGACCATATGGAATATATTCAGTTGGGCAGAGAAATGTAGTGAGTTGTGGATATTTACTTCACACTAAAAATGGCATTATAAAAGGATTTTGAATTTTGACACATTGTGCTGAATCAAACAAATCATGCTATTACGAGCATTATGAAATGACCTTGAGAGGATTCCCCTAAACCTGCGTACTTGAATGAAAACTTAAAGGTTTTTAAGGTTTCAGAGCCTAATGCCTATTAATTTTTAAATTCCATATTTAAAAATGTTTTGGCTCTTTTGGAATATCTCTATATCTTTTTAGATTACAATACAAGAAGTCAGCATTTTTTTAGTTCTCATTCAATAGTATCACTTTCAATTTTTTTATGGATTTTAATAATTATTTTTTAATAAGTCATACAAAATTATTATAGACTCTAAAATGCTCATTTTTTGGGCCATTTAACTTGTATTTTCATTCACTTTCTAGACTAACGTATTTCTGTCTTAAGGTTCAATTTAGTAATGTTGAAGTGCTATAATTTAGTCTATAGAGGGCATTATATTACAACATATTAAATAATACTGTTTAATACCTTTCAGTAATGAGACATATGTTTTAGTTTTATAGCTCAGAATACTTAAATTTTGAAGTAAGTTCAAAACTACTGTGTAGCTGTAATTATTTCTTTAAAAAAAAGAATGCTGTTTTCTGTTGCTGGAAGTGGAAATGGTTATTTTAGCTATCAAGAATTGTATACAAGCAATCCCCAGTTTAGAGTAGTACTAAATGTAATCCAAATGTCTGCCTCTTTCCCACTTTGTTTCCTTTTATCTCTCAACATTGTAAAGAAAACAAAGTAAAACAAACCCTGATTTTTTTTTTTTCTGGGATTCAGAAGAGAAAGGAAAGAAATAGAAAAGGAAGAGTCTTGGGAGAACTGGCTAGGGCAGACCTACAGCTTACATATTGCTGCCTATTCTAAAATAAAGCCTTCTAGTGTCTGAAATCATGCCACTAGATACAAATCACACACACCACCACCACCACCCCACACCACACACACACTATAAAAGGGTTATAGAGAGGTTTTTTTTTTCTTTAGTAGGAATTGATATAATCATGTAATTTTCCTACTAATGAGGTAAGTGCACTTAGTAAATGAGAGTTTTGATTTGAGAGATGAGAAGAAGAGAAACAGAATGTAGGAAATTTTAGAACGCGGTTAGGAGTTAGGGTATGCTTGGGGACGTTTTCCTCACTGGTTTTTATCACTCTCCGATGAGACACTTGGGATATGGACATTGAGGAGTGGGAAGTTGCCAAACATGAACTTTGAACAGTTTATTTCAAAAGTTTTATGTAAGGCTGATTTGGATTTCAGTGAAAGGAAACTCTCTCCTCCCCTCCCCCTTCCCAATAATATGCAGGAGGACTTAGAATTTAGACACTTTTATTTACTTGCATTATAAATAAAACACTCTAATGTTGTCCCCTTCTTTGGAGTCCTCCCTCTTAAGAGGAAATAGGTTTCTGTCCCAAATAATGAAAGTGCTGTTTTGGCAAGTTGGGATGTATCTGCTCAATTTGGAAATTGTCATTGAAAAAATTTTTGTTAAATATTTGAAGGCAACAAAATAAAGGATGTTTTTGGTTTTGTTTTTCGTTTTTTTAAACACAAGTTTATATCCTTTATTTGCCTGTAAAGTTGGGATTTAATGTGTCCCTTGTAGTTTGTTATTTTTAGCATAATAATACTAATTGTAAATAGCTAGCACTTACATAGGGCCTACTTTTTGTCAAGCACTTTCCTAGGGCATTTTGCATACACTAATTCATTTGATCCTCACAATAAGCATAGCCCACATAGCTTTATATTTTTAACAAATTTGTCTCATCAAAATTTCAAATTTAAGCACTTCTTTGCTTAGCTTACCAAACTTAAAAGAACTCTTGTTTTAAAGCTTTTCTAAGGAAGAAATGGGCAAAATGTCAGTGGATTTATATGAGTTAGTTTAAGCTTAATGGCCAAAATTGCAAAGCCCATATAAACTTAAGAATTAGATATCACTATGTAAGGTCAAATTTCCAGGGCTCCTGTTTTGCCTTTTTAATCTGCCAGGGAGCTAGTAAATATATTTAATGTTTAGATGAATGGGTATTATTACACATTCTTGCCCTCTCAGACTGTTTTAAAATTGTTGATCCAAGTTAAGTACCAGAAAATGTGAATAGTTTAAATGGCAAATACCCATATCTTAAGAAGTCTTTTCTCCCCTCTCCTGTTAGTGTAGTAATCTCTGACTTGAAAACTGTTTGGATGCTGTTCTTGAATGCTTTATTCTAATGTGAAGTATTTATTGGCCTTCAGTTTTACAGGATTCATTAATAAGAAATATTTTGTACTTACTGCATAGTTTGGCATTTTAAACTGTTGTATGGAGACGCCAGACATTTTCACCTATGATACGAGTTGGTGACACGGTTCTCAAATATCACATTGTGCAAGGGTCCAGTGAATAAAGTTTAAAGTTTAATATTCACTATTGAGCTGAGAATACTAGACTCTCTTTAAAAATAGCTTTGCTTTATTTATGTTTGCAGCTAGAGAGGCACATAGGGAAAGAACTGAGTCATTCATATTCAGGCCACTTCTGATATTAAGGATTTTGTAGAGTTTTACAGCCTACACAGTTTTACAGCAAGTTCCAGAAAATATTATTCTTATTTTAGTGTAGCTGCATAGTCTTGAGAAGTATGTACTTTTGTACATAGGCTACATATCTTATACTTCATCATCACGCATTTTAAAATATTTTAGCTGATTTGTCATTATATATTGTCTCTTCTCCTTAGCTAGATGGTAGTATCCGTTAAAACAGTTGCGGAACATTGGTAAAGACTAATATTCTGCACTGGAATTAATGACAGTTTTATAAAGTTGAACAAAAATTTAGAAATTCTCTACATAGATGTGTTTTTGTGTATTTGTCAGTAAAATCTTAGTTTGGTCTTATATCATTTTCCCAAGGCAAATGATATAATTAGCACATAAATACTTCTCAAGCTAAGAGTCTATTAATAGTTCCTATAGTGGTGTCTAATATATATTTATTGAAAGACTGAGTTGGAGCAGGTGATGATTCAGAATAAGTGTATATTTGTAACTCTCTGAATTTCCACAATTGGAGAAGGAAAAATAGCACTGCATTAGAAAGGTGAGATGTTGAATAAAAATATTTTTTTGTTGAAGTAGCATATATTAAATAAATATAAATAATTTGACTTTGTGATTCTCTGCTTATACCCTCATAAGGGTGCAAAATGCTGAATGCTTTAAACCGTAATAAACTTAGAAGAAAGTACAAAGAGACTCAGAATTTCCCGGGCTTGAAATATGAGCTATTACCTTTGAGATAAAAGGTATTGTAACTTTTCTGTTGGTATGCATAATTGATAATTGCATCTGGAGGGCAGATCATGATGAAGTGGACAGTCAGAAGAAATAGATGAAGGACTAGGGTTTTATCTGCTTTTTAATCTTCTGAATAGAAATCTTATTGAGCCTTTAAAATGATTATGTGGCGAGTAATGTATTTCTATGAATAAGCTTTGCAATCAGTCCAATTTTTCCTTAACAGGTAATCACTGATTTTAGAGTTTTAAATGAAACTGAAAACCAGCAGTATAATTTACCCATCTCTCAAAACAAAACAAAAACAAAAACTGCACATGGCCTTAAGTGCACTTCAAATACATTCATTGGTTAACTGCCAAAAGAACAATCCTCTTTTCTTTCTTTTGGTAGGCTGCCCCTCCCCCTTGCAAAAGTAGCTCCTTTTGGTGTGAGCAACAAGCAAAAGACTAGAACAATAAACAGAAGGAAGGCAGTAGTGCCTGAGTATTAGTAGCCTAGTTACAGATTGCACTGCGTCAGACTGCTCCACACCCAGAAGACGTCAGGTGACTTCAGCCCTGCTGCAGTTGTGCAGCAGAGAGACTGCAGACTTCAGTTGAGGAAACGGATATTTCATGTCTCAGGGGGTAGATATTTGCAGTTACAGCTTTTCTGTTGGTATGCATAATTGATAATTGCATCCGGAGGGCAGATTGTGACGAGATGGACGGTCAGAAGAAAAATTGGAAGGACAAGGGTATATCTGCTTTTTAATCTTATATTCAGTTTTTTGTGTGTGACCAGTAATATATTTCTATGAATAGCTTTGCAGTTTAGATATATTTTGGATCGAAAGTGAAACCTATGAAAGGTTTAAGAGTAAAGGATTAAAACAGCTATTTCAGATGTGTTTTTACATTTGGTTATGTATGAGAAAATGTCATGCTCTTCTGTTTCACTGGCATTTGATTTAGTCTTCGCAGTCCTATCTTTGATTAGGTTCTATTTAATCTTGCATATTTTAAACAGTATAGTTTTAACATATTTCATCTGTTGGTCACTGTGGTGTGATAAATCTACATAGCTATCTTTGTATTCCATAATGACGTATTTTCTGTGACTAAGTGTTTTTTTGAAAAGCTGACTTGGTATAGTTGAAATTGTATCCAAAGGTTTATAGGTAGCAAGATACTGTGTTTGCAATAAGCCTGTTTTCTTCTTTGGGAATCTTACTGAGTCTTTACAATTATTGCCAGCCTCTTTTTAATTAGATTACATTTTTGTATATCTTGAAATCATTAAAATGTATACACCATAATTTGTAATGCATGTCTATATTTAAGTCACTAACCTTTGTCCTTGTAATAACCAATCATTGATCTTGATCCTTTTTCCTCCCCCTTGAAAGCCTAGATCCTTTCAAATCTCAGTGGATCATTGTGTAAGAATTTAAAACCATAAATGGTAAAATGTTGACTGTAATGAATATTTTAATAATATGTAGATGTGTCATTTAAAAAAAAAAAAGGTGGTAGGTTGTGTATATCTGACCAGTTATAATAAATTATCTTAAGAAATTATTAGAGCTATCAAGTAGCCCAGATGGACTTTCCACACAAGCAGTTTTTTTCTGGCCACATTCAAATTGTATAATTAAAAAATATATATATCCTTCTATAGCAGAATTGCTAACAGGATTGATAATAATGTTTCTAAAAGCAATATGTGGAGCTAATTACAGTAACCCTCACAATTATCTTTTAAAAAATTTGTTCAATAAGGACATGTGGGGAAAAGGTGAGTTTAAGGTTGAGTTCATATTGAGATACAACTTAAAGATGAGAAAGTAATACAGCTTTGGATTTTTACCTTTATGGTTTCTTTACATGTGAATTTAATAAAGAGAAGAATTTTTCTTTATCATGACCATTAGCATTACAAAGTGAAACAGGAATTGATACACTAATTCTTGATAAGTAAAATCAGTGATAATGCAGTAAATACAGGCTTTACAAATGAGTGAAAAGTCACATCAGGCCTAATCTGCAACTATTAAGGCTCTATATTAATTTAAATTGTAGACCATTTAATAACATCATAAATTCTTTATTTGCTGAACTAATTTAGGGATATTTTGTGACAGGAAAAATTAAGATCCAGTATAGTCCATATTATACTAGAAATTTGTTTTATTTTTAGGCGCTAAATATAAAATCAGATTTACTCAAATGTCTCTGAGGAGCCTCACTTTGTATGTAAGTGTAATGGCCTAATATTTTTTAGTGCCTGTTTGTGTCTTTTTAACTTGGTAAGACTAACTTCACCTATTTCAGATTCATTGATGAAGTTACATTTTAGTATTTTATCAGCAGCTAATTTTAGTGTTGTAGATTATAGGTTATGACTTAAATGGACATCAGTGAGAAGCTGAAGCTGACATGGAGTGAGTTTTTCTCATTTTATGAAAAGTGTGTGACAGTAGAGGAAAGACTCTAATCTAGTCTTTAGGTATATATATTTTAAATATATTCAGGCCTATATATTTTTTTCTACTGCTCCTGTTGCCCCCGCCTCGTTAAGCGCCATGATTGAAACACATCCAGTCATCTAAGGTAGGGAAGTATAGTGGTATAACAGAAGTAAGAGATACTCTGATTTCATTGTTTAAATTCATATGGGCTTTTTTTTCCACTGGTTAACTAGTTTTTAAGACATTTTATCTTTCAGGCTAAGACCAGTATTAATTTGTATTTTTTAAACATATTTTTCATCTTGGATATTCTATTGTTCTTAGCAGGATACTTACAAAAAATAAATATACATAGTACTTGATTATTGGGGTTATATGGAAAGCATTGATTAAGACAGTCAAAAGATTTTGAAAAGCTTAAAATAAGGAATGGGTAGGTTTGGGGGTTTGGGTGGGGTGGAAGAATGTTGTAACCACTAAACCTGGTGTTAACTGAGACACTGTATAGAGCTTTCTGGGTAGAACAGAATATTTATAGCACAGTAGTTAAAAGATAAGATTGGTATGGTTGAAAAATATAGAAGATTTGCAAGATCTAGGTCAGGTTTCCTCAAACTTCCTGGGCGATGAGAAAATAATACAGATTCCTGTGATCATACTCAGACATACCAAATCAGAGTTTGCAGGTGAAGGGCCTGGCAACCTGTATATTATTCATCCTGGTGTAATTCATGTTATAATCAGGCAAATTTAGGAAACATTGATCTATTCTATTCTGGTACGTTTTGATTTTGGCCAGAGTAAGACACGCTTTTGGGTCTTATTATCTTAGGTGCATGATTTCTAGGCTTCCAATTTTGATGTTCTGTGGTTCTGTAAAGATACTGTGGGCCAGATTGCACAAGACATTGCGTTTTGGACTTTATCATGAAGGGACTAAAGAGCCTCTGGAAATTTTAAAGTAGAGAGTAATAAAATGATAGTAGGTTTGAAAGACTGGTTTGAGATGCTGTGTAAAATAACTTAAAGAAGAACTCAGAGACAGACAGTGAGGATGACTGTATGTGCCCAGATTTAGAGCATATAGTGCCTGAAGTTGGCCTGAAATAGGACTGAAAAGGAAGTGACAGATTTGAGAACAAAGGAGTACTTGACATATGACAGAGATTTGTGGGACTAGGGTGAGGGAGGGACTCAAAGGACAACATTAAATTTCAGTCACAGCGAAACATTGGCTACTGCTAGTGCAATAGTATGTGTAGAAATAGAGCTAAAGTAGGTAGAACTGATGCCAAGTGTGGTTTTAGAAACTTCAGATATGAAGTGATGATAGAACATCTCTGAAGCTCAGAAATGACCGGTTTAATGATAAAGAATTGGGAATTGAATGCAAAGTGAGACCAATTAATACTGTGAGGATATAGTAGTCCCCATTTATCTTTGGGAATACATTCCAAGACCCCAGTGGATGCCTGAAACCAAGGATGGTACCAAACCTATATAGTACTATGTTTTTTCCTATACATACCTATGATAAAGTTTTTTTTGTTTTTTGTTTTTTTATCCTCACCTGAGGACATTTTTACATTTATCTTCAGATAGAGTGGGAGGGAGAGAGAGAGAGAGAGAAACATCAACGTGAGAGAGACACATCGACTGGCTGCCACCCACACAACCCCAACCAGGGCCGGGGACAAACTGCAACCGAGGTACGTGCCCTTAGCGGGAACCGAACCTGGATCTCTCTGATCCGCGGGCCGACGCTCTAACCACTGAGCCAAACCGGCCAGGGCACCTATGATAAAGTTTTATTTATAAATTAGGCACAGTAGGAGATTTACAGAAGTATCTTATAACATAAGAGAACAAATATAACAATATATAGTAAAACATGTAAATGTGATCACTCATTTTAGGGGATCTCTTGCTGAAGTCTTTGTGTAGGCTCTGTTTTCTGCCACAGCACATTGCTGTCAGTCAGAACATGTTTTCTGTTCATGTCTTCTAAACATAAATTTAATGCCTTTCTTATCTTAACTAAGCACTTACCACGCACTGTGGTTGTAACTTTTGCAGTTTGAGGTGTGACAACAAAACTAGCACAAATTTATTTTTCCTTCATAATTTCACAGCTGTAATATTCGGTCTTACCACAGATCTTAGCAACCTCAGCATATGATCTTTTTACTTATTAAGTCGAGAATTTTTTTACTTTTTCACTTAAAGGAAGCACTTTATGGCTTCTCTTTGGCACATCTGAATTGCCAGCATCACTACTCTTGTGCTTTGGGGCCAGCATTAAGTAAAATGAGGGTTACTTGAACTGAGGTTGATCTGATAACCAGGACGGCTACTAAGTGACTAAAGGGCTGGTGGAATATGCCACGTGGATACTCTGGACAAAGGGATGATTCGTGTCCTGGGCAGGATGGAGTGGGAACTCATGAGATTTCAACATGCTGCTCAGAGTGGTGTTCAGTTTTAAACTTATTGTTTATGTTTGGAATTTTCTGTTTAATATTTTTAGATGGCAATGACCATGGGTAACTGAAACCATGGATAAGGCCAGACCACTGTGTTTGCATAGCAAGAACTGAAGATTAATGAAAGAAAGCCTAAAACCAACATTGTGGGGATGTCAAGCACCAGGAAAGATCAGGAAGTTATAGTCGGAGCAGTAAAAGAAGCAGGATAGTATAAGGGGGAGAGAATTTTCAAGAAGGAATGAATGGTTAAATACAGAGAAACTGTTTCATATGAAGATTGAGAAATGGTTGTGGACTCTTGAATTTTAGGAATATTTGCAGCACTGTCTATTATTACTAATACTTTTTGAATTTGCAGTTAACATGCTATTGGTGTGACCTTTGAGAACTTGAAGTTTCTGTAGGATGGGAATAGAAGTGTTTCTAGAATTAGAATTCAGTTTGACTATACCTTAAGACCTAGCAGCTTTGGACAGTTTCTGAAACGTACTTCCTTGCAAAGGTTGTAGTTGGGCTCCCTGATCTTTGCTTTTGATAAGCTACTTTCTGTTTCTTCTAAAGCTTAAGGTTACCGAGTGTATGGGTATAGGTGTGTGCATACACTGACATTCAGGTAGAGAGGAGCAAGAGTCTTCCTGCTTGAAATAAATGCATTCTTAACCCCCCGGGAATGCCAAAAAATGCTTGAGACGGGAACTTTGGTGTTAACGCATTGAGAGACCTATTGATTAGAGAAAGACTTTGCTTTCAGTTCTAAACTTAGTTGAAACCCATTGTTCAGGCATTCATCACTTCACACAGAGTGGTTTTGGTGTTTATTTTTAACTGTGTGTATGTGTTGGGGGGTAATATGGTATATTTTGTTATGTAATCATTTTTCTCCCACTAAATGAGGAAATACCTCTCATTTAAGAAATATTCCACATTGTTTTAATGGTTCTAGTATTCTAAGTATGTACTACTAATCCCATACAGTTAAATGTTCACGTTATTCCTTAAGTTTTTGCAAGTATGAATAATACTAAAATGAATATAATTGAATAGAAATCTTAGTTTTTTATCCATGATTATTTCTAAATTGTTGGGTTATAGTATTTTAGGCATTTGTTGCAAAACTACCCTCCAAAAGACTGTACAAATTATTTTGCATAATCTATGGGAGTGTCGTGAAAACTTGGCCAAGATTAAATACTACATATGCATTTCTGATTATTTTAATTCTTTCTGAGAGAGCTGTTTTGTCAGTTTTTAAGTAAATTATTTGATGAGAACCAGGTTTACATTTAAAAAGAGTAAATTTGCAAATGTTTTTTCCTACATGTAGTTTAAAGTCTTAGATAAGGAGTGAGAGCAATGGTGGAAATACCCTCTCGGTTTTATTTACCCAAGACTGGCTACTCCTATTTCTTTGCCAGGGCTCCCAACTGGTTTTTCCACTAAATCCTGTGTCATAACCAAATTAATCTTTCAAGAGTGTTCCTCTAATTATAGCACTTAAGGGGTTTTTCTTTACTTTTCAATTAAAGTTTATACTACCCTGGACTTTTAAAAGGCATTCCATGGTCTTGTCCCAACCGTTATAATCCCATCTCCCATTACTTTGTCTCCAGCCACAAGAAGGACTTGTTCCCTAAACCTACCTGTGCTTTGCATTTGCTTGTGGGTTTTTTTTTCTGTCTAGAATGCCCTTTCACCCCATTTCATTTTGTCCAAGTTGTACTTACCAAATGCCCAGCCCTCCCTGAGGTGTTCACTAATCCTCTCAGGTGGCGGTAACCCAGTACTCCTCAGAATTCCCATCTCTTGGTTTTCATTTTGTGGCTTCTGTTATAGTTATTTATATGTATGTTTTGGCTCTTTTTCTAGCCTGTAAATTCTTTGAAGGCAGGAACAGTGGCTTTACCATTAGGCCTCTGCACAGCTTCTCAATAAAGTAAGAGGCTGAGAGCTCTGATGTTAGGTTTACTCCTGGCCTTGAACCCTGTACATACATTCTTGGAAATTTTTAAAAATGTTTTTTCAAGTGGGAGAAACAAGAAAAGGGATTCCCTACCTTACCCCTTCTTAAAGGAACAGTTAAGTAACTTAAGCAACTTTTAGAAATCCAGGACTTTTAGATTATACCTGAAGACAAATAATTTTATTAGTCATTTTCCCCCCCAACTTTCTCATTTTATAGGTAAGGAACCTAAGAAAACCAAAGAGATTATTTGTTCAGGACCACAAAGCTGGTGGAATAGCACCTTTGTTTTTATTTTATAATTTATGTACTTTAACAACTGAAGATAAAAGCTAATGGTGCATGTTTTGATGTTTTATTAATTAATAGTCTAACTGTGGCATCTTATTGAACATGGTATATATTTCTTTTTGTATAGTCTTCATTCTACAATAAAAGAGGCAGTAGTCTATTACACTAGCCATGAAAGAAGGTAGGTGTTGTTGGTCCTTTAGTATTGTTAAAAGGTTAAGCCTAGTGGGAACTCTGTGGACCCAGGAGTATAATTTCTCTTCGTCTTTAGGGATTGGATTACATGCTTGAATGTAGGAAAAATATTTAAGCAGTGAATTCTTATTCTGGTCTGTAGGTATCCTCTAGGTTATCTTTTTATTCATTCAATTAACTCCATTTCTTGTTAGAAATTAGGCTAAAGGATATTAATAAATTTAATTTAGCCAGTGCTTCTCTTTGCATCTTTGGAGCAGTATTCTGAAACCACATTTTGTTTCTCTGCTTCATCATGGGTAATGCTGACTTACATTACTTGGTGTGTGTTTGTGTGTGTATGTCAGTGGGTGGATGGGAATTTATAAAACGTGTAAATATATCTATTTAAATCTGCTTCATGGCTTTCACATTTTAATCCATTCACCTCTTTGGCATTTATGTAAGGTATTGATAGACACTGAAATATTATTCTCTCCTTAAATATTCTATCATCACTATCTTATACTATGTAGCATTTACTTAAGGATTTCAGAGTAAATTAAAGATTAAAAAGTATCAAATATTAATGATATCCCTGCAAATCTATTGTTAAGAGTTTGGCATTGAGATAGATTTAGGAATTTCTACTCTCAGACTATGGATTGCTAAAATTCTGACTTTCCATAAAAATGTGAGGAATTATAGCTGTTCTTTGTTGTATACACTCATTTGTGTATTTTTTCCACCTAAATAATCTAAATTACTTTAGATTATTCTGGTCAATTATATTAATACGTTACCTCGTTTCTTTATCTGTACTATTAACCATTTATTCAGTGAGCATTTATGATGAGTATATGCAATAGGTGTATAAGGTTATTGAAGTATTAATATAACTAACGAGTTTACCTATTAATGAAGTTCATTCTTTTTTTGTACTAGTAATTTGCTCCCCCCACCCCCACCCCCAATCCCAGTTTATTAAGCTTTTCAAGTTTCTAGAGTTACAGAAAAGTGTTTTGTTTGTTTTTATTAGTAGAAAATAGGATTTGGAGCGAGGTTTGGTGCCTATTTTTTGTAATGCTTAGATGCCAATAAGATATAAAATTTAGCCCTGGCCGGTTTGGCTCAGCGGTTAGAGCGTCGGCCTGCGGTCCAGAGAGACCCGGGTTCGGTTCCCGCTGGGGGCATGTGCCTCGGTTGCAGTTTGTCCCCGGCCCTGGTTGGTCATGCGGGAGGCAGCCACTCGATGTGTCCCTTTCACATCAATGTTTCTCTCTCTGTGTCTCTCTTCCTCTCTCTCCCTCCCACTCTATCTGAACAAAAAATGGAAAAATGTCCTCGAGTGAGGATTAAAAAAAAATATATATATATATATAAAATTTAAACATAGTATATTACACATTGAGCCAATGTACATTCTAATTTTAGGCTTTCATTTGTGTGCGTCTTGGCTCAATTCCAATAATTTAAAATAAATAACCACATGCTTACCAAAATTTATCAGAAATACAGACTTTTTATAGGAAGAGTCCTTACTTTGGCATCTTTCACAACTGAAGATTTTTCAAGTTTGTGTGGATAGGGAGAACCATTGGCTTAGAGAGAACATATTTATTTAGCTTTACCTTAGAGAAAGTGGAATTAGTTACATATATGAATTTTCCTGTACAGGGAAAATTATGGTTTGAGATTGGAAGTGGGAAGTTAGAATTATTTTTTCTTTTGCTGTATTTTTTGTTCTGTTGTAATAAAGCTGGAAATAGAATTAGTGGGATTAGAAGAAGTATTAAAAACCACATGAACTAATTTAGCATATTGGTGAATTTAATTAATTTATAAATGAGGCATGTGTGGTGGTTATTGAACCTCACTGTTCTCTACCTCAGAGAAATTTGGATTATCCTAAGAAGGCAACTAACAACCACAGATAGTTTTTTGTTTGTTTGTTTGTTTTATCCTCACCTGAGGATATTTTTGCATTTATCTTCAGATAGAGCGGGGGGGTGGGGGGGTAGAGAGAGAAACGTCGATGTGAGAGAGAGACATCGAGTGGTTGCCACCCACACAACCCCAACCGGGGCCGGGGACAAACTGCAACTGAGGTGCGTGCCCTTAGCAGGAACCGAACCCGGGACTCTCTGGTCCGCAGGCCGACGCTCCAACCGCTGAGGCAAACTGGCCAAGGCCAACCACAGGTAGTTTTTACCTTTCTGCAATATATTGAAACATTTTCTGTTTAAAGACACTGTAGGAAAAAAGACTACTTGAAGGGAACTCAAATTTCATAGTTAATAAAGGATTTGATAAAGACTTTATCTTGAAACAAAACCAACAGTTATGAAAACAAATTTTAGTTTATTCTTAATAAAACTTAGGGTATAATCACAGCTGTGTATAAGTTCTTACAATGAATAGAGGATGAGTCAAGTTTGGAGGCTTTTAGAGTATGTAATTGAAAAAAAATATATATTTTTTTTATTGATTTTAGAGAGAGAGAAAGGAAGAGGAGAGGGAGAGAGAGATAGAAACATCGATGAGAGAGAACATCGATAGGCCACCTCCTGCATGCCCCCCACTGGGGATCGGGCCCACAACCTGGGCATGTGCCCTGGCCAGTAATCAAACTGGCAACCTCTTGGTGCATGGGTCGATGCTCAACCACTGAGCCACACCAGCCAGGCTAGAGTGTGTAATTTTCACCACACAATTATTTGGTAGTACAAAATGGTGTCTTTTACTTCATGTTTGAATTTCACAGTGGATCATATATGATGTCCCTTTACAAAAAATGTGCAAGGGTTTTATTAACTTTCCTAGTGACTTCTCTTAATCTTTTGAGGTCAGATGTTCTGTTTGAAGTGCCAATTTGGATCTTTTTTGGAGTAATTCTCCAGTAACACTCATAATATTAAACTCATAAAATCTTGCATTATTAGGAAAATTTGCAATTTTGCATTGTGGTTAATTTGTGTTGTTTTATCTGGGTATATCTATATCTATTTAGTTATAGTTTTCAATTTTTATTTTCAGAGTGAGACAATTTAGATAGCTTCTAGGAAACAATTTGCAATTTAAACAGAACGTGATTTATTCCTATCATTGAATCTATATTACTGGAATTATTGGTGTACGTATATAACTCTGCTCATGGTGTTAGTAAATTGCTTCTTCTCAATTATTTAAATTGAGATTGAAATACTATTTGAGATCCTAAAGTAAGATAATAAAAGAAACTTGAGTACTGACATACTACTTTAAATACAAAATGTGGTATGATGGAGAGTGAGACCTTATGGTCAGAGCTGAATTTCAATCTGTAACCCTGCAGTTTATGAAATAACACTTCTAAGCCTCAGTTGCCTCATGTATAGCAGATAATAAATACTCTATTGAGTTTTGTGATTAGTGGTAATGTATACAAAGTACTTTGCACAGTTCCTTGCTCAGAATAGGGGATTACTAAATTATTATAGAAAAGTCAAGTATAGAATTTATGCTAATTTTATATAAAATGTTTTTTCCTTAGATGTATAGTGGTTGTAATTGACCAATGCACTGTAATGTTGTCAGAAGTAAAGCACGAAAAGATTTAGTGATGAACGAGATAAAGGCCTGAAATTGTGTGTGTATCCTTAAAAAACTCTAGTTATAGTAAGAGGAGATGGCCAGGAGAGAGGCTAGTTTGCCAGGTATTTGATTCAGATACTTTGTAGAAATACTAGGTATCCATCTATCTGAAACTTGCTAACTGAAACCAAGTTAGTAGTGCTTTCAGAGAAAATTGAATTCACCTTAAAAAAAACCCAAACAGAGCTTAGTTAAGCATTGCATTTAATGTTTGATTGCCTTGCTTAACTTTGTATTACCTTTATTTCCATATGTGACATCTCCTTCCAGTTTAAACTAACTTGTTAGGTGGTTATCATTTTCCTAATTTTACATAAGTGGAAACTAAGTTCAGTGATTACTCAGGGGCATGCTGATGGAAATAGAAGGAAGAAATAGGACTTGAGCTCTTCTTACAGTCTATGCAGAAAGAGTTAAGTTCCCGGTCTGCACAGATCTTTTTCTGGACTATCACCTGTCATTTATTAGCCAAGTGAATGCTTGCTTACTATGTGGAAGTAAAAGCTTACTATGTAGTGCTAAATGATCAACACTGAATTCTCTTCACTTTACTTGGCAGTTGAGAAGAATTTGATTTAAGGATTGTGATTCCTAATAAATACATAATTTTTTACTAATAAAAAGATTATGATTGTGAAAAATAGCAACTAAAATTTTAATATTCTAATTTTTATGTATTTATTTGTTTGTTTATTAATTTCCTATTTTCCCGCAACCATTACTTCCCAGTATTTTTAGGACCAACTAGTTTAACTTTTTTCCCTCTAGTCAAAAAGATTTTAAAGTTGAAACCTGACTTCAGGCTATTCAAGGAAGAGGTTCAGTAAGAATGTGATTTGAGGCAAAATGTAATTGGATGACTTCTGCATGTACTAGCACTATTTTTAGCTATGGCAGATGACAGTTTATGATTACCAGATGTAGACAACTTTTCTTACTCTTCACTGGGCCAGAAGTTTTTATTTTGAAGGAAAGATTATAATGTAGTGAATTATTTTAAATTAAAATTTTAGTTGATAAAAATGCTACAGCTCTGTGCATGGCACATCACAAAATAAATATTTTCCACAATTTTATTTTGTAAACAAAAGTAGGCAATCACTTTTTTCTAAATGAAAAAAATTTAATTGGTCAGCATTATTTTAGTGATCCATAAGCATTGCCCACAGCTATTAAGAGGAAAGACCACTATTAAATTATTTCACGAGCATTTTATTTAAGAGTAAAGTTGTGGCCACAGTAAGTTATCGTGTGCGATTAATGCTTTATTCTGCATTATAGAAGGAGACTTGAGGAACCATGAAAGGTCAAGCTTTCCTTTTACAAGCCCTATATCTTAATTTTGGTTTCTCAAGAATAAAGAGGCCATTAAACTCTTCCCTCATAAACAGAACTAATAAAGTGATTACAGAGAATTCCAAAATTAGCATTTTAGTGACCCAGCAGTTTCTTTATTTAAAGATGTCTGTCCTTTATTTTGATTTGAAAATATTATAGTCTAATTAAAATGTTTTTATTCCTAAGAATAATCTGGCCACTATTTATGCATTATTCTGACAACGAATATTATTGAAGCAGATAATGAGAATATAAAGATGAAAGGTACTCATCAATCGTTCAGAATCTACAAGGAGATACAAGCCTGTAAAACAAGAGTTGCTGTAAATTATCTGAAAGCATTGCTATTTGTTATAAGTGTAGATATCTGAAAATAGTTTAAATAAAATAAATGTTAAATCCAGAGCGTAGAAGCATTTTTGAATAAATTAGAATTAGTGCATGCCTTAAACTGGCATAAAGTATGCATTCATTCTAATCAGTCAATCAGTACTATTTATTGAAACTTTAGTTGTTTCAGGCTTTGTGCTCAGCTCTCAGGATATAGTAGATAAGACAACATGCTCTCTTATGGAGCTTAAACCTAGCAGAGAAATAGATGTTAAAATGAGTAATTTTTTTTTTTAGTTTACTTTTAAATATTTTGGTTTAAGTGTATAATTCATTGATTTTTAGTGTAATCACAAAATTGTGCAACCATCACCATTATCTAATTTCAGAACTTTTTCATCACTCCCCACCCCACTTTAGCAGTCATTCCCCATATCCACTCCTCCCGGCTCCTGGCAACCACTATCTACTTTCTCTCTCTATAGATTTGCCAATTCTAGACATTTCATATAAACAGAATCATACAACTATGTGACCTTTGGTGTCTGGCTTCTTACACTTAGCAAAATGTTTTCAAGTTTCATCCAAGTTGTAGCATGTCTCAGTACTTCATTTCTTTTTCTGGTACAATTACATTCCATTGTATGAATATACCGTGTGTGTGTGTGTGTGTGTGTGTGTGTGTGTATTTAATCCTCACCTGAGGATTTTATTTTTTTATTGATTTCAGAGGAGAGAGAGGGAGGTAGAGAGAGAGAAAAAAAACATGGATGTGAGAAAGAAACATGGATTGGTTGCCTCCTGTACGCACCCTAACCAGGGATCAAACGTACAGCTTGGGTATGTGCAACTTGGGTATGTGCCCTGACTGGGAATAGAATTCGAGAACTTCTGGTGCACGGTACGATACTCCCAACCAACTGAGGCACGCTGGCCAGGGCACCATATTTTGTTTATCCATTAATCAATTGATGGATATTAGGGTGTTTCTTCTTTTTGGTTATTAATGTTCATGTACAAGTTTCTGTGTGGACATAGATTTTCTAGTCTTTTGGGTAGAAATTCCTAGAAGTGGAATTGCTGGGTCACATTTTAATTCTGTGTTTAACTTTTTGAGCAATTGCCAAACTCTTTCACAGTGGCAGAATTTTACTCTCCCATCAGTAATGTAAGAGGGTTCCAGTCTTCATCATTTCTTGCCAACATTTGTTGTTGTCTATCTTTTTCATTTTAGTCATCCTGGCAAGTCTAAATTGCTATGTGATTGTAGTTTTGATTTGAATTTCTCTAATGACTAATGATGAACAACTTTTTGTTGTTTATTGGTCATTTGTATATATTCTTTGGAAAAATTTCTATTCAAATCCTTTGTCCATTTTTAACTGGTTTATTTGACTTTTTATTGTTGAGTTGTAAGAGGTTTTTTTAATATATTTTGAATACAATTTTCATATCTGATGTTTGATTTGTAAATATTTTCTCCCATTTTGTGGGTTTTCTTTTCATTTTCTTGATAGTGTTCATTGAAACACAAATGTTTTTTATTTTAATGAGGTCAAATTTATCTATTATTTTCTTCTGCTTGTGCTTTTGGTGTCATATCTGAGGGACCATTGCCTGATCCAAAATCATGAAGATTTGTACCTATCTTTTTCTTCTAAGAGTTTTATAGCTTAAGCTCTTTAGGTCTTTGATCCATTTTAAGTTAATTTTTGTATATGGTGGAAGGTAAGGGTCCAACTTTATTCTCCCAGCAGCATTTGTTGAAAAAAAAACAAAACACTATTCTTTTCGTCACTGAATTGTCTTAACACCTTGTTGAAATCAGTTGACTAATAAATGTAAGGGTTTATTTTGGACCCTTAATTTATTCCACTGGTCTCTCTGTTCATCCTTGTGCAACCACTACAGTGTCTTGATTATTAAAGCTTTGTAGGAAGTTTTGAAAAAGGGAAATGTGAATTCTCCAACTTTGTTGTCCTTTTTCAAGATTGTCTTGGATATTCTGTATGCCCTGCATTTCCATGTGATTTCTACAATTGGCTTGTCAATTTCTGCTAAAAAGCTGCTAGGATTTTGATAGAGATTATAGTGTAGATGGGTTTGAATAGTATCACCATCTTAATAATGTCTCTAATCTGTAAACATGGGACATCTTTTCATTTATATACATCTTTAATTTCTTTCAACAATATTTTATAGTTTTCAGTTTCTAAGTCTTGCACTTTTTTATAATTTTGTTCCTTAGGTATTTTATTCTTTTTGATGCTATTAATAATTTTCTTATAAATTTCATAAGAATTTTCAGATTGTTCATTGCTAGTATATAGAACTGTAATTGATTTTTGTATAATCTTATATCCTGCAACCTTTCTGGACTTGTTTTATTAGTTTTAGTAGCTTCTTTGTGGATTCCTTAGGATTTTCTATATATAGGATCAAATTATTTGCAAGTTGAAATAGTTTATTTTCTTCCCTTATAATCTGAATGTCTTTTATTTCTTTGTCTTGATTTGTTGGCCTGCCTCATATTTCCAGGATAGTGTTGATAAAAGGCGGAAAGAGTAGATACCTCCTTTGTTTCTGGTCTTAGGGCAAGAGCTTTATTTCACCATTAAGTGTGATGTTAGATGTGTATTTTGTATCAGTTTAAGGACATTCATTCTATTCTTGGTTTAAGTGTTTTTATAATGAAAGGGTGTTGGATTTTGTGAGATGTATTTTGTGTGTATATTGTGATGATCATGTGGTTTTTGTCCTTAATTCTATTAATATGGTGTATTATATTAATTGGTTTTCATATGTTGGACCAACTTTGTACTCCTGGGATAAACACCACTTGACCATGGTATATAATCCTTTTGATGTGTTGCTAGATTCAATATGCTACTATTTTGTTGAGGATTATCATTTCTGTACTCGTAAGGAATATTGGTCTGTAGTTTTCTTGTGATGTCTTCACCTGATTTTGGTATCAGGGTTGAACAACATCTAAATTAACTAATTGATACAAATCTCTTGGTGAATATTAGAAGTAACGGTATTTGAATATGTTTCTCAGAAAGGGTCTTAATAAAACTTTGATTTCCCCGCTCCACATTGAGAATCATTGATCTTGGATAAACTTTTAATCTTACAAAATTTTTTCATTAAAACCAATTTAAGGAATCTGTGAGACTAGATATATCGTCAAATGTCAATTATGGCTGCAGTTCTGTTTACTAGAAACTAATAGCTTTTCGTCCTTGTAGTTTCACTAATCTCTTAAATTCCTTTGTAAAAGAAAAGATTGAAGTCCTTTTATACTTTGCACAGTGACTTTGTCACAGTGTAGATGGCCTCTCAGACCTTTCTTTCCTTGGTTATATTAATTTTGTCTTATGGGTAAATATCAGTACCTAGTTGTCTTATCTCTCTTGGCTGTTCTTACCTCTTTTCCTCCTCAGTGCTCTAACGTCTGGGGCTCTACTAGGGCACCCCTGGGACTTGTGTCAACAGGCTCTCTGGGTGTTTGCTTTGATTACTCTCATATAGCTGTTGACATATTTTCACACAATAAAATGTGTGTGGGCTTGCGTATGTATTTTTCAGTACTCTTTCATTTACTGAAAATACCTTATTTCTAGGAACCATATGATAGGTGGACAGGAAGTGTAGTAGGTTAGGGCTTGCTGTACTTTCGTGCAATTAAATTTATTTTAGGCGTTAATCACTGAATAATGATGGACTATATACATGACTACTCCTGTATCAGCAACTTTGGGGAAATTGACGATTCAACCCAAAGCATTGGAATTATGAACTTAGTTATATATTGTTAGAATTTTAACTATCAGCTAGATCTAAATATTTATTAAGCTAGCAGACAGTGTATTCTCTTCCCAATAGGAAAGCCTACTGGGAAAACCACACACGTTATCAGATTTTTTAGTGGTATCAAACAGGAATAGAAAGAGGTGAATTTTTCTAAGTACTGCAATATTAATTCATGATGGCTATTGGTGAGGAACAATTTAAGATGGCATAGAAGGGAATAAAGAATTAAGTTAAACTCATCTATAACCCTGCTTACTATTCAGAGATAAAAACTCTGTTTACTAGATATCCTTTCATACTTTATAGTTATACATGTATAATTTTTTTCCTTATTGTTATTTTTTGTTAATCCTCACCCAAGGATACCTTTCCCTTGATTTTTAGAGCGAGTGGGAGGGAGGGAGGGAGGGAGAAAGAGAGAAAGAAACATTGATGTGAGAGAGACACATCGATCGATTGGTTGCCTCCCTCATGGCCCAGGTCCAGGGATTGAACCTGCAACTCAGGTATGTGCCCTTAACCAGGAAATGAACCCTCGAACCTTCGGTCTGCAGGCTGATGCTCTTAACTTCTGAGCCAAACTAGTCAGGGCCATTGTGTAATTTTTTAAAGTGGGATTGTACTATGTGAATCTTTGTAACAGTCTGTTTTCATTTATTATTATGGACATGTTTCTATGGTAATATAGAGCTACATCACTATCTTTAATGACTACATAATATCCTTTTGCATATATGCATCCTAATTTTACTTAAGCAGAGTCACAGGGCTTTTAAGAGATGTTTTCAACAACTTGATGAATTATAGTTTTCTGCTATGAAAAAATACCTGTGAGGTATATTGGAATAGAGCTCGCTTCTCTGTTTTGGATTTGACTGTAGGTAAAGTATTCACATTAAAACTTTTATGTCTCTTACTAACTTTCCTGTTAATTTACTGAAGCCAATTTCCTCTTGACTTTGTGATTCATCTTACATGTAGTAATTACCTGCCTACACTCTACTTGTTCATTATACATGCAAATAGGTAACATTTTGAAGAATTTTAATGTGCTGAGCCTTCTATGTTAAAATCCATGTTCTACCGTTTATTAATTGATTCTGTCATGTAAGAGCTGGGTCTCACTGTTTTGTCTGAAAGCCTGCCTCATCGGGTTTTAATAATTGAAAGAGATAATGTATAGTCTACAAATGGTGTTTGGCATAGTATGAGGGCCCAGTAAATACTGACTCAGGAAATAAAGGGTAGTGTGAAGAATGTAGATGAACAACCTAGAAAACATTCCTGAAACATCTATCAGGCTTAAGAAGTGTGTAGCTTTTTAATCTTTTTATTTTTTAAGCTTGTCCCATACTGTTGTCATAATGATATAGTTTATAATTGCTTAAAAATTATAGGAATATTAATTTATTTTTCTAAAGTTTTAATGTGTGACACAGTGTTTCTAGGAAGGTTCATTTCAAAAGACTGGCATTAATAAAAAATATTTAAGCCTCCCCTAAAAACCTAAATCTAAAAAAGGAGATACTTTTAAAATTGTATTTGGCATAGATAATACAGCAATAAAATCTCACTGATTTGGACCCCCTGATTGGGAATTTGAATGCAGGATGGATGTACTAACTGTAAATCTTGTTATTTTCTGAAGGGAAACAAAAAATCATTTATCTAATGCTCTATTCACTGATGATAAAATTGAAGTCTAGAGAAATTGGAGACTTATCCAAAGTTGTACAATTGCAGAGTCAGTCGTAAGATGTGGGTCTCTTGCATCCCAATCACTGGTATTTCCTTTCCCCACATCCATCTATATAGAAATCATTGACTAATTATAAATCATTTTTATCTAGTCATTGAAACTGTCGGAGCAGTAACTCTATTAGGCAATTTGATTGGACTTTAATATGTTGTGCATACCTCTCAAGTCTAAAGTCATTTAATCTCATACTCAGATTTTACTGAGTAGTTTTTATTGATGGTAAGGAATAGTGAGGATATCTGCATTTATTTTAACTTTTAACCAATAGTAGTGATTTTGAAGGTTAATAAATGTTTTGGAGCAGTTTGATAAACAGACATTTTTATAAAGGGGCATTTGTTCATATAAAAATAGATTTGAGGTGTACCTTACTTGCTGATTCTTACAGGTTCTCAACTTTTATTTGCCCTGTAATAGTGGAAACTTAGATAACTTTTAAAATTCTTTTACATGTGGCTTATAAAGTAACATGTTTATGCTATAACACAGCAATACGATTTATTAATTTACAAGTAAACCATAAGGTTGAAATTCTTTTTTTCTTTTTCTTTATATCTTTACTATTTAGATACCTGGGTAAGAAAGGTGATAAAGATTGTGGTGGTATTCATAATAATAATAACAAGAACAAGGGATAACTTTGATATTTACTAAGAATTATTACATGCTGTGTACTATATTAAGTACTGTGTTCATTATTTTATTAATGAAAAATTTTGTTAATTCAGTATCTCAATCTTCACAACCTCTCAGTAAGATCATTCTTGTTTATATACACATTTTACAGATGACGAAACTGAAGTGTAGAGAGTTTTAATGACTTGCCTGTGGTTACATAGCTAGTAAATTACAGAGCCAGTGTCTGAGTGTAGGTGATCCAGCTCCAGAGCCTCAGTGCTCGGTCTGCCCTATATAAGCCTCTGTTGTGGGGCACAGAGGGAGCCTCCTCGGAAAGAATTATGTTACTAAGGGCAATCTTTATAATTGCTTTTCCTGCTCTCTCACTGTATCTTGTACCCTGTTTAAAAAAAAATACAAAAAAACTACGTTAATAGAACCGTTGCTAGAAAAGACTTATAATTAGGCCTGCGTCTTTAGGTTTTCTGCAGCCTGCCCATTTTTCAAAACCCAGCTCAATTTCTCTTTCACAAAGTCTTTTAAAATTTCCTCCAAGTTTTTTCCTTTTCTAAATTCTCACAAGAGTGCAATATTTATTTTATAATTTTTAAACATTGTTTTTATCTGTCTTACCATCTTCCTAGAATTGTAGTGTTTTAGAGTTGGACAAGGCCTTAAAGAAAAGTCTGGTACCCATTTTGAGATTTTCTAATTCATTCTAGTAGGTTTAGTCGAACAGTATCAACTCACTGTTTGCTGAATGTCAGAAAACTTATCTCTATTCAATACGACATTATTCATGATGCCATTTTAACAGCATAGATGCACCATTTCAAGTTCTGGTCAGTTTGCAGTTGTGTTAGTATATTGGTCAATAGTAGAAGCCAGTTGAATAGAACAAAACTGATGTAGATGTTTTAGGCAGGATTGGAATGAACTTGCCTTGGGGGAGACTTGAATAGGTAGTATATCAGAGTTTAAAAATAAAGCTTTATACTAGAATGTTAAATTAATAGCATTCAAATCAAGTCATATATAGGAAAATGGAATAAATGTTCTGAAAACATAAATAAATGTTGAGCCCCTGCTATATGCCAGACATTGTGATAGGCATTTAAAAAATATCTTATTCAGTACTCATATGATCTGTACTAACAGGAATTCAGGGCTTCATAAGAATATCTAACATTCATATACACAAGGCTCCCCCTCTCCCACAGAAGTACCCCCAACAGTAAAGGAAAGATACCTTAGAGGACCTGGGGCTCAAGACCAAAGTAGCTCTTAGAAATGTGATTTTTGTCACCTTCTTTATCTTAAAAATTAACCAAGTATTAAATATTATACTCAAGATTATATCCATATTTATTTTACTATAAGAATGTTCTTCCCCCTCCTCAGTTGTTTACAATCCAGAGAGAGATGAATTATGTTTTGCTTGTGAATTCAAGAGCCTGGGTTGTACATAACCTGATCTGGAGACCACAGGCCTGTGGTATTTGATCCCCATTGTGGCCCTGTGACCACAGACCAAGAGCAAAATTGCTAAGTTAGGCTTTGTCTGACTCCTTACCATTAATAAACATTATATAACAGTGGAACACATTTAGTTCTTTTTTTCTTTGACACCTAAATTTTTATGGCATTATATTTACTCCTAGAGGGAAGTAACTTTTCAGGTAATCTAAAGGCTGTTTTTTTCTTTTTCTTTGTAGGAAAAAGCCAGGTTACGTTACAATTTAATGATAGCCAGGTTACGTTACAATTTTGTTAAGTTTCTTAAAGATCGATTTTTTTTTTTTTTAAATCCTCACCTGAGGACATTTCTTGCATTTATCTTCAGATAGAGCGGGAGGGAGAGAGAGGGGAAGAGAGAGAGAGAGAAACATCGATGTGAGAGAGACACATCAACTGGCCGCCACCCACACGACCCCAACCGGGGCCAGGGACAAACTGCAACCAAGGCACGTGCCCTTAGCAGGAACCGAACCCGGGACTCTCTGGTCTGAAGGCTCTAACCACTGAGCCAAACCTGCCAGGGCTTAAAGATCGATTTCTTAAAAGCAGAGCTGTGAAACCCGTGTGGTTTTTAGTAGTTTTAATTTCTCAACATTTTTTGAATTAGTGATTTCTCTGCAGATAATTATATTTTTGTGTTACTGAAGTATCTCATTTTAGTGAATGTATGCTAAAACTTTTTTCTGTCATTTGAATATATATCATGCATCATATGAAGATGAAAACCTCAAGATGATTTTTAAGAAAAGTTGTTTTGGATTAGAAGTAGGCTATGCTGGGCTTGAGAGATTTGATAAATTTTTATAGCCAGAACGATTTGGACATGTAGGACATGGATTTACATGAAAAACATTTTATAGTAAATAGAAATAAATGCAGGTATTATTCTGATATACAACTTAGAGTGGGTTTAAAATGTAGTTTATAAAGTTAATCTTTAACGTTTTAGGTTTTGGCTTTACCTAGAGACCTTTTGTGTGTGTTGGGGGTGGGTTGGGGGTGAAGCAAATACAGATGTTTAAAATGGTTAAAATAATGTTCTAATTTCAGATTTCTTCTTTTTTAATTTTCAGTTGTCGACCTCCTCTACTGGAGAGACATTAAGAAGACTGGAGTGGTGTTTGGTGCCAGCTTATTCCTACTGCTTTCATTGACAGTGTTCAGCATTGTGAGTGTAACGGCCTACATTGCCTTGGCCCTGCTCTCTGTGACTATCAGCTTTAGGATATATAAGGGTGTGATCCAAGCTATCCAGAAGTCAGATGAAGGCCACCCATTCAGGTGAGATGTCTGGAAAACAAGGCAAAGTTTGGCAACAGTGTAAATAGGATTTGTATGAAGTTTTTATTCTACCATCTGTAGAGTTACAGGCATGCTCTTTTTTTTTTACTGCTTAAAGATAATTGCAGATTTTTGCTGAAAAGCAATACCAAAAGCATCTGCTTTTGAGATTTCCTAAAGGTTATTTTATAGAATCATGATGGAAAAGACTGGGTTTATATATCATTAGCCTAACTGTACTACTAAGTAGTAATATTGATGAGAAGTAGGTGTTGGATGTCTAATTTCACTTTAATGGAAGCTATCTTTTTTTTTTTTATCCTCACCTGAGGACTTTTTTGCATTTATCTTCAGATAGAGAGGCAGGGAGAGAGGGAGGAAGAGAGAGAGAGGAACGTTGATGTGAGATACATCGACTGGTTGCCACCCACACGACCCCAACTGGGGCCGGGGACAAACTGCAACCAAGGTACATGCCCTTAGCGCATTGGTTCTCAACCTTCCTAATGCCGCGACCCTTTAATACATTAGTTCCTCATGTTGTGGTGACCCCCAACCATAAAATTATTTTCGTTGCTGCTTCATAACTGTAATTTTGCTATTGTTATGTCTTAGGCGACCCCTGTGAAAGGGTCGTTCGACCCCCAAAGGGGTCGCGACCCACAGGTTGAGAACCTCTGCTAGCGGGACCCGAACCCGGGACGCTCTGGTCTGTAGGCCAACGCTCTAACCGCTGAGCCAAACTGGCCAGGGCAGAAGCTATCTTTTTAACATGGTTAGGATTGGTGAGAGTTACATTTTCTTTACTGCTTACATTTTATGCTCTCTGATGTTAGAAATACCTTTCTTTCTACTAGTATGTTTATATTTTTCTGCTATGCTTTCTTGTCATGCCTGTATCTTTTCTTACCATTCCTTCTTTATCTAGTTTCTTCTTCTCATTCCTTAAGGCGTTACCTTTGTATTGGCCTTTGGTGAGCTCCTTTATTTCAGCCACTCCTTGCCTCTAAACCATCCTCTGCTGCTCTTATTTTTACAAATATACACGCTAGCATTGTGTATCTGATGGCTAAATGGTACAAACCTTAGCTTCTGGCTCACTTCATGCTTGGCATGTTTTTCCACCCCCTTTTATTTATTTATTTTTTTTTTATCCTCACCTGAGGACATTTTTCCATTTTTTTGTTCAGATAGAGTGGGAGGGAGAGAGAGGAAGAGAGAGAGAGAGAAACATCGATGTGAAAGGGACATATCGAGTGGCTGCCACCCGCACGACCAACCAGGGCCGGGGACAAACTGCAACCGAGGTACATACTACCTGGCGCTTTACGTACAGAAAATGTTTGCCTTCCCCAGGCAGGACTTGTTACCAAACTGGCTCCTGGTTACCTCAGATTACTTGAACTCTTACACATGTTGTCAGATTAACTTTTCTCAAATAGCACTTTAATCACATTTTTAGGGATGGGGGCCTATTAGGATGAAATCCAAATATATTTGTCTCGTCTCTTATTTTTCCCTTCTAGGGTTTGTGCCCATTTTCATGCTGCCTTTTTAGCTCCCAGATACCCTAATCTATCATACATTTTATTTGGTTCTGTGTTTGCTTTTAAGACCTAGCTACCTAACTAACTTGGCTCATCGTGATCTGAGAATTAACTCCTGTTGCACTGAGTATGGCTTTGAAATGTTCTCTCATTGTTTCATCTACCAACAATTTTTTGAAATAAGTTGTAAACATTTAAAAACTATTTTGACAAGACTCTGTTTGGGCACAAATGAGTATATAACTGTCTTGAACATTATCCCGTTGATGTTATGGGAGGCTTAAATTGGTTTTCACAGTTTACAGGAAAAGACCTACTAAATTATTTTGCTTATTATTTGGTGATTTGTTTCTCTCCAGCTTACTCTTATCTTACATAAGTTTGGGGGAGAATCCAGCATTTGCGAATGGCTCAGTGTGTCTGGCCTTTTATGTGCAGGCAGCCCGTGGGAGAGAGGCTGTCACTCTCTTTGCACAGGCGGGAACAGCTTGGAGCTTAGTAACCTGAAATTGCAGCTTCAGAATGCAGAGCCACATCATTTCCCGGATCATAAAGGAATGTGATTTTTAATTAGTTATATTGGAATATTTAAAAACATTGTCAAGCCAAAACTTTTAAATTATCTACAGTATAAATTTTATACATCGTAGGATTTTAAAGAAGCCTTTGGGAAAAAAACTAGTAATTTCTCTATTCTTTATTTCCTTGGGAACACTGTATTCTTCACTCAAAGGCTAAGTCATTGTAAGTCATTATAAAGTACATTTAGCCAACGTGCCATTTAAACCTGTTGGACGGTTTTTCTAACTTCTCCAGTCACAGTAGTGAAGATGACATCATACAATTTGTATATAATACCTGTGGTCACTGGAAAAGAGTGGTGACAGTGCCAGCAGTACATTAATAGCACATAAATGCCAGTTGAACAAATGTAAATACTGATATGATGTCATTGATGGAGAGTCTTACCTTTGTGCTTACAGGCCAGGCATCTTATCTTCAGCAAGAACAAAATCAGTGGCACAAAGAAGCAGAATACCAACCAACGTTATATCAGCCACTTTCCTATATTTCTCATAGCTGCATAATAAATTATTGCTTATCTAAGGAGAGATGTGAATCTTAGACCATTTTAACTTGAAAATAAATATTTGTTCGTTAATAACAAACTGTGCTAGACCATTGTGCTAGTAAAGATATATTCCTGGTCCTTAACAGTTTATACTCTAGTAGGAAAAATATACAAGTATACATATGTTCATATTTCAGGGCTGGATATGGTAAATACTGTAAGAATCACATGAAAGAAAGCATTGTTAGAGTTACATAATAGGGCTGCGGGGAAGAGAGCAGAAGAGGCTTCATGTGGGGTGGGATTTGAGATGGGACCAACTGACTGTATATCACCAGGTGAGAGGAGCATTGTGGGTTGGGAAAACTGATCAACAGAAGGCATTAAGATTAAAAGATGTTTGATGAATGGTTCATTTTTGGCTGCAGTATAGTGAGTAGTGGGAGATAAGGTTGAACAAGAGTTAGGAGGGCTCTAGTTGCAAGATTGGAACCATAGCATCATAGAATGTTTGAGACTGGAGGAATTTAGGAAGGTCTGTTTCTCTAATTTTATACAGAGTTGGAATTATGACCCAGAGAAGTTAAATACCTTTTGCAAGGTTACATAGCTAGGTAATAGCAGGTGTCCTAACTCCCACCTGTGTCCGTGCTTAATCGCACTATCTAGGAAGCTCAAATAAAACTAATCTGCCATTGGCTGAAGGGAATCGATTAGGATGCTGGCAGATTAGGAACTTGTTTGGAGACTGATAGAGCATTCCAGTTTGTAAATAATGAGCACTTAAACTAGCATGATGGCATAGTGAATATAGAAATGAGATATATTTGGGGCATATTGAAGAGGTAAACTGTGGAGAAAAGGAGCTGTCAAAGAAAAACGTTATTTTTAGTATAAGTAAGTAATGTCCACTGACATGGGGAAGAGACTGAATAAGGAACTACTTCCAATAGATTTGAGAGAATGCCTATCACTTCTTCTGATTTGGTTCTACTGCCAAGATAAAATGACTTCTTTGAAACAACTAATGAAACAATTCCTTGCATTTTGCAGACTTGACCCCCCCCCCCCCATTAGTGGTGTTGTTTTAAAGTTAACAATTCCAGCTATCTCAATATAGATTAGGGCATCTAATTTAACGGAGCTATTATGTTTACTGGGATGTATACTTTCGTCAGCCTTTCACAGTCTGGGGATTGACATCTTGGGCAGTTTCCTAAAGATTAGGCTGAGAGTGTGTAGTATTTGGAAATGAATAGGATCTTTGTTAGGAAAACTTAATGAAACAACATAATGTCAACTTGAAGGAAAAAACAAATCCATGATAATGACTACCATTTATTGAGTATTACTTTGTGTCTGATTGTATTAGGCAGTTTACTCTCCGAATCCTCATGATAATCTCCATTTTATAAATGAAGAAACTGAGGCTTAGAGGGAGGACTAAATAACTTTCCCAAGTTACACTGCTAAGTAAGTGGCAGACCTTAAGATTCAAGGTCAGATCAGTCTAGCTTCAAAACATATCCTTTTTTTCTGTGCTCATCAGCTGATAGCATATATCAATGAAATATCCCTTGCCTGGTGAATTTTGACATTGTGCTTACTTTGGAAACAGAAGGCTTTTATAGTAAAATATTTTATTAATGTCCTTTTTTTACAGATATGTAATTGCTGAATGCAGACATACAGGAAAATCACTGCAATCAGTGACAATTATGGTGTGTTTTGTTTCCTAGGGCATATTTGGAATCTGACGTTGCTATATCTGAGGAGTTGGTTCAGAAATACAGTAATTCTGCTCTTGGTCATGTGAACTGCACGATAAAAGAACTCAGGCGCCTCTTCTTAGTTGATGATTTAGTTGATTCTCTGAAGGTAAGTTTATTTGCTTTTCATTTTTGACATACCCAGAATTTAATATCAAAAGAGTTAGGAGTATTGTTCTATTTTTCTATATTAAGGTAAATGATAAAGATGTAATGAAGTCATGTTACAATAAACTTGAGTCTCAAAATTCATAATCCAATCAGATATTTGAGATGGAGATACTTTTCCTTTTTAAAGGAAAATAAGTTATAAATTCATACTTTTGGAAATCATAACAATTAAAAGTGAGAAAATTAAAGACAATAAGAATAAAGAATAAATAGATTTAATACCGGATGTGATTTAATCTGGTTGATTTTGTTTTAGAGTCTAGTGCTTAATTTCTTACCTTGTGTGTGATTCATATACACACATAAGTTATTTCATATCTTGGACTCTTTCCTGGCATGTTTATTCTGGAAGGGTTTTAATATTCTGAAACACCTCAACTAATCTTCAGTTGGTAATTGTTGGAAGTTTTTCTTTAGATTTTGGATCTTGCTACATAGCAGCTGTTTAAGAGTCTCACCTTGCAAATGAACTCTCCCAAAGTTCAGACTGACTCAAACCACTAAACAGTCATGTAACATGAGCCCCAAGCACTGGGGCTTTGGGGGCATTAGTCCTTTTTTTTGGCGTAGAACTTGCCATTTGTGTTTTGTGTGTTATTGCCTGTGACTCTACATAAGACAAACTTCTTTGCAAGCTAAGCCTGTGTAGAAATGTACTATGGTACTAATTATCATTATTTTTCTTTTCAATTTATCATGCAAGCCAAGGATATCATAGCAATAGGATGCTTTGGCCTCTAGACCCAGTGAAACAATTTCTGGGCCGGTCAGAGTAGGTTTAAATACCCAATTGCTTTTAACAAACATCTTCTCCTTAGTAAGCCAATAGAGGGACTTTATTTTCAGCTGTGTGTCTCTCTCAGTTTAACACTTGGAACCCCACTTAGTTGCTAATAACATTAATGGTAATAATTTTGTTTCCTTTTCTAAAAAATCTTTATTGTTGCAAGTATTACAGATGTCCCCTCTTTTTTCCCCCATTGACCTCCTCCTCCCCGCTCCCACCCTCCTCCTGCTTTCCCCAAACTATTATCTATGTGTTTCCTTTTCTTATTATCTATCTCTTTTGTGTAGAGTGCTTGCATTTGGTGACTTATTGATCGTAGTACTTTGATGTCAGTATGTAATTTAAAAAGATGGTTATGTTATTTGGGATGTTTGATCAGTTAGTTTCAAAAGGAAACAAACATATTTTGGATTAAATGGAATAGAATCTTGTATACATGGGTCCTAGAAGAAATCAGTTCCTGTTCATTGAAGTGATGTTTGTTGGGGTAGAACATGTATGAAAAATTATTGAGGAGAAGGTAGTATAGTTTAAGATAAAGGGTTTGTGGATGGAAATTGATTGAGAAGAAACACTATAACTAGTGATATAGAGCTTCAACAGCAAAGACTATCTCTGAATTTAGCAGTGGTAGGGGTGACTTCAAATAAAGGCATCGGGACGCTTGATAGAGGAGAGAGTTACTGTTTTTGTAGACTTAATAAAAATTGCAGCCCTGGCCGGTTTGGCTCAGCGATTAGATGTTAGCCTGTAGACCAGACAGACTGGGTTCAGTTCCCGCTAAGGGCATGTACCTCGGTTGCAGTTTGTCCCCGGCCCTGGTTGGGGTCGTGTGGGTGGCAACCACTCGATGTGTCTCTCTCACATCGATGTTTCTCTTTCTCCCTCTCTCCCTCCCACTCTATCTGAAGATAAGTAAAAGTGTCCTTGGGTGAGGATAAAAATATAAAAAAAAAATTGCAGCGGATATAAACCAAAAGTCACCCTTCATGTTTGCATAGTATAGCTATGAAGGCAGCTATATATGTTATAATTTAACATTTTTTCTTGAGAGAAGAGAGGCATTCTTCAAGAAGTCTGTTTAAAAAACAAACAAGTTGATCTAAGAATGATTATGTTTCAGTTTTTACAGGTTTGAGTTTAAATTTTCCACTTGTCTTTAAGAACACTTACTTGCTTTTTCAGAGTTTATTGTCATCCCTATACAGTCCTATGGGTAGACAGTGATATAGGTGTGGAATTATTTGCTAGAGGACAGAGAAGATGTTAGAGGAAGCCTGATTAAAAACTTTTAAAATCTGTTTTGCCCGGATGTTTGAAAGTAAGATCTGAGGAATTTTCTGAATAAGTTTTATGAGATAAAGAATTTCTTTTTGCTGTTAAATCTAATTTTAAAATTTCTTTTGAAAATTACCTAGGTGTTTTTAAGCAGTTGTTATTATGAGGAAGCTAGCATAAATGGGAGAAACTGAACTTGATAAATTCTTACCTTGAGTGACTTTGCTAATTTGAAAGTAACAGAAAGTTACACATAATGAGATAGATTTACTTCCTGGAACATTTTACTTTTATGAAGTTTTCTTTTATTTTTAAGACATTCTTTGTTTCTTAATATTGGGGGAAAAAGACCTGCATTAAAATTCTAGTTTACTACTTTTTCTCCTTAAGGATTAGCAGTAGTTTTGAAAAGAAAAAATAAGAGAATTTATACAAACGGTTTTCCTGAGTAGTACTTTTGGCAAGTCCGGAGCGCAAGGAAAGCTGCTGAGTGACTTCCCCAGAAGGCCGTTCTCTAGGGCACCACATCAGTCAGTTGTTTCAACATATCAGCACATAGAATGAGCTTTGCATTAAAATTATTTTTATTGAATTTATAGGGGTGACATTGTTAATAAAAGTATACAGGTTTCAGGTGTACAATTCTGTAATACACCATCTCTATATTGAATTGTGTGTTCACCACCCCAAGTCAAGTCTCCTTCCCTCACCATTTAGCACCCCTATACCCTCTTCTACCTCCCAACCCCCTTTCCCTCTTGTAATCACCATACTGTTGAACTTTGTATTTAGGTTTCAAAATTTATTGAGGCAAAAGAGTAAGGCAAGGGATCTGTCTTTCTCCAGATGTAAAGGTGATGAGTACACACTGATAATATACATGAGGTCTTCCTTGATCAACCTTGTGGTTCCTGCTACATGAGGTGACTTTACTTAACCTTTTCTTGATGTCATTGTGTGTAAGTAGTACAGATTTCATCTGTTTGTTCCCACTGAATAAGGCGACTATAAAACACAGGATACTTACTCAAAATGTCTTTTATTGAAAAAAAGCTGATAAAAAACTTAATGCTCTTGGACTCTTCATTAAAATGACTTTAACAGTATTCCCTTTCTAGAGAGAGTTCCTTGAGCTATTGTTACTCTTACCCCTCACTTTTTGTTTATATAGAGAGCATTTTTTTTTTAAAGAAGCTTTTTTCTTCTTCTTTTTTTACTTTATTACTATTTCACTTTGTCTTTTGGCCATAGCAGCTGGTAGGCGAATTATATTCTCTTTCCCTAAGGCAAGTAAAAAATGATTTTTTAAATTCTTACTCTCTTTTTACCTTTTCAACATAAAGGAAAAATTGATTTGCCCTGATTTATTTATTTCCTTATATTCAGATTTTAAATCTTTGGAAAGTTTACTAATAAATATCCCCAGTCTCTCCAGTTACCAGGTGAATTTGTAGAACACTGAGTTTCTTTAATTTTTAGGAACCAGCTTTTGATTGGAATTACTTTGATTTTATATGATTCATAGCTTAGAAAATGGAAACTACCCTAATTTCAAGAAAATGCAGTGGGAATTAGTCTCATTATAATTTTCTTTAATTTAGAAAATAGATGTATCAATCTCTGTGGCTTATTTAAAATAATAGCTTTTAAGTAAAAATTTAAAAGAAGTTTCTCTCTAACTCACTGTCTTCATACAGGTTTGGTGCCCTCAAATTCATATAATCTACATTTCTTGATTCTGGGTCACAATTACCATTACTTCCATTTGAAACCTTCTTCCTCAGAAACTGAAAAATTTAGAGCCACTGTCGTTAGCGTGTGAAACTTGTTCTTCTCCTTATTACCTTTTTGGAGGCAGTGTGAGGATGGAGCCTGTTCTTTTAAATGTGATCAAAGAAATAGCCAAACTCCAAGGTTCATTAGGCCTATGGAAGACCTGGCGTGAGACGTGGTTGTCGCTGTGCCTGGTCTAGGTCTCCTGGTGGTTGACTTGGCCTGATACAAATGTGTTCTGCAGATCTCCCCTGTTAAATTCTGTGTAATCATTCCATTTAGTTTGCTCCTCTGCAATTAACTATAAGCTTCTAAGTCCTAGAAAAGATTTCAAGTGTCCACAGAGTGAGCAACAATCCATTTCTCAAAGGATTAATTCTAGGTAAATATGGGCAGAGGCACTGACAAAATATTCCTAATTCCATTCGGTAGAACTTACTTCCAACATGAATATAAAATTCCACCATAGCCCAATGTTTTGAACAGTCTGTAGGCTTTGTTTTAAAAGTTGTATTTTATGCCCTGGCCGGTTTGGCTCAGCGGTTAGAGCATAGACCCGTGGACCAGAGAGTCCCGGGTTCGGTTTCCGCTAAAGGCACATACCTCGGTTGCAGTTTGTCCCCAGCCCTGGTTGGGGTTGTATGGGTGGCAACCACTCGATGTGTCTCTCTCACATCGATGTTTCTCTCTCTCTCTCTCTCTCTCTCTCTCTCTCTCTCCCCCCCCCCTCTCCCTTTCTCCCTCTCCCCCCCTCCTTCACTCCCTCCTTTACTCCCTCCCACTCTATCTGAAGGTAAACGCAAAAAAAAAAGTCCTCAGGTGAGGACAAAAAAAAAAAAAGTTGTATTTTGTAAAGTGGGTTTGTTCGGTTGAGTGCCAGACATAAGGTAAGAGGAGGAAATGAATAAAAGGGGAAGTAAAGGAGGAATGTTCTCCAGTAAAATTGTGAACACTGTGTATGTTTCCTTTCCTTGGAGAGTCTAATGTATGTTAGTTTATTAGTACCTAAGAAGTCAGAAAGAGGCTGGATAACTTTATTTAACCTAATATGTATCCGCTTTGTTTAAATAACACCCATTACCACCGGAAAACTAGTATAAGATACTGAACAAACTTAAACCACCTAGTTAAGGTTTAATTTCATTTCTGTGATTGACCTTCTGTACAAGGGATCTTTGATAGGGGTTCTTGTTTTAAAACAGTGGTTCTCAGTCTTGGCTGCACATTGAAACCACCTGGGGAGCTATAAAATTTACCAGGGAATGGGAGGTGAGGGGGTCCCAGCCCATGAAATTGTGATTTAATCTTTCTGGGGAGACTGCCTGGAGGATTACTGTTTTTAAAAGTTGTGGCACTAAGCTGTAAACCGTGGGTTGTAGTTTCTCCCTACTCCCTACTCTGTAAAAGAAAAGCGTGTGACTGTCCCTGCTGGGCTCAGCTTTGGGGCTTCTTGAGTAAGGCTTTGAGCTTTATTAGGTTCCTGATTTTTGAAACCTCAAATCCCAAGAAAAAGTCTAATAATTTTATTTACCTAGATATAAGATCAGATATTTCAGACAAAGGTTCTTATTGTTCTTTTCCATGGCTTTGGGTGATAAAGACTGAAGTGTTACATATTAGATTCTGTATGACAGCAGTTGTGTGACTTTCAGTAAAAGTATACATTAAAATTGTAAGAAAATTTCTAGTTATAGCTGCCTGAACATCAGCCAACCATAATGTTCCACAATATAATCCTAAATCTGAAAGTGAGCAAAAAAGGTGTGAACTCCAGAAATAGCTGACCCAAAAGAACATTAAAATCTAGCCCTCGGGCTCTTAAGAAGTTATTAACATACACATTTTGACAGTTCTCTTTCTGGTTTCTTTGGCTCACAGAAAAATTGGAAGGGAAATGGACTGGAGAAAATGTAGAGATAGTCAAAGTGATATTAATGAATGAAGCTGAAGATGTCAAAAAAGGTCAAATACTTTTCAGTGTTTAAAAATGCAGAAAAAGTCCAAAAATGTCAGAATTGTCAGTCATTTCTGAAATTCTGTTAAGCACCCTCCTTTTATTTTCTTTAAAAATGTCCCCCTTCACCCTCATTGTGACGTAATCTAATAAAAAAACAGAGCTTTTTAATGAGATATGTGATACACAATCAAACTTAATTCCCCTGGACAAAAGAAAAACAAGACACGGCCCTTGCCCTCTTTCAGTAAATATTTGTTAGACCTTCATTGGACTTTGTCCCTCTTTACTCCAGTTTCATTACTGCCCAAAGGGAAATGAGCTTTGACTTCCAGTTAATTTGCATTGGCTGTAATGTTGCGAAGTATTTGCCATGAAATACCATAGAATTTGTAGGTCTAAGATAAGAGCAGCTTTTGTTTGGTTTTTAAGTGTTTATTGACCTTTTTTCCTGCCTCTTTATGATAGTGTGCACATCCACCATGAATTCCCATTTTATAATGGTTACTCTGAGTGCTTTTACAGCAGATAGATTCTGGAGTCAGATAAACGTGAGATCATTGTGACCTCTGGTCTGGCAACTTGTTTAATCTTTCTGCACCTTGGTTTCCTCCAATATAGGGATAATAACACACTTAACTTTTGATGAAGTTAACTAACCTAATGTAAGTTTAAAAAAAAAAAAAGAGCCCTGGCCGGATTGGCTCAGTGGTTAGAGCGTCGGCCTGCGGCCCAGAGAGACCCGGGTTCAGTTCCCGCTAAGGGCACGTACCTCGGTTGCAGTTTGTCCCGGCCCTGGTTGGTTGTGCGGGTGGCAGCCACTCGATGTGTCCCTTTCATGTCGATGTTTCTCTCTCTCTCCCTCCCACTCTATCTGAACAAAAAATGAAAAAAATGTCCTCGGGTGAGGATTAAAAAACAAAAAAAAGGTAGTTGTTGTTATATAACCGGTTCAGTGATTGTGTTTTTACCACCACTCCTTGCTCTTCTGATGGCGTGTTCTCTGGAAACCCGTACCTAGTATTTTTGTTTTAGGTGTCTGAAGTGTTACATTTTCTCCAAACAGCTGCAACATTTAAAAATTCTGTGACAGCATCTAAAAATGTGAATTTCTGGTTTCTCTCTTAAAATGGGAAAATGTGGCAACATTGGCCTGCAGCATGGCAAGGGTCTGTGATCTGGGCTGCGGGCGCCTCCTTGAGGGGGGAATGCACGCGTTTGTCTGCCTCAGTCCTCCCCGGGCTTCCCCGTGCGTTTATGTCGCTGCCTGGCCCTCAGACATCTGAGGCCTCCCTCTGTTCCTCTCTTTGCCTCTGGGGAGCCTGGCTTTTAGGACGCGGACTCCAAGAGGCAAGTGCAGTGACACTTGAGCCCCTTAGATAGCCTAGGTGTGAAGTCCGGCTTCTCTCCTTGTGGATTTGGAGTGGGACCTTGTCAGTGACTTAATGACCAAATTAAGACTTATTTTTGCTCTGTGTGTCATATAGGGTGTCTTTATTGCTAAAGTAATTTCTTCTAAAATGTGGCAGGTGGACTCTTTTCCCTTTGGACTTGTAGATGGTGATAGATGAAAATAGCTGTTGGTCTATAGTAAACTTGCTCAAGTGCAGAAATTATATTTAGCTTCTGCAATAGGAATCTGTAAAACTGTGAGAGGGAAAAGGCTTGCTAACTGGAGACATGCTCCAAACCTTTACAGTGGTTCCATAGCAGTTGCTAAGACCAGGGCAGCATGTAATTTTCAGTTTTCAATTGACAGGTTGTTAAGAATGCTTGAACATTAATTAAATTCAGTTGTAGGGATAGCCAGTGTTGCTATTTGTAGAACCGACAATTGGTGGAGGAATCCAAAGTGTCTTCCTAACCTGCAGTAAATAAACTTACTAGAGTTTGAACACAATTACTGCTCAGTACCCAGTTCAGTCAGATTTTGTTGAATGAAGAAAAATATGTTTTAGACCAAAAGATGAGCAAACTGGCCCATGGCCTGTTTTGTACAGCTTGGGAACTAAGAATGGTTTTTTACATTTTTTAAAGGATGATGTTCAAAGATGTGACAGAGAGCCCTTGTGGCCCACAAGACCTAAACTGTTTTACCTTACTATCTTACTTTACAGAAAAAGGTCACCAATCCCTGCTTTAGGTGATGGAGGTGGTTACTGCCCTCTCCTTTTCATTTACACGTTTCATGTGCCTGAATAATCCCCGTTAGATGGTGGCATCGTGGTGATAGGTTTGTTGCCTAATGAATAGTGCAGAGCGATTGCCAGACACATGAAGGCTTTTAATAAGCAGCAAAGGAATTGCTAGTATGAATATTTAATAAAATCCAGACTGGCTGTGTTCATAAGTCTTCAAGAACTGCTTTGAACTGTAATTGAGTCTTTGTACTATACAATGTCAACAAGTTTTAGAACTGGAGGAAAACTCAAAATTCTCTTGTCCAGCCATTCATGAATAAATTGAAGTGTGGAGAGGAACTAGAAGACTTCTCAAAGTGAGACCACTTTTTGGGAGCAGTGCCTTTCCCAAACTGCCTTCCTTGATGAACAGGGGACAGTGAAATCGTATCTCGGCGAGTCGTCAACCTCTCTTTAGTGTCCGCATCTGATGTGATTGTGATAATAGTGCTGCCTCATAAAGTTGTCAAGAGGAATAAATGAGTTTCTATTTGTAAAGCATTTAAAATAGTGCCTGGAGCTAATATATAAGGGCTATTAGTGTTTGTTAAATAAACAAAGAAGGTAGTGGCTAAAGAAGATTAATGGTCAATTTTATTAATAGGTATACAAGTTTGAGTCCTCATTCCCAGGGTTAACTATGGCTGTAAAACATGTATCACTGGGCAAACAGGGCCTCAGATCCTTACTAAAATGCTAGAGGTGATATTTTTGGTACCTGAAACCTAGTCTCCTTGATAGTAAGGACTCCCTGCCCCTTTGTTACTCATTCAGGTGTCTGAGATTTTAATGTCTGAATTACTCAGCTCATGTAGATCTTCAAACACTTAATTTGTTAGTACTTTAAAATCAGTGTTAATAGGGAATTCTCACAGTACCTTTTTAATCCCCATTTAAAAGCTAAATGCTATTTTAGAACTGGAGTTATTAAGATGTACCTTTGGCATGTTTTCTGATCTCAGAGAAAACAGAATCAGCTACTTGGTAGTGTAGTTCAGAGAAAATGAATCATATCTATTGTTTTAATTAGGATTCTGAAATCCTGAATTGAGAGTAGTGACTTAGAAATAAAATATTTGTATTACTTTACCAAGTCTCCAAGGAATATGTCTCTACTAGGTTGGGATGCTTTTATTTGAAAGCTTAATTAAGAAACTTTACTTGAATTTTGTTTTTAATAGGCTAACGTTATTTTCTTATAGTTTGCAGTGTTGATGTGGGTATTTACCTATGTTGGTGCCTTGTTCAATGGTCTGACACTACTGATTTTGGGTAAGTCTACAAAAGCATTGGAATGAAAAATTGCAGGAAAAAAAATTGTGTGTACAGAGCTTAGAGATTTTATTGGAGAATACTCTTATATTGTAGGAAAAACAGAGGAGGAGGTATGTTTAAGGTTGTGATCTCTTAAAATAAAATGCCAATACTGTTTATTGAAATGCTACTTTAGTTCCCGAAGACTGCTCCAACTAACAATGATAAACCAGAACAAGGGTGGCCTTATCTGAAGGTGCAATCATAAATCTACCTAACCGGGGATTACCTGTATTTTATAAAGTCTGTGTGACATGATCTGCAGCCTCCTTGGTTAATGCATTGCTCTGGCGCGGCCCCCACCAGCAGGTGCACCAGGAGAGCCTGAGGAGTATCCATTCATTAGCAACACTGCCTGGCCAGTTTAGGGGTGTTGCCAGTTTGATGACTTTTCAGTGTTTGTTCCCTAAATCATACCAGTCTATTTTAAAGGTTGTGTGTTTCCTTTTCAGCTCTGATTTCACTCTTCAGCGTCCCTGTTATTTATGAACGGCATCAGGTAATTTCTTAACTGCAGATTTCAGAGCTTACTTTATTATGTGGAACTTAAAATGTTTCAGTACTAGTTTCCAAAGTCTCATAGAATTGAGAAGCGTGGTGGTTGCTTCCGCCTTTCATCTGTTGGGTCATAGTAATGGTTAGTCAGATTCTTTAGCAGTGGTACTTCTCTAGTAACTCTTGTATGCTTCTCTTTCAGGCGCAGATAGACCATTATATAGGACTTGCAAATAAGAGTGTCAAAGACGCTATGGCTAAGTAAGTATTTAAAATCTGCACCTTTTGCCCTGGCCGGTTTGGCTCAGCGGTTAGAGCGTCGGCCTGTGGTCCAGAGAGACCCGGGTTCGGTTCCCGCGAAGGGCATGTACCTCGGTTGCAGTTTGTCCCCGGCCCTGGTTGGTCGTGCGGGTGGCAGCCACTCGATGTGTCCCTTTCGCGTAGATGTTTCTCTCTCTCTCTTCCTCTCTCTCCCTCCCACTCTATCTGAACAAGAAATGAGAAAATGTCCTCGGGTGAGGATAAAAAAAAATAAATAAAATAAAAATCTACACCTTTTCCCCCACTAAGAGTAGGGCGTACTGGACTTTGAGAACAGCGCTGTGTTTTCATGTTTCAGGCATAGTGTCGATAGCGAATCCCAAACAGACCCGAGTGTGCCTCAACTGCCAAAAGACTGTTTCCTACATTTACTACGTGTATTTCAGGTTTTCTTTAAAACTAATTCGTGAGGCCACTGTAGCAAAATGATAGCTTCACAGCCTTAAGATTTCATTTGTTGTATAAGCTAAGCTACTGTACAAGTAGTTCTTAAAGGATAGCATTTTAAGAAGTAGAAAACAAAATACTTGAAATTTTTACATTGACCTCCCCCTTTTCCTTTGTAGAATCCAAGCAAAAATCCCTGGATTGAAGCGCAAAGCTGAATGAAAAAAGCCTGAAATAATTCACAGTAGGAGTTTATCTTTCAAGGGGATATGCATTTGATTACATGGGGGAGGGTCAGGGAAGAACGGCGCCTTGACATTGCAGTTTCACAGATCTTTATTTTTGGCAATGCGGTGTCCCAGGAAAAATTACCTTCTTGACTGCCATGTGTTCATCATCTTAAGTATTGTAAGCTGCTATGTATGGATTTAAACGTAATCATATTTGCTCTTCCTATACGAGGCACTGGTGAATAAAAAAGATCTGAGAAAGCTGTATAGTATACTTTGTTGCAGGTAGTCTTGCTGTATTTTGGGAATTGCAGAGAACGTGAAGCTGAAAAAAATAACCCTTTTCACAGTTTGTGCACTGTGTATGGTCTGTGTAGATTGATGATGCAGATTTTCTGAAATGAAATGTTTAGACGAGATCATACCACTAAAGCAGGAGTGAAAAAGCTTGCCTTTCTGGTATGTTCTAGGTGTATTGTGAATTTTACTGTTATATTAATTGCCAATATAAGTAAATATAGATTATATATATATCTATATATAGTGTTTCACAAAGCTTAGACCTTTACCTTCCAGCTTCCCCACAGTGCTTGATATTTCAGTCATTGGTTATACGTGTGTAGTTTCAGATACATAAGCAGAAAAAATATATTTCTAGGAGCACCGCCATCTGTTTTCAACATGAAACGATGCCCTGCACATAGAACTCACACATACACTTCATCGCACAGACTTACCGTAGTTAATTTTGTCACAAACTCCGAATCTATGGACTGAATCTAATGCTTCCAAAAAATGTTGTTTGCAAATATCAAACATTGTTATGCAAGAAATTATAAAATGAAGATTTATACAATTGTGGTTTAAGCTGTACTGAACTAAATCTGTGGAATGCATTGTGAACTGTACAAGCGAAGTATCAATAAAGCTCATAGACTTAAAATGTTTGGTGGTGTGCGTTCATGAAACTGCAGCAGATTAAAAGGCCACACAGAGAGGGTGTAGAGACTTGCTGCGGCCAGTCGGTTTTAGACAGGTTTTTCAGTTCACTGTGCAGCTGTGTGTACTTTGAAAACAAAAATGTTTACATAATCAAATTTATTTGACACATACCAAAATGTCTTTAAATTATGTATTTTTTATACTTTCATAATTCAAAATAAATTCATGCACCAATATTTTAACAGAATACAGTGCAGGATTTAGAACATACATAAAATCATACCATATAAATGTTTACTAATAAGATTTAAGAAGTTTTCTTGACACACAGACACTACTGCTCTGCAGATAGAGTTGTACATATTGATCAGTTTATTGTTCTTCCACATGGTTATTTCAATGCCAGATTTAATCAGTATGAAAGGTCAGTGACACAGTATAGGCAGACATGGTTATCACTCAGCATCACCAGCCACATGATTACAGAAAACAGGACTGCATCGGGACTCTGACTGTGGGCCCAACAACCTATCAGTGAATTAATGTAAGGCATTAATAAATTGGCATATAAAAATAGCTTAATGAATGATCTAATCCATTTAGAATGCTGAAGCACTTCTGTGGTAAATGTTCATCTATTTTGTTGAAAATGCTTCATTTCACCTTTTCTCTAAACTGACAACTGCAACTAGCCCAGTAACTCAAGATCCAAAATTTAGTTCACTGACCGGAAGGACTCACTGGTGTATATGTGCTCAGAGTCACCAGTGCTGCCTCCAGGGTGTGTCGTCGGTCCCTTCCCGTCAGTGGTTGGCCGAGTATAAGGTACGATTGAGGTGGTTTGGAGCTGTCTTCTGGTTAACATTGTCCAAGTCACAGACTTACCCAACCAGCTCTGAGGAACTCTAAGCTAGATTATTTTGTCTTATAACTTGATTTATCAACTATTGCTTGGGTTTAGAAATTTGTTCTGCAGAGATTTTTTTTTTCTTTTTAAAAATCTGGACTTCAACATATATATATATATTCAGAAGCAAATCAGTAGTACCTATGTCAACCCAGCTCTGGGAGGGGTAAACCCAGTCAACCTCAGGTCACCTCATTTATTACCATTTTAGATTTAAGATAAATCAGCTCATCCTTCTGCAGTTTTTTTTTTTTTGCTTCTGTTTTGTAGTAGAGGTTTGTTTTTATTTGAATTCTATTTTGGATTTTGTAGGTTTGGCACTAAACATAATGAAAACTCGTTCTACTCCCTCCCTCCTGAATTTCTTTGTTGCTCACCTTCCTATAGCCACCGTTTCCCAAGCAGGTAGCTGATATGTCCTTCCTTTGGGAAGCCTTGACATACACATGACATGGGTGACAGACCAGGAAACTCCTGAGAGTAGCCCTCCTCAGTTTTTAAGTTTTAGCACCTTATGTAGAAAGGAGATAATTTGTGGGAGGTGAGACAGCAGCCCACACAACTGGAAACTTTCAAAGGCACTTAATGGATATAAAACTCTGCAAACGAAACGTTAAAAAATTAAGTTTCTCAACTTGTTTATACATGGCTCATTTGGTTTTGAAAGCTAAATGTGAACAGAGGCTACTGATAGTTCTAGGACTTCGGTCCATCTAACTGAAGCTGTCTTGTTCAACTTATTTGTAAAAATGAACATTTTTAAAGTATATAGAAACATAATAGCAAAACATCTTTTGTAAAAGTTTTGATGCAAATTAAAAGCTACATATTGGTTAGGGTAACCGAGGCTTTGCATTTTGTCAGTGGGCTACGTTGTCAGATGGGATTTTTGTCAGTGTTGTTAGTACACATAGTTTTTAGTCTCGGGAACAGCGGCAAGCAGTCTTCACATCTCAGAACTGACCTTCCTCCTTGGCATCTCAGTTTTGGAGACTCCCTAGCACGGGAGCAGTCTTACCACTTCCCTAGCAGGAGCTTGTGCGCGGCGGTGGGGCGGCTCCCAGCATGGGGCGAGCAGGCGCCTCTGCGCTGCCTCTGCAGGTGCCGGGTGGGAGCAGCAGCAGCAATAAGTAAGAGGTTTCTGGCATTTACAGACATCGCCACACAAATACACTGAAAATGCAGATCGAACAGTCATTTTACATGGCAGGACATCATTCTTTCATCAAGTGACAAAAAACAATGTGGCCAAGTGCTCCGGAGTCGAGCTCAGGTGATACAGTGAACATGTTGACATCCATTTAAAAAAAAAGGCGAACCTGGGATCTTGCCACCAATGAAAGATCTAGTGCTGTTTTGTTATTAAAGGTCTGTTTTGTTCTGTTCTGTTCGGCTCTTTCAGCAGCCAGTATCTGTGCTGAATGTGAGGACTTTTGGCAATGTGACTTCACACTATCTCTCTTGTTACTACTGAAAAGGTCTTATCAACTCCACTCGAGTAGGAGAGCCCTTTCTAGTGTTCAGCACAGAGCCAGGGATCACAGGACACTCCATGGCTACAGAGGCCCAGGGGCCCTGCATTTTAAAGGTTAGTTCTAAGCCTTCATAGCAATCAAACGTCACCTTGCATCTCCTGCACGGGGGTGAGGACCGAGTCCCTGAAGCCTCCTGTGGCTGGCTTGTGGACAGTTTGGCTGGTGCTGCTTTGAGGGGTGTTTCCACTCCACAGGGAGCTGCTCTCAGTACTATCTCAAGGGCTCCAAGTGCCAGCCAGCAGCAGTCGGCACAGTGGACGACATGGGTGCTCCCATGCAGGCCATCAGAAAGCATCCTTTGGGGTCATTTTCTACACAATGCTTTTCGGTAGGAAGTGGGTTCAAATTCCCTGCATTGCCTCTTCCACAACCTCACTAAGACCACTTAAAAATTATCTGGAGTGCAAGCATTTCTTCTTCATCCCCCCTGCCCCTCAAGAGGTTTGCTTGGGCCGAGTAGAAACCAATATTCACGTTGCAGTAAAGCCCTTCAACTACAAGAGATGTGGAGAAGCAGAGGGGCTCAGGATGAGTCCCCCGTTCCTCCACACTCCAAACAGAAAATGCCTTGGTGGAGGGACAGAAGAATCCTGAGAAATGCTGCGGAGCAGGCTGGTGGGGTGCTTCCGGGACGCTGGGAGACCAGTCACACCTCACAACAAGGTGCCCGCTTTGCATTGAGCAGCAGTTAAGGTCAAAAGCAGCCCTGGCCCAAGAGTCCACATAGCTGGTTGAGGTTCTGCTACTAACGAGTACTGGGCCTAATGGCTTCACCCCTCCTCTAAGCTCTTGTGTGAAATTGGGTAACACTTGCCCTGCCTGTTTCTCAGGGTGGCTGAAGCTAAGTATTAGCATTTTTAAACCCCTTTGGTTGTGGTTAATCATCAATCTTAAGAATTCTGGTGACCAACTGGAAGTTTCCAGTTAAAAGGCCCACGGATCAAGGTCACTCTACCTTGATTATCTGCAGTGAGCTGCGGGCTGCCCCGAGCTCCCACGGCAGTCCGGCTCCCCCCCCCCCAGTGCTCAGGGCTGTCACAGGCCCTGGGCTCCTCATCATCCCAGGGCGGTTCCAGTGGAGACATGGTCTGGTCAAGGTTTGGGCTGGGAGTCAGCAGACACTAAAGACCTTATACTTGGACAGTCCCTGTCCTCACTGGGACTCACTAAGTGTCCTATTCCTACCCCCACAGCCCCTCCCCATGCCCCTGGGAGGGCTGGCCCACAGGACCCTGAGTGGGGGGCACAGCCAGGTTAGTCAGGGTGGTACCTGCAGTCGTCGCCTCCGGTGCTGACCACGTACTTGTCATCGTGGGAGAAACGGATGTTTGTCACGTGAGCCGAGTGACCGAAGTAACGCTTATGTTTGGCCTGTGAGCAAAAGTGAATGGAGGCAGCTGAGCCCTACTCCTCCCAGCAGCCACGGACTACCTCCCCTGAAGGCTGCACATCCCCTCTCCCCAGGACCTTCCTGCACTCGCGAGAGGCCCGCTGGGTTGGTTCTTGCCCCACTTACGGCCATTTTGTCCCCCAGCTTCCCTCCTCCCAGCTCCCAGGACTCTCCCCAGAGAGAGACGCAAGGTGGGGGTTGCCACATTCCCACAGGGCTGGCACAGGTTCCTCTTGCTCTGGATTCCAGGTGGCCATCTGGAGTGGCCACTGTCCAGCGCAGTGGACAAACGAGCACGGAGGCAGTGCGGGGAGGTGACTAAGGAGGACTCACAAATTTTTCTGTGCACGGAAAGTCAAAGAGCTTCACCAGCCCAAAGTCATCTCCTGTGACGATGTTCAGGCCAGCGTGGGTCACACACGCGCAGTTAACATCAGCCTTGTCTGCGTTCCGCGGCCAGATGCCGATGACTTCGTCTCCCAGGATGCTGTGCGGCGGGAGGAGGTGTGAGGAGAGCCAGAGGATGGTCCTGTGGCTCTTCTGTCCCCTCCCCCTGTACACTTGCCCAGCTCTTCCTGTTCTCTGCCCTGGTCCCTTTCACCCCGGAAGGGGAAGTTCCCTCCTTTGATTCTCTCCCTCTTCCCTCTGGTCCCGGGCGCGTGTGAGAGAGGAGAGTGGGAACTCCTCCAGGCTCACAGGCGGCTCTTCTCCCCTGAACTGGCAAGGCACCAGCTCTTCTCCAGCTAGCGGGCAGTGCCAGCCCCCCCCCCCCCCCCCCCCGTTTCCTCCGGGTGACTACCAGGGCTTGGTCCAGAGCTGGGAGGTGGGCTCTGGCTGGTGTGGCTCAGTTGGAACATACACCGAAAGGTTGTGGGTTCAATTTCCGGTCAGGGCATATACCAGGTTCTGGGTTCACTCCCCAGTTGGGACACGTGCGGGAGGCAACCAATTAATGCTTCACTTTCATATAGATGTTTCTCCCCCCCTCGCCCCCCAGAATCAATAAAAGCATGTCCTCAGGTGAGGATTTTTTAAAAAAGGGCAGCCAGTGTGGCTCACTACTTGAATGTCGACCCATGCACCAAGAGGTCACCGGTTCGATTCCTGGTCAGGGCACATGCCCAGGTTGTGGGCCCGATCCCCAGTGGGGGGCATGCAGGGGGCGGCCAATCGATGTTCTCTCCCTTCAATGTTTCTCTCTCTCCCTCTCCCTTCCTCTCTCTAAAATCAATAAATAAAAAATTTAAAAAGCTGGGAAATGGTTTCCTTTTGCTTGCTGGATGGGATTGGGGATTTGCAGGATGCATCATACAGAAAGAGGGACTGTGCACTCCAAGGCCCAGGTCAAATCCAATCCAATGGCCTAAACTGGTACGAAGAAGCATCCTGCCCCCACCCCCAAGGAAAAGCTAGCTCTATCCCGGAGCTGCTTCAGATCCCAGCTATACACAAACTTGGAGGCCGAGCCTGGGACAAGGGACTCCCTGTGACCTTTTCCTCGAGGAGTGTTTTCCTCCAGTCACCTTGTCCAGGAGGCCCAGGTGATCTTCTCAATGACCATGGCTTCGGTTACCTGCTTCCCCAGGGGGACCTCGTGCACCTGGCGCTTGTAGGCTCCCGTTGACACCTGCAGAGTGGAAGGAAACCAGGCCCATCCACTTTGTCTCCAGTCCACAGGACTCCCCTTTTGCTGTGCTGCTTCCCAGAACACGGGCCCAGCCTCCGCATCCCCAGGACTTTTCCCGAAATCCAAGTTCAGCTGCAGCTGCAGCGCCCGTGGTCAGCCCACGGCAAAGTTCACACAAGCAGGGCATTTTTCCATACATTTTCTCACCGTTTCCCAAAGACCTGGCTCCTGGAAAGTTGTGAGACATGCACATACTCGGGCCCCACCCCAGACCTCAACTCAAACGCTCTGAGGGTGGCCTGGCAACCAGTCTTCAACAAAGCCGCCTGGCTATTCTAATGTTCACTTAAGTCTGGGAATCTCCATTCTCAGAGAACCAAGGTCCTTTGGCACAGAAGTGAGGCTCGTTTTCTCACGGACAACAACTGCTGTAGATGATTGTCGAAGCGTCTAGGACCTGACCCTTGCTTCTCTGGGAATCTTCTAGGGGAAACTGATCAATTTCCAGAAAATGGCTGCCGCCTACACCTCAGCCCTCTGCCCCGGGCCGTGCCTCTCGCCCAGCCTCCCCAGGTTGCCGTGCTGTTCACGGAGTGAGCTGAAATCCGCCTGCTCTCAGGGCCTTCCCCCGATTCCAAGTTCCGGGCCCTCTGTTGGCTGGCTCCTACACTTCCTACAGATCTCTGCTTAAATACGACTTAGGCAGAAAGGAAGTGCATCTAAAGTCAGCCCCTGTGAATGCTCCCACAGCACCCTGGACTGTTCCTTCTCAGCACATAATCACAATTTGTAATTATATTTTGTGATTATCTGGTTCATGCTTGTCCTCCGTTACAAAGCAAGCTCCAGGAGAGCAGGGACCAGGACCACTTTGTCCATCCCAAAGCCTACCACAGCGCCTGCGTTATTAAACATTTGATGATGAACGTGTCCTCTTTCCTTTCACAATGAACATCCAACTCCAGGTCAGCTCACAAATGCATTATTCTCATCCAGCATGCTGGAGAAATTGTTTTGTCTTCAGCTGTAAGTTTCCAGGGTGGGACCCTCTCTATCCCATCCCACTTATCAGCTCCCCGAGACCCAGCGATGAGCTCTCACTCCAGGCCCACCCTCTGGAGTGCAGGCCCAGGTGTGGAGGCCACACTGCCCAGGAGGGTTTGGAATTAGGATGAATAAGTATAAGGAGTGACGCAGGCCTGGGTGCAGCCCGAGAACTATAAAACAGGACGCTTTGAAGGCGAGGTGGTGAGAGGAGGGTTACAGGTGATTAGGGCTTGTGTTTCCTGCTTTTCTTACTGAAGAAACACTCTATTTTAATTCTACTTCTCCAACCTGCTTAAATTCTCTAAGCCTCTGTTTCTTCACTTGTAAAACGGGGGGAGAGTAACAGTACCTAAAGGAATTCCCCTGAAGAGTAATCGGCACATTGGCTGGACACAGCGAGCACTCGATGCATATGAGCCTTTGTTATTATGATCACTAATTATTATTGGTTGTCCCAGACACCAGCCAAGCTGAAGCATACCTGAATGTATTTGCCATCTGCAGAAAAATCCATCTGAATGACAAAGCTTGGGATATCTTTGCAGTAGCCAGTCCGATTCAGGCTGGTTCCCTGAGTGAGGTCATAGAAGTCAACTGTGTGTTCAGAAGAACCAACAGCTAAGAACCTGCTGTCTGGGCTGATCCTAGAAAAAGCAGTCCAAAAGCATGGTCACTTAGGGGCTGGTCAGGCATGAGGTCTGCTCCGGGGCCGGCCTCCCTGACTCAGTGGCAGTGAGGTCTCACATGTGGTCAGCTTCTCTTACGTTCTGTGGACTTCGACAGTGTCTCTGCATCAAGTCCCAAGGAAGGAAGGAAATGCATGGACGCAGACTTTTATAGGAGGCATTTCACAACACGTTTTCACCATGCTTGGGGAAATGAGCAAAGGCATGTCTGAGAATTACTGTGTGAGAGGGTCTCCTTTCACAGCTGGCTCATTGAAAAGGACCTTCTGACAACTGAGTTCTTCATTCTCCCCATGGCCCTTCTGGAAGGGGGACCCCTGGGAAGGAGGATGCCTGCCTTTCTCCTCCCTGCCCAGACCACCTGCTATGTACCTGATATCTTGGATAGCAGATTTCCGATCTCGTTTTTTCCCCCAAACTTTCAAGCTGTTCACCAGCAAGATGACAAACTCTCCATTCTTCATGCCAATGGCCACCATCTCCCCATCAGGGCTGTAGGCTGCACACCTGGCTGCGTGGCCCAGGTTCACCTTGTTTAGCAGCTTCTACATTGATACAAAGTAACAGCGCCTGAGCCCTTGGCTTCCTCTGTCGCCCTCCAAAGCGCTGGCTTCTAGTGACGGTCCCTGAGCAGCGAGGTGGGCAGTCTGTTCTGATGGCAGCAGGTTGGGAGACCACCTGTTTTAGGGCAGGGGTTGGCAAACTTTTTCTGTAAATGGCTTGGAAGTAAATATTTGGGCTTTGGGGGTCCATGTGGTCTCTCTCACAACCATTCAACTCTGCCTTGCAGCACAAAAGCCTGACCCTCTAGCCTGGTCACTGACTCTTCTTGTTCAGGGGAAAGAGTTTGCGTTTCAACATCCGTTAGTCCGAACCCTGGCTCTCACTAGCTGGGTGTGCTTGGGCGAGTCACTTCTCCGTCTTCCCATTAGAGAAGCAAGCGGTACTGATCCTGGTCTTGCCAGGTTGTTGTGAACACTGACAGGAAGCATCTGGTGTGGAGCAGGTGTCCAGGACCTGAGCGCTCGAACCACCACCATCGTCGCTGTGGACTGCCGAGCCTGCCGACCACACCTGGGCTTTTCCTGCCTGGGCTCCAGCCTGTGCCCCGAGGACGGGACTCAAACGTCTACTAGCCCTTTGCTAATGAAACCGAGGGTTTTCATTATTAGAAACTTGAGTACTTGTTCTGATATTAGACAAGGCTTGGTCACATTCATCTTTCCCCCTCCAGGCTGCTCTTTGCTCTTTTACACTTTTACTCCAGAATAATTTTTAAAAATTATTTCCTGATATTTTAAATTGTTTCCCCAAACTCTCAGAGAAGATTGTGGGAATTTTGATTGAAATGTTCCATTTGGGAACATTTGACATTTTATATCATTTTTAGTATTCCTGTCCAGGGAAGACAATTTATTGTCGCCTTTTTTTTTAGGTTTTGTGGGTTCTTTCATGACAACAGAATAATCACTCTCACTTAAATCATTCCTGCTATACATAAATATTTGTAGACAGATGTGCAGCTGAAAGATAGACTGGGTGTGTATGAACAGGACATCCTTTATCAGGCTAACTTAATTGCTGGCCTGTGGCTGAGTAGGATTCCGCCCTCACCCCAGCCCCCAGCCCAGGCCTGACCTCTCCTCAGACTCTCAGGCCCACGTGGGGCGCTGGCGCCTGGCGGAGTGGGCCCCTCACCTTGTCGGCCAGGTCCCAGATGCGGGCCGTGCCGTCGTTGCTGGCCGAGATGAAGATGTCCTTGGAGGGGTGTGTGGCCAGGCCCCAGATCTCGCCTTCCATATGTCCGTCAATCAGGATGTTGGAAGCAGCGTTTTTTTCACCAACTTCAATTATTTCTCCATCTTTGGTCCCCACTAAAATTTTTCCCTGTTATAATCAAAACATGATTAGAAAAAGGACAAGTGCAGTGACAGCCCACTCACGTGAACGGCCTCGAGAGGACACATGCACAGAGCCAGCAGCACGGTGGTGCCGGGACAGACCTCCGGCTGGACTAACCGACGTTGCTTTACGAACCGCTGTTTGCAAAGCCGGCAGGAAAGGGGACATTCTCACCACAAGGACTATGATCGTGGACTCTATCTGAAGACAGGATTGGTAACCAATCATGCAGTCAAGAGCAGCTCAGCTTGTTACCACCGACAGGGATTCTTTCTTCTTTTCATGTAATCATTCCATTTTCTTTTCTCAAAAAAACCCTCACTTTCACTCTCTAATCAGGACACAATTTGAGTTCCTGCCTAAATGTGTCCTCCCCAAATTGCGGTTTTTTGATCCCAAATAAAGGCAGGTTGCTTCTTGTTTTGATTTTTAACTTTAGGGTAACCCTTGGAAGGTGCTGAGCTCACCCCCTGGGACCCCGTCCCTCCCGCCCAGCCCGAGGCGGCCGCGCTCACCCTGCCGCGGCACACGGAGCGCACGCACTCCACCAGCTGCCCCGTCTCCAGCTGGAAGGCTCGGCAGCGCTTCATCTCCTGGTCCCACAATTTTACAGCACCTCCTTCTTTGGTCCTGAAAAAGACCCAGAGGAACTCAGCACGTTCGCCCTTGTCCTCAGACCTCCCATGACCCTCCCTGGCCTCTCCCTGTCATCACAGTCACCGGAGCCCAGCGGGACTGACCCTCCGGGGGGCCCTCTCCTTGCCCAGCTGATAGGCCATCACAACCCTCTGAACTTGCAGATTTCCTAAAATGCCTTCAAATGCCATGATCTTGGAAGGAAAGAGAATTGTAAACTAGAAAATCAACCTTTTCATTAGGTCAAACACAAAGAGAAAAGTTTCTCCTGCTTTTCTGCTTCGTTTTTATGAGCTCCCTGTCCCCACTGGAACCTCTCTCCTTGGTCTCTGCTCCCACAGAGTAACACCATGACCAGCAGGGCCACGCAGACCGATGCAAGAACACCGCTCCGGTTCTCCAACCACCGTTCACTAGCCTCCCTCTCCTCTCACTCCTACTTCTGGAAGTTCTGACCCTTGGAGAGACGGCAGCTTGACCCCAATCCCTGATGCAGAAAACGTAGGAGAACAAAAGCTGGCTTTTTCTCCAAGTTGCAGATGCTTCTGACAGTCTCTCCCCAAATCAAAACAAAACGAAAAGAACCCTTGTGCCCAGAGGAGCTTACGGCCGCTCTTTGCCGCCGGTCACTATGAGTCCGTCCCGAAGAGTCGTGTACATGGTGAAGACAGGGCCCGTGTGAGCCTTGGCCACCAGCCGGATGAGGAAGTGGTCCTTCCACACGTAGACGTCTCCATTGATGGCACCCGTGAACGTGAGGCTGCTCTGCAGACAGAGGGACACCGTCCACACCAGGACACACCGCCGCCCTCGGAAGGACCCCTCCCCACTGCTCTGCAGACAGAGGGACACCGTCCACACCAGGACACACCGCCGCCCTCGGAAGGACCCCTCCCCACTGTTCTGCAGACAAAGGGACACCGTCCACACCAGGACACTCCGCCGCCCTCGGAAGGACCCCTCCCCAGACATGTGCCCTCTGACTACCTAAGGAACCAGAGCCGGAGAAATGGGAACGTGCCCTCAGGCTGACCTTCTGTGCCGAGGAAAGGCAGAAGAATTTGCAGACAACCACAAATAGCATATAATAAATCACCGGATTTTGAAATTCAGTCTACTAAATTACTCTGGGGCTTCTGACTTCCCACTGAACACAGTTCTGCACGAAGTGAACTTCCATCCCGTGAGCAAGGCCCAGGGGCGGCCAGGGCAGGGCAGGGCTGCACCTGAGAGGGCACTTCCTGGGCTCCTCTAGGACATGGGCACCCCCGGCTGCAGGGCCAGTGGGCTGTGTTCCAAAATGTCCCCAGGGGGCCTTGCCAGTTGGCCGAGGGCACCCCACAGCCCACTTAAGGATGCCAGGGGGGGAATCTGTGGTGCACAAGGGCTGGAAAGACACGGATGCTCCTCAGTGACAGAAACGGTCCCCACCTCCCCTGCGCCGTGGGGCCCGGGCCTGAGCGGCTTCCAGGAGGGTCTGCCCCCGGGCCTGGGCGGCTTCCAGGAGGGTCTGCCCCGGGCCTGGGCGGCTTCCAGGCGGGTCTGCCCCCGGGCCTGAGCGGCTTCCAGGCGGGTCTGCCTCTGGAGCAGCGAACCTCCTGCCCACCCTCCGGCGCGCAGGAAAGGGGACCCTGACGGCAAACCGGCCCACAAAGCCATACGTGGACACGGCTCTCTGGTTGTTTGCAGCTTCCTGGCCACACTCCCCTCCAGCCCCAGCCCCCGAGCCTCTGCGGACTCACAGCACCGAAGGCCACGGAGAGCATCGTCTGCATCTTGGCGGCCTCCATGGACCCGATGACCCCCTTCTTGTACAGGAGGGCGCTGCCCGCCAGGGTCCAGAACTTCATGTGTTTGACCCCCACAGACACAAACTGCGTGTCCGAATCGGGGCGAAATTCCACCACGAATATGCGCTCCAGGTGGCCCCCGCGGCTGGCAACCTTGGCACCTGTGTGGACGAGAGGGTCCAGTGAGGCGGCCCTCCTGAGCCAGGCCCCGAGCCCAGCCCGGGACGGCTCCATGCCAGCAAGGCCAGGGCACGGTCAGTGTCCCCCCCTCTAACAGCAGCCCACCCCTCGCACCACAGAGCTCCCAGGGCGGCAGGAGAGGCCACCAGGGGCATTTCCAGAACAGCAGGCGTCACTGACAGAATCCCTGCCTCTACCCATCACCTCCGTGTGCCTGTGAACAGGAAACGGTAGCCTGGGAGACAGAAGCTTCCAGGTAAGAGAAAAGGGCACAATGGCTTAAGGGCACCCCCACCTCAGCATCGCACAAGATTCCTCCCACAGGAAGAAGATCCCCCCAGAGCCGCACCCAGACACCTCCTTCCAGTCTGTTTCTCTCCGAGGGTCCCTGCTCTTGTTTCCTTTTAAAATAAAGGTCCCCATATCCCCCTTTCTCTTATGGTTTTTAGGTTTAAATTCTTTGCCTTTTACATTTAATTGCTAGTTTTCCCCCTCAACTCCATTTATGTTTTTTGAGTTTTAACCTTGTCTTAATTAAATCCCACTGCCACCATTTATTTGCAGAACTTTGGACAAGTTACTTAGCCTCTCTGTGCCCAGTTTCCTCGCCTGCCAGCTGAGGCTAATAGTGCCCACGTTCGAAAGTGCTGTGAGGATGACACGAGCCGAGAGAAGTGAAGGCCTTCAGAACAGTCTCGAGCAGCGGGTGTTCTGTTAGCGACAATATTATTACGATCACTCTCTCGGCTTCTGGTCTTTCAGCCCTGACTTTAAACCTCATCTATTTTTGTATCATTAGCCCTTGAGTTTTTCATTTTTATTTTGAACTTCTATGATCTTTTCTTTATTTTCTTTCAATGTTTCAGTTCCAGTCCCCTTACCTCCTCTCCCTATACTGTTCACGCACACACATTTTCTCTCCCCTCGCCCTCGTCACGCACATTGACCTGTTTGTTTCCGTGATGCTCTGGCAGAGTGCTGACGTGGGTGCGAGTGCGGGTGGGCCACAGCCAGCCTCACACTCCCTGCAGGAGTGGCCACCCAGGACGGCAAGGCTGGGGCAGCCCACGGGTCACCTCACACCAGCAGTGATTCTCTCTCTGCAGATGGAATGTTTAACCTCCTGTAACAGACCCCTCTCTACCCTGGGCCCGTGGTCCCCAAGGATGCTATAAACTAAGTTATAAGACAACAGAGTGGGAGAACACATTTGCAAAACTTGTATGAGACAAAGAATTCACAGTAAGAATCAGTAAAGAACTACAGATCATAAGACAAACAACCCTCCCACCTGCAGGGGAAAGAGGATTTGAACAGCTGACTCACAGAAGCTATCTACCGGCAGTCAGTAGTGATGGAAAGAGGAGCGATCTCAGGAGTCATGGGGAAATGCAAAATGACGACAGTGAGACACACATTTCTTCTAAGCCGCCGTTGTGTTTGCCCCTTGTAATCTCATGCACACTTGTTACTGTGGTGATGCCTGTCTCCCTCTGGGAACTGGCTTCTGGGTTGCTCAGAACAAATTTCATATAAGTATCTAGGACCTGACAATATGCAATTTATAAAGTAAGCTCATTTTTTTCCTGCTCCATTTTATATATTCTTACTTACAAACACAGAGTTCCACAAAATAATTATTTAACAAATGAGGAATGAATTATATGCTCCCTAATGATAATAAAAATGTACCTAATCCTCCCTGAAAACACATTATTTATCTGTACGCAGGACTTGAGGTGAAGGAGAAGCCATACACTCCCAGCTCAGAACTGGTGGTTGGTGAGAGGCCCTCGCATATCCTCACGGGCTCAGAACCCTTCTGCACAGACCCGAGCGCTGGTTCTGACAAGACAACAAGAGCAAGTTACAGCGTGAAGGCTTCTCTTTTTCCTGGGAGCTTGTTTAAACGTCCTGGCTCCACCGATTCCCCCTCAGGAGGTCAGAAGGGGCCCCAAGAGAGCAGAAGTCTGTGCTGGGGCAGGGCCAGAGCGGGTCCGCCCGGGGGGACCGATGAGGGAAGTGAGGAGAAGGAGCCTGAACTGAAAGCGACAAGACTGTGTATGGGGGCCGACAGAACTCTCTTCCAAGGAACTAGGACTCGGCTTGGTCTTGGCTGCCGCAGAGAGGAGTCAGTACTATAACAGAAAGGCTTTATGAAGCAGCGGATGACCTCCCAGAACAAAGGGTTTCATAAGAGCTTTCCGGAGTGAGCAGGCTGCCTGGGGAAGAGTCGAGGGCCCCGTCCTTGAAAGTATTCAAGCAGAGGATGGAAATCAGCCTGTCCAAAAATGCCCTTGGAGGAATTTCTCCATGGGAGGGATGTTGGCCGGGCAGGAAGACTTCCTTCGTCCTTCACCTCGAAGATCCTATGGGGCTGTCATCTAAGACGCTCGGTCTCTCGTCTGGGGTCAAGCCTATGGAATCAGCTCGCCACGGCAGCATGAGGAATGAACCTGCATGCCCAACATACAGATTATGGGGCCATTTGGACACAACATACTCCTGAATAAGAAAATGAGAAGCGGAGGGACTGTGATGAGTGAGCCTCATCAGGGAAGTCTGCAGGTCCCCAACCTCTTTTTGTCACAGGGGGCTCAGCAGGGACTGGACCCCCCCCCCCGACTGTGCTCATCTTTCTAGAGCCCCCTCAAGCCCCCTCCCGTGGGAAGATGCGGACATAACAGGACTCCAGAAGCCCTGGACTGGCGGCGTGCCCACTGTGCGTGCCTGGCTTCGTGTGCCCCAGATACGGGCTGCCCGGCTGGAGACAGACCTCATTAACGTCTGAACTAATTGGATCTGCCTTTGCCAGCCTGAGAATATGCTCGGAAGATTGCACGTCTTCGATTCCAAGACGGCCGTAAAGTTAGCAGCAGCCTGTCTGTGTGTGGTGGTGGTGGTGGGGGGGGGGGCAAGAAAGAAAGACAACCTGCTAAATTAAATGTGAACCTTGATTATAAGATGACTCCCCATTTCAAAAAAGTTAAAATGTAAAAAAAAAAAAAAAAAGTCTGACGCTGTCGCCGGTTCCTGTAAGGAGACGCCGAGGTGCTGAGGCTCAGCAGAATCCAGGAGCCACCAGGAGGGACGCTGAGAGGGAGGAGGTTTGGGTCAGAACGCTGTCAGGATGGAAATGGAGGAGGCAGGCCGCCAGCACTGGGGCACTTTCCGCAAGTGCCCAAACCTTCCCTCCCCAGCACAGCACAGCCCTGGCCAGCCCCCTGCTGGCCATGGGGTCCAGGGATGCAGCTTCCACTAAGGAGCGTCTCCAGGTCCCCAGGAGCCCCAGGACCTGCTGACCCAGCAGCAGGGCCTCCGTGGGCTCTGCAGGGAGGCAGATCTAGGTTGGAGCCTGGCCCACGCCACAAGCAAGTCTCCCGGGTGGACAGACAGCCCGGCTTCATTTACCTTCTTGCCAGCGCCAGACAGTGATGGTGTGCTCGGGGTCCACGCCCACCGACACCAGCAGCTTCCCGGTGGCACTGAAGTTGATGTAGTTCACCCCCTTTGAGTGGAAGCACCGCAGCATGGAGAGGGTGTGCTTGGTCATGGCGTCCCAGACGTGGATGGACGGCGTGGCTCCTGCAGGCGGCAGGTGTGACAGAGAGCTCAGGCTGGAGAATGCGGAGCCCGGGCAACGCGTATGTTCATCTCAAAGCCTTTCTAAGACAAGTGTTCAGGGCCTGACAGTTACTGGGCCTAAGAGACCTTCAGCCTGACCTGCCCGAGGTGAGACAGCCGTGGACACCTGCTGTGCTTCCGGAGAAGGACCAAGGGCACTGTGCCCAGTGACCACTTGTGAGGAGTTCACGCAAAGGAGACCGATGAGGTCAGCGATTTGTATCTGCGACTCGGCCGACACAATCAGCAAACATGAATCAGCGACATGATTTTCTGAGCGATTCAAACCACTCGCGATGGAACCGCCTTACCTGGGGTCTCCGCGACACCGCCTGCGTTAGGTGGGCAATGGCAGTGAGGAAGCGTCAGGGAAACAACAGCTAAAACAAGTCATGTTTCGAACAGCGAAGCACTCAACACCAGCACCAGAACGTCTCAAATTAAATTTAAAATGAGCATGGGGTCAGCGGAAACAAGCAGGAAGACGGGTCTGTGAAGGCTGCCTTTGAAATGACCACGTCGGAACACAACAGCACGCTTTCACAGATGGGAATCCGTTCACATTTGTCCCTGGCAGTTTCCTAGGGAACAGACGACCCGGGCACACATACTGCAGTCTACCCTGGCCACGCGCAACCACCAGGCTTCAGACATGGGGCCCTTCATCGGACAGCTGGGGCCTGAAGCATTATTCTCACAAGTCCACAGGGGTGGGGGCCATCCATTTATTTGGAGATCACGCTGGGGTCTGACTTTGGAGTTCCTCAGAATCACTAATCACTGGATGGGTCAACCCAAGCAACATAGATACATTCAGGACTCAAAAAATCAACAAACAGCAACGTCAACAAGAAAGGGTGGGTGTCAGTGACCCCCCCCCCCCCGGTGTTCCTGCTCAGCTGGGAGGACCTCGGCTGCAGGACGCTCCTACCTATCTGGCTGGTGGCCACCACGTTTCTGTACTTGGGGTGCTGGTTCACCGTGAGGCAGAGGATGTCATCCGTGTGCTCCAGGTAGAAGCTCTGGCTCCCTGGAGAGATGAGGAGGGTGAGCGGGGGAACCTGAAGACCTCGGGCAGCCCCACAGCTTCGTGTGGAGTCTTTGGAAATGACCTGTAAAATGACAGCTTACACCCCAAACTCTCACTTCAGAATCATCCTTAGGGAGACGGGAGATCGCTTTTCACACTGACGGGGTCTGTTTGGCATCTTATCTAACCCACGTCCGCTCCAGCCAGTCCTTCGCGCTGCCCTGTGTGTCCAGCGCACAGTCCAAGTGCAGACGCCTCCAGAGGCCAAAATGAGGAGGGTGAACATCTCCTCCACCCTGGGCCCAGGACTGATGTCTTCTCCATGTCCACCTCTGAGCGGCGCGGGTGGGGGCTGGAGGTAATGCTTTACTGAGCAAAATGGCACTCCTTACTCAACGAAACAGGAAAATACAGACAGTCCCTGACTCACGATGGTTTGACTTTACGGAAAGCAATACGCATTCCCTAGAAACCAAACTTGGATCTTAAACTCTGATTGCTTCCCGGGCTAGGGACATGCAGGACAATTCTCTGGTGATGCTGGGGGGCGGGGGGGGGGGCAGCACACAGCAGCGACCCCCAGCCCCCAGCCAGGCACACGATCAGGGGGGCAAACAACTGATACAGTGTACTCATTGTGTGAGATGATTCTGCCCAACTGTAGGTGGGCAAAAAATAAGTGTTCCGAGAACGTTTAAGGTAGATAGGCTCAGCTATGATGTTTGGTAGGTTATGGGTATTAAATGAATTTTCATTTTACGATATTTTCAATTTACGATGAGTTTGTGAGGGCGCAACCCCACCATGAGTCAAGGAGCATCTATACTTAGGGAATCCCTTTTGATGACCTTTATTTATCAAAGTGCCATTCCACTTGGGTGCCTGGATGGCACGCACAGGTGAAGGTTCACCCCTAAAGCCCCGACTGGGCATGTGTCCCAGGAAGTGGAAGGAAAGACAGAAAATACTTGGTCGTCTATTGCGGCAAATTGGCTTGCTCTCAAGGTGGCCTCTGTAAAGTCACCCCGTGTCTGAGAACGGAAGCGCGTGCCGGCACTGATACACAGGGAACGCACATTGTTACTGAGGTGAGAATCTGTGGCTGGAAAATGGAGAACATATATCGAAACGTTTAAGGCTCTCTTCCCCAAAATGGTCAAGCCACTTTGTGCTCAAAAGTAGTGCATGAGCAAAAGTCTGTGCATAAGCAACTGTGCAAATTAGGAAGGACATAAAAATTTGAAGAAGAAAAAAAGGTTTTAAAATAGGAAGCAAATAAGACAAAATATTAACATTTACATCTAGTCATAGAGATATGGGTGTCTGTTACATTAAGTTCTGAATGCTTCTTTTTGCTTGACGTGTGTCTCTTTTGAAACTAGTTTTTAATTGAAGAGTCATCATGTAGTTAAAGAACATTTTGGGTATTTTTGGGTGTTCTCATTCTCATTGTAAATCTAGCTAAACAGTTAAAACAAACAAAACTTGAAAACCTGAGCTGCCAAAATATTGGTCACTGTTAAAAATGAACGAGAGACGTTCCTCGATGCCCTTGGTTACCACTTGTAAGGAATGTCTCTATTCCCACACCCTCGTTCTGGCTTCTCTCCATCCCTCTCAGCCTCCCAGGTGCTGTCAGGAACACGGACACCTCTCCTGACTGCGACACCTTTGACGCTTCAAGCACGGGCCTGAGCGTTTTCTAGGACTAACGGACACCAGTCTGGAATAGAGAGCAGTGGTTTTAAAGGGAAGAGAATGCTTAAGCTTTGGGGCATCTGAAGAGTGGGAAAGTGCATGAAAGGGCTAAAATAGAAGCCTGAATGCCGACGGGGGTTCCTCCGGGCCCAGTCACCTGTGGAGAGGTTCTGAACGACGCCAGCCGCCGCGGTGTGGAAGATGATGTCGGCACCGTCGTTCAGGTAATGCAGGTTATTGCGACAGTCAAATCCTCTGTAGCCGAACACGTGGTCGAGGGCCAGCTCCTGCACCCCCACACAAAGAGGAAAGCGGCCCTTAGAGGAACAAGCCCGCACTGCAGGAACTGCGTGGCCGCGAAACAGCCAAGCACTCACTGAGAACATTCTGCTGCTTGACTGGCTGAGTGATAAAGTGCACTCGTGTTTTTCTAGCTGCCTGGAATGCGAGGGGCACAGGCTCACACACGGAATTCTAGCGAGTTTTCTAAGTAAACTAGATTTGCTTCCCAGCTCCTCAGGTGAGCCCAAGCCTACGGATCGGATGCTCTGTAAAGGTTACCTAGAAGTGCTGTGTCTGTGCCTCGGCGGGTGCTCTCAGGCGAGCTGCGTGGTGGCACCGAGATGTGCTCTGATTCCCAAGAATGCGGAGGCAAATGCCATGCTCACTCTGTTGCTGGGTGCCTGCCCTACAAAGTTTCTACACAATTTGCATTCCCCCCCCCCCCCCAAAAAAAAACAACTAGATACTGTTCTGGGTTTATAGTCTCTCTTCTTCCTGTCTTGTCTTCTGTGGCAAAGAGCAGTGGCTGATTCAGATCCGATGAGCTCTTAACTCAACTCGACACACATGTATTGTTGGGGTGCTGCTGGGCCAGGCACCACGCTGGCTGGTGGGACACAAGACTGAGAACAGGGGAGCTCCTTTTCTCCAGGAACGCTCATTCTGGCCTTTTCTTTCTCCAAAGCTCACCGATTGCAGACATCAGATGAATTCTCCTAAAATACCACACCACCCCTTACTCAACGTCATTTGCTGCCTCTCACTGCCGATGGGAAAAGCCCAGTTTCCTTAAGTCGGCACAACGAGCCCCTACGCACATCTCCTGTACCCCCTGGTCAGGCTGACTCGTCTGTTTAGCTCACGTATCATGAGCTTTCCTATCTTTATGAAAGCTTTTTAAAATCTCTCTCACCTCGCCCTGGCCGGTTTGGCTCAGCGGTTGGACCAATGAGTTGTGGGTTCGATTCTGACCAAGGGCATGTACCTCGGTTGCAGTTCATCCCCGGCCCTGGTTGGGGTCGTGCGGGAGGCAACCAGTGGATGTGTCCCTCTCACATCGATGTTTCTCTCTCTCTCCCTCTCTCTCTCTCTCCCACTCTATCTGAAGATAAATGGAAAAAAATATCCTTCGGTGAGGATTAAAAATAAATAAATAAAACAAAATCTCTCTCACCTGGAAAGCCCTTCTCCTTTCAGCTTACTGAGTGTCTGCCCAGCCCTCAGCCTCCCTGCACCCCCATCCCTCACCCCCAGGTGTTTTCCAGAACTGTGGGTGTCATTATGTGATCCCCAGTCCCAGTGGACAACTGACAAGCTGGGCCAGTCAGATGGTTTCTCCCAGGAATTCGGAACTGGGGACACTGGTAGGCCTGGCTGTTTGATGAGTGGAGGAGATGTACACTCAGGTGCTGGGTGGCACCACAGTCTACCAGAGTCGTTTAAAAAGTCTGCAGAGAAAGAGGGACGACGGCAGACACACACGGCCCTGCTGGGCAGGAGAGGCACCCTCTTGGCCATGATGGGGCTGCAGTCCTGGATCGTGTCCTTCCTGAGGCTCGCTGCACTTCCTGACCTGGGCTGTATTCCATGACACCCCCCCAATGCACCCCCCTTTCCCAATAAAAAGGTGGATTTTTTCGGACCTTGGTGAGTTCACAGTCTAGTAGGGGAGACCGATGAGCAGCATTTACTGGCAGCAGAGTATGTGATGGCTGTGGGGCAGGAGGGTTAGGGTGAAGAGCACCTGGGAAGACTGCGCAGAGAAGACGCCAGAAAAGGGCTTGGAAGGCCCAGGGTGTGGGTGGGAGGAGGAGGAGCTCCCCATCAGAATGGAGCCCGAGAAGTTCTAATCAGGGGCTTGAAAGCCCGAGGCAGCTTCAGGACCCAGTAACGGGTTTGGGGCTGGATATTCAGGCTATCGTGGAGAACCACAGGGGAGCCTAAAAGGTAGCTCCTGGGGAAGTTCTGAAACCATTCACTTGCATCCCATCAGTGATGTGGGACGCCCCTGGGTCTTAAAGCCGGGCGACGCGTGAAAAGCTGTATTTCAAAGAGCAGGCGTGGGAGGGGCGGGGAGTCTGAGGGCAGGAGGAACAGTGAGGCCTCTGTCAGAAAACAGCAGGTGACCAGAGCCACGGCCCTCGTCTCAACAGCCAAGTTCACGTCTCTCAGCACTCACTGGCTTGGTGATCTTGGGCAGGGGACTACGTCACTGAACTTCCTTGAGCTGGTGTCCTCGTTGGCAAATGGAAACCATGGAAGTGCTCCCTCCTAGGGTGAGGTTTGTATAAAGTACTTCGGGAGTGCCTGGCGCAGGGCCAGCGCTCAGACAACAGAAACAGCGAATGAACTCACGCTCTCCCATCCCTCTCCAGGGTAGGGAACAGGAGCCTCGCTGGGAGGACATGGGACATTGCAGTTAGTCTGTCAGTGGCAGGGCTGAAGGAATGGGACCCAGTGGTACGGTTCTGGTCACTGGGACAGGGGACACAACGCTATGTAGAAGGGAGAGGGACATGCAGATGGTGACATCCACCAGGTGTCAGAACATCAATATTAGATGAAAAGCAAAATAGTTCAACTTCCTCACCTCGACCAGTTTCTTTTTTTTGGTGATATTGTTCTTCTGGAGTTTCTCGGGCTGGGGAGCTGCTCTGCTGACGGGTGGTCTGGAACGGAGAGGCCGGAGGAACAGTGTTGAACGAGGGGCAGCGGGCTTGTTGTCCGCGTGGCCGGGAGGGCCAGGGCCAGGCCCCTCTCTCCCTCCCCTCCGCAGAGGACCCTCCCCCAGCTTTGTTCTGTCCTGCCCCCCTGGCCTGCCTCCACCCCACCCCCCTGGGAAGTAACTTCTGACATCAAGGGTCCTGCTTGACGCCCTGATTCACAGGCACTGAGGGGGGCTTCCCCACACCAAAGCTGTGGTAGCCGGGGGTCAGTCCCTCCCTCCTGGGAGCCAGGAACATGACACGGGCCAGAGGGCTGATTTGAAAACCAAAGAGGACCCTGAGCACAAGAAGGTGGGGGCCGTGCTTCTCGAACCCACTGGCCATTTTCCAGACCGGGATGTGTCACAATTGTTCAGAATTAGGTAGTGAGAAACCACAGCATGATGTGAAGTGGGACTTACAAGCCAGGCTTGGGAATGGCCCTGACAGCCATGTACTCGGCCATTCTCACTACACAGAAGGGCCAGTAGGAAGCAAGGGATACAAGGCAGAGAACGTCCACTCTGCCCAGTCCCTCGGGGGCATGGTCTACACTCAGCTGCTATCATCACAGCAAAAGTTGCTTTTCCCTTCTGTTTTGGAGATCTGGGCCTCTAAATTTAATTAGGAGATTTTATAATGGGTAAACCCTCATGGATTCTCACATAAGTCAGCCAATCTTGGGTAACTAGAGGTTCCCTTGAATCGACTTGCTGGAGTTTAGGACACCGGGGATGGGCAGGGGACACCAGCACCAGCCCCCGCCGCCCCTTCCGAATCCATTCGTTATTGCTCTTGGGTGAGGTGAAGAGAAAGGATTACCTTGATCCCCTTGGAAGCAGCAAACAAAGCCAAGTGAGACACTTAGTACAGTTCAGAGCCACACTAGCAAGCACCTCATTCATGCACAAGCATTTTCCAAGTGAACAGACATTCCTGTGTGGCACAAACCATGCTTCCCGAGCATGCCAGCAAAGAACTAAAACAGAAACGAAAGAGTGCACCCGTCTACAAATCCAGAAAGCTCATACCCTGGCGTCTCTGGGCAAACTCTGCACTAAGGCGCCTACAGAGTGGGGAGAAAAAAGGAAGCCTTGTCAACGCTTCCCACACACTCTCGGGACTCTGCGAATGCGCCTGGAGACTCCGCTTACTTTAGAGTGTGCTGGGGACACACGTGTTGTCAGAAAAACAACCACATCCCCTGGATGTCGCTGGGAGTTATGCACAATGGGTGCTTTGTTTTCGAATCAAGTTCAGCTCATAATTTAGCTTAATAATTCCCAGTGTTTCTTGGTAGGGCAGCTTGCCTGCTGGAACGGCTTGTGTTTTTGTGCTGGGGGAAAACAAGCTACCTTTATTTTCTCAGAAACTCTTCAATCAAAACATGTTATGTAATCATAAATGATCCCTGGACCCAATGGCATTATCATCAACTCCAAAGAATGGGTAGAGAACACATCTCTACCCAATGACAGCCCCGTCTGACTTCATCGCTGCCAAATTGGGCAAAATTGGGGGGCCGGGGCCTGCCAGTTCTCTCAATTATACACTTCCTTCACATGCATGATCGCTTCCCAGGACATCGGCTCTTTCTTCTGTTTTAGTGGGACTTTCAAATGAAATCCGTGGGTTTCTTCTTTCACCTAAGAAGGGGTAAGTGTATGACAAAGCAAGCCGGCTCTGAGATGGGCGCAAGGGGACACCAGGGTGCAGCATGGCTCAGAAGGCAGAACTGGAGATTAAACGCAGGGCTGGTCCTCAGGGTGCACACAGTTTGTATAATATGTCGCATATTATACAGTGTATGGAGAGTATGCATACAAGCACAAACACCGTGTATTAATATATACACGAGACTGTATATATATATACACACGTAGAGGCAATCTGATGCTTTTTTCACCTTGGTTTTCAGTTAAAAACTGAAAAGTAAAGCAATCTCAGAATGTTTCTTTCGTATCTCACAAGCATATGTTTACAGCTGTATTGCTTCAAAACGGAAGATGAGGGGGGCGAAAGGAAGAAACCTGCATAGTGGCAAAGTCAGCGGATTGTAGGTATAGACCCTTCGCGGTTGTGGATTCTGCATGAACGCTTAGTGCTGGGTGCTCATCGAACACCTGGGCTTTTGGCAGAGTGCTGCGAATACTTACTTGACAATGCCCTGCCTCCAAAGGAAAGCAAGTTAAAACACAATACAAGCATTAAAGGCTTCTTTCCAGGTGTCTATATACAGTGTTTGTAACATCAAACATGGGAGGGACTGCCAACAATTTCCAACACGGCCAAAGGCTGGAGGTTAGCATTTTTCAGCAGATACACCCTTCCAGATTCAGAGTCCATTGGAAACGTGACTCTGGAAAGCTCTGCTGGGGGGGAGCAGAGCGCACGAGAACATTCACTCACTGTTCAGTCCAACAGTCTCTCTAGCTGGTTGCTTCCAGCTGGCACACAGGATGGGAAGCGAGGAAGGAGGTGAGTGCTGCTGAGAATCAGCAGGGAGACTCAGAAAGGTTAAGAGCTGGCCAGTGGGTGAGGGGGTGGGGATTGGAAGTGGAAGAAACAGAGACACAAAGGGGTCTCCTGGGGGCAAGTAGGGCTTTGAAGACACTCAGGGAGACAAAGGAGCGAGAGAACTTCCATTGGGCAAGAAATTTAAAGAGGGAACCTGGCAAGAGAGCAAATGAATTGGATAATCAGGAGAGAGGATGATGGACAGGATTGAGCTTGGAGCGCAGGAGAGAAGCTTTGGCAAGGAAGAGAGGGTGGGGACAGGACGCCCACAGAGAGGCCTGTGAACTCAAGCACTTGACTGGGTGTTAGGTAAGGAGGTAGCCCTGTTGCTGCCCAATGCTGGGGGAGCGGGCTGCTGAAGGCCCTCTGCACCTGTGGGTACAGTCACTCCCTCGTGCCCTCCCGTCCCCTGTGGAAACGACGCAGTCTGTGGGCAGGGGAGGTCAGTCCCTGCTGTAACCTCATTGTCCAGCAGCTGGACTGCAGAAGAGAAAGCTCAGGCCCACCTGAGATGTGCACAGTGCTCCCTGACAGGCTCACCCCACAGAAGGCCCCCAAGGGTGGCCAGTGCCTGGGCGCCTATTCCTCCCGCCTGCTCCCGGGGTGCCTGGTTGGCAGGGCACATGATGACCTGAGTTGTGCAGAGAGAGTTCAGAGCCAAGGGTCTCAGGGAAGCTTCTGAGATGACCGGGGAGGAGATGAAAACCAGTTGCAGCCGACAGCCAACTGGGGAGTCAGGCCTGGAAACCCAGTGAGAAACAAAATGATCCCAAGCAGCTTCTGTAAAGAGGGGTGTGGGTGTGGAGGAAGTCGGCTGCATTCAGCCAAAGATGCAAGCTTGAAGTTGTTTTTAGTGCTGTTAATCAGCCAATGTTTAAAGTGTCATTGGAGGAAATGTAGCTATATTCCAAAATGTGCCATAAAATGCTCCAAGAGTTTTCAGAATGTCTTGAGAAACCAAGCTACTCCTGATCCTGGCTTCAGGTGGAAACCAGTAGGTGATCTGGAAACCATTGAGAATTGTCCACAAACAAGATCTATCGCCCCGTGGATGGGCTTCAGGGGCTCAGCAAATCCCTGGCACCCACACCAAATTGTGTTTGCATGTGTGCATGCTCCTGGGGGCAGGGGGCATGTTTCTGGGGGCAGGGGGCATGTTCCTGGGGGCAGGGGGCATGTTTTAATCAGACTGTCACAGGTATCTGCGGGGAGAGAGAGAGAGAGAGAACCAATGCTCTAGGATATATCCAGATTTAGGAAAAGTCTCCAAAGCCGGGCGGGGGGGGGGGGGGGGACTCTCTATCATCAAAGCAAAAGGAATTAGATTCTAGTAAGTGTATTCTGTCTTCCAGGACCATCTGTAGAGCTGTTCAGGGAAGAGAGTCAGGAAGGAGAACTGTGGGTAACCTGAGAGCCTTCCATCTTAAAAATGCTCTTGACGAAAGCCTACAACACAACCTTAAAAGAATAGGGATATAGTCCCAGAAGTGGCCATTTTAGCTGACTATCAATCTATTTAGGTAAAAAAAAAAAAAAAAAATGAGGGCATAAAGGATGGAGTGCTGGGAACTACGAGCAAGGTGGGCAGACTATTAAGAGGCCACTGCAATAATCCAAGGGAGGGATGATGAAGATCTTGAATAATGCAGGGGTTGTGGAGAAGGAAACAAGTGCATGTTTAAAGAAATACTGGTGAAGCAGACTTCGAGGACTTTGTAACTGATGAAGAGCAATTCCACTGGAATACCAGTTTTCTGCTTGGGCACCTGGGTGGACGGTGGCACCGCTGACTGATGTAGGAGAAGATTTATGAGGAAAGACGAGGACTTCAGCTTTGGTGGGTCAAGTTTGAACGTCTACGGGTTGGCTATACTAGTTGGAAGTTCAACTGAGATGTGGGACTCAGAGATTTAGCACCTTGGGAACCATCCCCCAGTGGGTAGAATATATGAGATTCATCAGGGAGAGGGTGCAGGGTACGAAGAGAGGGTGACCAAAGGTGGAATGCTGGGGACCAACAGCATGTGAGGGGCTGGAAGAGGAAGCAGAGATGGGACACTGATCAGGACTGGTTGGAGAGGCAGGACGAGGGCCAGGAGACATTGTTTCCAAAAGGTAAATGAGGGAAGAATGTCTGTAACTTCACTGTCCAGTATGGTAGCCACTGGCCACATGTGTCTACTGAGCACCTGAACTGTGGCCAGTCCTAATGAAGATGTACTACAGTTGGAATGCACACCAGGTTTGGAAGGCCCAGTAAAAGCAATTTAAAACATAATATAAAACAGCTCATTAATGGTTTTATAGTGACTACGTGTTGAAATAACTTTTTATATATTGGATTAAATAAAATATATTATTAAAATTATTTCACCATCTCTTTCAACTTTTTTAACATGGCTACTCAAAAAAAATCACTTACATGGCTTGCATTATATTTCTAGTGGACAAGGCTACTATAGAAGAAACGGTTCTTCCTTTTAACAAGACAAAGATAGAAGAGAGTGGAGTGGATTTGGGAATTAGGAAGTCACCATGTCAGCAGAATGACAGGGACAGAAGACAGATGGAATGGGCTAGAGAGTGAAGGAGAGACTCGATAAAGCCGGGATGAGAAGGGAAAGGGAGATAAGGGGAAGATGGGAATATATGTGTAAGTGTATAAAATAAGTCAAATGCCCTGGCCGGTTTGGCTCAGCAGTTGGAGTGATGGCCGGTGGACCAATATGTCACAAGTTTGATTCCAGTCAAGGGCACGTACCTCAGTTGCGGTTCATCCCCGGCCCTGGTAGGGGTCTTGTGGGAGGCAACCAGTCGATGTGTCTCTCTCACATCGATGTTTCTCTCTCCCTCCCTCCCACTCTATCTGAGGATAAATAGAAAAATATCCTCGGGTGAGGATTGAAAAATAAATAAATAAAATAACGTAAGTCAAAGGATTTGTTTTTTTCCTTGAAGAGAGCTGGGTGGGGATGGGAGAGACTGGAATGTGTTTCTTGGCTGTGGACTTGGATCCAGCTAAGGGGGAGTGATGCAGGAGAGATGAGGAAGGAGGACAGGAGGCTGAAGTCCCAGCACCAGCGGAGGGACCCGCCCTCAACGGGAGGAGGGATGCACTTCTGAGAAGAGAAGAAAGGAGATGAATGGTTTACGTGGGTAGAGGATGGGAAGCGAGATGGAGGAGAGAGAAACAAGTACCGAGGTAGTGCATGCCCACTGGCTTCTGTTTTCTCAGTGAAGGAGGTTAGGAAAGCCATCTGCCAGGAGTGGAGAGGGTAGGGTTTGGGCAGAAGGTTGAGTAGGGGGCAAAAATCTGTCTGACTGCCAAGAGGGTGGCAAAGGGGGCCAACCAAAGGCAAGACTGAAAGTGAACGAGCAGTGAAGAGGGCAGCACAGACTGGTGAGGGCACACTGCGCCGATGTCGCTGTCAGGTCAGGAGAGTGAAGAGGTGGGTTGTAGGAGAACTACAGAGGTGAAGGGCCAAGAGGACTGGAAGAGTGGCATTTAGGCGGACAAAAAATAAGGCCAGGAGGGAGCTGATGAACCTAGGAACAAATGGAGGTATCTAGGCACTGGCTGTCATAATGCGGATGAAGATCAGGTGTCCTGAGAATAAGAAATATAAAGGAGAGAAGGTTAAGTCACTGAAGAAGAGAGGCACTATGGTAACAATGTAAACTACGGTATGGCAGGAGGTCAACCAGTTGACTAGCTGAACTTCTCAGAGACAGGAAATTGATAAATGACAGGAAGGGAGGGTGGATGACAGCGGAGCATAACATCAAAGGAGGGGGTGGGGCTGGGTAAAAATCATGCCAATATACTCTAAACGCACCAGTGAAAAGCACCCTGATCCGCCACACCTTATGCTCAGTAACATCATTTCAAGAGGCACAAAATGCTTCTGCAAATACCTCCTCAGTTACCACATCGAGACCACACAACAGTAGAAAGAGGCAGGGTCAACAACCCCGGTAACATCCATTCCCTCCAACTGGGGGTCTGAGAGATGTTTGGAACCTGTGTTAAAATAATCGGACCCAACTCTGCCACTGTCTTCTAAGAGACGTTCCCTTTCCATAGAAAAGCGCTTACCTATTTGTGATGCGATCTCTATGAGTGAGTGGGTTTGGGTCAACTGATTATACTGTAGGAATGTGATTTCCTAGGTGTATTAGTAATGTTTAGAAAACATTTATAGCACTTTACCTCTGGATTTTTATGGCCTGCCACATTCTTTGTGATAAAAAGCAAGCAAACTCTCCCCTAAGAAAGTACCTGTGAGGCCAAGACTGTCGTTCCCTGATGACCGTCTTGCCCCTTGATCTTCAGGGTGACCACTAAAGGGAATCCATGGTCTACCCAGCAACGGTGAAACCGGAATTCCCTATGGGAGCAGCCATTCCTTGGAAGGCTGTATTTCAACCTGCCAGAAGGAACTGTTTTATTTATAAAATCCCTGTGTGCCTAGAACAGTGCTTGCCACATAGTACTCACTGCACTGCTGCTTTCTTAAACAGCTCTATGACCAGAATAATAAAAAATAATAACAACTCTGGGGGAAAAAAGCAAGCAAACTATTCTCTACTGTATGGCAGGTTTAATTATCTGTTATATAGACAAAATTAGTTTGCTTCAAACAATACAAAAAATCAAGACATTTGAATAAAAAAATAATTTATGATGGTAGCATTAAATTCCCTTTAAAAAAAATCAATGAACTATTCAACTTTTGGTGGAGTTACATAGCTTCACAATGGGCCTTAAAAATGATTCATTTCAGCATAACAGATATTGTAGCTTCAGTTCTTCCACCCTGTTAAAGACCAGGAAACTGTCTTCCACCTGGTCAGAGCAGCTGGGTGTAGACGCCCGCCGAGCCAGGGGCGGAGGGAAGGAGCGTTTAGCCGAGAGACCAACGTTCTGGAGGAGCGGGGACACTCCTTGCCGTGTCTTCCCTGAGCTTCGCTCACACACAACATACATGCAACTGCAGGTCTCTGTACTAGCTCCTGGCTATCTAATATCAAACCTTCCCCATATTTTTAATAGGAACAGTGTAAGGATTAAACCTTAAGGATTAAAGAAGGCTATAAATTCGGGGGTTGAAGCAACAACAAAACAAATAAAACCCCCTCAACATTTCTTTATAAACCTATGGTACACAGCTTTCTTTATAGGACTTTCTCTTGGCTTAAGTACATAAATCTACAAATTGATTCAGAGAAGATATGAGACAGTAGGAGAAGATAAATTTTAAAGCCTTCCTGATTCAGCTATAAACATAGTTTAACAAAAAGTTTGAAAAACCCTAGTGCTGGCGTAGAATTTTGAGGTCATTTAGTGTGAGAACCTGTGAATTCACACATGGGGGGCCCTCTGGGTATTTGGGAAATCAAGGCTGCCGGAGGCAACGCTGCCGGCTCCTGCCTTATGTAAGTATATCTGAGCTTTCCATACACTCTACAATTAAAGAAACGTTACAATGTCTAACTTCTGTATTGTCATCTTTCCATTATTCACATCCCTGTCCCATTGCGACGACCAAGCAGATTGGTGTCAGAAGTGAGGTTAATGCCAAGGACCCCCCCAAGCCCTTGCCGGATGCAGCCAGCCATTCTCCAGGTAAACACTGGAAATCTACTGAGATTTCAGGTGTAAGAGGAAATCCAAGGGAGCTGAGTCTTGCTTTGACTCTCACTGAGCTAGCACTTTTTGTAAACATCAGAGATTCAGAACTAAAAACAAAAAGACGAGAAGGACTGAAGATGTCGAAGGTTTCAAACGCTGGAAAGGTAGTGGCAATAATAACAATGGTGACATTAAACTCTGTCACTAACTAACCTTTGCTTTAAAAAATGGCCAAGAGGGAGATGGATTTCAAATAAAAATAATTGTAAGAATGTCTACTTTAAAATATGTGCACTAAATATTTCCCTTTACAGTCGACTGGACCTTACAACTTTGTCATTTAGGAGACGAAGAAAAAAACAATATTCAGAAGAAAGAAATTTAAAAAACGATTTTCTAATTGCATTCGGGACTCCATTCTGGAAAGCAAATAGTATTTCATTAAGACAAAGCTTAATTTCTTGAAACTTCTTTTTAGAAAATGATTGTGTACATATTACACAGCCAGGTAAAACAGCTGAAAATCTGGACTAAATATATACAAAATAAATTGATGACTAAAACCACATATATCATAATTTCTAAGGCAAACTACATTAAACTTGTACTAAGGCAATACATTTAAGGGTTAAAAAATAACTTTTCTACTTCAGACTTTTTTTTTTTTTACGAGAAAGATGACCTTCCCTATGTGAGATAAGCAGGAGAGGCCAGCAGCAAGCCCAAGGCCTTTCTGAGGAAGGAAAAAAATACTCTGCTCAGTGTGGAGATTTGAGTTGTGGCCATAACTTATGCGGCTTCTGCAGTGAGAAGATTGGGGGCGGGTAGGGTTTGAACCTCTCCTTCTTTTAGTAAAAGGTGGAAACTGCAAAAATAAGTAAATTCGTGTTTTAAAGATGGTGGAGAAACACGAAGGGTTAAATCCTGCATCCTTTTACGCATCCCTGGAGAGAGAGCCAGAAGCTGCCAGCCTGAGCACTTGCTAATGAGAGGCCTTGGAAAAGTACAGACTGCTGACTTGTGCATTGAGAAAACAATCTCTGAGCTATTACCTCCACTTAGATTAGAAACATAGAAGTTAGTGAATATTTATATGTCAATTTCCGTAAAAATAGCTCAATTTGTATTAATTTTGTATTTTGTCAGGTTTCAACTAACTATATCAAATAAAAATCGCAATGATTACCATTCCCCGTGTAGATGGTTAGTATAAGCAGTTTGTTAAGGAGGAGATGGGGACCATGTGTCAAGCAGTAGGTGTTTCAAAATGAATTACAATCCATGGCCCCACCAGGTCCAACTAGAAAGACTAATGGCTGGTGAGCTCACTTGGATTTTAATAAAGACCACAGTCCACACTTGGAGATATTATTAGATCTATCTATAAATTATTTTTAAAATGCCTTGTGACTCACCTCTGTGGTGATCACGCAGTTACCACAGAATGTAAAATTGCAGCTGCATGATAATTTGATCCACATAAAAGAATCAGACATTGGCACTAAACATATCTATGGTTATAAATTTCCAATTTGCTTTTTTTTAAATGTAAAAATAAAAACCTCTGAAGATGAGCCAGAGATGTTTAAACATTATTTTAAAAAATATTTTGGGACTATCAACATGTAATGTGAATATACAACTTCAATGACAAAAGTCAGACCTCTTAGTTTACCAGTGTCTTTCATCAAGTGATGCTTGTGGCACCCCCACAGTGGTGAGAGCCTCTGGCCCCCAGAACTGTCCCATTTACACTGGGCGAAGTTTTAAACGCCCCTAATGGTTCCTGACATTGATTTGGCTGGTTTACTGGCATCTTTAATCGACTGTATATATACTGTTGTAATACTAGATAATAAATACCTGTATATATCCAAAGGCATTTACAAATGATAGTAATGATTGTTTAACGTTAAAATGGCCTGAGGTTCTTTTCTGTGGTAATAACACCTGTTCCCATAAAAAAAGAAAAGAAATTCAAGGAGAATGAGCTGGATATCTCCCACACGCCCTTCCATATCTCCTCTCCACCTTCTGCTCTCCAAGGCTGCCTCTGTGGACCGCACCACCGGGATCGCCCTTCGGCTTCCGCGGGTTCAGCTCCAGAGCCCAGGGTGGAAGGAGAATGCCCTTTATTCTCCTGACACCTGCTTGCTGGGACTCAGGCTGGTGACTTCAACTCTCCCCCTCAGGTCTCAGCTCTCACAGGGAGTCCACCCCGACAGCTGTTGTCCACATCTGGCAACAGCTTCCTCCCCTTGCCCCTTTAGCCCAGGTGTGGTACTGGCTTCCAGCTGCTGCTGTCCCCAAGGTGCGGCCCCATCCCTGCTGCTTCCCTTCATCTTGCTCAAGCCTTTATTCCTAGTTCTTTCGTTAAGCTCTCCCTGAACTACTTTCTTCTCAGAGTATCTCTCTTTTTCTTGCTGGGGCCACAAGTGACAAGGAGAGTTTAGGCCAAACTTGACAGACATGAAGTTATCCCTTTCACTGTCTACCAATTTCATGAAATTCTGTCCAAGATACTAGCTGTCCTATACTTTTGTATTATTTGAAGCCAGTGTTAGGGAACTTGAGCCAAGAATCAAAACCAGGAAAGAGAAAAGTTTCTGAAGTTTGCGACAACACTACCCAATACAATCATCAGAAAAACAACATACAGCCTGGTACAGCAAAGACAGCAAAACCAAGGCACAGAAACTCCTATTAAAACAAGGCCACCAAAGGAGTTACATTTAAACATCAACATAACCTCACGACCTTAAAAAAAAGGAGTATTTTTCTTTCTATTTTGGGTCTACAATAATTTAAGCAACCTCTAGTGGTTATAGGGAACAAGCAATGTGCACTCCACAGAGACCAAACCCCACGCTTGGGACAGGAAAGCCACAGACAAGTGTGGGCCTCTCGTCAAAAAACAAGGACAATTTCAGAAACGTATGCTGGTATTACAACAAAGCCACATACACCAACCCAAAGAAAGGGCTGTAAAAACTCAACCGTGACCATTTAATCAATGACAATGGAAGAATGACAACAAGCCATTTGTTATAATCAGTTGAACCTTAAAAAGTTATACTATTACTTCAAGGAACAAATAATATAAACTATGCTTTAAAAAGGAATATACATCAATAGGAATCAACTCGTGCTCAGTTTATCATCAAAAATGAGGCTAGGAGTGAAAAATGACTTCTTGATTTTAAAAAATAAAATCCTATTTTTAAAAATTGATATACCTTCCCCTTCTTGAGAATCCAACTGGTTCTCAGTCTGAGATATAAAAATATGTTTCCTCCCAAGTTGACGCTATGAAATGCTAAATCTTAGGTCAGAGGACAAATCATAAAAATGGAATTTAGAATGACCCGAAGCATAGGCTTCCTGGGGAGCTGTCCCTAAAAGTCGGCCTTCCCCTCCCCATCTTGCTGTGTGCACTGGTCTTGGTCACCTGGGCAGCAGCCGAGCTCAGAGCCAGAGTCTCTCTAAGAGTCCAGGAGGAATTCACAGGAGGATGAGAGGACAGAAATTCTCCCATGGGGATGACAAAGTCTCTGTGCTGGGCAGAATGCTCACTCCAAGGGCACTGCTCACATCCCAGTAGGAATTTGGAAGACTTGGGAAGCTGGTCCTCTAAGAGGACATTTAGGTTTTCATTCCGTATGTGTCTATATCTTTTGTCACAATAACAAACAGAACCTTTACATCCTCTGACTGTTGGCATCTTCCAACATTCACAGCACTGTCCAGTTGTGCGAAAGACGCACCTGGTGAGGACCAGAATCCCTGACGGCCCTGTGCAGCTGAGGGCGACACGGCCTGGGCGTGACCACTGCACATCGTCTCGCTCTCCCTTCTCCTGGGTGGTGGCTCAGAACAACTGCCTCCGCTGTCCTCTTGTCCCACTGTCTACGGGCCATGTTACGTTGGTCAACGTCATCCGTAGCCACAGGACTGTAAGGAGCTTCATGTGGTCAGCTCCCCGAGACCCTGGATGTGGGGCTGGAGGCAGTGACTGGGTGAGACTCTGAGATGTCTCTCTGGGGAGAGGATCACTGCATTTTCAATCACATGTGGGATAGTTTAATTTGGGGCATGTTAAATGTGTGTATGTGACAAGAAAAGGGTGGAGCATAGTTGACATTTGCTGTTTTGGGTCCGTCCAGAAATCAATCACTCTAATTGCATCCCCGGATTTTTACTTCTGGTGGAGGTGACTACAGTGCTAGTCTATGGGTGGCATGTGACTACCTAAGAGTTGTCAAAGGTGCCCGGCCGGTGTGGCTCAGGGGTTGAGCGTCGACCCATGTACCAAGAGGTCGCCAGTTCGATTCCCGGTCAGGGCACATGCCCAGGTTGTGGGCCCAATCCCCAGTGGGGGGCATGCAGGAGGCAGCCAATCGATGTTCTTTCTCATCTATGTTTCTATCTCTCTCTCCCTCTAAAATCAGTAAAGAAAAAAAAAATCTTAAAAAAAAAGAATTCCCAGGTCATAGAGGCTGACTTAAGGGTGGTCCCGTGACCCACTAGAGCCAAAAGCACATCATAAGGCATTTGTGGAGACTTGTGAATCAGAGGCAGTTTTTCCTGCTGGTTTCGAACCATGGAGACTGTCAGGTCCAGGTTCTGAGCCAGTTTCCTACTTGACAAATGGCAATAACCCAGAGGAACTGCGATGTGGAGAGAGAACAGAGCCCTGGCACATGGTTTGAGTTCCCATATCAAGCGACACTGGACATGGCCCTCTCCCTGGATTTCCAGGTGTGTGAGCCAATGGGTTCCTTTTGCTCAGACCAGTTTGGATTGAGTGACCCCTTTGAAACTAAAATGCCTACCTTATAAATGAAAAAAAGATACATAAACCAGGTGTGACCTTGATAACGTATTGAAAGGAACTTTATAATTTTATAGGCAACTTGAGTAATTTGGTACTGAGCAAACTTTAGGCATTTGTCCCCTGATGATTTTGAGAACTATTTTCACCAAAGTCAGAAGGTAGGATTTTGGTACCATTCCTTGTGCTGTGATGGTGGTAAGCATTTTGCACTTCAAATTGCTCTGAAAAACTATACTTTCCCCTTTCCTGTTTATTTCTTTTCTCAAAGGAATCCCCAGACATTTAAAGTATTTATTAAATCATAAATTTAAGTATGCAGATGGACAAAGCAGCCATTACAGTATGAGAAAACATAAAGCAGGAAATGAGGTCAAAGTTGAGAGCGAGGGGGAGTGCCAGGTTGGAGGTGGGACCTGGAGAGGCGAGGGCAGGCTGCTCTGGACCACAGCAGGGGGTCGGCTGGGATGAAGCAGAGCCTGCGGGCAGCCCTGAGCGTCTAGATGAAGTCTGAAAGCACGAATGCTCAAAACCAGAAAGACGTCAGTGACCTTCCTCACACGTGCCACACAGCAGCTCAGCAGCTGGGATGCCCGAGGGCTCGCTGCCCCAGGGCTGGGATGGCTGGACAAGTGTGCGAGGGTCACCGAGGCATTAGTGCGAAGTTGAAGTGGGTGACCAGGACACTCGATAAACACCTGGAAGCGGTTACAGGCTGGTGGGATTAGCCCAGCACTCTTTCGAGAGCAATTAACAAATTTCTCTCAGCTTTCCAACGTCTCAAAAAGATTGGAACTGGAGAGCGGATGACTTCTGAAGAATAAGAACTCACAATGTGTCAGAAATTGTACAAGGAAGCACAATCTAAAGCCTCACAGCTATTTTAAAATCAAACAATGAAGTCGAATTTGAAACAATCTATGACTGTCTTAAATTTTTGGAATTAAGAACTGAGTTGCTTAAAAAAATGATTGATGCATAATGTGCACCTGCCTCCAAGGCACTGTCTGCAGTGGGACAGATGCCACACTCCTCTCACGGTTTCCAAGGTGACAGGGCCCTAAAGGCTCTAAAGCAGGTAGAACGGCCGGATGTTGGTCAGAGGCGAAAGAGCTCCTGGCACTGAGTGGGTGATCCAAGCTCATCTTTCTTGTGGTTCTCAAGTCTCCGTCTCCCATTAGTCTCATGGGCACACGTCTCGGCGTGGGTGTTTGGGAAAGGCACCCAGGTAGAGGCAGGTATCTGCAGCTATACAGCTAAAGGGAAGGTCAAGGGGAGCCTCTGCCTCTCCAACCAGCAGGGCTCGAAGAAGTCCAAGGGAGCAGTGTCCGTCCTGAATATTCCCAGGGAGAGCCTGGGTGCTGCCTGGCCCCAAGCTCCTCCTGTTGGAGGCCCCCAGCATGTGTCTCTGCCTCTCTCTCATGCCTGGGGCACTGGAGTCCACAGAACCCATTTTGTACCCTAGGTGAGGACTCAGGTGAGCTGTCTGCTGACTTACTGTGAGGAGTCCTCCCTGCCCAAGGGCTCCTGCCCCACCTTCCCTTTCTCATCCAATTCTCCGAAGGCCCTGCGTTGCCTGGCACCCACTTATCTCTCCTGCAGTTCAGAGCTGCCTACAGTCCTGTCTCCGAGGTTCAAGCTCCCCTAAAATCACTGCCAACGACTGGTGGAGACCACGTGCTCTCAGTTCTGGTTAGGACTTTGCCCCACAGAGGCTGCTAACTCACACACGTTTAGGGCTCCTTCTCTGCTCGCCCCTTCCTCTGTGGCCCCCTTTGCTCCCAGCATGTTGTGCGCCTGGCACCTTGCTCTCTGGTTTCAGCCCCCGTGGGAACGGATGCTGTTCTACGTTTTCTAAGACATTGCTACATACAGAAAAGGCTTGATTACTCCTCTGGACCCTGTATTTATCTTAACATTGTTTTCTTCACTACACCCTGGTGTGAACTATTTTTTTAAATGCCAGTAAAGTACTAAAATAACTCCCCCTCTATCTCATAATAGTATGAAGCATTTTTTTTTCTTTTTGTATTTAAAAGAAGCCAATCCTGTGTATGCTATGAACAAGTTCCCATTCCAGCACATTGAAGAAAATGAGGCAGCTTCAACATTCTGGATTTTAAGATAGAAAAGTCTTCTCAGGGTCGTCTTTACCTTCACCTCATCCACCTCTGTCTACACTGAGCAGGTATGAGATTTTTATAGACCTTCCCAAAGAGACACCAAGCCCGAGAAAGGTTCAGATGAGCTTCACGTTAGGCTGGAAAGCAGCGCTAGTGTTTGGAATAAAGAATTCGGTTAGATTTCTACATCTTAGCGGCCAGTCTAAATCAGAGCATGACGAAGCAATAGTTGTGGAAATCAGCCACAAACAACCTTGGAATAATAGCTAAGCCAACTCATTACATAATGCTATGTGAAACTGGAAAGGTTGGGTAATTTTCTTTCAAAAGAGTGTTTAATTTATGCCAAATGTTCTTTAGAGTAGATTATTTAAGTGGAAGGCTTATTCACAAACATATGTGCATATGTTGTTGTTGTTTTTTTCTTGATTCTTAGAATTAGGTCCTTTAAATTTATTTCCTCTTTATTGCCACTTAAAAAAACACGTTGCACAATGAGGTATCACCTCACACCTGTCAGAACAGCCGCCATCAACAAAGCATCAAACAATAAGTGTTGGCAAGGGTGTGGAGAAAAGGGGACTCTAGTACACTGCTGGTGGGAATGCAGACTGGTGCAGCCACTATGGAAAACACTATGGTGTTATCTCAAAAAAATTGAAAATTGAATTACCATTTGACCCAGTGATCCCACTTCTAGGAATATACCCGAAGAAGCCTGACACACCAATCAGAAAGAATATATGTACCCCCATGTTCATAGCAGCACTATTTACAATTGCTAAGATCTGGAAACAGCGCACGTGTCCATCAGTGGATGAATGGATAAAAAAGCTGTGGCACATATACACAATGGAGTACTATGCAGCGGTAAGAAAGAAAGATCTCTTATCCTTTGAGACGACATGGGAGGACCTGGAAACTATTATCCTAAGTGAAACAAGCCAAGCAGAGAAAGACAAATATCATATGATCTCACTTATTTCTGGAATATAATGAACATAACAGTGTGAGGAACAGGGTAGTCCCAGAGATGTGGAAGTAGGGTACAGACTGACAATTGCCAGAAGGGGAGGGGGAGGGGAGTGATGAACACAGAACTTATACGCATGTACTCATAACCAATGGACATGGACAACAAAACTGGGGATGGGGCAGGGAGGGAGGGGGAGGATGGTGTCAATGGGGGGAAAAGGAGAAACATCTGTAACAAAAATAAATTAAAAAAAAAAACCACGTTGCAAACAAAATAAACTATAACTTACATGCTATTGCAGAAAAATCTTTATAATTTTTTTAATCAAAAGAACTCTGAACCTTTATAGTAACATCTAACAAAGACGCTAGGGGAGAAGGAGCGTTTTCCGCCTCAGATTCAGTCTCCTTGCCTGTAGCGCACCCACCGCTCATCAGGCATATTTTACCGCGGGCTCTGGACTGAAGCAGGAGGAGAAACGACCTTTTATGTCCTTGTATCTGAAGTCCCACCTCACAGTAAAAGGTGCTAGATCAGATTTACTAAGTAGCTGTTATTAGGCAGAAAGCCGTGCCGAATGCAAGAAACAGCCCGAGTCTCATCTAACTGCGCACATCACAGGACCAGGGTACTGTGACCCCGAACCCGCCAGTGTGAAGGGCCCACGGAGAATTCTTAAACATCTTTGACATCCATGAGACTCTCTTTAGATGTTAGAAGTTTTTAGTCAATATTTGTCCTCCCTACTACGAATATGGTAAATTAAGTAACAGTAGTAATATGAGCATTTATTTATTTATTTATTTTACAAATGTTAAGGCATTTAACAATTTCTCTTATTGGCTACAATAGTAATTTATAACAGCACATCAGAAAGGCCTAAAATGATACCAGCAACTTTCCTTCTACTCAGAGGATCCAAGACAACGACATCAAATAGGCCTGGAAGTGCCAGACACGCCTGAACGGATGCCGGCAGATGCAGACACGGTGGGAGAGGGCACCCAGTGCCACAGAGCCACGCAGACTCTGGTTACAATGGAGGGTTCTCTGTCATCCCCCAAGTATTTCCTCGTGACCTCAGGAGCCTGCCCTCCCTGCTGCCCGTCCAGTCAGCGTGCCACCCTGGCAGCCATCACACTCGGGACAGCCTTTGGGCTATCCTGACATCCTCATGTCTATTCAAGTCATTCCAGAAACAACTTTGGCAAAGCATGACCCACCCTTTGCCATATATCGAGGGCGGTAGACAACTTCCCCCAAATTAAACCTGTGCACAGGTGAAGATTGTGCATACACACAAAAGACTAGCTCAAGTAGCAACTTTGCGGGCAAAGAAAATGCACTGTGGTTTAAGTGCATTTCTTGTCATCAGGTGTAATAAATGCAAACAAACCTGGCGACAACATACCTTTCTTCCACCGACACTTCTTTCGTCTGCTGGTGTGGCTTGGTGCCCTCCATTTCCCTGATGCTCACAGCATAGATCTTGGTGGTGTAGTCAATGGCCTTTTCTCGAGCGACGTCACTGTCGTAGCCTCAAAGGACAGAAAGAGGCGGGGAGCGGAGGTGGTCTGTGGGGCTCAGGGGGGGACGGGAAGGAAGGTGCAGCGGGCGCCTGGCGGTTGGGACTCACCTCCGTCCTCTTCTGCGTCGGTGTCCGACTCCTCGCTGTCCACCAGCTTGCTCTCCTGGGTCCCCACGAACTCCCTGGTCCAGATCATCAAGGCCGTGTCGGCGCCACCGACCGTGAGCAGCACAGAGTCGTTGTGCAGCCACCTCACGTTGGTGACGTGCGCGCTGTGCCCCACGTACTTCTTGAACCTCGCGTGCTGGCCCTGCGAAGCCAGAAACGGCAGTGACCCACTGGGCCTCGCTCCTCCTGTCTCTGGGTTACTGTATCCATGTTATTCTCTAGAGTGGCTTCTCCTGGACACGAACGAAACATTTACGTAGCAATTCCCTCACATTTCTCTAGACCGTAAGCTCCATGAAGGCAGGGAACAGGCCTCGTTTTTACCCCTGAAACATTACCTGGCTCGTCGTAGGCCCTCAATAAGTAGTTCGTAAGGGAACGAGTTAACTGTTAGACTACAGAAGCTATTTCTGGGAGCGTAAGGAAGTCTGTAAGAAGCTTGTTTTTGTTTCTCTCAAATATCAAACGTGCATTCTCCACAGGTCTGTCGTGTAAACTCCTGCTTGCGAGTCTGGCTGACATTTGCGATCAGGAGTGTCCTCCCAGTCACTCCCCACGTGCTTTTTGTACCAAAGCCCAGACTGTGACAGAACAGCAGGGCCCTTCTTACAAACCTGGTGCCTCCAGTAAGATTCGAAACGCAACAGTTCCTGCCATGGACCCTGGAAACAATCTCCAACACCAGAAACACTCAGCTAACTGATTTAAAAACAAAGTAAGCTGTTTTTCAACAAACACAATCAAGTAAACAGAACTCAGTTGATTAGCAATTTCCATGAGCTCTCCAGAGGGGCACGCTCAGGCCACGCCACCTATGCCCAGGCGGGGAAGGACAGTGACGTGAGTGGGGCTCCCTTGGGGCTCCCTTGGGGCACCCTTGGGGCAGCCCTGCAGAGGTGGGGTATGTATGCAGCTGGCTTCGGGCACCGGCTTCCATTTCTGGCTCATGAGCCACAGTCTGGCAAAAACGGCTCTGGCGGGAGCCCTGTGAAAAGGGAGAGTTTCCTCATCCTCTTGGCGACTCCCAGGGAGTACCTCGCACAAGGTGGGGAGCTGCGTGCATTCTCTGAAGTCACAAGAGGGCCCTCAGTGTCCCAGAGGAAAGCTTTATTCAAGCATCGACAAGAGGCTCCCAGAGGGTTTGGACTGGTGTGCTGGGGAACCTGAAACCGCGACAAACAGACGGCAGGAGACAGCTGCAGGAGTGTGTGACTTTAAAACATTCTTGGTCGGATCCCTCTGGATTTGGCCGACCCCTACCGGTCAGCAGAGTGGAGCCGCCACTCCCAGCAGAGTGCTGAGTCTAGAAAGATGAGGGAAGCAAACTAGGAAGCCCTCCAGGGCCACTAGTTTGCTAAGTGAATAGGCAGAGCCAAATGAGGATTTCCACTGGAACCCACTGTGTGACCGCGTGAGATCCAGAAGGCACGGGCAGAGGACAGTCACGGTGGCTGCAGCCATGTGTCCTGCTGGAAGCAAGAACTAGCCCATTATGCAAGCTGGTTTCTTGAGAGAAAGTAAATGAGTTTGAAAAATGCCTCTCCATACTCTCACTTATATGAAGGGTTTCTAGACAGGGTGGAAAAAAGAATCCAAAAAGAAAGGTTCAGGGGGAAAAATATCCCAAGGTGATGAGATCTTTGGAGAGGGAAAGAAAGGGACCCAAAGGAGTAAGAAAAAGGGGACATTTCTGAGTCAATTCCAGCAAAGGGTGATTCAAGATTCTCAGAATAGGAAGCAAGGGCTCTGCTCCATGGAACAATAAAAGGAATTCACAGTTGTGAGAAGGTTCCAGGAAAGCAGCTGCTCCCCCAGGAGGAGGCTGGCAGGGGTGTTTGGTGGTTCCTGGTGGTTCTCTCAGGGCCCACGGAAGGGTCCTCCTGAAGGCCTGGTGCAGGAGCAGAGGCCCTGTCCTTCTGTGTCATCGCGCCAAACCCTGCATTTCCAAAACTCTCCTCTCCCACCGAGTGCCCAAAGAATGGAGAATCTGAAATATGTCCCCATAGTGCTGGTTGTTAACTGTTGTTGTTGTTGTTTTAAATTAATTTATTTTTAAATCCTCACCTGAGGATTTTTCCATTGATTTTTAGATAGAGGAGGAGGGAGGGAAGGAGGGAGGGAAGGGAAAGAGAGGGAGAGAGGGGGAAGGGGGGAGAGAGAGAGAGAGAGAGAGAGAGAGAGAGAGAGAGAGAGAGAGACAGACAGACAGACAGACAGACATCGGACAGGAGAGAGACATATCTATTGGCTGCCTTCTGCATGACCACCAGGGCCGGGGATCGGACCTGCAACCCAGGTACGTGCCCTTGACCAGGAATCTAACCCCAGACTCTTTGAGTCCGAGGGCCAATGCTCCAACTGCTGAGCCAAACGGGCCAGGGCTGTTAACTGTTTTTAGGTGAGGAATTCCTGAGAATCTGATGAAAGCTACGTCCCCTCTCTGTCCCCTCTCCCCACATTCACAACATTTCACACACCGTGTCTCTGTATGAGAAAGTTTCCTCTTTGAAGAACCATTCTCTCCCCCTCTCTCTCTTTTTCTAATTCTCTTAAGCCTTTGACATTCTGAGAAAGAAACTTAAGAACCTAAGGGTGGGTTTTAAAAATGTAAATGACATGGTGATACATATTTTTTATCCTTAAGTTTGCTTTGTTACACTTTTTTTTTTGCATTTATCTTAAGATAGAATGGGAGGGAGAGAGAGAGAGAAACATCGATGTGAGAGAGACATCGAGTGGTTGCCACCCACACGACCCCAACCAGGGCCGGGGACAAACTGCAACCGAGGTACGTGCCCTTAGCGGGACCTGAACCCAGGACTCTCTGGTCTGCAGGCCGACACTCTAACCGCTGAGCCAAACCAGCCAGGGCTTATTACACTTTTCTAATGGAGGATATGAAGTCACTAAATTACTGATGATTTTACAATTTTGTACAGGATAAAAGAAATACACAAATGAAAAAATTCAACAAAGGGTCATCAATATACAAGTTCTAGATATTATACACTAAATTATAGCGAATTTCTAGATGAACTAGAGTATAGGTAACATCTTTAGGGATGACAAAGTCCACAATAGCTTTAAAGAAAGGTGAGAATTTAAAAAATGGTATAGTCTTGGCCGGTTTGGCTCAGTGGTTAGATCATCGGCCCACGGACCAATGAGTCGCGGGTTGTCATGGAAAGATAAGTTCCTGGAAGAGATGCCTAGTAACTCATAGGAAGGGAGAACATGGAAAAGGGCCAAGAAGAAGACATGACTTTAGAGTCTAACAAATGGAACTTGAATTTTGGACACAGAGAGAGTTGTGTGGTGATAAGATCTCATAGGTATCACCAAGACTTGATGACATGGAGCTCAGTGCTAGAATACTGCAGTGGGACGCTGTCGTAGTCTGGCTGGGCTTCCATAACAAAATATGACATGCTTGGAGACTTAAACAACAGAAATTTATTTCTCACAGTTCTGGAGGCTGGGACGTCTAAGATCAAGGTGCCAACCAATTTGGCTCCTGGTGAGAGCTCTCTTCCTGGCTTACCCCTTCTTACCGTGGGCTCCATGGCCTTTCCTGGGTGTGTTTGTACATGGAGAGAGAGAATGTGCTTTGATGTTTCTTACAAAGGCACTAATCCTATAGGATCTGGGCCCCACCCTATGACTTCATTTAGTCTTAATTATTTTCATACAGGCCCTATTCTCAAATACAGTCCCATTGGAGTTAGGGCTTCAACACATGGATTTTGATGGGGACACAGTCCATAACAGGTGGTGAACTTCGCCCAACACACCCAGAGCAGGGGAGGAGTGTACCTAGACAGCTGGAAATATTCATCAGGTTGGGTCCATGTTATTTGGAAGGAAAAGTGTGCCAGAAAAATCGGATTTAAAAAAAGGAGAAAGAGAAGTGATACTATCAAAGGAGTTTATATTGGCCAGTGGTTTTCGAATGCTTTTAAATTATGACACTATTTCTTCAACCAAATCTTACAGAGTAGAACTCAAGAATAAAAAGATAAACAGTCCGATTTAAAACAGTGGACAAAAGATTAGTACGAACTCTTCACAAATGGCCAATTAGCAAACGAAAGCCCTCAGCATCATTAGTCACCAGGGAAATGTAAGGCCCAAACACGAAGAGTTCACACCACCTCTCCCAGGGAAGCTCGTTCCACAGGTCCGACCACACCAAGCGTTGGCAGTTAGAACGCTCTTCCATTTTTGGTGGGAATGAAAATGGAAAAAGGTCTGGCAGTTTCTTAAAAAAATTAAACATGCATTTTCTCCTATGACCCAGAAATTCTACTTCTATGCATTTACTTAAGAGAAAGAAAAACATATGCCCACAAAGATTTGTCCATAAATGTTCATAGCAGCTTTATTATAACCAAGCACCGGAAAAAACAGGTGTCCGTCAATAGCCTTGTGGATAAACAAACTGTTGTATCCATATCATGGAATTCCACTCAGCCATAAAAAAGTAACAGACTATTACTACCTACAGCAACATGCAGAACTCTCAGAAACTTCATCTGCGTGAAAGAAGCCAGACACAAAACAGCACCTACTTGATTATTCCATTTATATGAAGTTCTGGGACAGGTACCACTCATCTATGATGAAAAACATTGGACTATGTTTTTTTCATCTGAGGGTAAAGTGGGGGCAGAGATTGACCTGGAAGGAGCATGAGTAAACTTCCTGGGCTGATGATAACGTTTTATATCTTGATAGGTGTTTGGATTATGTAGGTGTGTTTGTCAAAGTTCATCAAAAGGAACCTTAACACTTGTGCATTTCAACAGTGTATAAATTTTACTTAAAAAATACCGTAAATAAATGTTGAACTCTAGGCGATGATATGCACATTGACTCACTTAGGGGTGAGTATCCTGATGACTACAGTTTATGCTGACTTGTAGCCTCTAGGTGGTGGGGTTCTAGGACTTCACTGTACCATTCTTTCGTCTTAACTGCATGCTTGACATTTTTTTCTTACAAACTGTTGTAAAAAATCTTACACAGAAGATCAACGTATGAAGTACAAAACAGAGTGATTCTAGTTGAAGCGGCGGGGGGCAGACCCCTCCTATTGGGCCCTACTTTGTGTCTGGGGTGGTCCCTGAGGAAACTCCCTGGAACTCTGGGCGTCTGAGGAACACAGGGTGACATTACTAAGACAGCACACCTGGTCAGGCTGGGGATGTGGGTGATGAATTCCAAGACCAACCATAAACCCAGCCCAGGAGCACAATGCAATAGCATGATGGGGATCTCAACAACCTGAATACGGGCCCAAACCTTAGTCTGCTAATACCAGGGCATCCCTAACTTGTCCTGCTTGCAATCTCATTTGAGAAAATGTGGAAGTAGCAAGGAAAACTGCTACATAAAACTGAATTCTGATCAAATAGGAGGAGCTGGTAAGTGACAGTGGAGTGATGATCACTGGGAGAAGGCCACCAGCTGGCTTTGAAATTTGGGATAAACAATGCAAGGAACACTGGATGTCATCAGAAGCGCATCTTAGAAAAGTCTACCAAAAAGTATTCTCTAACCAGCTAGTAACAAATGAAAGCGGAGAGAGGCAGGCACCTGCAGATACCAGAGGGCCGTGGAGGAAACGGGTGTGTTCAGGTAAGTGTACAGATGGCAGGACAAGTGAACAACCATGGATGAATATACACATGCAGACAACTCTGAAATCGTTTCAGAATGTTAAGTAAAAAGCTAAGAAAACGGAAAAGGATTTTCTTTATATAGGGCTAAAAGAAAAATAGAGAAACATTAGGAACACTTCTTAGATTAGATGGTTTAATATGAACAGAACGCAGACTTACTGCCTCTGTTAAAGAGAACGCTCTTCGAACCAGAAAGGGCAAAACACAGCTCATGTGCCTGAGTACGGGTGCCTTCCAATGTGACCACAGAAAGGAAGCCAGTAATACCCGAGGAGTTTAGAAACCAGGAGAGACGACATCAAACATAAAAAGGTTCCTGTATCTAACAGGGAAAACAAGTAGACTCTGGCAAATATTGATTCATGAGTTGATGCAACCCCTGGAAAATTCTAGGGTGAATTATTACACAGAAGGTCTACAAGCACTTGGAAAAGGAAGTAATGATTACTAGGCAGCTCACTGTGAACTAGCCCCATGTCTTTTATTGGTTGGTTTGTCGGGAGGGAAGATGAGGGGTACCAGAGACACAGTCGATCTGGCTTTTAGCAAGCTATGTGCCAAGTCTTTAACGCTGCCTCGTTGGACCCAGAGGGAGATGTGTGGACCATAATCAGGTAGATGTACATGTCTGTTACTGACTGCAGAACTGTAATTAAATGTGTGCATGCATAACAGAATGTCAGACTGAATGGGGGCTCCTGGTGGTGGTGTTTGGTTGTTCTAGTCTATATTTTTTCTTTCCATGACTTAGAACTCACACTTGTGAAATCAGAGGATGACATGATGTTGGAAGGGAAAGCACATACTTTTAAAAAGTATTTAGAAGATGTTGACATGTTGGAAGAATGAGATAACATAAACAAGATAAGTCTTATTCGGTACAAATACAAAGTTCTGTCCTCAGAGTTTAGAAAGTCAGTTGTATATGATGAGGGATGTAACTGAACACTTTTGGCAATGACATCTACGATTCAACTGTGCAGTGTGGGAGCCAAGAGCGGATGCCATTTTAGTTTAATTTAAAACAAATATAAAATCAAGACAAGAAGATAAAAGCCCCACTGTACCCTGAGCCGGTCGGATGACATCTGAAGCACCGAATTCAATCTTAGATGAGACAGTTTGAAATGGAATAAAATGGGGTGTGCTTGGAGGGAGGGGGCAGGGGAAACCACGTCAGATGGGGAAGGGCTGAAGAACTGGAGGTGGTTAGGCTGGAGAGAATGAGACGCCGGGGAGTCGAGCACGATCCTCCTACGTACGAGGCTGTTAGAGGACTGGAGTTCATCAATGATAAGTCTGTAGGCAGAACTGGCTAAAAAGAAACAATTTCAGCTCAATATAGAACAAAAAATATTTTAACAATCAGCTATTTTAAAATGGATTGGGCTGCTTTGTGAGGTAGTGAGTTCTTCACCTTGGGAAGTATAGTAGCGCATGTTAGAAAGACACGGTCCAACCAAGAGCTTCTAAAGAAAATTCTTCCTCTGTAGTTCGTGAGATGATGGATTTGATGACCAGTGAAGGTCTTTCAGGGAGAAATTTTATGCCACAGACTGACTCAAATTAGTAAACATAACATCAAGAAGGTTTTTAGACAGCACAAGTAACGACAGCACTGTAGATAACATTATTGATTGCTATGTTTTCAATATTTAAAAATCCACTTAGATACAATAGATAGACTTGGGGTTATTAATAAGACTGGGCAAGTATATATAATAAACATGCAACATTACCTTGACAGGATATGAAAAAAGCTTGACGAAACCAAAATCATCCCCAGTGGCCAAGAGGGAGCAGTCTTTGGTGAGGCTGGCAGCATTGACGTCGGTCACGTCGCTGTGTGCGGACCAGATCCCCTCACAGGTGGGCCCCAGGACACAGGTCCATGTGTCCCACCCTATCTTCTCAATCTTAAAAGAAGGAGAGAAAATTAGTATGTTTTTGCACAACCCAAGATCTTTTGTTTTATTTAAAAGGAACAATCTGAAGCTAGTTAGTGTTAAATGAGGACTTAGCATCAGGCATCTGTGTTGGGGCCGAGGTGCACGGGTCTGAGACGCGTTTTAAAGGGGTATATGCACTGTCTTAATAAACCAGCACAGGAGTCAAATAGCCACTCAGTCTTCTCTAGATCAGACGAACATTTTGGAAATGTGGAAACCTGACAATAACGTTGTTTAGTTCTTACCCTGACATTTGTTATTGTATAAGCCACAAGCTAGCTCAGGGTTTCTCAGTGTCAGCACTATTGATATCTAGGCTGCACAATTCTGTTGTCAGGAGTGGTCCTGTGCAGGGAACATGTTGGCAGAATCCCTGTCCTCCACCCACTGGATGCCGGCAGCGCCCCCTCTGCATGTTGTTCCCAGACATCCCAAATGTCCCTGGGGCATTTGCTCCCAACTGAAACCACTGAGCACACTGAGCAATAAGATTGATTATTTAGCAAACTATTTTAAAAAGTTATAAGACAGAAGTAGTTGTGTTTTTGTTTTTGTTTTGTTTTTATTAAAGGAATGCTTCTTTGGAGGGAAAAAAAAGATTCTGTAGCTAGCTTAATATTCCTTATGCTCTGGAGAGACTATCTTAAAAATGTGAAGAGCTGTTCATATCACCATAAATATACATCTTATCCTTAAAACTGTTTTGTCTGAAATTCATGGACAGAAGATTTTCAATTTTTGTAGGTTAAATCCTGATAAAATCGAGGCTTTTCTTTCCTTTTAAAACAAAAACAACAATAAACAATTACGACAACACTATGTATTACACTTTCCTAGGGGATCTCATCTCATTTACTCTCTCACTCAAGACGTGTTATAATAGAATGAGTAGGGAGAGGATTAAATTCTACATCTATTTTGTATTATAGTTCCTTTAGATAAGCACATTAAGTGGCTGTGTGAGAGCATAAACGTTATTAGAGGACTGTAGCGGAAATGGAAGGCCAGCCCGCTCCCTTGGGTCTGGACCGCTCTGCATATCGCCACGGCGCCGGCCCCGGTCCTGCTGTCTGCTGCTTGCTGTCTCTGCTCCGAGAAGAAACAGCAAGACAAAGACGCAGCCCGTGTTTCCGTCACGAGGGGAGGCGCTATTCATTTTTTGATCACTCAGATTTGTTCTGATTTAACGTTTTGTGTTTCTTCTGGACACACACAGACCTGGAACCAAAAGCCTGCACTGCCCTGGGCGCCTCGGGCAGAGCCACAGACTGAGGGGCTGGAGGTGGTTCCCCCACAATGACCTCAGACTTCGGAGGGGCAGGGGAGTTTCCCCGGCTCTACGATGCCCTAACTTGACCTTCACAGGAAGAGAAGCAGGAAACCGTCCCTGGCCACTGGCTCCCTCCCAGGTTTCAGACTCTATTTCCCAGACCTTCCCTGTTCCCTTGCAGCAGCACGGCCCTGGGGGCTCCTCTCCTGGCCTCGCTATCTGGGCAGGAAAGGGGGGGAGCTGGCATTGCTCACCATGCAGTCACCCCCACAGAACACCCTTGGTCGGGTCTGGACACTGCACTCTCAGGGGAAGCCAATGTTTAAGTTGTTGGAAGCTACATTTAAAATAGAACATTAAGAATGATCCCTCTAACCCACAAAACCCAAAAGGGGTCAATAAACTTGTTAAAACCCTGGAACTTAGATGGAGGAGAGCCCTCAAAGGGCCTTTTCCTTAGCATCCAGCCTCAGGCAGGTGTGTCATTATTTTCTCAGTCATCATTTCCAGGGGAGGCAACGCTGGAAGCCCACAGGGAGGTCAGTCACATAAGTCACCCCACACTTAGGAGGCAGGAGGGATTCCGAGGTCCAGAGACTTGGCTTCCTAGCACAGCGCTGCTCTAACGGCACCCTGCTGCACCCAATGCATTTAAATGGACATTTTAATATTTCTCGTATTAAACATTTTGCTGACTACACTTTGTATTAGTTTCACTGTGGCTGTTTCTTAAAAAATAAAAACTTAAAAAAATTTTTTCTATTTTTTATTCTCACCCAAGGACATTTTCCCACTTTTGTTCAGATAGAGTGGGAGGGAGAGAAAGGAAGAGAAAGAGAGAGAGAGAAACATCGATGTGAAAGGGACACATCAAGTGGCTGCCTTCCGCACGACCCCAACCAGGGCCGGGGACGAATCGCAACCGAGGTAGGTGCCCTTGACTGGAATCGAACCCGCAGAACAATGTCGACGCTCTAACCGCTGAACCACACCGGCCAGGGCTAAAACCTTTTTTTTAAAAGGAAAATTTCAAAGTCTCTCATACTTAGTTGAAAGGCCCGACCGTATTGGTGACACAAACGATGAGGTGCCTCTTGGGAGCTCCTGGCACCAGCAGTACCAGGGAGGCCAGGCTGAGCGACATCAGCGGGAGGATGCCCCAGCCAACAGCACCAGCGATCCGCCTCTGAAATAACAGATGTGTGTCAAAAGTGACAAGGAATGAGTGTGGCTCAGTTGGTGGGTTAGCCCATATACCAAAAGGTCGCGGGTTTGATTTGCGGGTTCGATCCCCAGTTGGGGTGCATAATAAGCAAGGCAACTGATTGATATTTCTCTTTCACATCGATGTTTCTCTCTCTCTCTCTCCCTCTCCCGTCCCCCCTCTCTCTAAAATCAATAAAAACATATCCTTGGGTGAGGATTAAAAAATAATAATAAAAAGAATAATATTGAACTCTTCAGAGCCAGAGCCTGGCATTTCAGAAAGCCTTGTAACACTAATTTCCCTCTCATGTGTATTATTTTATGTACTAATTGCTCATCTACTTCAAGTTGTTCCCCCTTCCCCTCATCATTTGGTTAAACTGCACTTTATTTTAGTGTACTTATTTGGGGCACTAGAACAGAATGAGAAAATACATGAAGTGACGTAAAAATGATGCTTAAATACACAGAAGAAATCCAGGTAGGGTCACAGAGCCCTCTCGGCTGGGATCACAGCTCTACTGTCCTCCGACTCTCCTGGAATCTCCATTTCCCTACATGACGATGACCCCTCAGGCTGCTGTGAAAATTAAAACACAGGCGCATGAAGTGCCTGGCACATTGAACAGATGTTCAGTGAGTGAATGACATAATTAAAAACATCACTCAGGCTGGATGTTTCTCCACATGGGACAACACAAACGGATCTTGAGAGCACCACGCTGAGTGAAATAAGTCATACAGAAAAGGACAAGAACCAGATGAGTTCACTCATATGCAAGATACAAGGCAAAAAGTAACAAATGAATGAACAAAACAAAACAAACTCACAGACATAGACAACAGTATGATGGTTACCAGAGGGGAAAGGGGGTGAAGCAGGAATGAAGAGGGTTAAGGGGAGCAAATACACGACGACACAGGGAGACTTGGGGTGGTGAACACGCAATGCAATATACAGGTGATGTAGTATAGAATTGTACTCCTTAAATCTACATAATGTTATTAACTAATGTCACCCCAATATATTTATTATTTTTAAAAAGTTAAAATGAGGACTGGTCAGAGATAAATACATTGGAATTGGGGGTGTGAGACCCACTGATCCGTAAACAATTTCCATTAGTACAGTGCTATCATGTATAACAACCTGTGTTTCCCAAGTACATCGACTTCCTCCAGAAACGATGAAAACACTGTGAATGTGCATGTGTCCAAACACCCCTGGAAGCCCTGTACAACACTGGGACCCTTTCTATTCCTGGCAAACTGAACCGAGGCAGGTGCTTCTCCCTCAGTCTGTACTTTTACCCACTTTTCCTTAAAGGAAGCAATGTTTCCTTTTCTTTCGTCAGTTTACATGGCAGATGAATGAGTTACATTGTCTCCCGGGACTAATAGGATGTTCTTAGAACTCCATCGGGCAATGACCTTCTGGGCATCAGGGTCATTATATGAAAGCACTGTATGGCTGAGCTTTCAGGAAGGAGGTAGGTCGTGGATTCAAAAATGTTATCTAGTCATTGATTTCAACAATTAAAAAGTATGTATAGCTAAGGGCGTGAGGAAAACAAGGGAAAAAAGAAAGTTTGATAAATTAGGACGGTCAGGTCATGGATAGTTTTTGCTTTGAAAGATCATTTGTCTTTTATTGTTGCAGAAAATACTGCTTATTAATACAAATAGTAAACATTGAGAAAGTATGTTTCAAAGATTTATGTTTATAAGAAGCTTTGCACAAAAATGTTGAATGGAATAAAAGAACATGTAGCATCTAAATTGTTAGCTTAGTCATTGTCATCAGGCACAGAAAAATTAAGCAGAACGAGAACTGCATATTGCTACATCAGTGGTATAGTAAATGCATACATTCTCAGAAAGCAGAAAACCAGATTAAGCAACCAAATGTAAGAAACGATCAAACTTAAAGGTACACTAAATGTAACCTACATTAGTAGATAATAATAGATAGATTTTATTAAAAACATAACCCAGCCCAGCCAGTGTGGCTCAGTGGTTGAGTGTCGACCCATGCACCAAGAGGTTGCTGGTTCAATTCCTGGTCAGGGCACATGTCCAGGTTGTGGGCCAAATCCCCAGTGGGGGGCATGCAGGAGGCGGCCAATCGATGTTCTCTCTCATCGATGTTTCTATCTCTCTCTCCCTCTCCCTTCCTCTCTCTCTCAAATCAATAAAGAAAAAAACATTTATTTAAAAATATAACTCATAGCCTGGCCATTGTGGCTCAGTGGATTGAGCATTGTCCCACGGACTGAGAGGTCCCGGTTCAATTCCTGGTCAGGGCACATGCCCAGGTTGCAGGCTCAATTTCCAGTAGGGAGAGTGCAGGAGGCAGCTGATCGATGTTTCTCTCTCACATCGATGTTTCTATCTCTCTCTCCCTCCCTCTCTCTCTAAAACCCATGGATGAGTGGATAATAATTGATAGGTGTTTTTTTAAATGCACATATTAAATCTTCATGACACATATTTTTTTAAAGCTCTGTGTATGACTGTTACCTCTGAAGGTCTTATTATATGCCGTCTGCCTCGTGGAGCTTCAAAAAAGAGTTGTTCTTTGGCACCCGAATTAACTTGCAATAATTTTCCTGTTATGATAGAATGAAGTAGAGAGACAATTAAACTATGCATTTTTTTAAACTATAAAGTGTCTGCAACTATTTTGATTCATTTTAGTCAAAGTTTCATAAATTGAGTAAATACATGGTGAATTATCCAGAAGTACATGTAAAGGCAATTCTGTGGCATGGTACAAATCCCAAAGCTAGGATTTTTTGGAATATGGACCTCATAAAATCTGACCTTGAACATCCTTCAATAATAGAAGGATCATGTTTGCTATGCTTTACTCTGTTGCATTGAAACGAGCTATTTCTCCAAAGTCTGACAAAATCTATTTTTTTGCCCCTTTCCCCTGATGCCTCCTAACACAGAGTTGTAGTAAAAGCAGACTGCTTTGGCAAGAATGATGGCATCAGAAGTGAGAATCCCGTTGCAAACATTCACATTTACTCAGGTCTAAATTCTAAATTTGCCCTTTAAAGTTTAGAAAACAGGAAGATAAGGACACATAAAACTATAAATGCTCATTCCCCTCCACTCTCCCACCTTACTTGAAAATTTGTAGAGAAATCCAAGCCTTTCCCAAAACAAAATGTTGACCAAACACAGTCTTTCAGTGTGATGTAAAATCAGAATCTTAGGTTCATTTTGATTAATGCTGAAAAAGATAAGATTTCCCAATTCTCCTCCAACCATGGCAATAATCCTTTATGGCTTGAAATTTAAATGACTCAAAAGATATACTTTCTAGTATTTTTTCAGCATTTTTTAAATTATGAAAAATTGCAAACATATGTGAAAGTAAGAATAGTATTAAGGACCCCTGTGTGCCCAATGTCCCTCAACAGTTATCAGCACACGGCCAACCCTATTTCCTGAACCGCCGCTATTCCCTCACCCAGATTATTTTGAAGCAAATTTCAGACATCTTAATATTTCATCTGTAAATAATTCAGTGTGTGTGTCTACACACACACACACACACACACACACACACACAATTTCACCTCTCTCTGATTTTTCCATAACTGTTTACATCTAGCAGTCTTGAAATGCCCTTCTTGAAAAAATAATATCAAAATAAGAACTTTGTGGAGTTTATATCATGTTCTTTAATGGTTAAAAGCGACACCACCTAGGTCTGAAATCTAGCTTGACTAACCTTCAGAATTGTAGGTCTATTTCTAAGTGACTAATTACAAACAAGGTTGTCGCCCTGCCCGGTGGCTCGGCTGACTGGAGCATCGTTCTGCACACCAGAAGGTGCTGGATTCGATCCCGTCGGGGCACAGACCTGGTTTGCGGGGTTTGGGGCATGTGCGGGAGGCAACTGACTGATCTCTCTCTCTCTCTCTCTCTCTCTCTCTCTCTCTCTCTCTCTCTCCCCCCCCTCCCTTCCTTTCTCTAAAAATCAATTAAATTTTTTTTAAATGACAAAAGTAATAAAACAAGGTTCTCTTATCCCATAACTGAAAACCTTGATCATTTGTAATTTGCTGAGTGATAACTTGGTGTTGAGGGAGTTTTGCCTTGGCTGTGGGGAGCAAGTGAATTTGAAAATGTTTCCACTAAAATGGGTACATTTTCCTGACCCTTTGGCTGAATATATATACACAAATAAGAAAAGAAAAGGGAATTAAATTATCTGTGGCTATTTAGCATTATACGAAAATGAGTAACCAATATTTTCTCAATGAACTAAATATATCTGCAAATATATTTTAGGATGCTGAAGAGCGATTGCAAATAACAAAGGATGTGGAAAAGGATTAAAGGATTCAATAAAAACATTATTTGACTGTGGCTAATTTTAGAAGATCTTTGGCCACAAGGTACAGAACTCAAAGGATTCTAATTCTCGGATAATCCTAACAACTCAGTTCACACCACAGTTTCAAAGATCATATTTAGAAAAACAAAGACCTTTAAAACAGCTCAGTGCAGTCCCTGATGACTGCAAGAGTATGAGAGAATCTAAGCACAGGAGAGCAGTATCAGACATGCTTCGCAGAACCACAGACACCCGTGGGGACCGACCTACCAACGTCCCTTCCCTGAGAACTGCCCTCCACGTGGCCGCAGCACTGGGCTGGATGGTCAAACTCTCTCCAGGAAAACTGGAATCTGGAGGCTGAATCAGCAGGTGCCTTGCTGAGATTAGATGTGAACTCTGGGATCGAGGGTGGCATTTTGGGGCAACAGAGCGGGCCATGTGCAAGTGAATTAGGGAAAGCCTGTCTGTGCAGAGAGGGGCCCAAAGCAGACACCAGACAGCAGTGGACACTGAAAGGAGCCACAGGAAAGGAGGGGAGAGGAACCGCCGGCTTGGGTGCTTTCCAGTTCATTCCCAGAGCCAGTTTCCAGGCAGATGTTGCTTCCCGTTGTTAGAGTCTATGAGATACCCCTACGTCTTTCTGTAAGCTCATCCTGAATTATAATTTTTAAATTTAAGCTGAATTGAGTAGGCTTCTATTCTTTGCAACCAAGAATGTGAACGAATTTTTTTTTTAAATCAAATATTCTTGTGTTAGGAAGGTGGAATGATGGGTGTGGTTCCCCCCCCCCCCAATTTTCTTTACTGCTGTTATCATATTGTCTTTTTTATTGTTTTAGGCATAGAGGAAATATTTAGGTCACTACTTTTTTTTTCCCCCCACTGCCTGCTGCCGTATAATATAATAACTACTGGAATATTCCGAGGACCGGAGCAGAAACAAAGAGCAAAATGTCTGTATAATCCATGTATATATAATTCGCCCCTGAATAATCGCAACCCTATTCTTTCAGAATCCTCATATTTTTATTCACCAGAAATGTCTCCTCACACAGAACAAGGAAATTAAAAGAGACAGCCGTCCTCGTTTCTAAGCAGGTACAGTAAATCACACTTGCAGGTGCACAGAGCTCCACAGTCCACAGAACAATTCCCACACACCATCCCAGCTGCTATATCATTTACAAGTTAGAACAATTCTAAAACTGGTACTAAATGTACCAAATGTATCAGGCCATTGGCCTGATATATGGGAATGAGTGTCCTATTGTGGCTCAAACTGCTAATTGTTCAAAGATCTTATAGTTCTGATATTTCTAGAAGTGAACTAATAGCAGCCAGAACACATCCTTCATGATTTTCTCTCTCCATCTACATTTTTCTCTTTCAAGCATTCTTTGCCGAGCTTTCTTCCAGGGGTAGCTGGTTTTTCTGCAAAGGCCCGATGCACTTTTCAGTTTTCCTAGGACCTGTGGTTGCCATGGACACGAAAGGCTGCTGAGGCTGCAGGCTGTGCCATTCCCCGCCCCCGAGGAGCCAGCTGGCTCTGGCAAACGCACTCACTATTTTGACAAGATCAGAGAAATGAAACAGATCCCTGCTCCTAAATTCTGCTGTCTACCCTTCGCGGACCCTCGAGGCTCCGCTGTGACAAGCCAGGCTGGTCTTGAAGCAGCCTGGCACATTCTCGCGGTCAGGCATTTGCAGAACTCGGAGATCAGGAACGTAAGAATATCAACATGACACATCTCAGGGCAATGCAACTAGAGATAACCCAGGGAAGATTCACAGGAACACTTGCTGTTATTCTCCAGATGGTATTAACTCCTCCCCCCAAATCAGAAGTATTCTACTCTCCTCTCAGTCCTGGAAACCATTCGGTCTAATCTCTCATCTGACTGAAGGGGCCACTCAGGACAAGAGGCAAGGTGGCCTTTCCAAGGCCTCGGTATCCTAACTCCCAGTGCCTTTCCATCACCCTGAATGCTAGCTGCACCACAGACACTGGCTTTGGGCAGGATTTTGGAAACAGTGGTCTGCCTCTCTTCCCGAAAAAGTGGTGGCTCCACATTGAGGGCCTTTACATAGACCTTCGCCCAGGCCCCTCCACGGTGGCAACCCACTGATCTGGTTCTTCCCATCTGGGATTTACCCCTCTTTATATCCCTATCATTCAAGCTTAAGCATTCACAGAATTAAAAAAGAATAATCCTTTCAAAGTGTGAATCAAACTATGAGGAGATACCACCTCATACCCATTAGGCTATCAAAAACAAAATAAAACAAAGCAAAAAACTCCAGAAAACAACCAAGCGTTGACAAGGATGTGGAGAGGCTGGAACCCTTGCACACAGTTGGTGGGAATGTATACTGGTGCAGCTGCTGTGGACGACAGCATGGTGGTTCCTCAAAAACGTAAAAATGAGTTTATCATTTGATCCAGAAATTCCACTTGGGTACTCACTAAGAACTGTACACCCTGTTCGTTGCACTGTTACTCACAACAGCCAAAAGGTGGAAGCAACCCAAGCATCCATTGACGGATGAATGGATAAACAAAACGTGGTGTGTACATACAATGGAATACTGTTCAGCCTTAAAAAGAAAATTCTGACACATGTTACAACATGGATGAACCTAAAGGATATTATCCAAAGTGAAATAAGCCAGTCACAAAAAGACCGATACTGCATGATTCCACTTACATGAAGTACCTAGAATAATCAGATTCTTAGGGACAGAAAGTGGAATGGTGGTTGCCAGAGCCTAGGGAAGGGAGAAAGAGAAATTATTGTTTAATGGGTATACGGTTTCAGTTTTAAAAGATGATGGAGATCATCTTCTAGGGAGGGGTGGTGGTGACGGTTGTACAATAATGAGAATTTATTCAATGCCGCTGAACTGTACACTTAAAAATGGTAAGAGGGGAGTGTGTTGGAGGCTGGGTAACAAGGTGAAGGGATTAAGAAGTACAAATTGGTAGTTACAGAATAGTCATGGGGATGTAAAGTACAGCATAGGGAATATAGTCAGTAATACTATAATAACTATGTATGGTGCCAGGTGGGTCCTTGAAACATTGGGGAAATCACTTTGCAAAGTAATGATTGTCTAACACTATGCTGTACACCTGAAACTAAAACAAAATAATGTTGAATATAAACTGTAACTGAAAGATAATATTTAAAAAATAAATGAAAAATGGTTAAAATGGTAAATTTTATGTTATGCATATTTTATCACATTTGAAAATAATTTTGAAGAAACCTTCCTGATCAAAACTTATTCCCCCTATGTTCCATTTTCTCGTGGCTCTTCAGTCCCTAATGTGTAAATGACAAATTGGTTTTAATCCCCCAATGGTCATTGTAGTGGTGGGCTGTCACATATTGAGTCAGGTAGAGTGTGTGTGTGTGTGTGTGTGTGTGTGTGTGTGTGTGAGAGAGAGAGAGAGAGAGAGAGAGAGAGAGAAAGAGAGAGAGAGAGAGAGAGAGATGAATTTTAAATAAAACTCACCGTACTCATAAGGCTGGCCCTGACTGTTCTAACTCTTTCTCACAAGAAAGCATATCTAGGCATGTTAGCCAGAGAGTAAATAGAAATAAATCACTTCCCCCCTCCCCAATAAAGCAGAGACTATCAAAGGGGGTTGGGGAGTGGCTGCTGCCACCTACCCCTCAGCCTCACTGGTTGAGATGACTCTCAGGCAGCCGGGGTCCCACCCAGTCATAAATGCCTACGCTCTCGGCACTGTGTCCAGCCTGGCCCTGACCTGTAAGCAAGAGGGACTTGTCTGATCTCCCTTGTCCCTTGTTGGGACTTGCAGCTCTTACAATAAATGACATTCTTCCTTCCTATCTACTGCACTGTGTAAAATGCCTGCAGGTTGTAAAGCTTAAATAAAGTTCAAATTCCAGCACCAAGTACAGGTACAACTGAATACCTGTCTTGGCAGAAGTTCATGGTTACTACTTCAAGAAATACTTGAACTGAAATATTCTGGCATCTCTGAAATAACCTCTTGTTGATTGAGGCCCTCATCACCTCTTTCTCCTGGTTTATTTTAGATGCTTTCCAATTCCAGGCTCACTCCCCCTCCCAGAGATGGCCGGAAATGCCCCTTGCAAATCTCTTCGAGTTACCTAAGGCCTATAAGATAAAGTTCAGCGTTCAACTTCCTCGTGAGATGTCAAAGTTCCTTTACATTCTGTCTCGGTCTGTCTCACCACATTCACCTCCCTGCACGCCCTCTGCCACTCAGCACTTCTCCCTGTTTCTTAATCACTCCTGTTCTTCCCACCTCCATGTCTTGGGACACCATGTTCCTTCTGAGCCTGAAATGCTCATCCTAGACTTTGTCATCTGGTGAATTTCTGCTCATCCTTCAAGATCCATCTCAAAGGTCACCCCTTCTGTGAAGGCTCCACGGACTGTCCTGGGAGCTCTCTCTGAGAGCTCCCCGCTGGGCGTGGCGCTTTTCCACAGTGGACTAACCCTTCTCTGAAAGGTGGGGACCTGCCCTCTCCTAGATGCCTGCCCCAGGCTAACAGCAGCACCTCCCACGATGGGATGTGAAAGTGCCCTGCCCTGCGGCACTGAGCATCCCCTGCCTACTGCTGACTCGCCCTTCCCAGGCTGGTTCACCACTTCCTCTGACTCAGCAGGTCTCACTCCCATGCCGTACCCAGGGTGTGACCTTGTATTATTCAGGTCCTGGGACGTCTCCCTCACCACATCATAAACTCTGTGGAGAGTAGGAACCATGTCTCACGCTTCTAGGTCCTCCACCTTCTCTGGCTCAAGACTTTGCATGTGGCAGAAGCCAGATTTGTTAGATAAGCAGCAAAGAGACATATCCCCACGGTGCTGGTGGGCATGACTTGGAGGAGGCAGCGGGTAGGTGGGGAGTTCTGGAGAGCAGAGACCCTGGAGGAAAGCTGAATGTCACTTTCCACCTCTGCTGGAGGATGACACTTCCTTGAGACTCCGCGGGCAGCTCTCTGGGAGGCGGCCCGTTGGTCGGGCAGGGAACGCAGTGAGGAGAGCCGCGAGGACACAGCACCCGCACTCAGGGGAGGTGGGGCTGCTCAGGTAACAGGGGCATCGTAGATCTTCAACTGTCTACAACTCAACAGCTTGAATTAACAGTACTGCTAATAATGAAATATACTCAAAATGTTAAGAGCAGCTGCCTCTGGGTTGTAAAATTAAAGTTATTTATATTGTGGGTGCCCCTTGTTTTTCTCTAAAACTCAACTGCCGTCCTCTCTAGAAACAGTATCTAGACGAACATCTACTTTTTTAAAACAAAGACTGTATTTTAAAAGCCACCACATACCCTACCTCGAGAGTCCCAGTCGATGTGTGTGATGTAACTGGAAGCACCTTTGCAGATGCCGACCCGCTTGCTTGTCAGCACGTTGTAAATATCCACGAAGTTGTCGTGGGATGCCACGGCAAGGTACTTTCCTGTGTCTGTAAAGGAAGAGGTGCAGCTACTATCAAAACATTTTATATACGATTTGGCTTCCAGGAACTTAGCGTTTTAAAACCAGGAAAGGTTAAAGGAATAATGAAAATAGTCCACTATTGTAACTTTTTGTCCCAATACGTTTTTAAAAGTTTTTGCTGTCATCTTTACCTTTTGAAAATTTAATGTCCGAGATCATTTCTCTTCTGTGATGGAAGGAGACCATGTCTTCCACAGTGTCGGCATTCACAACCAGGAAACTGCCGTCATTCAAGCCCACCGCTAAGGCTTTGCCGTCAGGGGAGAAGGCACAGCATCGTCCTCCTGCAGAAGGATCCCCACGCAGCTCTCGTCACGCCTGCCTCGACCCTCAGACCCAGCAAGGGGAGACCGGAGGAGCCAGCGCGTGTGCCTGGCCGTCCCCGACACGACTTGTGGGAAGAACTGACACGTCAGAACTGGAATCATCTCTTCCCTCCAGACCCAGGGCCATGATCACAGTGTTAAAGACACATGGTAACTTGCTTTGAGGGCATCAATTCATTTCTTGGTATCTGCATACCTGGGGTTTTCAAAGGATTAATATAACCAGTATCTTTGCTCCCAAGGAAAGATGTGCTAAGTTCTATAATACAATTTCTAGACACTGTTTTTAAAATGACGCCTTACATGTAAAACTTGCCTTGGAGAACCTTGTTGTTCAGTTCTCTGATCCGCGGGCCATCGTGCCTAATTCTAGCGGTGGAAGAGCTTGGTCCTGCCTCTTCTGTCACGAGAATGGACTATGGACAACATCCTCTCGAGAGGCGTCCGCAAAACTACTCACGGCTGATGCTGCTCCATGAGCAGTGTTTCCCACCGTGGTGTAGGGTCACAGGGAGACACCCCCAATGAGGAGTGAGGGCTCTGCAGGGGTGTGTTTAATAGGAATCCCTGGAATGTGCCCCCCATTCTTATTCTGGAGACTTTGGCAGGCACAGCCCCAGGGATGGCAGTCACGCAGGCCTGTGCTAAGGCGTTCCCCGCGCGCCCCCACACACCCCTCAGCCGCTGTCCACGGGATGCTGAAAGCAATCTTCATACCAGTCACTTCACATTGGCTCACCCAGTGATATCCTCCTTCCTTCACTTAGCAAACAGTTATTCACCTACGATGAGTCAGGCATGGTGCTAGTACTAAAAGAACAGGAAGCAAGCCTGCCCTTGAGGAGATCATCAAGGTTAGATTAGCCATATCATTTGTTGTACAACCAGGACACTTCTGAGGGTGAAAGGGAGAGCTATTAACAATTACACCAGGTCAGCAGTTGTAAACTGGGCTGAGTGGTCATCTTATCTAATATAATTTAGTAGCGTTCTTTTGAACTAATTTCCAACTACTGAATAAAGTCCATTGTCTGACACTCAAGTCACCCACAATGAGGACTCAGTCCATCATTCCAAAGTAAATTAACCCCAAATGATTCCAACCTGTGGTGGTTAAGAGCATGGGCTTTGGAGTCAGACCTGGGTTTGAGTCCTGGCTCCACCTGCAAAGGCCCAGAGGTCCAATGTAGAGAGAGGCAACAAGGTAGGAGGGGGCAGTGGCACGCAGGGGCCACAGGTTTGCTCTCTGAAGCCACAGTGCCTGGGTTTGAGTTCAGTTCCATCACTCACAAGCTGTGAGACTTTCAGCAAATGACTTAAGTTCTCTGTTTCCTAATTTGTAAGTGGTAACAATAATGGCCTTATTCACTGGGTTCCCATGTAGACCAAAAGGCTTGCACAGTTGCCGGCTCAGCAGTATTAGCCACCATCATTACTGTTACTACTCTCTCGACACCTCTGTTTTATCCTAGAATATACTCCCCACGTGTCTCTGCATGTGAAACTACCCAATACAAATGCTTTAGCACCAGACCCCAATGTCATCCTTTTCTGTTGTAAGAACTTTCACAAGTCCTTTGGGCCTCAGCTCCCATGTTTCGTCCACGATGAAGCCAACCCTGGCAGCGGGCCTTCCTCTGAGATATCCTTGGCTCGTCCCTCCACACCCACTCTCTACCTGTTCAGTGCCTGGAGCTGGCCTGCATGGACGGCATCAACGGGCCTCCTTGCTCCCTGGCTTCAGAGGGAGGGGGGATTCCCCTGGCTGCCTCCCTGCGGGGTCACTGCCTGTGGCTGAAACTCTGGGCTGATGGTCAGAGCGGCTGACAGGCCGCCATCTCACACTGCTCTCTTTCAAGGTTCCAGCAACCACTCCCTCCTCCTGCCCCTTCAGGCCCAGGGCTGGTAATGGTACCCAGCTGCTACAGCTGCATAGTGCTGCCCATCCCTGGCCGTATCTCAACTCCCTGCCCACCCTTTACAAACAGACTCTCCTTAAGTTACTCAGTTTCAATGGACACTTGTTGCTGGGACTCTGTTCAAATCTTGTCCATCTCTGACACTAGAGATGGGACTGTTCATCTTGGTATCTCCAGTGCCTGACACACAGAAGCTAGTCCATACGTGTTTGCTGAATTTGGACTTGGCATATCTCTTAGTTCTAGTGCATACAGGTGTTCAATACATAGTTACTCATTTCTTGATATTAAGGATTATTTTTTATGCAGCTGATTTTTGTTTTTCAGTAATAAAACCAGTTCTGGAGACTGTTAGACATATAATTAAACAGCATTCTTTACAAGCTGATGTATTTCAACTGATGTACACAGCTCTCGATGAGAAGAGGACATATTGCCCCCAGGTGGCAAATGTCTGTGAAGTGCAAGGAAAAGCAAATGACAAACAGAGCTGGGCGCCAACAGGTCGGGCCAGCCTCCTGGAACCCGCCCACACGTGCCGAGCTGTGCCGGCGACGACACTGAACGCCCATTGCCTACGCACTTGGGGGCACGCAGCAGGTGCTGCCAGTAGGTATTAGCTAAACCAGCGAATGAACCCAACCCCTTCTGCTGCTTGTAAATGCTTTTACAGACGTGCAAGGTGACGTCATGTACCTTTTTTGAGTTTCCGTACGGCCAGCATGCGGTGCTGGGAGGATAATTCCCAGATGCGCAGTGTTTTGTCATCGCTCACTGTTGCACAGATGGGCAGGAGAGGGTGAGCCGCCAACCCCCACACTTCTCCCTCCATGTGGCCCTGTGGGGAGGAAACGCAACAGCTCGGTCCACGCTTCTCGGCTTGTCTTTGGCAGCCTCGTGCTGCATGTGCAGCCCAAGAGCATTCCCAACAGGTTCGAATATGAATAAATACACTTAGAGCTTCCTCGAGCCAAAACGATGGCAGTGAATACGTTTCTTGTTTGAACTTGAAGCTAAAGCTGGGCCGACATGATGTTAAAGCATTCACTTGGGAAGCAAAATATGGACTCGTCGAGTATACATTTTGTTCTATATGATGCCAGACATCTTCTTATTTGGGAATAATAAAGTGTGTCTGTTTTATCCTGTTGTTTGACATCAGATGCACACAGTGTATGTGTACCTCCCCGTGAACCAGCTTGACCACAATGACACAGGAAAACCATATTCTGAAACACACAGGTCCCACCTATCTTTGCCAGAGGGATTCGACAGCAATATTCCTGTTAAGATATTTCAAGTTTAGTCCTCTGAATGTACCGCTTTTGGCAGAACAGAAATAGAGCTAAATTTTCATTTCAAGTGTCCTGGGTTCAGCATTTGTTCACTAATTGGTCTAGCCAATGGACTTTGGAAAATTGCAAGGTGCTTAATAGGCAATGAACCAGTTCCCCATACCTCTATTTTATCACAAACACACTTAACTGGCTTAAAATAATAACCGAGATAAAAACGATATTTAAAAATGAACAATTACAGAGGAAAGGAATCCAATTCATATAATTTATCACTCAGTCAAGCAGTGTAAAGACTGGATTGGTGTACAGAGCAATAAAACAGACCAGATTGTTTTCTGAATTTCTACTTTTAGTGGCCAGTTATAAAAAGTCTTTGCTTAGTAAAGCAAAAAGGCAGACCATAGACAGGCATCAGAAAAATGTCTGTAGTTGGGATGCTTTGGGGAACAGATGGCTTTCCAAAGAGAAATTGGATGACTCCGGTTTAAGTGGGAAGCTGTTTGAGCAAAATAGTAATTCCACAGAAGACACAGAGTTCCAAATACAGGTGATGTTCAAATATCCGAGGAGGGCTGAAGGGTGTAAATATTGTTTTTGAATTTATTGGATCTCGAGCACCCTATATCCCTAGTTTTCTTCCCTTCAGCAGCCTCCCACCCACACGACCTCATTCAGAGGATGGGTCAGGCATCCACCCCACTTCCCCCTGACCAGAGCTGCTTGGAGCTTTTACAGACCAAATCCCTTTGCTCATTTTGCTTGAGAACAGGGTTGTGGCAGGCACTCTGAGATCCTTCCAAACTACTGCCTCATATATTGGTTTAAACATTTCCTTAATCTGATATGACTGTTTTGATTCCTGTATAACATAGGAATAAACAGTGAGTGGGGCAAACTGGGGGTATCTGGGTGGCACAAGGAAGTGAGCTTGGGATCTTACTTTCCTGCTGTATCTCCCATAAAGCTGAGGATAAACAGCTGCACAACTGAGTTGATTATACTCAAAGTATACACAATGGGAAGTGTTGGAAATCATCTCATGTCATTTCTCTCTTCCCCCAACCCAGCTTTCCTTCTCTTAAAAATAAGCAATGTATAGCCCTGGCCAGTTTAGCTCAGCGGTTAGAGCATCAGCCCACAGACCAAAGAGTTGTGGGTTCGATTCCAGCCAAGGGCATGTACCTCAGTTGCAGTTCGTCCCCAGCCCCAGCTGGGGTTGTGCAGGAGGCAACCAATCGATGTGTCTCTCTCACATCGATGTTTCTCTCCCTCTCTCTCTTCCTCCCTCTCTCCCTCCCGCTCTAGCTGAAGATAAATGGAAAAATATCCTCAGGTGAGGATAAAAAATAATAATAATAAGCAATGTATTCCAAGTGATACTGGATTGCCATGCTATTGAACCTCAAAAAGTAGTGCTGATATCGTCCCACAGCAGGAGGTGATGGTTTTGATCACACTGCCTCTACTGTCCCTTAGCTTTCCCTCAGTGTCCATCCTCTCAGAACAGGGCTGTGAGCCCAGGAACAGAGCCCTGTCCACTGAGCAGAGCACAGCACAGGGCAGATCTCGGCAGGAGCCCAACAAACAGAATGAATTCAACTACTGAGCTCTGCCTAGGAGGAATCAGCAAATGCATGACAGACCAGAAGAGGAAAGAGACAGTGAGAAAAAGGAAATGAATGGTACACATGGAAGGAGAGAGGAAGGTTCCACCAGCTCCACAGCTCAGGGCCAGGCTTTCTGCACGGCTGTCCTGCAGTCTCCACGCTGAGACACTGAGAGAACAGCCTGGGGTAGTGAAAAGGAAAGGGCTCTGGTGTCTGACAAACCTTGGTTTGAATCCCAGCTCTGCAGTTCTTAGCATGTGGCTGTGGGCTATTTACGGGGCTTTGGGTCCCTCATCAATAAAACAATTTCAACTGAGCCAATCTGCCGTGGAGACGAGAGAGAGATTTTGTACAACAGTACTGCCTGACACACAGTAGGTGCTCAATAAATGGAACCTGTGGGTATTTGCACTATTAGAACAATAGAAACGAATATAAAAAAGAATAGAACTATAGAGAACAAAAAAGTGAAAAGCCTTTATCGTCAAGTTTAAAACATATTTAAACAACTATAACGTGATACTTAGAGTTTAAAGTTAGAAAACCTAGAGTTTCAATCTTACAGCACTGTTTCAATCATATAGTATAAATCTTACAAAATATTTAGCAATAGAGTATGTATGAAAACAATTTAAAGTCTCAAATGTGGGCATTAAAAAATCAATAATCAATTTTAAAGACTTTAAGTTGCTTAAGTTGAAACAAACACTTACTTTTCAATAAAACTAAATAAGAAGTCATGGCCAGAAAGAAAAAGAAATTAGTTCAGCAGGAAACAGCAACAGCACGAGCAGTCGGAGAACGAGTCACGGCCCGGACACGTCTCAGCACAGTTCTCAATCCTGCCGCTGGCACAGTTGGCTCCAGAGCTTTTGAGTTTGGTTTTTAACAAAGAATTTTTTTGAAACACGGATTCTTATTCAGGATAGCCAGAGACAAACCTGAGCATATGCATTTCTGAAACCTCACAGTGTTTGTTCTAAGCTATGATCTGTGTGCCGATCTGTTCCGAGTGCAGTCAATCAGGACCCCCCTCAGTGGGATTTTGGGACTCATCCCTAATAAAGCAAGCTCTCAGGCACGAGTGAGGTCACGGGGAGGAGGCGAAGATCCTCTATTGGACTCACAGAAGCGCTAAAGCTTATATGATCCGTGCTCATTCTTCTGCTCCGCCTTCTGAACACACCCCTCACCCTCCCATGCCTCTTCCATCCATAAATCAGGTCGATCCATCACCAAATTGGGCAGGACTACCTACCTGCTCACCTCCACATACTACCAACCCCTAAGGTGAGATTGTTTCATTTCTTCGATCTTTGAGGATTCATTGATATTTATTTTAATCTAATTTACCTGAACATAAATCTTAGGGTCAAGGAAGGTAAGGAGTATATAATGTGTTTCCATGAATCGAGTCTGAGGCTAAAGTAAGGCACAGAATCCAAAGAGGCACTTGTATGTTCAGGGTATGGGGAGCAGAAAACATCTTGATAATTTTACAATTAACAGACTGAGAGAAGATACACCTAAGGAGCCTCATGCACACCTGGACTTGATTCAGATGATGAGATTAGGGACTCTGAGCAGATACGGTAACGGGATGAGGCTCTTGGAGACCTTGGGAGGGGGGAATGAATTGTGAATGAAGAGGAACACGAATTGGTGGCCAGAGGGTGGCTGTGATGGGGAGACTCTTGATGTGACTCTCATGATCCTCCTGACTTTCACACTCTTAAGTAATCACCTCCCTTTTGTAATCACAGGCATGACCTGTGGCTTGTTTCCAAGAAAAAATATGGCAAAGGTGATGGATGTTTATGATTACATGTATGGGATGATATGATTACATTACATATGACTGCAGTGCCTGTTTTCTCTCTCTCCCCTGCCGGCTTTGAGGAAGTAAGGCACCACGATGGAGAACCCCATGTGGCAAGGAACTGTGGGCAGCATCTAAAAGCTAAAGGGGCCTCTTGCCAACAGCCAGCAAAGAATGGAAGCCGTCAGTCCTACAACCACGAGGAACTGAATTCTGCCAGCAACCTGACTGACCTTGGAAGAAGATCCTTCCTCAGTTGAGCTTCAGATGAGACTACAGCCCTGATTCTCGCTGCAGCCTTGCGGACCTGTAGTCGAGGACCCAGTAAAGCCATGCTCAAACTCCTGACCCACAGAAATTACAAGATAATAAACATGTGCTGTTTTAAAAGCTACTGTTTGTGGCAATTAGCTACACAGCAATAGGTAATTAACACTTCACAAGCCTGAGAGTGGAATGCTTCCTCAACTTTTGCACATTAAGTGCCCCCCACCTCACCCAGCCCTGGCCCCGAGGTGAGCTGTGGTTTAGAAGATGTACAAGCACAGCACCTGGACAAGCAGTGTCATTGGGCCACTTTTGTCAATTTCCAGGATCTCTCCATTTTTGGTTCCCACCAGGATATGTCCATGTCCCAAAGTGATGGCACGAATTGAAGGGTTATCTTCCAAAAGCAAGCCTGAGGGGAGAAAATGCATTTAATAGAACAAAAAGTAAAAAGACTATTATATAAATTCTGTTTTTATAGTTCTAGAATACTAGGTACTAGGGCAGTCATCCTTGACATTTCTATCAGGGGCCTAGCGCTCTGAATGTGGAAGAAAGAGAATTGATTTGATCATGTTTCTCCAAGAATGCTAGTGCTATCGTCTCCATCCCTAAGAGCAGAAAGGTTTCCGCTGCATATTTGGGAGAGGCACCTTTCGAGCTAGTTGACAATGCTGCTCTTTTAATGGCGTAAGTCTTCAAGCATCTTTCAAACATATCATCCCAGAGCTCCACGATTCCGTCCTTTCCACCCGTCACAAAACCCTGCGAAGGCACACATGGGAAGAATTGTATACACATTAAAATGACCCGTCACCCACCCAGCCCCAACAGGAGTCTCCCTTGGATAAAGCAGCTTTGTATGTGTTTTCTAAGTACAGGGGACTTAAAAATCTAACAAGATATAATAGCAATAATGATATTTTCTGGAAGCATCTCTCCCCTGCTTCTCTAGCAGGATCAAGTACATTCTCACTGTGTGTCCACCGCACTTTCTTCAGGCCATCAGGTGGCTACTGGCGCAGGGCCGTGGCTGCTCCTGGGCCCAGGCCCTGCCTAGAGAGCGGGTTCCTACAAAACAGGACCAGCCTCAGAGTCTGGCAGTTTCTCGCATCTCATATACTCCTCCTGAATGAATCAGAACTAACATCACAACGAAAATGATTAAGTATTTTTAAATCAAATAATTACTTCTAGAAGAAAACATCATTATTTCTTATTAGGAGTAAATTAGGCCCTTTGTATAACAAAACCACCCTGCTAATTTGTTCGGCAGATGTCAATTTCCACAATAATTCCAATCCAGATTAATTTTTACAAAACCTGGAAAGTGAAAAGCTTAACATATTGGATGTAATTTAATGAACAGCGATCTTTATTCTTGTTCTAAATTTATGATTTCTTGGCTTCCTACTTCTCCTTTCTGGCAACTTATCATATATACCAACTGTTCTTAGAAACATCTTTTTTTAAGAAAAATATCGAGTAATTAATAGATTTCGCAGAGACTTTTAATTTACTGCATTTTAATGTTGTTTACAAGGAAATAATATTTTGGAGTTTATTACATTAAATATTCTTATTCTTATTATAGATTTTGCACCCATGGAGATTCAATCCCCAAACTAAATTTCAATGCAGTATATTATACTGTGATATCTTCAATTTTCCCCATGATTTGTCAGCTTTGATTACCAAGCAATAAAAAAGTTTAAACACGTTATATCCCATCTACTTCTGGGCCTACAAAAAATTTGCATTCTGCTTTCATTTTTTCTAACATTTACAGTTTGCAGCTTAACCAAAAACAAGTTTGCTAGTAAAAAAAAAAAAGCGTAATGACTAACACAACCATATAGTTTTGCACATGTAACAAAAACCTGCTTCTGCAGTGGGATCAGCATATTTACCTGGGAACAGGTAAATGCAAATGAGGCTTGGCTTAAGTGTGTTGGGTGGCTTTAACTGTCTGGAGGTCAAAGAGCACAGATGAATTAGTACCCCCAGCAAGCTAGCAGTGAATGAAAAATTGATATTCTCTGACAAATTGACTGAAGAAAGTGTTTTAATAGCACTACAGGTAAGCATGACATTATAAAGAAAGCCTGTAAGGCAGGTGGGTAGCTGGACAGACGAGGATAAAGATGAGCTTGAGTGGAAATATGGCCAACTGATGGCTAATTTTACATGTCAACTTGCCTGGCCATGGGTGCTCAGGTTAGATATTATGTCTGTATGTGATGTAAGGGTGTTCTGGATGAGACAGCATCTGAGTTGGTGGACTCAGTCAAGTAGACTGCCCTCCAATGTGGCAGCCTGAATAGAACATATGTCAGAGAAAGGAGGACTCCATCCCGCGTTTTCCCTGTCTCACTGAGCGGTTTACACCAACAGCCCCCCTGGTTCTCAGGCCTTTGGACTTGGACTTGGCTCTCCAGCTTGCAGACGGCATAGTGGGACTTCTCAGCCTCCACAGTCGCCTGAGCCCTTTCCTCATAATACATTTCCTTTTTAGTCATGGGCCACATAATGCTATTTCGTTCAACGACAGACAGCATATACAGTGGTGGTCCCATGAGATTATAATAGAGCTGAAAATGTCCCATCACCTAGTTAACGTCGTAACGTAGTGGCACAACCATTGCTCACGTGTTTGGGGTATTGCTGGTGTAAACAAATCCGCTGTGCTGCCAGTCGTATGAACGTACAGCACGTACAATTACAGTAGTAGGCTACAGCATCTAGGTCTGAGTCAGTGCACTCTGTTAGCACAACTCTGCACAATGACAAAACCACCTGGCGACTCATGGTACACGACTGTGTGTATGTGTATATTCTACTGGTTCTGGTTCTTTGGAGAATCCTAAAACAGCTGGTGAAAAGACATCACTCTAACATCTTGTCAAATTGAACCTGTCTCTGCAGGAACAAACGGGTTACCACCGTAACTTCTGGTCAAACTGATGGGTGGAACGATAATCTAACCACTTGGTATTTCCAGGTCTCTGCTCGTTGTGCCACCGAGGAGGAAGATAATGCTGAAATACTCCTCCAGTCTCTTCTGCTCCTGTGTGTCTACATTTACCCCAACGCTAATTCTTAAGGAGCTCTTAGGAGTGAGAGCCAGGAAGAACAAGTGTGAAAAAAGGTGGGGAGAAATTGCACATAAAGAAATAATTATAAATGAAAGAGAAAATGTACAATATCTGTACTCCCTGTGTTCTCTTGACTGGAGGTTCATTACAACTCCTTGCTAATTCAGATAGTACTGTTTGTAGACACGGGACTCTCTGGGCGTGGACCTTCCTAAGGCTCACTTATCATTTTAGAAAGCTGATGAGGAAAAGGAATTCTGAAAAACAGACGATACCTTATCCAGTGCATACATAGCAAACACGGGCCCGTCGTGGGCCTTCACTGTCTTTAGTAGCAGAATCTCTTTCCAAATAAAAATATCTCCAGTAGCTGCTCCTGAGAATACTAGATCTTCCATTCGCCCGTAAGAAACACACATCATTGTTTCCAATTTGCCGACACTTCCAAAAATTCCTCTTTTAGAGGTGAAGCCCCCACCTGCAGTGGACCAAGAGTATTTATTACTTTTTTAAAAAAGTGACACCTTCTGCAAGCATGTAGAACGACTACCTTGAATGAAAAACCCAGTGTGGCGACATTATGTGTATACACAGAGATGTACGCAAACAGCAGAAAATACCAGACAAAAGTATAGAGGGTTTCCCATTCACTCATGCATCAATTCCGTGTTTACTGAGTCCCCACGTTGTGGCAGGCACGGTGGTCGATGCTGGGGGATAGAGATGAAGAGAGTTCCTGCCTTCAAGGAACTTGGGGTCTGGCTGCAGAGGGGACTCAATATGCATCTCATGTGCTCCTCAGCCCAACAAGACGTGCACCTAGCCCAAGTCCAGGGCACGTTCTGTGACAGCCAGAGGAGGGGCGACCAAGGGAGCTGGGACCAGCTTCGTGAATGCGGAGCCAAAAGAATAGAACAGCACAGGCTGTGAGTGTAAAATGTAAACATGTTATCTATGTTTTGCCTCAATTTTTATCACAGCAACTTTGGGGTGAGAAAAATGAATCACTGTGTAGGAGAAGGACATCAGATTCGCCTCGTAGATGGTCTCATGTCCCTGCACGCCCTGACCGGCACTGAGAAACGCGGACTCCCTCCAGACACTCCACACGGGCTGCCTCTCCAGCCATGCTGGGGGCCATTATCTTTCCTTGAAAAGCAGAAAGCAGGAGAACAGTGGCGTATTTATGTTTTGACCAGTATAAGACTGGGCTTGGTGTGAAAGTTGATACTAAGAGTTTAGAAATAATTTCAGTAACAGGTATGACTTATTAGTGAGAAGAATAAGATATCAGTCCACGTTTTGTCATGCTTATTTCCTCCTCATTATTACCAACATTATAATCCACAAATATTTACTTTGACCTCCTACTGAGTGTAGTGTCAGGATTTAATTCATTTTCTGAATTCAGTGATGAATAGAGTAACCCTCACAGAAAACTGTATTCACCCAACCAACGTGACTATTTTCTTTCCTGCTCAGCAGTCCAACATAATTACTGCTTTCAGAACAGAGGGCTAAACATAATTATTTTCACAGCAGAACATTTTCCAAAGCTTTCTAGATATTGATGAATATGCATAGCATCACATAGAGTGCTCTAAGTTTCACAGCTTAGACATTGAATAGTCCAAAGCGAATCTGAGAGAGAATATCTTTTAGGAACATTTTAATTTTAGATTGCAGAGACAGGCTAGGCAGCAGCCATGGTCTTCTTTAGCTCTCAACACGTAAATGATAAACCCAAACAACGGTACCTGCTTGTTGCCAGAATTTGATGTGCTTTATCCCGACTGTAACCAGTTTGTCGACATGTTGTGGGTTACACTTGACCACAAAAATCTTTTCTTTATGTCCTCTGTAAGAGATGAGTAAGAAAAAAAATCCAGTTTTGATGGAAGCAATGATACGGAGTTTTAATAAAAGCATTCATTTGGTCTAACTTTCATTAAGCCCATGGAACAGGACAACTAAATTAGAAGATCACTTAAAATACACATAGAGTCTACATTAAAATAATAAGCATTGGCTTTTCTTTGCATGTTTGAGCTCTTTCTTCTTACCCTAATATTGCTACCAAAGTCTAGTTAATTATGCTTTAAACAAATTAATGACATATCTAAAATGGATCAGAATGACTCTATAAGATAAAATTAATGTCACCGCCATAGGATTGTGATTACTTCTTGGGATATGAGGTTTGATACAGGAGGAGGGAGAAGACATTGCAATGGCATTAATGAGGAGCTTCAAATGTAATATTCTTACTGTGGAAGTCATAACTCTGGGTTAAATTAGTTTCAGCTAGAAACGTATTCACTAGAAATTGAAGCCCCTGGTTCACATCCGTGGAGAGAGAAAGGATGTTATCTATTGATTCAAGGAACTTTCAGATGCTGTGCATTCAGAAATGTAGGTTTCTAACCCAAGAGGCAGGACAGAAATGTAAGGACTGACTCTAGGCCTGATATTCCATAGAGCCAGGGAAATTTCTGCTTCGACCACAGAGTCATTGCATTAGAATCTAAGGATTTCCTGGTCTTAATGAATGACTTGATGGTCTTCTCTGGGACATTAGGACATGTCTTTCATTATGTAAAAGAAAAGCAATTAACAAAAAGAACATGACTGACCAATCTCCCTTCTGAATATAGATACAATAATCTTAAAATATTAGGAAAGAGAATCCAATAACATATTAAAAACAATACATTATAACCAAATACAAGGGTGATTCATTTTTAAGGAACCAAATAGTACAATTCGTCATATTAATATATACAAGAAGAAAAGTTATGTTATATTCACAGATGCTGAAAAGGTATTTGACAAAAATCTAACACTCATTTGTGATTAAAAACACTCCTCACTCAATGAAGTAGAAATTAATGGATGCTTCAGACTTTTCTATTTCCCTGCACTCCTTAACTCTCACTGAGAAATCCAGACTCATTCAAGACCAACTATACACAGGCTGACTCTCCAGCAATGTTGTGCCCTTACCTTACCCTTTTTAAAAATGGAAAGTGCTAAAAACAGTTGCTTACTCATGGTGTGTGTGTGTGTGTGTGTGTGTGTGTGTGTGTGTGTGAGAGAGAGAGAGAGAGAGAGAGAGAGAGAGAGAGAGAGAGAACTCAAAAGTCAGATTCTTACTTAATGGCATTCCCAGTAAAGTCAGGAACAAGACTATTACCATTACCATTTAACATCATATTGAATATATTAATTAATGCAGTTAGACAAGATTTTAAAAATTAAAGGCCCAAAAACTGGAATGGAAAAGGTAAAACGTTCTGTTAGCAGAGGATATAATAATATGTCTAGAAAATTCAAAAGAAAATAATGTAAAATAACTACAAACAAGATAATTTAGTAAAGTTGCAGTATAAACTCATAGATGGAGAGCAGGCAGACAGCTCGGGTGTTGGGGGCAGTGTTGGGGGACTGAGCAAAAAAGAAAAAAGAATTCATGGACAGCTGTGGTGACTGCAAGGGGAGGGAAGGGTGGAGGTGGAAGAGGGCGCAGAGGGGATAAATGGCGACAGAAAAATACAATAAAATACAAAAAGTAAAAGCACAGTCAATAACCTTAATATATACAATAACCAGTTAAAAATATAACGGAAGACAGGGCTCTATAAGAAATGTGCAGTATATAAAACGAGTAAAACAAATACCACCACCTTCATCTATAAGACACAAAAGTAGACTTTTAATAAGGAAATACATCCTGTATTCTTGGGTTGGAAAACTCAACCACAGAGATATTAATACTCCTTAACTTTCTTTATAAATACAACTTGATGCTAATAAAAAGAGCACTAGATGTCTGTATTTAATCTGGAATTGGATACCTTGATTTTAAAGTTTTTATGAAAGAATAAACCAGCAGGAATGACCAGGTAAAGTATGAAGAAGAAGAGCAGAGTGGGAAGTGTAACTCGCTTAGATATGAAGATAATCCATGAAGCCTTCATAACTAAAACAGGGTGGTACTGGTGCATACATGACTGGCTTACCAATGGTAAAACAGAAAATCTAGAAGGAGACCCAAATGAATATTAAAATGCGATATATAATAAAGACAGGGTCTCAGGTCAATGAGGGAAAAGATGAACTTTTAAAATAAATGGTGTTTGTCACCAAATGCTGGTGAGAATGTAGAGCAACAGGAACTCTGATCCATTGCTGATGGAAACGCACAATGGTGCAGCCACTTCGGAAGACAGGTTAGTGGCTTCTCACATACTCTTCACATAAGATCCAGCAATCGTGTTCCTGGGTATCTACCTAAACGAGTGCAGAACTTATATCCACACAGAAATCTGCACATGGATGTCTACAGCAATTGTAATCATAATTGCCAAAACTTAGAAACAACCAGAACACGAATGTATAAACAAACTGTGGTACATCCAGACAATGGCATATTATTCAGTGCTAAAAAGAAATGAGCTATCAAGACATGAAAAGACATGGAAGGATCTTAAGTGAATATTACTAAGTGAAAAAAACTCATCTCAAAAAGCTACATACTGTATGTTTCCAACTATATGACATTCTGGAAAGGCAAAACTATGGAGACAGTAAAAAGATTGTTGGATGCCAGGATAGAGAGGAAGGAGGGATGAATAGGCATAATGCAATGAATTTTTATTTTTTTCACAAAGGATTTTTAGAACACAAAGTATTTTGTATGATACTATAATGGTGGACAGATGTCATTATGCATTCATCAAACCTCAAAGAATGTACAACACCAAGAGTGAATCCTAATGCACCCTATGGACTATAGGTGATGATGTGTCAATCTACTGTAATGAAGGTACTACTCTGGTGGTGGGGATATGGAAGAGGCTGTGGGGGTGAGGGAGTAGGGGGTACATAGGAACTCTACTTTCTGCTCAGTTTTGCTGTAAACTTAAAACTGTTCTATAAAATAGGTCTATTTAAAAAGGAAAAGAAAAATGATATCTGGAACACCTCGACAGCCATATGGAAAAAGGATAAAATTGGATCTGCTCTTCCTAACAGATACTAGGATAAATTCCAAATGGTTTGGAGATCTAAATGTAAAGAAGAAGCCATAGCGATTAGAAGAAAGTATGAGTGATTTCCATTGAACTTGAGAATGGGGAATACATTCCTAAGTATGACTCAAAATCTTGAAGCATTAAAAAAAAAAGTAGAAAATCTGACCACATTAAAATAAAAATCTTTTGCATGACAAAAAGCACCACAGCAAAATCAAGAGCCAAATGATGAACTGGGAAAAATATCTGCAAATTATAGACAAAGGACAAATAACCCTAATATATAAAGGACTACTTTCTGTGTGAATTTTATTTTAGAGAAAACAAGTGGTTCATAGGGAAAATTCTTATTTATAGAAGAATTCTAGCTCATATGAAGAATGATAGAATTAGAAAATTGTCATTTTTGACCCCTAATTAAATAATCAATTCAGTCCACAGTTGTAAATGGATGCTACAACCATTGGATAATACTCTGATGTGAAGCTTTACAATGGAAGGATCAGGCTGGTGCTACCAGAACCCATAATTAGCTTAGTATTACTAAGAATAGGACAACCAGACATTTCACGCAGTGGTGTACCACAGGGGTGTGCTGGAGGAGGATCTGCCCTGGGGGAGAGGAATTCCATCCCTGACATTGTTTAGAATTGAGAGTTCATGGGAATAATAAAATGCATACTGGCTTTTAGTTGGTTTTATTATTCTTTTAAATTTTTTCTACAGATAATACAGCCGAATTGCTTGCACCTGGGAAGTACCACTCCCAATGCCTCCACCTCTACTACGCCACTGATCATGTTTCTTCCAATGTGATGAAAAATGAAGTACATATCTAGTATTCTTGTCTTAAAAAACTGAATGTAGGAGACGATACTTGCAAATCACATATTTGATAGGGAACTTGTAATCAGAATATATTTTGAAAAACTCCTACAACTCAATAATAAAAAACACACCCTATTAAAAACGGGCAATGTATCTGAATAGACATTTCTACAAAGAAGATATACAAATGGCCAGTAAGCGCATGAAAAGATGCTCAACATCATTAGCCATTAGAAAATGAAAATCAAAGGCATAATCAGATACCACTTCACACCCACTAGAACGGCTATCATAAAATGACAGACAATAATAGGAGTTGACAAGTATGGGAAGAACTGGGAATCCTCATTCACTGCTGGTGGAAATGTGAAATGGTGTAGCCACTTTGAAAAATATTTTGGTGGTGCCTTAAAATGTTAAACATAAAGCTACCAAATGACCCAGCAATTCCACTTCTAGGTATATACTCAAGAGAAATTAAACATGTGTCTACTCAAAATCTTGTACACAGATGTTCATAGCATCATTATAGCCAAAAGGTGGAAACAATCCAAATATCCATCAGCTGATGAGTAGATAAATAAAATGTGGTATATCCACAGAATTAAATATTATTCAGCAGTAAAAAGGAACGAAGTACTGATATAGGCTATGACACAGATGAATATTAAATATTATGCTATGTGAAAGAAGCAAGTCACAAAGGACCTCATATTGTATGATTCCATTTATAGGCAATGTCCAGAATACAAAAATCCATAGAAACAGAAAACAGATTCGAGCTAATGGGTGTGGGGCTTTTTTCTGGGGTGGTGAAAGTGTTCGGAAATTTGACAGTGGTGATGAGTGCGCGACTCTGTAAATATGCTGAGAACCACTGAGCTGTACATTTTAAATGGGCAAAATGAATGGTATATGATTTACTTATCAATAAAACCATTGAAAAAAACTGAACGTGAATCTAATCAAGCCCATGGATCTAACTACCATTTATAGGAAATGCAGGGGAATGCCTGAAATGCTTCCATGAAGAATCAGTCAAGCTTAGAATGTGAAACATCCTATAGGTCAAATGGCTGATTCCTCAACTGCATCCATGGCATGAAAAGGTAGGAGGGGGGCTGCTAGAAAATAAAAATCTGAGAGAGGCCTGAGAGAGAACAGCCAGCGCAGTGCCCTGGGCCTTGTTTGGACGCAGATTTGAACAAACCAACGCTCTCATCTTTGAAACAATCAGAAATGTTTGTTATGAATTTGGTAATAGATGAAAGAAATTACTGCTGCTTTAGTTAGTTGTGATAATGAAATGGTAGGTTTTTTTTTTTAATCCTCAACTGAGGATATTTTTCTATTTATCATCAGATAGAGTGGGAGGGAGGGAGAGAGAAAGAGAGAAGAAAACAGAGAGAGAGAGAGAGAGAGAGCAAAACATCGATGTGAGAGACACACATGGGTTGGTTACCTCACGCACAACCCTGACCAGGACCCGGGGATGAACCACAACCGAGGTACGTGCCCTTGACCAGAATCGAACCTGAGACTCATTGGTCCACAGGCTGACGCTCTAACTGCTGAGCCAAACCAGCCAGGGCTGAAACGGTAGTTTTAAAAAGTGTCTTTTCAGATAGAAATGCCTAATGAAGTATATACAGGTCAAAGGACATGATGTCTTAAATTTTCTTTAAAATATTATAGCAAAAAGTAAAAGAAAAAAAATGAGAGGGAAGAGATTTGTACCATTTGTTGGATGTTGCAGTTGGGTGATGGTACAAGGGAGATCATTATGCTATTTCCTCCACTTCTGTCTCACCTTGAAAACTTCCATAATAAAAAGTTAAAAGAACAGATCAGAGACCATTATGAGGGCTCTGCCATACTGAGAGCCAGGAAGGAAGGAACTGACTGTTGAACTTTCTCTTTGTTTCTCTAAAAGTCAAAAGTGAAGCATGAACACCATGGACAGGATACATCACTGGATGTATCAGGAACAATTAGGACAGAGGGAAAAAAGCTTGGATAAAAGAGAAGAGAAAATGCGCTTAATATAAAGTGGAGAAATGAAGCAGATCACCATAAAGGACATTAAGCATCCCCAGATTTCTTGGTTGGAGGAAAGTCTCCATAGATCTAAATCATTAATATACATTTTAGAGAGAAGATGCTGGAGAAAACCGAAATGAAAACTGAGAACAGATATTTTTAAAAATTACATTTCCTAGATTGAAAAGAACATTGTCTTGTTTGCTTGTGTCCGTACAATGTCAAACATTCAGATAGAAAAACCCTTTTTGAGAGCATTGTTTAGGGTCCATCTAATGTCTTGCTATACAAAAAGCAGCAATGATGTTTCCATTGTGGCTAAAGTTCTAACCTGACCAATGAAGGCATGTAAATATTTAATCAATGTCCACATCTAAATAAAGAACATTCATTGGGTACTCTGTTTTTTTTTTTTTTCTTCCTTTAGATACTCGTTAAATTTGTAGGGAAGTTGCCTACAACTGTAAGCATAAGAAAAACAAAGTGGAAAGTTTCAGGCCCTGACCTGAGAGAACACAGAAGACTGTACTGCTGCCCTAATACAGAGCAGCCCCTCATGCCTGAGTCATAAATAATTCACCAGAGGGCCACCCTTCAAACCCTATCAGCAAGCACAGGGGAGGAAGGGAGGAATGAACTTCTAGAAGCCAAGGGCAGCTAGCTGCACTGGTGAGGTGATTTCTGATCTTCTATCCCCAGCCCTCTCATTTGCATAAAGGCTCAGTCTTACGTGTGATTTTGTTTTCTCTTTCTTTGTGAAAGTAGCCCTTAACAAGACTGCATGAATGTTTGATTTATATTCCATAAAGATTTAAAACGGTGTACAATATAGAACAATAATATAGAGTCAGCCAGGTAACATAAATTAGAATACAGTGAGATGATACGTTAGTGAGTTAAAAGAAAAAGCCAGTTACAGAGCATGCATTCTATCCCGTGTATGAATAAAAGTGGACAGAAATACTAGAAGAATATAGACTAAAGAACATGTGCTAAAATGTTATCCATAGCTATGGCTGGGTAGTGGAATTATGGATAACTTTCATTTTCTTCTGGGTGCTTTTCTATGCTTTATAACTTTTCTATAATGATCATGTATTATTATTATTATTTTTGCTTTGTTTAACCTTTTTTTTATTAATGTATTTTTGTTACAGATGTTTCTCCTTTTTCCCCCCTAGACACCCTCCTCCCCATCCTGCCCCCCCCCCCAGCATTGGATGAGATAAACCAAAGAACTTATATGCACATATACGTAACCAATGATTATGTATTATTTTGAAAACAGAGAAAAGTTAATGTGTTATTTTTAAAAGAGATACACATTTAAAAAGTGAGAAGAAAAGGTGCTGATTTGGTGGGCAAGACACTTTATCATATTCACTAAATGTATTAAGAAACCTAAACAGCTCAAACAACAAAACTAGTACAGAGCTGCGTGTTCTGAAGCCTCGCACACCTGCTCTCTGCGGGTCTACGCTGGTCCCGAGGCTTTCTAGTAGCACAAGTATTTCATGTTAACATTGGCAATGTTCTTGTTACGTGTCTTGATGACGGTACCTTTTGCCTAAGATCCCTAATGTTCAACCCTCTGAGATGACGCATGTCAATAACAATTAGTCTTTGTCTCCCACAGTCATGTTTCCGGTGCAAGGAAAACCCAAATAAAGGGGCACAGAAGCACCTGATTAATTGTCTCATTATTCTGCCCTGACACTGATACTAGGCCATTTAACTACTGCCAATGGAGACAGGCTTTGGTTTTCAAATGGGTTACTTATATATTAGACTAAAATCTGAACAATCTTCAAGAGGAAAAAAAGACTAAAATTTAATCTGCAAGGGAGGTGACTGAAATCATTCGTGAAAATTAGCAAAACATTTTCAAATAGATGGGATCAAGGTTCTTAGAGATCTTGTAATAAGAACTCTATGAGCCAATCCTGAATTTTTCTAATTTCTCTGAGCTGATAAAAAGTAGGTTCATTTAACCATTTTCACAACTGAGGGGTGACTTTTGTGAGCGCAGTGCTGTGTGGGTGGCACACGTTAGCCCTGGCATGCAGTCGTGGCTACCATCTGTGCCCTTCTCCCCACGGGGAAGCCTCACATCCTGGGTGAGGGGCATGCTGTAGAACAGTCACCCCGTCACAAGCAGGATCATTGTTAAGCCTTGCTAGTGACATTGCTGGCAGTAACTGAGACACAGAAGTGCAGAGGGAGGGGTATCACCAAGTCAACCGTCCTCTGAGAATGAAGTGGGCCCTCTCGGGAGCTACGGTGACTCATGGAAGCCAGTCAGTGCCATCAGCCAAGTGTTACTTCTTTTTCTTTGTCACTTTTCTCATGCCTCTGTTTTTAAACCTTTTAGCCATTTAAGTACCCTAACTTAAGGCCAGAAATAGAATTTTTATTTTTTTCTGGTTACTTATTATATAAAATTTCTTATTGTTAATACTATATAAATAGGTATTTATGTAAATATTATTTATTCATTACTTTCAACCCTGATATTCTTCCAAAGAACTTAAACAATCCTGGACGTCCTTCCTGGAAAGAGCACTGGTTATTATTACAAGTGCAAAAATGTTCTCCGAGGGCAGTTCCGCCGGTGTCCTGTTTTGGGAATGTGGCATAAGGCTTCGGAGCAATTGCAAAAATAGATTGTTATTAACATAGTGGTATTAAGTCACTCTGCGTTAATTAAATTAAATAGGAGTAATGCATACCAAGTATATACTTTTTTATATTAATAAACATCGCTTTCTTCCATTTCTATCAGTGCTTCTGGCATATATCTGGAGAGCCACCCACAGCTGCAGAGGGTTTTCTAGCAGGAAAATTGCATTTGTATTGAAATGCAGACGTGTACTTTGCCTGAAATTACCTACTAATGCAGATGGGATGTTATCAGAAACAGTAAACTGAAACGTTTGTTTGTCCAGGAGGAAAGCAGAGTTCTGAGCAGGACCTCATCTGAGTACGGGGGGCGGCACACTGTGAGGAACAGTAGGAGAGACCAACGGGAACCACGTGGGCCGTGGATTTATGAGCTGCCATTTGCTGCCAAGAATCCCACCTCAACTGCAGTCATCAGAAAAGCTTCCCTTGTCTCCCAAGACGGTCAGCAGGAGTCCTCAAGGCTCCATCTGCTCCTTCTCCGAATCTCCAGCAATTTATAGATCTTCATTCATTAAATCAAATTGCCAAAAACACTTTGTTCCCTACTTAATATTGTGGAGGGAAATATTAATTTAAAAAGTAGGTGCTGGGGTTCAAAGCTATTCATTTAAAAATGATTTTATATTGCAAAAGAAAAAGTGAGTTGGTTAATGCAGGGAAGAACCAGCAGAGAGGTACATGGATAACACGCCTTGGACAACAAATCGTCCTGCGGGCCTCGGCTGCCAACTATGTGACCTCCAACCGCGGTTGGCAGAGAGCTCCGCCCAGTGTTGGTAGTCGTGGAAAGTAATGTTCACATCGAGCTGATTCAGCAGGGAGGGAGGCTGGGGTGAGGAGGACAGGTGGCCCGTAAACAGCAGTCAGTCTTGAAAAGTCTATTTATAAGACGGGGAGATTAGGGAAACAATTTGCCTGCTTTGAAAGCGAGCGGCAGACGCGCATGTTGGGGCCTCCTTTCTAGCATGCCCCGACCTCATGACAAATGGGACTCTTGACTCCAGTGACATTGACAATCCTTCAGCAGATGCTAAGACAGTGGGAAAACACGGGGGGAGGCACCAGCCTTTTCTACGGCTCGTAAAAAGCTTTGATACAGATAATGCACATATTACTAAAGCAAAGCCACGAATAACTCTGGAAAGGATTTCAAATTTTCCAGTTCCCAGAAACAAGCATGAACTGCTCTAGGTCAGGTTTGGCACCATGAAATGTTGCAACGTGTTTCCACTTGGGTGTTCAGCTTCCTAGGCGAATGTCATCTGAGTTCGAAGATGAAATCTTACCAGAAAATGAGAACGACTGACCAATACTGAGGCGTGATAGTCAGCAGCATGCCATCAGACCTCGGCAGCTTCCTCTTACCTTGTTGTGGCTATCTTTTCTCCCTTTTTCCAGTCCCAAAATACAATACTGTGAAAATCGTCTAAACCAACCGACACCAGACATTTTCCATCGGCTGTGTGAAAACAACACAAACGTCAAATGACTCATTTCTTCAATGAAAAAACCGAAACATTTTATATACTATTATACAGATGAGTGAGAAATTGACCTTAAGAATATTGTTAGGCTCAAATATTCTAGAAGTATCATATACTAAAGAGACCTTACTAAATGAAACGCATAGCTAGTAACAACTGAGCTTCGGAACGCACAATAGCCGGCTGCTGAAGGAAACTGCTGACCCGACATCCAGTCTTAGACACAGGGCTGAGTCGGGGAAGTCACGACAACCGTGTCTGTTTTGTGACAGACCGATCTCCTGACATTGACTGGAAGGGCCATTTGGCTTTGTGACTCAGTCTATTTTTATCTCTAAAAAACTGGGTTCTGTTTAACTCTCCAAGGTAAGAACATTTAGAAACTAAATTTGACTTCAAAAACTCTTTCAAAGGATGATTTTATAGTTTTTAAAAAATCATAATTTCTTAGTTTCCCTATTTCAAATGTGGTATGCTTGTTACAGGACATTTAGAAAATGTGGATAGAGGACATTTTAAAATCATCCAAATTTCTAGGCATACATTTGAAGTACATCCTGTCTGGTTTTTTTCTCTACATATATGTGCTTTAGAAAAACAAAATTAGGATATTAATGAACATACTATTATTTAATATTTTTTCATTTGTTATTTGATGAACATTTTTCTTTAGTATTAAATATTATTTATAATATCAATGGTTACTATAATTTGGTTATTGAGGTTATTTTCTAAAAATTTTTAAAAATATACATAAAATTAAATTTGAAATCAAAATAGCTAATTTGCTTTTTCCCTTCAAGGCAGAAGAAGAGTATGGCCAGTAAGTCTTTCCTCTGCCGCCTCCTCACAGAGCTAGAGTCACAGGACAAGGGCCCCAGGTTAGCGGTCCGGGGCCAGGAGACAGGTGACCAAGCTCACTGTGCTTCAGCTCAGCAGGTGTCTTCTCGGACCAGAGGGGACCAACAACATTAGGGTAAAGAAACACAAGAATGTGGGCAGCTGCTTCTCCCCAGTCCATTCAGGGGCACAGTTTCAAAGGCAGGCCTGGGGTAGATGCAAAGTTTGGGTTGCCAGGAGGGAAGCCCAGTTAAACTGGAATTTCAAATAAGCAAGGAATAATTTTTTACTGTATGTCCCATATAATATTTATATTTACATTGCATATTTATACTGCATGGGGCATACTTGTACTAAAAAAGAAAGGATTTGTTTATATGAAATTCAAATTTAATTGGATCTCCTGTTTTTGTTTTAGCTAAACCTGGCAACCCTCCCCCAAACGCTGACCAGTGCCCAACCTGTGCCAGAGACCCACCCCCACAACCACCTGGGAACAGTGGTCTGCTTCTTTTCTGGAGGAAGAAGGAGAGTAAGAGAAAGGAAGAGCCTGGTTTAACTAACCAAATCCTCCCAAATCCTGGACTACTACTAAGTATGAGGACAGGATTTGAAAGTTACATTAATCCTTTCAAGCTACTAGGCTACAGTAGTACAGGTATTAGATGAAGACATTAACTTTCCTCAAGGACTAATTCACCATCAGGTGATTATTATAAACAAATGTGTCTTCCAAATCACAACTAATGCTACGTCCTTACACTTAAATGTTACTAGGCTTTAAACTGGGCAAGGGCTCTTTTTATGCTTTTGGGAGAAGAGACTGGTAATGACTTCCAATTCATTACCAACAACATTGCTTTTTCCATATCTCTTGGTATGGCCTGGTCATATTTCTATATTAGTATGCCTTTGTATCTGGGTGATTTTATTTGGAGTCTTCTGTCTCCCTTTTTAGATTATAAGCTCTTTTAAGGCTTAGAGCAATATCACGTCTCGGGTGTGATCCTCACACTGAGTCGGTTTTCAAAGAATGTGGTGATACTGGTGACTAGGAGGGCGGAGAAGATGAAGACGGAATGCGCATGCGGATGGCATGGAGAGAAAGGGAATGGACCAGGCTGCACAGCTACACATTTTCAGTTGTTTCAGTTAACCATTCCTTTCAAAAACACCGATATTCAAGCTCTCTTTTTTTGCATTCATTAATTGTACATTTTGTATTCTTTTTAAATCTGCATAGCTATTTTAATATGTCCTTCTTACAATACAAGCATCCACACATTTAAGATGATAGTTTTTAAAGTTTTATCTCTTTTAAAGAAGGCCTCAGGGTAAGCTGATTTTCATGGCTTTTTAAATGAAAATTTCTGCAAGTCCCCATCAACTGCCCTCACAGTGACACCACCTTCCTACCCCTAGGCGAGCATCATGGCTGTGAGTAGCAATGGAAGAAACAGTAGTACAAAACCAGGGGTGTCTCAACCCTGCATCTCTTCTTTAGGGTAGTGACTTTTCCTTTTTTTTTAAATCTTTCAATTAAAGTTTACATTCCATATTGTTTGTATTAGTTTCAGGTGTACTGCCTGGTGGTTAGACAATCATACACTTTACCAAGTGTCCCCTGATAGCTCCGGTACCCACCTGGCCCCACGCTTTGTTATTAGAATATTATTGACGATTTTCCTGTGCTGTGCTCTACATCCCCGTGATTAGTGACTTTTCCTGAATTCTGAAGGTTTAGGCTATTTCTGCATACCACATAGTTTGGAATATAATTTGCTACCTTTCAGTTTCATTCCAGTTTTCATTCTCCCCACAGAACGTGACCTTAGCTTGGAAGGTCCATTGTTCCTTAACCAGTTCGTTTGGGTTTCTTTATTTTCAGACACATTTTTAGAGTCTAGGTAATGGTCTTTCAAATCTTTCCAGTCACAGTATGTATTAATTATGGATATTCTGTGACAAAGTCCAGAAATAATTCTAAGGCACTTAATGTCAACAGTAAAGGGCAAATAAGAAAGAGAAATTTTTTATTCAGACAATTACAAGTTGGTGCCTGTATTCAAAGCTCATAAAAAATGCATAGGTTTTTTTTTTTTTTTCTTTCCCAGAATTGAACACAATGAAATAAAATTAGTCTTAGAGGTGCCCTTGTGGAAATCAGTCTGATTCAGTGAAGGTTTTAAAGAATAAGAGGATGATTTTAGGTTAGAAAATACTTATGTGGCTGAAACTTCCTCTTTCTTATCTGGTTTTCTGTCCATGAGGAAGGCCTTTCCTCGCCGTGAGCACAGAAACAGGGCTGTTTTCCCTGTCGGTGACGATACATTCACAGTTAAAGAGTTGCTCAAGTAAGTGAGATCATCTTTCCTGTGTACCTAATTTAGAGTTATGGATTGTGTTGTAAGAAACGTTTGGATTAAAAGTGTCTCCGTTCTGTTTGCTCTGGAACAGTGGCAACAATAGCTGAATCTACATCCTCACGTGTAACGGCTCATTTTTTGTTGAGTTTTCACACCATTTGCCGGCTGTACTTTCATGACAACTTTTTCTCTAATAAGAGACAAATGTACTATCCGTATGTTTCCACAACACCTCCCAAAATAAGCTGACTTGTGCAAGACAGGTGGATGTGGGGTACTGAGGCACAGGGAGGGGCCACCAGCTAGACGATAACCAGTGTTGGTGCCCTGTTTGCATGGTTAAACAGGGGGATTTTGACTTACTGCTATCAGCTTTCAAAAGGAAGGTTTAGTTGCTCCTTTTCAGGTAAGTGTGTGATTCAGGGCTGTTCCAGGATGGGGGTCTCTTTTCACTGGGGGGGGGGGGTTCTGCACGGCAGCATCTATGCACCCCCCTGCCCACTCCTCATTTATACTGGAGAAGGGGAGAGGCAGCTGGAGGCACTGGCTGGGCGGGGGAGCAGGGAAGTAAGGGTGCACATGGAGTGCTCGGGGCATGTGGCTCAGGGCAAGTTACACCCGTCCTGGTGGAGGGCAGGGGCAGAAGGCAGGAGGACCGTGGAGGGGTGCTCCCCACACAGCCGACTACCCAGCCAGGAGACCTGGGTTCCAGCCCTGGATCTGCCCCCGTCTGACTTTTCCCTGGGCCATACAAAGTCTCTGGGTCCCCATTCTTGGCCTGCAAAGTGGTACATGGGTCTGTTGAAGACTAAAGTTGTATTGTTACACAAAGTACTAGCAATAAAATTAAAGCAAAGAGGCCTCAGCTCACACCTTCAGGAGGTGCCACAGAGACCACAAAGGTCAATCAACCCCCACAATTCATCTGCATGTAGCTGCTCAAGGTGATAGATCAAACAGAAGAGATGCTAGTGAGCGTGCTTCCTGGATGCCCTTAACAGTAGTGCATTCTAAAACTGCCAACTAGTTTCCTTAAACTCGGAGACAAAAATCTAATTTCCTACAACCAAAAATAACACAAGTGCTGAGCAAATCGGCTCTTTCCCAGTGACTGTCACCTGGGAAATAGAGACTGTATTGTTAAAAATGAAATAATACTTTTAATGCAGAATAGATTTCACATCTAAGGGTTTCTTTATTTGCCCATGATGAGAATTAGAGCAGTGACAATCAGCCACTCAGCCTCTTCCTGGAGTATCTGGTTTTTCTGCCAGGCAATGACTTGCAGGGCTGTCTTATGGGGGAAAGATTTCCAAGTTCACTTCATTTTTTTTTTAATCCTCACCCGAGGACATTTTTCCATTTTTTGTTCAGATAGAGTGGGAAGGAGAGAGAGGAAGAGAGAGAGAGAGAGACATCGACGTGAAAGGGACACATCAAGTGGCTGCCTCCTGCACGACCCAACCAGGGCTGGGGACGAACTGCAACCGAGGTAGGTGCCCTTAGCGGGAACCGAACCCAGGTCTCTCTGGACCGCAGGCCGACGCTGTAACCACTGAGCCAAACAAGCCAGGGCTCACTTCATTTTTTAAATCTTTGTTTTATAAAATGACTAAGCCCAGCCCTGGCAAGTGTGGCTCAGTTAGCTGAGCGCTGTCTCATGCACCAAAAGGTCACCAGTTCAATTCCTGGTCAGGACACATGCCCAGGTTGGAGGCAGCTGATTAATGTTTCTCTCTCACATAGATGTTTCTTTCTCCCTCTCTCCCTTCCTCTTTCTCTAAAAAAAAAAAAAAAAAAAAAAAAATTAAATAAAAAAAAGTTTTAAAAAAAACACAAAAGTACTAAGCCCAGAAGAGATGTGAGCTTTCAGAAATTCAGAGACCAGGTTGCTGGGTACCAGCTTACTAACTCGTCTCATAATTAATTAATATCTTTGGTCAACAGTCCTCTAATTCCTTTCTATAAAGGTATTTAAGTAACACGAGTTAGTTCTTTTGATTCTTCTGAATTAAAAAGAATCAATCAATTCTATGGGGGAAAATCTAATGGTTATTAAATTCTATTATTCTAAATTTCTTGCTACTCTGTTTATATGCTAATTCACATACATACATTTATTTTCAGATGAAATCAGTGAATAGATGCTATTTTGAGTTCTACTTTTCTTTTACTTGACTTAATACATAAAAATGTGTATGAAATACATAGTCTACAGACTTGTCATTTTGAATTATAGCTTTTATTATATGGTGCCAAATTGTTTGCTAGAATTATTGAGTTAATTTTCAATGCTGCCAAATATATGAATATATTAGATTCTTTATGATCTAGTACACATTTAGGTTTTCTTATTTTTATTTAGTTTTGCTACTTTAATGGGTATCTTACCACTCTTTTAGAGCATACTTATTAATATTATTTTTATATTAAGTATACACATATGTATCTGCTAGTGTATTTAATTTTAGGAAAAGGGCAGTTTGGCCATTGAAGAGTGGAACTATGAAAAAATGCAGAAGAAATTCATTCACATATTTAGAGTAGATTTTACTGCTTTATCACGGACACATGGCACACCAACTGCAAAACCACCTGTCCATGAAACCTGCGGAAGGTTAGGACTCTGAATTCACTGCTTATTGGGTGTGTTATCTGGACTCCAAATGGCAGGTGGAATGCGGGTGGTTCTCTTTCCCTCGACACTCATGTCTTCTCCATCTCACGTGCCCACCAGTGCAGAGTGTAAACTGTGCAGCTTTGATTTTTACTAATCCAATAACCACAGAAAGTATAATACAAATAATGATTTAACAACTCAGATTCGTACAGTAGTTTACAGTATGTGAGAATGTGAATGTCATCAAACACACCACCACCAAATTGCACCATGCTATTGGTTAGAGAATAAAAATAACTTTCACTCCCAACATGGTGAAAATGTGAAGTTCTAATAATAATAGTAAAAGTCAAGAACAAGTACATTAAGCAAAACCTTACTTGTTCATTCATTCATTTACTCACAACATAAATGAATAAATAATCAATGAATAATAATACATGAATTTTATTGAGTAGCTTTTGTGTCCATAACTGTGCATGCGCAGCGGCAGAGATGAGCTGTGCTGCCCAGTAGCCTACTATATGTGAAGGGCACAAGAGATGTCGACACAAGCAACTACTGTGCCACATGGACTCTAAGAGGTACCACAGAGCAATGACAACAATGGTTCAGGGATGCAGAAGAAGGCACACATTATTTCTCGCTGGAAGAATGGAGGAGAAAACTTTCATCTTAAAGGATGGTAGGACTTGAACAGACACACGGCAACAGCATGAGCAAAGGAACACAGGCAGAAAAGGACAAGAGTGCATTTAGTTCTACAGTTAGGTAGATGTCAAGGGCATGAATGGTTCGTGGGTGAAAACACTGCACAGGAAGGTGGACCAGATCATGGAAGGCCATGAACGTCCAGCCAAGTGACCAGCCCCGAGTCAGACAATCAAGGGGCGCCCATGTGGTAGCGATGCACCTGTGCTTCCAGAAGACTCCAGAGTGTGTAGGATGGGCTGGAGAAGTGCAGATGGGATCAGAGACCAGCATGACTGCCGTGGCACAGATGAGAAAGAGTGAGGGTTTGAACCAGGAGCAGAGAGAGAGGGACACACGAGAGGGACACACGAGTGAAATCATGGAACTTAATGACCAATAGTATACACACTGCACATAGTAAACATTCCATGGAACTTAGGAGAAAGAATTTATAGAATCAGTTTTCTGTAGAAAAGTTAAGAATTTTTTCTACTGATCTCATTTCTACTATTGGGATTATTAAAAATTTCTAGGTAAGAACACCCTTGTGATAGGTCCCGTCTCCAATTCTACTTTAAGGACATGGCTTTACTCTAAAGAAAATTATATCTATCAGTTAGCATTTTTATAGTACTGTGTTCAAATTTTAAATTAAAAAGGTGGAACCTGCAGTTCTATTTTTCAAGACGAAATTTATTTCCCAAACATCACTGGTGTCAAGTGGCCCTTTGCAGAGACCTGGCGGCTCTTGCTAGTTCTTTACAGTTTAAATCACAAGTGCTGGACGCCCACTGACTTGGAGAGTTAAAATTGATGGTCTGAGTCACTGCCAGACATTTGCAGCTAAGTCTTTCAACAGCAACAGCTGCTCTGGATTTCAAATCACTCAAGCAAATGCAGAACACAGAGCGAGATGAGGGTAATGACTCGGGAGAGAGGAACGGAGGGGAGGACGTATAATCTAAAAGCCACATTTCTTTATGAGGTATTAACATATCTGATTTCTAGTCTAAGACTGCGGAGTGGATATACAAGCAGAACTCAAGTAAATAGGAGGATGTTAGAAAAAGAAAAAAGCCTCAAGTACACGTAGAACCGCTGGTCGGTGACCAGTGGGAAACGGGCTCACCTGAAAAATCAAGTGCACACACTCCTCTTTGATGGTGTCCCTTCAGTAGTGACAGACATTTCAGAGTCTGCGTGTCCCACACATGAATGGCAGCATCTCTTCCAACCTTAAGTAACAGGATGAGTGTGTTAATTACTTATAAATTACAATAAGAATAAATTTGTTCTTTAGAGTCAAGTGCTGCTCAGAAATACATTTTTGTAAAAACACACTTTTGGAGAGTAGGAAGACGCTCGGAAAGCATCTGGTCCAACTCCGCTATTTCCACATGGGGAAGCCGAGGCATGAACAGTCTAAGAAGGCTGCTCTGGCATCAAGGAGGTGCCAGGAGGGCCTAGCCTGGCGCACGGCTCCTCGTCAAGGGACTTTGAGGACTCTAACTCCAACGCCCACTGTCGTTTGTTTCTGTGAGTTCTACCTTGCTCTTCTCAGCTCTACAGGATTCTGCTTCTTGGTCAAGGCAGTCTGCGTGTTGTCAGGGCACGATCGTCAGAGCTCTTTAACCCACAGCAGTTACGTGACCCACCTCGAGAGGCCTGGCCCCGCTTCTCCCCTGGAAACAACAGTTTCGTGGCTTAACTCTCTCGACAAGGTGGAGTCTCCTTGAGGGCACACAAGCTTCCAAAACACTAATGCCCAGTAACAGAGGCAATAAAACAGTAAAGTGGTTTTCCTCACTTGCAATACATAGGGGGAAACACTGATGGGTACGATGCTTGTAAAAGGAAAAATAGGACATAAAGCCACGTGCGTAACGGACAGAATCCCGCCGGCGCCTACTGGTCTGTGCAAGCCCAGGTACTCCGGGGTGGCCACTGCTTTGTCGCCGGTTTGCCTCCCACCAGTTACAGTATAAAGTGTAGTGTCTCCTCAGGGGATTATATAAAGAGCCAATCTCTGTTTTTCTTTCAATGGAAGATTACTGAATACCCATGAACCAAAATCATCTGTTTATGAGAAAGACCAAAAAAAAAGAGGAGTGGGGTGGGGTGGGAAGAGTGAAAGGCCAAGCAGTGATCAATTACTTGTAAACTCGGCCCATGCAGGACAGATGGCCTCGCTAAGCTGGAGGGGCAGCAGACCGACGTGCCAAGTAAGGGCTCTTCCCTTCCGGATGGTTGCAATCCTTTTACAAACAAAATGAAATCTATGGCTTCTTCTCCCCCAAAACGCACATTTCTGGCGTTGCCTCCCTTCAGTTTCACCACGGATCTCATGAACGCCAGCCCGTGAACCCTGTTCAAAAACTCCGCTGCCTGCATGTCAAGGCTCAGAAACAGTCGTCTCATGTTAACCTTTGACCTTCATTCCAGAGCTTTTCTTGGATTCCACTTAGAAACTATTGAGAATCAGTTAACCTTCAGTTTAAAGCCCATGACAGCCCTGGCCAGTTTGGCTCAGCGGTTAGAGCGTCGGCCCACAGACCAATGAGTCGCGGGTTCGATTCCGGTCGAGGGCACGTACTTCGGTTGTGGTTCGTTCCTGACCCTAATCGGGGTCGTGCGGGAAGTGGCCAGTCGATGTTTCTCTCTCTCTCCCTCCCTCCCTCCCTCCCTCCCACTCTATCTGAAGATAAATAGAAAAATATCCTCGTGTGATTATTTTTCAAAAAGCCCATGACAAAACTGAACAAAACTGTAATCTATACAATGGAAGAAAAGAGCACAAAACTGAAAATACTGTTGACAGTATTACTACTTTACCAGCAAGGTAATAAACTTGACTTTAAAAGATTCTTTGTTTACTAAGTTAACTCCACCCCTTTCCTTTCCCCACACGAAAGGACTGAATACAGGGCTTTCCATTACAGACTCAATCCAAAGTTTAGGCATTCCAAAATGGTTCAGATGAAATTTAGAGTTTTTCTTTGAAAGGCAAAAATACAAAATAATAAGTTAGCCAAGATTCATATGACTTAAAATTTTAAAAAACACTAGATGTTATACTAGTATGTAATGGGGGGGGGGGGATCTGTAATACTTTCAACAAGAAAGAAAAAAATGAGAAAATTAAGCTAAAAGAAAAGATGGTTCATTCAATAAACATTCATTGAGTATTGAGTACCTAGGAAATATTAAGTACTGTGTATATAGTGATGAGGAACGTATATTAAGACTCCATTCATGGAACTTACTTTTTTTTAGTTAATCCTATTCACAGATAATTCATGTTAAGGTGAGAATCTCTCAGAGGCTTTCCAACAGTGTTAGAAGGTATTGGTTGATTTTCTCACCATCCTGAAATAATCCAGCATTCACTAAATCGTCAGCCTCCTGCTTCAGGTTTATTTCTACCAAGTATTCTTTGAATGTATAATATGTAAAGTAGATTCAAAATTAAATCCTCCCTCCCCTTGGCAAGGCCCCCACTTAGAGGAGAGCTATATACCTGCCCAGTGGCCACGTAGTCCTTCACCGGATGGATGGTCAGGCTGAGAATGTCATCATCATGCCCCAGGTACAGCCTCTGAGAGTGCTGCTGCCTGTTGTACACGACAGCCACCGCAGCGATGTGGTAGACCACTTCTCCAGCTTGCGTGTAGAACAGATTGTTTCTGCAGTCGTAGCCTCTGTAACTGCAGCGCAGGGCCAAGAAATGCACAGCATTTGAATCAACAGTGCGTGGACAGAGCAGGAGTTGTCAGAAGGTAAAGCTGGCCCAGAGACATGCTCAAGTAGAAACCCAGGTGTCTGCATAGTTGCTTAACTTCAGTGTTCGCGGAATGGGGACTTCTGAGGGCATGGGATGACTTTCTGAACGTGGGCACTGATCATTTTAACGGAATCTGTTTCTGGATCCTCAGCTATTGGATGTGCTCTTTCTTAAAACTGGCCGATCTGAGAACACCATGGCGAGGTGCAGGTTTTCCTTTATCACCTCCCCTTGCACAGTTGCCTTCCTCCCACCTAGGAAATCATTCCTCTGCTCCATCTGGACTCTTACTATGGTATATCACCCTGGAAAGTCAAACCTTCCGGGGACGCCAAAACAAAGGGACAATTCACAATACAAGTGTGGATGTTGAAAGTGAACAACGCCAATGTCTGGATAAGAAGTCCTTTTCCAAGTCAAGTGATTTCCAATTTTTTTGCTTTTAACAAAATTAAAGCGAGATTTAATCAGATCATTAGACGACATATTGTGTGATATATCAAAATCACAATATGTGTTTCTGGCCTATAAGTCAAGAGGAGTTTAAAGAATTGAGTAATGTAGCTATGACAAAAGTGCTTCCATTCTCACAGACTTACTTATGTGAATAAGCTTTCTCAATGCTTACATATATTAAAAAATGGAACTAGAATTAATGCGACACTTTGTCATCTTCTAGCAGTTAGTATGCATACATATATATCTGTATCTGAACTCACTGAAAAACTCTCTTATTAAAAGAATTTTTTACAATAAAATTTTTTGTTTAATAACTATCAGAATTTGTACTATATTTAGATTGATTTAGTCATCTGTGCACTACTAATAGTTCTAACAATAATTCAATCTAGAAAAAACTGTTAGCATTTAGAGCAACACTGTGCAATAGAAATACCATGTGAGTCACACAGCTAATCTAAAATTTTTTAACGGTCATAGTAAAAAAATAAAAATAGATGAAATGTATTTTGAGAACATTTGACCTATTATATCTAAACTATTATCATGTCTACATGTAATCAATGTAAAACATTTTAAATAGATATATTACTTTTTTATGCTAAATCTTTGCAATCTGGTGTGCCGTTTACAGCACATCTCAATTGAGACTAGTCACATTTCAACACTGCAATAGAAACTTGAACCTATAGCGGAGGTACGACAGGGTAATCAAGAAAAGATTTACAAGCATAAAAATATTACACTAGGGTGAAATTCTGTGGGAGAATAGAATAAAAATATGAGGTCAAGAAGAAATATGAATGATATAAAATGTCCTGCTATTACAGAAGCACTTGTCCATGTGTTTTTTTAAATTGATGATGGTGGGAAACAAGTATCTATAGTATTTAGGTTCCATTTAATTTCTTTTTAAATCCTCACGAGAGGATATTTTTCTATTTATCTTCAGATAGAGTGGGAGGGAGGGAGGAAGGGAGGGAAAAAGAGGAGAGAGAGAGAGAGAGAGAAACATCAATGTGAGAGGACACATTGATTGGTTGCCTCCCGCACAACCTCGACCAGGGCCGGGGATGAACCACAACCGAGGTACATGCCTTTGACTGGAATCGAACCCGCGACTCATTGGCCTGCAGGCCGACACTCTAACCGCTAAGCCAAACAGGCCAGGGCCCATTGGTTCCATTTAAATGAGTGGAGTATTGCCCTGATGGGTTTGGCTCAGTGGTTAGAATGTCAGCCTGTGGACCAAAAGGTTTCGGGTTTAATTCCCGGTCAAGGGCATGTACCTGGGCTGCAGGTTCAATCCCTGGCCCTGGTCAGGGTCATGTGGGAGGCAGCCAATCGATGTGTCTCTTACATTGATGTTTCTCTCTCTCTCTCCCTACTCCCCCCTTCCACTCTACCTAAAAATCAATGGAAAAAATATCCTTGGGTGAGGAATAAAAAAAATAAATGAGTGGAGTATTTATAAAACACTAGATATTATATTTTTCACAAACAATACACTTTTGATGAAAAATTTTAGATTTTAACTTAAAGTTTGGAAGGTTATATATAATTCTCAAAATGGAAAACGATTTGGGCCACATGTTTTTTGAAGAAAACACTGTCCCAGTTGGAGCCACGCAAACAGAGCAGGAGTTATGGGAACAAAGAAGACAGAGGTGGTGGAGAGAATCACGTGAAGGAACAAGGAGCTGCAGTGACACATGCATCATGCAGGCACATAAAGTGTAAACTATCTAGATACACACTGTGTGGCCACAGGACACCGAGTAAGAAAACTGGCAGAACAATGGTTACAATCTCAGTCACAGGTAAGTGCGACTGGAGAGAAGAGCCACCCTGAGGTGGGCAAGCACAGACTCGAGGGACTCCTCCGCCTGGCGAGGAGGCTGGTGACAGGCCACTCACCCGTGTATGAACTGGAGCTTCAAGCTGTCCTCGGGAGCCTTTTCTCGTTTGAGGAAGGGCACTGCGTGGTTTTTCTCTTTACTTTGTTGCTTTAGCTGAGGTAGATCTTCTTTGTAAACCTTAAAGCACAACAGATACATTTAATTGAGACTCTTTTCTTCAGGTTTCAAAAACAGTATCTTGACATTGTCAGGAAACCTCTCCATGTAGGAATCATGTTTTTGAGAACATGAGACTAAAAATGGTCACAAGAGACAAAGAAGGTCATTATATAATGATAAAGGGGTCAATTCTATAAGATATAACAATTGTAAATATTTATGCACCCAACATCAGAGCATCTAAATATATAAAGCACATTCTAAGAGGACTAAAAGAAGAAATAAACATCAATACAATAATAGTTGGGGCTGTAACACCCCACTCTAAACAACGGGTAGATCAGCCACAGAATCAATAATGAAACAGAAGATGTGAACACCAGAAATCAAACAGTCTAACAGACATATGGAGAACATTCCATACAACAGCAGCAAAGTACACATTCTTCTCAAGTGCATATGAAAACATTTTCCAGGATGGATCATATGTTGGGGAACGAAACCAGTCTCAACAAATTCAAGTAGAAATTATACCAAGTATCTTTTCCGACACTATGGTATGAAACGATTACTCAATAACAGGAGGAAAGCTGGAAAATGCACAAATATGTGGAAATTAAGCAACACATTTGAACAACCAATGGATCAGAGAAGAAATCAAAAGGGAAATAAAAAAATATATCTTGAGACAAATAAAAATTGAAACAACACTCCCAAATTTGTGGGATGTTGCAAAATCAGTCCTAAGAGGAAAGAAAGTCTACAGATATAAATGCATACATTAAAACAAGGAAAAGATCTCAAGTAAACAACCTAACATTATACCTCAAGGAACTAGAAAAAGAACAAACTAAGCCCAATGTTAGTAGAAGGAAGGAAATAATATAGATTAGAGCAGAAATTAATGAAAGAGAGACTAGGAAAACACTAGAAAAGATTAACAAAACTGAAAGTTGGTTCTTTGAAAAGAGAAACAAAATTGAGACCATAAGACCTGAGATCAAATTTTACTCTCTTCTAATGAACAAAACGAATGTATCTTTTACATTATTGGGGTTTAAAACAGTTCTTTTGTTTTTAATTTGCTATTATGTTTCTTAAGTAATTTATATCCAGAAAATATGGTATTAATTTTCTAATAAATAATAAATGAAAGTATTAAAGATATCAATAAAATATAAATAAAATTATAATTTCTCCTAAAGCAAAAATATCCCTTGATGATTCTGTCATTTGCAAAATGTGGACCTCACGAGTCATGGTGGTCACTCTTTGGAATTATCTTCTTTTTTTTTTTTTTTTTGGTACATGCCCCTAGCGGGAACTGAACCCAGGACTCTGGTCCGCAGGCTGACACTCCAACCGCTGAGCCAAACCGGCCAGGGCGTGGAATTATCTTCTTTTCGTGGCCTCATGCATCTTGACAGATCAGACTCTGAGCTACCGAGCAAAGCTCCTGGTCTAACCTAGGACCTAAAATGTGCTGCTGACTGAGAGAACATTTCCTACAATTTAATTTAAAGGTACACAAAATCCATCTTTTGTCTACCAGGTATTTAGGCCCTATTACCAAGAGATATCAATTTAACACACTGAAAATTAAATACAATCTATTCATAATTTCTTATCTTCATAAAGTTTTCATTTGATAAAACCACATTACTAAAAAAAACTTATGAAATATGATAATAAAGTTTCTGCTTAGAATTTGACCAAAAATCTTTTTTAAAAGGTTTCTTTTTCAAAAGAGTCAGAAGATATCTCATTGCTGTTCTACTACAGGTGCAATGAACTAAGCTTTTAAAATCTAAAGAAAACTATTCATCTGAATTCATGATGCTTCCATCAGCTCACCAACTACTTCAGAGCACTGAATTCTAGTCTTGGAATTTCTACTGCTTATCTGAACAGTCTCACGACCTCTACGGACCTCAAAGCCCCACCTGTTGAACAGAAATAAAATCCCTGCTAAGGAATAACTTAGGAATATTGTGAATGTAAATCAAATACAGGTGAAAGCTCTGGAAAGTAAGATGTCAGGGAGAATATATAAATCCTAGGCACAGATTTCAATACAATTATGACTTTTCATTCTTTACTAGCATCATTTTATTAAATAAAAACTTCCCAACTAAAAAAAATTGTTTTTTTTCCTCCTCGATTTTATGTCCATTTTGCTTGAATTCCATTTCCCCTTAATATCAAGGCACAATATTGTTTAGTGTTTGCGTAGTATTTCCACATTAATAATTTCCTTTCGAAGCCTTATCTTTAGTAGTTTTATTACATAATGCATTATACCAATACACAGTCAAACTGATTTAGTCATGAAGTTCAACCAAGCCATCAGTTGAATGGCATTTTTACTGATTAAATTTTGCAAACACTGAATCAATGAGTGATGATTATGGGCTGAAAAAATATATCATCTGAAAATCAGTAAATTCAGTGTTTATAGAGGCAAAGCCAAGTAGTACATAGAACACGTGCTTTGGAGAGAAACCCAGATCTGCATTCTTACTCTGATAATACAGGTGTGTGGATGTGGGCAGATTACTTAACCGCCCAGGGTTAGCGTGGGATCAATTTGGTGTATGTAAAGCACAGGATATGGCCCCACAGAGACACCCAATACGTGGCAGCTGTCATAGGCCTGCCTGGTTGGTCTCCATGGGCAATAGGGACAGTTGCTGCGTCTGAAACCTGAAATCTAATTCACTCAATGTTCATGAACAGAATCTGCTTCACACCCCTTTGTTAAATGACAAGAAGAAAAGAACCCCTATAATCATTGCTATATCAAGGTGATATGTGTCCAGATTCCCCTGAAGGACTGCTCTGTTTAATACTCACTGTTTAATGCTAAATAGTTAATAAAATGCCTACTTTCAAAAAATAAGGACCCAATTTGGATGTAATTGCCCAATGTTTATACTAGAGATGATTCTGACTGGAGAGATAAAGTGCATTGTATTTGGGCTTTTACTTTAATTATATGGATAATGGTCTCCATAAGTTAACACAGAAACCAGGATAACAGTTCACTTGTAAAATACGATGGCTCCAAGACTACCTATTCTGTAAAAAAAAAAAAAAAAAAAAAAAAAAAAATACATGCTTTAATGAACTGCTAAGAGAATAAGAAATCTGGTAGCTTACTTGCACAAAATTTTTTTCCTCCAAAAATATTTTAAAGTTTTTGGTGCTAGGGAGGCAGAAAGCCCCAAATGTCATTCAGTTTTGAAACTTTGCCACTCCCTTTCGCTTAAAAATATTTTTAAAGAATATGATTAGGGCCCTGGCTGGTTTGGCTCAGCAATTAGAGCATCAGCCCGTGGACCAAAGAGTCACAGGTTTGATTCCGGTCAAGGGCACGTTCTTCAGCTGAGGTTCAGTCCCCGGCCCTGGTCGAGATCATGCGGGAGGCAGCCAGTCGATGTGTCTCTCTCACATCCATGTTTCTCTTGATGTTTCTCTCTCTCCCCTGCCCCCCTTCCCTCCCTCCCACTCTATCTGAAGATAAATGGAGGAATGTCCTTGGGTGAGGATTTAAAAAAAAAAAAAAAATATATATATATATATATATATATATATATATATATATGATTAGGTAAATGCCTTCTTTTAAACCTGTATTTAAAGATAAGATGTACTCAGTTTTCCTTGTTTTTGTCTTGATTCTCTTCTGCCTAAGTACCAGCCATTTTTAGTCAGTGTCCAAATCCAATGAGATTCTGGGTTATGTTCTAAGACATTTGTTACGAAGCTCCTTGCTTACTGACCTGGCGATCATAATTGATTTGAGTTTCTTGCTCAATATCAGAGTCCAACTCCGGCACATCGGATAAATCTGAATCCGATTCTTCACTGTAGGAATCAGTGCCACCTTCTGTAAAATACAACCCACGAGAACCGAGCGAAAATTCTTAAAGAGCTAAGAGTTTTATTTAAAATATTTTCTTTCTTCTATCCTATCAAAGTAAATAAAAATAACTATACCAGTTTTCATTTAAGGTAAATTCTTAAAACATCTTTTTTTTTTCTTTTATCTTTTGGTTAAGTTCAGCACACCCCTCACCCCTTTCTGAAGCATTAACAGACTAGGACAACACCCCCTCCCATTTCCACACCCCTATTAGATAATCAATCTTTGAGTTTTAAATCTTGCCTTGAAAGAGACAAAAGCGGGGGGGGGGGGGGGGTCAGGTTTTACCAAGGAGAGGGCTGGTACAAAAGGAAATCCAACCACTCGTTTCAGTAAAGATCCTCTTTAGCCTGTTAACATGCCCACCAAGTGTCAGTAGTTGCCATGGTCAAGGTCGCTGCAGAATCCCTCCCAATAAAAATCTTCCTTTCGTCACATAGTTTTTCATTTTATTACCTGATCATTCCTGCTGACATCACAATAAATAAAAAGACTACACATCCCTTGAACTGGAACACATTGGCCCGGATTGTGGACCATTCTGTGAAACCCCTTCTGGAGGCAACTTCTGTTCCAAAGGCTACCCTGTCACCCCACAGCCCGGCCCAGCAGACCCACTGCCCATGGCAATGGTCCCGAGGAGGCAGAAACGCACACACTCATGTCATCTTCAGAGGTTAATTCTGCAGTAAACCTTAGAACTTCAACTTGCATTTAGTATCAGCAAAATCCTTTGAAGGAAATTAACCAACTGACCCATATTTGTCTCTCCAGTTTTTTCCTGTTCTCTTTTCAACTTTAAAAGTTATTAAAGGGAAAGAATTTTTCAAAATTGCTTGAACTCTTTACCTCCAGAAGAGATGTTAGAACATTCTTTGAAACTTTTATTGAAAAACAGACAGATGTTGAGAGAATTATTACTGGCTTTACCCTGGGGTGCAGTTTCCAACAGGCCGTTGCTGACACCTTCTGGAATAAATCTCCACTGGAAAACCGAGTGGTCGGCCCCTCCTGTGCTTAATACCCACTGAAAGTCGTGAGACCAGCGGACGTTTGTCACATGTGCAGAATGGCCCACATATTTCCTAAATTTGGCTCCTGAAGATATTTTTGAGAAGATTAGTTATGCAAAAAATAGAATTTATTGGTTATAAAATTACATTCCTATTCATGTTGAGGAATGAAAATCTTTAAATATACAACAAAATAATTTTCAGTATTACATATCATAACAAATAAGCAAATGCTCCAAAAGATACCTCAATGATCCCAGTACGGATTAAGCTACTAATGGGTCTTAAGCCCTGTGGCTAAAAACACATCCAAACCTGTTCCAAATAATGCGTACTGCTTCACTGATTCTGAAAATAAATGCTAAAGAATGAATATCTTATGCATTCTTCTTTAAATAGTAGATAAAATGGGCAGTCCTTGCAATTGGGAAACAGAAAATAATTCTGTGGAATAAGTCAATTTACTGTTTGGGGTCATGTAGATGTACATTTGGAGAATGAAAATTTTTCCCCTTACATTGATTGCTTTACTCAGTAAACATCATCATCAGGTAGTGAATTCAATAGAAAAACTATCTGAACTCATACCTGTGGTTGAGCCACTGCAGCAGAGTCTCCAGTGAACTGTTGGTACACACAGCATAAGGGCACTCATGGAAACAGGCTGGGCCCACCTTATCACCTGGAGATCCAATACTCCAAAGGCTATGGAAGATTTCAGGGGGCCAACAAGCACCCCACCTCTCCTTCAGAAATACTTCTACCCTTTACAGCCCCTCCAAATGAAATCTCTTTGGGGGAAACGGCCATCTGGTCAACTATCACCTTTAAATATTAAATACCCACTTGAGAGGTAATGATTTAGATTTCTATGAAGGTGAAAATGACTGCTACATGTCCCTTTCCTGAGAGCATGTTCTAACCAGGTGAGGTGCTACTATATTAGGGCCTCAAAAAAAGAGGGGAAAGGAAGGCCTTGGGTCTCAAAAGCAACCTTGCCTATTTCAAAGAGTTGCCTAAATCAGTTTTGGTAGTTTAATAACGTCAAACAGATTCCAACTAAGGTCAGTTGGAAATGCTGGCTGATGATAATTCAATAATTAAGAAGCAAAGTATATTCTTTCCTTATCACTATAGATCTTGCTGGTCTATCCTTTGCTGCCCTCACCTCTATATCCTCATCAGAGATCATTTAACCTATCTCTTTGCAGTGGTTTAAAAATATGCCCACAAAAAAAAAAAAAAAGTTAAACTCATAGAAACAGACAGTAGGCTTGTGGTTACTAGGGGCTTGAGGTGGGAGAAATGTGGAGATGTTGGTCAAAGGGAACACTTTCAGTTATAAGATAAATTTTGGGACTCTGACGTGCAGCATGGTGACTATAGTTAACAATTCTGTATTGTATATTTGAAAGTTGCTAAGAGAGTAGATCTTAAATGTTCTTGCCACACACACAAAGAAAAGGTAACTAAGTAAGGTGATAGCTGGGTTAACCAACCTTAAAGTAGTAATCATTTCACAATATATTCGTATATCAAATCATTGTGCACCTTACATAATGTTATTAGTCAATTATATCTCAAAAAATCTAGAAAAAAAGAACAAATATGTTCACAAATTCTTTAATACAAACCAAAATGAATAGAATAAGGCAAAAGTGAAGATGTGTGACACCCAAGAGGAGGTTATGAAAGGCACTGCAGGTTCCTCCTTGCTCTCTTTCTTGGATCCCTAGATACCAGGGGTTAAGGACATTCGAGCACCACATAGAGAGGCTCACATGGCAAGGAACTGAGGCCTCCAGCCAACAGACACGTGAGTGAGCCAACTTGGAAGTGGACCCCCTGGCCTCAGTCTAGCCTTCAGATGATTGCAACCTCACGAGAGGCCTTGAGCTAGAATCATCCAGCTAAGCTGCTCCTGAATCACTGACCCCCAGAAACTGTGAGTTAATAACGTTGATTTAAGCTGCTGGATTGGGCAGGGAGAGAAACATGCTATGTAGCAACTGATAACTAATATACATTTGGTAGGCTGGACCTAAAACCTGCAAAGGCATTGGTGTCATTAATATTTAGGCCTCTCTCTGATCTTTTTCCTGTTCTTTCTCTTTCTTTTTTTTTTCTCTCTCTCCCTCTCTCCCCTCTCCAGGCACACTGGCCTCTTTGCCATTTCTTACACATGCCAGCACTCTTCTGCCTCTAAGCCTCTGCACTTGCTGTTCCCTGTCTGGGATGCTCTTTCCCTGAATACCTGAATGGCTGGTTCTCTCAGCTCCTTCAGGTTCATAGTCAGATGAAACTGTGTCAGTGACCCTTGTCTGACTGCCCTATTTAAAGTAGCAACACTGCGTGGCCCCACCTGAGCACGCGACTCCCCTTGCTTGCTTTATTTTTCTTCATAGCTCTTCTCACCCTCAGACATGGTCATATTTTCTTACTTATTAACTATGTCCCCTCAGGAGAACAAAAGCTCCATGAGGGCATGGATTTGTGCTGATTTTATTCACTGATGTATCCCCAGCCTCTAAAATAGCACTTAACAAATATTTATTGAACAAATAAAGACCACACTCATCTCTTCCAAGGCTTTTCTTGGGACACTGAGTGACTTTACAAGGCTTCTCTTTTTCCTCTTAACCACCAGGAAGGCTCGGGCCTCAGCCCTCATTTCCTCTCTATTGACCTTTCTCCCATGGTTTTAAATCCTGTCGATATGCTCATAACTGCCAAACATCCACCTCCAGCCCTGAGCTCCCCTGGAGCACTGACAGCCCACGGGCCCTGTCTACCTAGGCGTCTAATACCTGCCTCAAACTTACCATGGACAGAAAAGACTTACGAGTTCCCCTTCCTCGCCTACTCTTACACCCCCATAAGACATACACAGAGACCTTTCCCTTTCTCATTTTCCCATCTGGAGAAAAGGTGCCACCATCCACCCCATTGCTCAAGCCCAAAACTTAGGAACTCAGTTCCTCTCTTTCCCACTATCCCCACATCCAATCCACCAGCAAGACCTTCAGCTCTACCTTGAAACCGTTTCCTAATCTCTATTACTTCTCTTTGTGCCTGTTCCTAAGAACCTGTCCCAGCTGCATCATTGCTCGGGCCACACCTCCATTCTCAGCCCTCAATACGTTTCCATTGCACTTAGACTAAGACCCAAATTTCTACCAGAGGCCACAAGGCCCTTCACGTCCCCATGGCCCTCTCCAGCCTCACGGTGCGCAGCTCTCCCCTCATCCATCATGCTCTGGCCACACCGACCTGCCTGTCCCTGCACTGCACGCAGAAAGCGATCCTGTCTGCTCAGTCTGCACACTCTCAGCCATCCGCCTCTGCCTGTATTTAGCTGTTTACAGGTTCAAAAGTAAGGGGAACGTTGTCACTGGCACCTGGGTGATAGGGAGACAAGTTCCACCAACTGTTATTATTTCCATCAACAATTCTTGTATAAACTTATCTGCCAGTATTGTTGGCATAAAAAGGCTACAAAAGCCTGAGTGTCCCTGAGGCAAATTGCAAGACTTATAAACCATGGGTCGTGAAAAGTAGAACGAGTCAATCTGCTATAAGGACATGGAAACCTTTGCAGGTTGCTGAGGTGGATTCTATTTCTCTTGCCATACGGTCCCTGGCCGTCCAGCTCTCCTCGCTTGTTTAGACGCCCCTGTGAGCCACCACCCTCAGGGTGTTTGACATATAAAGTGTCATTTTGACAGACAGCATTACTCACAGCCTCCTCCCATTCCAACAGCCTAAGCCAAGATCCACCTTTTCATTGCTTATTCCAGACCCAAGTTCACCCTACACAGCTCGGAGATACAAAGGAGATACCAACTCTCACTGAGCTGTGACCTGACAGTTGTGACCGGAAGTATTGCTTCTGACCCCACTGATGTTTCTTCTGGATCCCCAGATGCCTTCTGGCTGCCTAACTTACCTTCTGTAAGTACATAACTCAATCGAACAAGACAGGCCCTATTACTCAAAAGACCCATTAGGGAGAGAGAGGAGTTTGAATCTGTCACGTTGAGGTAATCGTGTGCAAATATTTTAAAATGGATGTCCACTTTGTCAAGTGTAAGGGATGGTGGTTTTGCTTCGTATTTTATGTTCAATTTTGTACTGTAATTGCCATTGCTTCAAAACTGCCAGTTAGCTCAAAATGACTTTCTGATTACATTTCCAATCCCTTTTCCTTGCTTAATCTAAAAATCGCTCAAGTGAAAGAGTTTTCAGGCAGCAGCATGTCCCTACTGATTACTTCCCTAAGATCGGATTTTCAAGGTGCAGACAGGGAGTCTCAGGAAAGCCTGTGCACGGGCTTTGCCTGAAACTGCAAAGGAAGAAGAGGATGCAGTCACAACACGGTCAATGCAGTCACATTCCACAAAGCCTGAAAGTGCCACAAAAATTGATGTAACAAGATTTTTAACAACACTAAAAGAAACAAAACAACAAAATGTGAAGGCAGAGACAGTTGTTTTGAATCAAACCTCTCTCTCAAAAATGTCACCACTTATGTAAATCTGGTTTGCAAAATCAGTGCTCTGACAGGGGGTCCATAAAATGTATTACCTGAAAGAGCAATCATGCTCAGATTTTATTTTACATATGTCTAAAAGGTTTGCTTTGCTTTGCTATGTATAATCATAATCAGCTGTGAAGCATAAAAATTTAATTACAATATTTTAATGTAATACAGAATTAAATTATTAGTATTTACCTAAATATAAATAAAACAGGACTTGTTTAAAACGTGAAACGTGAGGCTTATGAATCACAAAATGGTGAGTAAAAACTCTGTTAACAAATTCAGTTACATCTGCAAAACCCCATATTTTAGAATGTCAAAAGTATCCATCAACCACACACTCTATTTAAAAGTGTTCAAGAGTAATTTGAATACAAAGATAAAATTCATACTCTGCGGGAATAGACACCAAAAATAGAAGCCGTAGCCCTGGCCGGTCTGGCTCAGCGGTTAGAGCGTCAGCCCATGGACCAAAGAGTGGCGGGTTCGATTCCGGTCAAGGGCACGTACCTCATTGCTGTTCGCCTCCAACCCTGGTCAGGGTCGTGTGGGAGGCGACCAGTCGATGCGTCTCTCTCACATTGATCTCTCTCTCTTTCTCTCTCTCTCTCCCCCTCCCTCCCACTCTATCTGAAGATAAATGGAAAAATATCCTTGGGTGAGGATTAAAAAATAATAATAATAAAAAGAAAAAAGAAAAGAAGCCTTAGCTATTCTGCACGTGCACGCCAGGACAAGTCTAAAGGAAACATCTCTTCTGCCTTACCTTTCTTGAGACAAGGAAATTTAAACAATTTAACCAGTCCAAAATCATCTCCAGACACCAGCACTGAGCTGCTGTAATTCGCATCCACTGAGTTGATGTCAGTGATATCCGTGTATTTTGGCCAAATTCCACTCACTTCAGGGCCTCTCACACATGTCCAGGAGGCCCAGGGGATCCCTTTAATTTCTTCTTTACTTGTTAAAGGCTTTCCAGCTGAAAATAATCAATAAACATTATATAATGTTACATTTAAATAAAAAGCATATTCTAATTTGCTGTATTTCTTTCCTTATAAAGGTCTAAAATCTTTACAAAAACTTTTGTAAAACATCTCTTCACCTAACTGATGATTTTTTTCCCGGCAAGGTTTAAAGGAAGCACAGACTCAAAGGTCAGACACAAGGAAAAGAAAAGTATCACTGTACTAAAGGGAATAACTCAAACACGAAGATTCGCTTGACCTTAATTAATTAGATACATGATATTATGCTTCATATTATTGATGAAATGACTTATTAAATTATACATTATCATATTTAGTCACCAACATTTTGTCAGATGTGATTAAATTTTATTTTTAACTTATGCTTTTCATAATTTAAGGAACTGCAGAAGTGATTTTTTTAAAAATTCAGGCTCAATAAATTAGTGAAACAAATTAATCAATTTTATTATTTAAATTTAAAAATTCACCAAATTTTCATAAAATAATGTAATTGGTTGGGGAAAATAGTGCCGATGTTAGGGTTGTTCTTTAACGTATGGCATGATACCCAGTTTCCTCCAGCAGCTGGTGACAGGTGTCCCCAGGGAACACACAAAGGAGGAACCATACAAAAAAACAAATGCTTGGGGAAGTGTTTAGCTATACACACTTTTTAAATTCAAAATCAAGACAGTTAAGTGTATTACCTCATACTTTGCCCTTCAAAACAAACAAATTCTCAAATGAAGAATCTGTGAGAATGATGCTCTTGTATATTACGGGTGCATGATCAGATCGGCACCGGATGTCCTAGACTCGACCACAGTGTTACATAAAATTCATTATAAAGAACATAGAGCCAGAGAGTTTACACTTGGATCAAAGTCTTTGATCCATCCAGTGTTCCTGCTTTGGAGAATACAGCTCAAGGAAGTGACTCAGAAAAGCAAATCCCACCTGTACAAAGATATCTGGAGCTGCACTGTCTGTACCAGCAAAGAAAGTAGAAATAAGCCCAAATGTTCCATAATAAGAGAATGAGAAAGCAAATTATAATGTCATCACTGAGCAAGATGTTATTTTGTTACTGTAAATGGCAAACATGTGTTCCATATTTTTTCACATATGGGAAATAGATATGAAATAATACCAAACAAAGAAAGTAGACACAAAGAAATATGCACCTAGTAATGGAGCATTAACAAATCTGATACGCCAGAGACTTTAAAAAGTTGAAGTTATATTATGTTACACATTATTTTATGTTAAGATTAATTTTTCAATTAAATTCAAAAAATTTAAGCTAAAATATTATTTCAGGTCAAGATTCATATTAAATATTAAATTTTCCTTACATTAAAAATCATAAATATTTGTCTTTTATTTATGACATTTTAGTATCACAAACTAAATGTTACTAAATGAGTGTTAAATAAGTCAGATGAATCTTTTATAAATGTTACAGTGGGGGTTACAAATAAAAATTGTATTTTTAAGCCAGGCTGGTGTGGCTCAGTGGTTGAGCGTCGACCCATGCACCAAGAGGTCGCTGGTTCGATTCCTGGTCAGGGCACATGCCCAGGTTGTGGGCCCAATCCCCAGTGAGGGGCAAGCAGGAGGTGGTCAATTAATGTTCTCTCTCATCAGTGTTTCTGTCTCTCTTTCTCTCTCCCTCTCCATTCCTCTCTCTCTAAAATCAATAAAGAAAAAACATTTTTAATTGTATTTTTAAAATTCTAATTAGAATGCTTCACCAAATAATCAAACAATATGGGCTTCCACTTATAAAGAACACAGATTCAAGACTAAAGCAATCATAGTAAATAAAAAATATGATTCTTAAATCTTTAGTATTTTTACTAGAATTTTTTTTTCTTATCTTTAAGCATTCTTTGTGTATATCCTTTGTTCATTATAATAACAATTGCAAGTATTTATGCTCAGTTGATGTCTTTTCATAGCATTCAAGGTCTCTCTTACAGTTTAGTAACTTTTTTTATTTTAATGTGTTCCAATTTATTAATTTCTTCTCTGACAGTCTGTGATTAGAGGGTCTTGTTTCTGGAAACATTCCTTGCCCTTAGGTCATAACAACATTCTAATATTTTCTTCATATGGTTCAAAGTTTTGCTTTTCACAAACATCCACGCCTGCATGACTCACACGGCATTTTGTAGAACAGTCGTTCTCCCGCGCCATCGTTAGTTTGCAAGTATTTACTATCCAAAGACCAGTCAATGTGCGTAATGAAACTAAGGGACTTGTTGCATTCACCAATTTTCTTATACCGCTGGGCAACCGCATAGACATCGACCGGGCCGTCATTGGATCCCACTGCGAGATAAGAACCATCTGGAGAAAATTTCATTTCATGAATGACTTCTTTTCGATCTTTGATATGAACCACTTCTGTCATATCTCTATAAGAATAAAAAGCAAAGTGATAAGCAGCAAATCTAGAAATAGGAACCCCAAGTCATGTATTAAAGAATGTGTCAGAGAAAAAACTGTTTTGAAAGGGAGAAAATATCTATAGGAATTAAAGAATTAGCTTTTGAGGAAAGATATAAAATATTTAAAGTTTATAGCCAATTTAGGAAAAATTTAATAATATTTAAAATAATATTTGGAGCTTCCAAAGTAAAAACCAAAAAAATTTAATAAAATGCATATTTGCTTTCATGTGCAATTATATATTATTCTTCTCTAAAATTGTTTTGTTAAAAAATTGGGGTTCATAAAATTGTTTTAAAATGTCATGGAAAATAGCTATAACGAGGTTAGCATAAAAATAAAACATCCTTTTTATATTTTAAGGACAAGAAAACTGCTTAATGCTTATTGCTGCCAAGAAGATCAAGTCCAAAAGGACATAGACAACAATGCTGGGGGTGGGGGCGGGGATCGGGAGGAGGGTGTCTAGGGGAGAAAAAGGAGAAACATCTGTAACAAAAAAAATATTAATTAATAAAAAAAAAAGAAGAAGAAGATCAAGTCCAAAAAGCAGAAGGGAAAAATTAATTTTTTTTAACGCTAAGTTGTTATGGAATTATTTAACTCTCACTATGAAAGGTCAGTAATGCATACACTGAATCACCAGAATATCCCATATCCTTTCTGATCAGATTCTGGTAAGAATTTCTGCCCTCATTTGAAAGCTCACTGAGGGTTTTTCTACAACTGTGAGACTGGAGTATGATTGGCAGGTCCCCTGAGTCAGTAATGATACCTTTATCAACTCCAAAACAAATCAAATACATAAATAATGCCAAATATTTGCTCCACATAATTCCTCACACCTGCTCTCATTTAATAAAAGCACTACAGTTTACTACAATGTTATAAAATTGATGTGGGTGGGTATTTTTGGCTTGGAAAAGAAAATCTGGTAACTAGCCATCTTTTCACACATCACTAAGCAGAGAAAGAAATGTTGCCCACCAAAATTTGGTCCTAAGTTATGTATGGCTGGTAGTGAGAATGCAGTGTAATAAACAGTGCCAAGGGCGGTTTCAAAGCTGTGTAGAATCTGCTCTGTGCAAACCGTGCCATGGATCTAATCTGTGGCCGCACTTCCTTGCTGCAATCACCAATTGCTAGTAAGTATGAAATATTCTATTGTATTGTCAATCGTGGGTGGAAGAAATCTTTTACTCAAGCTCACCTCTACAAGTCTGGTGCAGTTGGAGGCTGCTTTGTTCTTTCTTCTCCTTTGCTTAGCTTACTGTAAGCACCTAATCTCTTACCTAAAACCCATGGGACCAGACAAGCTTGGGAACTGACTATTTATTAGATTTTTTAAAGGTTCACATATAATATATTATGTCACCTCACCAGCAGGGGCTGGGGCAGTACCCTGTATTAAACACATTAATATTTTTGTAGCAAATCACATGATTGATGATTATTCCTGCTAAGAGATTACTAGACTATATACAGTCTTGCAGCAGTCCACTGGGGCAGGCTGTGCTGCCAATGCCAAGTAAGTCACCGAAGAAGTTAGTATGTTGAGTGTAGATGTTGTCATAACAGACAGGGGACTGGGAATCTGCAGTGTTCTCATTTGAAAGAGTAAGTGCATTTTTCCTAGGGTCCCAGCATCCATTATCACCAGGAGAATCTCTATTCTAACAAAAGAGCACCTTTTTCTTTTTCAATTACAGTTTACATTCAATATTGTTTTGTGTTAGTTCCAGGTGTACAGCATAGTGGTTAGACAATCATACACTTTACACAGTGTTCTCCCGGATGCTTCCAGTACCCACCTGGTACCATCCACAGTTATTACGGTATTATTGACTCTATTCCCTAGGCTGTACTTTACAACCCTGTGACTATTCTGTAACTACCAGTTTGTACTTCTTAATCCCTTCACCTTTTCACCCAGCCCCAGTCCCCCTACCCTCTGGCTATCATCAGTCTGTTCTCTGTACCTGTGAGTCTGTGTTTCTATTTTGTTTATTTTACATAAGAGCATCGTTAATACCATCTCGAATGCCGTTACGTGCCTGACTCGGAGAACGATGAAAGAGCCGTCCTTCATGCCCAGGGCCAGCTGGGCCCCCTCGGGGCTGAAAGCCACACTGCGAACCGCTTCCTCCATGTTGCAGCGGGCAATCAGGGCGTGGTCCGCCAGGCTCCACAGCCTATGACAAGAACAAAGTCAGAAACCAAACAAAGCCAACTTCTCAGCGTCAGGTCCGAGGCGGGAAGGCCTGCTGGCCACAGGGTGACACCAGGAACGATTAGGTCGCTTCACACCAGTGCCCTTCCTCTCGGCGTGTCTGGGAAGCAGGGATGGGGTTTTGTCTACGTTGGGGTCACTTCCCCCATTAGAAATACCCAGCAAGAAACAGAAAATGAGATAACATTTCCAAAGATTCTGATGTTCACAGAAAAGGAAATTTTAATCACTATATTCACACAAAATCTTGCTTTTCTCTTTGGAAGTTAAAAATTGTTCCTTACTTATATCAGTGTTTATTAATAACTCTTATAGGATAAGAAGCACTACCAGATGCTATTATTGTTAGGTGTTTGTTTTTTTTTAGCACCCTTCTAGTAACTGCGTTACTTAAACACATACAGATTGAAATCCACATTCCATGTGTTGGCCTCCCAGAAAGAAAACACAGCTGAGATGGGGAAGAGCCAGTGATACCCCCGCCCGAGAAGTTCCAAAGTCAGCTGTCCACAGCCATACGCTGTCTCCCCTCAGGAGCTCCCGGGCGCCCTACTGCTGACAGGCCCACTCGAGGTTGTGGCAGGTACCCCACAGTGCCCCTGGCTGACACGCACAGCACTGCTGGAGAAACGGGGTCCAGTGCAGCTAACTCACGGTCTCCACCAGCTCCAGGAACACCTATTCCAGGCATCTCAAACTGAGTAAACAGGAACTAAATCTTTGAAGCTATAAATGAGGGTTTACATGTGAGTTGCAATTGTGGTATTTCACTTCTCCCTGTTAGTACTTTTCATTTATTTTATAACATGTTTTTATTGATATTCTAGAGAAAGAGAGGAAGGGAGATAGAGATAGAAACATCAACCTGAGAGAAACATCAATCGGCTGCCTCCTGCACACCCTCTACTGGGGATCGAGCCTGCAACCTGGGCATGTGCCCTGACTGGGGATGGAACCGGGACCTCTCAGTCCATGGGACAATGCTCAATCCACTGAGCCACACTGGCCAGGCCCTATTAGTATTTTAAGACAGTCTTCTCTTAACACAAACATCTGCTCGGCAGACCGACAACCTAGAGTTCTGCCACAGAGGCAAGGATAAGTCACAAGTTGTCGAGTGTCTCTAACGCATCAGGAGGGATGGGGCAAGCTCCTTGCAATAGAGAGTTGCACAATGGATAGTTTACCGATCCCTTAGGCAGCTTGCACTGTTCAGTCTGAACACCTTGTCCATTATTCATAATCTCATGCTGTTTTTAGCCATGTACTATTTTCAGCAATGTAAGCTTTGCTTCACCATCACCCCTCAGTAAAGTCACTCGGCCACTCTTTCTCAAAAAACTATGACTTATACCTTTTCTAAATATCCATACTTCTGTAAATTTACATTTAAAATTTTAGCCAAATTAATGGTTAAAAAGAATAAGACAAATTCTGGCCATCAGGGCTCCTCAGGGAAGTTTGCAATTCTGAGACTCAACACAGTTATCAAAATACAAAAGCCAAGGATTTTCTTGAAATCGTTTCCACCTGGATGGGCACGAATCACATTTCTCAGGTGTTTGAATAACTTGGTGGCATTGTTTTGGCTGTTGGGGGAGAGGTCACAGTGGTGGAAGGAAAAGGACGAGAGGAGGAGAACGTGAATGAAGACAAGTGTGAGGCAAATACACATTCATGTCACCTGAGGAGGCAACTGGAGCTGCCTTCACTGACTTTCAGATTGATGCTTGGTGCTTGGTAAAGACTAAAAAATTGGTTTGTTTTTAGATTATACTTTACTGATGAGTATACGATTATATCTTGATTAGATTCACAGACATACAGAATAAGGATGGGGGAGCAGTTTACAATGTTCTATTTTAGCTGTTAAAATCCAGAGGCGGTCATCAACCGACTGATTAATCAGACTCTTCCTCCCACCGCTGCTCAATCTTTTTCTGACCTGTTTGTTGTTAAGCACATTTAAAGCTTAATAATAAATATAAAAATACTGAAACCAGTGTACTAGTCTTCACCTCACACTTTTAAATGATATGTTCAGTCCTTTGACAGTCACAAATATTGGAAGCATGTTCATTTTGCTCATTTCATGCGACGTCATGCTCTCAAAGAAAGAGTAACACGTGATCCACAGCAAGACCGCTGAGGCCCCGTAAAACTGCGTATTTTCCCAGGAACCCTCACTTCCTTTGATTTGAGGACAATGTTCAAAATTTCATCTGAGAATTACAAAGAAATAATTATTTACTCATGTGCTGAAGACACCTTTGCGGATCGTGATGAATGACTGGGACTGAACTGTGAAACTGCTGTTTCATTCCCGGCAGAGGAGCGAAGGTCTGGGGGGAAATAAGCCACTAACACAGGTGCGTGTGCTGAGCGCTCAGAACCGGAAGCCAAGCTCACCAGTAGTATTTTCACTTGTAAGAACAATCCCATGACTTAAGATGGAACCAAACAAAGAAAACAAAATGCCAAGAACTCGACTGCTCTTGAGCTGTCTTCACATTCCATGTAGAAATTGTGTAGTTCTGCCCTGTGGTTTAGCCTTCTCCTAAGTAACAAGCAAATTTGGCCAAAATAAATCTGTCATTCCAAGGAAGTCAGTGAGGTGACAACAGCCACCGCTGCGGCCTCACCTGACAGAGCGGTCGTCGCTGCCTGTCACGGCCAGCGGCTTCTTGGGGTGCAGGGCCAGAGCCCAGAGCTCCCCCTCACAGTGGCCTTGCAGGATCAGCATGGGCTTGTCTCGTTCTCGCACAATCACTTCAAATATCTCACTGTCCTGGGTCCCTGCGAGAAGGCGGTCTGCTTTCCAGCACACGCTCCGGATGGAGAGGCCTGACAAAAACAGAGGAGTCAGATAAAGGCATCTCTTCACATCACTTACAAATAAAACACCTAAATTAAATACCCTTTCACTAGGATGACATCTAATGCAACACACCTTAAAAATTCTGGGAGTGGGGGATAAAATCCACTACCATTCCGTGTCATTCACCATTTCCTGACACATGCTGGTCGTTTCCCCCACCCCTTGTAATCTATTTTGCAAAAGGGTAATCGCTCTTTCCTGTCTGACTTGGAATAATTATCTGTTTTTACAGCCGGATATAGTTTTTAAACTACATCTTAAAATGAATATAAGAGGAGAAATCAGTCTTTATGAAAACCTAATCCTTTTTGAAATTATTTCCTTCTGACTTGCTATGGAAAAGTTACTAATCACTTCAATCTTTAGGATGTTAACACTGCATTAAAATTCTATGTGGCTGATACTACAGAATGGTAAATTATCCTATTAGGCGAGTTTAATATGTATTTGATCAGAACCCAGACGCATTCTGTGGGATAACAGATGCACCATGTCCCAGAAGTATGCAAATGAAACTCTAATTTCAGTCTCAAAATACCACCAAAGAGCAAACAATTGGTGGAATCTTCTCTAAAAGCACAGTGCTCCTCTGAAACCCGAACGTCCACCTACGTGGCATTGCCCTCCCTTGGCAGGTCTTCTTGCCCTGCCTGAGTTGTGATCTCTCGGACTTCTTGCAGCCTGTCTGTTCCTTACTGGGTTCATTATTTACTTACATGATGAATTCTCTCATGTCTGAATTAGAAATGTAGAAGCAATACCACTTTCATAACTACTTTGAATCAGGCAAGGCTGTGATAAGCGTTGAGGTTTGAGTTGCCTCACCAGTGAGCTTTGGGCCTTTGGCGTAGAAAGTACAGAAGTCAGAGCGCCTGGGCTTTAACCCTGTTCTGCACCTGACTAGTCACACACAGGAGAGTCCTCTCTCTCTGGGACCAGGGTTTCCCCATAAAATGTAGACTATAATTATGGGGACCATGTAATTTATCATCGAAAGTAAAGGGAGGTTCTAAAAATAATTAAATTTACATAATTTCTTGAAATGTTTTTTAACCAAAAAAGCAGTTTCATGATGCTGAAAGATTGATGTGTTAACTAGTGCTATTAAAAACATTTTAATGTAGCTCAGCTGGTGTGGCTCAGTGGCTTGAGTGTCCTCCCATGGACTGGGAGGTCCCAGTTCGATTCCTGGTCAGGGCACATGCCCAGGTTGTGGGCTCGATCCCCAGTGGGGGTGTGCAAGAGGCAGCCAATCGGTGTTTCTCTCTCACGTTGATGTTTCTATCTCTCTTTCCATTCCTAAGAAATCAATAAAACAATATTTTAAAAATACTTTAATATAAAACTCTAATAACACTTTATTACAAAATAAAAATGTCTAAGACAGAGGGATGAGTATCCAAAGCTCCGAGGATTTTTAGGGCCATAAAACTATTCTGTAGGAATAATTCTAGATACATGTTATTATACATGTGTCAAAATGCATAGACTATACGACACCAGCCCAGCCAGTGTGGCTCAGTGGATTGAGCATCATCCCATGGACTGAGAGGTCCCCGTTCGATTCCTGGTCAGGGCACATGCCTGGGTTGTGGGCTCGATCCCCAGGGGGGGGTGTACGGGAGGCAGCTATGTTTCTCTCTCACATCAATGCTTCTATTTCTCTCTCCCTTCTTCTCTCTCTAAAAAAATCAGTAAGAAGTATACAGTATTTTTTTAAAAAGAAGAATGTACAACCCAAGAGTGAACCCTAATGTGAACTACGTTGGCTTTGGGTGACAATGATGTGTCTGTCAATGCAGGTTCACCCGTTGTGACAAATGTACCACTCTGGTGGGAGATGTTGATAGCCAGGGAAACTGTATGTATATGGGGTAGGGGATATATGAGAAATCTTTGTACATTCCACTCAACTTTGCTGTGAACCTAACTGCTCTAAAAAAATTAAGTCTATTAAAAAAATCCAGGGCATTGCTAAACCAGATGGGATGCTGAGACGACAGAGGGTTAATTGGGGGTATATGAATACTCTAACTATAATCCTCATCTTAACTCACTGTAGTCTTGAAAAGATCAAATGAGATAATTTATTTATTTATGAAAAAGTAGTTTTTAAGGCACAAGGCTATTTTTACTTGAGATAATTCTCTTTATTCCTTGCTCTGAATTCATTGTTATGTGTCTTGAAATGGAAGGAGACAGCACACAGGCAGATTTATTATTCCTGCTGTCAGTAGGAAGTAGGAATATCTTGGCAACAGCTAGTTCAGGGTCAATCACTCAAAATCGTCCACTGCAGACATCACGATGGGCGTTCAGGGTGGGAAGGCCGGCTGTGTGGTGAAAGCAAGCGAGGGTGAGACAGCAGGCTGACGGGCAGGCGGCTCAGCTGTGGGGGACATGCTGCCTGGTCGCGACAACCCTTTGCCACTGTGCCTTTCTTGTCCTTATCTCTTTCCTATCCTTATCAGAGGGATAGTTACTAGTCACTACTTAACATATTCCTGTTTCCTCCCAGAGCAGTGGTGGATTTGTTGTCTCCCCAGCAGACCTTGAATCATCTATAATTTTATTATAGAAAAAAGGTAACACTGTTCTTCAGAGACACGAAGAGGGATATTAATTATATCTCAACATCAGCGAAAAACATCCAATAATTTACTTGTTTATTATTGTCCATTTTCTCTCTCCAATGTCTATGAAGACAAGCTTTCTCAGTTTTATACACTGCTAGATGCCCAGCACCTAGCACAGTGGCTGGCATGTAACAGATGCTCAATAAGAATTGAGCTGAATGGATAAAATGAAACATCAAAGAAACAAACATTTCTTGAATCCTTGGAGATATCAATAAATAAAAGACAATATCCTCATTCTCCACGAGAACATTCAAAGATGGAGGGAGATATTCATTCATTTATCCAAACATTTTTGATTGAGCACCTACTACATGCCCAAGATGGGAGCTCAAACAGTGAATGAACCAGACCCACGCCCTAATGGGGTTTACATTCTAAGGAGAAGCCAGACATTTCTAAGCAGATATCTACACACCAAAACCAACTAAAATGATATATATGAAATTCCAGTTCAAGATGGTGACATAGGAGGATCCTGAACTCACTTCCTCCCATGGACAACCCTAATTTACAGCTACGTATGGCAAATGGTAACAGACCTAAAGGGACAAATAGACATCATACAATATAGGAATTTATAACCTCACTTATATCAATGGATAGATCATCCATACAGAAAATCAATACAGAAACATTGGCCTTAAAGAAGACATTACACCAGATGGACTTAACAGACATTTAGAGAACATTCCATTCAAAAGTAATAGACTAGCCCGGCTGGTGTAGCTCAGTGATTGAGCATTGACCCATGCACCAAAAGGTCGCTGGTTCAATTCCCAGTCAGGGCACATGCCCAGGTTGTGGGCCTGATCCCCAGTGGGGGACATGCAGGAGGCAGCCAATCGATGTTCTCTCTCATCGATGTTTCTATCTCTCTCTCCCACTCCCTTCCTTTCTCTCTCAAATCAATAAAGAAAAAAAAGCAACAGAATACACATTCTTCACAAGCTCACATGAAACATTCTCCAGGATAGATCATATGTTATGCCACAAAACAAGTCTTAATAAATTTAAGATTGAAATATCAAGCATTTTTTCCAACCACAATGGTGTGAAACTAGAAAACAATTATAAGAAGAAAACTGGAAAACTCACATATATGTGGAGATAAATAACATTCTACTAAATAAAACAATGGGTCAAAAAATTACAAAGAGATCTTGAGATAAATGAAAATGGAAATACAACATACCAAAACTTATGGAATGCAGCAAAAGAAGCTCTAAGAGGGAAGTTCATAGCAATAAAAACCTACATTAAAAATAAGAACGATCTCAAATAAACAACCTAAATTTATACCTCAAAGAACTAGAAAAAGAACAAACTAAGCCCAAAGTTAGTAGAAGAAATAAAATAACAAATATCAAAGTCAAAATAAATTATAAGAGACTCAAGAGACAATAGAAAAAATTAATGAAACTAAGACCTGTTTTTTTTTAAGATAAGCAAAACAGACAACCCTTTAGCTAGACTCACACAGAAAAAAAGAGGACTCAAATAACATCAGAAAGGAAAAAGATATTCCCACAGAAGTACAAAGGACTATAAAGACTGCTATGATGGTTATATGCCCATAAACTGGACAATCTAGAATAAATGGATATAAGACTTTCAAGACTTAATCATGAAGAAACAGAAAATAAGAACAGACCAATAACAAGTAAGGACATTGAATCAATAATCAAAAACCTCCCAAAAGTCCTGGCTCAGCAGTTAGCATGACAGCCTGCAGACCAAAGCGTTGCAGGTTGGTTGTAGGGTATGTAGCTGGGTTGCAGGTTCTAGCCCCAGCCCCGGTCAGGGTGGTGCAGGAGGCAACCAATAGATGTGTCTCTCTCACATTGATGTCTCTCTCTCTCTCCCCCGCTCCTCCCTCTCTCCCTCCCTTCTACTCTATCTAAAAAAAAAATCAATGGAAAAATATCCTCTGGTGAGGATTAACAACAACAAAATAAACCTTCCAACAAAGAAAATCCCATACCAGATGACTTCACAAGTCAATTTTACCAAACATTTAAAGAAAAATTAATTAACTAATCAATCAATCCTTCTGAACCTCCTCTAAAAAATACCAGAGGAGGAAACACTTCTAAATTCATTTTAGGAGGCCAGAATTATCCTAATACCAAAACCACACAAAGACACTACAAAAAAAGAAAATAACAGTCCAATATCCCTGATGTACATAAATGCAAAAATCCTCAACTAAATATTAGCAAACCCAAATCAACAACACACTAAGAGGATTTTATACGATGATCAAGTGGCATTAATTTTAGGGATACAAGGATGGTTGAACATTTGCAAATTAATCAATGTTATACATACACCACATTAACCAAATGAAGGATAAAAATCATATGATCATCTCAATAAATGCAGAAAAAACATTTGTCTAAATTAACAACCATTCATGATTTAAAAAACTCTCAAAAAAGTGGGTATTGAGGGAATGTACCTCAACACAATAAAGGTCATATATGACAAGCCCACAGTTAATATCATACTCAGTGTTAAAATGCTGACAGCTTTTCCTCTAAGATCAGGAACAAAACAAGGATGCATATTGTCACCACTTTTATTCAACATAGTATTGGAAGTCTTACCCAAAGCAGTTAGGCAAAGGAAGGAAGGAAGGAAGGAAGGAAGGAAGGAAGGAAGGAAGGAAGGAAGGAAGGAAGGAAGGAAAAGCATGCAAATCAGAATAAAGAACTAACACTGTCTTTATTTGTGGATAACATATTTATGTAGAAAACCCTAAAGACTCCACCCAAAAACTGTTAGAACGAATAAATGAATTTAATGAAGTTTTAGGATAAAAAATTAAAATATAAAAATAAATTGCATTTCTATACACTAATTATGATCAGAAAGAAAACTTAAAAAATAATCCCATTACAATTGCATCAAAAAAATAAAATAGCTATTTTATTAAAAAAAAATTTAACCAAGGAAGTGAAAGACCTGTACACTGAAAACTATAAGACACTGATGAAAGAAATTGAAGAAGACAAAGATAAATAAAAAGATATTCTATGTTCATGGGTTGGAAGAATTAACATTGTTAAAATGTTCATACTACCCAAAGCAGTCTACAGATACAATACAATTCCTATCAAAATTCCAATGGCATTTTTCACAAAAATGGAACAAACAATCCTAAAATTTATATGGAACCACAGAAGACCCTGAATAGCCAAAGCAACCTTGAGAAGGAAGAACAAAGCTGGAGGCATCACACTTCCTGATTTCAAATTATATTACAAAGCTCTAGTTATCAAAACAGTATGCTACTGGCATAAAAACAGACACATAGATCAGTGGAACAGAATAAAGAGCCCAGAAATAAACCCACACATATATGGTCACGTAATTTATGACAAAGAAGCCAAGAATATACAAGGAGGAAAAGATAGCCTCTTCAATAAATGGTTCTGGGAAAATGGACAGCCACATGCAAAAGTATGAAACTGGACCCACTATCTTATACCATACACAAAAGTTAACTCAAAATAAATGAAAAACTTGAACATAAGACCTCAAACCACAAAACTCTTAGAAGGAGACATAAGTGGTAAGCTCCTTGACATCAGTCTTGGTGATGATTTTTTGAAGCTGACACCAAAAGCAAAGACAACTAAAGCAAAAATAAACAATGGAACTACATCGAACTAAAAAGCTTCTGCACAGCAAAAGAAACCATCAACAAAATGAAAAGTCAACCTACTGAATGGAAGAAAATATTTGCAAACCATATATTTGATAAGAGATTAATATCCAAAGTATATAAAGAACTCATACAACTCAATAGCAAAAGAACAATCTGATTTAAAAATGAGCAGAGAATCTGATAGACATTTTTCCAAAGAAGACATACAGATGACCAAAAGGTACATGAAAAGGTGTTCAACATCACTAATCATCAGAGAAATGCAAATCAAAACTACAATGAGATATCGCATCACTCTTATTACAATGGCTATGATCAAAAAGATAAGAGATAAGTGTTCATGAGGATGTGGAGAAAAGGGAACCCTCGTGTGCTATTGGTGAGAATGTAAACTGGTGCAGTCACTATCAAAAACACTATGGAAGTGCCTCAAAAATTAAAGAACTACCATATGATCCAACAATTCCACATCTGGATATTTACCCAAAGAAAACAAAAACACTAACTCAAAAAGATATCCACACTCCCACATTCATTGCAACTTACTTAACTTACAACAGCCAAGACATGGAAACAACCTAAGTGCCTATCAGTGGATGAAGGGATTTTTAAAATCTGATACGCACACACAAGCACGCGTGCATGCACATATACATGCACACATTGAACTATTATTCAGCCATTAAAAAAGGGGAAATCCTGCCATTTGGGACAACATGGATGGACCTTAGCATTATGCTAAGTGAAATAAATCAGGCAGAGAAAGACAAACATCCTATAATCTCACTTATATGTGGAATCTAAAAATAAAACTAAAAAATCCAAACTCATAGATACAGAGAACAAGACTGGTGGTTGCCAGACGTGGGGGTGGGGTGGGAGTGAATGGTTAGCAAAATGGAAGAAAGTGGTCAAAGGTATAAACTTCTGGTTATAAATAAATAACTCAAGGGGATTTACTGTACAGCACGGTGACTACAGTTAATAATACTATAATGAATATTTGAAAGTTATTAAAAGAGTCGATCTTAAAAGTTCTCATCACAAGAAAAAAAAATTGTAACTATGCTTGGTGATAGATGTTAACTAGACTTCTTGTGGTGACCACTTCACAGTATACACATATATCAAGTCATTATGCTGTACACCTAAAGCTAATGTCATATGTCAATTATATCTCAATAAAGATGATATATACACACATATACAGATATATACATATTATATATACACATATATACAGATATATACATATTATATAGCTCAGCAATGTGTTATATATTTTAACTGTTATCAACATATTCAAACCACAGTGGAATTGCCATTGACTGTCTTCAAACTGCCCGCAGGCCTGGCACCGCAGCCCCACAGTAGGCACGAGCATGCCACGTCTCCCGTGGCCTCCCACAGCGTGTCCAGCCGCCAGGCTAACTGGCTTGAAAACCACAATTTCTCCCAAAAATCTGGCATTGTCTTTGGTCCAGTATACAGACATTTAATCTTCCCATTACCCTCACTATTTTTTACCATCATATTTTGGGGAACAGATTCAGAAAGGTACAAGAATATTATAACAAACAACCTACCACCTGGAATTGACAAATGTTAACATTTAAAAAATATCTGCTTTGTCTTTCTTTTTTAAAAAGAGATTTAGAAACAAAGAACCTTCCCACTCAGCCCAGCCCAAGGAGCAGTGAGGTCCCACAGCAGCATCTCTGGACTGTGTCCGGAGCTCGCGGATGCCTTGGAGAAGCCTCGGGCCTGGCCAGGAGAGGGCCAGGACCAAGACCTGGAGATGCAGAGTTTGAGGATCCCACTCCTGCTTTTCCCTCAGCACCCCATAATCTGTTTTGCAGGAGATTTCATTTGAAAAAAGGGTTCTGTGTAAGGTAGAATTTACACATGGCAAAGGCAATGAAGTCAAATCGATATGGATGATCCCTGGCTAAATATGGGGAGGGAGAGAAGGACAGATAATGAGAGGAGCTGTTCTATTTTCACTGTTTACAACATAAACTTAATGAGCTGTGAACATTTTCTCTCAGAAACCAACTCAGGCTCTTCACAAACACTCAGTTCTTGGAGCAGACACACTGCATTTTGTCACATCAGACCGGTCAACCCCAGGGGTCCACCTATAAAGATAGACAGGACACAGCCATTCTCTCTTTCAAAATAACCACTTCAAGTGGGAATTACTTCCTGCAGACACCTCAGTGGGTAGAGAACTGGATTCAAGTTTCCGAATCACGTTCTGTTTTCATCATTTCTGAAGCCAGCTGCTGTTCTGCATGCAAGAGTGACCGAGAGAACAGCACGGTCTCCTCTGGGCACGTTCTGGCGACACCCTGGTGAGTGGCAGGTCCCTGACAAGATTCTGACAGCATTTCCCTTCTCTGTCTATCCACCCAGCTTGGTTTCACTTCTCTGACACCAATGCAGAGAACAATAATGTAATCATGCTCTCCGAGCCAGGCTGGCCGAGGTGGCCACTGCATTGGGAAATAATTAAGCTGTCTTTGCTCCTTTATCTTCTGCTCTGGGAGTCAGAAAAATATAAGGTAATATTTGGAATATGGTTAGAAATCCACCAGTAGCGAAAAACGAGCCAGGAAGAACCATTTGAATTGTTAAAAAAACACAGAAAGGCTCTTTTGTTCTGGAAAGGTGCATGCTTCAGAGACTTTTGTCAGTATGAACTGAAGGCATTTTGCAGAATTTGTAAGGTGTCCACATCTTGGACACCGTGGCCGTCTCTGCCACTCCTCTGAGAAGTGTGGGGCTTCGGCCTGTGCTTGGTGCAGACTGCCAGCAGACGGCAGTAGAGAGCAACCAGCCACTGAAAAACCCTCTGAGACCAAATTCTCACCAGCCTTTTGCCTGGTTTTACATTCAGTTCAGAGAGTGGGAAATAGCACCCTTCCAATCCTCCCTGCGACGGTCCTGAAACCCAGGCACCAGGAGATCTAGTCCATGAATATCATGAATATTAACACAGACCTAAAGGATATTGCTTATTTTCCACTAGTTCATTGACTAGGTAAATACACAGACTGGATTTATATCCCAGCCCCCCCCCCCCAGCTGTGTGACATGGAAAGCTGTTTAGTCTTTCAAATCTGCAGTTTCCTCATCTGTAGAGAGACTATTAGCGCTCATACTTCATAGCGTTGTTGTGAGGAGTCCATGCAATACTATAATTCAAAAACGTCACCTAGTATTGGGCACTTAGGAAATTAACCAAAAACTATAGGTCATTATTTTAACCCAGAGGTTTCTGTGCTTTGTTGGGGTCTTTTTATTAGGTTCACATCTCAGTGGAGCACAATTTGCTGTATGTGAGGTCAGATTCTGGCCCTGGGAAGGGTGGGCTCCGGGAGCTACGAAGAAATTGCTGCATGTGCTTCCTCGTGTCACAACATACTTCTCTGTTGTCATGCTGACGTGCGAGCACTGCAGACTCTCGGAGGAAAGGCTATGGTCCAACGCACACACACAGAACAAACTATTATGGGAACAGAATGGCCTTTCCCCCAATTATCTGGCCCAAGAAGGGAAGACCGGCAGCAGGAAGGGAGTCAGTACTTACTCATGATCTTAAATCTGGTGCTCGTAGGTCGGGCATGTGGTAAAAGACCAAGAGCAGCTGCCCCACCCCTTACTGTGCCTCAGATGCTACATGAAAAGTATTTTAAAAATACAGATGCCTAGACCCCACCCAGCAATTCCTCTCAGTGGGTCTGGAGGAACCTCAGCTTCCCAGGGCTGAGAACCACTACCAAGCTGCCTCCCAGCCAGTGTGTTCTCAGACTTTGGTATTACTGTTGAAAATTCTGATTGCCAGGCTTCGTCACCAGGTGATTCTACTGCAGTGATTCTCCTGCCACAGGAAAACTCCAGCCTGATGCATTAGAAAGCCCACAGCCTGAGGAGCAGCCAAAGAGAAGCTGATCTGAGCCTAACAAGCAAGCCCTACAAATGGGCACGGACACCCTCACTGACATTACTCAGCCCAGAGTCCAGAGCTCTACGCACATGCCTGGGAATGATAATAACTCAGGAGGAGCCCCGTGGACAGCCCAAGGCCCTAGGTGGGGCCAGCAAATACCTGTTTAAATAAAGGGGGAAATTACAGAATAGAAACTTACAGCATTTGCCCAAAGCCCCACAGTGAAAACAGTATACTGAAAATCTATACAGAAGAGACAAAAGGATGACAGATACCCTTGCAGATAATTCCTATGAGGAAGAACCTATAATTCTAGAAAGCGAACTGAAATCTACCCTGAATGTACTGGGAAGAAAAAAGTCACCAGGGGTAAACAGGAAGCTGTTAGAATTATTTCAAGCCACAGAGATGGAATCCATCAAAACCTAACAAGAATATGTCAACAAATATGGAAAACAGAACAATGGCCTACGGACTGGAAAGGTTCAACATACATCCCAACCTTCAAGAAAGAGATGCCGAGGAGTGCAGTAAATAGAGGACCATTGCTCTGATTTCCCACCAAGTAAAGTGATGCTCAAGGTGAGGCAGCAAAGGCAACACCTCACATGGACCCAGAAATGCAGATGCTCAAGCTGGATTCCGAAAACGAAGAGGCACTCGAGACCTAACTGTGAACATTTGGTGATACTAGAGTTCTCCAAAGAATTTCAGAAGGTTAGTCTATGTTTTATAGACTATAAACCTGAGACTGTGTGGATCATGAAAAGCTGTGGGTTGTTTGAAAGCAATGGGTGTGTGTCTCAGCATTTGACTGTCCTGATGTGTAACCTACACTGTGGACAGGAAGCCACTGTCAGGACAGAACACAGAGAGACTGAATGGTTTCCTCTAGGCAAAGGTGTCAGACAAGGGTGCATTTTATCTCCCTATTGTTTAATCTGTACACAGAACATATTCAAAACACCAGGCTAGGCTCAGAGGAAGGAGGAGTGAAAATTCATGAAAGAAATATCAATAGCTTAAGATACGCAGATGACACCATCTCACTGAAAGAAAGTAGCAATGATTTGAAATAACTTCTGATGAAACTGAAAGAAGAAACTGCCAAAGGAGGACTGCATTTGGAGGTCAAGAAGACAAAAAGCATGACTACAGAGGAGATGCACAACTTTAACACAATGAAGACACTGAAATCGTTAAAGATTTTGCTCACCTTGACCCAGTCATCAAATCGAGACTGCAGCCAAGAAATCCAGAGAAGGCTGAGACTCAGATGGGCAGCAATGGAAGAATTAGGAAAGATCACCAAGAGCAAAGCTGTGTCATTAGAGACCAAGGCTACGACCATTCGTATTCCCGATTACTATGTAATGATGTGAAAGTTGTACAATGAAGAAGGCTGATAGGAAAAAATTAATTCGTTTGCAGTATAGTCTTGGAGGGGAGCTCTACAGATACCCTGGACTGCCAGAAAGATGAACAGGTGAGGCTCAGAGCAAACTAATCCTGAAACATCGCTGGAGGCAAAGATGACAACACTGAAGCTGTCCTACTTTGGGGACATCACGAGAAGACAGAAGCCCTAGGCATGAGTCTCCAGGAGCTGAGCAGGGCTGTCCAGAAAAGGATGTTGTGGACGTCACTCCTTCACAGGGTCATCAAGAATTGGAGCTGACTCAATGGCACCAAACACACATAATGAGGAAATTACAGCATAGAATGTTTAGATTATTTGCCCAAAGTCCCAGAATGAGCAATTGACAGAGATAAAACGAGAATTCAAGCAGTGCAAGTCCAGAATGGACTCTCTTCCCACAGAGTTATTCCTTTCTCTGTGGATGTGCACCCAGGACATAGTACCAGAGATTTAACAAGACAAGGTGATGGCTTTCTTCTGTAAACCTAACCTTACTAAAGATGCAGTACCGAGGAGCCCCTTGGTAAAGAAGTAAAAAGTAATAAAAGAGTGAGAGCAAGAGATTTCACTCAGGCAAAGAGGGAAGATCAGGAGAGGATGTGGAGAAAACAGCAGGGACCTCTGAACCCCCATCCCCTTGCCTCCCCGCATTAAAGACGTAGCTGAGGCTACCTAGAGACTCTGGAGGTGGGCAGATCTTGTGCCCTGGGAGCAGCCCTGGGGCTGTTGGAGGATGACAGGAGGTCCTGTATGCAGGCCTAGCACGATGGTTGCCACAGAGCCAGCATTCAGTACTGGGGCTGCTGCAGGAGAGATGCAGGTCTCTCCACAGGCTAGGCAGGGGCTGGTCCTTAACTGGGATGCAGGTCACCTGCAGCACGAAGTGCCCACGGCCTGCTGCTCCTGTTTAAAAAGGTCTCTGCCTGAGAATTTCTAGCAGAAGTTGTAGGGAAAGTTACTCTCTACAAAATCTGGGCTACTTCAGAGTCCTTAGGATCCCAAATCCTATAGTCACAGAAACTCTGAAGGATCCACACAGCCTAATGGGACCTCAGAAGATAGAAACACACCAGCAGAGAGGCTGCGTCCCACCCCGGGGAAGGGCCACCCAGGCTGGTTTTTATGTGAGGCAGCTGGGGAAGGGCAATTACTATCAGAACAAACCAGACAGTCAGCCTCTGCTTTTCTGACACTACATTCCACACCACCAAGTGTGAACAAACACCACCACATGCGTCCCCTCCAGGGACACCTCGCCATCTCCAGCACCCATGCGTCCTCTTCGGATGCACCTCCACTTTCCCGGCACAACAGTGATGAAGGAGGCATGGCCCAAAGGACAATGGTGGACAGACAGGGAGACAGGTGATAGAGGCAAGTCATGAAGCCACCCAAGAGACCAGAAGAACAATCGATGTGCTTGCTTTGTCTGTTGGAAACAAGGCAGTTCTCAGATTGGAGAGTTGCTCCTTTGAATGTTCTAGACCAGGGTTTCTCAGTCACAGAGACCGGTGGAGATCTGACCATGACACTCACCTCCCTAACACTTTCTATGAACTACTATTGCTGGTTCTTGGGAGTCAAGCTTGAACACAGTAGGTTGACACAATGAAGAAGAGGCTGCTAGGCCATCCTAAAAACTTTGACTCTTTTTCTGAGGAAAATCGAAACCACTGCAAGGTTTTGAGTAAAGGAATAATGTGATCTGGCTAATAAATTTCGAGCAATCCCTCTGGCTGCTATTCTGAGAATGATGGTTGAAGCAAGGGCATAAGTTATAAAGCAACAGCAGTATCTCAGTGAAAGATGGTGGTTCAGACCAGTGGGTGGGCTGCCGACATGCTGAGAAGTCTAAGAAGGGGTGTCTTGAATCTTGGCGACTTCAGCCTCCTAAATTTTGCTCAGCACTGAGGGAACGCTGCTTCACCTAACGCAAGATATATCCGGATATGGAGTTTATAGTCATTATACACAGCAACAATCCAACAAGTATGTGTTGGAAATTAAAATAAACACACACAAGACGCCAATAAAATGCCCGAAGCATGCTTTTTAGTTTGTGGGCACATATCTAACACTTAGTAGATGCTTAATAAATGTATATTGAATGGATAAATAAATGGATAATACATCTTATACTGTATGAATAATTACTGTATTCCTTTAGACATAATCATTTGCAGCCACTAATTCAAAGTATTTTATCACCACAGACGCAATTTATTTTAGTTGACTTGCTTTAAGAATTAGTTTTGGCTTCTCTTGCCACCACTATAAGTCATTTAAGCTTCATTATTTTACCCAGATCATAAATTTGTCTTAAAAATGACCAGGCTCACCCTGGCTGGTTTGGCTCAGCGGTTAGAGCGTCGGCCTGCAGTCCAGAGAGACCCGGGTTCGGTTCCCGCTAGCGGCACGTACCTCGGTTGCAGTTTGTCCCCCTGGCCCTGGTTGGTTGTGCGGGAGGCAGCCACTCGATGTGTCCCTTTCATGTCGATGTTTTCCTCTCTCTCTCTCTTCCTCTCTCTCCCTCCCACTCTATCTGAACAAAAAATGGAAAAATGTCCTCGGGTGAGGAAAAAAAAAAATGACCAGGCTCAGAATGCACTGTTATTAAGTTTGCTGTGAGATTTGAGTTAGATCCCTAATCCTACATTAGCTCAATACCAATGACCCTGAGCCTCATTCTACTCATCTACAAGAGACATCCAATGTCTCTCCCAGCTTGAAAATTCCAGAATTTGATAGTTACTAAAAATGTATTGGAAGTCCACCAGACCTTTATTTGACATTCTTTGGAGTCAAGTGCATTTGGGAGTTCAGAAAATTTTTAATTTTGGGCTCATGCAATACATCCAATGGAGTCTAGGGCAGCACCTTTAAATATTTCTGCAATGAATTGTATGAATATTCATATATATGAAGACAATAAACAGCTTCATATAAGTTCATGTCAGGTTTTGCAGCTAAATTAGTTATAAAAATATTTTGAAAAAAATTAAGTGGAACCCTTACTTTACACCATATACAAAAATTAACTCAAAATGAATCAAAGACCTAAATATAACAGCTAAAATTATAAAAACACTTATAAGAAAATGCAGGGGGAAAGCTTTATGATACTGTATTTGACAATGATCTTGGATATGACACTAAAAGCACAGGTAACAAAAGAGAAAAAATACTTATATTGGACTATATCAAAATTAAAAACTTTTGTGCAACACTGGACACGTCAACAGAATAAGAGGGCAAACTATGGAATGAGGAAATATTTGCAAATCATATACTTATAAGAAGCTAAAATCCAGAATATATAAAGAACTCTTACAGCTCAACAACAAAAGGACAAAATGGATTTTAAAATGAGCAAAGGACTTAAATAGAAATTTCTCTAAAGATAATATAAATGGCCAACAGCGTATAAAAAATGCTCAACATCACTAATCATTGCGGAAACGCAAATCAAAACCAAAATGAGATGCCACCTCATACCTATTAGAATATCTATTATCAAAAAAATAAATGGGGAGAAAGGGGGAACATCTATAATACTTTCAACATTAAAAGTAAGTGTTGGCAAAGATGTGGAGAAACTGGAACTCTTGTGTACTGTTTATAGGGATGTAAATGGTACAGCTGCTATGGAGAACAGCATGGCAGTTCCTCAAAAAGAGAAATGCTGCCCTGGCCAGTGTGGCTCAGTGCTTAGAGTGTCGGCCTCCCCACCAAAGGGTTGTTGGTTCGATTCCCAGTCAAGGGAACATACCTGGGTTGCAAGTTCGATCCCCTGGCTCTGGTCAGGGCACATGAGGGAGGCAACCAATCCATGTGTCTCTCTCACATAGACGTTTCTTTCTCTCTCTCTCCTTCCCCTTCCCTCCCTCCCTTCCACTTTCTCTAAAGATCAATGAAAAAATATCCTCAGGTGAGGATTAACAACAATAAGAGAGAGATAGAGATAGAGATAGAGATAGAGAGATAGAGAGATAAAGAGAGAGAGAGAGAGAGAGAGAGAGAGAGAGAGAGAGAGAGAGAGAGAGAGAGGGAAATTCCAAATGATTCAATAATTCCACTTCTGGATATATATCCAAAGGAATTTAAATCAGTCTCAAAGAGATATTCGTACACTCATTCATTGAAGCATTATTCACAATAGCCCAAAGGTAGAACAACCCAAACATACATCAACAGATGAACAAACAAAATGATATATACATTGGAATACTATTCAACCATGAAAACAAAGAAAATTCTGACATATGCTACAACGTGGAAAAACCTTGAAGACATTATGCTAAGAGAAACAAGCCAGTCACAAAAGAGCACATACTGTATAATTCCACTGACATGAGGTTCCTGAAACTGGCGGATTCGGAGACAGAGAGTAGAATGGTGGCTGCCTACAAGAAGCTCACGCTCGTAACGTCTGCTAATGTGATCGTTATTACTATAAAGTCATTTCTTAAAAATAATTTCTTGGTCTTGTTTTTCCTATCACTTATTTACTTGTTTATTTATTTTCAGAGGCTGTGTGCAGTCACATTTAGGGTCACCAACGTGTCCAGAACTTCCCCCTTTCTATCAGTGAAAGTCCCATTTCCCAGGATACCGCTCAGTCGTTTTAACGTTATGTTTCTCTTTGCAGCGGGACCATTGCTAGTACATGCAGATACCTTTGTGCAGATGAAAAAAAAAGGGGTATCCATCTATTTTTAACATACTTCTGATCTTGTATTTGATATATTTATGTAAATTGTCTTAAGTCCTTTGTGGAATAAGATGGGTACAGAAAAACAAACATAACCTTACATTTAACACTCGCAGAGTTATCGTTAAGTATTAATACATGTGTTACCTTTGTATCCTTGCTCTGTCTCCCTGAGATCAATTTTGGTTATTGGTTTGAAATCAGTATCCCACAGTCGTATACACCCATCACGTCCACCGGTGGCAAAGCCTTCTTCACAAGCATACATGCTGAAGATTCCAGCCTGTGAATTAAGGCAGATAATGCTCAATGCTGCCATCATTCTAAATCGTCATTGTGGTTGGGTCTTGATGATTAAAAAACAAAACAAAAATAAAAGCAAATCCCTTGTTCTCTATTGAAATCCTGACCAAAACCCAAGCAGCCATTTATAGTATCCTTTATTTTAGCTAGATTAAAAACTACTCATAATAACCACCAGAGCAAACTAGTTCCAGGAGCTCCTTTGCCATCACTAAACTGACGGCAGGTTGTAAAAAATGTATTCAGAATTCCTTGGTTAAACCAGATATGGAAATCACAAATTCCTTTACATGACAAGTGTGCATTATAAAGAAAAGATGTGCCCTGACTGGTCTGGCACAGTGGTTAGGGACAGCAGGGTCATGGGTTTGATTCCTGATCAAGGGCATGTATCTGGGCTGCGGGTTTGATCCCCGGCCCCAGCACCAGCACCAGCACCAGCCGGGGTCATGTGGGAGGCAACCAATTGATGTATCTCTCTCACATCGATGTTTCTCTCTCTCTCCCCCTCCTCCCACTCTCTCTAAAATTCAATGGAAAAATATCCTCGGGTGAGGATTAACCAAAAAAAAAAAAAAAAAAGGAGAAGAAAAAATGTGACAACTGATCATTAAAAAGAAAAGTAAGACAACAATGGAGGGGTTTAATATAAATTGCTGCCCAAGTAATCAAGTAGAGATACCCAGGCTAGGGATGTTAACACTTCCACATGTACAAATGCTTCTCAATGAACTAAGAAGCCTCCACCTGAGCCTAACTGAAAACATAAGTTACAGTGGCATTAGCTTAAGCATCATGGAAGATGCTTTTCCACATCTGAAATAGTGTCATAATTTAAAGATGTTTGTCTACAGGAAAATATTTTATTTCGTCTGTTTAAAAGTGCTACAAGTGAATAATGTTGATACAAGATCCAGAGTAAAGAGAAATTAGGTTACCAAGGCAGCTGCTTCTGTGAATGAGGACACACACTGACCTCTTAATTGTTTGAAAAGCTGTTTCATGGTAATCAAAGCCAAGAAAATTGGCCTTGAACATACAAGACAATGAAAGAGCTAAAATTTTATAGCTCTTTTGCTAAGAGTTGCTTAAACTTTTCTTCCTATTGTGAATCACAGGGGATTAATTTGGAGGCAATAAGCAAAGGGCTGTCAAGTCTCCAGTCACATCATGCCACATTTCCATTTACTACAATAGGCTTTACCAGTCACATCATCTCCTTTTATCATCTGTGGACACAGCAATGCAAGCATTTTAATATATGTCAGACGAGGAGGGCGGTCCGAAGTAAAGTCTGCCCTGTTCTTACAGAGCAGGCCATCAAAAGAGAGTTTGTCAGTGGTTTCTGTTTGCATTTTAAGAGCTTGTGATGTGGACCTAGAGTGAGGGGAATCTACCTTATTGATCAATGTAAAAATGGTTACCTCCACCCTTGCTAATCAATGTAGGGGCCATGCAGCAGCAGTGACATCATCCCAGACGCACTGAGTGAGAGTCTGCACTTCAACAAGATCTCCAGGAGATCTGTAGACACTTTCAAGTTTGAGAAGTGCTGGTCCACAAGATGAGACTGATGATGAAATAGTTCTTCTGCGGAGCTAGTGCTGATGAGTAACAACACTAAGCAGCCAATCAAGAACTGAGGTGAAGGCTCATTAAAGTATGATGTTTTTGATATAGTTTTTAGGTGAACAAAAAAATGTGGGAAATCTTTCAGGCAAGTTTAGGGAGTGTTCAGCAGAGTTGGCTGATCCTAAAGCAATGGGGAAAAAAAACAGAGAGATTTGTGACCTTAACTTATTAAATAAATCATACCAAATTTCCACACTGGATACTTACACTATGTGCTCCTTGGATGGTGCGGACCAAGTTGAGCCCTTTCCAGACATAGATGTCCCCATTTAAAGCACCAGAGTAGGTGATGTCTTCTTTGGCACAGGCAAGGCAAAGGATGGTCTGAAGATCCCCTGTTTTGCCAAATATCCCTCTTTTTGCAGTCAGGGCATTTCCACATAGCGTCCAAAACTAGAAAGTAAGTGATAAAATGAATAGATGCAAATAGAGAGCATTGCAATGCATCGCATTATCAGTGCTTATTTGCTTACTTCTCAGTGCCTTCCATGATTTGCTGTAGCTGAACTAGGGACACGTCTGTAACTTGTTTCGCTGGGACAGCAGAGAACTGCAGAACAGTTTAGCCAACTAGCAGCATAAAAAAACTTCTATTTCAAAATGTTCCAAAATTCCAAAACTTTGCTAATTGTTTAATAGTCATTTAATATAAAAGGTCAATGTTCCCAGAGTTGCGATAAAGTGGAAGAATCGTCATGTTTTTGTTTGATTAACTTCTTGTCAAGTTATAGAACTAGTACTGGTTCACCAAAGGGAAGTTTAGAAATACAGAAAAGATGAAGAGGAAAACTGAAATTATCCACAGTCTCCTGTTAACACATTGATCTATATTCTAGGCATTTTTTGGTGTGTATAAATATATTTGGAAACCATTTCTTTCTAACTAAAAATGTTATAAATCTTCACTGTAAAAATGTTACTTAGAAATATGTTTTTAAATATAAGCTATATTTCCATATAGCCAAATAAATGACTAGGCTTTTCAGGTTTAGTGGTATAATTTATCATGTGGAAAACCAGAAGCATAAAGCTTGAGCTACTTCATAGAAGGCATCGGGGAGACTCCCATGCTTAGAGAAATTAAATATTTTGCTTTGACATCGTTGGTAAAAATATATGAAATGGTATAACTTTAGTGCCATGTACATGGTCCCTCACAGTTTATTGTGTCTCTTTACCCATTTATAGTTATTAAATCTTCTTAATACCCTGGAGAAGAGGCTAGCCCCCCGACAGGTGGTACCCTGCCCACTTGGAAGTGAGGACAGAACGCACACGTGGCTTGCTGAAGGAAAGGGTTCAAGTGAGGTCTATGTGACCAAATACTGAAGTCCTGATCTTTGCCTTTAGAACTTTAAATCTGATGAAGATACATATAAAACCAGAGACCATTGAAAGGGAGCATATTCAGACTACATAAAAGTGGCAAGAGAATTCAAAGAGAGGGCAGCGTGTTGGATTAACTGGGACGAGCAGGAGGAGGATTTGGATCAGTGGTGAGGAGGACATGGCCCTGGGGTGCAAATCGAGGTGACAGGAAAGGTGTGAGGAAAAATCAGTGACAACACTGCAAGAGAGGACACAATGGTGGTCCCCTGGGAGTAGCTGGGTGTCCCGGAAGCAGTTCTGGGACGGTCGCACCGCCAGGAGGGCCGGACCCAGACAGCTGTGGCGGAGGTGGCCCTCAGGGAGGATGAGAGACAGACGCGTAACCCTTTGAGACAATGTAGGAATCTTCTCTCATTAAAGAGGAAAGTGTCAACTTTGGTGATTCATTTCTCTAGGTATTGTTTTTATGAAAGTGTACATGGAAAACATAAAAAGATCTGAGAGAAGACAGGTATAAGCTTTGGTAAAACATTTAATATGTAAGTATTAACTTTGAACTTGAATGAACTATTAGACATAACTACATACATGCCAAAGAACTTGCTGTTCGTGGTGACCCTTAAGGCAGACACTTTTCTTTCTCATTATGTCTCCCCAGGCATGGAGATTAAGAGGAGAGTATTTATTCTGTAAATTATTTTCCTGTTAATGTGAGGTGTGCACTCTGGCCTGAGCTACTGAAATATTTCTGAATGGACCACTTCAAAAAACAGAGACCATTATCCTCAGACACAAAGGGTTTCTGATAAAATCACCCAGTCAGATGGTATCATGTCACCTTAAACATTCCAAATAATCAAATGATTATCTAAAAAGGCACATATAAATGTAATGCCAGGATAGGTATGAGATTTGCTCCAGAAAACGGCAAATCTTTGATACATTATCTCTTCTTGAGAAGCACCTCCTGTTTGGAAAACAGGGACAGTTTAGGGTAACAACACATCATTAAACCCACATCAAACGAAGACTCATCGTCTACCTTCTCCGATCTCCATTCACAGATTAAAATGCAAATTCTGTCGGAACTGGCAGTTCCCTTGGAGTTCGTCTGGCCCAGGTAATCTCCAAGGTCCCTCTGTCTGTGACTAGAGGCTGGAGGAGGATCAACAACATCCACCAACCTGGGAAGCTCACGAGCTATAAAACCAACCAAGCGGACACTGCTCAACTGCCACTGTCTTTCAAGCATTCGTTTCAGATCACTATAATTTGCCTGTTTGCAAAACCAGAAAGGGTTTCACTATAGCTACAAAAATTTCACGTAACACTATTTTCTTGGCGTGCATCAAAGGTTTGGCATTCACCTTGTGCCTGGAATCGTTCATTTGTGTTAGGCGGTATCTGGGGAAAAGGGTGGGGATCCTAGAATTGCATGGAGAAAATATAGTGAAAATAATTGGTTGATGTCTGTTGAAATCTGACGTGGATTTCTTTCAAAGCAAATGAATAAAAAATGGCTGAGTGGGCATTTGCAGGTTCTTCCATTTGAGGTGAAAATCCTTGTTTTTGCCTAAATCTGCTAAAACACAATTAACAAATTTAACATGGTAAGCAGCTCTCAGTGTTTTCAAATGAGGTTCCAGGGCTTTCTCATTCTCTGCTTCTAGATTTAACTGATTAAAAGTTAGAGTTAACCAAGGATGGAAAGAAATGGGAAGAAGCTAGAGAATTCTATCCATTAAGCATCTATTATTTTAAATAATCTGGTTTGGGGGCGGGGACGAGGTAGGGAGTTAAGCCAAGTTAGATTATTAAATAATTTCTAAGTGGAAAGAGCTCTACACAGGCTTCCAGAGACCAAGTTTAAATCTTATCTGTGCCACCATTTTTATGATCCTAGGAAATGGAAAAACAAGTTAACATTATTGTGTCCCTACTGGTTCCACACACTGTTTAATGTAACTCAATAAATTCAGGAGATAGCGATCCCCCACCCCATTTTTTTCCCTGGAGGAAGAAAGCCGCAGGGAGATTATATAGCTTTCCCAGAGTCCGGTAGAGGGAGATAAAACCAACAGTCAGTATAACCTCCTAGGTCTTGGCTTCCCTGCTGCAGATCATGCAGGCTGGATGGCGGCTCCTGGGGCAGGGTCCCCGGCTTCCAGGCAGTGCCGCAGCCTCACCAACACCGGGCTCATCGTGAGCTCACTATGTCTTCACTTGTGCATGGCTCACAGGACAACTCAGTGCCTTTGCAATATTTTAGAATGATCAGAAACTCATGTTGGCAGACACACATCTTTGATTAATAAAAAGTGTTAAGGTAATTAATACTTAATGGCTACAGTGTATTTTGTGGCCAGAATCTTTCCAAATACTGGTTCCCGTGGAAAGGAACGTTTTAAAAAGAGGTTCTTTGGTAAAGAAAACATTGATAATCTTTGAACATGTCATGTGCCAAGGTCCTTTCTGCTCTCCAGTCCCATGATTCCATGGGTGACCAATGCCTCCTATTAACTCCTGACTGAAGTGCACCCCCTCCCCTGGGCCCTGCTGCCTTCTAAGCCCTCCCTACCAAACTCACCGTCCCCCCAACACAGCTCAAACAGCATCCCCTTCCTGACACACTCGCCATTCCTCTAACCACATGGGTTCTCCCCTTTATCCCTACAGGACTTGTTTTGCCTTTTACAGAATGTTCTTTTTTTAATGTTTTCATTGCTCAAATTCAAGCAAATTGAAAATAGTCAGTTTTTGTTCCTGCACATGGTACAAACTCAACTGTTTATGAAATTTAATGAGTTTTCTCAACCTCCAGGTGGGCAGCTTAAAGCAGAAGGGAGGACCCTCCACCTGCTGCTGGAGCAAAAAGTGCCTGTGTTTCAGCAAATAGCTCCTCAGGTTCAAATCAGGTCTTTGCACAAAGATCACAAAATGTTTATGAAGCCCTAAGGCGTCGGTAGGACACCTGAGGCTAGCTTCCTTCAAGATCAGAGAAGCAGGTCGGAAGGCTCTAAATTTAAGGAAAGCAATGCAAAGGCAAGCGGTTTCTCAACACCAAACTATATATAAACACCTAAAATTTCTTTTCATACAAGGTACCAAAAATTTGAAAAAGATAACTACTTTACCTTTATATGTTTTACTCCACAGCTAACCACTCTGTTTGGCTGATATGGATCCCAGGAAATATCAAAAATCTGTTTAAAAAATATTAAAAGTTGCCATGTTGGTCATTCACGTGTTTTTACCTTCTTTCGGAGACCAGTCCAGTTGCCAATACTCTACCCTAACACCTACGACACAGTGATACCGGCACAGGCTGCAAGGTGGAGGCTCTGGCTCTGGAGAGGAGTCAGGAATTGCTAACACGTTTTATCACCTCATGTCCACTTACCTCAGGCCTGAAGGGAGGTAACAGTTAACCACGTCACTGAGGACAAACTGGTGTCACAGTTTTGACTCTGTCCACGCAGGGTAAACAAATTGTGATGACATAGGATAATTTTTTATCAAATTTTTTATAGCTCTCCACAATGCTAATAAAAACACTTCTGAGATAGTTTTACAAATTAAAAAATAAAAAGAATTATAAAATGCTTCATTTTAAGTAGGAAAATGTTTAATGGTCAACTACAACTCTGTGTGGCCAACAATTTCTAGCAATCACGGACGTTGATATCCCTGAACACCAGGCAGAGGCATGGACCTGGCACTAACTTAGCCCACCGAAAATAGTTCTTTAGACCATCATTTTAATCTGATCCAAAATACTAATATATTTTCAGTTTTCCAAGGAACTGAAAACATAGCTGCTAGTCTCATTTGTTCTTTAAGAACAGACAGCAGGCAGCTTGCAGGAGTCCCGTTTCTACTTGGGGGACAGGGAAGAGAACACTGTCAACCTTTAGGGTCAGACCACCTGTGGCAATTGTTTAAAGTTCATGCTCCCTTGGCCCCCGGAGAGAACTGATTTAGTGGGTCTGAAATTGTGTCCAGGCACCTGCATTTTTAAACAGACCTGGGAGATTCTGATGCAGGTGGCCCATGGAGCACATTCTGTGAAGCTCTAATAGAAAGAAGAACCAGTTGCCAGAGCCAGAGTCTAGACCCGGAAAGCGCATAGGCTGCTAATTTCCCATCACATAGGAAGGGGCAATATGGGCCAATCATCAGAGAAAAGAGGACGGACTATAACCTTTGGTTAGGTAGAAAGGAACAATTATGGACCACAAAAAGAGTACTGCAGAAAGAGCACTTGGTCCAAGTACCAATGAGGTCTAAGCACCACTTCAGCTATGCAAGCTCAGGCAGCTCTTAGCATCTCCAACCTTAACTTCATCTTCTCTAAAATGAATGATAGCACCTCAGTTTTGTTATGAGGTCAGTTAAGATAAGGTATGTATGATCGTTTTGCAGGCTACAAAGCACACATTATACAAATTAGTACTAAGGATTATTTTGGCCACTAAAATATCTTGAGGATAATCATTTCCCCATAAGCAGCCAATAATCATTCATGTTAGCATCAGTAACAAAGAACAAAACTAGGTGTGATACAAATTACAGGCTTTGGGAAAACAATGTTCTAAAATACAGTGTTTCATTAAAACATTCTAGGCTGTTAAAATTACAGAGTTCTCACTATAGCAGCATTGCACTTCTTACAATCCACTCACTCCTGACTGAAAGGTGTATAGTGCAGTAACAAAGCAATAGGAAATTCATGCATTGATCCGATTCAATTTACTTTATAAGATATGATGGGGTCACAGCATACACAGAAGCAGTAACACCTAAAATGTAAGCATCACAAATATTTTCAACCTGTTAAGTTCTAAATTAATATCAATTAAATACCAATAAGTTAATACCAACACCTGGGGGTAGAGCCCAAGCATCACTACACTGTAACATCTCCTCAAGTATTTTTATGTGTAGTCAGGGCTGGGAACCATTGAGCCAAAGGGATGCCATGCCTCTTCCGACACTCAAGGTCCACTGCTGGTCACTCCCGGGCTTTCTGAGAACTTAATCCTCGAGTACAATTTGCCCAAATGTGTAGCAACTATTGGGTCCCCTTAATACCACAATTTTCCATAGATGACTATACTATTCACATAAAAAAATTGTTTTAGAGTTCACATAAAGCAAGAGACAGCAAATTTAATATTTAATCAAGGCCTCATTCTGCATGGGCAGGTAATTGGGCAGAAACACAAAACAACTAGGAATCAAGGTAAGACAATCATGTAAATTCATTATTTTTTAATTAGAAAAATCAAGACAGTGAAGTAGCCAAATTATGTTAATTATGCAAGTCTCTGGAGAAATAGCTTTCTTACAGGTTATGCATATACGCCTGTTTCATGTCCTATCTTGCCAGCCATGACTACGTGGACGCATCATTTCTGATCACACCGACTTCAATGTGAGTGATAAGCAGGCCACAATCGACATTCAAGGTTCTCAAATATAGCAAAGAATCACAGAGCTGTCATTGCATTCCTTTGAAACTCAAATGTATATGCTTATAAATGTATTTTGTGAATATTAATTTCTAACAACTATTTCCATTCTAAATGAATACATCTAAACTTTGCATATAACTTCAAAATTAAATTCTATTTTGATTTTATGAGGAAGCTATAAAAAGCAGTAACAACTGAAATAAAGCATCTGATTGCCAAAAGAGATGCCAACATAGCTATTTAGGCTAAACTAACTTTTAAAAACAGTACGTTTTTAAGTTGAATATGTAGGAAAAATATACATGTGGAATATTTACTTTTAAAAGTGTTACAAACTCTAAGAAGCTCTACCATACCCCCCCAACATACACACACATACACACACACACACACACACACACACACACACACACAGTTAAACAATCTACATGACTCGATCCAACAAGGTCTTCTTACCCGGTCGGAGTGGCCGGTGGCTGAGGCCAGAAGTTTTCCCTTCCTCCAGTCCCAAATGCAGACTGTATTTTTGGCATCCAATCCCACAGAGGCTAAACGCTAAAAGTAAGAACAATAATTTAATACCTAAAAATTACGCCAAGATTTCCCATAATCCATGCCTTCTTTCAACAAATGGCCACTGATTGTCTACCTTGGGCCAAGCTTTGAGCTTCTTATGGGGGAAAAAAAAGTCACTTCTCATGATCCATCTTAAATCCAAAGCATATACTGACTTCCATAAACATATACTGACATTTCAAAAACCTATCAATTGCACCTCATTTGTCCTTTTTTTTTCTTTCTATCCTCACCCGAGGACATTTTTGCATTTATCTTCAGATAGAGTAGAAGGGTGAGAGGGAGGAAGAGAGAGAAAGAGAAATATCAATGTGAGAGAGGCACATCGAGTGGTTGCCACCCACACGACCCCAACCGGGACCAGGGACAAACTGCAACCGGGGTACGTGCCCTTAGCAGGAACTGAACCTGGGACTCTCTGGTCTGCAGGCCCATGCTCTAACCGCTGAGCCAAACCGGCCAGGGCCTCATTTGTCCTTCTTAAACATAGAAAACATATGTGCAAAAATCTCATAAATCTCTGATTAATCAGGAACAGAACTTGAAGGTAGGGTTTCAATTTAATTTTTAAATTTAAGATATTAACGTGAGATTTAAGAGAGTCTAGGAGTTTATAGTCTGAAAGCCACAACAAAGTGCTAGAATGAAAAGGTTTGACAAACACATAGAAAAGAAATCCCAGAAATGAACATTATTTTCATTCTTCTTCATTTCTATGATTTCACATACATGTCAAGTGACTACAGAGGACACATAATTTTAGTAAAAGTACACTGGCACTCCAGTTCCCAGTCCAAATTCTTTGGGTTCACACCAGGATTTGTCCTCAAAGGGAAAGGACAATTTAACATGAGCAGTGTCCAAATACACATTAGAAACACCAAAATCAGAGGTACTAGCAGGATACCACTTCTAAGGAAACAGCCAGACAGAAGACCCTGAAAAATTAATTAATGTCCTTAAATCTCAGTTTTCTCATCTGTAGTCTAATTTACATAGTAGGATTTCTGTGTGGATCAGTGAAATAATGTAAGTCAAAGGGTTTTATAAATATAGTATTACTCAAGTATAAGAGTATCTGAGCTTATGTATTTCATCAAGTGTGTTTGTGTGTGTGTGTGTGTGTGTGTGTGTGTGCGTGTGTGTGTGTAAATGTGGGTATGTATGGAATGATGGACAGCTACAGATGGCTATATGTACACGTGTTATTATGCAGAGATTATTCAGGTTTCTTCACCATAGATAGCTTCCACTAGGAATATTTAGTATTAAAAATATATAGTTTGAGGTTTTTAAATGTGTCTTTAAGAAAGAAGGTCTTTGCTGTAAATTTTGAGTGTTCCAGAATGGAAATGATTTTAAGACATCATTATATTTTTATTCATATAAGAAAATTCAAAGTGGATGAATTCCATTCAGCTTATTCTTTTTCTTTTCTTTTTTTTTTCTTTTAATAGAAAAAGCAGTTAACATAAACACAGACAGTAAAGTAAAATCCACATTTCTTGACTGAGAAAAAGCCAAAAGGAATCCATTTTGTTCGTTTGTAGGGACAGACCCCATAGCTACCTGAGCAGCATTTATATTGCCTTTTGTTGCCTGAGAAGGGATGGGCCATTTGTCATTTTCTAAATATCACTTGCTCCCAGTGGACTCTGCCTAGGGAATAAGGCAGACCTGAAGCAATAGGCATCGGCAAGCCAGGAAATCCATCATGGCAAGCAAACAGGAGGTCATTTTTCTCAGCTGACAGTGAAGTGCCAGGAAGTCCACCCCCATCCCCACCCCAACCCTGCAAAATGGAGCCTAAAAGTTAAAGCTGATTCCCTCAGTTACATTCCATTTTCCTTATGATGCTTTAGGGCAGCGAATCGCAAACAGTGTGCAGCAAGAATTTTTAAAACATGCAATACGTGACTATTTAGTCAGGAGCGCTGACCTCTTTTCCCTTAGATTATCAAATTTAAAAAATGACAACAGCCCTGGCAGGTTTGGCTCGGCGGTTAGAGCGTTGGCCTGCAGTCCAGAGAGGCCCGGGTTCGGTTCCCGCTAAGGGCACATACCTCGGTTGCAGTTTGTCCCCCGCCCCAGTTGGGGTTGTGTGGGTGGCAGCTACTCGATGTGTCTCTCTCATATCAATGTTTCTCTCTCTCTTCCTCCCTCTCTTCCTCCCGCTCTATCTGAGGATAAAGGCAAAAATGTCCTCGGGTAAGGATAAAAAAAAAATCATGACAACAGCCATCCGGTGTGAATGAATCAAAATTATACCTTTTTCTGTCGAACTGGCAAAAAATATATTTTTTTGGTGGGCCGCAGAATTTTGGTAATTAGTTTATGTGCGCCAGGAGATGAAAAAAGTTGAAAACCGTGCTTTAGAAAAAATTTTGATAAAGAATGTTTGCTAGAAAAACAAAACCGAAATCAATGAGAGAATGTACATGTAAGTACACATCCAAGCACACATTTACACTTGTACGTGCTTATGCGTTCTGACACATTCATTGATTTAGTCAGGAAGTCAACAACTGCAAGTTTGAACAAATGTCACTAACCAGCTTCTTCTCTTTAGATGTGGATATACAATGAAATGCAGGCATTATCCTGACTACATTAGACAAGATTACAGAGTACTAAACTCAAAAACATATATACTAGGGATCTATGTTGTAGTGAATCTAATTCTAAAAAAAAAAAAAAAAAAAAAAAAAATGAATAATGATCATTACTCTCTCAAAATAGCAGACTACAAGTACATAAGTGTTAACTGTTTACAAAGTGACTCAAACCAGGTCAAGTCCTCTAATCCACTGAACATCACAGCAACTCCAAGTTTGGTCAAGCCCCTATGAACAATTTGACAGATCTTTCCACAGCACAGACTTACAGAATTAACTCTGAAATTTGACAAAAGTTGGGTTAAAGAAATTAACTGGCAGAAATATGGAGGGTAAACCGAGTCAAGGTGGCCTAGGGCTGTGGAGAAGGCCTGGGACAAGGCCTGGTGAGGAGGTGAAGTGCAGTGGGTGCCAGGAATGATCCCTCGATATTTCCACTTCCTTTTCTGTAACATATATTTGTAATTGGGATACAACTGACATCTACAACATAAAAATATCTTTTCTGCCAAGTGTTGCTGAAGTCAAAGGAAAGACAGAGACTTTGTTGGGGGCACTGGGAAGGCTTCACAAAGACTTTTAAAGCTCTTGGAAGAATGGGTTATTTTAAGGGGCCAGAGCAGGGCCCTTGAGGCGGAGAGGACAGCCTGAGACAGGGTCTGAAGGTGCAGAGGAGCGAGGTCTCTCACTGCCAGGGGGTAGTGACGAGGAGGCCAGAAAAGCTCGTTAGCCCAGCTACAGAGTGTGGACTTCACTCAACGGGTACTCTAATCTTTCCTTGTTTTTAACCAATTCTCTGACACTTTTTTCCTGTTGGTGAAATGTATTATCAAGAAATTTACTGTGTGGAGACCAGTGAAGAGGTGACTTAAACTGTCAGGCATGACATGGATTTGGAACTTAAAAGATGGTGGCAGAGCGAACGGGAGAGGATGACTGTCAATGACTAAAGCAACTAATCAACACACATGAACCAGTGACTGCTTGAAGTGTGGGGAAGTGGGCAGGGAAGGGTATTGGAAGTGACCTCAGGGGAGAGAGTCCAAGAGAATCTTCCCAGTGAACTATTAGGAGGCGATGTTAAAAGCCAGGGGAACCAAGGTGATGCTCAGGGTGTGAGGCGGAAGCTAACGAAGGAAGGCTAAGCCGAACTGCTGCGTCATGATGGACTGAGCAGCCTGAGCTCATCACTTCCTTTCTGGAGGCTTTTTACCAGATGGTGAGACTGGCGGAACCAAAATGGACTTATTCAGAGCTGGCATCAGTGCCACAAGCTTGGAAAAGGACCCAACAGGTGAAGAGGGAAGAGGCTGCCACGGGGAGACGGCCAGGGTTGATAGACTCCCTAAGCCTAAAGGCTATGTGCACATAGTTCTAAGTGACTTACGAGCAATCACTCAAGGAAATGAAAATAGAAAAAGATACACACCTGTCCATCTGAGTCGAAAGCCAGGCAGGCGACTCCATGGGTATGGACATCTTTAAGAATAGACACAGTCTGGACATTATAGGAATCCCATATACATATGTATGGCTCCTTCCCCACTTGGCCAGTTGCAACAAGAGTTTTATCTGGGTGTAAGGCAAGGCTGAAAAAGAAAAAGGCCTCTTTTCACATCCTCCTACTGAACACAGTTAAGAAAAACATTGACACGCTATTATCCACATTTGTTTCTCATTTTAATCATCCAACAAGAAAAAGCTGAACTGCCCCCTCCGCCAAACAGTTAATTATATTGGTCTAAATATAAATGTTCAACTTTGGCAAAGAGAGGCTTAGCACAATTTAACAACAATTTCATCTGATTTTACCTACTTGGTTACCTTGAAAATGAGATACTATTATGATTATAATTCTATGATTAGAAAATCTTCTACTTGTCTTTCTCTGACTGGCTTATTTCACTTAGCAAAATGTTCTCCAAGGCAAGTACTGCGTGGTTTCACTCATATGTGGAATCGAATGAACAAAATGAACTAACAAGCAAGATAAAGAGAGAGAGAGAGAGAGAGAGAGAGAGAGAGAGCATGCTGACAGCTGTCGGGAGGTGGGGGGGCTGGGTTGAGGGAGTGGAGGGATTGAGCGAAAAAGAAAAAAAGAGAAATAACTCATGGACAATAAATAAATAAAAATTGGGGAAAAGATCTTTTATATGGTTCTATAACTGCTCTATGTCATGATATTTACTTACTGGTTTTGAAACTAGTCTTCAGCTTTCAAGTTAGCCTTTGACTTTAATTTAGGAGGAGGGTGCTGTTGCTAGGAGAAAGTGCACTTCGAATTAATTAAAGCTGCCTGCAGAAGCTACCATCTGCATTCGGATTTCAAAGCACGGAGGGGTCCAGACTCCAGTGCTGCTGCTGCTGCCTTGGATTTTGTACTTTAGGTGAAACTGTCTGTTCCCCGTCGACTGTGACACCAAGAGAAGGACCAATGAGCCTGCCTGCGGCTTGTCGCCGGTTCCCTCTTAGTCCAATCGAAACGAAACCAACCAGCATTTCTAGGAGTCCGTAGCAGTCAAGAGGGAGGAATGCTATGCTATCATTATTATTCCTAGCTGAGAAATCACTCTTTTAAATTCACCGTGTAAAGAAGTTGTGCCTTTCTAAAAATAGGTATTGGGACTTTAAAACAAAACAGAAAAGGGCACATTATTACCTATATAAGGAAACACTAGCAGGTGACTCTTTGCACAGTAACAAAAGTAGGGGTTTTTCTCCTTTTCAAGTCCAGCGTGACTTTAATAAGAGGATGTGCTGTGGAATCAGAGCCTGGATTTGCACACTGGCTGCCCCTTACTACCTCTGGCCTTTTGAACATATTGCTTGATTTCCTTTGCCTTAGGTTCCTCACCTATAAAATGCAGATGCCGTATAAAAACAGGGAATATAATGACTATAGAGCATCTAGCACAGGACTGGCACAAAGCACTTGATACTCAAGTTTATCACCATCACTTGTGTGACTGGCATCGGGTAGACACAACAAACATATTCATGTCTCTGTGGATACAGTGCGTCTCGCAAAAACATACCCATTCCTGGTTCTCCCTGGCTCCGGGTGTGGTCCCCACAGGGTGTCGCGGTGGCCCTCATCCTGCTGTGCTCCCTTCCTGGGCCTCCCACCAAACCTAGCGCCATCTTTTGCAGAGGACCCAAGTACCACCCCCTTCCTCGCCAACAGGCCCTCCCAGGCCCAAGTCCCCTGGAGCTGAGAGCAGCTTGTCTGCCCAGGAGTTTCCCAGCGCCCACTCCACAGGTCCCGGCCCAGGCACTGCCTCAGAAGCCGGTCTTCACGCTCCCGTCGAGGCTGGCGCTGCATCGGGTCTATGTTTCCCATTTTAGGCAAAAGACGGTGCAGTGAGAGCCCCCCGGATGCCCTTCGTGGCTTCGGCTGTGGTGGGCAGTGGGTTCAGGTCCAAGTGAAGGTGCAGGAAAAGGATGGGCTGAGTGTCAGCGGGGGTCAAAGAACGGTGGGATCAGGCCCCAGCTGCTGCTGCCAGCACCTCGCTCCCCAGGGGAAGCCAGAACCCCCGGGATCTCGGGAGTGTACAGGGGCCAGCAGAGGAGCCCAGCGATGAGAAACACCTGGGTGCCCATACCGAGGCCCCCCCATCCTTGATTCATTAGTAAGGGGTCTGGCTCACACCACTTGTCAAGCAAACCCTGCTCCTCCTTGATAAGTCACCTTCCCCCTACCCTAAGTCAGAGTCCCACTGGTCTGCCCAGTGTTGGGGATCAGGCTCTGGCCTAGAGGCTGTGCAGGGGCGGACCGCCCAAGGACAGAACCCGGGAGTGAACTGTGCCAGGGCCAGAAGTCTATCACCTTCAGAAGGACGAAGTCTCTGGGGCATCCATGTGGCCTTCTGGCTCAGCCGCTGGGGCCCCAATCCAACATTTGCCACAGTCCATGGCCACAGCAACCCAGACACAGCTTCACTGCACATCCTGGGCAGCAGCAGCAGTGAGATGTCTAAAATTTGTCCCAAGACCCATGGCTGCCGGTTCCTGGGGCCTTTCCCTGGAGCACAGCCTCAGGGCATTGCTCTCCCCTGATAGCAGGCCTCTTCCCCAAGCCCTTCCATCAGGAAATGCTCTCCTCTGGTGTGCACCCAGCAGAGATGCCCAGGGCTTTGGGTGGGGCCCAAGGGGAGGGCGTGGGGTTTCCTAGGGAGGCAAACAAGGTGCAGGTGCACTTTGTGGCTTCAGCTGTGTAGCGGGGAGTGCGTGAGGGTCCAGATGGAGAGGCAGGAGAGGATAGGCTGGGATGCACTGAGCATCAGGGGAGGCTCATAGATAACTCAGGCCCAGGTGTGCTGCTGAGACCACTCTCCCCGGGAAGCCCATCTCTGAGAACCAAGGCAGTCCTAAGGGCCGGCAGAGGGGTCCCGGGATGAGAACACCTGGGTGCCCGTAGCCATCTACAAGTGCTTGCTGGGAAATGTGTCCCCAGGAATCTTTATAAGGAGTAATAATATCAAAAGACAACATATATAAAGGCAGAGCTTTTCCACAATAGGTGAATGCTAGAGGCTTTAAAACTTTATGGTTGTAGAACACTTGAGCACTCAGACTCGGTGAGAGGCGACCAACAAGGTCAAAAGGACCCTCCTAATCTCAGTTTGCTGGGGCAGCTTTGGTATTTGATGGTATCTAGATGTCCTAGAAAATGACAAGTAGACTGTGGAGGGCCATATTTGTTTCATTAAAGTACGTGGATGGAAGCAGTCTGTGAAAACCTTATGACAAACTGGTATATATATGTTAGCTCGTTCATTCATTCATTCAACAAACCCTTGCTTAAGGACCTAAGAAATGTCAGCTGCAGCATTATAACTACATAAACAGAAAATACACTGCCCAAGAAGCTCAGCTTACGAGGAAGGACAGACGCAAATAAATAATAAAATGTCAGTACATACAGACAATGACAAAGAAAGATGCAGGAGAGGGATGGAGTGACCAGCTGCCCGGGACTTCAGCAAAAACATGAGTTCCTATGGAAGACATGGTGCAAAGGGCATCCGTGTGAAGGACAGTGTCCAAGCTAAAGTCCTGCAGAGAACAGCAGGAAATGAGATGGGGCAGCCGAGCTGGGCAGCCGTGAAGCAGGCAGGTGTCAGGGCACCACGGACAAGCATTAGGACACCACATGAACAGGTTCACATCTCAGGAAGGTACCCTAGCAGAGTGGGGCACAGTGGGAAGTACAGGTGCATGGGGGGTGTTCGGAGAGCAGGCAGGGAGGCCAGTTAGGGAAGAGGTGAGAGACAGCGAGGTAAGTCACGGGTAGAGGGGATGGAGAGGATGAGTCAAGGGATAGTTAAGGGAAAGAGAAAAAAGGTTTAGGATGCTGAGGCTAAGGAAAAGCTTGAGTATGTCCAAGGTGACAGAATTTTTTTGCTTGGACCACTGGGTTTATAACTCACAGAGCTTGGCAGCATTCGAGTTTGAAGCCTATGAGCCTGATCCCGGGGAAATGCCCTTCACTCCATCCCATTTTTAGTGGAGACACCAAGGAGACTCCTGAGGTCTGGAGTTCTGAGGGGTGTGGAGAGGAGGACTAGACCGTACGCTACAGGAGGGCAGGGTGGTCGCTATCACTCTGCACACAGTTCCTGAAACATCACATGGCAGAGGACGCCTGAGCAAAGGCTCTGCCTGGGGACTGGAAAATGAAGAGGGGTGAGCATACTTCCCCTAAATGGTTAGGGACACTTTCGAGAGACACAAATGAAACTCTCCGGCTGTGATCAAAGCTTCTATTTAAAAATGCTTGAGTCTGGCTGGTGGGGCTCAGTGGATTGAGCATCATCCCATGGACTGAGAGGTCCTGGTTCCATTCCTGGTCAGGGCACATGCCCGGGTTGGGGGCTTGATCCCCAGTACAGGGTGTGCAGGAGGCAGTCGATGGATGTTTCTCACATTGATGTTTCTCTCTCTGGCTCCCTTTCTCTCTCTCTCTAAAAAAACCAATAAAAACATATTTAACCCTGGCCAGTTTGGCTCAGTGGTTAGAGCGTCAGCCTGCAGTCCAGAGAGACCCGGGTTCGGTTCCCGCTAAGGGCATGTACCTTGGTTGCGGTTTGTCCCTGGCCCTGGTTGGGTCGTGTGGGAGGCAGCCACTCGATGTGTCCCTTTCACATCGATGTTTCTCTCTCTCTCTCTTCCTCTCTCTCCCTCCCACTCTATCCGAACAAAAAATGGAAAAATGTCCTCAGGTGAGGATAAATATATATATATATATTTAAAAATAAATTTAAAATTTTTTAAATAAAATAAAAATGCTTGAGATACTTTGGAGATCCCTGAGGTTCAGAAGCACCCAGAATTGAAAAAAAAAAAAGTCCTAGGTCATCGTTCTTACTATCATTTCATGATTCCTGACTTTTTTCAGTTCCTTGAATGAGGGGGGAAATGAAATAGACAGTTTTCAACAAACCTTTAAAAAGGCTTTACGAATAATTTCTCAGCCAAAGTTACTCAATTAGCAGTGTGACCTAAAAACATCCCATTGTGGATTTGAAGTATTTTTACTCTGGTTATATTGTTCTTTTCATTCATAGTAAAGCCACACATTTATCACATTTTTGAAAATGTTCACATTGGAATTGTTTTACTTTTTTTGTTGTTTTGGGTGTTTTTTGGAGGGTTGTCAGAAATTCCTTTTTGCTCTTCTTTAAATCACCTCTTCCCAGCCCGTGATACCACACTGACCCATGTTCCTCCTTTGTCATTTGACTACATGAACAAAATCATCTATTTCTCCTTTTCTGAGCCAAGAGTCTCCGACTCCCTTCTCTGGCTTGCACACCGCGACTGGTTAAAATGACTCACAGCGCTCCTATTTATCCATGTCAAGCAAAGGGAGGACAGGAAACAACCGTCATTCACTTGGCCAACTGTTACCTTCCCGCCAGCTTCCCAGGAACTCACTCCTTTCACCTGGGCAACGCCATGACCGCATCCATGTATCTTCTAGAACGCAGCCAAGGGGCGTTTTTATTTTAAATGTGTCATATCATTTCAACAGCACTTTTTATACCTCAGAAGAGTGGGGGAAATGAAACGTGACCAATTTTAATCACTGGATTTGCAAGAGGATAATATAAGGGATCGGTAAGGGGGCCGCTGCTGAAGCACTTATTTAATAAGCAGGCTTGAAGCTACCATCAAAGTATCGATTCCCTTTTCCTCACATCTCTTCACTTAGGAATTCAAGAATTTCATAAAGTCATTTTAAGCAGGATCTGCTTTTGTCTAGTCCCAAAACATCTTTTGAAATTTCAGTTCAGAAGCATCTAAATGACATATGAAAATACACTGATATATATATATATATATATATATATATATATATATATTCCTTATATAAAACCAAATCCAATCCCTACTGCATACTTCAAAACTGTTCTTTGCTCCTTCCACAGAGGTGCCCTGAGCCTAAGAAGCTACCCTACAGTAATGCCTTTAGACCAACCAACAGATTCAAAGAGGGTGAGCCCCCTGGTCCTATTAAGGGGCTGTGGTGGAAGGAATCGTGACCCCTGAACTCCTTCTGATGAGATTTCATGTGAAATGACTGACTGCTCTGGGCTTCCCTTCACCTCCTTTACTACCTCAGAACATGATGAGTCTTTCTGGGACTGGAAGTATTGACACGACTTACTTATATTTTAAGTCCCCCTGACATCTGAAAGTCCATAAATCCAAATCTCTACTTTTCTAAGAAAATTTGCACTTTGCAAATTTTGGAAGTTATTATAGTCACAACAGCAACATCTCTTAATATTAAAACTTTAAAAATGGACGGACTCCCTTTCACTGAGGGTCTCAGGACAATGGAGATCTCATTCCACAGCTACAAGGTTTGGTGTCATTCTAGATCCCTTTGGTACTCAGTTTATTTCAGTGATTGTGTTGTACACATGGCTGCAAACAAGGGGTCAAGCTTTTAAAGAACTACTTTTCTCTGTGCATATATAAATCTAGTTCCATTGGGAAATCCCATCTTCTGTTACCATAGCAATAGGAAGTGCTGCAGAGAAGGATTTCATCACCCTGTCTAGGAGAAGGAATTGATTTGTTTCTCCAGGAAGCCAAGAGGGCAAAAACATGTCTTTCTGATGTCAGATGAGATCAGGAAGATTTCCAAATATGTTGTGTGGGGAGAAGGGGAGAATTAATAGGGTTGTGGAAAGAGGAAGCCTTCTTTATGATTCCTAAAGGCAAAAATTATGTACTTGTTCCAAAAATGTTCATGATTCTGACTTTACTTTTTAAAACCTCATTTCATTTTTGCCCCGGTTGCTTCAGTGATTCTTTCAGTAATAACTTAGTATGTTAGTATATATATTTTTAATATTCTCACCAGGAAAGTATGAGAAAGCCTTCTCCGTCCCTTCCCTGAAGATAACCTTGAGAACATTTCCAGTGTTGGAGGTATAAGTACATTAAGATGATGAGGCTGGACCGTCTGGAGGCAGAGGGGAAGGCTGTTGCTTTCCAGGCTGAAGAGGGAATGGCCCAACCTCAGTGGATGCTCACCTGTGAGGTGAGCAAAGGCACGGGAAGGCTTTCCTTGAGCACAGTGGCCTGGAGGGACTGCGGCCTCAGATGAGGATGCCTGTGCTCCAGTCCTGCCTGGTCCCAAAGCTGCACTTGGCCCTGGAGTACCACCAGTGGGGCTGTGATCCTATCTGACCATGGAGAGTGTCCCACCTTCCTGGTGGATGAAGGAGGATGAACAGAAGTGACAGCATTGTGGATGGACCACCAGGGTCCACTGCCATGTTCCTGAACTGTGTAAACCCCTGTAAATTCATGGTTGAGTAGTGGTCCCTTATCAACAACTCTGATGAGTGGTGCATCTAAGGAGAATGAACGTGATTTATAAAAATAAAGAAATGCAACATGTCTCGCATGCTGAGTGCTTCCACACCTGCATTGGTATGAAGCTATATTCCAGCAATACCTTAACAGCACATTATGGTGAAGGGCACGGTGGTCTGGCTGCCTGGGACCAAAGCATGCAGTGGCATGCTGGAGCCAGCTTGGACTAACCAGCAAGAACTGTTCAATTTTGGCAATTCTGTGAATCAGTTGTTAAACATGGCCACTGTTAAAAATTAAATCACATAAACTTATAACTAAATAAATCCTGTTAAAAGCAATGACAATACATACTAAAACTTATCACTTCCTAATTATTTTACTACATTTTCTATTAACTATAGCCTTGAGGTTATTGCTATCCTCGCTGTAAGGTAGAAATACTATAGAATGATGTGCTACTGCACCTCTCTTTCCAACTGTTTTCAACAATAGTGGTTTGAAATCAGCGGGGGTGGGGGGAGTATTTACATCATGGAAATCAACAAATGCTACAAATCAGGGCTTGGTTCATTGTTTTGTTGATTGTCTAGACTTAAGACACAGAAGGATAAAATGTTAATAACGCAGTATAACCTTAAAAGTGTGCCATGTCTGTAGCTGTTACATTGTGAAAAACATTAAAAAATTGAGAAGATAGTCTTCCAGTATTCAAAAAGTTTATCTAGTTCAGCAAAGAAGTCCCTCACAACATCCAAGTGATTAAAGTTCTGATATATGTCTTTGTTGTTTCACATGTCTTATTAATAGAAATGAAAATATCAACCAACATTCAGGTCAGAACTACACTCATTAATGTATATGCCTACACCTTTTCTGTTGGAGAGCTGGCTGTTAAAGTTGCCAGTACATCACTGAAGCGTATCTCCTCTACTTGCTGGCTGTATGGTAAATGGGAAGATGGGCCCCTTCCCGCTCTGTGGGAAATACAGTGAAGGCCATCTGTAAGCGGACTGTGAGACCTTGGAAACCTGGCCAGAAGAAAGGCCAGAGTGAAACTGCTTCTAATGTGAGCCTGGACTGTAAACAGCTAATGTTTTGATCTTACACAGGCCTGTCCCCCTCCCCCTGCAGGCCCTGTTTTTGTCTGTTTTCTGTTCTCTATAAAACCTTGTGCCGGGAAAGTCTGGGTGGCGGAGAAACAACAGCACCTGCCAGCTGCCCCTGGTGCGGCTCAGCTGCAGGCCGATGGGACTCAGCGGGTCCACGTCACGGGTGCACGCCGGTGTGGCCGTGAGCTTCACCGGTCCACCATGACCGGTGTGCACGGAAGTCCTAAGAAGCCATGCCTTTCACAGCCAGTCCTCCGGGTTATTTCTTTAGGAATCCAAGAACAATACACCAAAGTTCTCTGGAACCTCAGCACTTTGCATAAAACTGGCATATAACAGTTTCTCACAAATCACCTTCAGAAAACTACTTAACCTCTCTGATAAATTGGACTTCAAAATTAAAACTTCTCTTAGAAAGACTCCTTTAGGAAAGTGAAAAGACAGAATGTATAAAGAATGTTTACAATTCAATAGTAAGAAGACACCCAAACTTAAAATATGGCCAAAAGACATGAACACTGTCAAAGACAACTGCAGTGAGAAAGATGTGGAGCAACTGGAACGCACGTACGTTGCTGTTGGGAATGAGAAATGATCGATCGCTTAAACATACACTTACTGTATCACTAAGCAATTCCACTCTTAGATATTTACCCAAGGACTTATTTACAAATGTTCATACAAGCTTTATTTATAATAGCCAAAAACTGGAAATAACTCAAATGTTCATTAACAAGTGAACAAATAAGTTAATTGTTTTATATTCATATAATGGAATTGTTTTCAGCAAAAACGAAAGAACACAACAACAAGGATGAATCTCAGAAATATACTGAGTGAAAGAATCCTGGAACATTCAACAGAATACTCATGTCGCGAACATATTGATCATCCAAAGTTGAGAGCCAAGAGATGCTGTTTATAGTTGATGACCCAAAAAATAAAGGTATAAAAATATAACTTAAAGCTACAAAGGGAATTAAAAATAATAAAATAACCCTTTGGGGAGAAGGGAAGGGATGTAAGAATGGTATCTGTAAGCTATATTGTCATGTATCTTAAAAGGAAAGTTAATCATGTCGGAAGTGGATGTCAAGAAATACCAATTAGCCCTAGCCAGGTAGCTCAGTTGATTGGAGCATCATCCCATACACCAAAAGGTTGTGGGTTTGATTCCCAGTCAGGGCACATACCTAGGTTGTGGGATCCATCCCCAGTCGGGGTGCATACAGAGGCAGCGATCGATGTTTCTCCCCCCCCCCCCCGCCCTTCCTCTCTCTCTAAAATTAGTGGAAATGCATCGTTGGGTGAGGATTAAAAAAAAGACCAATTAATCATACTGTTTTGAGATGGGAGGTCATCACCAGAAAGAACAGTTATAAGAATTAAAAGTGTTTCTTTGGGAAGTGGATTGAGGATGCCAAAGTATGGGGCAGGGCAGTTTTTCATTACAAGGCCTATAACTTTTTATTTTTCTGTCAATGTTGCTTTGATACAAATAAAAAAGTTAAAACTAATTAAAAATTGATTAATTTATGCAAAAAAAAGTGGTTTAGAAATCTTCCACAGGCAAAATGGAGGAAGGGATGTCTGATGACTACATGTATGAGATTTCTCAACCCCCAGATGTTCTCATCAAGTATAATTGTTACTGATAATGTGAATTTGATCAGCACGACTTGTCTTACAATTCATTCTTTGAAAAAGGAGAAATACTGCCTTAAGACTGTAACACAACAGTTTGGTAATGAGAAGGTTCACTAATGAAAGGGATCTATGTGAAACCCAGCTTTCTGGAGCTATTCATGCCTTTTCTCCTCTTTAAGCAAGGAGCATGACTCAAGCATTGAGGTTTATATTTGGCAGAAGTCCTGTTCATTTAGGATAATTAAATATGCCAGTCATGTGTTTCAGTAAGGTCTGACTAAATACTTTAGAGAAGTCATTAGTGAATCCATCTGGTCTAGTGGCTTTGCCAGATGGCAAAACGTTACTACCTCTATTCCTTCTGCTCTTGGAATATTCTACCTCTACTGCAGAATAGCATGCAGTTATTTTCAGGGCAAGTCTTAAGTTGCTGGTTTACATTATCAAGGAATCTGGGGGGAGGAAGGCAAGCCTAACAATTGTGTTACACCTGCCAACTGAGCCACAGATTTCAAGGCCTGTTGTTTCATTGTTGAGCTCAAAGTGGTTTTTATCGTTTCCATTTCCTCAGAATGTTCTACATCAAACATTCAGATAGTGCTCCATTTGTGACTAGACAGTCAAAAGCACAGGAGAGGTAACCAGATATATCCCCCCCCCCCCCACCATGAGATTATAATACTCCAAGATGAGGAGAACCCGGAAGTACTTCCTCCATCTGCATGGTCACCTAAATGGACAAGTAGCCAGTCTTTATTTTTTTCAATGGCAGAGTTGCATAGCTTTGTGACAGTGCCTTAAAATAATGATCTTAACATTGTTTTGGTTCTCTGATCATGCAGAGATAACCTTTGGCACTTACCAATTCTCTAACCATCTGGGCCAAGATCCAAAGCATCGACGGTGGCAACTTTAATACAATCACTTCACCAATTGGTGTCTAAGGTAAATGCTTAAAACCAAGTGGTAACGGGGGCAGGGGGTGGTGGAGCTGCTGGGGAAGGGTCTGGGATGGCTGGATGAAAGTGTGTGGCAAAGATAGAGCCTAGAAAAGAGCCCAACATTGTATTACCACTCTCAACCTCCAACCCTTCAAAGATAACCTGGGACTATAGATTAGGTTGAGCTGAAGCCCAACTCTTTCCTAGTAAAGGCCAGATCTGCATATATAATTGACTGACTTAGTTGACTGTGATCAGACAGATGTACAGCGATGGAAGGATCAACCTACGCACCACACTACGGCCACTCTTGCACTTAGAGCTTCGGTTTTTATTTTGCTTTGGTTACTAGCACCTGCACTTCTTCCCTTCGTATTTATTTTATTCCTCTTCCTTCCCCTCTTACCTCCCCTTTCAAGGTTTTCTCTGTCCTTACATTGTCTTTATACTTCATCCAGCTTTAAGTCTCTGAGTTTGGAGAGGAGTAGGGAGGGTGGGAAGGTACGGGTCGGTGACACCTCAGTCTCCACACGTTGCCAAACCTGGAAGTCCATGCTTGACTCTTCACCACCACCCTCAATTCTAAACAGTTGGGACTGTATCATTCTGGAACTACCACTGTGAATTTGGCATACATGACTAATGAAATCTTTTTTAAGTTTCCATATGCGTGAGAGCTGCTGTGTTTCCGCTGCGCAGAGATGGTGGCAGAGGGATTCTCCTCCCTCTCTGCCCCCAGCCACTCTTTCTCACCACTGCAGACACCTGCCGTGTAATTGTGGGCAATAGCTGGAAAAATCGAAATGGGGTTGAGGATCATCTGTCTTCGAATCACCTGTGTCCTACGGTAAAGCAAGACTCTGTGACCCCAGAGGCCCAGGCAGAAAGGGCCAGGATGAGCAAATTGCTTTTTCACGTGGGTCTGAATTAAGATGAGAAAGGGGTGATTTCCATAAGAAAGGGATGAGCAAGTGCCTCCACCTCTGCCCTTAGAAGACCAGCTATCTAAGGGTCCTATCAGATCTCCTGGCTCTCAGGGCAAGGACCCTGCTCGCCAGAAGAGGAGAGGAGAAACACCCTCCCAATGACTAGGCTCTCAAAGGACTGACATCCAACCTCTGAAATGTTTCTGAAGCTGTCACTTACTTCACCGATTTTTTTGACTGCTTGATCTATCAACCACAGAAAGGAGTGCCAATACCTCCCACTGGTTGTGAATGTGTCCATTTCTCCAAGTAGTTCTGCTGAGTTTTGCTTTACATTGTTTAGACTATGTTATCAGGTACACACAAACTTAGAACTTTTCATTTTTCTGGTAAATAACTTTATTATCATGTGGTTACTCTCTTTATCGCTAGTAATTTGATCATGATTTGAATTCTATTTTATGAGATATTTGTTGAGTCAAGTCAGATTCCTTTTTGCTAGAATTTGTCTGGTATATCTTTCCTAAATTTTTACTTTCCACTTTTCTGTGTTCTTAACCTTTAGGGGTATCTCTTGCAAAAGGATATAGCTGGGTTTTTTAAATCCCAAGTGAAAGTCTGCATGTATTAACTGGAGAGTTTAGTCTATCTGTATTTAGTGTAATCACTGAAATGTTTACATTTATTTCTACCACTTATTTTATGCATTATTTATCCTGTTCTTTCCTAGTTTTTCTTCCCTTTTTAAAATATTTTTAAGTTACTATTTCTCATTCTATTGTTTCATTCTACTAGTTTATAAGTTGTTGGTTCTTTTTCTATTCTTTTAGTGATTACTCTAGAAATGCTAACATGCACTCTTATAAAAATCTAAAGTTAAGAATTATTTGTACTTTCCTCCTTAACCATGTAAGAACTTGAGAACACTTTAACTCCTATCTTTCTTGGATCATTTTACTATAGTTGTTTTTTTTTTTAAACATACAAGTTAGACATTATTATTGTTTCATGCAGTCCATGTTTAGTTAGAATAGTAATATATACATTTACCAAGTACTTTGCTCACATTTCTCTTGCCTCTCAGACATTTCATCTGGGATCATTTTCCTTCCATCAAAAGGAGGAGGGTATCAATGGGGAAAAAAGGAGAAACATCTATAACAAAAATAAATTAATAAAAAAAATTAAACTTAACTGGAAAGCTTAAAAAAAAAAATTAAAGTATATCCCTTACATTCCTTTAGGGGAGGTCTGGAAAAATACCTGCTTTCCTGAAAAAGTAATTATTTGTTCCTGTTCTTGAACTATAGGTTCACCAGATACAAAATTCTAATATCCCTCCTCATTCTGTCCTCCATATTTTTAAACCTGTCTCATGTAATTTATTCAGATACATCTTCCATTTCACTAAGTCTTTCTTCAATTGTGTTTAATCTGCTGTTTATTCTGAAACTCTAGTTGGTTATTTTAAATAGTGTCTTGTTCAGACTCATAGACACAGAGACTGCGCTGGTGATTGCCAGAGGGGAAGGGAGTTGGGAGAATGGGTGAAAGAGGTGAAGGGATTAAAAATTACAAATTGGTAGTTACAGAATAGTCACAGAGATGTAAAGTACAGCTTAGAGAATGTAGTCAATAATACTGCAATAACTATGTATGCTGCTAGGTGAGTACTAGAAATATCACCGGGACACTCTGTAAAGTATATGATTGTCTAATCACTATGCTGTACACTCAAAACCAATACAGAATACTGAAAGTAAACTGTTATTGAAAAATTAAAAAAATAAATAGTATCTTGTTCTTAATTCATAGTTTAATTCCTTCTTTTATTTCTTTAAACATATTAATCAGCCCTGGCTGGTTTGGCTCAGCAGTTAGAGCATCGGCCCGTGGACCAAAGAGTCGTGGATTCGATCCCAGTCAAGGGCACATACCTTGGCTGCAGTTCGTCCCCAGCCCTGGTAGGGGTCGTGTGGGAGGCAGCCAGTTGAGGTGTCCCTCTCACGTTCTCACGTCGATGTTTCTTTCTCTCTGCCTCTCTCTTGCTCTCTCTCCCTCCCTCCCACCCTATCTGAAAATAAATAGAAAAATATCCTCAGGTGAGGATTTAAAAAATAATAATAATAATTTTTTAAAAACACATATTAATCATACCCATTTCCAATATCTAAAGTCTTTGTGACCCAATTCAGTTGCCTACTTTTCTGCTACCTCCATTTATGATGTCTTATTTTTTAATATGTGTTATAATTTTTTAAACTAAAAACTCATGCTTCTTGGAATTTTATCTGTGGGAATTCTTTGAGACTCAAGGTAGAAGTACATTCCTCCAGGGGACTTACATCTGCTCTGGGCATCTGGGGGCACCACTGTCCCAGGATCTTTGTATGAGGTTTTGTTAGACCGCAGAGGCAGTGTAAATTTGCATTCCAAGCCTAAAAATGAGAGCTATTTTGTGACCATAAATTTTCAAGGCGTTTTTATTTCCCTCGTCCTCACTAACCCCTATGCAAGGGATTTGTTGTTTTTCCTAGTTCACTATTACAATGGGTCCAGGTCTGTGGGTTTCTAGCTAAACCAGCATCTACCACTAGGTGCTCTGTTTTACCTCCTGTCATCTACTCCCCACGGGCCATCCAAATGGCAGCTCAGGAACACCAGAGCTCAGCAAATGCCCCAGAACAAACAGCATCTTGAGTATGACTGATCTTTCTGGTTTTCAACCTTCACTTCATCTTTGGCCTCTAAACATTCCTTGACTTATCAACCCATAAATAAATGTTAAGATGTATTTTAAGTATTATATCCAGCATTTTTAATTGTTCTCAGTGGGAGGGTTGTTCAGGTTACCTGATTTTGCACACTACTAAATTTATGAAGTTTGTACCTTCTTTTGCAATCCCACTACTACTGCTGAGGCTGAGGCTCCTTCCTAGCATTTAGAAATCTCTTTGCAATCCTCTGCACTTATCACACTTTACCTAGAATCATTATTACGCCTGTTCTGAACACATATCTCTCATGTTGTGAGCTCTACACGGACAAATATTCTGATTTATTATTTCACAATGCCACCATCTACCACGCACACGCAAACTCACCCACTCAGCCACTCATCCACCTACCCTCACACACTCAGGCTTACACGCTCTCATCCACAGACACACTGCACAGCCCTGCACCTTGTACAGGAAACAATTCAATATAGGCTTAGTTGAAACAAATTTCATTTTCATATCTTTTATTTCTGATGCCTCATATATCTAGATCATTGTTTTTGCGAACTCTGTGATTTCTGGATTTGGGATCATCATCTGGGATCTTGTTCGAGTACATGTTGCAATTTCATTGTTTTCTGCTCCTGATCTGTGACCCTGGTTGGATAGACAATTCTAACTTTGGAGTCCTATAGACCTGCATTTGGTTTCAATCTCATCTCTACCATTTACTGACTGTAGGAAGGTCAAAAGTTATGTTATGTCTCTGGGCCTCAATTTTCTCATCTGCTAAATGGGGTACATGTAAACACTTAGCACAGGATATGGGACTCAGTGAGCACTCAGTAAATAGTAGCTGTAAGTGACAAGGCCCTTCAGCATGGTAACTGAAGGTATTTATTACCAAGTGAACTAAATTTAAAACCTTAAATACAGCCCAGCTGGTAAGGCTCAGTGGTTGAGCATCGACCCATGGGCCAAGAGGTCGCCAATTCGATTCCCAGTCAGGGCACATGCCTAGGTTGTGGGCTCCATCCCCAGTGGGGAGCATGCAGGAGGCGGCCAACTGATGTTCTCTCTCATCGATGCTTCCATCTCTCTCTCCCTCTCCCTTCCTCTCTGTTTAAAAAAAATCAATAAAACATATTTTTTTTAAAAAACCTTAAATACAAATTAAGTTACTTATTTTGATTTTTAGATGTAGAAAATAACTGAAATGATTATCTTTTTCTCATTCTTTCTCTTCGTGGGATCACAAGTATTTTTAAAGGACGCTGGCTACAAGAGGGCAGGGATTTTAGTCTATCGTTCTCCATCAGTGTCACTGGAAGAGCAGTGCCTGGTATCTAATGGATGCTTTATATTTGCTGGATGAGTAAATAAGTAAACACACATAGTTCTAAACATCTGAATAAGAGTAAGATGGACGGAAGAACATGTTAAAGAATACAGGAGCCCTTCGTGCATGTAATTCCTGTCACAAGCTCTGCAGACAAGAAAGATCATGTATAATTCTGTTTTGTATTCAATATTAATAGTTCCCCAAAATTATTTATTTAAAATTATCCAGAAGTTCAAAATCCAATTTTAAGAGTGGCATTCTGAGAATGACAATATAACGTGAATCCACAGGGCTTCATATCTTTCTAACTAAATTAGTACACACACAAAAAATGTTTGTGATGTTGGTTTTGAAAATTGCATATTTGATTCCTTACAATAGTTGGTATAGCAAAAGTGTTAAATAGAAATGAAGAGTCTCTGAAAGCCAAGGATACTGCAAACAAGCTTAATTCAAGGTCACTGATTTTCCTTTGTATTTTAGTTCAGCACAAATGGTTTCATGGGGGGAAAGAGCTCTATCTAGACTCTGTTATCCTGCAGAAAAGGACAAGCCTGTGCTCCGTAGAGCAGAGACATGGAGTCTGGTCCTCTTCCACCCAGGCGTCACGCTGGGGAATGCATGAATAAACTCCCTCTTTACACCAGTATTCCTCCAGTGCTGGGAGTTCATGTAGGCAGCACTTCAGTGCCCCGGCTGACCTAGTCCATCTGCATTGCTTCTTATTCTCAGACATGTCATAGAAAATGATTTCCAACTCTAATGAGAAACATTTAAAGAGCAGAAATCTAGGGCTAAGTAAAGCAAAGGAAACAGGGTACGTGAAGGATAACTCCATTCCAGCTCCTCAACCCTTAATGCAGAGAGTCCTTTGTCTGCCAGCTCCTGTTCCAGAGGCTTTAGTGTGTGTGATCAAATTTAATCTCCAAGAGGGGTTTAGCTAAACTGGAGCTGAGGACCTCACACGCCCACCATGTAGAGGTAAGTAGCATCCTCTTCCTGTCCTCTCTTCCCCATATCAGTTTTCATCCACTAAAGGTTAAAAAAGAAACTGAATGAGGACCAAAAAATTGCACTCTGTCCAGAATGGTGGTTCATCCATCCACCCATCCAAATATCTGATATGCCAGGGGTTGGAGTGAGAGTACAGGCTGTGGCAAGATCCAACAGGCCCATGAGAGATTTTACCATGTTGGAGGTCAGACGTATGTCCTTGAGCCAGCCTCTAAGTCAATTCATGCTAGTTTTAAGAAAAATTATGGAAGCACCCATGTGGTGGGGGTTTCTGAAGGTTATTTTAGAACATGTTTGATAATGAAAAATGTCCAATATTTTGAATTGATTTTTAGAGAGAGAGGAAGGGAGAGGGAGAGGGAGAGGGAGGGAGGGAGAGAGGGAGAGGGAGGGAGGGAGGGAGAGAGAGAGAGAAACATTAATGTGAGAGCAAAACATGGATCAGTTGCCTCCTGCATGCCCCCTACCAGGGATCAAGCCTGCAACCAGGGCATGTGCCCTGACCATGAATCAAACCAGCAACCTTTCAGTGCACAGGACGATGCCCAACAAACTAAGCCACGCCAGACAGGGGAAAATGTCCATATTTTTAAAACAGGTACTCAAAAAAACAATCTGACAAAAATGTATTCCTTAATTCAAGCCTCATTTTGATAGAATAGTGGGTGATACCTTTAACACCTAAGTTCTGAGTTATATGATCATTCTAGGAAGCTATCCAAGCCTTCTTCAAATATGAAAAAAAACATGAAATAGAGTAGTTAAGTGTCCAGAATTGTCCAGTTAGTGGCAGAGCTAATAAAACCCAGGACTCCTGACATCTAGATGAGCTCTGTTGCTAGCCTTAAAAAATGGCTGTTTCAAGAGTGGAGCATGTTCTCTGGAGAAACGTGCCACATAAATAACCAGATTGTGAGCAAGGGATCTGAGCCAGTAACAGTAACAACCACTGTTATTGCTCATCCTCAGCATAGACGTGGAAGATAGTTATTATTATCCTCATTTTACAGATGGGAAAAACTGAGGCTCAGAATGTCTAAGCTCAGTCCACAGATTCAAGTTATCCAAGCACAACTGATACAAATTTGCAAAAAATAAAGAGAAGTTTTGTTCATATTTGGGGGCTAATATAAGCCACAATTTTTTACCTGGAAAGGAAAGAAACCATTAAATCACTCATGTGTATCAGCCAGTCTGCTGGGCATTTTCACATTCCTTGCTCTTCCATAGTTTCTCATGGGGATCAGAGAGCTCCATTCAGGAAGGAGTTGAGTAAAACTTCAAACTGAGAGGTGCCTGATTCTGAAAATTTAGAGCTAATGAATTTTACCTCTCTAACATCAGTTTATTTTCCATTAAACTAGAGGTCAGCAAACTTTTTCTGAAAAGGGTCCGACAGTAAGTATTTTAGTCATTAAGGCCACGGAGTGTGGCAACCACCCGACTGCCAGTGTAGTGTGAAAGCAGCCATGGGTAATGCATCAGTGAATGGCCCTGGCCGCTTTGGCTCAGTGGTTAGAGCGTCAGCCTGCGGTCCAGAGAGACCCAGGTTCGGTTCCCACTAAGGGCATGTACCTCGGTTGCAGTTTGTCCCTGTGCAGGAGGCAGTCACTTGATGTGTCCCTTTCACGTCGATGTTTCTCTCTTCCTCTCTCTCCCTCCCACTCTATCTGAACAAAAAATGGAAAAATGTCCTCGGGTGAGGATTAAAAAATAATAATAATACATCAGTGAATGGACACATCTGTGTTCCAATAAAACTTCACTCATGGACACTGAAATGTGAACGTCATTTTCACGTCATAAAATATTCTACTTCTTTGTATATTTTTTCATTTAAAATGTAAAACCATTCTCAGCCTATGGCCATACAAAAACAGGCAGTCAAATGGAGTTGGTCTGTGGGCTGTTTGTTGATCTGAGTTAGACCATCCTCTCTCAGTACCTACCAAATGCCAACAGCCAATTTTAAAAGTCTTCTTAAAAATCGAGTTTGTCAAAGGGTTATTTTACTTCTCAGCACCAAAATCCGTGATTTTGACATTGAGCACATGGCTTACAAGAGAAAATAACTTTTTTGTTTTTATTACAAAGTATTTCAAACACATAAATACAAATATATACTCATATATACATATAATGTGTGTATACATGACATAAAGAAGCATAAAATGAACAACCATAAGCTCATCACTGAAACACATGACCAATGATGTTCCTGCGTGGTCCCCCCGTCACATCTTCCTTCTGCCCCATGAAAACACCAATATCTTGAATTTTGTCCTTATTATTCACTAGTATTTTTATTATTTAGTTTTATTATGCATGTATGGAGGTTTGTGTTTGAACTTCATTTAAATGATGTATTTATATGTATTCTTCTAGAACTTGCTTTCTTTCACTCAACATTATATTGTGAGATTGCATCCACATTTGGTGTAGCTGTACCAAAGGAAGGAAGAAAGGAAGGGAGAGGGTGTGGGAGAGGGAGAGGGAGGCAGGCAGAGAAAGAGAGAGAGACAGAGAGAGAGACAGAGAGAGAGAGAGAGAGAGAGACAGAGAGATAGGAGAAGGAAAAAAGCAAGAGAGCAAACACTATGTCTAGCCACAGGGAAATGGCATTATGGTATATTAAATACTATACAGGAGTGTATTTAAATGAAATAAAAACAATATATTTCTAACTAAAAATATAAATTGGATTTCTAATAAAGAATCTATTGATGTGCCCGGCTGGTGTGGCTCAGTGGACTGAGCGTCGTCCCATGGACTGAGAGGTCCCAGCTCAGTTCCCAGTTGGGGCACATGCCCAGGTTGTGGGCTCAATCCCCAGTAGGGGGTGAGCAGGAGGCAGCCAATCAATGTTTCTCTCTCACATCAATGTTTCTATCTCTCTCTTCCTTCCTCTCTCTCTCTCAAAAATCAATAAAAATCATTTTTTTAAAATCTATTGATGTTTAAAAAGAAATGCCCAAATCCTTTAACAAAGACATCTTCTGGGGAGTTATCAATAACAGATGTGATCTGTATACATAGGGTTCACTGATGGAGAGCGGGGACATATTTGCGCTCCCTAAAAGTATTTCCTCTCCTGGAAAGCGGGCTTACCGAGCTGTGCACGGAGGCCCAAATCCAGCTGCGCGGAAGGTACATTAGTGAGTCACAGAACGACTATTGAGAAAGTCAAGTGCTGTAACACCATCAGTCTTCTCTTCAAGTCAGTAGAATAAACAGTTCTCTTCGTGCTATTGAAACTGTACACTTATCTAATTAGAATGACTCAGGTCCTTTGCCTTTCTTTATTAAAAAAATTACCTCTATAAATTAATGTCAAAACAGACATCTCATTACTAACAAATCTAGAAAAATGTATTAGTACAACAGTGCTGCATTAATTCATACTAATGACTTTAAAATTCACTGCAAATCACTGATTGGCTTACAGATGAAAAATGTACTTAGAAATAAAAAGCATGAGAATATTACATGATACGTATATCTTATAACTTAATTAACAATATGTTGGGATAAAGGTCTTTCTAGAACTTGTATGTCAATGTCAAAAGGCACAGTGTTGGCACTTCCCAGTGACTGCCAGTGAGGTGATATGAGTCCATGGCAGTTAGCCTATCTCAATGGCTGCAACCTAGAGCTCTCCTCTCTTCTCCAAATTTCTTTCCATCTAAGGTTCTAAAATAAGATAGTTACTCCCACTGTATTATGTAGTCTATGTAAAATATTATTTGCTCCTGGCTCTCTCCAAATCAGTCTTTTTCTCCAGTGTTTCAGAAAGATTCAAGTAAAGTTGTTTTGAGCACCCACTAGGTACAGGGAGGTTAGAAGAGAATGTGGGTATAAAGTGAGTGTGATACAGAGCTTGCCTTTACGACCTTTACAATCCAGTGAGGAAGACACACATATAAACAACTGCATAGATAGGGCAGGTTTGCTGCAGGAGACAAGAACTCCACAGTCTCAGTAGCTTATTCCTTCTTCATGCTACATGGCCATCATTAGCAGAGGGGCTCCCTCAGGGACCAAGGCTGGTAGAGTGGTCACTAACTTGAATGTAGGAAAAAACAAACAAACAAACATGCACTAGCTTTCAATGCTTAAGCAACACATGTTACTTCTACTCATATTTCACTGGCTAACACAAGTCACATGGCCACACTGACCAATTTAAATTTAGAAAGTAGGAAGCCACAGAAAAAATGTTTTGTGCATTAATAACAAAGTTAAAGCAGCTCGGTAATTTTTTGAGTGATGGTGTCTCTGGTTAAGCCTCACACCAACTCTTACAAGGTGCAGTGCTGATACACCCACTATCAATATGAGGAAATGGGGGCCTTGGTCACAGCACAAGGAAGGAGCTTGAATAATGTTAATGGCAAAGATTACTCATTTATTACACTGATTCACATAGAATTTTTATGACATGAAGTCTAATATTGGGCCAAGTTTCTGATGCACTGCATTTCTCCAAAAGGTACATTCTCTTTAATGATTCCATTTATAGAACAAGAAAACAATAAAAGCCCTACATAATTATCAAACATAATTTTCTTCACTCACTTGGGTTTTATCTAGATTGCTCATTTAAATAAAGATAAAAAACCCACTTTTTCTTATCTAAGCAGTGTCCAGGCAGTAGGTAAATATCCCTTAAAGCATGAGTGGACAAACCTATCAGAAAACCAAAAAGTTCTCAAAAGTCATACATTTTCAGAACTACCTAAATATTAAATCCTGGCAGGCAAAAATAATTAAAAATATGGCTTCTGCAAATTACACCAAAGTAAGAATGAAGTAACAAAGATAAGAGCAGAAATCAATAAAATAGAAAACTGAACAGTGATACAGAAAATTAACAGGGCCAAGAATTTGTTCTTTGAAAATATTACTAAAAATGATAAACCACCAGAAATACCAAATTAAGAGAGAACAAAAATTATAAATATCAAGAAAGAGGGGTTATCACTGTAGATCCTACAGACATAAAAAGAATAATAAGGGAATATTAAGAAAATTATCCCAATAAATTAAATAACAGATGAAGTAGACATATTTTTTGAAAGACACAAATTACCATAATCCCCGGGGGGGGGGGGGGGAGATCTGGAAGGCCCTATTTATACTAAATTAAATTCATAATCAAAAACTTCTCTACAAAGAAAACTCTAAGCCCAGATGGTTTCATTGCTGAACTGTAACCAACATTCACCAATTCAATGTAATCCCAATCAAAATTCCAACAGGCTAGTTCATAGCATCAACAAGCTGATTCAAACTTTTATGTGGAAATGTAAAGATACCAGAATAGCCAAGACAATCTTGAAATAATACCAATCTTACACAAACTCTTGTGGAAAATAAAGGAGGAAATGCTTCCCAACTTATTTTATGAGTCCAGCACAACTGACACCAAAACCTGACAAACAAAATCTAGGACAATAAACTTATAAACAAATATCCCTTATGAGCATAGAAGCAAAAATTTCCTAACAAAAAGTTAGCAAATTGAACCCAGAAAGGTATAACCAAGTAAGGTTTGTCCAAAAATGCAAGGTTGACTTAACAGTAAAAAGGCAATGTAGGACTTCCGGTCAAGATGGCGGCGTAGGTAAACACGGTATCGCGTCCTCCCACAACCACATCAAAGTTACAACTAAACTACAGAACAACCATCATTCAAAACCGCTGAATGGAAGTCCTACAACTACGAAATTAAAGAAGAAGCCCCATCGAGACTGGTGGGAGGGGCGGAGGCGGACGGGCTGGTCCCACACCCACGTGTGGCGGATAAAAATTAGGAGGATACCTCGGCTGGGAAGGTCCTCCCTGAGGACTGAGGGGTCCCCATCCCACACCAGGTGCCCAGCTCAGGGTTCCAGTGCCAGGAAGAGAAGTCCCCATCACTTCTGGCTGGAAAAACCAGCGGGAACTGAGGCTGAGGCGGCTGGAGCCCCCGGCAGCTCCTCTTAAAGGGCCCGCGCACGGACTTACTCGGACTCGCTCCCTCCAGGCTCCAGCGTGGGGGAGGCAGCTTGAAAGGCACCAGAGTCATATGGGGAAGAATTGAGCTGTTTGGCATTGGAGCGAGGGCTGGAGAGGCAGTTTTCTCCTGAACAGACGTGCTATCAGAGGCCTTTGTTCCTTTGGTGAGCCCTTCCCTGGCCCCACAGACATCGCCATATCTGGGACTCCAGCAACCTGGCTCACACCGTTTGCCCCACCCTGGTGATTCCCTAAGGACCCGCCCCACCCAACTTCCAGGCCCACCCAAGCTGTTGCTAGTTGCTTTACCATAGAATTGGCCTGTCTTGGATCCAGCTTCAGCTTTTCCTAAATTCTTTCAAACAAGCAGCATCTGGTCTCAGCTAGCCCCATACCTCTCGCTAAGTAATACATAGAAACAAACAGAGGGAGGCAGCCAAAATGAGGAGACAAAGAAACAGGTCCCAAATGAAAGAACAGAACAAAACTCCAGGAAAAGAACTAAGTGAAATGGAGTTAAGCAACCTAACAGATGCTGAGTTCAAAATACTGCTTATAAAGATGCTCAATGGACTTAATGAGAACCTCAGTGAACTTAGTGAGGGCCTCAAGAGCATAAAAAAGGACCAGTCATAAATGATGGATGCACAGTCAGAAATGAAGGAGGTACTAACTGAAATGAAGAATAGTTTACACAGATTTAATAGTAGAGTAGGTAAAGCCAAGAAGCAAACCATCGATTTGGAATATAAGGAAGCAAAAAACACCCAATCAGAACAGCAAAAAGACAAAAGAATCCAAAAACATGAGGATAGTGTAAGGAGCCTCTGGAACAACTTCAAGCGTGCCAACATTTGCATCTTGGGGGTGCCAGAAGGAGAAGAGAGAGAACAAGAAATCGAAAACCTATTTGAAACAATAATGGCAGAAAAATTCTCTAACTTGGTGAAGGAAACAGACATACAAGTCCAGGAAGCACAGAGAGTCCCAAACAAAATGAACCCCAAGAGGCCCACACCAAGACACATCATCATCAAAATGCCAAAGGTTCAAGACAAAGAGAGAATCTTAAAAGCAGCAAGAGAAAAGCAGTTAGTTACCTACAAGGGAGTTCCCATAAGACTGTCAGCTGATTTCTCAAAAGAAACTTTGCAGGCCAGAAGGGAGTGGCAAGAAATATTCAGAGTGATGAAAAGCAAGAACCTACAACCAAGATTACTCTATCCTGAAAAGCTGTCATTTAGAATCGAAGGCCATATAAAGAGTTTCCCAGACAAGGAAAAGCTAAAGGAGTTCATCACCACCAAACCATTATTATATGAAATGTTGAAGGGTCTTCTTGAAGAAAAAGATAAAAAAATATGAACAAACAAAATGGCAATAAATACATATCTATCAACAATTGAATCTACAAACAAAATTAACAAGCAGAACAGAAACATTCTCATAGATACAGAGAACTTTTGTTAGATACCAGATGGGTGGGGGCTAGGGGGATGGGTAAAAAAGGTGAAGGGATTAAGAAGTACAAATTGGTTGTTAGACTGACAAACCTCAAAGGGAAGGGGGGTTGGGGGGTGGGAAGAAATAAACCAAAGAACTTATATATATATATATATATGCATAACCAATGGACACAGACAACAGTGTGGGGAAAGGCAAGAGGGGGGCGGGAATGGGGAGGAGGGGGCCTATGGGGGAAAATGAGGAACATCTGTAATACATTCAACAATAAAGATAAGTTAAAAAAAAGGCAATGTAAATGTTCACGTTAACAGAATAAAGCAGAAAAATCATATGATCATCACAGTAGATGCAGAAAAAGAAGTTAACACTCATTCATGATTTTTTAAAAATGCAACTCTCAGCAAGTTAAGGATGGAATGGAAATTCCCAACCTGATCAAGGGCTTTGAAACACCTGTAGCTAAAATATTTAATGTTGAAATACTGAATGCATTCCTTTAAGATGAAAAACAAAGCAAGGATTTGTTTCATCACTTCTATTCATTTTTGGACTGGAGGTCCTACCAGTGCTATAAGGAAGAATAAAGAATAAAGGCATAAAGATAGGAAAAGAGCCCTGGCCGCTTTGGCTCAGCGGTTAGAGTTTGGGCCTGCGGACCAGAGAATCCCAGGTTCGGTTCCCGCTAAGGGCACGTACCTCGGTTGCAGTTTGTCCCCAGCCCCGGTTGGGGTGGTGTGGGTGGCAACCACTTGATGTGTCTCTCTCACATCGATGTTTCTCTCTCTCTTCCTCCCTCTCTACCTCCTGCTCTATATGAAGATAAATGCAAAAAATGTCCTCTGGTGAGGATAAAAAAAAGATTGGAAAAGAATTAAAACTATCTCCATCCATGGAAGATATTTTTGTTAATGTAGAAAACTACATTTAAAAAATCCTACAGATAAGGTTATATATATATATATATATATATATATATATATATATATATATATATCTCCTTAATGTGCGTGTGTGTGTGTATCATAAGCAGAAAAATTAAGACATAACTATTCATATCACTAAAGGTAGAGAGGGTTAGAGGAGTCTCCATGCCAGACTATAGTAATTCTCCCTACTGTGAACTCCTATGGTTGTTACTGTTCTACGCTAGGCCCCTGCTATTCACAGTGTGGTCCTCAGACCAGTAGCATTCACTTCTGGTGAGATTTATTATAAATGCAGAGCCTCAGGCCTCACCTCAGACCTGTAAGATCAGAGTTCACCTTTTAAAAAGATTCCCCCTATAATGCAAAAAATAGACAAACTAAGTAATTAAGATAAAAGCATTCTCATGTGACTCGAACTTCAGAATGAGAAGCATTACTGGCAAGAAATGCTGGTCTGAAGCATTTACCCCTGCATTTAGTCATGTATGGCCTGGTGGTGCTCTAAAATAGTTTGTTCTACGAATGCACTTCATGTCACCACAGCAGAACTGAGATTTTCTTCTAAGTAGGGCCTGTGTTGATCTCCAAAACCTTTACTGAATGCCTCATGTATTTAAATCCCTGTTACACTAAGTCTTTTGTTTCTGAGCCAATGATAACCACTTAAATGTGTATATGTGTGTATGTTTAATATATTCGAGTTTTATTATAAAATGATTAAGGCTTCCATTAAAATAGTAAATACTCCAAGCATATTAAAGTAGGACTAATTTACCCAAAAAATCCACTGAAATAAAAACAAAACCCTCAACCCTTACTCAATATGACTTCCACCTGAAGTGGGAATATTTTATTTCTCCTTTAAGGAATAGATTATCTAAAGAAATAGGTCATTTAACTTCTTTAGGCTTCTATTGTATTATTTTGCGTGTAATAAGTAAAGACTGAATAGAATAGGGAAATTCAAGAGGAGATATTTTCTCTCTCATAAGTCATTTTTAGGACCCATTAATCAGACTAATTCCCAAGGGGATTTCTTTAGGTCAAAATTATAGAGCTATAGAGATATAGTGGTGTCATATATAGCTATATGATACACTAGAGGCTTTATATACTAGATGGGTTTTGTATCATCCTTGTCTTTTTCAGAATCTTTTGAAATCTTTATCTCCTTAAACTTTCTCTCATAAAAAGATTATAGTTTCATTTTACTTATATAATTTTATCTAGTACTCAATGTTTTTAATACATTTACATAATGAGAGCATCTCATCTAGATTTTGGAGCTGATTTTTTAATGCTAACAATTGTAACCTGCTGATAAGTATGTTAATGAAATAGAAATTATGCGAATTCCACAGGAGCAGCTTCTTCTGAAGCCAAATGAGTAACAGTGGTCTCCCCATTCCCACACTCTCTCTCACCACAGGGAAGATGAGGGAAATGTGTGTTTGCTGAGACTCACTATACTAATCTTGTACCTGCAGAAGCTTACAACCTAGTTAGATAAGGAAAACCAACCCAGAGACACCACTGGCAAACAATGCCAAATAGTAGAATGGCGTGGTAACATTCCAGGGTAAAGGCTGTACATGAGAAAGGGTTTAGGTCAGTGGAAGCTGGTGTGGTGGAAGAATTGACAAACAGATCAGCACCCTGAAATGTTTAGTTGCTATCTCACAGACAGGGCCGGTCCTGGCACCACAACCCACTGAAGCTGCAAACTCATCTCCAACGACCCTCCTGCAGGCATGTACTAAACATGACAAATAGGACACTTGTCATATAAGAATGTTTAGAACCTTTTTCTGTCAAAGGTAATCCCTGAGCTCACTGAACATTTATAGATGACCATGACTTTGCTCCACTTAAAGGAAAGGGGGCATTATGCAGGGGCTGCTGGACACTAAGAAGCTCTTATGAAGAAAACATCAGGCAGACAGAACCCTTAATGGGGCATCTGGACCAGTGTGTTTAAGGAGCCCAGAGGGGTACAGAGAGAGGGGCCTGAAGTAAGGGGACTGAGCTGACCCTGCCCTCCTCTCATTCCTCAAGCACACACTCCTGGATGTTTCTGCCGGAGAAGAGAGTTGAGAACTGATATCTTAATAATGAAATCACACGGTCGGCAAGTGGTCAAATTAAGACTTTTGCTATGGAAATTTTGTATGATATAGGATACTGATATTCAGGAACAGAGAGGGAGGCGATGGATAGGGCTCCGTGATGCTGAGTTGGTGTCTTCAATGTATTTAATGACCCACAGTGACAAGGGGTGGAGTGAAGATGAACGGGCAGCAGTCTGGAAGCAAAGAGGCCTCAGCTGGAAAGCCAGTGCCCACCAAGCAGTAGCACCAGCTACGTACCTACCCTAGCCTGTCCACTTCTTTATCTGTGACAGGCGGGCACTGCCAGGACTTACTTCCCAGGGACGTGAGACTTGTCTGAGGCGATATATGAACGTACGTGGAGCACTGCCAGGAAAGTGGAAACTGCTCGGTAAGGGTCAGCTTTCCTCCTGTTTACTGGACCAGGCGAATGAAAGGGCTGACCAAACAGCCAGTAAAGGGAACCCAGGGATGAGGAATGCCCCACTGACTGTTAAGGAAAGACTTTGCTCTCAGTGGAGAGGGAGCACCTGGGGGGTCACTGAGGGGACAGAAGCAGACCTAGGCTGGCTTTCCAGTCACCGCGCCTGTATTCCAGCCAGAAGCAGGTGCCACTGCCCCCACCACCAGAGCCGAGCCAGCTCCCCTCGTAAGTGCCTTCCTGGAAGTCCACACAGCACTTCAGCAGTCACCCAGCCACATCTGACTGCAGTGAAGGCTGGGAAATGTCTTTTGTTAGGGACACACTGCTTCCTTGAAAAAAAAAAAAAAAGTGGGATTCTGTTGTTAAGGACAGGGAGACTAGATAATGGTAGACCACTGGCAGTCTCTTCCGCGGCCCCTGCAACCATAGCTGCCTGCAGTGGGTGTGTGTGAGGAAGCTCCAGGACTCGCAGTAACAACACGTCTCATTTCAGCTGCGCAGACAAATTAAATCCACTTAGATAAGATTTCATAATGGAACGGTTCCTTGCAATGGGGATCATCAAAAGTCGTTTTTATTTTGTGCTGGGATCAAAAATCAATTCATAAATATTTACTCTGTAGCTTTTCAGGAAAACAAGGTTAATCTATGTTTGTTACTAGTTTTATGAGTTGGTTTCTTCTCCCCTCTCCTGCCCCCAAATGTTGAAATATAAAAAGTTTTAAACCAACATTTTAAAACACCCAGATGCCACACTTTAAAATTGTTTATATCCTGAATGATATTTTTTTCCTGTTTATAACTCCTATATTTACTGCAGTTGCCTGGCAACAAAAGAAATGACTATTTCCAATAATCTTTGTGTCCTAATAACATGTCTGGTAAAAATATCCTAAATTTTGAGCTCCTTAAATAAAGTGTAAGTTCCTTGTGAACAAAATATCTTATATTTCTATAACGTCTATATTTCTATTTTATCCCAAAGTGCCCAACAGAGTATTACTTAGGTATAAAAAATACTTCAACAAGTATTTGAAATACTCTTTTCTTTCTAGATATCTTTTTAAATATGTTTTTATTGTTTTTTTTTTAGAGAGAGATAGAAACATTGATGTGAGAGAGAAACATGGATGGGCTGCCTCCTGCATGCCCCCTACTGGGGATGAGACCACACCTGGGCATGTGCCCTGACTGGGAATCCAATCAGGACCTCTCAGTCCATGGGACCACGCTCAATCCACTGAGCCACACTGGCAGGGCTCTTTCTAGATGTATTTAACAGTATTTTTTCTTTTTTTTTTTTTTAAAGTGAACTATAATTTACATAAAAGAAAATTCATCCTTCTTAAAGTACAGCTCTGTGAGTTCTAACAGACACCTGTGGTCATGTAATCAAGATATACAATACTGCTATCACCCCTCAGTTCTGTCTGTGTCCCCTCTTAGTCAGCCTCGCCCCTTGTATTTGGAAATTACAGATACAGCTGCTATCAAAGTTTGTGTATAGGTTTTTGTATGAACGTAAGACTTTATTTCACTTACATAAATATCTAGGAGTAGTCGCTGGGTCACCAGATACTTATTCAAAGCCCCAAATCAAGAGTTAGCTTAGATATCAAGTTTTTATTAAGCATTTTGACAGTCATCCCCAAAGATCTGCATAATGACTTACTAAAAAGAGAAATTGGCACCAATACTATCAGAGACAGCCCGAGGGACATTAATAAAGTAGGCTAGAAGTGAAGGGACAAAAGTGTATCAAGATCCATGTTTCATCGTGCCCAATACAACAGAAATAAGAGGAAATACTAGATGTCGAAAAGGAACAGGAAATATATGGTTTTTCAGATTATTTTCCCTCTGCTGCTGCAACTCATACTTCCTTCTATTACTCCTCCTAGAAATCACATTCTGAACTCGAAAAGACTGTTGAAGAGAATGGGGATGATGTTGGGAGGTCCTGGTGCATGCTGAGGTCTGCTTATGGGGAAGCTTCTAAAGAAGAAAAACTGGAATAAATGCTACAATAAACCTTAAAGACATCTGTTGGGGTTTTCTGAGTCAAATAAGACATATTTCTCCTTCACAGAATCAGAGCTAAAAGGAAACTCAAATATAATCTCACCCTACCTTCTCAACTCACAGATTGGAAGAAAACCAAAACTAGAAAGGAGAAAGGACTTGCCCAAGGGTAGATACTAGAATCCGGGGCTGGACTTCGCTAGGACAAAGCAACAAGTGGGTGGACATTAATAATTTCTAATATAATTCTGTTCTATAATTCTTCCATCTTAATGGCTCTAGCATACAGGCTAACATCACAGGTATAATGTTTGCTTTACCCAGGTACATAACAAGAGGAACAAAAGGGGAGCCTGTGTGGCTTTCTGTTTGTTTAAGGTAAATATTTTATTACAGTACCTCAGCAATTCTTCCATCTAATATCAGAGTGCAGAGCCTGGAACGAGAAGTGGGGACACACTGATCACCTGCAGGGTTCGTGTTGTTAGAGAATTCTGCCAGTGATGGGTAATCTTGTATCACAGGTACAAAAAGGGGATACTGCTGGATTTGTTTAATTTTGAAGGTGCACAGATTTCCATTTTTTAAAAATAGGCCTCATTCTCATCTTAGCAAACCACTGATGAAATCCCTACCTGGACAGGATGTGGGTACCTCCCCAATAATCTATCTTGAAGGGGGATGAGAAAAAGACCCACTTGCATGAGCTTGCTGGTGGGACCTTAACTTCTTGTCTTAATCTGTTCAGGCTGCTATAACAGAATACTATACACTGGGTAGTTTATAAAAAACAGTAATTTATTTCTCACAGTCATGGGGGCTAAAGTGAAGATCAGGGTACCAGCAAATTCAGCATCTAAAAAGGGCCATTTCCTGGTTCACAGACAGCTCTCTCTCTCTCTCTCTCTCTCTCTCTCTCTCTCTCTCTCTCTCTCTCTCTCTCTGGCTTCACGTGGAAGAAGGGGTAAGGGAGCTGTCTGGGGACTCATAAAAGCACTAATCCCATTCATGACGTCTGGGCACTCATAACCTAATCACATCCCGAAGGCCCTGCCCCCTAACACCAACACGCTGGGGCTTAGGTTTCTACATACCTGGTTTTTCAGGGAACACAACCATTCAGTCTAGCACTTCCCATCAGGCATTCACTCATCACATCACCTATGTTCCCAACACAATTTAGGAGAAGCAGGAAAGAAAGTTGAAAACTTTACATCCTACTCTGAATTTATCCCTATACTCACTTTATTTTTGTAACCTTTCTTCAGAAGAAATGATGATGGTAATACAATAACTTAGGCCCATGGCTGATGTTTATGTTTTAAAGTATAAAGTTAAATTATAAACATCCATCACACATTAGGGGGTCCTGATAATGACATGGACATGAATGATCAATTTTGCCTGGTGTTTAAGTATTTTTAAAATATAACCAGTTTGCCCTGGCCGGTTTGGCTCAGCGGTTAGAGCGTTGGCCGGTGGACCAGAGAGTCCCGGGTTCGGTTCCCGCTAAGGGCACGTACTTTGCGGTTTGTCCTCGGCCCCGGTTGGGGTTGTATAGGTGGCAACCAGTCGATGTGTCTCTCTCACATCAATGTTTCTCTCTCTCTCTTCCCTACTCTCTTCCTCCCGCTCTATCTGAAGATAAATACAAAAATGTTCTCAGGTGAGGATTAAATAAATAAATAAAATAATAATAAAATAAAATATAACCAGTTTGACTTTGCCTCCAAGTCTATTAGAACTTGTGTCCTTGGCTCATGACATACATTAAAAGTAGGAATGGGCCTTCAAGTGTATTTTTATTTATTTTTTTATTTTTTTATTATTTTTTTTTTATCCTCACCCGAGGACATTTTTTCATTTTTTGTTCAGATAGAGTGGGAGGGAGAGAGAGGAAGAGAGAAACATCGACGTGAAAGGGACACATCGAATGGCTGCCACTCGCACAACCAACCAGGGCTGGGGACAAACGGCAACCGAGGTACATGCCCCTAGCAGGAACCAAACCCGGGTCTCTCTGGACTGCAGTCCGATGCTCTAACCGCTGAGCCAAACCGGCCAGGGCTGGGCCTTCAAGTTTAAATGAGTGTGACAATGAAGAACATATGCAGTGGTGCACACACAGACTGAGTGTACAGCATGTAAATATCATTTCTTTGTCCCACTTACTGTTGGAAATTTATTCTATTATTCAAAGTATGACTCACAGTGAAGGTGCTTTTTTCCCCCAACAGTAAATCTGAAATTAACTATTTAAACATTCTCTTGGGCACAATATGAAATTTTTAACCTAATTAGCTCACTAATATATCAATGAAAACAATATATACATGTGTGAAAAAACAGTGCAAGATAAAACATTATTATAAAATGGGTGAATTGCCATTGAACACAAGGAAATTATCCAATTTGTTTTTTAACTGGCTCATTAGAAATAATTGCCCACTATTCAATCTTTACTATTTAAGATCACTAGTATTTAGTGACTTTTAAGATATATGAATAATAGTATCTAGTCAATATCTTGGTAAAGTATTCTTCAAATAAATAAGGTATAGGTTATCTTTACATTTTTATTATTTAAATATAATACAAATCTGCATATAGTAAAAATAAAGTGAACACCCACACATACATCACGAAGCTTGTTTTAACTTATGTGTCCAAGAGCCAAAGAAAGCAATCAACACGAATAGCTATTCTGTGTTCTAAAGCTCCCTTTGTACTTACTGACTGAACATCTGGTCGAAGAAAGCCCTGGTAATGAAAACAGCATGTGTGTTGGAGTTAAGTAGCCCTGGGTTCAAATTCCTTCTCTACTACTTATTACATAGTTATAGGACCATGTCGCTAAGCTTTACTCATTTGTAAAATGTGAATAATACTAAATACCCTTCATGTTGTTGTAAGGACCGAATTAAATAAGATACAGTCTGCAAAGCACCTAAGACAGTATCTGGCACATAAATAGGGTAAGAGAAGAAAAACTCAAGAACTAAGATATAGCCCTGGCCAGGTGGCTAAGTTGGTTGGAGCATCATCCTATACACCAAAAAAAAAAGAAGATTGTGGGTTCAATTCCTGGTCAGGGCACATACCTAGGTTGTGGGTTTGGTCCCTGGTCAGGACATGTACAGGAGGCAACCTATCGATGTTTCATTCTCACATCGATGTTTCTCTCTTTTTCTTTCTCTTTCCTTGTCTTTCTCTAAATCAATAAAAATAAAAAATAAAAAAACATATCCCCAGGTGAGGATTGGAAAAAAAAAGAACTAAGATATAACACTGGCTGGGCCAGTTATATCTAGCTCATATATATTTTGAAAGCACATTCTTTCTAAAGTCTACCATTAACACCTGCTAAAAATGAATATTTTTTGTTCTGTTTTGTTTAGGCAAGTATTCTCCAAAACCTATTTATTGAAATACAGCCACAATGCTGAAGGACTGAGGCAGAGAGAGAACATATTAATGGAAAACATATGAATGGAAAAAGATAACAGATGATAAATAAAAGAAAAAGAACAGAGAGCAAAAAGATAGCAAAACCGCCGCCTACTTTTATTAAGAAATGTAGGCAAGTGGCGAAGGAGGGAGAAGATAAAGCTGATGTTACTAACCATTTGGATTTAGCATTGCGTCTATGGAACTCAGCCAAGCAGAAATGACTTTCATTTTCATTGGCTACATGAAAAACAGAGACTAACAGCTATATATTAAAATGGTAGGCTTATTAAAACTTCAGGAGAAATAAATTTTCAGCTTCTGAAATGGATGTTTCAAAAAGTTTGGTCCTATTTAAATAAGCCAATTAATGTTCATCCCACTTCACAACCAAACAAGTGCAGAAATAACACTTTTGGGACTCCAAATCATGACTGATCCACCAGTCTGTTAGACTCTACACATTAGTAAACCAGCCAAATAATCAGTTATATTATTTGATCATTTTACTAATTTCAAGGACATTTGAACAAATTTCATTTAAACACACAGGCTACTTGACAGGGACAAAGTCCTCCTATAAAATCTGAATTGAGGGATCTCAGGAAAGCCTCCCAGGACAAAAGACATAGCTCTAAATTCCCCATTAGCAAGCTCTCCCCTTTATTATGATATATTACATTCAATTCCATAAGCATTTATTAATCACTGATTGACTTATTATTTACTATTTATAGATCAATTGCTATGTGCTACTTTACACATGATCTTTTTTAATCCTCAAGAACTATCCTATAGGATAAGTATATCCTTATCACACAAGCATTCTGAGACTCAAAAAGGTTAAGGAACTTGCCCAAGGTCACACAGCCTGTTTGGGGCACAGCCAACATTCAGAGTCAGGCCTGTATGACTTCAAAGTCTTCACAATTCAATCTTCCCCTGGTTCACTTTTAAAATACAAATACTCTTGAAAGTCTCATACAAACCTGACATCTAGGTACAAATCAAGTTTCATTTCTCTCGTTCATCTCTCTTACTGACAAGTCCCAGACCGAGGGAGACCCAGGTTTTTATATGAGAGTTAGGATACTGATGAGGAAATAAGAGAATCTGGTCAATTTGAGCACTAGCAGGCCCTGAATGACCGCGCTGGCAGCCTCCCCACAGTCCGCAGTCCCTGGCTCCTTGGAGCCCTGCTGAGTCTCCTTAGGCGGTACCTGCCTTGCTTGGAAACAAGGTGAGAGCTCACTGGAGGCACACATCTCAACGTCAGGACATCTGTTTTCTCACACCCACCTCTCCCTGCCCCACTGTTTCTAGACCCGTCCTGAGAGTCAGAGCCCAGCTGCTCTGGGGGCCAACGAAGTCAAGCAGAGAGAAAAAGGCTTACACATCAAAAGAATACTTTGCCAACTTACCAAATTACATAAATTTAACAAGTTTCACTTGTCCATTATACACTTAGAGAATCAGTGTGGGGATGGCATTTTTACACAGCAGAATAAGAACAAAATCAAAACTAAAAGGACAAAAATGGGTGGAAATAAACATTTGCATAAAATGTAACCAATGCCTAAATCTATACCATATGGAAAAGTTTAGAGTTTTAAGAATCCTATGGTCTGAGTTCAATCTCTAATAATACTTGCTAGCTAGGTAACTTTGAACAAGTTACTTTTCCTTTTTAAGCCTCCGTTTCCTCATCTGTAACATGAGGACACAAGCACCCTTAGCTGGGGCTGTCGGGAGCCGAGGCGCAATGCCTGGCACGTGACCAGGGGCCGGGGTGAGGGCTCCGAAGGTAACAGTGCTGCTCCAGAGCAACTCACCCAGGGCGTGGCAGCCAACGGAAAGCGCTTCTCTTCCCTAGCAACGAAACTGGAGTATCTTTAAACGCCATTTTACACTCCTATGTCGCAAAAACACGTAACACCCGGTGTTGGCAAAGCAGAGTTACACATATGCACTACTGGTGACACAGTAAAGCTTTCCAACACTTTTAGAAATACGGTGATATGTAGCAAACGCTTTCTTAGTATTTCTACTCTTTTACTTGGTAATTCTACTCATAACTACTTATCCTAATTCAACATAAAAGAGATAAACAATAGACTAGACTGCTTGCTGATTTAAAAGTTTATAACTACATAAAGATGAAACATTAAGGAAATAGTTTAATACATTATGAAATGTGAATATGATATGCTAGAATGCAGATATGCAAAATAATAATTATGGTGCAGGGTGAATTTACTTACATTAACATTAAATGAATATAGCGCAATACAATTTAGCATGTAGTCTCATTACAACTGTATTATGCTACATACCAGTACAGACGGTATTATGCAAAAAGAAAAACAGTTAATTTTCTTAAGGTAGTGACAAAATGAGTGATTTTAATCCCATAGTTATTTAAAAGCCTTGTCTTCCCAAAATTTATTTTTAAAAATATCAAGCCTCAAATTTTTTCATTGTCTATGATCTGTCATAGCTGGGTTTTCCATGCAACATCAGATATCCACATTCAACTACATATTAAAAATTAGATTGGGAACAGGTGTTTATTTCTATTTTACTTCCTTATTTAGTTAGATAAGCTCTTAAAATAAAATATAATTTTGTTCCAGATGTGGAAAAGGAACAAACTGGGTACAAACTGACCACATGGTAACACCAAAAACTACTTCTGATGTTCTGAGGATTATTTAAAATATTAACTAGTGCATGTAGGAAGTGGCCAATCGATGTTCTCCTTCATCGATGTTTCTCTCTCTCTCCCTCTCCCTTCCTCTCTCTAAAATCAATAAAGAAAAAAATACATATTAACTAGTTACAGACAAGATTTTAAAGTACAAATTTTAAAAAAGATTTAAGCTTGGTTTTCACTTGCAGTGTTTCATTACATGTAACATCCATAACAATAAAAAAGAAATATGCATGTACATCAATTACCATGGAATAGGAATAATTTCTTGTTTCGTGAGACAAAATATGAGGTCAGTGAGTGACCTTTCCCAGGCATCGTAAAAAAATTTTTTCCATGTAGGATGTGATACAGTATAACGTGACTTTTACTACTGGTTATTTACTGATTGCCATAATGTATGCATGCATACATACATAAATTAACTTCCCGACCAGGCAGTATAATCCAGAAGGACAAATCTAATGGTCACTGACAGCAATAAAACATCTATAATTTACTGAGCTTTTACTAGCACTGGGCAGAATGTTAAGCCCTTTACACGAATTATTTCATTTAATCATCCCAACAGCCATAAGTCAGGTGCTACCCTCATCTTCTCTTTACTAATGAGACACTGGGAGCTCACCACACAGGTCACCCAATAGACAGGTGTGGGCGCAATCTGAAATAATATATTGTCTGATACCACAGTTATTAACTTTTATTCTTATATTCATTATATAGAATTCCTGGGAGAAATGTGAAGATGCATTTTAGAACAACTTCAAACCTGGTTGTGGTAAGATTTTTTTTTATTAGCCCTCAAGTAACTAAAAAGTTCAATTAATCAGAATGCCTTAATATCTCCAGAAAACATTCTCAATAGTTGCAGTTACAGCCTTTAATCAGAAGCAAGGGGTTTGTGAAATAAGATGGTGGAGAGGATGAACAATGAATGAAGGTAGGAATACTGAAGCATCTTGGACAAGAAAGGTAGATAGAACATAGTAAAAAAAAAAAAAAAATTCAAGTTTAATTATTTATAACTCTTTATAATTTGGTTAGACACATTCATTAATTTGTTACAAAGAGAGTTGAGAAGCCAAAAGAGTATCCAGAAGGCCCAAGTAATTAACAGAGAGAATCACTGAATTTTTCCTGCTTGAACTCCAGAAGCAAAAATGGGGCCTTTGAAACTAAAAGCAGGGCTTGAATTTGATCAAGAAAAATAAAATAATCCCAATATAGGAAAATCAGGCCTTTTTCAATTTCCTTAAGAAATCTTCCTAATATTTCAAAATCTTATGTCAATTACTCTAAAATCTATTTTTTTTTTTTTATCCTCACCCGAGGACATTTTTCCACTTTTCAGATAGAGTTGGGGGGAGAGAGAGAGAGAGAAACATCAGCGTGAAAGGGACACATCGAGTGGCTGCCTCCCGCACAACCAACCAGGGCCGGGGACAAATCGCAACCAAGGTACGCGCCCTTAGTGGGAACCGAACCCGGATCTCTCTGGACTGCAGGCCGACGCTCTAACTGCCGAGCCAAACCAGCCAGGGCTAAAATCTAATTTTTATCATGCAATATATAAATTTGAATTTAAAAACACAAAATAATAAAGATAGACCACATGTTAGGACACAAACTAAGTCTCTACAAGTTCAAGAAGATTGAAATCATATTAAAAACACAAAATAATATTTCAAGAAATAAAATGACATTTGTAAATATTTTTATAGGTTTTATTTACTGCTAGGAAAATACCAAGGGAAAAGAACTAACTAACCACCAAACAAGATTAGCAATGAAGGAAAATTTAAATTTGAAGTAAAATTTAACACAAGTACAGAAAGATAACTAATTAGGTGGTACAGAAATTTAGAATATAACTTGGTGACAGCACAGTCTTATTTAAAATGTTTTATTTTATGCCTAATTTCTGTACAGAATGCAATTTGGTTGGCATAAAATACATAAATTCAGTTACATACAGAGTGGGGCAAAAGTAGGTTTACTGTTGTATGCGAAACAGTTTATTCTTGTATCATCAAACTATTTATTAATTATTCTATTATTTTCCAAATGAACAATTGTGAACCTACTTTTGCTCCACCCTGTATACTATAATCAAAAGTAGTGAAGATAACTCAATATTAACCAATTTTTAAAATTTAAAACTAAGTTTATACACATACTTCACTCTAACACCTGTATGCTTTTTAGTATTGGATATAAGCTTTAAAACATATTTAGAATTCTCTAACTTCAATAATTTATCAGTACTGGATATAATTATCAGTCTAGATATAATTATATTTCAAATTTTTATAATCATATTTTCAAATTTTTCACCAGTGAAGGAAAACTGCCATAATTTGGACAAATGTCTCAGACATTTAGTTTAAGGATGGTGGTAATTTTTAAATTTCTTTGTGAGCCAACTGTATGAAAATGAAAACGTTTCCTATCCCACAACCACAAGCTGCATCTTCTTACCTAAAGCACATCTTTCAAAATGTCCTGCCGCCCTGCCGGTTTGGCTTAGCGATTAGAGCATCAGCCTGCGGACCAAAGAGTCGCAGGTTCAATTCCGGTCAAAGTCATGTACATAAACCCCGGTTGTAGTTCAGTTCCCGGCCCTGGTTGGGGTCATGCGGGAGGCAGCCAATTGATGTGTCTCTCTCACGTCGATGTTTCTCTCTCTCCCTCTCTTTCTCTCTCTCTCCCTCCCGCTCTATCTGAAGAATCAATGGAAAAATCCTCGTGTGAGAATTAAAAATAAATAAATAAATAAACAAAATGTCCTGCCTCTCACTGGCCACAGAAGGGTCCTGTCGAGAATGTGAATGGACAGTTGGCTCAATACAAATCTGTCATCACTACCAGAAAAATCTCAACACCTAGGTCAGCCCAACCACTCTCAAGCTGTGTGTCCTTGAGCATGGTGCTTACCTTTCCATGTCTTATACGTAAAGTGGGGATAATAATAGGTATATATCTAGGAGGGTTACTGGGATCATTTAATGTTTAAATCCTCAGAGCAGTGCAGGCAGATGGTAAGCATTCCATAATGGTAAACTGTTATTTTTATTATTCAGTAGTATATCCTCATGTATAGAAAACTGTATACTAGTACTACTTTTTAAATTTCTACATGTAAACCCATAATACCAGAGCTAATTCCTTTCCTATTGCCCAAAGAAAAAGTATAAATACATGTAGGGTTTCAACCTTTTTAATTAAGCAGCATGTCAAATGCTTAATGGCAAGAATGAACCATCTATCATACTCCTGAATTCACAAAATTGAAATTATTATTCAAGTGACACAGCATAATGCAGTTTATTCTTCAGCACTATCCTTCAATCATGTTTCCACAAAAATACCTTGTTCAGTTCGCCATCCCATATTCATAGCCAGGCTGCAATTATTCCATTGGAAAATTGTATAGTATATTTAAGGAATTTCCCTAAAGAATTATAATTATTATGCCTCATTTTAGAGAATGACATAAGCACTGTGTATTTTTTTTTTAACCTTGAATTCCCCTCCAGATATCCAATATTATAGTTTCCTTTATTGGTGGGAAAAATAAATTGAGAATGCAAGCAGAAATAAAAGCCTTTTTAACCCATTCACCCCAGTACAGCCCTCTTGGAAAGCAACCACACAAAAGATCTCTGCATTGAAAGTCGACTATTTTCCTGGACAGTTGACCATCTATCTGTACAAGTCTAAAGCTACAAACATCATTTTTGCCAGTGCTAACAAATATTAAATCACTCTGGTTTGGGGACTTTTTAAATAGCTTTAGTTTTTGAACTACCATTTTAAATCCAGTCTAGTAAGTTGTTTAGATTTATGTAAGAGTATAGATTTAAATAATTTGTAACTTATCTAATTATTCATTTCCAGTTACATTTCAATAGATAACTACACTATTTGGGTTAAAAGGTACTTAGTTGTGTAATTTGAAATAGTGAGAAACTGTAGACAACCAAATGTCTCTCAGCTGGTTAAATGCATATATGTTGGTATCTACATAGACAAATGTCTGTAAGGATATACACACAACTGTAAATAGCAGTCACCTTTGGAAAGCAGGCTTAGGAGGTGGAGGGGATGGAGGAGTATCATTCTGCATTGTAGGACATTTCTGTATTATTTGAAGGTTTTGCAACCATCTCATTTCACTTTTTCAACTTTTGTAAAGATTTGTTTTTTAAAGAGTACTCTAAAAAAACAAGTTAGTGCCATGTCAGATAGGGCTGAGAGAAACAGATGTCAAAAATCTGAGATTTTTTTCTCTAGTTTTACCACTGACAAGTTCATGAGATTGTGACCAAAATGGCTTTCCCCTCCTGTCGGCTCTGTCATTCAAAATACCTACTCAGGTTTCATTAAAACTGTACTCAAAGAAATCAAATTCAGCTCTGTCGTTTCTCAGGTGAAGGTATAAAGTATTAATCCATTCTTACTATCACAGTTATAAAGAGTATAAAGTAGAATCTTATATATATCTAATATATATTAATTGTACTCTTTACAATGCACTTCTAATTATATTTCAGTCCTTTCTCTTCTATCTTACCATAATAAAAAGAAATATGTGCCACCTGACCTAGTGCATAGCTTCGGCATCTCAAGCAGAATTATAAAATGGACTGTGATCATAACCATTATTTGGAATTATAGCACTTGTAGGGGGTCAGAATTATGGTTCAGCCCCATTTTGGGAGAGGGTATAGAATTTTCTCATCAAACAAAGCAAAAAACTCTTCCCTCTCTCTCTTCTCTCCTCCCTCTCCCCCCCTCTCTCTCCTTCTCTATATATTTAGCACAAAGTTCAGAGCCTTCTTTAGCAATAAATGTTAGCAATTAATAAGGTTTACTGGAACCTAATAGAAATTCTTCACCTGTCATCTTAAACTGATGTCATCTCATTCTCTTTTGAGAATTAACTCTGGATTTGCACACTCTAACATAATCCCAAATCAAACATTTGGAGATTCACAGGTGCATATAAATATATAAGAACTCTCACCCCCAACATGTCCAAAGACCCCAATCAGTGGGGAAAAAACAGTCTAGTCAAGTTGACATTTCCTATCTTTGAATGTTTAGGTGATAAACATCTGGATTATCTTTTGATTTAAACATGTTATCTTTTTTCTCTCTATAAGCTTAGATTTGAAGATAGAACCAATTATATTTGTTCACATGTAAATACTTGCCAATAATTTTATTAAATTCACTTTAGAAAGTCTACTTTGCAGGCAATAGTGTACTTTGAAAGTCTACTTTTAAATCTGCTATAAATAGGTGGACGGTCACTCTCAGGGTGAGGAAAAGACTTGGTGTTGGATGGAGCTCATGACTCTGTCTTTCCCAAGTGGGTAATTACAACATGCGGAAGTTAAATAAGGCCCCTTAAGGACACAACACAATAATCATTATGCTTCCTGTCTCCAGAGCTTTTCCCGCACTGTCAAGATGACGCTAGAGTCCTATTTCACTAAAAATTAAATACTGAAAGAGTGTGCTAATAGCAGATTAAAACTTTCAATGCATAGCTGAAATATAGAAAGCAAGGGGCTCAAACTTATATGGAACCCAAAGCAAAAAACCTACAACCTAAAATTGGGCACAAAAGTCCAAGCTCAGAATCAAACAAATATAAGAAGCAGGAGTGGCTCGGCCAGTGTGGCTCAGTGGTTGAGTGTCAACCCATGCACCAAGAGGTCGCTGGATCGATTCCTGGTCAGGACACATGCCCAGGTTGTGGGCCAAATCCCCAGTGTGGGACATGCAGGAGGCGGCCAGTCAATGTTCTCTCTCATCGATCTTTCTATCTCTCTCTCCTTCTCCCTTCTTCTCTCTCTAAAATCAATAAAATAAAATAAAATTTTTTTTTTAAATAACGAAGCAGGAGTGGTCTTGAGTCATCAGGATACTCAATTAAATGACCTCCTGCAGAACAGCTCCTCCCCATCACCCCACCATCACAACTATCCCCCACCCCAGGCACCAAATAAACTAGCTAACAGTGAAAAGGTATTTGGCTATATGCTAAAACCTTAAAGATGTGCACCAAAGGAAGTATCTTCAGGGCTGGGAGACTTCCCTTCTGGAAGTGTTGAGGTCAAAGAGAAACAGGTTAGAGTCTGTGGTAACTCCAGGTCTCCCCTGGGTGGGGATAAAGTTGGCCAATAAAGCTTCGTCCAGGAGTACAGCTGTCCTTACTTTGACAATTGTGGTAGAACAAAAAGAAACCCTAATGAAATAGAGAATAAAACAACTACAACAACAATAATAAGTCGACTTAATTTAAAAAATAAAGGTGTTTTTTTAAAATAACAATAAAGTAGATAAAACTTTATCAAACTTAATTAAGCACTTTCTATAGTTCCCCTTTGGTGAGAACCAAAGTCAAAAGCAATGCCAATACAATCCTTTCTAATGCAACTCATTAGTCAAGGCCTAAACATCAGCCTACATGGAGTAGAAATAGATTTTGCAACACAATTTTTTATTTTCTAAATTTGATCATTAGACTAGGGATTGACAACTCTTTTAGTCCCACGGGGTGCTCTGAAAGGAAAAATATCCCCATTAAAATAACATTGGTAAATACTAATACCAGAGCTAAGACTGATTGGGTATTTACCATAAGTCAGGTCCTCTGCAAAAGTCCTCTACATTTTCTTTCATTTGAGCCTCACAAACACTCTCTGATGAGTGTGGCAAATATGCTAGCTCTCCCCTTCGCCCTGTGATGGACACCAAAATGACCTGGATCCCCTTCCATGAAGGACTCTTGGCCCAATTGCTGGTAGTGCTGTCTACAGACAGTCTCCAACTGTCAGTGTCTTCAGGGGTCACCTCAACTGCCAAGAGTTGTCTCGCCTAAGGTCATACCTATTCCCAGGCCAGTCCATACCTAATGACTGATCAACACAGGAATATAAAGGCCTGGCCATCTCAGCTCCAGAGCAAGCTGTAGGCGCCGCGGAGGCTGTCACTGGACCTGCACTGTAGCTTGACTTTTCCTCTGTCCTCCCTTCCATCACTTTTGATCCACAGAGCACTGCTTAATAAACATCCTGCAAGCTAAACTTTGTTTCAGAATCTGCTTCCTGGGGAATTCATCCTAAGATACTCTCTTCTCAGAAACAGAATGTCCAAATGTCAGCAGGGTACATGAATAAATGCCAAGAACAAAGACAACATTTCCTACCTTCCCTTGAAACCAGGTGCAACCTTGCAACCAACCTCTAGTCAATATAATGAACATGGAATCGTGCAATTTCCAGGAAGTGTTAGCGGGAAGAGAAGGGCCCTTCCCTGTGCCTCCTTTCTCTTTCCTGCTGGCTGGAATGCTGCCAAAAAGGCTGGAGTGAGAACAGCCACCTTCTTGGGGACAGCCAAACAACAAGATAAAAGGAGGCTCTGTGTCAGTCATCAGCAAGGGGTTGGGGGGGGGGTGCATTTTATAGTTAATCCTGTGAGACAGGTCATATTGACCCACATTACAAAGGAAGAAACAGACTCAGAGTTGAACAGTTATCAAAGGCAAACTGATGGTGAGCAGCAGAACTAGATTTCAATCCAGATCTGAACCCAAAATCCATGTTCTTATACAACACTGAGCTGCCTCTGACAGAAAATTTAGTGATGGTTTTGCTTAGAAGTGAAAATTTTGACTATCCATCTCTTCTGAACACAGAATAAAGACATATGGATGTTCAAATAAAAACTTTAAGTTACATGAAAGAAAGAAGCTCCCAGTTGTATGTATTGTAGGAGATTAAAGCTGAGAGGACATAGAGATATGGCTCCTGTGGAGGTCTGAGAGATGAAACCATGTAAATGGGAAGTAATTATCTAGTGATGCTTTGCCTAAAGATATAGATGTCAGCTCGTAAATCTCTTTCCAGGACTGTAATTCCTTACTAAATATGAGCAATGGGCCCTGGCCAGTGTGGCTCAATTGGTTGAAGGTTTATCCTGTGTACCAGAAGGTCCAGGGTTCAATTCCTGGTCAAGGGCACAAACCTAGGTTGCTGGTGCGATCCCTGGTTGGGGTACGTTCGGAAGGCAACCGACTGATGTTTCTCTCTCACATCGATGTTTCTCTCTCTCTCTACCTCTCTCCCTTCCTCTCTAAAAAAAGGGAAGAAAGAAATACGAACAATGCCTTTGTTCTGTCTTGAGTAATAAGGGGTGGAGGAAAGCCCAGGCCTTCGGGCATAACCTGCTGGGCTGGGGGAGAGAGTAACGGGCATCTCCGGCTACACTGGCAGGTATGGGCCCAGGAGGGGAAGACCAGGATCAGTTGTAGGTCTGCCATCAGCAGTGTGACAGCCTGGCTGAGGACTCCGACAGACAGCGGTAGGCACACAAGAAGCCCCAGGGAAAGCAGTTCTGAAGCTCGTCTGCAGTGGCTGTCCTCCCAGCTTTGGGCTACATGCTGGGACTCGTCGCTAGTGGTGCCCTCTGATCCTTAAGGACTAAGGTCACTTACTGTAGCTCTGGTCCCTCCTGAGAGAAAAGGTTTCTCTTAGCATGGCCACAGGCCTGCAGTGTCAGCACCTCAGGAGAGAGCCACAGCTGACAGTTAGCTCACCAAGGTCACCCACGTGCTGACCCCTCCCGAGGCAGCAGGGCTGCAATCACTGAGGGGCTTTACTCTCTTGAGCCTTTGGACCTTGTCCTCCATGAGTCAGTTACCCTCCGACAAGGGGACAGCAGAACAGGCCGATGTTGTCCTATCCTGGGCCTAACCATTAGTACCTGAGCTCTCTATCACTGATCCAACAAAATACTGAAAAGAACCTGGTTCCAAGACTTGCTCAAATGGAATACTTGGTAAATTAACCCAGATGAATACATGGATTGTGCCAATGCCATCACCTTCATAAACCAGCAGTCAGTTTTAACAGTGAAGAGACAGTATTCTGGGGTGGAGGTGGGGTAAAGGATAAGCATGGTCCCTAAAGTCAAACACACCTGAGTGTGCAGCCCAGCTTTTCCATTTGCCAGCTATGTAAGCATGGGCCAGTCTCTGGACCTCTGCCATCCAACTTGTTTTGATCATATCACCTTCACGGCAGAGCTGCTGTTGAGCAGCACCAAGGAATATGCAGAAGGCGTCCAGCACGTGGTCGGCAAGCAACAAATGTTCGCCATTCTCATGAACAAAAAGGTAGCCTTGGTTCAGGAAAAATTTTATCTAGGAAAGAAGTTATCAAATATCCTTTAAGGTAAACAACATAGTTAAAATTAAAATTGTAGCCCTGGCTGGTTTGGCTCAGCAGTTAGAGCGTTGGCCCACGGACCAAAGAGTCCCAGGTTCTATTTCCGCTAAAGGCATGTACCTCGGTTGCAGTTTGTCCCCGGCCCCAGTTGGGGTCGTGTGGGTGGCAACCAGTCGATGTGTCTCTCTGGCATCGATGTTTCTCTGTCTCTCTCTTCCTCCCTGTCTCCCTCCTGTTCTATCTGATGATAAATGCAAAAATGTCCTCGGGTGAGGATTAAAAAAAAAATTGCATTGATCCCATAGTATTTAACTTTACATGAAATGTTTTGTAATTTCTACACTCCTGGATGACCACCCTCTGCCTGGTAAAATCCATCCAAGTTCACATCTGTTATCATATATTTCTTTTCTGTCCAAACCTACCAGATGGAATTATTCCACGTGACTTCTCTCGTATCACTAACCAAGTCACAGGAAGTTGGTTTTATGTAAAGCTATTTCTCCCATTAGATTGGAAGCCCTTTGATGACAAGAATCATGAGCTACTCATTCTTAATCCTAATTGCCTAGCGCAGAGCCTGGCACGAGCAGGAATTCCATAAATACTTGGCACAAATTGTACTGAATTTAGTAAGTGCTGCGGATTCTATGGGTTTCATGAACACTGGGGTCAGTTTCACAGCCCTGATGGCAGCTGTGATCTTGGAGCATAACACATTTTGAGCCTATTTAGTGCCAGCACATTTCACCAGAGAAAATATCATTTTAATGAGAGACTGCCAATTTAGTTCGTATAGCCCACAGGGTCCTAGTTAACACTGAGTGGGAGAGATCCCATTTTTCATTACAAATCTGAAATTAATTCAATTTTCAGCTTTGCTGGCCTAGTCAACTTAATTCAAGTCCTCGTCTTGAAGAGGTAACACAAATGAAGCCATCAGAGCAGGAAAACAGGCTGTGGTTCTGTGCCCAGTGTGCAGTCATTTGGTACATCTAGGAAACTGCAGACACCACAGCAGTCAGCAGACCACTGGACACCTGTGAAGAAAAGCCTCAACCCCAACTATGTATGTGCCTCTGTGTGCAAATACACGTGTATACATACATACATACATACATACACACATACATACATACTTACACACATGTATGGGATAGCTACCGTTTTCCAGAAGGCATTTTGCAGCAGACAGTGAAATATGTCATTAACAGAATTCATTTTCGCAGAAGGCATCCTGCATCCGGAATTACCTGAGTTTGCATTTACTTATGCAATTAGCAATAGAAATGCAACTGATAAACAGTTGATGAAGATTGGCTGAGACAGAAATGCTATCGAATTTAAAGAATGGCTTTTGAATAAATGTCGACAGGATGTGAGACACCTACAATGAATGTACCTGCTCTGGTATGAGTAAGAAATGGTTGCCTGGAGCATTACAGGTGACATGGTGACTCAGAGAATGACAGAGAATGAGCATGATGAGAAAGGGAGACCCGAATCCCAGAATAGAAAAGGACACTTAATCTAGCTAGTCTAGGTTAAAGGATTTAGGGATGATCTGGTGAGAAGGTGGTGAACCCAAACTGTACTCATAAATGCAAAGGTTTGTAGCATACCATTAAGATTAACCGCACAGTGAATTACATAGGTTGGGTGACAGGCTCAGTTCTTCCTGACTAATTCTGTCGCCATCTCCACAGAACACTGAGTTAATGGAATCTCTTTAGGAACAGGTAAGGGGAGTTAAGGTACCAATGTTCAAAGTGACTACTTGGGTACGTAGATTAGTTTAATCTAGCAAACAGCATAGAATAGTGCTCATGGAGAGTAAGAGTTTGAGTGGACAGGGGTAAGAACTCTTACTTTTCATTTTTATACACTTTAGTAGTTTTCAATGTTTTTACAGTGAACATGCATTACTTTTGTAATTCAAATTTCTTCAAGTTATTTAAAATGATATCTAACCATTTCTCAAAAATAAGAATCCATAATAGATTAGGCGCATGGTATCAAACTGTCCGATGCTGTTGGCTTTGACAGGTAAATTGAAGGGAAACTAGAGGTCCTTTGCAGCATCCTCTAGAGCAGTGGTTCTCAACCTTCCTAATGCCGCGACCCTTTAATACAGTTCCTCATGTTGTGGTGACCCCCAACCATAAAATTATTTTCGTTGCTACTTCATAACTGTAATTTTGCTACTGTTATGTCTTAGGCGACCCCTGTGAAAGGATCGTTCGACCCCCAAAGGGGTCACGACCCTCAGGTTGAGAACCGCTGCTCTAGAGCAATATTCAAGCCTGGAATTGTGGTGAAGTCTCCTAACAACACTACTAATTCATCAATGCCTCCTGACAACCCACCAGGCACACACTGCATCCAGACTGGCTCACAGACACCTCTGCCACTTTAGTTACAGAGCTTCGTCAGATTCTGGTGTCTCAACCAGCTCATCTGTGCGTTGTATTTTGATTAATTAAAATGAGTCCATTTCCCAGTTTCTTGGCTAGAGTGATTCTTAGCTGCCCAACTTTGAGCTGAAAGCTAAGACCCACACAGCCAAAATCTTATGCAAACGAAGTCCCTGCAGCTCTCACTGACAGGGCAGCTTGACCCAACTCCAGCTCTGTGATGCAGAAGCGAGTTCCAGGGCAGCTGCGTGAGTCCCATTTACAACAGGAGCCATCCCATAATTTTCCAAGTTGTGCTAAAATTCTAAGTTATCTTTATCCACATGTGTGGGCATCGCGTAGATATAAACATGAAATATTTCAATTGGAACAAATAAATCATATGTTAGGATTTAGAATTTTTGTGTGTGATTTCCATCTGTATAGAAGCCAAAATCCCATTCATTTTCTGGAAAAAAAAAAAGATTATTTTGAGTAGAACCAATTACAAACCAATGCATATTGAATCAGAAAAGTTTTAGGGCTGTAAGAGTTCTTAGAGATTATCTAATCTCTTTTTTTACAAATGAGAAAACAAATTCAGAGGAGATAATGGCATGTCCAAGATTACATGGAAATTTAATAGCAGATCTTGGACTAGAATCTGGGTCCACTGACTTGGCATCTCTACTGTGTTGCTTGCCATGAACAAAGTAAATGCTCATGAACACTCCACAGACAGAAAATTATGCAAGTTGATAACTATACAATGATAAAATATATTCTGCTTAATGTAATAAACTGTACAAGTGTTCTCATTGCTGTGTTGCCTGCCACCCTGGAAACTTTTCAAAAGAGTCAGTTCAGAACGCCTCTACTCACACTGGGAAGAACAGCAGTGGGACAATTTTTTAAAAAGTCCCTTAGATGTAATCATTGAGATGCTATATCTCTCAGTAGGTTCTAGCAATAAGAAGCCAAAACACTGCTTAAAAAAAAAAAAAGGTACCTATGTCCAGCCGGAGTGGCTCAGTTGGTTGAGCATTGTCCTGTGCACTGAAGGGTTGCCGGTTCGATTCCCAGTCAGGGCACATGCCTGGGTTGCAGGTTTGATACCCGGCCAGGGCGCATATGGGAGGCAACCTATTGATGTTTCACTCTCACATCGATGTTTCTCACTCTCTCTTTCCTTTCCCCTCTCTAAGCATGTCCTCAGTGAGGATAAAAAAAAGAAAAGTATCTAAATGATCAGCTAAAGTTACTGCTCTCATTGTTCTTAAAGACCAACAAATCATCAAGAAATTTGTGGGTTTTTTTTTTTAAATCTCTTTCAGAACTATGATGAGAACTGAAATGCTATCACCAGTCAGGAAGAAGTCTTTGAATAAGATCTCATCACATCATTACCATTCTGGAGGTCTACTCCTAAACCAATGTAAAAAACTTACCTAGAACACATTTCCACAATCTCTGCAAAGCTTAAGAATCTTTATCCAGACTATGTGATCATATGCAGATGTTTACAAGCAGAACTGAAAATCTGAAAATTCAATCAAAGTATTTCTTCCAATATTTTTTTGCAAGTTAAAGCCGTGTGTGTGTGTGTGTGTGTGTGTGTGTGTGTGTGTGTGTGTGTTTATTCTTCTTTTCCCATTACCTAATTATTCCACAGGCCCAGGCAGGGTACTCAATAAATGTGCATTACATACAACTGAGCTGCAGTACAAACAGTAGAAATAAGATAATCTGCACATGATATATCTTTTTAGACTACAGACTAAAAGCATAACCTTGGGTGTTTTGTTAAGATAACATATGCTTTCCAGTCTTGGTTTAAAAAAATACCTACATATATTTTACCTATTTTTATCTAGTAGATTCTACTTTATCATGATATAATAAAACTATAAAACTATCTCTGTGCTGATCCATGAGAATCTAGGTTTCTTTCTAGCTGTGGGCTCTTCTTCATTGGTATTGTGTCCTGAACAAGTTAGGGACTGTCAAATTGTCATTTAATATGGGGTTAAACTATGTTTATGCTTCACGAGTTCACACTCTGTCACAACAACAGCGTCAGAAGAGGATTCAAGATGCTTCAAAGACAGAGTGACAGCAAATAGATACTCTACAAAAACCCACCTTGATTGTCTCACTCAAGGAAAGTAATTTTGACGAAATGGTGTGAAAGCAAGCTATTCTGCTAGAGATATTTAATGTATTAGGTGCTACCGTTAGCTGCAATTGCAAAAAAAAGGGGGGGAACAGATGATCCTACTATCATAAAAAGTACTGGTTATAAAGTTATTATTTGTGATAAATACCAGGTACAGCGCAAATAGAACAAGACATTGTGCTAAGGGAACCATGAGAGAACCTGAAGCTAAACAGAGGATATTCATATTCAAAATAAAAAACAGAATTTAATTAGAAAATCACCATTTGGTGACCATCATAGTAATAATTAAAGCATGAATCATATTTGATGCTAAAAATCCTGGTTGACGAGAAACATATTTACATAGTCTCAAAGTATCTTCACAAGATACTTATTAATTACAAAGAAAAAATAGTAGCTTTACAGTAGAGAAATCTGGTAGACATCACCTAAACTAAGTGACAAAAGTTAATATCACCAGTAATAGTACAAATCAACAGGATGTACCTCTTGATATTATGTACAGAGAAGAATACAGTATCACTTGTATGATATTTCTGCCCAAAATCATGAGACAATTTAAACAAACTCAGATTGAGAGACATTTTATAAAATAACTGGCCTGTACTCTTCAAAAAATCAAGGTCATGACAAAGGCAGAGCAAATGCTCTAGATTAAAGGAGACTAAGAAATTTGATATATAAACATAACATGTGATCTGGGATTTTCTTTTGTTCTAAAGGACATTACTGAGACAACTGCCAAAATATTATTCAAATCTGTGGATTAGATAATAATATTGTTTCAATGTTAATTCACTGATTTTTAGAATGTACTGTGGTTATGTAAAAGAATGTCCCACCCTGGCCAGTTTGGCTCAGCAGTTTGAGCGTTGCTGCACAGACCAAAGAGTAGCAGGTTTGATTCTGGTCAGGGGCACGTACCTCGGTTGCAGTTTGGTTGCTGCCCTGGTTGGGGTCGTGCAGGAGGCAGCCAGCCGATGTTTCTTTCTCACATCAATGTTTCTCTCTCTTCCTCTCTCTCTCTCTCTCCTTTTCCCTCCCTCCCTCCCTCTCTTCACCCTCCCACCCCCCCTCCCTCCTTCCCTTCACCCTCCCTCCTACTCTATCTGAAGGGGGGGAAAAAGAATATCCCCTGCCCGGCCAGTGTGGCTCAGTGGTTGAGCATTGACCCATGCACCAAAAAGTCAAAGGTTTGATTCCCGGTCAGGGCACATGCCCAGGTTGTGGGCCAAATCCCCAGTGGGGGGCATGCAGGAGGCGGTCAATCAACGTTCTTTCTCATCGATGTTTCTATCTCTCTCTCTCTCTCCCTAAAATCAATAAAGAAAAAACATTAAAAAAAAAAGAGAGAGAGAGAATGTCCCTGTTTTTAGAAACTACAAATTGTAGTATTCAGGGGAAAAGAGCCATCAATCAGGTCTGCAACTTATTCTAAATGGTTCAAGAAAAAAAACATGTCTATATACATATACATGTTTGTATATATGTATATGCATGTATGTGTGTATGTATATATGTATGTATGATTGATTGATTGATAGATGAAGGAAGGAAGGAGAGAGGGAAGGAGGGTGGAAGGGATAAAAGGAGCAGGTGGAAGGGAGAGAGTGAGAGAGAATATTAAGTCAAATGTGGCAAAATATTAACATTTGGGGAATCTGGGTGAAGGGTATATGAGTAGTCTTTGTATTAGTTTTAGAACTTTCCTGTAAGTCTAAAATTATTTCAAAATTAAAAGTAAACTAAAAAATAAAGTAGAATATATATACATGAGGAATGGTTAAAGTATTTACTACTAAGAAAATAAAATTGACTATTAAGTACCTATTATGTGATAGAGAGTGCTAGGTACTGTGAAGACCACAGTAAGAAGAATGTATGAAATGTTTTTGCCCTTAAACTTAGAGAGGAAAGAGTTTTAATCAAATAAAATAATCAGAGAACAATTCAAAAGAGTAGATACATTAATTAAATGCTAAAGATTATAGGTGTGCATAATTAATTAGTAACAATTTTCAGCCACTGTTTAAGATTTAAAATAACAACAAACTACACCAAAAATATCAGCTCCATCTGCATTTCTGGGCTTATAAATATGCTTGTAAATAATTTATGAAAATATGCTTATGTGTACATATAATTACACACAAGAATTTAATTTTTTTTTTTATCCTCACCTGAGGACATTTTTGCATTTACCTTCAGATAGAGCAGGAGGGAGAGAGGGAGGAAGAGAGAGAGAGAAACATCAACATGAGAGAGACACATCGAGTGGTCGCCACCCGCACGACCCCAACCGGGGCCGGGGACGAACTGCAACCGAGGTACATGCCCTTAGCGGGAACCGAACCCCGGACTCTCTGGTCCGAAGGCCGACGCTCCAACCTCTAAGCCAAACCAGCCAGGGCCACACAAGAATTTAGAGGCTGAATATAAAAAAATATTCGCTGCTTCTAAAACTTCTACAATCACTTGGATTTGAAATGCAGGTAATTTTTCCACTCAAAGTAAGATATTCAGAAAATGTTTTCATGATAAAGTAGAAAATAGAAAAATGTTCTAATGATGGTAAAAGAAAGAAAAAACATTTTTTAAATAGAAACAAGTATACATGGCCAGCATGAACATCAGCTAAACTATTCATATGTGTGACTTAAACATTTCCTACTAATCAAATGTCAACTACCTCAGATGAGGAAAATCCACTGACAGCTTTAATGGAAGCACTCGTGGATAAATCTTAGCATAAGCAATTCTGTAAACAGAAGAGGTCAAACAGGAGAATCTGGCATGTCCTACCCTCATACACAGAACAGAAGAAAAGCTGAGAAAACCACCCTGGCCTTTTGGCCCCCATTTCCCCAGCTCAGGTTTGGTTCTGCCCCAGGCAGAATATTATTTCACTAATCACTGCACTGATAAGATAAATGATGTTCTTAAAAATCAAGTTCACCTTTCAGTTCATCCTTGTATTTACTGATGAGGGCACACTTTAATTGTGTCTCTCCCGAAGTTAAAGCCAGAGGATATCAGTTAAGCCACTGAATAAGCATTAATGTAAGCAATTCAAACAAGCCCAAGAAGCAACAAGAGGCAACAAGTGCAGTTTAAGGTTAACGTATCAGATTCCTCATACAAGCGGAATGCCCAAGGTTTCCACAAGCAATAGGGATAATGAATTTATTTATGATTACTTTGGGGGAATCAGATGTTGAGTTAATTATCAGTTCAACTTTTTTCCTCTTGGACTAATCTCATTAATTCCATATTTACTTCAATTGGCTCTCATTTGAATTTCCTGATTTCATAACGTGTGACTAATAATATTTCCACCGTGTCCACTTTGGGCCAGTGTGTTTTGCGTTAGGAAATGATGTGGACTTGATCTTATTTCACATGGAGACAGTGTTCGTGGTCGCTCTTTACAACATTTCTCCAATAGCAGAATGAAAAGAATTAGACAGCTTGGGGTTTGAATTATGACCCTTGACAGGTTCCCTAACTATTAGCCATTTTTGCCAACCTAAAGAAAATAAAACCTTGACTAAAAGGCAAGAAAATAAGTCCAAGAGGAGAAAACCAGAGGCCTAATTCCACCTCATTTCTGGGTCAAAATACTAAGAGATGGCACAGAATCAGCAAGATTGTTTTGGAAGGCCTCCAGGGCTGGGCTTCTTGAACCTCACTTCCCAGCCTCAACCAGCCACAGGAGACCGGAAGGTCCCTCTGAGCCAATGCACCCCCTAGTGTCATGCAGGGACGGCACCGTGGCTTTTCAGAGACCTCCCCTTGCTCCCTCCACCAAGCATGCTGAGGCTTTTTTCCAATGAAAATTACTGTTATTCCCAATCTGTACCTTCACCGTTTTTAACTACATTCACTCTTCTAGGTGCCTGGTATTTCATGTCTACGTTTTTTTCTATGCCTTGGAGAACAGATAGCAATATCCTGTACCCACATACCCATCAAAAAACAACACAGATACATGCACTGTTCAGTTTCAAACTATCAATATTCTTTAATGGCAGACTGCTAACTTCTAAAAATAAAATAAGCTTTGACTATATCTTATTCTGTATAGTCCTGAGTTTTATAATCATGTTAACGTTCTACATATTCAAAAAATAAAATAAACAAGGATTGGAGGGCAGTCCTAAAACTCAACGCAAACTAAAATAAATGAACCCAACTATATTTAAAATGAATGATTTTACTACGCTGAAGTTTCTAAAACAGAACTAATCCAAGCAACGTCTGAACACAGAACGGTGACAACTGTCAATGTGAAGAAAAAGAAAATAACTGCAAATAGTCTTGAATTTTTCTTAGTAGAGTTGTTTTAATAGTCGTTGGGTATAGCTATCTTGAAACTTTTTTATGTGTATTGCAGGGTTGAACCAATGAGTAAATGTATTAATATTTTTGTGAGCCAGGCTTCTCACTGTGGAAGAGGGAGATACAAATAAGAAAAGGGGGAAGGCAAGGAAGAACTCAGGGTAGGGAGCTATTAAAATTGAAAGTACCTGTATACCATCAACAAATCATCAAACAAGTGCTGGCGAGGATGTGGGGGAAAGGGGACTCTAGTACACTGCTGGTGGGAATGCAGACTGGTGCAGCCACTATGGAAAGCAATATGGTATTTCCTCAAAAAATTAAAAATGGAACTTCCATCTGACCCAGTGATCCCACTTCTAGGAATATAAGCCTGAAACACCAATCAGAAAGAATATATATACCCCTATGTTCATAGCAGCACTGTTTACAATAGCTAAGATCTGGAAACAGCCCAAGTGTCTGTCAGTAGATAAGTTGATAAAAAAGCTGTGGTACATTTACACAACAGAATACTATGCAGCTGTAAGAAAGAAAGATCTCTTACCCTTTGAGACAGCATGAAGGGACCTGTAGAATATTATGCTAAATGAAATAAGCCAACCAGAGAAAGACAAGTATCACATGATCTCACTTATTTGTAGAATATAATGAACAAAATAAGCTGACAAACAAAATAGATCCAGAGACGTGGAAGTAGGGAACAGACTGACAAATCTCAGAGGGAAGGGGGGAGGAAGGAAGAGATAAACCAAAGACCTTATATGTATATATGCATAAGCAATGGACACAGACAACAGTGTGGTGAAGGTCTGGGGTGGGAGGTGGGAGTGGGGGGAAAGAGGGAAAGTGGGTCAATGGGGGGGGGGAAAGGAAGACATCTGTAATACTTTCAACAATAAAGATAAAATTTTAAAAAGAATGAAAGTATCCGTATCAGCTCAGGATTTTAAGATATATTTCCATCATTTTAGCTGTATCTATGAGCGTGTGTAGGTATGTGTATTTCCCAGCTCTGTCTGCTGAAAAGGTCAAGAAGCAATGACATTTAGTACAGCAATGATCATAAACCTTGGGTTTTAAATACCAGTCCCCACTAAAAGAACCAGGACTCCTTGGAGAAATGGTTGATTCCAGTGCTGGAGCAGGAAAAGTACAAGATAGACCAGGAGCAGCTAATTATGCCAATAAGTAATAAAGTGCTAAAAAAAAAAAAAAGTATAAAAGCATGTCAAAAGGATGCAGGAAATACCTTAAAGGGGTTCCTACTGGCCCTGGGAAAAATTTGAGCGTCAAAATAAGTTAAGAGCCCTTCTTTATAGCAAAACTTGATTAACAAATCTAGCAGGAATGATAGAGTTTTAAAAATCATAAATTCAGACATAAGTTAGTAGCAATGGATATTAAATTTGAGGGTGGGAGAAGCTTGATGAGGAGTAAGATATTTATATAATCTTAAGGTGTTGTCTCACAAATTATTTATTACAAAAGGAAAAATAGTAACTATGCAACAGAGAAAATGGATAACACTTTAATGATCAATTTTAATATGATCAAATTTAACATCGCCAATAATGGACCAACAGACATTGTGCTCCTCCAGACACAATGCCCTAAGGAGGAGACACTGTCACTCTTGGGGCTCTGGCCAAAAATGCGCACCCTGAATCTAACCATGAGAAAACATAAGATAAACCCAACAGGAAGGACATTCTGTAAAATAACTGGCCTGGGTTCTTCAAAAATATCAATGTCCTAAAAGATAAAAAAAATAAATAAAAAAAAGGCTGAGACACTTTTCCAGATGAAAAGAAACTAAAGAGACATGACAACTAAGTTCAATGCATGAACCAGACCGGAACCTGTACCAGAGAGAAATTGCCCTAAAGACAATTATTGGGACAGCTGATGAAATTAGAATACACACTAATTTGTAGTATTTATAGGTAACAGTATATGTCAATATTAAATTTCCTGAATTTAATAACTATACTGTGATTATGTAACAGAATATCCTTATTCTTAAAGTTGTAAATTTTAGTATTAAGAGTAAAGAGAGTAATGTATGCAGCTTACCTTCAAATGATTCTGAAAAAAGAAAATTAATACATATCTATAAAATTAATACATATCTATAAAGAGGAAGACTGATAAGGCAAATATATCAAAATACTATAAAGATAAATAAAATCTGTGGGCTATTCTTACTATTTTCTATAAATTTGAAATTATTCCAAAATAAAAATTAATAGTTTATATTTTGAAATCAAAGTATAAGTACCTACAACTAGTTTTTGAACCATTTTAAGTGTTTCCATATTATAATTCAGACAAATTAAAACCAAGCTATATACAATTTATGATTTACATTAGTGAAAGCAGCACTTTCAACCAAATTACATGTGATTCATAATCTACTTTTATGCTTTTGTGATTTTTCAAAATCATTAACCAAATATTTTATATTTTAATTAGTTACATTTATACATAAAAACCTACATTAGATAAAACTGTAAACTGCTCCAAAAATGAAAAATAACTTATTTGACTTCATTAGTAATTATAACATGGAAGTACCAAAACTTTAAAAATTCCTGACACTTTCCCCAAGGTCAGTGGAAACAGGAACCTTAATTTATGTTTCTTTTTAGTTAAGCATTTATAGAAACACACACACACACACACACACACACACACATTATTTACTGTTCTACTCTCCAGTGTGCAAAATTCAAGTTTGTAACACCGAGTAAGTCCACTCCACAGACTGAAAATATTTATGACATTTGTAATCCACTTAATGTCATATTCTTGGATGAAATAACTATGGAAACAATTTCTCAACAGTGATAAGACTCATTGTCATTCAGCTGTACTACTAATAAGAATAAAGCAGAAATTAAAATCATGAAGCTGAGAAGCTTAAAATCTAGTGTTTTAAAAAACTTGGGATTAACTTCACAATAAACCTCAAAGACCCTGATTACCAAACTGAGAATTTCCCAGCTTAATTAAAACATCATTGATCACCATTCATCATGTTAAACCTCATCTCTTCTATATTCAGGAAGTTTGTGTTACTAGGCTCCCCCAGACACAGAGGGGAGGGTAACCTCCTTTCTTTCCATCTGGCCCAGGTTCTTTTTCTAATAAACATATGCCTTTCATTTCAAAGCAGCAGGAAGACCTCAGAGGGCTTGGAAATGGGTCTCATGTGCACCTCTACCATCTCTGAAAACTTCTAACTTCTAGGGCAAAAGCAGCAGTTAGCTGTCAAGGTTTGCTTGTGAGAAGAAAAGATGGAACATTCACAAACTAACTTCTTCAGACAGAATCACATTTGGCAGAAAGAATTAAATTTGATAGTGTAATATACTGGAAAGGTCGTGGAAACGGGTCCTCCTCAAGCCCGCTGCCTCTCGGTAATGCGATTCTGCAGAATAGGTCACAGTTGGAAACGGGCATAGCTATGACCACAGCTAGTTCACCTCTAGAGAGTCTTCCTAGGACATCCCCCTTGTGTACAAGTATTTACCAAAACATTGTCTGAAAAGCAAAAGAATCTAAAACGTCTATCAGCAGGGGGATTTATTTAGAAAGAGAAGAAACACATGCACAAAGAACACTAAATTCTTGGGTAGACATGTGAATATAAAGACTAAAAATGTTAACAGAGTGAAGGGCTCAGTCTCTCTGGCTCCATCTTATTCAAATCTACATTGTTCCCATCCTTCAGGCTAACAGCTCCTTCTTTAGATGAGCTAATCATTAGAGGAATTCTGTTTGGGGCTTGAGTTTTTACAAAAACAGCCCCTCCCATTTTCCCTTCCCTCGACATAAAAGAAGCCTCAACTCTGTACTTTCTTAAAATGGATCTTAGGGTTAGAACCCCCATCTTCACAGCTGGCACCTTCTCCATCAATAAACCTTTCCTCATTGCAAACTCTGGCATTTTGAGTGTTGGTCTTTCAGAGCATGAGGACCACAGACTTTGACCAACAACAAAAAGATACACATCCAACTCATAGCAGTGGTTAATCTCTGGGGATTATGGAGGGAGACCAGGAATGGAAACTGAAGCTTTCTCCTGGACGTTCTCAAGTTTAAACAAAAATACATGTATTCATGTATTACTTAAGTAATTAAAAATTAATATTCAAAGATTTTTTTTAATGGATCAAGTTAAACACTAAGTAAAACTAAGACAGGTCAATTTGACTATAGAATGATAGAAATTGAGACATACTGATCATTAGGCTAAATTTGAATTACTAACATTTTTTAAAAATATGTTTTTAGCTCTGGCCAGTTTTGCTCAGTGGTTAGAGCGTTGGCCTGTGGACCAGGAAGTCCCGGGTTCGATTCTGGCCAACGTACCTCGGTTGCAGTTCGTCCCCAGCCCTGGTCAGGGTCATGCAGGAGGCAACCAGTCGATGTGTCTCTCTCACATTGATGTTTCTCTCTCTCTCTCTCCCCCTCCCTCTCCCTCCCACTTTGTCTGAAGATAAATGTAAAAATATCCTGGGGTGAGGATTAAATATATATATATATATATATATATATATATATATATATATATATATATGTTTTTATTGATTTTTTTAGAGAGAGAGGAAGGGAGAGAGATAGAAGCATCGATGTGAGAGAGAAACATTGATTGGCTGCCTCCTGCACACCCCCTACTGGGGATCGAGCCCACAACCCGGGCATGTGCCCTGACTGGGAATCGAACCAGGGACCTCTCAGTCCATGGGACGACACTCAATCCACTGAGCCACACTGGTCGGGCATATTTCTAACATTTTTAATACCTCAGAGCAATGGCCAGAATCAGAGTCTGCATCCTACTGAATCCTATTGATTCCTAAAGAGAGTTAACTATCTTATTTCCTCATCCATACTTAAAATTTTTAAGAGGCCCATAAGAATAAAGGAAAGAAGGAGGAGAAAAGGAGGGAAGAAGGAAGTACGTTTCCCCCAAGTATTATGATTAATCATCTAATTATAATTATTTGTCTGATTTCAATTTTGGACCACGTGTAAGATACGAGTGGTAGGGAGAGGAATGCCAACAGAAAAGTGTCTCAAAATCTTTGACTTAAAACAACAAAACAAGGAAGGAGGAGGATGTTCTACTACAGAGATCTTAACGGTGCCAGACTCCAGAGATCTGAAAATATCAACTCTTTTTCAATAGAGGATATGAAAACAACTCCCGAAGTCTCGGGAAATACATTGAGGACATGTAGGCAGTTAGCAAGGTGAAGGCATCCACTTCTTTTAAATAATTTCCACTGAAAGAAGATGGACACCTTAATTTGCATCTTACTCTGAACCTAATTAGTAAAACTTAAGAACTGTTCTCTCACCTATGTAAATGTATTTCCTGAAACGCAAAAAAGTGTAGCCCTAGGAAGAAACCAGAGGGCTAGCTAGCTATGTTGGTAAATTTCATACCCTCTCAAAAAGGTGAGAGGTTTATTGCTACATTTCTTTCATAGATTAGTTTATAAATTCCTCTGGTGGTTACCCCAGAAATTACAACATATACACTTGACATAGATACAAGGAACTTTTTGTTGGTTGCCAGATGGGAGTGGGGTTAGGGGGGAGAATGAAAAAGGTGAAGGGATTAAGAAGTACAAATTGGTTGTTAGACTGACGAACCTCAAAGGAAAAGGGGGAGGGGTGGAAGAAGAGAGAAAACAAAGAACTTTCATGCATATGTGCATAACCAATAGACACAGGCAATAGTGTGGGGAAGGCAGGAGGTGGGCGGGAGCAGGGAGGAGGGGTCAATGGGGGGCAAAAATGGGGGACATCTGTAATACATTCAACAATAAAGATAAGTTCTAAATAAATAAAAGCTCAATGTCAATCCATACCTTTATCATCTTTCCAGAAAGAACTTGGAACACTTTATTTATTTATTTGTTTTTATCCTCACTCGAAGACATTTTTTTGCATTTCAGATAGAGCAGGAGGGAGAAAGGGAGGAAGAGAGAGAGAGAAACATCAATGTGAGAGAGACACATTGACTGGCCGCCATCCACAGCCGGGGACAAACTGCAACCGAGGTACGTGCCCTCAGTAGGAACCAAACCCGGGTCTCTCTAGTCTGTGGGCCGACGCTCTAACCGCTGAACCAAACCGGCCAGGGTGAACTTGGAACACTTTAAGTCCCTTTCAACTTTAATACTATTGTTATGCATTTAAAAAATATTACATACATTTTATGCCCTGGCCAGTTTGGCTCAGCGATTAGAGCATCGGCCCGTGAACCTAAGAGTCTCGGGTTCGATTCCGGTCAAGGGCATGTAGCTCAGTTGGTTGCGGTTTGGGGTCGTGCAGGGTGGGGGGACACGGCGGGGAGGCTTGGAAAACTAGTCGACGATGTTTCTCTCTCTCTCTCCCCCTCTGTCCCACTCTACCTGAAGATAAACAGAAAAATATCCTTGGGTGAGGACTTAAAAATAAAAAGATTACACACATTTTAAAAAGTTCTAAAGATATTACTATTGTTTTATATAGTTGGTGTTTATTTATCCACCTATTTACCGCTAGTCCTGTTCACCAACAGGTAAAACTTCTGCGTGGGAGGGGTTATCTTCAAGGTGATAATGACTAGGAGGTGGCAGGTGAGAAGTTCTGGAGTGCAGTATGTTATGCTTCTTGCCCTATGTGGTAGTTATATGGTTGTATCCACTTTGCTAAATTTCATCAAGCACTGGCAATTTGTGTGATTTTTTGGTATATGTATACTTGAACTTAAAAGCTACAAAAATGAATAGAGATGTGGTATCCACCTCTGGACAATTTTTTCTTTCTTGTTTTATTTTCAAAATTTTGTTTAATGAGCATATATATATATTATAGTGTGTGGGGGAGCAGCTTTTAAAAAATAGCAGAATTGAGATTCTGTCGGGTTCACAACAAATCTGAGTACAGCGGGTAATTTAAACACAGTGTAACTGAAAACACTGGGTTGCTAGACATGCTGAAAATGATGACCTAGAATGAACTCATCCTTAAGGTGGGGAAGAAGAAATAAATCTTTGGAAGCCGAAGTTACAAATAGGGGATGTTAAAGTTTACCTTCAAAATGGTAACCGTGTAAAATACAAACTTTTAAAGCATTTCAGGGATCACTAGAACACAAAGTTCTACTGCTCTTATTTCTTGAAACTTGATTTCAAAATTGTCATCCTTTTTTTTGATACTCTCTTACAGCCTTAATTTTCAGAAAGAAAACCGAAGGCATTTATCAGCCAAAAAGTAACCATAAATGGCATAATTATTATAAGCTGCATAACAAACCTTGTATGATCAATGAGAAAAACTTGTAGGCTACTGTGTTGATGTAGAATAACATATTCTTTCTGAACTGCAAAATAAATTTAAATATAAAACCAAAAAGTAACTTCAGTGATTTTTAAAAAATAGCCCGGCTGGTGTGGCTCAGTGGTTGAGCATCAGCCCATGCACCAACAGGTCGCCAGCTCGATTCCCAATCAGAGCACATGCCCAGGTTGTGGGCCAAATCCCCAGTGGGGGGCATGCAGGAGGCGGTCAATCAACGTTCTTTCTCATCGATGTTTCTATCTCTCTCTCTCTCTCCCTTCCTCTCTCTCTAAAATCAATAAAGAAAAAACATTTTTTAATAAAAATAAATAAAAAAAATGAATCTAACATTTAATAAGGATATGGGGGATAAGGCAGGGAGATGTTATTGTGTGTTGACCAGCATTTGTTCTTCCTTTTGTAAATTTCTCTTTCTTTAATCCTATTTTTTTTCTTTTTCTAGCAGTAGAAGTTCTAATTTAACACTCTGTTTCCTTGTTTTGCATAAAATAACTAAATTTCCTTGTGAATCTTCTACTTGGTATTCCAAAGATAACCTCCTGTTCAGAAGCTCCCATTTTATCTATACTCCCTTTAAAGACCTCAAAGATAAGAACAAGATCATGCCCAAACTCCCTCACACCGTGTAAGTTTCTTCAGAACTAAACCAAGGAAGTGACCCCTGTTCTCTACACCAGTAGTAGGTTTCATATTTGCTCGTTAACACACCCCATATAGTTCTGCTCTTGGCCCAAGTAAATTGTCTTTGTCACCATAAAAACGGCTCTGATCCTCAACCTAAAAAGATATTGGGGAGGTGACCACCCCATTCAAATGGATAACAAACACGGATTCCTGTTCCCTCACCTATTCTCTGAATGATATACTTCAAGTTCAATGCCCTGTCATTTTCCAGGCTTTCTTGTGGCTGCCACTTTGAAAGGTCTGTTTTAAGGAGCCCAACATTTCTTTCTTCTTCTGGTAATAACACTTCTTCCTTGTAGAAATTAACCTTTCCCCTTCCATGGGGCCCTAGGAGAACTGCCAATCACAATACCTTGCACCAGCTTGACAACCATGATACCCCATTCTTGGCTACACCAATAGGTCCAAAGGATGGGCACATGCCACTGCAAGGCCAATCAGAATGTTCTAACCTGGTGCCACAACAGCTTCCTGTTTCCTCTGAGGTCTCTGGCTGGGAGGCTGGAAACCTGAAGCCATCCATGCCCATGGCGTCACTGTACTGCCCACCCCCCGAGCTTCAAAGAAATCTGTCAGCAAAAGGATAGAATAAGGTCAATGACCAGAGAGAACACAGCCAAGAGACAGAGAAAGCGAGTCTGAGAGAGTACTGACAATGTCTTTTGAGTCCCTGTAGGCCCTGATATCAGCACCAATCAGGAACTTTCCAGTGACATAAGCCACTGAATTCCTTTGTTTCCTCAGGCTGACTTCAGCTGGGTTCTGTTACCCTGAACCAAAAATCTTAAAAGACCAAAAACCTGCAGTGGTGATGCCAGTCACCATCAACTCCCTGCTCTCAGCAACCTCATGGCTTTCCAGAGGACCGAGCACCTCGGAGCAGGGACTGGCTGGTGAGCATGTGGTCATGGAGCCATTCTGAATGATAAGATTCCAGGACTAAAGAATGAATCTAGTCCCGGAAGCTGAGGATCATCAACCCCATGTCACCCGAGTTCTCTCTGGGCCACATCCTAAAGCTAGACATCAGCTCTCGGGCTGGGCAGCCAGGCTGAGGGGAAGTGGTGGGCAGTGAGCCACAGACAGTCCTGGGGCTCACCACGACCGGGCCCTGCTCTGTGCTGGAGCACAGTGTGCCTGCCATAGCCAACGTCTTGTTCAACAGACAGGCGATGGGGACTACTGCCGTTGCTTTCAGCAAATCTATCAACCAAAAAAGTTAATATGAACCTAGAACCAAGCGGAAGTTCTTAGAAGAAGAGATAAGAGACCTAGTTTGTTCAATAGGGATCACTCTGAGAGCCAGGGATGGATATACTTTAATGGGAATTCATGCCATTATTTTTCTTTAGAAAAGATCCTTGATTCTTACCATCAGATGACAATGACTGGGTGACAAAAGCAGACCAGGCAATCAAGTAAATGGTAACTTAGGCAACTGGAGCCCGAGGTGAGAGGGCCCGGGTGTGAAACCCAGCTCGACAGCGGTTAGCGACGGTCCTTGGGTAAATTACTTCATTTCTCTAGGCCTTGGTTTCTTCTTTGGTAAAGGGGGGATAATGGTGTCTAAGTTAAGGACTTATTGTGAAGAATAAGTATCATTATGGATACAAAATGCTCAGCAAAGTGCCTAGCACATACTAATATATTATTAACCAATGGAGTGCACATACAAAATGTTGAGTTTTATCATCTCTCTGTATCAACAATATCATCAGTGTTTCTCTCTCACATCGATGTTTCTGACTCTCTCTCCCTTCCTCTCTCTCAAGAAAATCAATAAAAACATATTTTAAAAAAAAACTCAATCTGATCCCAGAGCAGTACAAGCTGCAGAGAAACGTCACTTCCCTACACGTGCGCCGGCACATCCCTTTTGGAAGGCAGCTTGTCAGCATCTATCACAACATAAAGAGCACACATTTTTCTACCCTGGCCATTCTACTAGAAATATCTGCCACGGAAATACCCCCGCACACACTCTGGAAAGCATGAACATACGCAGATGTCTGCTCCAGTAACAGCGGACAAGCCATGTGCCCATCAGTAGGAATGAGGAGACAGAACAGACGGACGCGACAAACTGCAAGTCCAGGGGTTCTTCCGAAAGCCACGTGTAGGGGAATGCTGGCCTCTGAGTCAATTCAAGTCAACAAAAATGTATTGAGTGGCTTCCCCATGCCAGGCCTTGTGCTGGGCATGTGAGGATAATGGTGAACAAAAGAGAATCCAGCCCTTTAGCCAGAAGAAGAAAAACCCCAAACCAGATTCTAAACTCTCCCAATCCAAGTAGGTCCTTATAAGATTTTTTATTATTATTATTCCTCACCCGAGGATATTTTTCTACTTATTATCAAATAGAGTGGGAGGGAGGGAGAGAGAGAGACAGAGAGAAACATCGATGTGATGAAGCCACATCGACTGGTTGCCTCCTGCACGACCCGACCAGGGCCGGGGACAAACCACAACCGAGGTACGTGCCCTTGATCAGAATTGAACCCACAGGCCAAAGGTCTAACCGCTGAGCCAAAGTGGCCAGGGCCTTATGAGATTATTTTTAATAATACTCATGATTTTTAGTTTATAACTTCAACTGAGGATCATTTAAAAAGTATGCTTCCCAAAAGCACTGGGGCAAATGTTTGAATGAAAAGGAAGTCAATCTTTATTGAGTCTTTATTTGGTACCGTATAATTATAGTTTGGATCATTTCTTATGTTACTTTACAGTTTATTTTTCCTGAGATTTCTGTCAAATAGCTGTTTTCTTCTTGATGGCTTGCCAAAAATCAATAAACGATTTTACCCTTACTTTTGTCATAAACCACACTAAAAGAAAATTGGTTTCCTCCAGAATTACTGGAACACCTTGTGCATATAAAGTAAAATGTTCTTACCTATATATTACAAAAAATATAACCAGGCACAAAATTAGAATGAGTAATCCTGGCTCAATGCTGTAATCCCAGTACTAATATAAAGTAGCAATCCTAGACAAATGTATACAATGCAGTTCAGAATAAACAAGATTAAAACAAGTATACTAATAGAAACAAAAACCGTTGAACATTCTTCCACATATACTTCGATTTTTTTCATAATTTCACATACCTCAGGGATAAATAACATGTCACAAAATCAATTATGCTAATTAACATAGTATTTTTGCTTAGGGCCCAAATAAAATAAAACGAGGAGACTGAAATAAATTCACTAAGTTCTAACCCTCCTTATAAGTACAATTTTTTAATTGCCATTTTAGTCTCGTGAGAATTAAGTTCATTCGTTATGTGTGCTTCTGACACACACGCTAGTTTTCCCGCACCACAGTGACAAGCGAGGTTTAAGCAGAAATGTATAGAGAGTGCATTATGTTTTCTGTCATTTCACAAATATTTGTTTACTTCCTATACCAGGGTTTTTGGAATCCCCAAACAAGGCTAATAATCTGAATTTTAAAAATATAGAGACAGTTTTGCCCTGGCCAGGTGGCTCAGTTACTTAGAACACTGTCCCATACACCAAAAGGTTGTGGGTTCAATTCCCAGTCACGGCACATACCCAGGTTGCAAGTTTGATCCCCAGTCGGGGTGTGTACAGGAGGCAACCAATCAATGCTGCTCTCTCACAAAGGCGTTTCTCTCTCTCTCCCCCGCCCCATTCCTCTCCCTCTCTAAAAATCAATAAATAGCCTGGCCAGTGTGGCTCAGTGGTTGAGCCTCGACCCATGCACCAAGAGGTCACTGGTTCAATTCCCGGTCAGGGCACATGCCCAGGTTGTGGGCCTGATCCCCAGTGGGGGGCATGCAGGAGGCAGCTAATCAATGTTCTCTCTCATCGATGTTTCTATCTCTCTATCCCTCTCCCTTCCTCTCTCTCTCTCTAAAATCAATAAAGAGAAAATATTTTTTAAAAATAAAATTAAATAAATAAATAAAAGTCAATAAACATCTTCAGGTGAGGATTTAAAAAAAAAAAACTGAGAGTTTTAAGATCTCATTATAAACAAACTTCCAGTGTTCTGAATTCCTGTCTTGTTTGAGTATATTTTCTGGCTACCTATTTTCATCGGCTACTACCCAAACATCAGTCTAGCAGACCTTTTACCCTATTACCCAGAAAGCACACTTACCATGAAAAGAAGGGTGCCCTTTGCTACATTTGCAGTGGATACGTGCAGACTTTAGACTCGGAAGCCACTGTACGGTGTGGTCTAATTATGAAAACAAGTGAAGCATTTTATCCACCAGCATAGTAGAGACATTTGGCAAAGTTCTAAAATTATTATTTATACTTTACTCATATTTACCAAAGATGTTGCCTATCTCCTCGAGATTTAATAAAATCACTTGTTAAAATCCTATAGTTAAAATCCCTGGGAATGGTTAGGAATTGATGTTCACGTCACATGAGCACAGGCTGTAGAAAACACAGTCTCTGAGGTGCAGAGAGCACAGGAGAAAAGTACTTACACATCCAGCAACTAAGAACCTGTAACCACTTCTAGGATGTCTTCTAGTGACTGCCTCCGTGACACGGCACCTGCGTCATTCCTCATGGCATGCTACTGCCCCATGCTTTCATTGACTTATTGCTCGGAAGATGATTTCCACTTTTTTGTGGTACCCAGAAGAAAAAAGCTAGCTGCTGAATTAGCCTCTGAGATTCAAGAGAGATTTAGATAAAACTGGAACACATGGAATTAAATATACCTAGAAACAGATGATCATTTCCTATCTATATAGATATTGCCACTTAAACAGAAAGTCTGCTCTAGCTCGGAAAAAGAGTAAGCTCTGAATTACGTGAAGTTTGAGCCTATAATTTAGTCTTTGCAGTGCGTAACAGTCTATAAGGATTAACAGCAACAACAAAACCTGTTTTCCTTTCTTTTTACTCTTCTGTTCTCCCTCCCTACGGCATTCAAACAGAATGCTGTGTAAGTCTTGGAAAGAAATAATCAATCACTATAAAACCAGATGAAATTACAAGCTTGTCCTAAGCAAAACAATAAAATGGATTTTCAAACCTCTGATTTGTTACTCCATTAAAGCAAATATGCCTCTTGGTTAAGGATGGTTTGGGGAGTAAGATGCAGTTGCTGAACTTGCACCTTCATTCACAGTCCCTCTGGAACAGATGGCACCTCGGGGGTGCTTAATCTCCCAGGATAGGTGCCTAGGAGCAAAATGACTCTTAAATCTTCCAGATATCAAGAAGTGCTTTGCCCAACACGTTCCTGTTGCCTCCACATGTTCGTTCTTGCTCACTGTTCTAGCAGTCTGGGTTCTGCCCCTGCACTCCTTGAATGAAAATACTCTTCCCTTGACCTCTTTGGACTCCCAATCCTGGTCCAGCTCTTTGCTGGGCTCCACAGTGGACCCCTCGCCACCAGCCCCTCCAAAACACACACAGACAGGCGCTGACGCCACCTTGTCCCCAAGTCCCTGCACTCTCTCTCTTCTTCCTGTCCCTCTGCTCCTCAGGGCCCTCTGTGCTCCTGCTGTCCTCTGGCTGAAAGGTAAGGGTGTATTCCAGGTTCCATCTTCAGCCCTCCTCACGTCACCTGCTCTCCTTTGACCTCTCACACACGGCCATCACCAGGACTGTCTCCTGGACAGCACTCAATCGACACCTGTGAGATGAGTCTCACCCTCATCCATGCTGGGGGCCATCCATACAAGAGACTGTCTAATCTGGGTCTCCACCAAACCGCGTTCTCTGACCACCTCTCTCCTCCCGTGAATGGGTTGAGACTGCGACTCTAGCTTAACATTTTCCACAAGAGGCTCTCTCTGTCTCTCCTTCCTGGTTTATAGTCTCCACGCAACAGAAAGAGAATGGCTTTGCAGTCAAAATGTGTTCAAAGTGGGTCTGTGAATTACTAGCTGTGTGACTATGCCTCTGAACTTCTGCAGAATTACAGGGGAAAATGTATACATGTAAAATATTTGTCTGTATATATTTTTTAAAACTTAGGGTCTACAGAGGTTTCTTTTTCTTTATTCCTCTTCAACTCACTTTGCAAAGCTCCTTACGTGCTTTACTTCATTGAATTTTTGCAAAAACCTACCATAGGTCTAGAGGAAGAAGCTGAGGCTGGTTGGGTAACAACGAATAAGTGGTAGAATCTGAGTCTAACCTCAGTCTGACTGGCTTTGAAGCCCTGGCTCTTTCCACCACATAAAGTGCCTCCAGGACACAGAGGGGATGGTAGGCTGGGTGAGTGGGTTGGGGAACCACACAAATGGAAAATTACAGCATAACGTGAGAAGTGCTGTACAAGAGAGGCATGGAGAAAATGCTGTAGGGTTCACTGAGGAAAGATACATTGACAGCCTCAGGAAATCAGAGAGAGCTTCTCAGACACTGGAGTTGCCTGTTGGAGAACATGACTGTCCCCGACAGACTGGCGGGGCATTCCAAGCCGCAGGGCATGTGCAGTCGCTGCAGGGAGTGGGTGTGATGGGAGCAAAGTGAGGGAGGGCGAAGGAACACAGGTATGGTAGGAGACGGTGGCAAAGAGGCGGGGTGGGGCTGTACCCCAGTGTTCCAGGCCCATGCCAGAAGCAAACGGCCCGCAGGAGTTTTTCAGCAGGGCAGGGACAGATCAGCCCCGTACTTCGAAGGCTAATCCCAGTGCTAGCGGGGATTCCAGAACCCAGAACCCATGGGGGAACCTTTCATAAAATGACTTCGTTGGTCCCATTATTGTGAATGTTAACTTTGAGCACTGGGTTAAGGTGGTGTCTGCCAGGTTTCGCTGCTGTGGTTATTGTTTGTCCTTTGTAATTAATAAGTATTTTGTGGCAAAGTCCTATGTGAATATCACATTCCTCAACAAACTTTTACCACAAGTTATAACATCCGTTGATTTTCTAACTCCATCATTCCATTTATAGTTAGTAGTTGACCTACTCAAGGAAGATATTTCTCTTCTTCCCATCGGCAATTTACATCAGTATAGATAAATGGGTTTTTACTTTATTCGGTGGATTATAATTCAAGCTCACATCATCCCAGATGTGGCCAGTGGAAGTCCCCTCAAGCTGGCTCTTGTGTCGTTGTAACATCTCCCCTTATTCTTTTAGCACTGCTATGCTTTCTGCCACAAGAAGCTACTCCAGACATGTTTTGTGTTCTCCCTGCCCCGAGTCTGGAATAAACTTCTTTTTATAAATTCTAATCCTTTTGCGTGGAGAATGGCATTTAGAAACCATTCTGAAGGTCTGGGTGTTTGGGTGTCATTGTTTGCCAGTCCTCTCAATGGACAGGGCAAGGAAACTGAGTGTGTGTGTACATTTATATACACCTATCCATGTTTCTATGGGAAATTTCTTCAAAATACAGATCTGGGGGCTTATGGCCAGACCTACTGAATCAGAATCTTTAGGAGTGGGCTTATAAATCTGTATTTGTTTAAAGTTTAGCCAGGTTTTCAAAGAGAGGACTGACCAGGGGAGTAAGAGTGGGGGCAGAAAGACTAGTTAGGAGGCTACTATAATAATCCAGACAAAAGTTAACAGGGGTGTGAACCAGGCGGAAGCAGCAAGACAGAGAAGACATGATCAACTGTACTTGGGGCCGGAAATGGAGATGAAGAGGGAGGCAGTGGCAGACACCCCGTGCCTCCTGCTCAATAATTGTCATCGCTGTGGCCTAAACACTGTCATTTACACAGAAGTCATTGAGCACGCTTATGTCACTGAACATTTTTCTCCTATAGATTATAGAAACAGCCAAGTGACATTCTGGGAAGAAAATAATTATAAAACATTCAAGCATTTATATCTCTTCCTTATATTTTATCGTACAGACTAAAAACCAAATGTTACTCAAGGCAAAAAGGATGACTATAAATTCACTATCAGCAGGCCAGGCTCTCACATTGATAAACATGGCCTGGCCGAAGTGATTGTGTTTGTGTACACTGTGTATGCAGAATGATAGACCTGGAAGGCTTTTTACCAAGAAGCAACCTCTGTAATGATGTCTCTTATTGTCAAAAAAAAGAAAGCTCCAGTCGGCTAGAGATAAAAGTCATTAAGCTGAGATGACTGCTTACTATCACTGCAGCATAAAACTCACTGGAGCATGAGCAAAATATATAAAGAGATTGTAAGAAGAAAAGTAAAGCTAAAAGAAAATGACCCTTGGAATTCTAACAGCTATAAGAGAAAGTTTAAAACCCAGAGAAAAGTACAACCCAGAGAAAAATAATCATTCCCAGTGTTAATGTAGCAAAAGCAATTCATCAATGACCATCTCACTGCTAAACCCACAGGGCCTTGTTCCAGACTTACCTTGTTATACTGATACTGTTGAAGGTCTCCTTGACACCCTCTCTGCTCTTGGCCTCCAGGACATTCTACTCGTCCAGTTTTCCTCCCACCCCTGTGGCTCATCCCATCTTTCATAAACACCTCTTTTTCTGCTGATCTCCTAAAAGTTCATCTTCCCAAAATGTTAGCCCTGGCCTCTTCTTTCCTCCACATGCTGTCTGGGTTATCTCATTCACTCCTACACTCCCACTGCAATACCCACGGTTCTCTCCTGAGCAAGAAGACCCATGGAAATGTATAATCACCTCTTGGATGTCCCACAGACATTTCTATCTAAATAATTTCAAAGCGAGGCCCGGCCAGTGTGGCTCAGTGCATTGAGCATCGGCCCATGAACTGAGAGATCCCTGTTCTATTCATGGTCAGGGCACATGCCTGGGTTGCGGGCTCGACTCCCAATGGGGGGTGTGCAGGAGGCAGCCCATCTATGTTTCTTTCTCACATCGATGTTTCTCTCTCTCTCTCTCTTCCTCTCTCTCTAAAAAAATCAATAAAAACATATTGTAGGATGTGAGGGTGATCTGGCTGTGACATGTGTCACCCCATTGATCGCCAGGGTTGATTCAGCTGATCTGGCTGGCTAGGCGGGTGTCCCCCTCCTCCCTCACCGATCCATGTGCGTCCCTCCTGAAGCTGTGTGCTCGGTTGAAGAGGACGACCTTCCCCCAGAGGAGAACACCAAAAATAATTTTTAAGAAAATAATATATTTTAAATATGTTCAAAGCTGAACTCATCACCCCCTGACCTTGACTCTGTTCCCCATTCTATTTTGGTGAATGATAACCACCATCCAACCAGCTGACTGTGCCAGAAACTTGACCATTACCTTACCCTTTCTTCTCCTCCACCACCTATATCCAAACAATCACTAGGAATCTACAATCTCCAGAATATTTTCATTGCTTTCCTTGCATACTGCCATAATGATCTCACAGCTAGATTACTTCAAGTGCCTCCAGACTTTCTCTCCAACAATCCATTATCCAACTGCAGCCAGAGTGACCAGCCCAGAGCCTACATCCAATGATGCTCCTTTCCCCAGAAGGCCCTCTCTGACACCCCCCCCCCCAATACACACACACACACTGACTGGATTAGGCATATGTCCTGAGGCTCTCAGATATCTTGGGCTAACAATGATAGACCTGAACACACCATATCCAGCTGCTCCTTTATAAATATTGCCTTTATGATTGTAAGTTCCTTGAGAGGAGATACATACTGTTCACTGTTGGGTCCTCAGTGCCTAGCACAGTGCATGACACATAGTAGACACTCAAGAAATCTTTGTGGCTTCTTAACGTAATAATCCATTTTAAATTAAGTCTCAAAAGATTGACTCAGTTGGTTTTGTAGGACCAAGCTGGATAGTCTGCTGAGGGCAAAGACAGATTTGTGTGTGTGTGTGTGTGTGTGTGGGGGGGGGGGGGGGGCTATGTGCAAAATGGATCATTAAGCTAAAAAGCTAATCTGCAGTCAGCGAAAATCAAAGTATATATTATGCAGAAAGAAGCAGAGATGTGAATCCCTGTGATAGACAGAAACCTTGCAAGAAAAAGAAACTAGCTGCCTGTTTACCTTGCAGTGCTAAGAGGCCAGCCATGCTCCTCCCTTTAACTGAGTTCCAAAAGATTCTCATCACCTATGATCCTTGTGCCTTAAAATGATTCTCAATAGCCTTAGAATAATTCTCCAACCAGCCTTGTTTCTTTTTCAGCCTAATATCTTCGACCAGTCCAGAGAAAGCTTCTTTCACCAGGAAGGTAGTGCTGACCTGCCCCTCCCCTACTGCAGGCTGATGGGAAAGGGGATGGCAGACGACTAGTGGGCAACCCTGGAATCCTACAACTTCTGGGTTGAGGCCACCCAGGTGCCTGCCTCCCACTGGGGAAAGAAAGGAATGAACTGATGAAGGAGCAGAGGTCCAGGGACATGCTCTCTGATCATGCCCTCTGCTTTTCATACCACCTCCACCCCTCATCTGTCTCCAGCAGCAAGGCTGAAGGCTGTAAATTCATTTTTTATTTTTTTATCCTCACCCGAGGACTTTTTTTTCTTTTTTTTTTTCTTTTTTTTTTTTTTGCATTTATCTTCAGATAGAGCAGGAGAGAGAGAGGGAGGGAGGAAGAGAGAGAGAGAAATATGGATGTGAGAGAGACACATCAAGTGGCTGCCACCCACACAACCCCTACCGGGGCCAGGGACAAACTGCAACCGAGGTACATGCCCTTAGCGGGAACCAAACCCGGGACTCTCTGGTCCGCAGGCCGACGCTCTAACTGCTGAGCCAAACTGGCCAGGGCTGTAAATTCATTTTCTTTTTTTTTTATCCTCACCCGAGGATACTTTTCCATTTTTTGTTCAGCTAGAATGGGAGGGAGAGAGGAAGAGAGAGAGAAACATCGACGTGAAAGGGACACATGGAGTGGCCACCTCCCGCACGGCCCTGACCCAACCGGGGCCGGGGACAAACTGCAACCGAGGCACGTGCCCTTAGCGGGAACCGAACCCAGGTCTCTCTGGACCACAGGCCGACGGTGTAACCGCTCTAAATGCCCAAACCGTGCAGGGAGTTTTTTAAAAGCACAAATCTTTGGGAGTAAACAAAGATCGATTGTTGCTGGTCCCTAAACTAGCAGTTACTAAATACTTCACTGGTTCCTCAAAGTATAAATGGCTACATTCTTTAAATATATAAAAATCTATATATCCTTCATAGGATCTAACAGCATCTTCACAAATATGGGATAGAAACCAAAGCCTCAGATTTCTATTACTTTTAGGTTAATCTTTTAAATGAGTGGTTCCATTTCTAGGTCCCCAAATGTTCAGTACCTTCTATGTGAGAGGAAATGGGTCCCCTGCGAGAGGTATTCAAAGGCTGTAGATGTTGAGACAATTCAATGGGGAAAGAACAGTCTTTTAAACAAATGGTATTGGGACAGCTGGATTTCCAAGTGCAAAAAAATGAAGTTGGACTTCCTACCTCAAATCATATATAAAAGTGAACTCAAAATGGATCACCTGCCTTAATGTCAGGGATAAACTATAAAACTCTTAGAAGAAAACATAGGACTAAATCTTCATGACCTTCAATTGGGCAATGGTTTCTTAGAGATAACACCAAAAGGATCAACAACAAAAGAAAAATAAATAAATTGGACATCATCAAAATGTAAAACTTTTGTGCTTCGCCCTGGCCAGGTGGCTCAGTTGGTTGGAGCATCATCCTGTACACCAAAAGTTTGTGGGTTTGATTCCCAGTCAGCACACATACCTAGGTTGTGGGTTTGATCCCCCACCGGGGTGCGGTCAGGGTGTATACAGGAGGCAACCAATCAATATTTCTCTCTCACATCGATGTTTCCCTGTCTTTCTCTCCCTCACCCTCTCTCTTTCTCTCCCCCTTTCTCTCTCTCTAAAATCCATAAAAACATATTCTAGGGTGAGGATAAATAAAACAACAAACTTTTGTGCTTCAAAGGACACCATCAAGAAAGTGAAACAATTCACTTTCTGGAAGAAAATATCTGCAAATAATACATCAGATAAGGTATATTGACAATATATAGAGAGCTCTTAGAACTCAAAAATAAAAAGACAAATAAACCAAATAGAAAATGGGCAAAGGAATGTCCATTTGAATGGACATTTTCTCCAAAGAAGATATACAAATACATTTATAAAAACTAATCAATATTATTAATCATTAGGAAAATGCACATTAAAACCACATTAGATACCACTTCATACCCAGTAGGATGGCCATAATCAAAGAGACAGACAATAACAAGTGTTAGTAAGGATGCAGAGGAACTGAAACTCTCATTCAATGCTGGTGGGGTTATAAAATTGTTCGGCTGCTTTGGAAAACAATTTGGCAGTACTTCAAAATGTTAAACATAGAGTTACTATATAATTCAGCAATTCGACTCCTAGGTATATACAGAATTCAAAAGACTATGTCTACACAAAGTCTGTGGACACACTCTTCCACTGACCACACAGACAGGCTCACCATCTTCTTAACTTGTTCCAACCAGGGCCTGCTTGGTTCTTTCTGCAGAAGAAAGAACACTGGGCTAAGTGCCAAGTTAATTTTTAAAAATTGATTCTGTTCATTTAAGAATTTAATAAATATATGATTCATACATACATATATTATTAAAAGTCTATTTCACTTGCAGGCAATATCTTTTGGGTTGAAAAAAACACTGGTCTATTGGGCTCTGAAACATACCAAAGAGGTCCCTAAAAGTTTGCTGTGCAGAGTGGCCTGTGGACCAGCAGCATCAGCATCCCTTGGGAGCTGGTTAGAAATGCAGAATGTCAGGCCCCACACTTGACTTACTGACTCAGTGCTCGGGTGACTCCTATACACAATGATACTTGAGAAGGACTATCTGTTCTCAAACACGTCAATTACATTTAAGACCAATCTATGCATGACAAACTCAAGTTAAACCCACAAGAGGAGCCTCATGCTAAAGGCGTGTAGACCGCTGGTTGAAGGATGGCTTTCTTCGTGGTTCCAGTCCACTGTGGAAAGTCAGTCCCAGAAGCAGAGCCAGCAAGTCAGCCTTCCCAGCTGCTTCCTTTTTCTTTGTTGGTGGCAAAAATGTCACCTACATTGCAAAAGTGTCCAGATCCACCTCTTGTAGGTAGGAGGTGCCCTAGGACAGCCCTGCTTAGAGATGCTGCTGTGGACCAGTTTTTCACTTCACCACAATATAATCTACATTAGAACTGACCATTGGTGGTGGGGCCAACATCATTCTTTTAAGAGGGTATACACCAGCGCAATGTTTTTAAAGCTTTGAAAGAACCCATTATACAGTAATCATATTTTTAAAATAAAAACATGGTCAAATATTCCAAATTAAAAATAGAGTCACATAATATGACAAGAACAAGGGTACTCATGACAATAACTGAATGAAATATTTGTGACTTTCCTGGGAAATCTAGGTCATATGGTGCCAAATTAATTACCTGGATGAGAATTACAATGACCTTGATCTTTCTCTGAGTACCTACACCAAAAATTTGAGCATACCAAGTTCTTTCCCATCCTGGTGCCTTTGCATGTAACCTCTGCCAAAGCAACTTCACTTAACTGTCCCTCCTCATCCTTCAGGTATCAGCTGAAATGCCATCTCCATAGAGAGCTGCTCTGGAAACTTTACCTGAGGCAGCTCCCATACTCCCACCCAATCCAGTTCCTCTCTATGATCATTCCCTTCTTAGTACTTATCACAACTATAGTCACCCTGTTGCTGTTGTTGTTCACTCATCGTTGGCTTCCCCAACCAGAACGAGGATGAGAACTCGGTCGGGTTCACTGCTATACCCCTGCACCTGGTACATTCTAGATGTGAAATGAGTTTTTGATGAATAAGCAAATGAGAAAGAATAATATATGTACCCAACTGAGAGAATGAATCTTAATAAAAATCAGCAGAAAAATAGACTATAGCTTATTAATAAGAATAATAAAAATAAAATCATTTATTAACAGATCATAAACTTCCATCCAAACCTTTCACTTCATGCACCTGCCAAAGAACAGAGTGAGATTCAATGAACATTAGATATTACCACTGAGTGACTTTGCTTAAATCTCTTTCCCTCTCAGAGCCGTACCTGTAAAATGAGAGGGTAGAGTTGGAGGAGAGAGTAATTCAATAAGGTGACTACACACACACACACACACACACACACACACACACACACACACACAGTGTCTGATACAGAGCTGGCACTCAACTCAATGTGGCTTTGATTCTTTAGAGCTACCCTCATGTTTCCCAATTTAAACTCATCAAGGGACTAAAGAATATGAAATCACTTCTCCAGGTCTTCATGTGAGCCTGTTTGCCCAATACTCTGAGCCCAAGCATACCCCTGTCTCAAAATTCAACAAGTTTAATTTTATTTGCAGCACCAGATTATTTTAGCTATGTCACAACTGAGACTTTTTCTTTTTTTAATATCTCTAGTAGATCATTGTTTCAGGTCATTGTTTCAAGCCAGTGATGAACTTGAAGACGGTTTCATTTCTAGACTGAGTTCTAGCATCTGCTTCAAATACTCTGGATTAGAGCACAAGACTGATAAACAGAGTAACGAGCTCACTAAGTTCTGGTTAGAAACAAGGCATGGTGGTAGAAACCACAGTCTCTGAGAAAAATAAAATAAAAGAGTCTGTAAAGCAGTGAAGCAACGACTTTGGACTTTGAACTCAGACCAACTGGAATTCCAATTCCCAGTCTACAGTCTACTAAATAGTGACCACGGCAAGATCCTTAACCTTTCTGTGCCTTGGTTTCCTCACCAGTAAACTGAAGCTAACAACAGTACCGTCATGGAGTCGTTGAAAGGATGGATGAGATAAATCTGTACACACATTTAGCAGTGAGTCTGCACTCAGAAGATGTTGGCTCTGGTTATTAAATTCATTCTCAGCCTCAGGATCTTATATACATTTACAGGTGAAAATATTCAGAATAAAAGAATGGCACTAAGTGATACATATTAAGTGAGCAGTACTGGCCTTGTAAGATGCAGAACTTTAGAAGTACAAGGCACCCCTTCATCTAAGGATGGTAAAAGGTCTCATGGGAGAGGTGAGACAGAAGCAGATGGGGCCATGCAGGAAGTGAATACAAACAGGCCCCCTGTGGTGGGCACTTACTGTTTGCCAAACACTGTGGGCACCTTGTATGTAACCTCCACATCCTCATCTTTAAACCCCAATTTTATAGATGAGAAGCTGTTTCACTGACGATAGCTGAAACTCACAGAGGTTTAGTAATTTCCCAAGTTACCCAACTGGTGGCAGATTTCGGTTCAAAATCAGGTCTTTCTGACACCAAAATCCATGTTCCCACAACTATGCTATTGGATGGGGAGGAGATACAGGGGAGAAGGGTGAATGGGGAGATAAATCATTATAGCATGAGCTAGGGAAAAACAGAGTAATCTTATTATATAGCAAGTGGGAAGCAAACAATTTGTGAATTTAAAAAAGAAAGAAGGACTTCCAGTCAAGATGGTGGCGTAAACGCGGTATCGCGATGTTCCACAATCACATCAAAGTTACAACTAAACTACAGAACAACCATCATTCGAAACCGCCTGAAATCAAGCTGAATGGAAGTCCTACAACTACGAAATTAAAGAAGAAGCCACATCGAGACTGGTAGGAGGGGCAGAGGCGGACGGGCTGGTCCCACACCCACGTGTGGCGGATAAAAATTAGGAGGATACCTCGGCTGGGAAGGTCCTCCCTGAGGCCTGAGGGGCCCCTGTCCCACACCAGGCGCCCAGCTCAGGGTCCCAGTGCCAGGAAGAGAAGTCCCCATAACTTCTGGCTGGAAAAACCAGCGGGAACTGAGGCTGAGGCAGCTGGAGCCCCCAGCAGCTCCTCTTAAAGGGCCCGTGCACGGACTTACTCGGACTCGCACCCTCCAGGCTCTAGTGTGCAGGAGGCAGCCTGAAAGGCACCAGAGTCATATGGGGAAGAACTGAGCTGTTTGGCATTGGAGCGACGGCTGAAGAGGCAGCTTTCTCCTGGACAGACGTGCTATCAGAGGCCTTTGTTCCTTTGGTGAGCCCTTCCCTGGGACAGCAGATGCCGCCATATCTGGGGCTCCAGCAACCTGGCTCACACTGTTGGCCCCGCCCTGGTGATTCCCTGAGGCCCCGCCCCACCCAACTTTCAGGCCCACTCAAGCTCTTGCGAGTTGCTTTACCATAGGATTGGCCTGTCCTGGATCCTGCTTCAGCTTTTCCTAAATTCTTTCAAACAAGCAGCATCTGGTCTCAGCTAGCCCCATACCTCTCACAAAGTAATACACAGAAACAAACACAGGGAGGCAGCCAAAATGAGGAGACAAAGAAACAGGTCCCAAATGAAAGAACAGAATAAAACTCCAGGAAAAGAACTAAGTGAAATGGAGTTAAGCAACCTAACGGATGCTGAGTTCAAAACACTGCTTATAAGGATGCTCAATGGACTTAGTGAGAACCTCAGTGAACTTAGTGAGGGCCTCAAGAGCATAAAAAAGAACCAGTCAGAAATGAAGGAGGCACTAACTGAAATAAAGAATAGTTTACACAGATTCAATAGTAGAGTAGGTAAAGCCAAGAAGCAAACCACCGATTTGGAATATAAGGAAGCAAAAAACACCCAATCAGAACAGCAAAAAGAAAAAAGAATCCAAAACAATGAGGATAGTGTAAGGAGCCTCTGGGACAACTTCAAGCGTGCCAACATTCGCATCTCGGGGGTGCCAGAAGGAGAAGAGAGAGAACAAGAAATCGAAAACCTATTTGAAACAATAATGGCAGAAAACCTCCCTAACTTGGTGAAGGAAACAGGCATACAAGTCCAGGAAGCACAGAGAGTCTTAAACAAAATAAACCCCAAGAGGCCCACACCAAGACACATCCTCATCAAAATGCAAAACGTTCAAGACAAAGAGAGAATCTTAAAAGCAGCAAGAGAAAAGCAGTTAGTTACCTACAAGGGAGTTCCCATAAGACTGTCAGCTGATTTCTCAAAAGAAACTTTGCAGGCCAGAAGGGAGTGGCAAGAAATATTCAGAGTGATGAAAAGCAAGAACCTACAACCAAGATTACTCTATCCTGCAAAGCTGTCATTTAGAATCGAAGGCCATAGAAAGTTTCCCAGACAAGGAAAAGCTAAAGGAGTTCATCACCACCAAACCATTATTATATGAAATGTTGAAGGGTCTTCTTGAAGAAAAAGATAAAAGAATATGAACAAACAAAATGGCAATAAATACATATCTATCAACAATTGAATCTACAAACAAAATGAACAAGCAGAACAGAAACATTCTCATAGATACAGAGAACTTTTGTTAGTTACCAGATGGGTGGGGGCTGGGGGGATGGGTGAAAAAGGTGAAGGGATTAAGAAGTACAAATTGGTTGTTAGACTGACAAACCTCAAAGGGAAGGGGGTTTGGGGGATGGGAAGAAATAAACCAAAGAACTTATATGTATATATGCATAACCAATGGACACAGACAACAGTGTGGGGAAAGGCAGGAGGGGGGCGGGAATGGGGAGGAGGGGAGCAATGGGGGAAAAATGAGGAACATCTGTAATACATTCAACAATAAAGATAAGTTTAAAAAAATATAAAAAGTAAAAAGAAAAGAAAAATAAAGGATAGAAAGGTGGGCGATGACCAGAAAGAACAGAAAGCTGAGTTTGAGCTTTAGCCTGTGGGGAATAAGGAATCACTGTTTTGTATTTGGTGTATGTGTCTGTTTTTAACTAAATTCTACTACTGTCACTAAGAGCATTTAATGAGCATCAGCTAAGGGCTGGGCTCCATGCTAAACCATTTGCATACATTCTTTCTAATAGTTACAATTCTGCAATTTAGGTATTATTTCCCCCATTTCACAAATAAACAAGGCCCTGAGAGGTCCAGCCACTCACTTGGATGCCTTCAGTAAACGGCAGAGTGGGGTTCATACTGAGTGTGTGTGAGGTCAAAGTCAGTGCCCTTTCTCCTGAAACAGTACTGTAGAAAAACCTCCCATGTTACAGAGAGCTGAAAAATAAGAGAAAGGAAAATGGAGCCAGGGAACTAGTCAGAAGCAATATAGAGATCCGCAGTGAGGAGATAAATGTCTCAAGTGAGTCCCTGTGAAAATGGAAGGGAGGTGACAGAGAGCAAATGTGTTCATGACCTTTTCTTTCTTTTACTCCATTTCTGTCATGATCTGCTACCTGAAGTAGAAACCAAGTTAGCAATTAATCCAGTCTCTATGACTGTCCTTGCTTTCAAGCCCTGACTTGAGTCCTGTTATTCACCCAATAGCAAACAACACTATCAGGACTAAAATATGGCGTCATCCTTTAATCTGTTATCTGTATTGAAAAGTAATCATTCAAGAGAATAAAACTAAGCCTCCACATCCAATAAATCACATTACGCTTCACATGAACAACTTTTTAAAAAATCTGACTTAAACACATAGTCTATCAAATCAAGAGGACACATATGCTGAGCTTTAATGAGCCCTGCCAAATCCTACATTATTATTACGGTTCATCCTGATCCCAGAGACCACATGGTTTTATAAAATGGAGTGAGGTATCAATATGTGTTGGGCTGCTGTCTAGTCAATATTCTGGGGAAAGTAGCACAATAAATAAAGCAGTAGGAAATGTATGCATCGTGACTATATCTTTCAAACTAATGCAAAAGCTAATTGGACAATTACTTACATTATCTCATGTGATGGACTCAAGAGTTAGAAGTTTCAATATTCATGTAATGATTCTACCCACCTCAACACCCTCAAAATTTTTTGCACTAAAACCTTGGCTATAGTTCTTCTCTTTCAATAACAAATTTCAATATTTGAAGTGGAAAATCAGTAGTATAACTGGGATACACAGAAGTGAGTTGAAATTCATAAAGATAAGGGTGCAATTTTCCTATCCATATACACAGTTAACACATAAATATTCCCAACATTTTTACAATATTAATTTCAAACATCTAATGTTTCTGAGATTAAAATGATGAAAGAAATGGCACTTCCGTCCCACATACTAAGGATAAAAACAAACATGGTTTGTGCACTGCCTTTAACAGAAAAAAAGATTTACAAATATAAGACAAAATAAAAGCATAAACATTCTAATTTTGCAGCTCTTAATTTCATAATGATCTGTAGTTTGTGTTTTTTAATCTGCCGGGGTTAATTTAATTCCTATGTACAAAGACATTCATGGATATTAAAGGATTCTGCTCACCTATACATACTCAGGCCAACCAAATATGGAAAATTTAGCAATAAAGTCCTTTCTCTGAAGGCAAGCTTATTACTATGTCACTATTCAGTGTAAAGATACAACAACCTTAATAAATAGACCAGAATTAAATTGACTTTTTTTCATTAAGTGAGGCTCCCTGCAAACCCAGTTATACAAATAACTTCATTCATCTTTTCTTCAAATCTGAGTGTTTCTTTAAGCCAGATATCAAGCCCCACTAGTCCAGCTGGCAGTCATAACAGCAATTTACTGCAACTCCACCCTTTTCCCACCTTCAGTTTCAACAGTGCATTTAATTTTTTTCCTATTATAGAAAAATTAGGTTAGGAGTCCAAATCCTCAAAGTAGTTAAGTGAACTGTCACATAAATATAATTTAACCCCAGGGAATTTTCTGTTTAATTGCCACTCTCTCCCTTCCCCCAAAGGACTACATGTTATTTTGATTGTGTAATGGAAAGCACTGCATTAAGAAAGAGCAAAAACATAATGGGTTTAAATTTTGAAATATCTAACCTTTTCACAAATCACTGTTAATCATTTGCACCTGTGACTTTAATAATCAGCCTGGCAATTAGAGAAGCGAAATCCCCCAGGACAGAACTAGGTAGGGATGCCCCAATCACAGCCATTGCCATATCAGGGAGAGAAGGAGCTATTTTGTCATATGTGACATGAAGAAAGTTTTACATTAGTTCCATCAAATCTTGAGAACAGTAGAGCTCCTAATGCTTAAAATCTTCATCTTCTAAAAGTCAAGATTTTTAAAACTATATCTTACCATATCTTCAAATATTAAATTTTTACTAAATTTTTCAACTTTAGGTCTCAGGTGGAACAAAAAGGCTCCGGAATAAGCACAATACTCAAGGCAGGAGGGGTTTGGGGGGCAGCTAGTTTTTTAAATCATTCTTCCTAGGGAAAAATTAAGACCATTAACATTACACCACTTAACCATTTATTTCATTATGAAAGGCAAACTTGGAGCACAAGTGGCAAGATTCTGAAAATGTGATGGAAGTTGTTCCACATCAACGAACATACAAGCTTGGAAGGTAAAATATGGTCTCTGTCAGTTGTAGTCCATCCTCAGCAAGTCATTTTCCCTGTGGGCTGAGGCTCCCATAACATGGAAATCTTTCTTAACTGCCCAAGGCTGAAAGGGATTCCCTATGAACAGCATCTGGACCACACCTCATTTGGTCACATAAGAAGCTGACAAGGGCTGGAGGAAAATGCAGCTGGTCCAAAGAAGAGAGGAACATAATCAAAATATGTTCGTCTACAAATGAATAGGAAGAACCCCTAAAATGGCTATTCATCCAGTCGTGTTCTTGTAATCAGTCCTGGCCATCCACTACCAGATGTTGGTCATTCTGTAGGCTGACTGGTAGGATTTTATGGTCCAGCAGCTGCCAGCCTTTTATAACCTCAGCGATGTGTGGAAGCATCCATTTAGTTTATAAATAAGCTTTTAGGCATTAAAACACTGACAAGCGAAATATTAGAGAACAAACTCCCCACCCACTGCAGAAGAAATTTCCCAGTTTCAAAGCATCTGGGATGAAGATTTCAAAATACCTGTAGCAAAATTTTCTTTTAGAGATTTTTTAAACCCTCTTTCTTGCTGAGGAACCTACTGAGAAGCCTCCCAAAGATGATACCCACAGTTCAGGTTACTGGTCCTAAATTTACCTAGTTAGGGAAGAAAGGAGAAGTGTTTGATAGTTACCCAGGATCCTTCCACTTGTAGCAAGAATGAACGCCAAAAAAGCATCAGGACACTCAACTCCTTAGAGATCCGAAGCTTTCCGAGGAATACAGAGAACTCTCCCTCCCCACCTGCACCTCAACCCTGTTTCTGCCCTAGCTTTAGAATCAGCAGCCCTTCTGTTATTCCATGCGGTTCCAGAGAATCCTGTATTCCATGGGGCTCCCGGATCTGACCCCAGGAAAGCCCGGTTGGTCATCCTTCTCCCGACCCTTCCAACCTCCACACTCAACCCCTCCCCACCGCCCCAGGCCACCTCCTTACCTGATAATGTCGTCGTTGTGTCCCAAGAAGAATTTTTGGCTGTGCTCGCGGGTGTTGTAAACCACCCCGACCCCAGCCACAAAGTAGACCACCTCCTTGCCGGCAGTGTAGTACAGGTTGTTGCGGCACTGGTGACCCCGGTACCCGTACACCCACTCCAGCCGGAGCTGGCAGCTGGGAGCTGTCCGATCCGCCATGATAAGCCGACCCCACTCGACCCCCGGCCCCCCCGAACGCCGGTCCGCGGCCCCTACGCGCTGGGTCTGTCCTCGCCAAGGTCCGGGCTGCGGAGGACCTGCAAGGGCTCAGTGTACAGCGCCGAGCGCTGATTTCCGCGGCGACGCACAGACACAGCCCAGCGCGCCGGGCGCCACCATCATCCGCCGCCGCCGCCGCCGGAGACGAGCCGCCGGTGCGCGGCCGCCAGACCCCGCAGGGCGCCCCGGCTCCCTGTCCCCCGGCGAGGCGTCTTCCGAGGCGCCAGCACCCGCGCGCGCACGCCTCACTGCACCTGCGGGCTTCGGCCCCCGGGAGAGGTTCTTGGGGGGGTCACCCTGCCTTTTAAAGCAGGGATCTGCATATCCAAACACTGATTACCCAGTTAGCTCACTGAAGTTTGCAGTGCGCGGGGGCTTCACAGCAGGCAGCGGGATTTATTCTGTGACAGCTTTGATTTGACAGGGAACCCGGCTAAGCTTTGCCATCACCATCCTTGGATCCGAAACTGACAGTCTATATCCAGGGTGCAAGAGCGAGGAAGAAAGAAACAGATTTTTTGCATAAGTCACCCAGTCCAAGAAAATGATCCCCAAACTACAAGTTTTTTCTTTTTTTTTTTTCTTTTTTTTTTTTTTTTTTTTGTCAACTCCCTCCAGATTCATCTCCTTTATAATATGAAATATGCCCTAATTGCTGCTGGCTGGTGGTTGCTAGTATGATTTGAAAGAATATTTGCTATTTCCCCATTAAGCCAGAGTGAATATGCAATAGTCATTTTTTAGATGCTCCAATTAGTTGTCGTGTATGTGTTTAAAATTCATATCCTCCGTGAACCCTCTCTTGGCCGGGAACACCATAAAGAACTTAGCGGTTCTTAACTAACCACCAACTCCAATTGCAAGCGTCATAAAAGATTTTTCTGAATCGGAGGAAACCAGACACTAATGCAGTTGGAGTTACCTACAGACGCTCCGGGTCAAGAAAAAACTAAATAATTAACAAGTGGCAAAAAGCATGTGCGTCTCCCCAGGAAGGTCCGCCCTAGCCAGCTACCGGGTCCCGCGGGCTCAAGGGTCCCACCTCCAGCCCAGCGCGGTGCGGGGACGCCCGCGAAAACACTGGGGACCGCGAGCCCCCCACACGCACGCGCACGTACACACACCCGGGCATCGGCCGCCGGGAGTCGGAGGGATGCCGGCCCCCAGGGACACCCCGGCCCGAGGGCACTGCCGCCCTGGTGGTGTGCGGACTCCCACACCCGATCCAGCCTCGCCCGCAGAGCATCCCCGCTCTCTCCGCCTCTAACCTCTGCTCCGAGCCGGTGCTGCCACGGGCGAGCGAAATCCTCTGCCTGCCCTCCCCTCCCCTCCCCCCGCTCCCGAGGATGGGCTTCGTCACTGGGCGCAGCGGAGACGGGTTCTTTCTCCAGCCCGGGCTCAGGGGGCGGGGCCACAGAGCCGCTTTTGGGAACCGCGGCGGTGGGTTACTAGGCGAGATCACCGCACTTGGAAACCGCGACGACGCCCTGGCTCAGGGCCGCCCCCTCCCTCTCCCGGCTCAGGTTACCCCCCCCTTCCCCGATGCATCCTGGGAAGTGTAGTCCCCGAACGCGGCTCAGGCGGGGAGCTCTAGCAGCCAAGCCACAAGTCCCAGGATTCCACGCGCCCAGAGGGAGCAGCTGAGGGGCCGATACCGGCGTCGGTGGTACCTGCGGTTCTCCCGCTGAGCGGAGGGAGCCGCCCCCGGGGCGACCGCCTGCCGGCGCCCCGCGTTCCCTTAATGACCGAGGCGGCCTGCCCGCGTGCGGTAGCATCTCTGGGAAGAGCAGTGGCGTTGGAGTGGAGACCATCTCTACGGCCCACCTCGAGTTTTTTTCTGCACCCGTCTCCGAGGGTTGCTATAGCCGTCTGGAGCCCCAATTTGTTTCCTACTCCAGTCTTCCGTTTTATTCCCTGGGTTTTGATCTGTTCAAGTGCAGGTCTGCCACGGTTAAGGTATGCCGTGTGAGAACCAGTGCCTTCCCACGAGCCGCCTCCTGCGTCAGAGGACTTGGTTTGTAAGGACTAGATGTTGTCAATGCCAAGGTGTGAAGCCACGAACACCTGCCCTTGGCCCCGAGCCGCAGGAGCGGGGACACGTCTCCGCCCGAAGCGCACTGTGAATTCCAGGTGTTCTGAAGGGGCTGTTTTCACATTGTGGCCCCTTCACAATCCCAGTGACCAAAAGGCTGCAAAAAAGGGTGATAGAAGGGACGTCCGGAGCATGTCCTTGCCCTTTCCCTTCTGGTGTAGTCGCTTACTCGGTGCTCCAACACCTCCGCTCCCTTGCAGCTTTCTGAAGGGTAGGAAAGCCTCGGGACGGTTAGCGGGGCCGGAGCGTGGATGAAGCTGTGAACCGGTCTCATTGTTCTTTTTAAGGAAACAGGAGTCTACAAATATGGGTGGTGGCACTGAGCCAGCCAAAAAGGGCACCACGACAACAAAACAAACAAAAACGTGGCCTGTAAAAGATTTGAGACATAAGCAAAAATATAGATGATCAATAATGCCATGCTGTAAGACAGTGCCAATGAGTTGTATAGAGGCAATAAATTCCATAGAGAAATTCGGCAGTGAAGAGCTTTTCCAGCTATAAGAAGTCAGGAAAGACTTCATGGAGCAAATAGGAAGTAAAGATATAATTGAGATAAGTAAAGATAAATCGAAAGAGCGTTCCATACAGGCCTATGGAATAAGAGAACAGGTGAAGAAAAACACTGAGAGACACTGAATGGAACTGATGCAGAAGAAAATTCACGTAAGATGAAAAGTGGATATAAGCCTAAAAGGTTACACTGTGCTTGGAGATGAACCTAGAGGTTTGTACACTATATCCTTAAAATAATAGAGAGCCACTTAATTGGGTTTTTTTAAAAGAGGGGAATAACAGAAATAGTAGTAGTAGAAGCATGAGATATTAGAACCTTGCAGTAGTGCTTGAAGTATTATATCAGGGGTAGTGGAAATGGTCCAGAAAGGAAGGGACATTTTCCTGAGAAAATGCAAAAGTATTTGAAAGTAGTCTCCTAAACAAATAAAAATGGATATAACATGACATATTCATTTTCTCAGTTATCTTTAATATAACTAATGACCACCATGCTACACCAGATTGTACTTTTAGTTAAATGAGTTGGAGAAATAAGTTCTGAGTCTGCCGCTTGTAGTGTTACCTTAGGCAAATCACTAAATCTCTGATCTTTAGTCTACTCATTCAATAAAGTATAACAATCCTCACCAGGATAGTTGTGAGAATGAAATAAAATAATACACATGTGCAAAGAGCTAATTAGTAAAGCATTATACAAGTGTTATTACCAAACAGCAGGATATATTAACTTCTATTTGAAGGAAGTGTGAAATAAGACTTGATAATACCCTTTGAAAATAAGCAATCCAGACAAGCAAGAGCAAAACTCATAATAACACTATGTTTATATGATAAATAGCACTTACTATATTCCAGGTACTGTAAATAGTGCTTTACATGTATTAAATAACTTAATATTTATCCCAATAATAATCCTGTGAAGTAGGTACTATTATTTCCTCATTTTATAAGTGAGGATACTAAAGTAAAGAAAGTTGAAGTAACTTGCCCAAGAATGCACAATATTAGTGACAAAGCCTGCCCTTGAACTTGAGCAGTCTGCCTCCAGAGTGTGTTTTGTTGTTGTTGTTGTTCTTTGGGGGTTTTGTGTGTGTGTGTGTGTGTGTGTGTGTGTGTGTGTGTGTGTGTGTTTTGAGAGAAAGAGAGAAACATCGATTTGTTGTTCCACTTATTTATGCATTCATTGGTTGCTTCTTGTATGTGCCCTGACCAAGGATCAAACCCACAACCTTTGCATATTGAGACACTGCTCTAACCAACTGAGCTACCCAGCCAGGGTTCCTTATCTCTTTTAATCTTTGTGACAACCCCATCAGTAGATAAGTCCATTTTAATGTGAGAAAACTGAGACCCAGAGAGAATAAGTCATTTAACCAAGACTACACAATAAGTGGCTAAACCAGAACTCAGACTCAGGTCTGTCCAACTACAGAGCTAGTACTATTAACTACTACCCCTATACTTCGCAACCCAAGGCATAAATCTATTCATTATTAAACCAGTAATGAGAAAATATAACAAAGTGAAGCATAATTATATAAATTTCCTCCCCATATTTCTTAGATAATGAGGGGGGAAATATTCTCAATAGTAGTAAGAACATAATGTAAGTTGAAGAACACATGAACATTATTATTATTTTTTAAATATGTTTGTATTGATTTTAGAGAGAAAGAGAGGGAGAGGGAGAGAGAGACAGAAACATTGATGAAAGAGAAACCTCCATTGGCTGCTTCCTGCATGCCCCCTACTGGGGATCAACCCTGAAACCTGGGCATGTACCCTGACTGGGAATGGAACCAGGACCTCTTGGTTCATGGGTCAACGCTCAACCACTCACTGAGCCACACCAGCCAGGGCACATGAATATTCTTACCAAATACTTCAATTTATAAAAGTAAAACGAAAGGGTAAATGCACAGTTTCACAGTGGGGGCGGGGATACTTTTAGAGAAGAAGCCCCTATGTATCACCTGGGGTCTTCAGCAGAAATAAAGTTTCCCCAGGACCTGCCGTCATCAGAGTACTGTGCAGAGTCAAGGGAATAAGCCAAAATACATGGGAGTGAGACACACCTCTGGCTGCAGGCATGGGCTCTGGAACTGTATATGTCACAGGATCTCAAGAAAGAGCAAAGGCCTGTCCCTTAGCAGAGGCTGTACTCAGTCCCAATAGGTCTCACCCTTTTCCCTACTCTACCTTTTTCCAATATTTGGCTACAGAAAAGTGGATAAAAAGCAATACCTAGCCATGAAATTATAGCTTTGAGAAGATCAACTCTTTCCCAGATAAGGTGGGAAGAATGTCAAGAAGAATTCATACACGATGTATCAGAATAAATGATTTGGAAAGAGCTGCCCCATCAAACATAAGCAACAAGAAAAGTAAGGGCATAACAAAAGCAAACCAAAATCCTGAAAGAAAGGTACATCATATGCAAACAGAGAACCCTATCTGGAAGAGAATTTATGTCAAAGAAGCAGATTCTCTACCAAAGAAGAACTTAGTTACAATGTGAATTCAAAATATCAAGAGCTTAAAGATGCCACTAAAAATAAAAGAAAAGCCAAGCTAAAAAATAATCAAATATAATGTTTCAGATCTAATGAATATGTTTGAAACAATAAGAAAAAATGGAAAACCAAATTACCAGTATGGAGGAAATGCCGGAAATTGTCACAAGAAAAGAAGAGGAAAAAGACAAGACGATTAAAATAATTAGAGATGATACCTGAGAGAGCAAAGGTAACCCAACATACAGATCACTGGTATTCCAAACTTAGAGAAGCCAACAAAGGGAGCAGAAAATATTCAGAAGTAAAATAGAGGAATATTTTAATGAACTGCATCTGCAGATTAACGGAGTACACTATATACCAGAAAAAAAGATGATATACAATAGTCTCCATAGAGGCATATCCTAGCAAAATCAACTTCAAGAATAAATATTTCAAAATTATTTGCCAACTTTAGAGAGGACTATTACACCATCTCTACCTAAAGGAGAAACATTTAAGCATTTACTCTGTCTTCTTGGAGGAACTGAAGTTTATCCTTAGTTGATAAAGGAAAGCTATTTACCTAAGAATGCTAGCCAACAAATGTAGAAAAAAATGATAGATTTAGAAAATTATCCAATGATGTAATTAATGCAAGCAATGGTCACATGACTAGATGAGTGGATATTCTCACAATACTAAAAAATAAATGGAGAGATCTGGAGGTCACCATCTCAGTCAAATTATCAAACTTAGTATCACTGGTACCAGAACAACTTGCTCCTTCTTTCTCCTGATGTGATACAGTATGAAATACTGCATACAGTATTTTTTACCAAATACCTAACCCAAGTCTAAGACCTCACTCTGAGTTTATAGAAAGTATGAGATAGGTGAATAAGTTACAAGTTAATGGAAGCCACAAGGAAACAATCAGGTAAAACCAGAAGATAGGATAGTATGTGATACAGCTGGTCTGGTCTCATCAAAAAAGTAAATGTAATGAAACAACAAATACCATTATTTGTGGCTAAAAGAGACTAAAGAGAAAACAACCAAATACAATGTGTGAATCCTGATTGGATCTTGGATCCTGTTTTTTTTTCATTGTTTTATTTAATATTTTTTAGGCCACAAAAAGACAATGTGGGGAGAAGGAACAATTGGGAAAATTTGAATACAAAATGGATACTGGAAGATATTAGGGAATTACTGCTTTTAGTCTTAGGAAATGCATTTTGAAGTATTTAGGACTAAAATGTTATGTCTGCAACTTCAAATGATTCAGGAAGAAATGTGTTATCTATATATATGCACACACATGCACACATGCATAGGAAAGATAAAGCAAATATAGCAAATATTACCAATCACTAAATCTAGGTATTTTTTAACTTTTTCTTTATGTTTGAAATTTTTTATTATAAAAAATTGGGAAAAAATTTTTTCAAGGTCCTAGGCAGAAACAAAAATGGAGGCTAGGTGTAGAAATCTGGCTGGCCTCAACCTTCTGCACTGCAGTCTCCAATGCTAGAAAAGAAAAAAAAAAAATGGAGCAATATCTCTGAGTTCTGATAGAAAAGTGTAACATCAGAATTACACCCAGCTAAACTGTTTAACTGTAAAGGCACCAGGCAGACATTCTCAAACATTAAAGAATTTAAGGGAATTTTTTAGCACTTGTGACAGTTAATAATGACGTTTAATGGCAAATGACTAAAGATCCCAATAAGCCATTAAAGGGGGTAGAAATTTCGCTCTGGCCAGTTTGGCTCAGCGGTTAGAGCGTCGGCCCGTGGACCAGAGAGACGCGGGTTCAGTTCCTGCTAAGGGCACATACCTCGGTTGCAGTTTGTCCCCAGCCCCAGTTGGGGTCGTGTGGGTGGCGACCACTCGGTGTGTCTCTCTCATGTCGATGTTTCTCTCTCCCTCCCTCCCTCTCTATCTGAAGATAAATGCAAAAAAAAGTCCTCGGGTGAGGATAAAAATATAAATAAATAAAAAGAATAATAAATAAAGGGGGTAGAAATTTCTCTCTCAAATAAAAAGTCTAGGTATAGCAGCTTAAGAAAATTGTCAGATACCCAGAATCCTCCTATCTCGTTACTACGCTACATTCAGCACAGATCTTCCACCTCGTGGTTTAAGATGACAGATCAAACTTCAGCTTTTACCTTTGCATTCCAGCTAGCAAGAAGAACAGAAAGTAGGCATATACACTCCCTTTAAGGATATTTTCTCTGTTTCCTACAACACTTCTTACATCCTAATGGCCAGAACTTGGAGGACATCTAAGGGCACGGGAGGCTAGAATTGTACACTGTATTCTTGGGAGCAGTTTGTACATTTAAAATAAGAAATATTTTACTAAGAAAGAAAGGGAAAAGTAATGTTGATGTTCACCAGAAGTTTCTGCTACCAACTCATGAGTCCTTTTTGAAACACTACCTGACAATGACATTCAGCCACCGAAGAAATGAACAAAAGAATCAGAAATGGAGAAGTCATGGTGAAGACATGGGAATGAGCTGAATCAATTTAATAGGAAACAGTTCTCTCCATTAGTTCTTCAGTTACACTTAAGTGTTTGTTCTCTTTTTTGTTTTGTTTTGCTAACACAATAAAATTAGTTGAAACCTTTTTTATTTTTAAAAAGCTGGTATAGCCCAGCCAGTGTGGCTCAGTGGATTGAGCACCGTCCCATGGACTGAGAGGTCCCAGTTCAATTCCCGGTCAGGGCACATGCCTGGGTTGTGGGCTTGATCCCCAGTGGGGGGGCGTGCAGGAGATAGCCAATCGATGTTTCGCATTCACATTGATGTTTCTATCTCTCTTTCCCTCTCTCTCTAAAAAAAAAAATCAATGAAAACATATTAAAAAGAAAAAGCTGGTATAATATGGTCCCATTCTCATGAAATTATTTCTTTTTTTTTCTTTTTTTTTTTTTATCCTCACCTGAGGACATTTTTCCATTTATTGTTCAGATAGAGTGGGAGGGAGAGAGAGAGAGAGAAACATCGACGTGAAAGGGACACATCGAGTGGCTGCCTCCCGCACGACCCAACCAGGGCCGGGGACAAACCGCAACCGAGGTACGTGCCCTTAGCGGGAACCGAACCCGGGTCTCTCTGGACCGCAGGCCGACGCTCTAACCACTTAGCCAAACCGGCCAGGGCTCATGAAATTATTTCTATCCATTCAACCATCTGTCCATGCATCTAACTGTACCTGCATAGAGATACTGTAATATAGTTCACCAACACCTAACCTGTTTTGTTCTGGAGCAGTGAAATTTAGAATGATTTATTGCTTTCTTATTTGTATCTTTTTGTTGGTTCAACATATTTGAAATGGGCATTTTATTAAAACAATGAGTCATTGCTCTTAAAAATATGTTGATGATAAATTGCATTTTTATTGAAATAATATTTGGTGTCATTAGGACATACCCTTTAGTTGATTCGTCCACACCCTGTTAACTGGCAAGATCAAGAGCCTGTCAGATCATTGAACAGAGTTAAGCATATGAAGTTAGCTGTTAAGCCACTATTTTCTCTATACAAGCTAACCAATTTATTTAGAGCTACACCCTGTAGCTTTGCTCTCATTAGCATCACACCTTAAATACCATTTAAGTACTAAAAATTGACAATAATATTAACCCCATTGGTAGCTGGTGAAGAGTCCACATTTTAACCAAGTAAAAGACTTACAAATAGAACATGAAAATGAGGCTCAACATTATTAGCCACCATGGAGATGCAAATCAAAACCACGAGATACCACTTAACGCTCCGTGGAATGTCTATAATCAAAAAGATAGCCCTGGCCGGATTGGCTCAGTGGTTAGAGCGTCAGCCTGCGGTCCAGAGAGACCCGGATTCAGTTCCCGCTAAGGGCTCGTACCTCGGTTGCGGTTTGTCTCCGGCCCTGGTTGGTCGTGCGGGAGGCAGCCATTCGATGTGTCCCTTTCACGTCGATGTTTCTCTCTCTCCCTTCCTCTCTCTCCCTCCCACTCTATCTGAAAAAAAAGTGGAAAAATGTCCTCAGGTGAGGATAAAAAAAAAAAAAAAAAAAGATAACTACAAGCATTAGAGAGAATGTAGTGAAATTGGAACCCTCATACATTGAGGTAAGGATGTAAAATACTGCTTTGGAAAACAATCTGGCAGTTGCCTCAGAAAGTTAAACATTGAGTTACCATGTGACCTAGCAATTTCACTTCTAGATATATACCCAAGAGAAATAACATACATCCACACAAAACGTGTACATAAATGTTCATAGTGTTGCTCATAATGGCCAGAAAGTAAAAATAATGCAAATATCCATAAATTAATGAATAGATAAATAAAAATATATCTATTTATATATCTATATCTATATCTATATATGTAGATATATATGTAGATATATAGATATAGATATAGATACATATATAATGGAATATTATTCCTTGATGAAAAGAAATGCAGTATTACCCTGGCCAGTGTAACTTGGCTGGTTGGCGTGTCATCCTGTGCACCAGGAGGTGGCAGGTTTGACTCCTGGTCAGGGCACATGCCCAGGTTGCAGTTCAATCCCCAGTTGGGGGTGCATGCGGGGAGTGGGGCAGTCGATCGATGTTTCTCTCTCACACCAATGTGTCTCTCTCTCCCTTCCTCTCTCTAAAGTCAATAAAGTTACTCTTTTTTTTTGTTTTTTTTGTTTGTTTGTTTTTTGCATTTATCTTCAGATACAGTGGGAGGGAGGGAGGAAGGGAGGAAGAGAGAGAAACATCGATGTGAGAGAGATGCATTGAGTGGTCGCCACCCACACGACCCCAACCAGGGCTGGGGACAAACTGCAACCGAGGTACGTGCCCTTAGCGGGAACCGAACCCGGGACTCTCCGGTCCTCAAGCCGATGCTCTAACCGCTGAGCCAAACCGGCCAGGGCAATAAAGTTACTCTTTTAAAAAAATGAAATCAAGTACTTACTGTTACAGACTACAACATAGAACCTTGAAAATATTATTCTAGATGAAAGAAGACAGTCATAAAAAAGCACATATTGTATTATTCCATTTCCAGATGGAATGTTCAAAAGCAAATCTATATAGACAGAAAGTAGATTAGTGGTTTTCTAGAGCAGAGGTTGTGTAGATAGGGAAAGTGTGAGTGACCACTAATGGATACAGGATTATTTGGGGGGGGGGGGTGAATGTTCTAAAATTAGATTGTGATGATGGTTGAAGAACTCTGAGTAAACTAAAAACCACTGAACTGTATGCTTTAAAATGGGTGAATTTAACCAGAGGGAAGGGGGGTGGAGTAGTAAAGAGTAAAGGGGGCCAGATATATGGTGATGGAAGAGGATTGACTTTGGGTGGTGGGCACATAATGCAATATACAGATCATGTATCATAGAAATGTACCCTTGAAACCTACACAATCTTATTAACCAAAGTCACCCCAATAAATTTAATAAAAAAGAAGAGATAATTTAAAAATGGGTGAATTTATAGTATGTAAATTATATCTCAATAAAGCCATTAAAAATAAAAACGAAGTTTGTCTCATTTTACTTGGCTGCTGCACATTGATTTCCTGTATGTTATACATACTAATTGTTGTAACGTGTCAGCAAGATAACCAGAGACGCACGGCCGAATTGTAAAGGAGCACTTTATTACACCGGTGGGCTGTTACACCAGCGGGCTGGCGGGGGTACAACTTCCCCAAATCCTCAGCCCCGAGACTTCTTTGTTGCCCGCTTTTAAAGGCACAAACTACAGAAAAAAAAACTACATTTTCTTGGCGCCGCTTTTGGCACCGTTAAGGGGGGCTGATACAGAGAAGGGGGGAGATGAGCAGGGCAACTATTAATCTCTTTTTTCTCATGGTTCTCTGAGTTTCCCAAGGCCTTCCTCAACCCCTTATCTTTACAGTTTTCTTTGGATGTCTCAAGGCCCTTATGTTTACAGAAAAGAAACTGCCAGGGTGTGTACGTACAGTAACTGAGGGTCAGAATGGAGCTATTACACTAATAATCACTTCTTTCTATTGGGTTCCTTACATGCCAGTCATTTCTGAGCAGAAGTTATTTCTTAGTCATACAGCTTAATTTTTAAATTAATTAAAAATGTTTAAAGTTTAACGTTTTTATAGGAATATTAAACATTTTGTGTAAACTATACCAGTCACATTGAAAGATATAAAATGCTAGGGCTAAAGGGAATGAGCAATTATCAGTCATTTGTGGAGAAAGGAACTTTTAATGTTTTTTCCCCATCTCTTTTCAAACATTTTTAACAAGAATAAAGAGGCTCTGTCTATTGAGCTGTAGTAGACACTACAGTCTAAGCGAAGATCAAAACAATGACAAGCTTCCATGATTTTTTTATTGAAGATAGAGTTCCTCTATATTCTCTATTCAATAAAGATCAAATAACCAGTTCAGACAAGTAAGAAAAGGCCTCTTTAACTCATGTTGGGAAAGGACCCATGCTGAAAAGCATTCCTCGATTCCCAAAGAGCCTGGCTTTCAAATGTAACTAACCAGCTATGACTCTATGTAAAGTCCAGTTTACCTGGAGACCAACTCGTAGTGAACAGACATCTCTCACTTCAGCACTTCCCCTGATATTTCTTACTCCACACGTTAGCCCTGGTGATCATTCTTTTTTTTCTGCTCCTGGTAATAATTCTGTCATAGTGCGGCTTTATAGGAAAGCCCCTATTAAAATTCTTGAATGAGGCCTCTAATCTCAAAGAGAGAATATGAAAAATTAGTCATACAGCTTATAACATATGCTATACTTTCAATACATTTTCAGTGTTTTAGGATGATTACAATAGGGGTAACATCTAGTTGATAGACCTGGATCACTGAAATCTAACATCCTTATATATTCTTCCCAAGTGGACCCTTTAGGCTAATTAATGTGCCTTCTCTGAAATGTTTGCAGTGTTTCCTAGTAAGAGCAATAGAGGTTCTTATAGAAGATGTTAATTTGCATTTTCTAAAAAAAATTTTTTTAATGTTTTCATTGATTTTTAGAGAGAGAGGAAGGGAGAGGGAGAGAGAGATATAAACATCAATGAGAGAGACACTTCGATTGGCTGCCTCCTGCACACCCCCAATGGAGATTGAGCCCGCAACCCAGGCTGCCCAGGTTGTGATCCTCACTCTGCCGCTTTGTAGTCTTTGGCCTTGGACAGGTCACCTAATCTCTCTAAGCTCCAGTCTCCTCATCTGTCAAATGGTGCCTATCTCATAGACTTGTAAAGATTGAGTAAGTTAAATACATATAAAGTAACCCAGGGCCCACATGGATTTTCCTTTTTCTTATAGAGCAGAGAGTTTGCAGGGTCAGGGAGACATGCCCACCCAGAACCCATCCCATCACCCTCCCTTTTGGTCCATACAGACATCTGAGACCCTGGAATTACCTGCACGAATGGCCCTGGCTGGCCTCTGGCTGCTTGAGAGAGTGCACTCTCCTAGGTTCGAGGATGACCTGAAGGGCCAGCTCTTTGTGGAGTGGGAGGGCATGTACTTGGATGTGTGGGCTGAATGCCCACAACCTCGTATGCAAGTCCTCTCGTGGTGGGGACACAGCAGGAGGTGGGAGGAAAGGGAAGCAGCCTGGAGGCAGTGGGGCCGCTTCTCATACAGACACATTCTGGCATAGAGCTCAAGGGGACCTAAGAATTCTACATGTGAACCTGTCCTTCCAGGTTGTTATGAAGGCACGTTGGACAGGGTAAGAGGAAAGCACATAGTATTTAATAGACAGTTTGCTCGATAGCTAACGTTGAATATGTAGACATATGGAATGGCCTCCTTTAGTACTCCTGCCCTGCCCCAGGAGTGTGAGGGGTAAGCCCAGTACACTGCACAGAGTCAGCATTCAACACATGGAACCATTACTATCATTGTTATTACTATAAGAAAGGGACTCTTCTCACGAGATAGCAAAATAAAATCTTTCCTTTCCCCCCTGACCAGAGAGAACATAGCCTGTCGAGAGAACCCTGATAAACAAGCACTCAGGTTGGAGATGTCTAAAGGCCCAAGCAGAGGCCAGGCCACTTTCCAGATTAATGAGTATGGCAGGGAGGTCAGCAAAGTCCCCTGCAAAGAGCAAGTGAAAGAGATTCCACACTAAACATGAACTCAGCATCAGCATTCGTAAATAAGAAGACCAAGAAATCCTCAGGGCAGTCTCTCGGCACAGAGTTGCTCAGGGTCACAGCCCTTCGGACGAGAGGGTGACCAGTGGAGTAGGGAGAAGAGGACGCCAGCCTGAGTAGACCAGTGTGTGGTTATTCTCGCGGCCTCAGGGGCGCGGTGTCAGCACCAGTTCTTCTGGAGAACCAGCTGGAGGTGGAGAGCGGGACCCCACTGTTGTCTACACTACTCTACTCCGATTACAGCAGAGAATTTGGGTCCAGACATTCTATTTTTGTTTGTTTTTTTTATCCTCACCTGAGGACATTTTTCCATCTTTTGTTCAGATAGAGTGGGAGGGAGAGAGAGAGAGAGAAACATCGACGTGAAAGGGACACATCGAGTGGCTGCCTCCCGCATGGCCCTGGTTGGGTCAGGGCTGGGGACAAACTGCAACCGAGGTACGTGCCCCTAGCGGGAACTGAACCCGGGTCTCTCTGGACCACAGGCTGACGCTCTAACCGCTGAGCCAAACCGGCCAGGGCTGGGTCCAGACATTCTGAACAGATCCCTTTGTCTTTTATAAAGTCTGGAATCTTAAATCCTGCTCTGAAGAAGAAAGAATTTGATTCATTCCTTACACCTGACACCTGGATAAACTTCAAATGGGTCAGAAATATAAATGTAAAAATAAAGTCATCGAGTACTGAAAGAAAACATGAGCTAATTCACCTACAACCTGGAAAAACAGTAATAACTATGATGCAAGAAAACCCAGAAGTAATATGGGCAAAAATCGATACATTCCATTACCAAAAAAATTACAAATCTTTTACATGGCAGAGAATATCATAAGAAAGTGAAAAGGAAAATGATTAACTGGGGAAAAAATATTTGTAATCAATATCACAAAGGATTTCCCTGGCTGGCTTGGCTCAGCGGTTAGAGCATTGGCCTGAGGACCAAAGAGTCGTGGGTTCGATTCCAGTTAAGGGCACATACGTGGGTTGCAGGTTTGATCCCCAGCCCCAGTCGGGGTGGTGGGAGACGCAACCAATGGATGTGTCTCTCTCTTTTATTTTTTTATTCCTCACCTGAGCATAGTTTTCTACCCATTATCAGATAGAGTGGGAAGGAAGGAGAGAGAGAGACAGAGAGAAACATCAATGTGATAGAGCCACATTGACTGGCTATCTCCCGCATGACCTGACCAGGGCCAGAGATGAACTGCAACCGAGGTACAGGCCCTTGACCTGAATCGAACTCATGACTCATTGGTCCGCAGGCTGATGCTCTAACCACTGAGCCAAACCGGCCAGGACAAGATGTGTCTGTCTCACATGGATGTTTCGCTCTCTCCCCGCCCTCCCTCCCTTCCACTCAATCTAAAAATCAATGGAACAATATCCTCAGGTGAGGATTAAATATATATATATATATCTCACAAAGGATAAATATCTCTAATATATAGCTTCCTTTGGTAAAAATAAGACCATCACTCTATGGAAAAATAGTAATAGGCAGTTCATAAAAGAAGATAAAACGGGCCCTTAATTATATGAAAAAAATTCTGAAAGTCAGAAATGCAAAGTAAAACTACACTAATTTTAAAGCACGGAAGATCAACTATGCATTCCCAAGGATATCCCTAAGGACAAAAAGACTAAAACGACTATGCTGCTGTTGTTACCCACAAACACCTAATCTTTGGTATCAGCAAGGTGTTTGATTCCGTTGACCAAAGGTGAACCATCAAACAGAGGAGGACAGAATCATCACCGGGAATGAGAGCAAGGCCTGGGGTCTAGCCCTCACCCCTCTCTGCGTGGCTGAGAACACGGCACTCAGTCTCTCAGGTCTTGGTTTCCCCAACTGTAAAAGGAAAGGGTTTGACCGAATGATCTGGAGGATCTCTTCCTCCTCTAAAATGTTATGGCTAATTAACAGCATTAGTTTGTCATTGGCAATATGTATTTCAGCGACGTAGTACAATGTAACCACACACCACTTATGGAGATGCTACTTGAAAGTCTGGTGAAAGCAAGGTAGACTCAGTCAGTGCCGTGACCATCGGCCCTTTAAGGAGGCGGGGCTGATCTTACCAATATACTTAAAATGATGGTGTCAATTATGTCTCAATAATTCTGGGGGGTGCTTAAAACAATGGAATTATACACTTATAAATGTTAAGTCTTATATGTAAACTATATCTTCAGAAAAGATTTAAAAATAACAAAGATTGCTCATCCTCCAGGGACGCACTTCAGTGGCCTAAAGAAGCGTAAATAGTGGCGTGGACCAGAGTATGAACCTTTATAACTGAACCAAGAAAGCTCGGAAGGCAAATTTAGCTAGACCAACAGTGACAACTACCAGAACCGGGTACATAATTTACACAGCCTAGGGAAAATAAAAACGCAAAGCCCGTATTCAAAAATGGTTGAGAATTTCAAGACAGCGACCGCAGAGCATTAAACCGAACTCAAGCGCCTTCTGAGCGCAGGGCCCTTGCGGACTGCACAGGCCGCAAGCCCGGGAAGTCAGCTGTGTTTGTGGAACTGCTAACATGTTCTGGGCCCAGGGCCGAACACTTTACAGGTAACTCACTCAATTTAACCTTGCAAAAGTAAAATTAAAATCCCCGCCTTATGAAAAAGGAAATAAAGGCAGAAAGAAGTTAAGGATTTCTCCAAGTTCTCACAACCTGGACAGAGCTGGACTTGGTGCTTAGACCTGACTCAAAAGCCATGTTTCCACCAGTGGTCTTCAAACTCATCAGTAAAAACTTTGAGTGAATATTCCGGTGTATGTGTAAACATGTAACAATAAATTATTCATCTATTACTGCATTAATAAATTGTGTATCTTATAATTCATGTAAAACAAAGACATTTTAAAGATGCCATAAACAGTCATTCTAATTTTTTTTTCCCAGACCTCAACCTTTCAAGATCCCTGTAGTACCCAAGGGTATAGGTTGACCCAGTTAAACTAAGACTCAACAGCACATAAGATGTTAATTTTCCTATGAAGTGTGAACATTTTAATAGAATATTCTTATAGGGTAACACTCAAAAAGGTGAGTTGTTCATAATGGAATTTTAGGCTTTGTGAAAATCAAGGGACATTTTTTTTTAATCCTGGAGACTGACTTGCATTGCAGAAATCTCATTTCACTCACTGGTAAAACAAGGTGATCTGCACAGTTACATAGCAAAGATTGATTAGTTACAGAACACAAGAATGAAAACATCCACTTGACAAGTGTTTACTGGGTGCCTGCGATGGGCCAGAAACCTTGCTGTTTTCTGGGGACAGAGAGTGAGGACCATCAACAGGGTCCTGCCAGCGAAGAAGTAAGTATGTCCAGAGGAACAGAGGGGCAGAAATAACCTTAGAAAAGCACAGTCTGTCCTTTCCTCCTTGAACAGAAACCTTGAGAAAGCAAGGGATGTGCTCTACCCATTATCAGATAGAGTGGGAGGGAAGGAGAGACATATTTTACAAAAAAACAAAAAAAAAGTTCAATACATTAGAACTGGAAGAACCCAAATTTTCTTTTATATTGTAAGATTCATACATAATATGTACACTTCCTTCTCTAAACTGTGATTTAGTTTTTAGATCCTCTTGAAATACTGAGATGTTTCAAAGTGCACTACAAAATTTGTTTTTTAACTCTGCGTTTATCTCTTTGTACATAATAAATTTTTGGTTGAATCATGAAGGTGCTAAAATTGACAGCCCAAGACAAAGGAGGTTTTTATAACTCTTCCACCAGATGGCGACATAGGACTGTGTCTTTAAAACAGGGATCTTGCGTCCCAAGAGACCAACTTGTGCTATTTATTTATTTTTTAATATGTTTTTATTGATTTTTTAGAGAGAGAGGAAGGGAGTGAGAGATAGAAACATCAATGTGAGAGCGCTGCATCGATCAGCTGCCTCCTGCACGCCCCCCACTGGGGATCGAGCCTGAAACCCAGGAACGTGCCCTGACCAGGAATCGAGCCTGGACCTCTCATTCCATGGGAGGACACTCAAGCCACTGAACCATCCTGGCCGGGCACCAGCTTGTGCTATTTAAATGAAATGGAATATACAGAAATTATTCCTGCCCTGGCTGGTTTGGCTCAGCGGTTAGAGCGTCGGCCTGTGGTCCAGAGAGACCCGGGTTCGGTTCCCGTAAGGGCATGTACCTCGGTTGCAGTTTGTCCCTGGCCCTGGTTGGTCGTGCGGGTGGCAGCCACTCGATGTGTCCCTTTCGTGTCGATGTTTCTCTCTCTCTCTCTTCCTCTCTCTCCCTCCCACTCTATCTGAACAAAAAAATGAAAAAATGTCCTCGAGTGAGGATAAAAAAAAAGAAATTATTTCCTTAGTATATCTATCTATAAGGAAAAAAATGTATAAGTAAATGATATTCATAGGACTAGATTTTTCTAGTGTTAGTTTAAAGGATGGATTATTTGGCTAGTTGGTTTGCTTTGTAAAAGTAGCAATAGAAAAAAAGAGTTGAGTAGAAAGAAGAAAACTGGGGTTGCAGATAGATATTGACCTGAGTATGTCAACCACTCTTCAGGTTCCTTTCTTGGGTTGCTAAGGTAACTCCCAGGTTTATTCACCTCAGCCCTTGTTTAATGCAGCTCTGAAATGAGTAGGATATTGGATCTGCAGTCAGATTACTTGGTTCAAATCCCATCTCCACCCTTTACTAAACATTCGACTCTCAACAAGTGACTTAATCTCTATCTCTGTGTCTCAGTTTCCCCAGTTGTAAAATGGGGGTGATGATTGACTGAGATGAAGCATGTAAAACATTTAGCACAGTTCCTGGCACTCACTGTGCATTCAATAAATTTGCAGTTTTCACCAAACCACCACCACGGCCTTGTCTACACTCTCTAGGAAGACTCATCAAAACATTTTTTAAATCATATTTTAGGAAGAAGCATGGTTCTCTCGGCATTCACCAATCCCATACAAGAGGAAAAAACACTTCTGGGTTAAACAGTATAATATAATTTGAATATTTGACTCATTGCTAAAATGTCAAATAGTGGTTTTTTTTCTTGATGCAGTCAAATAATGTGATTGATGAATCACTCTATTCTGTTTAACTGCCATTTAGAATCTTTACAGTTTTGTTTTAACTAAAAATTACATAAAGCAAATTTATGCAGAAGACCACATTTTTACCACCTATTTCATCTTTTAAAAATAGATTTTTAGCCCTGGCCGGTTTGGCTCAGCGGTTAGAGCGTCGGCCTGCGGTCCAGAGAGACCCAGATTCGGTTCCTGCTAAGGGCATGTACCTCGGTTGCGGTTTGTCCCCGGCCCTGGTTGGGTCGTGCGGGAGGCAGCCACTCAATGTGTCCCTTTCACATCAATGTTTCTCTCTCTCTCTTCCTCTCTCTCCCTCCCACTTCATCTGAACAAAAAATGGGAGAATGTCCTCGGGTGAGGATTAAAAAAAAAAAAAAAAAGATTTTTACATACCCCAATCCATGTTTCTATTTCAGCATTTTCTCTAATTATTAAAAAAAAAAAAGAGATAAAATAAAATGAGCACCATCATAGACAACAATGCTTTCGGGGTGGGGGTGGGGGGTGGGATAGGGAGGAGGGTGTCTGGGGGAAAAAAGGAGAAACATCTGTAACAAAAATAAATTAATTCATTTTAAAAATAAATTAAAATAAGCACCATTTTCCAAATCACACAACCTTAATGAGCAAGTCCAACCTACTTGTATTTGCAGGAGATGCTGGTTTTATTTTACTATTATCCTCCTCTTGATATTGTCAATTGTCTTAGGGTTGAAGCAGTTCTTTCAACATTCATCCTTTCCACTGTCATTAATTTTTTTATGTTAATCCTCACCTGAGGGCATTTTTCTATTGACTTTTAGAGAGAGTGGAAGGAAGGAAGGGAGAGAGGGAGGGACAGAGAGAGAGAAACATGGATTGGAGAGAGATGATTCTCCGGTTGCCTCCGGCATGACCCCAACCGGGGCTTGCTTGCTTACTAGTAACTTTGTCAGAGGGAAGTAAGCCCATCCTTTCAAACAAAATATGAGGAAAAACACTGTGTGGCTGTTACTTTGGTGCTAAGGAAACACAGTTCCTGGTATTTATGCCCTTGACTCTGGTCTTGGCCATGGGACTTGCTTTGATCAACGGGACATTAGCAAGTGTGGTGCAAGCAGAGGCTTAATAAGCACTTGCACATGGGGTGTGGCCTCTTGGAACGCTCCGTCTTGGAGCTAGACCTCCGAAGGGTGAAAGGCCATGGGGAAGGAGACCGTGGAGCCATTTAGACATTCCTGCTCCAACCAAGCTACCAAGGAAATGCAACAACGTGAGTGACCTCAGGCACACAGCGTGGAGCAGACATTCCTCCCAGGGCCGCCGAGTCAGCCTACTGAGTAATGAGAAAGAATACATGGTTGTGTAGCCACTTCGTTTGGGGGTGGCTTGTTACACAGCAACTGGCTTCATGGAGATGTATCACTTAGTGCTGCTGCGGAGATACCCATATAGCCTTCCTTTCATCTCCACCAAGAAACGAGGTCCCTCTTTGTCCTCATCATTGCAAATCTCCTATGGATACACGTGGAAGGGGCCCTGGTTCTCTGTGGTATCCCAGGAGCCGACATGGTCAACAGAGCTGCCTGTGATGGGAGAAGCCACCTTGCCCAAGCCCCTGCCTGCAAGGATGAAGGGAGGCGGTGGCAGGGCACTGGACTCCGATGAAGACCTGCAGGGAGGGCAGGGGATAAAGACACCGTAAGGGCTAGTAGGAGGGGGCAGAAGAGGGAGGGGAACTGAGAAAGCCTTGGTCTGGACTGGCAGGCATCTCAAGGGTGAAATAAAGGACTGTTGTAATCCTCCCTCTTACTCCGCGGACGCCCGCATCTAAAAGTCACTTTCCCTGATGATGGCTGCAGCTTCCTGCCTTCCAGCCGTTGGAGGCCTGGTGGAGAAGTGAGCCCACACGGAATCTCCATCCTACAGACAAAGGGGAGGAGAAGGACCCTAACACATGAACAGCTGTGTTTATTTGAGACTCCCATTTCTCAGCCAAGACAGGTGAGTACAAAGTCAGGATGGGGTAGCACCTTAGCAGAGGACGAATGACCGAGGGCTTCCGCCGAGCAAGGCCAGGAAAATGCCAGGAGTTTCAAGGTACAGTACAGCTAGTCAAGGGCTAAGAAAGATGACTTGTACCCTGAGAAGCAGCAGGAGGATGACAGAAAAGGGTCATTTTTTTGAACAATAGTAAAGTAAACTCAAGTGGGATGAGATCTGTGATAAAGGACCCCAGCCCTGAAAAGAGTGAGGGGGTGTGCAGTGGCCCGCCTCTCCCAGGAGCAGCCCTCAGGCCGGCACAGTCTGGAAGGTAAGAGGGACTCTGCATTCCGAGCCCGTGGCTCCGCCCCCTCCCCGCCCCCACCCCGCCCAGCTGGCTGCTCTGTGCGGCTTGCTCTGCTATAAAACTGGGATGCACTCTCATTCCCCTTTACCTGGGGAGAAATGATTCAAACCGAAGTCCTGTCCTGGCGTATCTGTTCTTCCTCCGAGCTACGAGCAAACCCTGCGCACACTGCCTTTGGGGTGCCCACCTGGGGCTCGGGCTTTGCTGGCCTTGCTCCCCGAGCCTTAGACCCACGATACATGTCCTGAAGGAAGGCCTGTGCCCTGCTGTATTTCCACCCTCGTGTCTGCTCATTCTTGCTGCTCCCCAGGACCTCCTGTCTCTCAGAACACTGTTTCAAACCTGGGGTTCGCTACAAAGGAAGAAGGGACTTTTTTCTTCCACCCTCCTTTCTTTATATATTGTCTGCTGTGACCCCTGGCAACATTAAAAACATACGTTTTTTTCCTGAGGAAATCGATCGGGGACTAGAGATGCACTTGTTTTCTCAGTTTGGGGAGAACCAAGTCTCTGCCTTAGGGAACCACCTCTGCTCCTGGAAGAGATGCCCAGGCCTCACCCACACTGGCCTAGACCCCTACCTGAGACAGAGCCACTAGGGATCGGGGTGGGTGGAAAGATGGATTTTCTCAATTTTAGACTTTCATTTATTTGAACTTTAACTCACCAGGGCAAGGTAATTTGATTTCTAAATTGAATTCCTTTGGACTTTGCTGTCTTGGGCTTGAACATGGGAGTAGGTCTAACTTTCAACTTTCATTTCTCCCTGAGAATCTGCAGTGGAAGAGGGGTTTGTAGTCACATCTGGGGCCTCTTTATAAGGCATTTTATTTTGACTGTCTTAATGTTATCACTGTCTCTTATGGAAGAACCTCTGGGGATAGACAGTGTGCCTGGACTTAAAGCGGGTTGGAGACAGCAGGGGCGGGGGCGGGGCAGTGAATTTCCAGCTTTGTTAGACTAGAGTAACCTTGGAGCTTAAGGTGCGGTTCTGACCACCTTAGAGCCTTCTGCGGGCAGGACCTAAACTACCCAGCAGATTTTCAGAGGCCTGAAGTTTATACAATTTACAAGGAGGGGTTTAAGGAAAAAAGAGCATAAAATGATGAAGACAAAATGAGGGGTAGGACCATAAAAGGGGCCTGAGTAAGAGGTGATGAAGCATCAGCATCCTTAGCTTTGTGACAAATCGATCCAGCGCTGCTGCCCACCAGCGGCGGAGGGAGCCCTGAGGAAACCGTGGCCAGTCTGCAAAGACAGGAGCAGGACCCTCCTGATGGGGAGCTGGGCTCCCCAAGACGCCATCCCCTGGCTAACCACGGGCTTAGCAGCTGCTGCAAACTCATCTAACATGATTTGGTTATTCCCAGCATGAATAACTATGGCCTCCCGTGTAACCTCACCCCCGAGCTGTAATGAAAGGACGCCTCGGACTGACTTCTGCGCCCGCTCAGTGTTGAGCAGCAAGCAGGCCCGAAGCAAGCCTGCCACCCAGTCTGGGAGCTCGGCGAGTCCCAGCCCTGACTTGTGCCTGGAAGGTGAACTGGATGCAAACCGACAATATCCTCGCAACAGGATATAGTCGGATCCAGGCACAAGAATCCTCCATTCAATATTTCAGTTCTCTTCTTCTAAGAACAAGGACATTCTCCTACTTAAGCACAGTAGCAATATTAAACACAGAGAATTCAAGATCAATACAAACCTATTATGTAATCCACATGCCATAGTCAAATCCCGTCATTGTCTCCGTGATGTCCTTCACAGCTTTTTTTTTTTTGTCCAGGATCCATTCCAGGCTCACACATTGCATTTAGTCATCGTTTCTTCTGCCTCCTTTCATCTGGAACAGTTCCTCAGCCATTTTTTGCCTTTCTTGACCTTGACATTTTCGAAGAGTAAAGACCAGTTAGTTTGTAGACTATTCCTCATTCGGGCTTTGATGTTTCCTCGTGATTAGATGCAGAGTTGGGCATTTTTGGCAGAAACGCCACAGGAAGGGTGCTGTGTCCTCACTGCGTATCAGGAGGCCCATAGTACTGGTTTGCCCAGTACTGAGTGATGTTCATTTTAATGGCTTGGTTAATGGGGCACACAAGATCCTTGACAGTAAAGTTACTCCTTTCCCTCTCCATAATTAGTAAGCAATATCCAGAAGGATACTTTGAGACTATGTAAGTATACAGTTTGTCATGAAACTCACCCACTATTTTGGGCAACTTTAACAACTTTGTAACTCCACAATTTCTTTTATTTTTATTGTTGGATGTCTATTATAAGGGATCATTTTCCCTTCTCAATGAATCAATTAATATCAGCATGAAGTCACAAAATTTTATTCAATGCGTTGTAATCCACTATCACTAATATTTTAAACCCTGTTTAGGTAAAAGCAGGATTGCCTGGAATTTCCAGCCACATCTTGTATACCTCTCATTGAACTGATGACATCCACTTGTCTAATTAACAGAGACTCAACTGCTTATACTAACAAAATTAAATAAAACTAATATCAGACAAAACAAAGTTTAAGGCAAAATCATTACTAGACAGAAAGAAGGTGACTAGACAATATTTTAAAAGTTCAATTCATCAGAAAAATATAAAAATTCTCAACTTGTATAGACCTTATAATGAAACTTGAAATAACATAAAGCAAGATTGATTGATAGATGCTCTCTCACTCATTTTATGAAGCTATCATAACCTCAAGACCACAAACGTAGAAGGATAGCATAAGAAAGGAAAATCACTCCCGTCTCACTCATGAACATGACTGCAGAATCCTAATGCAAATCTAGCAATGTAAAAACAAACAAACAAATAATGTATCATGACTAGTTTTAGTTCTATTAGGAATGCAAGTTTGGCTAAATAATACTACTGATGCTTCATTTTCCAAAAAAATAAAGGAAAAAGAACATGTCATTATCTTAATAAACACCAACAGTTCTGCCTCTAACACTTGGAGCAAGAATACAAATGGAGGCCCATGTATCATGTAAATGATTTTTTAAAATTATAAATTAATCTAAGAAACTGATAGATAAAATATACCTTATCATCCTACCTTGATAAATATACTTCCAAAGGACATTTTACATTTTTTATTTTCTTTATTGATTTTAAAGAGAGAGGAAGGGAGAGGGAGAGAGAGATAGAAATATTGATGAGAGAGAACATGGATTGGCCACCTCCTACATGCCCCCCACTGGGGATCAGGCCCAAGACTTGGGCATGTGCCCTGACCAGGAACTGAACTGGTGACCTCTTGGTGCATGGGTTGATGCTCAATCACTAAGCCACACCAGCTGGGCAAGAACAAACATTTTTTAAATATTCACATAGCCTTGTTTTTTTTTATAATATTGAGAGCATGCAAAAATATCCAAGATGACTAATTGTAAGTATTATTCTCTATATCTGGAAAGCCTTTTAATGGATTGGTTGTGTTTAGATAAATGAAAAAGTTAAAACATATATAATTCATAAGGTATTATTTGTTCCACAAAATATATTTTTCTCACATTTGTTTTAGTAAAATGCCTAATTTTGATGACATTATCAAGATTTTAATATAATTTGTTGATAGTAATGATCTAATTAATTGAAAATAAAATATAATTGTATTCAAGGTATACAAAAGTGAATATATTTTCATCAAAAAAGGTAAATTAAGATAAATGTAAAAATAAAAAAAGTAAAACTATTTTTATTGCATTTTCTAAAGAGCTGTTTTTTTATACCTGGGACCAAAGTGTAATGTATGCTTGTGAATAGAAATCGCAAATAAGTTTAATAGACCACAGGTCCTACTCCCCAATTTCTATCCTCCTACAGACTATTTGTGGCTTAGATGACATCAATTAAACATGAAGTTAAGGACTAATCAAACGACCTTCGAGGTTCCCATAAGCGTTGAGCTGGCAGACATAGCTCTGGTTGTTGTGACTCTCCCCCTTCCCTTCCATGACAAACTGGAGCCAGCACTGCCCTGAACCACGGACGCTTGTCGACTCACAGCTTGGCAGGTAAAACAATTTAAAATAATTTCAATTGTATTGAGTTAGAATTTTTCAAGTGCGACCTTTTGATGGATAACTAAAAACATTCTAACTGGGTGGAGAGGGACAAAAAGGAAGAAAATGGAAGACATCTGTAATAGTGTCAACAATAACAAAATAAAATAAAAACAATCTAACTATACTGGGAGTCACAGGAATAAACAAATGTACTAGATGTCATTTCACTTCAAAATAGAAACCCTGCCCTGGCTGGTGTGGCTCAGTTGGTTGGAACGTCATCCGTACAACAAAAGGTCCCGGGTTCGGTTCCTGGTCAGGGCACATACCCAGATTGCGGGTTCTATCCCCAGTCAGGGTGCGTACTGGAGGCAACCGATTGATGCGACACTGATGTTTCTCTCTCTCTCTCTCTTCCTCTCCTTTCATCCCCCACCCCCACCCCCGCCAATAGAAACCCTTCTGGGGAGAAAAAAAAAATCAATGCCTACATTTTTTTTAATCCTCACCGAGGATATTTTTCCATTTATCTCAGATAGAGTGGGAGAGGGGGGTGAGGGGAGAGAGACACATCAATTGGTTGCCTCCCGCACGACCACAACCAGGGCCGGGGACCGAACTGCAACCGAGGTACGTGCCCTTGACTGGATTCCAACCCAAGACACTTTGGTCGGAGGGCCGACACTCTAACCACTGAGCCAAGCTGGCCAGGGCCAATGCCTACATTTTAAATCACTGTTTATTCTCCCGTTGTCTCTTAAATCACACCCTCTTATGCAAAGTTCATATGTGAGAGAAACATTCTATACTAGTGAACGGCCAATGGAAATTATCAAGAGCAGCAACACAAAGGGGACTTTTCACCAGACTCTTTTCTTTTGCAGTAGTGACCACAACATTCAAAATCAAAAGCTCTGTCGCAGTCCAACCGAGCACATTCCTACTTCCCACCAGGACTTAGGTCTGAACACATACTCATACCTGATCAAACACTATGTCAACAAAATAAAACTGTAAAATCCAACAGCATTAAACCCTTGGAGTTAGAAAATGACAAAAGTAAAATGTGTAGTGCTGGTGGAAAACAATATATATATATAATAGAATAGAATAGAATAGAATAGAATATATATAAATGTAATAAACAAAGTTAAGAAACTAGAAATGGGGGAGCGGGATCAGGAGGAGGGTGTCTAGGGGGAAAGGAGAAACATCTGTAACAAAAATAATTTAAATAATAATAATAATAATAAAAAGGAAACTAGAACTAGGCCTCTAAATACAGAAAAGGGGATCATAGAGTGGACTGGTAAAATCAACAAGGACTAACTGAAATATAAATTTATTATTAATATTCAGTCATTCAACAAATGCTTACTGAGTGCCTGCCAGGTTTAGGCTTGGGTAGTTAGTACAGGGGATTCAATGTGAAGAAAACAGACATGGGCCTGGGTTCACCTGTGTTTTTGCTATGAGAGAAAATTAAATAATGTTAACTGTGCTTGGCATTTAATAAATATTAGGTGCTCAATAAAAATCAGATATTAAAATTCTAATATTGAAAAGAGGACAAGTGAAAATTGTTTACCTAATGGTACTGATATAACTGACTAGAAATTGGGGAAAACAATTAAATTAGAGGCACTCCTTATAAAGAACAACAAAATAAATTTCGGAAGAATGTATTGAAGTATAAACATTGTATTAAAAAAATAAGCACAAAATAACCAGGTTTTTAGATTTATGAAAGATGAATGTCCTCTGTTGGAGTAATGAAGTCACAAAGGGGAGAATGGATCTTAATATTTAAATAATTTTTTAATTCCATACCAAAACAAACAGCAGACTGGGGGAAATATTTTCATTCTGTACAACTGACAACGGCAAAAAACTAGAGAAAGCACTTCAATTTATAACCAGATCACAGACTTCAATAAATAAGTGGCTAAAGAGGTTGTTGTGGATATTTACCCTTTTTTGGCAACTGTGATAGGCAGAATGATGTCCTCCCCCCACCCCCTAAAGAGTTCCAGGTCCTAATCCCAGACTCTATGAATGTGTACATTACATAGCAAAGAGGAATTATGGTTGCTAATCAACTGACCTTAAAATAGGGAGATTATCCTGGATGGAGCAGGTTGGTGCAATGAGATCACAGGGGCCTTAAAAGTGGAAAAGGGGCCCTGGCCGGTTTGGCTCAGCGGTTAGAGCGTGGGCCTACAGACCAGAGAGACCCGGGTTCAGTTCTCGCTAAGGGCACGTACCTCGGTTGCAGTTTGTCCCCGGCCCCAGTTGGGTCATGCGGGAGGCAGCCACTCGATGTGTCCCTTTCACATTGATGTTTCTCTGTCTCTCTGTCTCTCTGTCTATCTGTCTCTCTCTCTCTCTCCTCCCTCCCACTCTATCTGAACAAAAAATGGAAAAATGTCCTCAGGTGAGGATAAAAAAACAAACAAACAAAAAAGTGGAAGAGGGGTAGACGTTTAGAGGGACGTGTGCTGTGAGGACTTGTGTCCACCACTGCTGGCTTTGAAGCTGGAGGAGGAGAGCCACAAGCCGAGGAATGTGCCCTCTCTAGAAGCTAAAAGGCAAGGAAACATTCTCCCCCAGAGCCTCCGGAAAGGAATGCACCAGCTGACGCCTTTAGTTTAGCCCACTGCGCCCTGGCCGGTTTGGCTCAGCAGTTACAGCGTGGGCCTACAGACCAAAGAGATCCGGGTTTGATTCTGGCCAAGGGCATGTACCTCGGTTGTGGTTTGTCCCCGGCCCCGGTTGGGGTCATGTGGGTAGCAACCAGTCGATGTGTCTCTCTCATGTCAATGTTTCTCTCTCTCTCCCCTTCCCTCCCACTCTGTCTAAAGATAAATGTAAAAATATCCTCGGATGAGGATTAAAATATATATATACACACATATACATAAAATTTAGCCCACTGTGCCCCTCTTCTAACTTACAGAACTGTAAGAAAATAACATTGTGTTGTTTTCAGCCATCAGTTATGGTAACTTGTTAAGGCAGTGAAGGGAAGCTAATACAGCCTCCAGCTCTCACCTGTTCCTATGTTTGCAGCATCCACCATCTCTTGAGGCCCCACCTCCCTCTAGAGAAAATTAGGATCCTTTTCCCAGACTCCCTTGCAGCGAGGAGGTCGGTGGACCGTGTCTGTCAATTGGATGCACCTGCACGACTTAGAATGGAAGCTGGTGACGTGGAGGAGGGGAGCTGTGCGTGATGGGCTGTCGTCCAAGGCAGCAGGAGTCGCACTGGGCACTCACAGGGTCTGTGCCCAGTGGCGAGTTCAAGCTGTCCATCCTGCCGCAGCGCTCCTGGATGCCAAAACCTGGCTCTCTGGCCGCCTGGGGATTCTGGAAGTCTTAATTTATTCTGTTCAATTATCCAGAGATGGTTCTTGTGGCTTGTGACTCAGAAGCCTGGGTGAACCAGGTATGAGCAAATAATTTTCTCAAAAGGAAAAAGAAATGTCAAACACAGGAGAGAAAGTTTACCCTGGTTGGTAGTCAAAGAATCTCAAAGCAGGCTAAACATCAAAACAATCGTTTTTATAGAGAGCCTGTTACCCTTGTTTACAGCTAGCAACTAAGTGGATATATTCAGAAAGTGGTACTAGAACCACGAAGCAGAATCTGTAAACATGTTCTTAGCAATTCCCAAGAAAACGTGGCAAGGTGTGAAACTTAATTACTTGTGCGTTTGTACGAGAAAAAGGATAGCAGTGGCTTTAACATGTGCTGGGCTAGGGATGGTAACGTGTATCAGGGCCAGGGAAGATTTTTAGGGAGCGGAGAGGTTCCCACTACCAGTTTCCTGAAGGGTCAAGTTCCCGAAACTGTCAGGGTGGCTGAGGTCAAGGCCCAGAGCAGAAAGGGCAACAAATCCTGAGAGAACATTTCCACAAAGGGGGAAGGAGAGCTTCCAGGCGTGTCCCCTGGATGCAGGGAGGTGATTGAAGGGGAAGAGGGCCTGTAGGTGGCCTGCCTGGAGGGAGTGTCTGCCCCCAGAGAACCAAGTCAGAGCTATCACTTTAGGAACACAAACCTCCCTGGTGGGGCCTGACCTTATGGTTATGCACCTAGCGTTCGGGGAACGTTTTAATAACGGATGGCGCGTCATCCATGGAAAATGATACACGGCCCTTGAAATCAGAACCACAAAGTCTCTGTAGCAACATGGCAAAATGTTTGTGATGTAAACATAAGTGGAAATACTGTACAGAATAAGTACGTACGATGTTAAACTGTAGGATTTCATGCATGTGGGAAGGACAGCCAAGGAGTAAGATGCAGAGCCAGTGGGGAGAGTCAGACATCAGAACAAAGAAACCACAGAAGTCAGAGAACAAAGGGGCCCTGTGGTCAGTTCAGGGAGCTGGAACGAACATCTGACCCGTCTCAGCTGGAGCCCATCAGCTCCTATAGCTTGCCGCCTTCTGCACATCCTCTGGGCGTGAAGGAGATTTAAGAAAACTGTCCACATAGACTGTGGGCTGATCTTTTTCTTTTTCTTTCTTTTTTTTCTTTAATACCAAACACAGACATGGGTTTGATGCTGAGCCCTGATTTATTTTGTCACCTTTCTGAAGCTACAGTACCCAGTGCGTTGGAGGATCCTTTCATCCTTCCTTCCCTCTTCTCTTCCTTCCAAATACTTATTTGTCCATTGTGCTCTTTATCTGGTCTTAAATTTGATCCAAAAAGGACTTCGGCATGGAGACAAGTCCACATCTGGGCAGCTATAGATTTGCAAGTCTGAATCAGGCACCAGCCACCCTCCGGTTACATTGCCCAGGCCTCTGAGAACAAACTCACGGCTTGTCCATCTAGAGTGACACGGGTCCCCAGAGTCAGTGAAGAGCTCCAACTTTGAGAACCCAGGCTTGTGTGGCTGGAGAGTGGACCTGGCACTGGTCGTGGTAGTCCTTTCCCTAAAAGCCCACCTTTGGGGGATGGGTTATGCTACTGAGACCCCTACTGGCTGGCACTGGTTCCATGACAATTGTTTCTCTGCCCACAGAGAAGTGCAGGAAAACATCTCGGTGAGGGGCATCAAGTGGACTGTTTAGTTTGAGAAGGTGGCCTCTGGAAAGATGTCAGAATCTGAATCCCCAGCTGCTGTTGACACGAGTGCTAAACTCTCCAAGTGTCCTCCTCTGTATAACCAAGACGACCATTACCACCGAGTTACCATGAGGACTCGGCGAATAACGCAGCTCAAGTGCTTCGCCCGCTGCCCGGCACCACGTCACACACAAGCTGCTGCTGTTGGCCAGGTAAAGTCATTCCGCCTGGAGAAGAACAAAGGGCGGAAACACGTAGAACCGTTTGTCCGGAGTCCCGTTGCTAAGTCGCTGCTCATTCTTGCCGACCAGTCGTCATGGCGTGCTCAGATCCAGCTTTGCACCTCTTTCTCAGCAAAGGCCCTGTCCCTTCTCCTACAGGGTTCGTTCCCACTCACACCACTCACACCACTCACACAGCTGCAGGGTGCCAGTGAGGTCCTGGGCACACACCCTTCCTACAGGCTGCAGAGAGCACAGCGGAATGAGGGAGGTGCAGGGGTCAGGCCGGTCCTGGGGTCAGCCAGACCTGGGCAAGGCTTCCAAGGTCTAAGCCGCTGTGTCTGGGTTCTACCAGCTCCGGCATGGTTCTCTGTCCTTTGTTCCCTGCAGTGACAGCTCTGGTCTCGGCTATGAGGACACCTGGTGACACGGGCCTGCTTCCCAGGGTCATGGTGAGGCTGGACGAGCTGCCACGTGTGAAGTGCTAGGGGTGGCCGCGGGCTCAGCGCCGGGGCGCAGCGGCAGGGCCCCCGGGCAGCGTGCAGTGGAGCACAGGCCTGCCTGGTCCCACACCCCGGGATCTGAGTCATGCGGGCAGCCAGCTGGTTGTGTGCCCACAGCTGGGCTGCTTCCCTGAGAGGCAACTGTGACAGAGAAATGACGTAAATGCTGAGTGTCACGACAAAAAAGGTAACGTAAGGGCAGGTACCACCTGCCAGTGATTGCAAACCGTTCTGTGGGTTTGAATCCTTTCCCCTGCACACTGAGGAACGCCAGCCAGTGGCACCCTTTCCCGTCCAGCCCTCTGTCCCCAAGCAAGCGGCTTCCCCTGGGCCTGCCTCAGCACCCTAGCCCAGTCACACGGGACACCCCTGGGCTTTTTGTTTTAAGTCCTCACCTGAGGATATTTTTCAATTCATCTTCAGGTAGAGTGGGAAGGGGAGAGAGGGAGAGAGAGAGAGAGAGACATCGAGTGGCTGCCTCCCACAGCACCCCAACCGGGGCTGGGGACGAACTGCAACCGAGGTATGTGCCCTTGGTTGGAACCGAACCCGGGACTCTCTGGTCCGCGGGCTGGCGCTCTAACCGCTGAGCCAAACCGGCCAGGGGGACACCCTTGGTCTTCAAGTCATTACTCCTCTGGGTAATTTTACCTCCTGCCAGTGATGGAAACTTCGTAAGAAACAGGGCGCTGAGTGCAGAGAGAGCTGCCCTCCCATGGCACGGAGTGTCGGGGTCACACATATCGGCCAGGTAACGTTTCGGCCACTGACTCGGGCGCTTGGAACCTCCCCAAAGAAACAGATATTAGGACCTTTTGGAGGGCTTTATTTCCAAAGAAAAAATTCAGTTCCTTAGACAAGCATTTGGTTAGTTCACAGATGTATAGCACCCCACATGGGCTCCTTTCGCTGCCGAGCTGCCCTGTCTGAGGCAACCCCATGTGCCAGAGCAGGGGACCCTGGACATGCGCACTGGGACCACCCCAGAGGCCGCCCCACTCCCTGCCCCGCAGGTGCTCCCCAGAGCAGGTGCTCCCCAGACAAGCGCCTTGGAGGGAAACCAGGGGCAACCTTGAATATATTAGCAAATGTGCTTTAAAGCAAAAAGCTTCAAGCCTCGAGAGGAGGTCCTTATCACCATCATTTCTCCCTTTTCAAAGAAAAAGTGGCTGTTTCAGAGAAGTCCCCCCTCCCTTAACTATTTCTCAAACCCCACCCCTTGTTTGGGCCAGCACTTTTCATGCCAAATATGCAGCATGTGAGCTGCCCCCCAACACACACACAGGGAGTGGGAGCTTTAGCTCACGCCAGCCCTTGATCTTGTTATTCTTTGATGTGGTTTTCTGGGCCTTACATAGTGATGGACACTGGGGGCCCATCCCCCACCCACGTCCCTGCCTGTGGTTTGGATGATAGCCCAGGGCACCCTGGTTACCTGGGCTGATTTCTCTTGTATGGATGTGGTCCAGGGGTGCAAAACCTAAATCAATGCATTCAGAGTGAAACTCAGGGCTTTGTGCTGTTTGGGGAGGAGGAACCCCTCTCTCCTCCTAGACAAGGAGGCAGCCTCTGTTAGCAGGAAGGAAGCCAGCCCGAGGCTAAAGCTGGCCCGTGGAGGAGGGCGGGCTGAGAGCAGAGAAATGCACCTGCCCTCCTGATGGCTGAGCTCTTCTGCACAAACCAGCCTTTACACTCATCCCCCCTCACCTGTTTTAGTTGTGTGAACTGACAAAACTCTGCTGTTTATACCATTTGGCTGTGAATTTTGTTACTGAACTGTGAAGACTCTAATAAAATCATCCTTTGGGGGGAATGCAGAGAGCCTCCTCCTGGCAGCGAGAGGAGTTGGTTCAGAGTGCAGCGTCCAGCTCATTTCCTCAGTCTCCTCCCGGGACAATCAGACCCGGGCTCAGACGAGGCAGACGCAGGAGTCCAGCTACCGGCAGCTCCACGGGGCTGCTTCCGGAGTGGCTGGCGCTCAGTGGGTGCTTCGCCAAGGTGACCAGGGAACACTTATTTGGCTGGGTGGTGAAGGAGCCATTCCAACCAGCCTGGGCGCAGAGCCCCAGAAGAGGCCCAGTAGCCGGATGAAGGAATGACGTCTCGTGCACCCAGGGAACACAGGAGAGGGATGTGACAGACGGGTAGCCTGTGGCCTGGTCCCCAGCGAACACGCATTCCGATGAGCGCTGTCTGGCCATTTCTAACACGGAGGCCCAGACGGGAGGTTAGAACCTTCAGGGACGGTTTCCCTCACAAAGTCTAAGTTTGGAGAAGAGCAGCGTTGGACACACATAACCCACGGAGAGGGAAACTGCAGTGGGGACTGAAGGCTGAGCAGCCTGCAGGGAGAGGCCGCAGCCCGGGCCTGCCCCGGCAGGCAGGCTCCTGTACCCCAGACTGGAATGCAGGACGCCCCACCCAGGGGGAAAGTCCCCTCGGCTTACATAAGAGAAAATTCCCTTTCCCTCTGAAGAGTCAGTTTCAGGAAACTCCGCTGCTGGCGCGCCTCCTCCATTCCCACTCTGACACAATGGCCCCCCAAAGTGGTAATTATCTGCAGGGAGCAAAGGCCGGGAAACTTGCACAACGCAGCCCCCACCTCCGGAGGCCCTGAGGGAATGAGCTCCCGACAACCCGCACTAGGAACCCCACATAAAGACTGGTGAGCATTAAATCTACACTTAGGTGTGGAACTAAGACTCGATGAGGACTAAGGGAGAGTAGAACCATTTGCTCAGACACTGTGCTATAAAGGACAGAAAAGGGGAGTGAAGAGGAGAATGGAGAGCACATACCAAAATGTTCTTTAAAATTCTTCTAGCGCTCCCGGGCATTTTTTGTCCTAGAGAAATGAGGATTTACATTCACACAAAGACCCACACATTAATGTTTACAGCTGCTCTTTCCGTAATAGACAAAAACTGGAGAGTACCCAGAAGTCCTTCCCTGAGTGGGTGAATGGTTCCACAAACTGGTACGTGCCCACCTGCAGCCTGAGTGGATCTCCAGAGGAGTATGCCAGGGGAAAAGGCCATTCTTCAAAGGCTACATCGCGTGTGACTATTCATACAACACTCTTGAAATGACAAACCTGTAGCGATGGAGAAAATGCACTAGTGGTTGCCAGAGGCTAAGGGAGTGGGGTTTGGGGAAGCAGGTTAGTAGCTACAAGAGGGCACAGGAGGGCCCCCTGTGGTGATGGAAATGTTCTGTATCTTGACTGAATCCATGTCAACAATCTAGATGTGATCTTGTACTTTAGTTTTGCAAGATGTTACCATTGGGGGAGGAACTGGGTAAAGGGTATTGAACTATTTCTTACAGACGCTTGGGAATCTACATGATCACAAAATAAGAAAAGCTTAATTAAAAAATAAAAACTGTTCTCAGTAATTATGTTGGTGGTGGTACCAGTGTTGCCATTCGGAGTTTACGTGTAACATGGGATAAAGCACGAGTAATTATAGGACTTTCTACTTCTATGCCCCCTGTATCCTTGACAGCCATGATTCTCAGGGTGAAATGATTATAATACAGGAGATGTTAGGTTGAAAAAACCCTGCAATCCTGAATTTGAGTATGAACTCATGAGTTTTTGCTCTATCTACTGATGTGCCTAGAAACAAGGACTAACCCAGTGAGAAGCAATGAGCATCACTGGCACACAAATGACGGTTTTAGATACCATTTCAGCAAAAGAAGCCACTTTCTTAGAGAAACCTAATTGCAGGTCTGGGGTCAAGAAATGGATGGGGAGAGCCTGGGACATCTTTGTCCTGCCAGGCAGGGGGTAAGGTACCAGAGATTACTAGGGTTATGTATATATAAAAAACAAGAAACTCAGAAGCCAACTTGAAAGGGCTTCTCCCAATGATGGGACATTTTTAAGTTTCAAAAAGGATCATTAATTTCACTGATGGCTAGTACTGGGAAATGAAAAGTGAAAGATTTCACCATGACTTCCAATGGTGAGAGAATTCTGAAACTTTGATGGACAGAAGTTTTACCTTTTTTGGGGGGAGGGGTGGCTTTCTGGGTTATGGGTCATGCTTAGAAACGTCGGGTTAAATAATGGGAAAGACTCAAGCATTGGTCCTGCCTTTTCTACAGGAATTCCACCACTATGTGAAGGCAATATTTAAGTATTCCAACTAACAAAAGAAAAGACCATCCAGAGGACCTTCATACACAATCAATCCTAAAAATGCCAAAAACTTGGTGAGAATGTGTCATCTGATGCACTCATTTCATGGACTGGAGACGCCACAGGCTGTAAGAAGCCTCACTGCTCCAGCACCCTGAGGTGCGACCCATCGAAGATGCTTTCCAGCTTCAGAGGTGCTCAGACGTGGCAAGTCCCCTTTACCCAGTGAATATCCTAACAGTCGTATTTTACTGCTGCTCACTTTTCAGAAGTATAGCGGCCAGTTTCATCGCCCATCCTGTGTCACTAAAAATTAAAGTAAAACAGCACATTATGGTGATACAAATACATGTGCAGAATCCTCAACATATTAAATAGGGTAGAATTTTTAAAAATCCATTATTTGCCCTGACAGGATTGACGTTCACGACCCTACGTGGCCTGAAATTCTGTTAGCGAACACGTCTTGATGGGGGTTTTCTAATCATCTGTTGACAACAGCTGACAACCCAGTCTCCGGTCACTGCTTCTCTTCCCATCACCCACCATCTCTGCTCTCGGGCCTCAGTGGGTCCTCAGCAAGCACAGCAAGGAGAGCAAGAACCACCAAACCCAGGCTTCCAAGTCAGGGGCTGGTGAGCCTCTGGAATCATATGCAAAATGTCCCGTGTATGTTCTTTTCCATGGGATTCTGGGATTGCTGGTTGAGTGTGGCCTGCCTGCCACCTGCCCAGCTTTGTCACGAGTAGGCTTAACATTTGGGTCATAGGTTCATCTGTTGAGAACTGAACAACTTGATTCCAATTCTAAAGCAAGGACAAGGGAATGTCAAGGTGAGATAAATGACCCTGGCTGCATGTGAGAGGAGAGGGAGAAGCTGGTGAGGTCTCAGTTCACCGAGGGGTCACCGAAAGCTCCAAAGCCATTCACCTGTGGAGCCCAGGGTTGCTGTTGCATCAGGCACGGCCTCTGTGGAATAACTTACTGAAAACCCTTATTAGCATCCACTGCTGCTTTATGTAAGAAAACACGCGAGTGGCCTGGAGTGAAGAGGACAGATACAATAGGACAAGTAACACACGTATCTAACCCACGACCCTGTGCTGGCGTCAGCAAACGGCCCATGGGCTAAGTCTGGCCTGCCATGTGTGATCTGTGTGGAACAGATTTTACATTTTGAATATTTTTAAAAAATCAAAAGCACAATATTGTGTGGCACGTGAAAATTACATGAAATTCAAGTCTGTGTCCACAAAGTTTCCCTGGAACACAGCCGTGCCCAGGCGTTCACATACTGTCAATGGCTGCCTCTGTGTCACACAACAGCCGAGTTCCAACACAGTCCGGCCCACAAAACCTTAAATGTTTACTCTCTGGCACTTTTCAGGAAAAACTGGCCGACCCCTGCGTCAGAGCTCAGGCTGAGCAAGCTCTCGGGTAACTTCTTTATAAATGGAAGACAAACCTGCACATGTAGCTGCCACACGCCCTATAATATGACTGTTTCCTGTAGTCAAAGCTGGTACACCAGTCCCGCACGAGGACCCAAAACAGGAACCCAGAGGAACTGTCCAGTGTGCCCTTTACTATCTCTGGCTTTGCAATTCCCCTACATGGCATGTACGCAGGAGAGAAAAACAACAATTACCCACCGTGCTAGATTTAAAAGCATTTAATGACATAGCATATATTTAACAGATAGGGCAAAAGTTGAGAGGTACAGGTCATACGACTGAGCGCCAGGACCGAGTGACCGCCTGACGGCTCAGGCCCAGCCTCTGGAGTTCATTCCTATCAATGCCGTTTTGATTGTGCAGTAAGATGAAAATTTGTCATTACAATTGTTACATTGACAGAGAAATGCACACTATGTATCAAATAGCAAGGTAATGAAGCAAATTATAACACAGTGTGGCCACGCACGAGCAAGTAACCATTAGAGTAACATTACTTTGTCCAGTAAATGCTTCAGTTCCACTTGTACACTTACCAATGATTTAAAGGGTTTATTATACATCTAGTTTTATTATACTTTGTACTAGAATTATCTCAAACATACAATATAATGTATTTCAGCAAAAAAAACAAAACAAAACAAAAAAACAAATCGAAATTACAGATTTAAAACAGTATCAGTTTCCTATTCCTTCTTGTACGCTGACATTCTTGACCGCCGTCGCAGTTGATGCGGAAACGCCGCGTGTCACGTGTGAGTAAGTGCTGCCGGATACGGTCTGGTCTGGAGTTAACACGGAGCCGCGCGAGGGCTGCAGCCAGACCCTAGTACACGACCTGCCTAACCAAGGGAGTCCCACTGCGGGCACTTCTAATAGTCAGAACTCAGGGTAACCACTGCAGTAAATGGCAGAGCATGATGTCAGGAAAATTGGTACATTTTGTCTGTGGTGAGCACAGGAAATATTGTTTTAAGCACCGCTGCCTTGCATACCAACAGCACTAGAGGCGAGTTATTTCCAACACAGCCTCACAAAATTGAGGAACAGTTTAAATATTGAGATCTAATCTATATAATTTCATTTAAAAAAAAATCTGGTCTTCCCTCTGCACCTCAAACTTTTGTAACTTGGAGATAAAGTGTTTAGGTGTATTTTTCCCCCAACCCACCCCCAGAAATGCTCTATAAATTAAAAAAAAAAAAAAAAAAATCAACCACATTGAGGAACATTAGGCACAGAGTAATGTGTTGGTTCTGAGCTTGCATGCTGGAATTTCACTGAAAAGGTAAGAGAAGGGCAGGAGGTGAAGGAAAGGAGTTCACTTCTTTTTGCCAAAAAGGCTGAACCGCTTCTCTTTGTCTTTCTCTTTGTCCTTCTCCCGTTTGCCGGGACTGGACTCGCTGGTGATGGTGACGACACTGGTGGGCAAGGTCTGCGCCCGGCTGGATGCTGGCGTGCTCTGGGTGCTGGCGGACACCTCGTGCTTGTCAGAGGAGATGGCGGAGGAGATGGCCTGGATCCATGTGTTCATTTCCTCCTGGACAAAGGAGGCACAGGACAGACTCAGTAAGAGGGACGGGCACGAAACGCTCACTCCAGCGGCGCGACCGTCTGAGACTCGTCAGTTGGAGGCTTGGGAACAGCGCTAACTTGGGGTAAGCGGCTCCCAGACGAACCTCTGATTTGTCAGGACAACAGAGTGAATGTGGGTCAACTCCCACGAGAATGCGGCTTACAGGAGCTGAAGGTCATCATTCTAGTACATGGAAGACTGGGCTTCCTTGTGAGGTATCACCCTAGAAGTTGCCTCCCCTTCCCCCCTTTTAGAAAATGTACTATATTCGACATATAAGACTATGTAAATTTAACAGAAGCGTTTCCCAACTTCTCTCTCTCCCCTCGAGGTGGAGCACAACCATGGAGTGGGTGGTCAGTGGCGGTGGGGTGCAGCGGGGAGGCTCCTGACTGGGCATCATGACCACGTCCAGTCCTGGGACCACCTCGCTGTGCCTCACCCACTGGAGCCCTGCATTAGCTCCCCCGCCATGGCAAGGGAACAGATGCCATTCACTGCCTCCTGGAAGCACAAGGGGAACCGGACACCTTGCAGTGTCAGTGAGTGTGGAGACAGACGACAGATGCCATCACTGATCATTACTTGTACCACAAACATCACCAATAAAGCTTATCATGCCACAGACACTTGCAAACTCTTAAGTATTTGAGAGAGAAAAATCTTAGAAACTTACATCGTCTTTGGCTTGGAAGAGGTACTCATTTCCATCATTTAGTCTGTAATTTGAAGGAAGAAAGGAAGTCAGAATATAACTTAAGGAAAAAAAACTCCCCCAACTTCCACATCCTACATGGGACCCAGCAGGCCACAGAATCACACCCGTGCAGACATCACCAACCGTGTCTAGGACGCACGCAGGCCCAGTAGTGCCCCCTGGACATCAAGAAGCCATATAATTGGGCCAATATAATTTACACAGGCAACCTGGTATTTCAACCCACTGGAAGGATTTTTTAAAAAGTCCCAAATGAAGCAACACCTGGCTTTGTTGTGGCAAAGACCACCTGGCGCCTGACCACTGTTCTAAACTGAATTCAAGAGAAAGCTCTTTAAACATTTATATGCTCTTTTGAAATCTTGCTACTAAGCTTGTATCCCCACATTTACAAGGAGCCGTTTCTGAACAGACATATGAAGCGGTCTCTGAGATTTCTTATGTGTGTCAGAGGAAAGGAAGAGCAAAGCCGTCTCTGTAACACCGAGAAGCACTGGCGTGGAGGGTCCACGTCACTCCACGCTGTCAGGAGGAGGAAGGGCGCTGCTGGTGGGAGGAGGTAAGTGCCCTCTGCAAATACCCCACCCCAAAGCTGCAGCAATGCGTACAAAGAGGGAGGCAGCCAGGGCCAAGCTGCCCGTGCCTTCTTACAGAGCGCAGTATTCCCGTCCTGCAGGGCCCTCCAGTGCTCACAACAGAGCTCAGTGAATGGCACCATGGGAAACTCATCTGCAGTCCCTGGCCTAGTCCACCTGGCACGAGACACCCGTAACCGAAGTCCAGAGCTCTTCGGATCCCAAAGCAACAGATCAAAGTATTAAACTAAGTAACATCCTAACGACTAACGCATACACTTTTTCTATTTTTAGAAGATAAAATGGCTGTTCTGCCTCTTTCCAAGCAGTAAGACCCTCTGAGCTTGGCTCCAGTGCGGGGACGTGGAGGTGCCCTACCGGGAAGGGACGTCTGGGACATCCGCTGGGCGAGTCAGGATGCACAGGAGCCCGACCCACACTTCCTGTCTGTCTCCATCCGGCTCCGGCAGAACTCACTTGACCATCACCAGGTAACTCATGAGCCAAGAACAGCAGCTCCTGAGTCCGGATAAGCTGAAAAGATGGGGATCTATCTTTCTAAGCTTACTGTAACTGTGAAATGTGAAGAGCTCACCCTCTCGCAGGAACAGTTACGTTCCGGCTCCTGAAAGCTAAAGCTCCTGTTCTCCGACGTGCGCTGTGCGGCGGGGAAGCTGGGCTGGCAGCCCAGAGCTGAGGCGTGTGCCACGGCTGTCGGTCACTTTCTGGGTGATTTTTTATTTTTTATTTACTTTGTGCGTGCGTGCGTGTGTGTGTGTGTTTTGATCTTCACCAGATGATATTTTTCCATTGATTTTTAGATAGAGTGGAAGGGAGGAAGGAAGAGAGAGAGAAACATCGATGGGAGAGACACATCAATTGGTTGCCTCCTGTACAACCCCGACAGGGGCCAGGGATGGAACCTGCAACCCAGGTACGTGCCCTTCACCGGGAATCGAACCCATGACCCTTTGGTCTGAGGGCTGAGCCAAACCGGCCAGGACAGAGAAGAACCAACTAATCACAGTATCTGCTCTAAGAAAACCAACCCCCCGAGTGAACACAAACATACACCCCACTGTCCGGCAACTCTCACCTCAGCTTGAACACGTGTTTCTTCTTTTTGTAGTCAAGGGCCACTTCACAGGTGGCTTCTTTCAAACTCACGGGGACCTCGCTGTGGTAGGGAATTCCGGAAGCAGCTGTCTTTGCGTCTTTGTAGAAACCCATTTCTTGGTTATTTATGACACAATACACATTGTGCCAGGACCTGAGCAGGAAAGGAACGTCACGGTTATACACCACAGCTCCTCAGTGAAGAACTTGATTCGTATGAAATGATCCCCATACAACGTGCTGTGGCCTCTTGTTACAAGTCCTTCCTAAATTCCACTAAAACTAAACAAATGGAACAAAATCCCTTCGTGGACGCCAGGGACAGGCACATGCTGCTGGGGCGGTAGGTTTTTGAGGGTGACCTCTCTCTGGACTTGGGGGGAAACACGCGCTTTCTTCCCTTCAGTAAAGGCACCCGGGGCTCTGAGGGGAAGGCTGTCTGGCGCGTGGCCCTCTGCTGCCGCGCCTGCTGGGGCCAAGGGCAGAGGCCAGGCTCCGGTGAAACATGCCCGTCCTCAGGCAGCTCTTCGCCTCAGCTCTGCTCTGCGTGGCCAGAGACTTCACAGGGAGGCAGGTCCAGGGCCGTGAGTGCGTATGGAACCTCAAGGTGAATTAGGAAAAGGTGCCCCCCCGCCCCCGTGACAATATACTGTCATAATATATTGACTTAGAACGAGAGCCTTTGCAGCCACCTGTGGGCACGGAATCGATGCTGCCCTCATGTGGGCGGCAGCTCTCGGACGGGCTCCCTGCCTGACACACAGCCGGCGCCACCGCACACGGGGGTCCCGCGGGCCAGGTCACTGGTCACGCGCGCAGGCTGTGGACCAGACAGGTGTCACCCCAGCTGTGCCGGTGACTAACTTCCTACAGGGTACGCTTTCCTAACCTCCCGCGGCCTCCGTTTCCTCATCTGTAAAACAGAGATCATAAAGGCTACTGGGAGATCACAAATGTAAAGATTTATATGGCGCTAGGCAGGGGAAATGTCCTTACAAGCCCCACAAAGAGGAAAACCACAAGGAAATCACGTCCCTTTGGAGGAGACTCAACCAGCCTGCCAGCATTCCTTCTCAGGACAGCCAGGCCCAGTCTTGCTGTTTCCACCCACACTTCACTCCTCCTCCTCTCAGTGAGTAAGGGGTCCTCTACGCCCCTTCCCGGCGTCAGTCCTGAGGGTGCCCGGCACAAGAAGCTGTGCACAAATCAACTACACGAACGCACACGCCCCTGTCCACTCACGATGGACCCGCCTCGACCTTTACTGGCCGACTTCCCGCCGGACTGCTACAGCCTTTGCCGCTTTTACCTGCTCGAGGCTTTCTTGTTGTGGGCCTCCCACTCGTGCTTCCGGTTCAGAAAGCCTTCCATCTGGGCCGAAGGCATCTCCTGGGTTCTGGCCGGCAAGGTGGCGGCACTCGGGAGGGCAGTCTTGGCTTTGCGATCGGAGGTGGGGGAGGGGATGGGACTGGACTCTTTGGAACTTGTCCTCTGTTCTGCAGCGCCATTGACCATTTCGCTTGTGTCCACCGTTTCCGCCATCTAGGGACAGCGGAGAGGCTGTTCAGCGAACCCAGTGGTTCAGGGGGGCGACCACATACGCTCTGACTCGCACACGTGGCTGTGTATAAATGCCTGGCACAGATCGAGGCAGTACAGTAAAACCATCGCACACCCCACAAAGCCAGCTGGACACCAAGGACATTAGAAGGTGGGAAGGGATTAATGCCCGCCCGTTTACGGGGAAACAAGAAAAGCGAAATGCCAGTATGAGTTTTACTGCACTCTGCTCCTCTGATCAATCCATTTTCTCTAATGTAACTCAGATCATTTCCTCTCATGGTTACTTTAAAACAAAAGGACAACAGTAACAATCACACATATTAAATATGAGAGAGTGGACGTTATACAGCAGCCACCTTACAACCAAGGACGCCACCAGAAGGCTGGAAGTTTAAGCGAAAGGGCATTCACAAACAGGTCGATAGACAACTCTATCAGAACTACACAGCATTCCCCCAAAGTAAGACAAGGAAGGGCCTTTGGTTTCTGAAAATGCTCTCTGGCTCTCCCCCCGCCCCCCACACATCGTCATAAACACATGCAGAAATTAGGACAGTCATGCATTTCACATCTACCATCCCAGTTAGACTTTGGAACTTAAGAGCTGGAAGGAAATGAGGCAAGTCAACAAACATCAATTTAACCACATCTGCCGAAGTTGTATCGTGAGTGGGTTGTAGTTTGTGTTAAAGGAGCTGGAAAAGCCAATCACAGTCACTCAACACCACACGGCTATTTACCCCCAAACACAGACAGAACCGGGGCCTTCCCCGTCACGTGTTGGTGGATCGCGGTGCCTTGCTGCACTGAGACGGGAAAGCCCAGACACAGCCAGGCTTCCAGCGGCTCTGACCCTTCAGGCTGGAGACGTCTTCGGGAGCTGTTCCTTCCCAAGCTCATTTATAGTGTAACCCTCATGGCTTTGCGGCTTGGGAAATGCAGTAGGGTCTCGATTCATTATCGCTTTCAGCCTGTGTACCATCAACTGTGTACCATTAACTGTAGCAGCCCCCGGCTGATACACCCAGGGCGTGGGATTAGCGAGTTACTAAAGCTGGGTGTGGCCGACACTTTAGTGGATTACAGACAACCTGGCTCCCCTCATACACGACAAACAGGGAGGTGTCAATGGCAACGATCGTTAGCTAGGTCCCCACCACTGCTGCCCAGAACCAAAATGACACCAAATCAGCAGCAACCTCAACAGAATCCACGGCAGACTGGCCCCACCGCTCGAACACTCAGATGTGTCAACTCTCAGGGGCTGGCTCTCTCGGTGAGGTCTTCTCTAAGTGGCTGCTCAGGAGTCACGAATTTGTATTCCATCTATACAAACTATCACCGTTAGCATCGGGGTTCAGGGTGAGACCAGAGGCTGTGCGATTTAAGGGTGTTTTTGACTGGAACCCTTTAACCACAAAGCAGTATGGAAGATGGATTTTCAGGGAGGAAAGACGTGGGGGCGGGAGATGCATGGTGATGATCCTGGCCTCGTGAGCAACAGCCTGTGACAGGTGCTTATGAGCATTAGGCTGTTTAAATATTTCTCCCTTTCACTTTCAAAGGAGATGCAGGAGGGGAAGTAAAAAAAATAAAAATAAAAATAAAAAAACCCTGAGTCAAAATGAAGTGAGTGGATTTTAAAGTTGACAAATCTGTTCTGTGTGAGCTTTCAGGAAATCCTGCCGGGCAGGAAGTGTGAGTTTGGTTTGGAAGGCCTGTGCCAGGCGTGAGTCCAGGAGACATGGAGTTAGTGTGTACAGAAATCAGGTTAAAAAAAATTAGTGCTGCAGGAGTGACTCCGAAACTGCTAGTGGCAGCAATGACCTGGACAGAGAAATGTTTACTTAAAAAGGCTAAAATTGGTCATACTTGGTCAGGCTTCAAGGGTAGGTGAAGGCCAGGGAAGCCTCTTCTGGGGGAAATTCTGCAGCAAAAATTTTTTTCTTTGGAGTTAGAAGGAAAGAGAAAACCCCAAACCAGTATGCAGAGATAATTAATGTTTATGCAAATGAATCACTAACCAAGAAAACAAGGAAAATAAAAGGAACAAAATGAATTTTAATGGACATGTGCTTAAGCATGCCAACAGACAACACACCACTAGAGACAAACATCAAAAGCAAATCGTAGTGCTATGACCAAACAGTGGGTACACGTGAATACACCCCCGCCCCACATGGCTTCTCTTGAGTGATTAGTCCAGAGTGCTTTAGTGGCTGGGTGCACCTGAGATACTTAAATCAGAAGGTGGACACAAATGCAACGTGACAACTAGCAGCACAAGAAACACCCGATTGGTCTTCTAAGTGCACGAAGCAACACTATTTTCAAGTTCATTAACTTGAGTCTCTGCACCGTAACTCAAAAGAATGAAAAGACTTTTCTTCTTCCGATACAATCCAATTGTAATTCAAATTTTGTTCTGGCAAGCTACAATTTAAAGATCTGGATAAAAACAGGCATGAGAACACATGCCAAGCACATCATCATAGCACTCCTGTCCTGTGTGCTGATGTGGCTGTCGTGGGTTTTTTGTTTTTGGTCTTAAGAATACAAAAAGCATAAAATTGGGTATTAGTCCTGATGATACAAAATTTAAACATATGAAAACATCACATATACATATAGATCAATGACACACATAATTTGGAGCCAGAAACACATATCAGGGCTCCTTAAAGACCAAAGATAAAGCAGTAGTTTTTCTCTAAAATGGAATTTGGTGTGTTTTAAGGCAGAGACCCAATAATGGTGCACACTACCCCCAGAACATAGGAAGCTTGGCATCTATCTATATACCCATCTACAGTCACAAGTAGATAGATATGTACATAGAAATAAGGAAAAACAAACAAGATGCTATATGATGTTATCCTGACAAAAGAAAAAAAAAGACATGCATCATGAAATGAAAAGACAAATTAGACTTAACTCATGGAGAACACATATCAAAACAGGCTTCTGATTCCACTAACACCTAAATATGGCAAACGAGCAAGTGAATGTCTCATGAGGCTTTGCTGTAACATGGATTTGGTTTCGTCTTTATCAGTACCAGGAAAGCACCTCTTCCATTAGCTTTTATTCCTAAGGAACAGAATTCCTGTGAAAACATTTTCAATCCCTGCTGGTGGTCTGACAAATGCCATCCTAAAAGACTCCTTGTTAGAGAACTCCACAAACGCGCTCCATTTTCGTAAGAAAATGAAAAATGAACCAGAAGGTCTGTAACGAGACATACAACGGAGTTTCTGTCTACAGAGACGCTAAAAGTACTTCTGAAGCCAGGAGGCGCGTAACTGCTCCTAGGGGTGGTCCACCGAGTGCATTGTTCAAGTAATCAGAGTGAACCAGAATGGCTTTTGCTCCATTTGTTTGAAAAACTTAAACAGTTTGACACCCTGAAGTCATGGGCTGCATGGACAGGCCTGGAAGTCCGGGAGGCAGGCTTCCGAAACGTGCTGAGAACTGCTGTCACCTACGGCATCGCGGGGTGCCACAGTGAGCAAGGCAAGGGTGCGCAGCCGTCAGCGGGCACTTGACTTAACTGCCAGTAAGCCTAGAATTCTCAATTCAGGACTTGGCAGAAAAAACTAAGAGAGAAACTGGTTTGTAAAACGTAATACATGATCTGAGGGTCTTAGGACATTTGAGACGCTGCACCTAAAAATTCAGACAGCTTCCCAAGTGGATCCAACTTCCTTTTCCTTTCCTCGACATTGTCAATAAATGAACGCACCCTCCAGGGACTGTCACACAGCTGACTGGGTTTTAATCTCAGCACTCCAAGTCTCCTTCCGCGTACACCGCCGTCCTAGTTAGGCGTGAACTACTGCAGGTTAATGACATCGGTAGAGGGCGGCGACAGTGCAGCACTGCCCCTGTTAGTACAGCTGGGTAGGTCATACCTGTCGGACTCTAGTTTTCTTCTTCATTTTGCTGTAATCTCATTAAATTGCAATTACTCAAGTAAGGCTTTTGCTGTAAAATCTCAATAAAGTAAAAAGCTCACATAAATAAACAAAAAATAAGTATGTTGCTTTAAGGCAACTGCGCATCCATCAGTTAAAAGACTCAAATAAACATGAATTAAACGCAAACAAATATGAAACCAAGGGAGGCTATGAATTAAGTAAAACTGTAACACTGTGGGTGAAGTGGAAGCCAAAAGGTCAAACCATGAGGATTTGGAAAGAGTGGTTCTTGACAAATGGTAGTGAACTTCACAGTCCGGACCACGGCTGGTCACTGGCTGTCCGTCTGCTATTAAAGTTTTTGTAGTTTTGGTAGGTTTGAGAGCGGTAACTAACCCGTGGAGATCCCTGTTCAGCCGGCAAACCGTTCTGGGAAACTTGCTCTCCTTTCGAAGTATCCCTGTTAGGGGAGGGGGAAGAAGACGGGAGGAAGGAGAAAAGGAGAAGAGAGGAAAGAGAAGAACAGTAAGAAAGAATGGGAAGAACATCAGTCAACTTTATTACAGGTTTTCTCTTAGAAAAACACATGCAACCTTCTTTTTGCATAATGTAATTTCTTAAAAAAAACAAAAACAAACTTTGAGTTTTTTCAAACCAACTCTAGAGAGAGAGAAGACTGCAGGCACCCTTCCCCCAACAAAGGCAGTATTAGGGTTCATCACAGAGCTCTTACTACCCCAAATTAAGCAGTCTCTCAGAAGTGGAGAGTACTATGTCCTTAATGTGAAGTCACCACAAAATCACTGGCTTGAAATCAGGGTGGCTCACTCCCTCCATTTAATCACATGGACACTCTGAGTGTGTGTGTATGTGCGTGCGCGTGTGTGTACGAGTGGGCACCGTCTACATCTCACTTCTGCCGCCTACACAGCAATGCCTGTGGACACGTCTGTTCTCAAATGTTATCCTGGGGTGCCTACACAGACTGAAAACCCCACAGAGGAAACTGCAGGAAGGACATGGGGTCAGACTAGCACAGCTCAGGCTTAGAAAACACGTTCCCTGAGCCTCACTTGCCACTAAAGCTAAGGCTCCAGGGGCAGTGCCGTGACTCACCACTGCTGCTGGGACTCGGTCTCCTCAGAAACCTTCGTGCTCGGCTCGGGCGAGGGCGGCCGCCTTTTCCTCTCCTCCTCCTCTTGCTGTCTGCGCACTTCCAGTAACTCCAACTGAGGGAGAACAGGGTAACACTCAGCAGAGCCCCAGACTCTGCCCCTTTCAGGAAAGGGTTCTAAGTGAGCTCAGGAAGCTAGGCTGACTTTTCTACCTGCATCACACTGCCCAGCCAGAGGCTCCACCGTCCTAAGCAAATGGTGGCAGGATTACAGGAACTGCAGCTACAAGTCAAAACTACCGGAGATAAGAGAGCTGAGTGATGAAACAGTCCATTTCATGGGCTGGGAGAATTCCTATGAGTTGTCTGTGTGCCCCAGGGACACTGGGTTTAATGTCTAAATGAATTATGCAGCTCTCAACTTTGCTTAGGAAGAAAGTTCCCTGAATATGAGGGGTCCATCTGGACTCCCCATCAGAGCTCAGACAAACACTGAGACAGCTACAGTGACTCTCAGGAGGCTTCTTGTGCTGTGGTTGGGGTTTGTGTTCAGCCCAAACCCAGACAACATGTAAAAAGCCACAGAACAGTCTAACTGACACTGAGCTACTTCATGGGCAATCTGCACGCACCAGAAGTATTCCGTTTTGGCACAAGAGTACGCAGACACATTTTTAGTTCCCAGAACTGCAGAAATGGGAAAGAACACCATTTTTGTAAACCATAAAGAATCAGCTTTCTACCAGGAGTGCAAGGGTCTTAGGAGAGGAAACACTGAAGAACAGGCCCTATTCAAAGATCTTTATGTTGGCAGGAGAGATCATCAGGAACAGTGAGATTTTCAATGGTCTAGGATCGAGCTTTGATGGTGGGAATTCTAATTCTGAAGAAAACTGTAAGGCTATGCTCCCTGGAAACCAAAGCTTCTATGAGATATAGGACTAAAGACAGATCAAAAGAGAAAAGCAAACCCCAATCAATTAACTCCCAGGCAGGAAGCTATTATAAGTGATCATAAATCTAGGCGCCCAGGAAATGACTGAGGGGTGGTAGCCCCAGAGAGTCTTCCCAGGTCCTGAACCCAGATAGCCACCAATGTCAGGAAGATCCTTACTGCTTTTAAAAGTAGGGTAATGACGTGAATTCCCTGGTGAGGAGGCGAGCAGAAAGAGGAGGCTGCCAGGAGAACCAACAGGCCAAGCCCCAGCATCCAGCAGCTACTCACCGTCGTCAGCCTTTCCAGGGCGGAGAACCTCTCATCCCAGGTCGCGGCCGACTTCTCAAAAGCCTCATGGCGCTTGATGAGCTTCTCCACCTCATCCACGCTCTGGCCTATTTCTCGGCTGGACAGGTAGGGCTCTTGTCCAAGCAGCCAGGCCTCGGCCACACTGGCGTCCCTTGAGAACTGATGGACCTCCAGAACTGCACAGGGTACCAAGAGTGAGTACTGGCAAGCAGGGACACTTGGCAGTCAGGGATGGCACTGCCCTCTGGTGGCAGCTGCCTGCACAACCAGTTTATAGTCTAGACCAACGCTATCTGACGTAAATGTAAAGTGAGATACCTACGCAACCTTAACTTTTCCAATAACCACGGTGAAGAGAAACAGGTGGAACTAATTTCAAAAGCATTTTAGACAAGCTGATATATCAAACTGTTATCAATTTCAACATGTAAGCAGTATAGAAAATTGTTGATGTTTTCTTCTGTCTTTGAAATCTGATGTGTATTTTTATAGTTCTGGCCCATCTCAATTGAGACCGCTCACATTTCAAGTTCTCAAAAGCTACATGTGGGCAGTGGCTCCCATACTAGACAGCCCAGGCCTAGAAGGTGTACTCTGCTCCACTGAGCCCTACTGAGTGAGATAAGCCTCAGAGAAGCCTGCAGGAATCCACAATCTCCACACAGCCAGCCAGATTATGCAAGGGTGCAGGCATTCATAATGCACCCTTTTGGGAGTTGTAGTTCTTTGGGGGGGGGGGGCGGGGGGTGAGAGGGAGGGAAGGATATGGGGAGCACTATACAAAATGGAGATGATATGACCTGAGGCTTTTACATTATTCATTCTGTCCCTCCACGCTCAGGGAAACAGCATGACATCCACTGCAGCTACAGGAAGGCAGGTGAGACTCGGCACTGCGCTATGGGTGACGTTACCTTTCAAACATCTCCAGCTGCAATGCCTGGCCCGGGGCCACACAGGTAAGTAACAGCCTGCAGGGAGCATCAGTGCCCCCAGGAGCTGCCGGCCGTCTCCTTTTACCATCCTGATAGGCCCCAAAGAGAGATGCCACCACTGCACTGGGGACTTGCCACCTTACCACGTATGCCCTACATACAAATGGTTGCCCAGGTCACAATGGGGTGTAATGTGGATTTTGGTGAACTAAACTGAGCCTGCCCTGGGAATTCTCAAAATTTACAGACCAAGTCCTCATCCAAAGAATGGTCGAAAGTGGGATTTCTTATTTGAAAGAGGGTTCTGGGCACAACGGGTGAGGTGCCTTGACTAGGTCCTTTACACCCCTTTTAGAGAAGGCCCTCGGATGCTGTTTCTGAGCAACCCTGGTGGTCTGAGAATAGGGTTACAATACAAGGACAGGCCTAGAGTGCCAGACACAGGATGGCAAAGTATACAAATAATGCCTGAGTGTTCACACCAATTATTAAGTGTTACTCCCAAAACTACACTATATACTGTTTTTTCACATATTCCTTTATAAAAAGAGATTAAAAGTAGAGTCTACCTCAGTGGGTCACTGTGGGGACTAAATACAGAAAAATATATAAGACACTTAGAATAATGCCCAGTTCCCTTTAAAATGTTTACAGTGGCTAGCTTTTCTTTTATTTTGTTCTCATCCTTCTAAGAGCACCAAGTATAAGACCTCATCAGGCCAACTTTCCACCTTCTTGACTCTGTTTAATTCTTCCTAAAGATAACTGGAGGAGGAGGGGCTGCAGTACTCTCCCAGAGGGACACCCACCACGTTCTGCTCTCCCCATGCTGTTCCCAAACACGCACATCCCACTGACAACGCTGAGGCCAATCATGAGATGAAAGATAAAAAATAATAAATACGCCATAGGGAACAATACTTAGCATGAAATGGAGAAGTAGGGCATCAAAAATAGAAGCATTTAGAATTCCAAACATCGTTAAGTGATAACATCACATGAAATCAACTAAAGCAGGAAAATAAACTTGCACGCTTTCAATGCACACCCAAAAAGAGCAGAGAGAGAAAAACCAAGTATGTTCTTACTCAGTCTTAACCACTCCCATCGGTCTTCCCACTTGTCAATCATTTCTTTTCTCTTTTCTGTCAACTGTAGTAACTTTTCCTTGATCTGTAAGAAAAGAAGAACGGCAGGGACATCTTAATAGAATGTACCACATCCTCCTAGTCTTTCCCGATAGGCCACTTCACACAAGAAATACACATGTTCTGTAGAGACCCCCACTAAGCCAGGACATATCCAAGGACTGCTCAGGCTCTCCGGGACTGGGAGAGCAGAGAAAAGCAGGAGTGGCTGAGAGCAAGGCCGGGCTCCACCCAGAGCTGCTCTGTCATGAAGACGCCAACTCTGCACTGAGCCCCTCCAGACCCTGCAGCTCTGTGGGGCAAACACTCAGGGAGGGAGAGAGGGACAGCGAGAGGGGCCAAGCCCCGACTTCTCTGAGAACTTCCAGGCCCCTGAAGGGGCCTCACACAGACCAGCCATTTACCTCTCTATTACCATCTTCCTAACTGGAAGTAGCAACCCCTCACTAAAGAGCAAACTGGTCCAGGGTCCATGCGATGGAGAAGGGGTGCTGCCCGGGAAGAGTACTGACGGGGAGAGCGGACCAAACCGCAGCCCGGGGCCTCCAAACACTGTCTGCTGTGCCATGGATTCTGACTTAACGGATCTGCCGAGAGTTTGAGTTATGTTTTCTACACACACAGGAGAGAAGCAAAAAGGTCTGAAATATATGTATGTATGTACATATGTATATATGAACGTAAATATATATTTCTCTCTGTGGATATATACATAACTCACAAAATAAAGTCATTTTACACTTTTATTTTTAATCCTCACCCAAGGCTATGTTCTAATGATTCTACAGAGAGAAACATTGATGTATGAGAGAAACACCAATCGGTTCCCTCCAGCTGACTGGGAATCAAACCAGCAACCCTTCGGTGCACGGGACGACGCTCCGACTAACTGAGCCACACCAGCCAGGGCGTCATTTTACATCGTAACACCAGCGGCAGTCACCTAGGGCCCCAAAGCAAAGAGGCACCCACCTCCTCAGATGCGTAGTGCTTTCTCGCCAACAGGGATTTCCCGAGTTCAATGCAGGTTGTGAAGCTGTCATTACGAGCATCAATTTCAGCCTTGATACCTTGATGATTATTCATTAATAGTTCAACAGATGATACATCCCTAAAATGAGACAAATAATATCTCCTTTAGGAGATCAAGCTTTTCCAATAAATCTGGTGGTTTTAAAACATGTAATTAATTTGAAGGAAACTGTTTGATGGTACAATTTACCTTTAAGGCCTGATTCACAGTCTGAGTCACAGGAGCTAAAGTGCGATGACAGTATAATTCAGGACCAGCTATGCAACCTAACATTTAGAATAATCTTACTTTCATTTGTGTATGTAATTCACAACGGTTGCCAGGCAGATGCCGGAAAAACCATTGGATTTCAGTTCAGACTTACTTTGAAATGCAATTCAGACTCTTCTTCAAGAAGGTATAGAAGCATTAACGTGTGTCCCCATTCACACCCCAGTGATTTAGCTGCCAAAGGTTCAGGACATATGTGTTCAAAAGAGCAGCTGATATCTCCCCTCCTTCTTTGGACATGAAGAGACACAAAGGGTGGGAACCAGCTTAGAAATCAGTGACTGGTAGAGCTGAGCGCGCTTCTTATGAATCAAACCCTAAGACCGGAGGTCCTGATCTAGGAATACAATATATGCATTATATACATTGTGTGTATGTGTGTGTATATTATATTATACTATGTTATACATAATGTATACATTATATATTATGTTATACTACACATATACTTTATATTACATTAAAATATTATATTTATTTCTTCTCTTGGGACACAGCTCATTTCTCAATGATCGTGGGGGCCGGAGCTGGCAGGGTGACCTGGAAGCTGTCTATGTGCTGCTTGTTCGACTATTAGCTTCTCTTCACTGCTTTGTAAGAAAGACAGCCAGAGGAAGATACAGAATAAATATAAAACAAACATCCTAAGACACCATTAAAGCAGATGCTGAGGGTTAAGACACCGTTGGCAATGTCTATGAAGAGGGACAGAGTGGTTTTTAATCTAACAAACAGAAAGAATTCAGAAAAGCCACCTCATTCTAATGAGGTAGAGCTAGTTCTGCCCAAGGGCAGGAGGGCCTGGGAAGGTGTGGAACACGGGGGCAAATGGGGGAGAAACGTGGAGACTCGCCAGCACTGGCCCCTCGTTCCCCAGCAGGTGTGTGCAGGAGGCAACTGAAGCAGTGCGGCGCCCCCACCCCTCCCCACCCTGCTCCGCCTGGAAGCTCTCAGGCAAGGCCCCTGGCTCTCTCTGGAAGATCCGACTACATATTACCCAGGCTGAGTTTACTGGACTTCCTGTCCAGGAGGCTGGGCGTGTTACCTTGGCTTCTCCTGGGCTTCGATCTGCCGGATGACATCCTCCATCCAGAGCATGAGGTCACGCACCATGCTGAAGAAGCGGAACTTGTCCCCTGTGTCCACCAGCCTCACCCTGCGGCCCTCACAGGAGTCCAGCAGGGCCTTCCAGGCTTCCAGGACCTCGTTCTCCCGCTTCTGGATGTCGTCAGCCTTGTCGCCTGCGTAGGCTGCCTGGAGGCGAGCAGCATCCTCCTGCAACTGCCTCACCTGCAAAACCGAGGGGGAGACAGCTGGGTCAGACGGCCAGGCCCTGGCTCCATCACCCGCGTTACCTTCACACACACCCCACACACTGTTCTGCTTACATACCAAGTCCTAATGGGGCCCCTGACCCCGGGAAGCTCACAATTCCATCAGGGAGATCCCAAGTCACAAAAACCCAAGTTTACTATAAACGTAATGAAGTACAATATTAAGTTCTATGTAAACGATGGAACAAATGAAATGCTACAGAAATGAAGGCAGGGGACTCCGGTCAGGAACAGTCCCCTGGAGGTGGCCTGGGATATAAGGATGATACAGACAACACAGGGTATATTAAAAAAAAAAAAATAAACACCTAATCAGCTCCATTAGGGTAAAGACAATGTTTTTATCATGAGTGAGAAAATGCCAGGAAGAACACATTTTGAAAATGTCTTTTCCATTGCTACGTGATGTTGCTGAAACAATCTACATATCATCTGTAAGAGCGCGCCCAACAGGACAGTTCAACTTGAAAGCAAAAGTGCAGCATCTATTATAGTTGACAAAACAGACTGATGTCAAAGAAGGTAGAATTCTAACCAGGCAAATTTAAAAAACTTTACAAACCAGAAAATGCCAATGGGTCTTATGAAAAGAGGCTACCCAGAGAGATACTATAACTTGTCATCTATTAGTTGGCAAAACGTTGAGCTGGATGATTTATCTGCCAGTGACCGACCTAGTTCACTGCTGATGGGACAACAGGCCGCAGCTCCCACAGAAGGCAAACGGGCAGCAGCTATCAGAATTACAAAAGCTTGTCCTTTTGTGACCTCACTTTGGGGAACTTACACTACACACATATTCTTGCACGTTTAGAAAATGAAATGCACATAGGGTTATTTATCGCAACATTACCTGAAAAAGCAAGACTGAAAATAAAGCAAATGTACCTGAGTGAGGGACTGGGTAAAGTGATGATGGCACCGCCACACGAGGTGCCTATGCAGCCATGAAGAAAATTAGTTAGGGCTCTGTGCACTCATGCAAGGACGGTGGGGTGGAGACTGTCAGCCATGGATGTTACTGGACCCTTGATGGGCTCCCTCATCTCTCTGGGCCCCATGCAGTGAAGAGAGTTAATGACAAAATGAGGGAGTAACTCCATCATCTCAAGAATCTCTAAAAGTAAATTAGTTTAGGTGCAGAGGAAAGACCTGCTGCTGGGAGGTTTGCTGTCACCCTGTCTACAGGCATTCCAAAAGTTCCCCACAGTTTTTGTTACCTAATAATAGAGGACATTCACAGAGCTCTTGCTATGGCATACGTGTTGTAAGCATCACTTCAATCTTCAAGGCATTTGGGGACTAAAGTCCTGAGAACTAAATTAAGCTTGCAGCAATACAGAGCAGCAGCCCCATTCACACCAGGGTCTGCCCTCGCTCTAACACGACATTGTTATGGATCATTCATATGGTGCTATGGGACCATATCTGCGATGAAACCCTCCAAACATGAAGCTGACCAGCTTTTGAATGGTAAGTTTTCACAGAGCTGGGGAGTCACCAGCTGTGAAGGAAAGATGAAAAACCCTATGATGCATGGTGGGCCCTTTTAAATTCTGCGTGATGCAGACCCTTGGCCACTCCATGCATCTCTTTTTAAATGCTCCCTCAACACCGTCCACACCTTGGTGGAACAGCTGCAGCACTCATCTGAACAGAGGCCCTGTGGTGAGCCCCCTCTGCTTCCAGAAGGGGGAAAATCAAAGGTAAGTGAGCAGACAATGGCAGTGAAGGTGGCCCCTCCACAGAGCAAACCCCGAAGCCAAAGGCTGAGTCTGGGCGGCCTGTTTTTATAAATATGTACGGCACACAGCCAGGCCCCTTACGTTCATATGGTCTGCGGCTGCTCTATTTTACAGTGGCAGAGGTGAGGAGCTGTAACAGGAATGGTATTTCCCACAAAGCTGAAACCATTTACTATCTGGGATTCTACAGAAGTTCACCAACCCCTACCCTACCCGATCAATGTGCTCTTAATAGACAAGGTCAAAACCCCCAATATACTGAGGGCTGGTATCTATAATAAAACTGACTTGTCTCTAGGACCATGAAATCTGGAGGGAGGGGGGAAAGATACAATTTATTTTTCATCTAAAAGGCAGGGGACTCCGGTCAGGAAGGTGGGTCCCCTGCCTTTGAGACCCAGCAGAGATTAGAGAACAACCTAGAGAGTGAATATACTATAGACTTACTGTTACATTGTTATCACTTTGTCAAACATCTTTTAAACAGAATCTTGGGGTTAGCCATTTCACACTGGGGAAAAACACTAGGCTATTAAAATGTCAGAATCTTGTTTTCCTCCTTTTGGATATATAACTCAGACCCTGGTTGACAGAAAATATTAAGGCATTATTTTGGAAATTATTCTGGATGGATATGCTAACGTAACACAAATTCTTGTTGAGAAGGTCTATCACTTGCAAGTGTTTTCCATTTATTTTATTTTATTTTTTGGAGAGAGCGGAAGTGGGGGAGGGAGACGGGGAGAGAGAGAAACATCGATGACAGATGTGGTTGTCTCTCCCATATGCGCCCCAACTGGGACCAGGGATGGAACCTGCAACCCAGGTACATGCCCTCGAGCAGGAATCAAACCCATGACCATTCAGTGTATGGGCTTACACTCTAACCACTGTGCTACACTGGCCAGGGCTGTCACTTGCAAATGTTTTGTGGGCGCACCTGGTTTATTCTTTTCAATCACGAGGATATTCCTCTAATGATTTTTGCAAATGTAGAACTTTTGGACTGATAAGTTCTCCCAAATCAGTGGAGCGTGTTTATGTGTGTGCATGCATACACTTGCATTTGATTTAGGCCATTCTTTGAGGCATGTTTTGAGGAGTCAAGGAATAGTGACAGATGCGCAAAGATACACAAAGACTCTCTCTGGAAAGAAAAACTCCCACCACTGCAGGCAGCTCCGCCACCCACCTGAGTGCCCAGGGCCTGGATGTCATGCTCAAATGTGGTGTGCATTCTCTGCAAGGTCTCCACTGTGTTCTGATCTCTCCCCAGCTCCTCAGGGAGTTTCTTGTGCTTGTCCTGTATACGCCCAAAGATCTCCTTGGCATCGTGGTAAAATTTGTGCAGTTCATAGGAGGCGGCAAGAATCTGTGTTCTTGTGTCAATGAGCTCCAGCAGGTCGGCCCAGGCTTCGTTGAGCCCGTCCTTCCACTCGGCAATGGTGGCGGCATCTGAATGGCCGGAGTTGATGAGCTCGTCTGCCATGTGATTGACCGTGTCCACTCGCTCCTGCCCAATGTTCCCTGTGTCCCGAGCAAATTCCCGGAATCGTTCCTGTAACATCTGAAACAGAGACGAGCGTAAAGAAATCAGTGAGACTATTGTGAGCCATTTTATTTCTTGATCACATAAACGTTCTTTGGAAAGAAATGAGTAGTATGCATGACTTAACAGATCTCATCTCTAAAACCTCTTATCAATCAGGCTTCCTTCCGACTAGGGGCACAGAGGTTGAACAACCTAAGTCAAAGTCGCCCAGTGATAAAAACGCAGAGTTGAAATGAAATCCCATGACCTTTGCGTCCAGGGCATTTTATCTGCTCACCGACAATGCAAATGGCCTACCATACCCATAGTGCACTGCACAACCACGCACGCCCCGCCCGGATACTTGCCGTGACATGCTCGTAGTCCTGCCCCAATTCATGCGACCCTGCGACCACTTCCCTCTCAGCAATCCACTGCTCCAGGTCGTCCACCTCCCGGTTGAGCTGGAACAGCCGGTGCCTCTCGTCCAGCTTGCCTCTCCTCTCTTCGGCAAGGTCTTTCAGCCCAGCGTACAGCTTGTCCACTTTGGACTGCCGCATGCTAATGCGCTCACTGAAAGGGGGAGGGCGGTGGAGGAAAAAGGACCTTAAATGTCAAATCTCCTTCAGGGAGAAAAAAATGAGGTGGAAAGGAAACTTCTAGTTAACCTATTTAGCCTAAAAAATAAAACTCTAAAGTTTGACTTCAACTCCCAAGTAACGAGCCAACATGTAAACAAAGGGCAGAAATGAAGGCCGAAGGCCATCTTGACATGATGGAGGGAGGGAGAGAAAGTAACGCCCTGCTGGCTCTGGTCAGGATTTCCCTTGACGTTAGAAGTAATCAGGAGCCACCTCACATACTGGGACGGTGCTGCCAAAGGGACAGACGATACCCGTCTGGCACACACCTGTACCTGCTCTGGGCTACATGCTCTTCTCTGCCAGGAGGGCAGGCCCCGCCACGCCCATTTCGTGGGCCCTGGGTGAACGGCATCCCTCTCCTTCCCTCTGATTTCTCCCCAGAACGACTGTCTCGTAACAGGAAAGCAGAGAGGCAAGGACTTGTTGATGCCAGTCCCCGGAGACTGGGAAGGCCATTTTCCTGGGAATCCTGCGAGACCCCATCTCCAACCTGCCTTGGCTAACACACGAAGCCGATTCCTTTCCTTTCTGCGTCATAAAAGGCAGTTACCAACACAGAAAGCCTGAAATGGCCGCCGCTAAGTTAATAGAGGAGCCTGGCACAATCGGGGCCACCACACTCACCTCCTAAGGCCTTCTAGGACTTGTGTGTACAAGTAGGAGGGGCACCCTTTTATTTGACAGGTCCACAGTATTCCAGTAACTACTAGTAATTAAACTACCCTGTTCCTCTTTAAACTAGAAACGACTTTCCTAAACTGGATGACTTTTTCAACCCATGGGTACAGGTGCTTCGATAACCTGTGTCTGTGCAGATCACTCTGCACCTGTGAGTCCTCTCACCCGTGATCTTTCAACAGGGCCCTGACAGGAGATATTCAACTGACAAGAGCAATTTCCTACGTAACAGCTCACCCTTTCTATTCAGCACAGGCCTACTAGGTCTGTTTTAAAAATGCTTCTTAAAGATCTGTGTTACCAGTTACTAGATGAACGCAACCACTGGCTTTTGCATGGCGTGGAGTAAGAGGCCCTTACCAGGAGGAACTGGTAGCTTGGTCTCATCTGTACAAACGGCCTCACCTTTCAGGATGGCTGTCGGCCACCAGGGCCCGGCTGGTCTTGGAGAGCTGATGCACCGTCTCTGCATAGTCCTCCACGGCTTGTTCCAAAATCTGGTGCTTCTTCAACATGGAAACGGCACTCTGCTCATCCTGCAAAGAGAGGGGACTGTCACAGACATCCCGTCTGGCCCAATACCTCACAGGAAGGCAGGCCGACCACGTGGGGCAAGAGGAAGGACCTTGGGAAGGAAGAAGCCCAGAAGGGTGACATGGGCGGTGGAACACAGTCACACTTCCAGAGTGTCACATGGACGGTACCGTGTGAGGACCAATGTGAGCATGATGCAGGATGACCGAGACCCCTCTGAGGTACGAGGGGCACAGGAAGTGTGTACCGGCTGCTGAAACCCCTCACCGTGTAACAGACACGTGGGCCTAACAGCATTCTGGAACCTGAAAATGCTTGCAAATTGTCTTAAAAGTATCGTGTATGTTGTAAAATTTAGATAATCCTAAAATCTGGCAAATTTATATTTTAAAAAAAAAGGATGACCCATTGTTAATCACATGCCAGAATACAGACAATAAAATTCCAACCACTTTTATGCAACATGGTGCCCAGTGACATTCAAAGACAGCAATGAAATGTTTCACAAAGACACAGCCATCAACAAAAAGCTCGGGAACCGAGTCTGAGATGCATCCAGCACCCTCTCGGGAGGGGCCTGAACCCCCTCTCACCTTGGCCTTCTCCTCGGACATCATGTACAGCTCCTGCTCGCTCATCCACGCCTCGGCCTCAGCGGCGTCGAAGTAGTACTGCTGGGCCCTCTGCGCCTCCTCCAGCCGCCTGTGCCGCTTCTCCGTCTCCTCGATGAGGAGGCCCCACAGCTGCTTCAGGTCGGCAAGCCTCTGCCGGATGGCCTCGGCGTTCAGGCTGCTGCTGTCGGTGACGATGTTCTGGCTTCTCTCAAAGATGTCGTCGATGCGAGGCTGATGCCCCTGGATTTCTTTCTGGAGGGTCTGAGAGCAGGAACACACATGAAAGGCCAGCTGAACGCTGTTAGCCCAGGAGAAGGCGTAAGCCCTCACAGCTCTCTCACATCCTCTGCCTTCTAACTGGGAGCAGTTGTTTATCAAACTGAACTAGCCTGAGCAGAAACGCTTACCTGATTTTTCTTTATTAACAGCTGCACAGTCTGGAGGTTGTGGCCATGATCTGTGGAAGTTGCCAGAGGCATCCTCTCTCCAACCCACAGCTGGAGAGAATTGTAAATAAGTGGTCAGGACCGCTCAAAAAGAACAAATATTTGACGTCAGCAAGCAGAGCAGGAATACAGGGAGGCCAGCTTGAGAGAAAGTGTGTTCATCCTCCTGGGAAGGGCTGCCGAGGAGCCGGCCTTTCTCCAACACAGGGCAACACTAGTATCCCAAACCTCACCTCATCCTCAATGCTGTGAGTCCTCATTCTTTATTACTTTTAAAATTACTGTTCTAGGGTCATTAAGACACTCGAATATCTTTAGAAAACCAGACAGAAAAATGGAGTTGTATTTTGTGTGAGAGGGGAGAGAACCCTCAGAATGCACATAACGTCGCTCTGACAGCTCAGCTCACAGTGTGGCCCACGGTGAGACCGACAGAAGAGTCAGAATATGGGCTCCAAGGACAGGCGGGAGGGTTACAGAAAAGCTATTCATGCAGCAAGGCTCTACTCACGATCTCGTCCTCCACATCCCTGTTGAACTGATGGATCTCTTTGGAGGCCAGCAGGTTATGCTTCCTTTCATTCAGGGGCTCCAGCAATTCCATGAACTTGGTCTGCACAGTGAGGCGCTTGCTGTCCACCTCGTCGGTGCTCTCCCCCTCCTGACTCAGGGCCTGGGCCTGGCTCTGGAGCTCTTCGATCTCCTTCTTCCGCACCTCCATCTGATTCTCCAGCATCTGAGGGCAGAAAACAGACCCACCTTCACACCAGAGACAAGGGCAACAAGGACAGTCCTCAAAAATCTCAAGTAAATTCATTCGCCCATAGAGTGCTCTGTCATGCTATAAAAAAACACACACACACACACAAATTTCTTGTACCCTGAACAACTGATAACTATCACATCCGGATGTTATATGGCAAAGTCTGCAAACACGATTACTTCATGTAAATTGCAGAACTAAATGAAATGAGTATTTATTCGATTGTTAAATGGTGGTACTGTCCATCAACTAAGATGATGATGGTAAAAAAAAGGTATTCCCATGTACAAACACCCAATACTTGTATTAATATTGTTTCTTTCCAGTTGGTTCTGGAAATGACCCATGATGCTATTGGAGCAAACACTTTCCCGGGTTAAAATCCCTTCAAATAGAAGGTGGATGGCTGAGAACACAGTGGATGAGTTAAGACCAAGGCAGTAAAACAGAAACAGGTGGTCGCCGTGCCCACTTGCCTGCTGCTTTTTCAGCAGGATGTTGACACTGGTCAGGTCTTTGCCATAGTCATCAGACTGAATCTGACTCTCCAGGCCGTGCAGCCACTTGTCCAGATCCGCACAGCTCTGGGTGAAGAGTTCAGCCTTGTTTGCATCAAAGAGCCGCTGGGCCTTGGTCTGGGTGGTGGATTCAAGGACTTCCCACATTTTATGTAAACCAGTGAGTTTCTCCTTCACCACGGCTTCCGTCTCGGGCTTTTCTGAAATGAGTTGCATTCCTTCCTAAAACACACAAACCACCGTGGTTATAAATAAATAGTTTTCTAGAGAACAAATGTCACTGTGAAAAACAAACCTAAGATTATTTAATCTGATTTTCCCATTCATTAAACACACACACACACACACACACACACAGTCTTTCCACATGAAGCTACTGCTCGATAAAACTGGTAATGACTATGCACTTTCAGGCGAGTTGAGAGAGAAATGACTGAAATCGTTTCAATCGGGCCATTGGGATACTTAATGCTAATAACCAAAGACTTCACCCCTCCACGCCACCCTAGAAGACCATAACACATTATTTTAATTGTTAATGGTCTGAAACAATATAACAAATGTCAAGGAAGAGAAAGGAGGATGGGGAACTTCATCACATTCATGTTCAGTTATACTTATGCTGCAAAGAATCTCCCTGTGCTGAAACAGTATGTTTTAAATTATTATAGTGACTGGAATACAGTACTCACACAAGAACACGTAATATTTCTAAATGCTGTGCAGCTAGACCTAATCAGTTTGTCATAGTCCTACACAGGGAATATGGTCAGGACAGTGGGGACCCTGCCCAGGGGCTGGCTCACAGCCCATCAGGTGCGGCAGACGAGACGCACAACAGGAACTGCACACGTAGGACTCACGGAAGGAGGGCTTCTGCTGGGCTGAGGTCACAAACGGGTAAGTGGATGTGCGACCAGTACCGACTGTCTAACCTCTTGCATGTGGTCAAATACGACTCAACTGTGTTGGGAAATGTGCTGAATGAAAAAGGGCTCATTCCCACCCAGGCCGTTTCCTTACCATGGCCACACCGTGGAAACGGCAGCCTCATCAGAGACGTTCACTCACCTTCTCAATTTTGTCAAGCCACTCTTTGTTGGAGGCGAGTTCTGCCATAAACGCTTGATGTTTCAACCATTTACTGTGCAGATTTCTGGCTTCATCGTAAGACATGTCCTGGGCTGTAAGCATCTTTTCATTGATCCAGAGAGACAGCTAGGAAAAGGGGAAAATAGAACAGGAAGGTTTCAGAGACTGTGATCACAGACATCAGCCCTTCTTCTGCCTGGAAAGAGCTACGTCATGTCATGCCAGGCACACTGTGCATGTTTCCATGTCGAAAGGCCACCAAACTGACCTGACCACTCTGACCTGCCACAGCAGGCAGCTCCACTGCATGAAGGCTGGACCTGAGCTGGGCTCCAAACTGTCCGTCTCCCATGAAGTCCAGAGCACAAATTAACAAACCCTCGAAGCCAGTTTTCAAACTGTTCGGCACTCTTAACCAGCTTTCCCCTCAAAGGCTTGTGTTTAAAATTCTGTCCTAACCAGCCCAAGTCACAACCTTCTTTCTCTTCCAAATAAATACCTGTGACAGCTATACCACATTAACCACGATTAACTCTCTCTCACTCCACTTGGTAATTTTTTACTCTTTTAATTCTACTATTTAAAAAAATTCCTTCTCTCTTATCCCTCCCCTCCCTTTCACAGGTGTATCTATGGGAATGCCCTAAAGCATAAATCACTCACTCACGGGAGGGGTAAGGCAACCCCTTTCCTTCACGTTTGAGTCACCTCCACCCCTTTTTCTATAGCCACTATGTCTCCAAAGGGCCTTCCATTCAGACCAAGACCACCTCACAGGGCTGGATTTGGATGCCCAACATGTCGACTTGGATCTGGACCCTGGGAAGCCTCACAGAGCCCGCCAGCGCTGACAGATATGAGAAGGGAGTTCTCTCAGGAGGCTCAGACTGGGAGTCAGCCCAGCCCTGGGCCCTGGGAACACTTCTCTTGCTGGCTCTCATCCCCACTCACCAGGCTTCTTACATTGGCCATGCCAGGGGCCTAGCTCCTATCCCACACGCAGTACAAACCCAGGAAAGCTTTTTGTTTGCCCAGGCGGGAAATACACAAAAGAATATAGCGTCAGCCCAGGAGAAGCCCACTTTCACACCTGTTGCTGCCACAACAAATCTGCACCGGAACTCCTTCACAACCCTATCTCTAAAGGTTTAGAAATGGCATATAAAGCCAACAAACCCCCTCACAAAATCAATATTTCCACGGCCATTCACTTGTACTCTGGGCTGCTGCCGGGAAAGGCTGCCCCATAAATTTGCTTGAACAACAGAAAGCCTGTTCTTTGGAAACGATGTCAAGGGAAGTGCTGCGGGTCACAGGAGGACCCCTGGCTCTAAATGTGGGTGAACTCTGGGCACCATGTCTACCTTTCTCAGGCTACGCACCCACCATGCAGGGGGGGGTGGGGATGGAAAGCAAAAGGTATAGACCTTTGATGTCACTCTTTATTGAGGGGAAAACCAGTAAAATCTCATAAAGCCCTTTGTGAGAAAGGACCATAGATCTGTTGTTACACGATAACAGAGACACTAAATTTCCTACTTTAAGAGAATTACCTACTTTCCATATCTCAGCAGCTAAAACCTAAATTTTATGGTCATTCATTCAATCTAAAGGGAAAGAGCTTAAGAGGAAACCAAAGGGTGAAATTTCCCCTGTATTCTGTGTGCACACACACTCATTACTAAACACAATGGAAGGCATTTATCCAATGTGCCAAGGACAGTCACATATTTTCACTATTCATAACCACCTACCCAAGAGAGGTTAAAAAAAAAAAGAGAGAGAGCTACCTAAAAATCAGAGGCTTATAATGAAATCTCTCTTGCTGAACACGCCATCCTACCGGTCAAGCTGCATGCGGTACATACAGCACAACGAGACAGACCTACGGGCTTGCTCATCATCAGCCCTCGTCAGCTCTCTGGAATCAGAACTACAGTTATTATTATTTGTGGGCATTTACAAAGGTCACTTAAGAATATTCTCATTCTCTGCAGAACAGAATGCTGCAGACTGGGAAAGGAGAGGAAAAAGCGCTCTGATCACCGAATTAAGCTAAAAGTGAAGCATGGATCTTGTTAGCCCTGTGCCACACCCACCCAGCTACACTGCCCTCCTTAAAAAAAAGCATCTGTTTTAGAAAACAGGAGGTATAGTGTGAGGAAATAAAACAGAAAAGTAGTACCTTTTAAATGAGCCCTTTTTCAGGATATCGCATTAAAATAACGCTAGTAAAATAATGATGCTTTTTCTTTTAAAAATGTTTTTACTGATTTTGGAAAGAGAAGGAAGAAGGAAAGATAGAAACACTGATGGGAGAGAACCACAGAGCGGCTGCCTCCTGCACGACCCCCCCCAAGGGGGATTGAGCCTGCAACCCGGGCATGTGTCCCAACCGAGAATTGAACTGGGACCTCTCAGTCCATGGGACGACGCTCAATCCACTCAGCCACACTGGCCAGGCTTATGACACTCTTTGTATCTCCCCACCTATAACTGGGACTAGGTGGGCCCCTGCTCATTCCCACCATATCACTGCTGGAATGAATGTCCCTATGCAGGCAGTGTTTATGAGGGAGGGGGCAGCAACAACAGCAGATTTCACAACCCACGCCTCCTCTAGCCAAGGAATAACTGAGGAAGGGAGTGTGACAAAGAGACAACTTGGAGTCCCTAGACCTTGAACAATAACAAAGAGCCAGCAATGGTATTAAATCTGACCTCCGAGTGGTTCTGTAAACATCTATCAGCATAATACATGGATTTTTAAATGTAGGGCTGGTCTACACACAAACTCCATTGTCAGAAATTCTGGCTTAAAAGGAGGCTGAATGACAGAAGAATACATATCACCCCTTTGCTTGTATTTCAAACTCCAAGGGTTTTGAAACCCCAAACCTGACCCAAATTCCATCACCATATAAGGAACATACACGCTGATGGGAGACTTCTGACATCTCCCAGCAGATACTATGGCTGTGCTAACTTAATAATGAGACTAAAGGGCAGAAAAGATAAACCAGGGGACATGGCAGAGCAGTCACAAGGAGACCTGCAAAGCATCCCGGACACACAAGCCCAGCCGAAACCTTTTTCCTATTTACAGTCACTGGTGTGTGAGGAGCGGACTCCTTGTAACCGAGGATGCCAGTCTGAAACAAGTGTTAACAAAGACCCAAAGACTTACTAAGACTATTTGCTGCGATTCCCCTGGGAAGGCCCATTGTTTTATCTATTTACTTTTCCTACACATTTCTATTTATGAATCCATACTTATGTAAATGGAAAATAGGGGCTGACAATTTCAGCCAGGTTTCTCCCAAGGGTTCTTTCTGTCCTCTCAACCTCTAGCTCATTTCCGGGCATTCATCTTCTCAAATTTAGCCCAGGTTTCACTGGGTCAGGTCAATAAATTTCATCTCAACTTGCCCTTTAAGCAAGAGCATGGAATACTACTGATCCCCCATACCCCCTAAATATGCCTGAGTTAACACAAGTCATTGATGGTGCTTCCAGGGGAACACCAAGATCATACAGGGACTTCCAATCTGTGGAAGGCATAGCCCAGGCTGCAAATACCTCCCGATCCCTTTATTCCCCCCAGCCCCCGTGCTGAGGGGCCACTTGGTATTCACTGCAACACAAAATGCAAGGCCACACAGTGAACTGTAGATCCCATTACTCTCCTCTAAGCCGTGTCTCGGGACATGAGTGCCTCTTTAAGTGAGCATCCTATTCAAATAGATTATTAATGCTCGAATGTCATTTGAAGAGGCACTCCTGTCTTCAGCCTGTCTGGCTCCAGGCAAATCCCCCAGAGACCAAGATTCATCAACGTGGTGCTGAATGCAGACAGACCCTAAACCACACAGTTCAGGGACTTTCCTTCTTAAGGTTAGCTGCTGGAGCACACTGCAAGATTCACAATAAGACAGCATCTTAGCCCTGGCCAGTTTGGCTCAGCGGTTAGAGCGTCGGCCCGCAGACCAGAGAGTCCCGGGTTCGGTTCCCACTAAGGGCATGTACCTCGGTTGCAGTTTGTCCCCGGCCCCGGTTGGGGTCGTGTGGGTGGCAAACAGTCAATGTGTCTCTCTCACATTGATGTTTCTCTCTCTCTCTTCCCCCCTCTCTCCCTCTGGCTCTATCTGAAGATAAATGCAAAAATGTCCTTGGGGTGAGGATAAAAAAATAAAATAAAGAAAAAAGAAAAAAAAAGACAGCATTTTAATGGACATGAAAGATTACTTGTCACAGCCAATCTAACACAATTGTTATTAGAGCCCTATTTCCTTTCACACACAGCCACACATTTGCATGGAAGGTGTTTGTGATGATTTGAGTCACGTTCTTAGCATACAACCTGACCCACCCCCACAATCCCTGGTCCTTACAGCTTCACTCGGATATTCTCCATCCCAGTCTTGCCTCTGAAGGAATTTAGTCTAAACGCCCAGAGAGGACTGAGTCATACCGCTGTTCTCTGGCACACAGAGAAATATGATGCGCTCCTAACTCACATATGTGAAGTCAGAAAGATGTTTTTCTCCAACTAAGCTTGCAGAGAGTTCGCATTTTTCTGGCTAACTGCAGTTTTCCCAGTTTGTTTATGCATGTACCAAGGGAGCGTCAAGTAGTATGCGAACCACCACATTAACACCACATGTTAAAACTCAGAGTTTGAAACCAGGCTTACTGCTCTTGGCATATTAGACACAAATCTAAGGAGGCTGAAATAGGGATATTTTAAGGTCTTAAGTAAATAAGAAACTCAGTATGTATTTGTTAAATCCCTGCTTCTTAACTAGGTAGCCAGTTCCAGCTCCTTTCAGTTCTTTCCTTCCATTCCATTGGAAAGAATGGACACTGCTTTAAACAGTTACAACATTAAATGCTTCTAGGTTACTGACTCTCTAGGACATCACCGTGTGGTCTAGTGTCTTAGATGATGGCAAGGTCCTCCATCTGCGCGATCCGATGTGGCAGCCACCGAGATGGGAGAGCTACACTCTTAATTTTATTTCATTTTAATTAACTTAAAATGAACAGCCACATGTGGCTAGTGTCCACTATAACGGAGAGCACAGCTCTAGACTATAACATTCCAGATTATAGTAATCTAGTTCCTCTAAGTGGTAACTTGTAGGTTGCAGAACTGACATGGTACCATAGTCCCTCACCTGAAAATTTTATGTGACGTGAATTTCTGGCCTCAATTTTATTCCAGGGGCTCTTTTGCCAAATGCTGGCGGGCTCTTGCTAGAAACCAGAAGGAGAGGTTAAAGGAGACATACCTCCTGACAATCTTGCAGGAACTTCTGAAGATCCCTGTTGTCCTTCAATCTCATCAGAAGCTCACTGGCTGCCTCACGATTCTTCCTATGTCTGTTACAATGATAACAAAGACATTAAAAAAAAAAAAAAGGAATTAGAGAATCTTCAAACACAGACTTCACAATTCAATCTCTTTCCTAGGTTTCTATACATGCTGAAAAGAGTTTGCTTACAGTTCTATTTTGTCAAGGAGACAAGATAAACAAGAGTTCAGCATCCTCCAAATGAGTGAGCCATGGTACAAAAGAGAGCAAAACACCTGTCGTCTAAGCCACACAACAGGCCAAGGATGCAGGCTCCTCTCCGCCTAGTCACAGGCACTTTCAGGGACACTTGTGCCCCACCCACATCTATTAAGTCAGTGTCTTTGTTCTAGTACTTTCTTGTTTTAAAAAACTCAGTGGTCATTGACAAGACATCAGGAATGTAAGCACATGGCGATTTCTGCATTCTACGGGACTAGCTTCATCAGAGCCTCAGAATGTTTCTGGATGGGGATTAGATCTGAAGGCTTAGGTATTTACTTAGCTTGTGCCCCCCTACAGCACCTGGAACTCAGACTTGTATATTTTAATAACAGACAAGTAGTCTCTGGGGTCAGTTTCAGATCTTGAGACCTCTGGGGACATTAAAGTGGAACCAGAATTCAGTTAACACCAGCCGAGGAAAATAAGTAAACGTAGTCCCCCAGAGAGCAGATCAAGGGTAAGCCCCCCCACCCCAATCTTCCTTATGCTCATGGACAGTAGAGGATCCTCTTTCCATTTCTTTTTAAAACCAGAAATCCTAAGGAAGCTCTGGAACCCCAGGAGCCCAGGCTCTCAGTGAGGGACAGAAGGAAGGTTAAGCCACAACTGAGGCCTGCTGAAACGTTCTCTCATATCCAGGAGTCTCCAGGCTTGACAACAACACCTGTTTCCAACCCCTCGCAGCTGCAGCACCAGGGGATGTATAAACACACCGGGGAAGCTGCAAGGCCACTGCAGGCCAGCCGGAGCACACGTGTCCCTAGCCCCCAAGCTGCCGTCGCCAAATCCGCTGTGTGCGCCTAGCAGAGGAGCCTGGGGCATCATCACATTTGCAGAACAGCGAGAGGTTTAATGTTCGGGAGAAGGGAAATTGTTTCTCCAGGTTAAGAATGCCTTGCCCTATCCCTGCTTCTCACACTAATTTAAGAAGGGTTTAGTGGACAAAATTTTTCTTTTTTTTATAGCTGTTTTAAAAGCAAGAGATACAAAATTATGATTTATCTATGTTATAATTATTCCATAGTAGCACCCTTACAACAAACATATGGTTTAGGCTCTGAATCAAGTGTGAAAGAGACTCGGAGGAGCTTTATGGGGAAAAAGTAATTCTCCTTTCTATTCCAAGTCATAAAGAGTTAATCTGGCCCAGGCTCCCAGGCTCTCGAGAGACCCTCTCGGACAGGTGAGCAAGGAAACCTGCTCAGCAATTCTTCCTGTTCACTGCACTTGGAGGCCAGACAAGAAAGAAGCCTTGAGGAAGAGCTTGTCTGTTGGTGACATCAAGCTCACAATAAACCCTCAAATCCAGCCCAATCTGGGGCCAGAGAGATCAGCTGGAACAGAGGCTGATGACTGGGGCCACACCAGGAGGGAAATGGTCGACCCAGAAACGGCCCAAGCTGGCGCATCCAAATCCTGATCTGCCCTGACCCCCCACCCTTTGGTTATAACAGAGGCAGGGCGAGAACGAGGGGTGAAGGTCATGCAGTCCTTCAGTCAGGGAGAAAAATCTTTTAGAACTGCAAATAAAGTAAAAATAAATAAGTAAATAAAACCAAGAGCATCCAATCCTAGAGATGCCTTGGCAAAAGAGGAAAAGGGCCGTTTCTCTCAACCTGAAAAAGATCCTAGTACAGCATTACGCAAGCCAGTTTTCTAAGAAAGGCCTGATAAGGTTCCTTTGTGGCTCTGCCAGGTATTCAGGACAAACACATCTCCCCCACCCTCTCCACTCACTCCTGACAGGCTTCAGAGTCTGTGTGGACCCAGGCAAATGTGGGCTGGGCTGGCGAAATGTCTGGCGCTTAGGGCTCCAGCGGGTGACGTGCTCGTGCCAACCCTGCAAGGACAGGGATTGTGCCTGATGGCTCCGCACCCCACTGCTCTCCTAAGCCTTGGGGTAAGGGTTAGTTTGGTGTCTCAGGCTTTCTTTTCTTTTCTTTTTTTAGTGTGTTTTTTATTGGTTTTTTAGAGAGAGAGAGGAAGGGAGAGAGAGACAGAAACATCAACGTGGGAGAGAAACATCGACGGGCTGTCTCCTACATGCTCCCTACTGGGGATCAAGCCCGCAACCTGGGCATGTGCCCTGACCAGGAATAGAACAGGGACCTCTCAGTCCATGGGGAGATGCTCAATTGCTGGCTGGCTTTCTTTTCTTTTGTAGACACTTGTGCATGTCTTACAATGAGAACCACACTTCCAGGCAGCCATCTGCTGCTCAGACTGTCTGTGACGGGCAGATTAAACTCTGCGAGGTGCCCACATCCCATCCACTGGGAAACGTACACGTCCAGTCCCAAGGACTTTCCGCCAGTGACTAAAGTGCTTGAGAGTCCCAGGGTGCGGGACGCCCTGAAGAGCCTCGGAACACTGTACCTGTCATCGATAGAGTCCACCTTCTCCTGGATGCGATCCGCGTTGATGTTCCCATCGCTCACCAGCCTCCGGCCAGTCTCCACAACGGCGTTGATCTTCTCCTCGTTGGCGTCCATGGTGGTCATGAAGTCCTCTTGTTTTTTAATAGCTGCTTCAGCTCCTTCCAAGGTGGTGGGCATTTCAGTATGGGCCAAAACATATTCCTTATTTAAAAAGAGAAAAAGAAACAGTCACAGAAGAATGAGACGCCGTGGAATCTGACGTGGCCCACTTTCAGCACAACGAAGACACGCCCTCCTGCGCCCTCCATTTCCACGCAACACACTTCCGGTTTGCTTCGCTACTCGTTACGCTAGGAAATAACCCACTGAATCTGAGGAAATAAAAAGTTGGGAGGGGGGAAGATCCCAGTGGGACACCACAGTGACTAAATTTCCCTAAGTGGTTAAATGCTGTAAATTTTTTCCCAGAGTGAGGAAAGCAAGCAAGGGTCCTCGCATGCGGCCACGAAGGCAACAGCAGTACCAGACTGTCTTTCATAACAGATTAACAACCCTGACCTTGCTGACCGTCCTCAGCTGTTTTCCTTTCTTCAACCTCTGTGTTGTGTCATCGGATGAAATCCCTGACTCTTCTAAAACAAGGAAGACCAGCCATTTATTCCAGAAAATAAAAGGGGCCAATTTAATGAGATACTACGAGGACATACTATGATCTAAGGGTCCTCAGTAGTAGCTGAAACAGTGCCACACTTCGCAAGGCCGGAAGCTCCCACGGGAATCTTCAACTCCCGTCCTCTACATTGTGATCAGTTTCAGTGCCTTAGAAGTCAGGAAAAAAGTCTCGAACCCATCCTCCTAATTTCATACAGGTGTGTTTAAACCAGCAGCTCTGGCCAAAATGTCTCTAAAGGCAACCAGGTCTGCTCCAGGAGGAAGCAATCAAAGGGAACAGGAATGGTACCTGGTTGTTAAGGAAGGCTTCGGCTTGCTTGGTGTCCCTGAGGAACTGCTGGTAGGCGTGGGACTGGGAGAGGAGGCTCTGCCTGTTCTCCCACATTTTGTGCAGCTCGTTCCATCCCGTGTCCAAGGCCTGCAGCCGCTGCCGCAGAAACATATACTGGGCGTCGGTCTGCCCCTGGGTGACCATCTCGCCCATGTCCCTCATCTTCTGGTAGTCCTCTTCGTAGTTGTCGATCTCGTTTTTGATGTTCTCGTGCTGTGTGAGAAGCTTCTCCGCCTCAGTCAGGGTGTTGGGCATGTCTTCCGACGCGATGGCCGTCTGGGTCCTGGAGAGCCAGGACTGGAAGTCATCCAGGTCCCGCAGGAACTGCTGCAGCTTGCTGGCCTCGCCCAGGGAGGCCTCGCGGTTCTTCAGGGTGGTCTTCATCTCCTCCCACACATCGCTGATCTCAGCCAGCCGAGACAGGATGGCCTGAGCCTGGTCGGGGTGCTCTGACTCGAGCTTCTCTGCCTCCTTCTGCAGGTCGCTCAGCTTGGCCTCGATGGCCACCAAGTCCCGCTCCATGCCGGTCAGCTTGCGCTGCAGGGCCATGACGCCGGCCAGGTCGTTGCCCAGGTCCTGGGTGGATTCGATAACCTTGGTCTTTTCCCGAATCCAGGACTTGGTTTCATTGCACTCGAGGTGGTAGTTCTGTATGCTCAGGGCAGAGAGAAGGGCGTCCTTCTTCCTGTCGACCAGTTCTCTGAACTGACTCCACCTGTGGGTGCAGAGGTGCAGAGTGCAGTGTGAGAGGGGCTGGCAGCTCACGGCCGAATAATGACATTAACAGTGACGGTCAAAGCTGCACTTCCCCCTCCTCCATCTTTACTCTGACTACATGCTTTTGGGAAAATCATCTCACTTAGTACACGGACATCAAACGTCACTGCAGCAGCTCAGGGATGCAACATAACCTGGAAAAAGCCTGACGGGGGAGGGACTTGTTAAAGAGCTCCAACAGAGCCGTGACAACACATCTGTCCCCCAGAGTCAGTTAATTCATGTCTGCCACACACATCTGACTCGCCTCTGACCTGCACCCAATGAACACTTTCCAAACCCAGCATCTGACAGTAACCTTCAGTACTGAAGCCATCCTGCCACCACAACCTATTCAGGTATGTTCGCGTAGCAGAAAGGTTAGAGACCAAGACCAAGGTCAGGACTTTCAATGGCCAATTATGTTTCAAACATGCCTAAATCCTGTTACAGAAATTGTCTTATTAAAGGCACAACACAGGACACCCGGCCAGTGTGGCTCAGTGGTTGAGCGTCAACCCATGCACCAAGAGGTCACCGGTTCGATTCCCGGTCAGGGCACATGCCCAGGTTGTGGGCCTGATCCCCAGTGGGGGGCATGCAGAAGGCGGCCAATCGATGTTCTCTCTCATCGCTGTTTCTCTCTCTCTCTTCCTCTCCTTTCCTCTCTCTCTAAAATCAATAAAGAAAAAAACCTTTTTTTAAAAAAAAAGAACAGCACAGGAGCCACCTTGATGTCTCACCAAGGCCCTAACTTCGGATGTGGGGAGGGGCAGGTGCCAGGCTACTCTGAATGACGTCACCTAAACACACTTCTTGCAAAATGAGGGTATGTCGAAAGGCAGATGCCAGTGCCGTGGCTTCAGTGCCACAATGCCAGTGACCCCCATCTGGGAAATTCCTGACAGGCTCAGCAAGCGACCACCCCCTCCCGCCCCGAACCGGGAGCCGCCTGCGGCCGCGCTCACCTGGTGTTCAGCCTGTCCTGCTGGGCTCTGATGGCCTTCTCACTCGGGTGGCCGCTGTGCATCAGCTGCCGCGCGATCTGGTTCACCACTGCGACCCGGGAGGCCTGGTTGTTCATTTCCGGCTCCAGGCTCTCGAACCTGAAAGGCAATTCCACAGGATAGTCAGCTCCTCGGTCCCGACAGGTAGCGAGAGGCAGGCCCTGGCACCCACGCCCCTCACCTGTGCTGGATGACCTCCAGGTCCTCCAGCTTCTCTGGGATCTGCATGTTGTTGAGCCACTGCTCCTTCTCGTCGATCCAGAGCTCACAGGCGTCGGCCTCACTGAACATCTTGTACAGGGCCAGGGTGTCCTGCAGAGCCTGCTTCCTCAGCCGCGTCAGCTCGGCCACCTCCTTGTAGCGCTCCTCGATGCCCGAAAGCCGGCCCCTGACCTCCGGGGACTCGGCGTGCTCCCGCGGGAGGGCACCGGCCTGCTCGTGCAGCGCGTCGATGGTGGGCCGGTAGTTGGCGATCTCCTCCGCCACGTCCTTGTGCTTCCTGACCAGAGACTGGGTGGAGTACTCATCGTGGCCCACGTCGTTGCTGGAGACAATCTTGAGGATGTCCAGCATCCACGCGTCGATGTCATCGGCGTCCGCCTGGAACTGGTGCAACAGCAGCGCTTCCTCCAGGCGTTTCTTCCGAATGGCCGAGAGCTGCTCCAGGCTGGCCCACTGCTCCCGGATGTAGGTGATCCTCTCCCGGATCTTCTCTGACCCAAAGTGCTCCTCTGCGATCATGTCCTCACCTTCTCTGATGGCCTGCTCAAAGTGGCCGCTGCGGCCGCTCATCTCGTCCTCGAAGGCCCGGTGCTTGCTGAGCAGGCGCATGACGCTGGTCAGGTCTTTCCCGTAATCGTCGGAGGACAGGATCTTCTCCTTCTCCCGTATCCAGCCCTCTTCTTCTGCCATCTCCCAGAAGAACTTCCAGAGGCGACGGGACTCTTCCAGGCGGGCCCGGCGCTCAGCCGCCAGCTGGCAAAGCTCCTGGTAACAGAACTCCATGTGGGCCACGCGGTCGCGGATCACCTGGGGGTCGCAGGGCTTGTAACCTGTTGGATGCCAAGGAAGGAACGGTTATGGGACAGGGTTTAGCAGAGGTTCCTGCTAGTTCGCAGTCGGTAAGCTACACCTCATGTTCTTACTACTAGGTCAGCAGTTCGATTCTAAGTGCAGGACCTTCTAGGATCTTGACGGAAAGAGGAGAGAGGAGCAATGATGAGTATTATTTTTTTGCCCCAAGTGTTATGTTTTTTTGGATCACTTACAAACCAAAAAAGCACATCAATCATAAGAAAGAAGGCAGCTAGATTTAATTGTTTTTAAAATAGAAGAAACATGCCCTGGCTGGTTTGACTCAGGTTGGAGCATGGGTCTGCGGACCAATGAGTCGCAGGTTCGATTCTAGTCAAGGGCATGTACCTCGGTTGCGATTCGTCCCCGGGCCTGGTTGGGGTCGTGTGGGAGGCAGCCACTCAATGTGTCCCTTTCACATCGAGGTTTCTCTCTCTCTCCCCTCCTCTCCCTCCCACTCTATCTGAACAAAAATGGAAAAAAGTCCTCAGGCGAGGATAAAATTAAATAAAATAGTAATAAAATATAAGAAACAAAACCCAACCCTTCCAAATATCCTTTAAAGAAAGATACGTACAACCAGGTGTAACAGCCATGAGCTGCCTGAGCCCACACCAGGTTGCAAGTATACAGCCAAACATCAATCCCTTCAACACCAAGCAGCACTTGAGTATTTAAGGAAAAGACATGTCCATTTGAGAAAAGCAAGACAGAGTTCAAGTGCTCAGAAGGCCACCCCACTGACTCTCATGGACCCACACCATGGAGGCGGACAAACCCAATGGGATCTTTAATGGCACAGTTAACTTCAAAAGCCCACTGCCACACAACAAAGATGGGTCTCCGGTGACTAGGAGGCAATGTCTCGGACGGTCCATCCTCACCTTCCCCATCCGCTGCGAATTTCTGGGCGGAGGCATTGACACCCCTCACCCGCTCTGCCTGGATGCCGATGTCGGCTTCCACCAGGGCGTGCTTCTGTAACAGGTCTTCCACGCCCAGCAAGTGTTTACCATAGTCTTGAGACAACAACAGCACCTGTGCACAAGAGGTAACAGAAAGGACACCTGTGAATACAGCCTCGAGTTCAGTGTCTTACAATCTTCAAACAAGCTGAGAGCCAACAACCAAGCTGCACCCTCCCTGGAGCAGCCATCTTTCCCGTAGCTTCAGGGGACGATGACGCGCAAACCAACCTGAAAGCCTGCATCAGGAGAGACACAACTAACTAAGAATCGTCTACCTTGGAATAAGCAAGTCGATTTTACACTAAAAAGTACAGGGTAAGAAAAAAGGGGGGAGAGGGGAGACAAGTATGAAATGTAAACTGGGAAAAGGTAACAGAGCTGTTTCACTGCAAAGTTTAAAGAAATCTCTTACAAACTGCTGACCCCTTAAAGAGATGCTTTCCTCAGTTGAGAGCTTATTGGTGGCCTCTGCGATGCATACACAACCAACGGGAGGAGAATCTAGCTGAAAAAAGCTTGCCAGCCATATCTTGAACCAAATACAAACAGGGCCCCAAACAGCTTCTCTGGTTTTAGTCTGAACTCACTAACATTTCCTTTTGCTTCTTCCATCAGCCCCATTTGGGGGCCTCATCCCACATCCTCTCCAGATAGAATTTCTACTTCACGCTTACTTCTGAGAAGTCTGGCCCAATCTGAATTAAAATGTGCACCACGATTCATACAATGAAAAGCATCTCTCCGCTAGATTTTAAGAACATTTCTATTTTAAAAGGTCAAGACAGACCACACATGAGGACATCATAAATCTGGGACAGTAAGAGGGAGACTGATGGTATCGGTGACCTTGCCCCACTGCCAGGAACAGTTCAAGAGGTAAGCAAAAGGTGAGGGCTCACATCCTGGGAAGGAAAGCCCTCGCAGGAGGTCAAGCTTGGGAATGGAACACAATGTACTGAGATAACGGACCCAAAACTGCCCTGTTCTCTCCCCGTGACGAGGCTAAACACCTCTGAGCTGGGGAGCTATGACACGGACAAGCTTCCCATGGCCTGCATCAGAGGACACGAATGGGCACAAGGCTGTGGCAGAGTGGCAGGTCTCTCCCTGGGTGGTGGAGGCTTGAACTCGATGCTCAGAGCTGTCAACAGTGGAGGGGAAGCACCAAGCAGCGCTGGCAGCTGTTTCCAACCAGCCTGCCTTGTGATCCGTGCGCATCATGCACCAGCCCTCGCTGTAACCGGGCAGGGTAGCTGGTCAGGACCATCTCCCCTTACAGATGGAGAAAGGTGGCCCAGGAGAGCAGGCAGCTCCGGCACTCCCAGTCTGAACTCTGGCTGCCTGGTTCCAACCCGTGCTCCGTCTACATGGCCTACCACTCCCCCCACCCCCCGCCAGACCACCTGCCTGGGCCCCACACCCCCACCAGAGCCACTCACAAACATGAACGAGGTAGAAAGTTAGTTCACCTTGAAAGAATTAAAACACAGAATCTGATCGACGCCCTACTGTGGAACACACACAAACTAGACCTAAGTCAAAGCAGACCTCCAGCTACAAAACTGCTCTTCCTCACCGCTTTCTCACACGTCACATCAATTGTAACCCGTGAGCTAGCAGCCTTCCTGCGGGTCATGTGGCCCTTCTCCGGCTCTGCAGAGTGGGCAGTTAGACAAGGGGCACAACGTATGTTGGGAGTTCGCGGGTGGGTCCCAGAAAAGAGTGGCCTCGTTGGATCAGCTCTGGTCTCCTTCCAGTCAACTTTTACCTTCATTTCGTCCATCCAGTCCATAATGTAGAGCATTTCCTGAAATATCTTCTGCAGCCCCAGGTTCATCTCGAGACGCTGCCTCCGGGCCCGGAGCAGTTCCAGCAGGTATTCCCAGAGCCGGATGACGTTGTCTTTCCTCGCAGTGATGCGCTTGATGTCATGGTAGTTCTCCGCCTCGAGCTCCCTGGCCACGGCGACCACAGCCTGCACACGCTCCTCGTATGCAGCAATGTCTGTCTCAATGGCCTCGTGCTTTTTGGTGGCAGCCTCAACTGCAGGAAGGTCGAATCCGAAGTTGTCCTACAGAGAAACAGAATGAAAAAAGCCATCCGATTGGAACAAAGAAACAGAACAGAGGTGGAATGCTGAGCACACCTTAGTCTTTGGTGGTCTTAAAGCCAAACACAGCCCCCTGATGTTCCCCCCACCCCGGGGGCTGGTCTCTGCCTTGAGCTCAGATGCCCCCTCCCCAAAGCAAATCAGCAAGTTCTCACTTTATAAAGGGGTCCAGCTGACTTAATAAGCCTGGAGCAGATAAGATGATAGCTTATGAGAAGCCAAGCTGAAAAGAACATCATTTTTATTTATTTCATGACCAGTCTAACTGCCCTGAAGGATTGGTTGGTCAGAGATTGAGGAAAAGAGGGAATTTTTAAAAATTACAGAAATGTGAACAGTTTCCACACACTCACGGGCTCTAAACAAACTCTGCTTGAGCTGCTTCCAGATCTACAAAATGTTAGATAAACAGTATGTTAGAAATTATAAACATCCCTTTCCTGGGAAGTGGGAGCTGACTGGACAGTTACTGCAATGCGGGCCTTGTTGACAAGCAGCCGTCCTGTGGTCCTGGTAGGGCCTACATTTCTAGATCACCCCGGGAGCAGTTCCTCAAATACGCTCTGGAGCAGACCTGAGACACCAGGCGCTGGTTCTCGCTCAGCCAGGTCTCCCTCATGGCTGCCTTGCGGTCGAATCGGCGGGCGAGCTGCTCCAGTTTCTCCTGTCGTATGAGCTCGTTCCGCAGGGCCAGTTCTCTCTCGTGCTCTGCTTTTTCCAGTCTTTCCCAGGCCTAGGGAAGTGAGAAAGAACAGCTTCCTGCGATGTTCCAGGAACTTTCCCTGGCAACAGTCGACAGCTAGTATTTCTCAAAAAGACCAGGGACTCAGAAGGGAAGTCCCATTCCCATCCTCACTGACTCTTAAGCCTTGAGAAAAAAAGTAGTTTCTCTCAGTTTAGCCTCATGGGAGCACTCTCCCTTATCTAAATCCAGAGATCCTGTGTTGTACTTGGAAAATAAAGTGTAGATACGGAGCAAGATAACTAAATAATAAATCTCCTACTTTAACTGAAAGGAAACAAAGTAATTATTTTCAACAGCTCTGATCATATAAAAAAGATAAATGATTTTTCTCAGCAAGAAATCTTATTATGACTCTCTCATTCAACCCTTCCTGAGCCACTTGTTTTTAGTGCACATATCTGAGCATTTTTTTCCCCAAAATTCTCACTGACTGACTGACTGTACACATTAAACTCATTTCTATGAAATACATCTTACTTCATGACACTTTAAAAAATTCCACTTAAAAGAATCTAAATGGGCCCTGGCTGGTCTGGCTCAGTGGTTAGAGCGTCAGCCCGCAGACCAAAGTGCTGTGGGTTCAAGTCCAGTCAAGGGCATGTACCTCGGTTGCGGTTTGGTCCCCGGCCCTGGTCGGGGTTGTGTGGGAGGCAACCCATCAATGTGTCTCTCTCACATTGATGTGTTTCTCTCTCTCTCTCCCTCCCACTGTAGCTAAATATAAATGGAAAAATATCCTCGAGTAAGAATTGGAAAAAAAAAAAAAAAGAATCTAAATGGGTACAGCTGACTGAAGTTCCAGATTTTTCAAATCTGTATTTGGAAATAATGCCCACTGTGAAATTCTTATCATTGCAAACATAAAAGGCATGATAATGGAAATCATTTGATAGCTTCTCTGACAGAAGGAGCCAGAATCCCAAGCCCTAACCTCTAGAGATCCCAGATACATGATATCAAGTTTTGCTTCTCCCTTCTGCAATTTAAAGATATTTGAGTCCACTGCCTCTGATAGGTGAGAGTAATAAGGTAAACAGGCAGAACCCAAGCTGGTTTGATAAAATCCAACATTCTCCCCAAACCTCCAATAGACCAGCCTAGCACTATTCCCTGACCCTCTGCAATACCCAAGCAACAGCTACCCTTAATTCAGCAGGCAGGGTGGACCCTTTCAGTCTCCTGCCCTCCTAACGACAGAACCTGGAGCCTACACGAGGACAGACAGATCGGCTTTACCTTGTTAATGTCAGAGATGAGCTTCCCCTCCCGGGGCATGTAGACCTTCTGATTGTTGGCCCTCATCTTGCTCTGAATAGTGAAAAGCAGCACTTCCAAGTTCCCCTTCTCAGTAAATCTAAGCACAGAAAAAACCATAAACGTTATTTATTATATTCAGCTCCTTCAAGGGGAAATACTAATTTGCTTCTGAGCAAAATAATACATTTCACACAGCCACGCAATTTAAAAAGCCATTTATCTCTGGTCTGATTTATTTGAAAAGCATGTTAGAGAGACCGGACCGGGTTAGTTTTTGAGTATTACAGACCTCAAAGTGTGCCCAACCGTGGAATTTTTTTGTGGTTGCTTGTTGGTTGTTACCGAGATTTATATTTGGGGGCACACAATAGCATTCTTTTGTTAATCACCTCATTCAAGGTTTAGACCCTAAGTCCTGGGCAATGGACTTACTTCATTGAGAGGACAGCTGAATGAATGCATTCAGCAAGAATTATTTCAAAGGACTACTGAATGCAACTTTCAGTGGGTTCAGAGGCCTCGGCAAGGAATTCACAACAGAGTGGGAATTTCAGAAAAAGGAAGAACGATTTTTGACCTATGATAAGTAAGAGATAAGGTCCACCAGCCACAACCTTTATTCCACAATTATAAATTTTTAAAAGATGTAAAAAAAAAAAAAAAAAAAAAAATCAAACTTTTGGGGGCAGCAAAACTATTTATTGTCGTCTCTCTCCAAAACGTGAATATTTACACATTTTGCTAGATATATATTAGTGGGCCGGATTATGGGTTATTTCCCCAGACCCAAGTAGAGTCATAGTACACAACATACACATAACTGCTACTTCTCTAAAATCCAAAAAAAAATATGGCATTCTGAAATGCATCCAGCACAAGAGTTTTGGAGAAGGAACTTGGGGCCTGCACAATCTCTTCAGAGTCTCATCTACCAGTGGCACCATCCACTGGAAAGGGCTCACAGAGGGCATGGTTTGTAATAAATCTCAGCGACACGGGGTCAGATGAAAAGGAGTAAGACAGGCCACTGGTGAGAGACGTTCACTAAGAGGCGAGATCATGCAAGTCAGAAAGCAGGGGTCTGCATTCCCACATTATCATAAGGCAACGTATCCCAATTTGCATCGTACTTGGGTGGTTTCTCCACAGTGCGGTAAGTGTTGAATGCCTGAAGCTGCTGTTGAACCCCAACCAGTGAATTGGCAAATTTGCGATTGTTCAAAATAATGATGGTTTGTTCAATCCACTCCAGAAGGTCGGAGGCAAGTGATTCATACTTTTCAATCATTTTTTCTGTTTCGATAGCATTGTCAAGCACCTGTAAACAGGAGGTAGAGAAATGGAAGAGAGCGTATCAGGACACAAGGAAACCGTGGCTGCAACCCGACATGAGCACATGGCACGCTTAACCACGATCTGTGCAACTTTGGCTCGAGCACTTCAAACTCCAGGAACCACTTGTAATAGGCACTCAGACTGTGGCTATTATTTGTAAGCAATGACAGCTTAACTCAACTGGCATTGGTTCTGGAACCTCTCACCTCCCAGACAAAGGGTTTAAGAGTCTGAATGACTCGTTGCCAAAACTCCAAAATCCCTAGACTCTAGGGCCTAGAGAAACAGAAAAGGGCTCTATTTTGCTTGGTCCTGTCCCGTGAATACCTATGAACTTTCCATTCCTATTACACCGAGAAGACAATGTCATCTGGTCTGAGGTGTTTTGAAATACATGGCAGGCAAACATCAGGCAAACAAGAAATAAGAAGCATAACACAGAGGCCTTTTCAACTGTGGGAAGTAGGATTTGACGCCCATGACATCAGCCAGCTCAATCAGATTTCCAATACCCTATTTCCAATACCCAATTTCCTGGTAAGGCTGAGAGGAGGCAGTTCCTGGGTCTGAGATTCCCCCCTCACATCCTTTCCTAAATATTTCAGCCACTGCTCCGACCTCCGTTACCCCTTGGGATGAAGAGGCTTCTGCCTACCTCCCTGCCATTTGGAGAGTCCACCCCGAAATGCTACTGGCTGCATTTACGAGTTCGTGGGAGGGCAAGGAGCTCAGCGGCAGTCCATTAGGATACGAACCTTAATGATGTCTCACAACTTACACAAGTGGTGTGAGCTCACCTTTCCAATTCGCTTTCCTTCCACAGCCAAGGCCTTCATCTTGGAGAAGTAGTGGTAATAAGTCACCACATAAGTGATAATGGACTTCTCGTCAGGGTGGTCCACACTGATATCTGTAACCCAGAGAAGACGTCCTTCAGTACTGTGCTCATGGGGCTGCCACCCAGGCAGCAAGAATATCCTGGAACAACTGGTCAACACTGAATAGGTCAGTGTCTTCATTTTCTATACTTGAGAGTTATGCCTTCCTTCCATCCACTGACTATTTATAAGGCTTCCATTAATTGCCAAGCAATATTCTAGACATTTTAAATTCTAGAGACAACTAATTCTTCTCAGGTACTTTATATCTGCACCAAAATGGATTCTTCACCATTCCCCATACACACTCCAGAATTCCCAACAGTCCTTCCCTTTACTCTCCATTTTTCTTTGCCTGAAATGGCCTTCCACACACCATCCTCTTCCTCCTATCCTTCAAGATCCAACTGAAAAGTTTCCATTCCAACATAGCCATTTCTGATCCCCACAGCTGGAATCACTATCTCTATTTTCCCCTAAGGACTTCGTTCATATGGACACACAGTCTACTTTCTGCCAGGTACCATAATCATTTATGCATATTTTATTTGTCTTGCAAGACTAAGTCCCCGAGGATAGAATTCCGTCTTGGTAAGCCCTGTGCTAGTTACTCCACCTCCCAAATATTTAGTGTGTTGTTTTGCACAAAGTGGGTGGTCAATAAAGATTGAGAGAGGGAGCAAAGGAGTGAAGATGGTAACGAGTGAGTAAGTCTTCACAGTCTGGTATTATTGACTGAAGCACTCAACTCAGGATAGATCAAGAGAACACACAGGATGACTCATAACTGATCAGGCTCGTTTCCGTGTACATTCACACAGGCACCCTCGATTCTGTCTTCCTGGCAGCCCTGGGTGAGACAAGATGAGAACACTGGGACACAGGGCTCGAAAGCTCCCTGCCCAGTGTCACCGAGGCAGCCAGTGACAGTGAGGGCCAGAAACACAGCTCCTGTTTCTCCCCCAGAACCCCCTGTGACCAACTCCTGAGTCTGCTCAGCCCCACCAAAGTGTGCTCCAAGGAGAGCAAACTGGAGGGAAACAAGAGAAAAACGTCGGTCTTGAATGCAATTTAATAAACACAAAAAGTTGACATAATTGGGAAGGGCTGAGCAGACAAAACCTTTCTTTAAACGTGTCTACAATCGTGGTTTAACTAATGGCTCCCATAGGGTAAGTGACATCACATCAAGGGCCTTTTTTAGTTCCTTGTCTTGTGATCTGGGGAACATACTCCCTTTTCATACTGGGTACTGACTGGAAAGATGAACTAATGGACAAGTTATTACAAAGATTTTGTCACAGTGACAGCAAAAACAAAGGTTCTTTATCAAAGAGCTAGGGCAAGGAAGCATGCCTTCCCATAGTAAGGTAGAGGTTAAGTACAAAGACTTATCACAGCCCAAGGAATTTTTGTTTTGTTTATATTGAGAAATCATTTAATGGGTTAGCACGAAGATAATTTTATCTCAGCTTCCTGTAGTGAACATATCAGTGAATCAGATGCATTGGAAAAAAGCAAGAAGCCAGCTTGGCAGCCTCGTGACCTTAATCTGCCCTTGGGGAGTTAAACTTCCTGTTCTATATTTATAAGAACTTTAAACTTTCACTCACACAGTTTCCTCTCTACTACTTGCTCAGAGTGAGGAGGATCTAATAAGCTTCAGCACTACAAAAAGAAAATCCTCTTATGTTTCTCAAAATCGAACAAAGTGCCTATGATAACTCATGCTAAAAAGAAACCTAGGATTTTGTTAAGCAAGGGAGCTACAAGCTGGGGAACTGCCCCCACAAAGGTAAACTCCATGTCACCTTTGGGGCCTGCTGCAGGGACTCAAAGTAGAAAGATCAAGTCCACGCAGAGAATGTGATTCTGTGCCTCCCAGTAGCCAGCCATTAGAAGGGCCTGAATGTTACGCCTTCTTCCACCAACATGCTTTCCTTTCCTGATGCACCTCCGTCATTTACGCTCTTGCTCATAGGCAAACACTGCACAGCCTCCTAACAAGGGCCCTGCCCTCCTCTCCACCCATTCCATACCATGCTGCTTGCTGCCTTGGGGTGAAAGCCAGTCAACAACCATTCACCAAGAGCCTATGGCAGGTACTCTTCCTTGAGCACAGCTGCTAACCACTGCCTGCTGAATAACCTCTAAAAATGTTAACCTGTTGGGCCCCACTCACCTTTCTACTGGTATTTCCTATTATCACTCTAAACACCATTCCTAGTAAACACCTTCCTCATCCTTGCTCCCCATACACGCCTTCCTCACCCTTGCTCATACCCATCTCCCTGCCTAGCATGCCTTTCCTTCAGAACCTGTTTAAATTACTCATTTTTCGAGGCCTTTTCAAATGTAATCCTTTGCACAAACCCTCAAGTAATTCTCACACCAAAATTAAGCTCCTCCTCCTTGGATAATTCCCAAAGCACACTGCACAATAAAATAGATACAAAGCAGATCTTATGTTAACCCCTCAGTGCTAGAGACATTGAAGGTCCCACCTGTTATCCCAAGTTCTTACCTTCGGGGTCCAACAGCTTAGTGAGGCCAAGGTGCTGCTCTGCCAGGTTAAATGCATTCTGCAGATTGTAGTGTGCATTGGATTTCTTCAGTTTGTCAAAATCGATCAGGTCAGGCCTATGTGGAAGGACAATGGTACACAAAAAACACAGCTTAAAAAATACATCCTGGGACCAGTTACACACAATTAACCCCCCCTTCCCCGCCCCAAGTGTCAAAGTCACCACTTAGCAGAGTAAAACTCTATGATATTATTTAATCACCAATGAATGAAACCTGATTTTTGAACAAACACTCCAAAGTTTATGAAGAGAACTGAGGATGATGGGAGAACCTGTTCATTTGTGTTGGGGGACTTTACATATTCTCTCACATTTTCCTCACATGAAATGCAGGAGTGTTCACTGTGCTACCACACTGAAGGCAGTGGGTATGAGGCTCAAAAGCCACCCAGCGCCACGACAGAGGAAAGTACACCCAGCCCCAGAATGGTTTACCGGTGCTTGTGAATCAGGGCGTTGAAGGCCATGCCGTCCCTCCAGCTGGTGGTGAAGTTGTGAATGTTGACGTTGGGGTACCTGGCAAAGACAAAGCACAAGGCAGACAACAGGGTTACCAAATACAGGTCTACTTCCCTGGGAAATTCCCCTGGTTCGAAACCTACTCCTAATCAGCCAGCTATTCCACACCATGTTGATTGCTGATAACTTGGGATCTTTGGTTGATTAAAGGGTCACGTCTAACTTGATCCCTCCTATGGTTTCCACACTTATCGTGGATCATGGCCATTACTGTCACATTTGTTCTCCCAGTAGTCCCGACAGCAACTCTCCAATTAACCTGGCACATAATTGGTTCTCAGCAAGTACCTAGGGGCCCTGGCAATTTCAGTGAGCAACAAAAAAAAATGCAGTTCTCTAAAAAATATCTTCACTGAAATGCCAATGGAAGGATAACAGGAAGGAAAACTGAGACAGATAACGCAGTAAGAGTACTCTTACGGTTACTGCACAAAGCTCCCTGAAGCAGCAGAAATGAACGGCAGGAGAAACCCACCACAGGTGTTTTTTTTAAACATCGTGGATGTGATTCCTAAATATGATTTCAGGGTTTTAATATTCAAGATATACTGCTCTCTGGAGCTTCCTTAATAAAGAGAGGAAAACTGATGGTGGCGATGAGAGGCCCAGAATATAAATCAGAGCTCCTTCTGCCCCGAGAGCTAGCCGAAAGGTCAGCGTATCCACTGCTCACACGCTAACAGGACTTCTCGATGGCAGCAGTGGAGAGATCCTTGTCACCACCTTGGAAGTGATGACTGCGGTGGGACTTGGCCCGGGGCGAAGTGGCCGGGCCTCTGCGCTCACACTCACCCGGCTGTCTTCATCTGGCACCACAGCAGCAGTGCATCCTTGGCAGACTTCTTCTCTTTGTTGTCTTCGGTTTCCACACTGATATCCTGGATCTAAGATTTACAAAGAAGTATTAGACAAAGGTGGTCAGCTGCCTAACTACAGCCACAGAACTGGTCTCCATACACATAAACAGTAAACTTCAGATCAAAGCGCAGCCCTGCAGACCATCTCCTCTGAGTGGCAATGAAAACTGCTTTCTGAAGCCAGGGTTCGCCTTGAAGGAACACCAGCCAGAACCAGATTTTCCACGTTGCACAGAGATAAGATGGAAGTGAAGACAAGTGACCTGCATGACTTCCCAGAACCTGTCAGGGGTCATTTCTACCCTCAGGCCAACCCATCTTTCCAACTACAAGCAGCACAGTGATTCATATGGTACATCTTGACCCTCATCAGACCCCAGAAGACTATTATGTTCAGTTTTTCAGAACCAAACATTTTTCACATCAGGGTATGTCCTTCATGGATGAGGACAGTGTGTGCACCACTGCCTGACAGCTGACCCACTCTCTCAGAGAAAGCACGCAAATAAATGCTGTGCTTCCATAGTCTGAATGTCTGTATCCCCTCCAAATTCTTTCTTTTTTATTCCTCATCTGAGGATATTTTTCTGTTTATCATCAGATAGAGTGGGAGGGACGGAGAGAGAGACAGAGAGACAGAGAGACAGAGAGAAACATCGATGTGATCAAGCCACATCAACTGGTTGCCTCCCGCATGACCCGACCAGGGCCGGGGATGAAATGCAACCAAGGTACGTGCCCTTGACCAGAATCGAACCCACGACTCATTGGATCACAGGCTGACACTCTAACCATTGAGCCAAATTGGCCAGGGCTGCCCTCGAAATTCTTATGTTGAAATCCTAGCCCTCAAAGAGGATGGTATTAGTAGGTGGGGCTTTTGGGAGGTGCTTGTCATGAGAGGGGAGCCCTCATGAATGGGATTAGTGCCTTATAAAAGAGGCTCCAGAGATCCTTAGCGCCTTCCACCATGTGAGGAGACAAGAGGTTTGAGACCATGCTGGCACCTTGATCTCAGACTTACAGCCTCCAGAACTGTGAGAAAGAAATTTCTGTTGTTTCTAAGCTCCCCAGTCGGGGGTATCTCGTTTTAGCAGCCCAATGGTCTAAGACAGTCTGCATTCCTTAGCCACTCACTAGCAGCATATTTTCAACATACACACAGAGCCTGGTCTATTGGCACCAGTCAGACTGCCTGGGTCTGAATCCAGGCTCCAGAACCTACTGTGTGTCCTGAGCAAGTTCCTCAGCGTCTCATCTGAGGAACGGCAACTGTAACAGTGGCTGTCACACAGCGCTGCTGTGCACGTACATAATTCAAGAATGTGACGCCCTGCGCTTGTAGCAAGGAGCCCATCAACGCTCGCTGTCTGGACTAGGGGCTGCCTAGCAGTTACGTAATTTTAGACAAACACTCTGCCCTTTGTCTTTAGTGTCTTGCCTGTAATAATAAAATGTGGGTTGGGGGTGAATGGTGTTGGCCTAGGAGGCCATCCATCATCTTTCAGCTCTAACCATTCCAAGGAGGATAAACTATGTTAAATATAAGAATGAAAGTTAAAAACATTCAACAAGAAAAACACCTAGAAAGTGAAATAATTATACTTCTAAAAAATTCTCCATTTTTTACTGCGGTAAGTATGTGAAGTCTGAGTCTGCGTAAACTCCCAACTCTGCGATTCGGATCCTCAGCTCATGTGCAGAAAGTAGATGTGAAAGAGGAACACACTCGAGGGACACGACACGGCCGCACCCGGAAAGGCAGGTGGAATGCTACACATGCACCTGTCAGCTGCCCTGTGCTTCCACCTGAAGGAGTCTGTTCCCAGGCGTGTTCGTTCAGAAGCACAGTCCATCCTTCTGGAGGCAAACTCAAAACCTTTCACTCCCGTTCCCACATCATCCTGTATTCCCTTTTAAAGGGACAGCAACATAGCACCTGTGCGCCATCACCAGTACTTCATGGATACCTGCTAAGTACAGACAGGGCAGGCCACATCCTGGGAACTCTGGGGTAGGGACACACGGACACACACTCACACAAAACACAAGACAAGGCTGTGTGCTCAGGATCTGGGGGAAAAGAGAGATCTTTGTAAACACAGAGGAGGCAGAATGTGAACTGGGCCCTGGCTGATGAGGAATCAATACATACAGGGTGTGGCAAAAGTAGGTGTACAGCCCTGGCCGGTTTGGCTCAGCAGCGGCCCTCGGACCAAAGAGTCTCGGGTTCGATTCTGGTCAAGGGCACGTACCTCAGTTGCGGTTCGGTCCCCAGCCCTGGTCGGGGTTGTACGGGAGGCAACCAATCAATGTGTGTGTCTCTTTCTCTCTCCCACTCTATCTGAAGATAAAAATGGAAAAAAGTATCCTCAGGTGAGAATTAAAAAAAAAAGAGTAGGCGTACAGTTGTTCACATGGGAAATAACACAGTAATTAATAAATACAAGAATAAACTGTTTCAAGTGCTCACAACTGTAAACCTACTTTTGCCCCACCCTGTATTTGTGGTATGGGTGATGTTTTAATGAAGCTGGGTCATGTAAGACACCAACAATGCAGGCCACGCAGTGACATCAGCAGCCTGTATTTCCTGCCTCAAAGGAAAGAGAGAAAGTACCAGTCAGCATCTACAAGTTCAAGTCCAGAAAAAGGCAAGCTGTCAGGAAGCTAATTAGTCAATGACTCAACCCAATTCATGCTGAGAATCCTGGAAAGGGCTGCGTTTGCCAGCTTACCAACATGGGCACTGACCTGACCTGGATGGGCCACCGTCAGGATGCCCTTCCATGCTGATTACTACAGGCCAAAGGCAATAGAAACGGAAGTTTTTTACTCTACAAAACTGAGGTGAGGCCCAAGGACCATTCTGCTATTTTCACCTCTGTTGGCCTAAAACCAAGAGCAACAGTTAGTGAATTTAATGACATTCACTACGTTTTTAAATCATTCAGAAACTAAATGACAGAAACCTACATAAGAGTTTTCTGTTTAAAAATGAAGTCATTTTGATTGTAATTAACTCCATTAATGATATCATCTTTAACAGGGGTTCCGCCTCCTTAGACCTACTTGATTAGAATCGCCAGGGCTGGGACAGGGACTCGGAATTAGTAAAAAGCTTTCCTGTGGAGTCAGATGATCAGCCAGGCTGGGGAACCACCTATGCAGGGAGTTTCTTTGTAGAGCTCAGCCCCCACCCGCTCCTCCCACATACACACCCAGAACACTGTTAACTCAAGCCCAATCCCAGGGGAAATGAGAAGGAAAAGGACTGGTTACAGGGTGATCTCAGAGTTTTAATAAGAATACAAAGACAGCTATGATTTGATTTCTGTTTTTGCCTTTTTTGGTGAGATTTTCATTTACCCAGAAAAATCAATCAGACTTTATCAAAGGGGCGGAACAGGAAGGAAAGGCGCAGAGAACACGCCAAGGTGGAGACAGGCCTGTTAGGACATTTGTTTGCAGAGTAACCTGACGCTATGGTAAGAAGCGTTTCCTGCATTTCAACGTTTAACTGAAAAGCGTAAGCATGAAGCATTCTCCTAGAGGACGAACCAGGCAGCAGGCTGGAGGTGCTTCAGTCCTGAGGGATCGAAGCCTAGGCTGGAGCCCTGCCTGAATGGCCCCGTGACCCTGGGCAAGCGTCCTCCCTTTCCTCAACAGTGAAGAAAATGGACAGGATGACCCTGAGAGCACCTTCTGGCTCAGAGTACTTCTATACTTACAGCCTTCCCTTGACTACAACAAATCCCTATAACATTGTTACCAATTCACACAAGCCTAAGGCTCTTTGCACATTCCCCCTGAATACTGCTTCCTCACATCCAAAGGAGAATGAGGTGAAATCAGAGCCCCCACACACGCCATAATCCTAAAGAGCACCTCCTAAAAATATCCTAAAAATATTCTGTGAGACTTGCCACAATCTGGTGACGTTCAGACAGCCTAGTGCTAGTAACTGAGCATCAACTACAACTTACATCTTTGCTCCTGAAAGCCAAGCAGCAGACACCAGATGTTTAGAGTAGGTACCAAAGAAGTGGTGGGCTGCGATGCAGCCCAGAAGCCCCTTATCTGACAGGAGAACCAAGACTTTCAGGGGCCAGCAAAACTGAGGGAGGATGTGGCAGCCGTGCCTCCGGGACGGCGGGATGTGATGCACAGCCCCGCACACCTGAATCTTCACGCAAGGATATTTTTCCATTGATTATTTAGACAGAGTAGAAGGGAGGGAGGGAGGGAGGAAGGAAGGAAGGGAGGGAAGGAGAGAGAGATAGAGAGAGACAGAGAAACACCTATGAGGGAGAGAGACATCGATTAGTTGCCTCCCACAAGACCCTGACCTGGGCCAGGGATTGAACCTGCAACCCAGGTATGGGCCCTTGACCAGGAATTGAACCCAAGATCCTACATTCCACGGGCCAACCAACGCTCTAACTGCTGAGCCAAACTGGCCAGGGCTGAGATGCCATTTCAACCTGGTCTTCCTGGTCTCTCTGCAACAGGGAGCCCAGCTTCACAAGATGCTTGTACCCAAAGAAGGTGAAACCCCCTGGCCAAGTCCCTTACCTGGAAGCGCAGGATGATGGTCCAGATGAGGCCAAGTGTCAGCCGGTGGTTCCCATCCACGATGTCGTGGGACCCCATGTTCTCAAGATGAACTCTCTGCTCCTTCAGGAACTGCAGGGCCTTGTCCACATTCTCCAGGCAGTGGATGCGCATTCGTCCCTTGGTGGGTTTAGGCTGGAAATGGGTGCAGAAGGTGGAAACAGATCATCCAACGGGGCAAAGACAGGCCCAGAGCTACTGCCCATAGCTCACGCTGCCCATTCACGCCACACCCTCCTACCCAAACCAAAACATTAAGAACCAAGTGTGCTCATTCACTCAGTCCAAGGACAGTATTTATCCAACAGCCTCAGGAAAGTTTACTTAAGGGATGGTAATTGATCACTCTTTAGAGGTTTGTTTAATCATGGCAGCTACACGATTTACAAATGTGTGTAGAAAACTGGAATTTTAGAGAAAAACGGACCCAATTTTCAGACTTCAGAGCTACAACTGCCATCCATACAGTTTTTTGCAGATGCAAAACATCTCTGAGGGTTTTCTGGCTGCTTTGAACTAAAATCAGGTTTGCCACCTGTTGGTCTGGGTCATTTCCCAAGGGTGGCTCAAAATGAAAAAAGGGACACACACCAAATCAGGAGAATCAGGTAGTTTTGTGAAGGTGATGGGAGTATATTGAGTAAAGGGTGTGACTTACTGAAAAGAAAGGATAAAGGGAAAAAATATGAGAGTAGTCTAATGTGAAAAACCCACGGTCTCTTCCTTCTACCTTGTTATATCAAAATCCAAAAGAGGTTCTTTGAAGGTAAACATTTTAAATAAAGCAAAGGATACACACACACACACACACACACACACACACGAAATGTTCAATGGGTCTCTATCATTGTATTGAGAGCAAGCTCCTGTCTTCCCCGGACTGGCTCCACTCACCTCCCCCATCTCCCATCACTCCCCCTCTAGCAGAGGCTGCACCTCTAGCTGACCTCACCCTTTCACAAAGACGCCAACAGGCTGTGCACCCCTCATTCGTCAGAAGAATGCACTGGGCCTGGCTGACTTGGTGGCTGCTGTCCTCTTCCCCAACGCCTCCTGGGCCATCTCACCATACCCCCCCCATCCACCTTTCAAGGCTCAACACAAAGCACATCTTTCCTTCATGAAGACACTTCCAGCCATTCCAGTTCTCACAGGCATCTCCTTTCTCACAACTCTGTGCAGTTATGGTCTGTCACCGAGTTCAGAAACTAATCATCATCTGTCTTATATATTTACTATTGTTTCACATATCGCTATGACTTCTAGCTTCTGGAGAACAGAAATAACGCTTTATAACTCTGCTATATTCCCACGGCTTCTGGTTTGGTTCAGAGCACAAGGCCCACAGGCAGTGAACTGAATGCAGATGGACGGGGGTGGTGTGTGCGGTGAGCTGGCTCCAGAGGGAAAGGCAGCCAGGTGTGCGGCAACCTGGCACACCCAGGCAAGGCAGCAGCCGCTCCATCAGCATGCCCTGCTGTTTCCCACTTCCCCTCCGTGGCTGCGATCCTCAGTTATTTGTCAGACGGAAAACATCTGAAGGGAAGATGTCTTAGGTAACAATAGCCATTGTAAGTACCTAGTCTCAGATTATGTCATTTTTTTTTCTTGACTCTCTCTTCTACAAAAAACTAGGGAGCAAAGAGGAACATGGTTTTACCCTGAGGAAAGATTACAAGTAGAAGCCTTGCCACAAGTGGCAGATTCTCTTTTCAAATAATAGCAATGGAAAAAGAAATGTCTCTAAAAGTAAAACTTTTCACACTATTATGATAGCTTTCCTCACTGCCCGTCCCCCCAAAAGGCATTTTCTTCCAGAAACTTCACAGGTATTTCAGGTATGTAGGAAAGGCTGGGATTTGTTACTTATGTTAGGTCAAGTGATAACATTACATTAAAGAGAAAGGAGGCAGGCTCAATCTCCAATCCTGTGACTGGCTAGAGGCTGACATTGGCACCCTCTCCTTCAAAGGTACACGCAAAATCCTCCCGAAGTCGGCCACATCACAGGGACCCCATGCTGCTGCTGACTGGCCATGCCAGAGGAGCTGAGGATGGTTCACTACACACCCAAATGCAACTCAAATTCCCAGCAAGCACCAGCCACCAGATACACTAAAACATGAGACAAAGGAACGAACCAAAATAAAAATGGCAGACAAACCTCTTCTGGTAAATGATCAGACTCCTTCAAATGGTTAACAAACAAACCTCACCAATGTCCAAAAGCCAGAGGAAATGGAAAACTCTCAGGAACCAGCCCCTCCCAACCTGACCTTTCTTAGGCAACTCTCCCAAAATTAAACCAAGACTGGGAGTGGGGTGTAGAGCATGCTCTACTTTTCTGTAAGTTGTTGTGTGCTTAAAAAAAAAAAGTCCTACTGCTCCTGGCCTTTACATCTTTTGAAACATTAAACATGAGCAAAACAGATACACACAATATGCTTTTGATGGGCAATTAGGTGGAGAAGATAATGACTCTGATGTTAAAGTGTCCACATTCAAGTTATAATTTCCCTACTTTCCAGCAAATTAGTGCCTTACTTCTCAACTGCTTGTCCATAAAATGGGGATATCAATAATTATCTCAAAGGGCTGCCATATAAATGAATTCATAAACTAAGCAGATGGTGTTCTCAAAAACACAGAGTGTCTCCACTAGCAAAAGACACCTCAAGTATTTTCCTCCCCCAAATTAATTCTACTTCAAAAGCAGGCCTCTCCCCTCCCCCTATGCCACTTGGGCCTCAAATGTTTATAAATAACAATCTCTCTCCGGACAGAGGGAAATGCTCTGGACCCAGAGAGAACTCTCCCACGGAGAGCCAGAGAAGTAGATATACACCAACTGAAAGGCCAACTTAAAACGAGAAGCGAATGTGCCCCCAAAACAGCGATGATACTCTTACTCTTCTAATTCTAATACCCCAAATTCAATTCTGGACCAGAATGGAAAAAAAGAGAGAAAAATGTGGCCCGTGGCTGTCCTGAGGAAGGGAAAGATGGGACGAGGGAGAGGAGAGGCTATGAAAATACCTAAACCTTGATATTTGGGGGGCTTATGTACATAGTAAGAACTCTGTAATTCAAAACTGATTAAGAAACAAGTCTGAAAAGCATGACTTTTCAGAGATATTTTAAATATTATTACTGCTGTGTAACTGGTAACTGAAACCAGGCTAACTCTTGTGCAGTGAGAGTAATTAGGTTTCCTTGAGCACCTCACTAGGCCACTTTGGTAAAAGCACTTCCCACACTTCACCTCAATGGAAGCACACTAATGTTCAGTGGCACAGTAACCCCTTGTAAACCAGAAAAATAGCTAAGACATGTGAGGTTAAACGATGTCCTGGTGGCACAGACAAGGGAGTAAAAATCACTAAAACTCACGTCAACCAACCCCCAAGCCTTGTGTTCCAACTGCTTCAGAGGGCTTCTATACTGTCTTAAGGTACAATATGAGAGTAAATTTAGGGAGCAATAATCACAGGAAATTAATTTTAGCAAGTGTTAATGATGTCACTGAGCTACCCAGTGAAACACATTGGTCATATAAGCTGCATAGCCCACAAGATCTAAAAGTTCTTAGCAACTGTGTTAATCTGTTAGGTGGTTTATATCTGTTATCACATTTAATCCTCATAATGACACCCACAGTAATGATTACTATTGTTGTCAGTGTGCAGACGAGAACGCACTGGTTTGGAGAGATGATGTAATCCGCACAGCCAGTCAGTATGTGGTGGGCCAGGATTCCAAAGCTCGTTCTCTTCATGCCACACCAAGAACCAAGAGTGGTACACGTTTCCACATGAAAGAAAATAGAAACTTGGCTTCCATCTGGTAGATAGTTTAAATCCTTTTTTAAAGAGCTATTTTTATATCACTAAACTTCCATCTTCTCAAAAGGAAGGAGAGATAACAATGAAGAAAACCAAACACAATGGAACTATGGGGAGGGTGCACCTCTTTGTAATAAACACTTTCCAAAGCCTTGCCCAAGAGTGGCTAACTCTGCCAAGAAAAGGAGCGTTCCCTGTCTTGCCTCCATTAGTTATTGTCACATTCCTAGTGTGACAAAGGTTCGTTCCCACGGCAACATGTGCATTCCTCTCCTGTGTGTCATTTCTGATAGGGCAGTTTGAAATGTCACTGACGTGGAGACAAAGATCAATACCAATATCACACTCACATGTGACTCAGAAATGGGGGGGGGTGCTCTGCAGGCAGGGAGGCAGTTCCTCTGAGGAAATGCCTATTTTTACTGTTTCTCCCTCAAATAATTCCAACAAGTTTCCCACACCATGGCTGGTGTTCTTGTGTTTTGCAGGCGTTTTTCCTGTTTCCCCTCCTCAAGGTCCCTGCTGGTCCCATGTCTTGATCAACCACAGCTCCATCCCTGGCCTTGCTCCAGACCCATCTTCTTTCTGACTCAAAAGAAGGAGTGGGGATTATAGGGCTAAACATCTACCTCTAGCAACTGACAACATAATTCTAATTGCTTATTAGAGCAGTGAGCCCAAGCCCTGCTTCTGAGAAGCGGTGTGGCCTTGGTCAAATTCATCCAAGTGGACCCAATGCCCTTAGAAAGAAACAAGGGAGCTAGGTGGGAGCTGGGTGGTCCCTTCCTGGTCCATGGCTCTGCCCCAGCTGCTCACCCAGCCTTGAGTTTAGGTCAATTATATCCTGTGGGTGTCAGGATTTGCAGAATTATGGTATAGTTACAGAGGCACAGTTTTTATCAGAACCTAGAGATGGAAAGGAGAAATAAATGTTTCCTGGAGCTGATTTGGCCTCCCTGAATAGGGAGGGTTCCCGGCAGGATGTTTTGGGAGGCGGCCAGGGAACTGGGCCACACTGTTCCACCCTGGTAACATCCCCTCTTTGGGATTTTCTCCGAGTGTCCAATGCCACCTTGAAGCCATGAAGCAACAGCTCTCCGAGGGTTGCAGGGTGGACAGAACACCAGCCCTGGGCACCGGGATTGGCCAGCTCTTGACCTAGATCTGCCACACACCAGCTGAATGGCCCTGCATGCTGCTTACTCTCTGAGTTACAGTGCCTATGCAATGAAGAGATCTACCTTAGCAGCCTTTTAAAGTCTCTTCCAGCTGTAAAATACAACCTATGTGTTAGAGGATGTAAGACTTACTAGCATGCAAGATAAATTCTAAAGTCCCTGCTGATCTTATTGTTTAGGTAAAGAAGAAATAGAGAAAAGACACTAACCAGTCTCAGTGCACCAGTGCGACTAACACTTGCTTATGCTTTTTTGTCTTTTAACCACAAACCGATTTTCACTACACACACACCCCTCTACTTAATACAGAGGGTAGGACGGGAAGCACTACTTTCCAAAATCTCCTCTAATACAATGTATAGCTAAAGTCATTTCACATTTAGTCCCCAAACACCTCCCTACACATCAAACTTTGAGCTTTGAGCAGAGTATAAACAATTCTTGCCCAATTAAAATGAATGAGAGAACAATATACTGTGTTCTATTAATTCCTGCCTGTCTCTTCACTGGTTGGGACCCACTCCCAAAGAGGGGACTAACAGACTGGGGAGTGAGCTGGAGTCCAAGTTAGACTATTTACTAGCAATACTGGCCTTGACAAGACCCTGGCCACTCTGCCTGTTTTTTCTACAATACGCAAATTGCCCACTTCATTGAACTAAGAGAAATAAATGAGATAATGTGTGGCAGTAAATGCTAAAAGCAATACATAGTCAAGTCACCATCACTGCTCCATCCAAACACAAACTCCAGTTTAGCCGGCTGCTTTCCCTACCAGTTCCTCCTTGATGCCAATCCCCAAATGCTCTTGACTCTGCCTCACAGCTGACACTCAGCCCTATACACTGCTCTCACTATCCACACCTGAACCTTTCCTTGTGGATCCAGCCAGAAGCCCACATTTACTTACTGGGGTTCCTTGACACCCCATCCAGAAGACCTGTTTCCCCTTCTGAACTCCAGGGCTTTAGGGTACTTTACAACATGGCACCCATTGCTATTAATTCACTTTTCCCATTTGTGCAATTAGACTACAGTGTAAGAGGGCATTCTTTAGTGGCTGGTTATTTAGGACAAAAGCTAATTCTCTGCACAAATGATATTGTAAACAACTGGTAGGTTCTGTGGCCAGTCCACAAAACCCATTTCAACAACAATACAGACCAGTATGGTTCACTTAACAAAGGCTTTATATAAAACTCACTCAGAGCAGTGCAATGTGGGATTTAAGGCTTAAAAAATCCATAGTAAATCTACCTTTTCCAACTAGCTTAGCCTGTTTAGAAATTAATAGTGGCAAAACAAAACAACAACCCCCCCCCCGCGCGCGCACACACACACACACACACACACACACACACCCCTCCTTTCTCTTCTTTAAGAACCATTAACAGAGTAAGAAGACATAATATCAGGAAAACAACAGGCAAACAAAAACCAGTGATATCTGCAACTGGAAACGGCAAGGGCTGGAGGGAGGGCAGAGATGCTCAGAAAAACCTTGTTCTCTTTCAGTCATTGGCGAGGGCTCAGTCTGGCCTTCTTACTTAGAACCATTCTTCACTGCAAAGGCCCACGGAGGGAAGGGGGCAGGCACAGGCAAGCTTCAAACCCGGGTTTCAACGTGTGGGCTCCACTGTTACCAAAGCCCAGGCCTGACATGCCAGAGGCCCTACTCCCTCCAAATGTCAGCGTTGCTGTGAGACAAACCTTCACGCTTCAAGTTCCAGTCTACTCTGGCCCTGGGATCAATGACAAAGGGACCTGCACAGGTTCTGTGCTCGCCATTTTCACCTGCTCAGCTGATGCTCAAGTCAAGGACGAGTCTATATTTTTTTAGGGAATTTTAAAACGAGGCCTTCATACTGCACAGTAATTGTGGAGTAAGATATTGAAAAGGAATAGTTTTCTTTGTCATCAAGCCAATCCCAATTAGCAGTAGTTTCCTGGCTCAGCCTGTCTCCTCATTGCTCCATAAAGCGGACATACCTGAGGCCTCTAGAGAAAGGGGCACTTCCAGACATGGATCTTGCCCAAGCCAGGACCAGAGATGGGCATCTCTGCCTCTGATGTTCCCCAGCACATTAGAATCAAGTGCCCTGATAACCCAAATTGTATTGAGCCAAAATGCAGGCTGGGGTTAGGATGAAGCTGTCTGGATCATTAAATTAATGTTTCTTTGAACTTCACTCAGTAAAAAATCAGACAAATGTCCTCCTCTGTAAAGAGAGATGAACTGGCTCCAAGACTCTATTAATAAAGTAAATGTAGATACTCTGGGCCCTCACACATTTATCTACTACCTACTGCCAAGCTGGTGGTTAAGTGCTGAGGCTAAAATGCCGACTGACACAGGCCAGATGGAGTGCAAATGTTTATGTTACCCAGGGTTTGGATCACTGGTGCAGAAAGCCCAGTGCTGACTGAACGTTATCTGATGATACATGCTTAGCTGTGGACATTAATTTACCCAGGCCTGGAAGCTCTAACCACCTCATTAGTTTTGGAATCTGAATATGCAAGGATCCTTTGGAGCAAGCCCTCCTGGAGGTCCTGGCCTAAGCTACAGGGAGGGTCTCTAACTTGAGTCCCTGGCAGCCTCTGTAGCCAACAACAGAGAGTGGTTTGTGTCCCTTCCAGAAAATTCCATGAACCAAATAAACCACGGGGCCAAACAGGCTGAAAACCTCCAGTCCAAATGAACAAGAGCTTTAGCTCACACTGTCTACGGTATCCTGATTTTTGGAATAAGAAGATTAATCAGACTGCCCAACCTATAATCAGGGTTGGCTGTGAGGAATGGATAATAAAAGAAGTAGACACTTGGGGTTTTTACAAAGTGGTATGTCACTGCTAAACACCGTTTCTGGTATTGACTGCCAGAGAGGCTGGAGATGGTGCAATCCTATGTTCTTCCCCATCTAGTCCTAGGTCGATGGGTTACTGCAAACAAAACAAAACAAAACAAAACAAAACAAAACGCCAGCAGCAAATAAAAAGAGGAGTGGGCAGTATCCACACACAACTAACAATTGTGCTTTGTCAGTTGCTTTATTGTCTCTATGAATATTTTTGTTGTCCTGTTCAGAAAAAAAGGGCAATGGCCTGATCCCATTTATTATGTGGACAGGATCAAGGACACAATCTTCTTGGTATAAAAGAATTATGGACCAGAGGTGAACAACTTACTCCCTACAGCCTGGAAGACTGGACCCTACTGGAACAAAAATAAATGTTCAAACTTATTTCTATTCACGTGACCTTTAATGATTTTTTTTTTAATCCTCACCTGAGGACATTTTTGCATTTATCTTCAGATAGAGCGGGAGGGAAGAGAGAGTGAGAAACATTAATGTGAGAGAGACACGTCGAGTGGTTGCCACCCACATGACCCCAACCGGGGCGGGGACAAACCGCAACCGAGGTACGTGCCCTTAGCGGGAACCAAACCCGGGACTCTCTGGTCCGCAGGCCAATGCTCTAACCGCTGAGCCAAACTGGCCAGGGCCTTTAATGATTTTTTTTAGCTACTTTCAAAACATCATTAAAAAAAAAAAAATCAATATACAATCATACTGGGTTAAACATTAACAGGAAAAAAAGGTTGGGAGGTAGAAGAAAAAGTCTGGTTACAAAATTATATTTAAAGATGGATATTACAGTAATTCTAGCCTAGGCTCTTAAAGAAGATCCACTTTAAAAAACAAATCAAAATGCAATCAACGGCTGGCCTTCGCCCTCCATCTGGGCCCACTGCCCCCACTGTCACTCTGCAAACCACCGTCAGGCAGCCACCACTGTCTCAGGCAGAAGCCTCCTTTATTTATCTAGTTTGTCTAGTATGACTCACAAAATCCCAAAGAGGATGAGGCAACCACACCTGCCTGCACGAGGAACAAAGACGATGGACCAAACTCACTACAGATGAGATGGGGCTTTACTCTCTTTCAGAGGACCCTGTTTTTGAACGAAGGGGCAGGGAGAAAGAAAACTCCAGCTCTGTTTTTTTGTTTTTTGTTTTTTACCCAGGCCCACCGAGGCAATTCTGTCTGTGGGCTAATAAGGCAGAATACAACCACAGGTCCTTGCCTGTGGTCAGAGGTGTGTGGGTCGGTCTGCACACAGAGCCATGTGGCTGTCAAGTTACAGGGTGGAGATCAAGTTAAAAATAAGGCTTTCTGGCAGCCCTGCCAACTGCCAGCATATTTTCCTGGTGATGTCACTACAGATGTGGGGCTCTATCCCTGGGCGCCAGCTTTTGGCCCCATCCCACCCACCACCTATGCGTATGCATGTGCTCTGCTAGAATACACATCCATTTTCAAACCAAGATGAGACAAAACCTGTTGGGTCAGTTACAGGGACTGGTTTAAGCTTCCTTGGTGTAAGGTTCATAAACAAGTCACATCAGAGACAGCCGCAGTAGCTCTGGGAAACAAAATGGGGATACCATTTTCACTGGAGGCTGAAAACTCCCTTGCCCGAAAGAAAAAGCACGGTGAATTAATCAGAAGCTCCGAGTTTCCAAGGAGACTACAAAACACCAGCCTCCAAACCCAAAATAAAAAGTGTGCAGGGAAGAAAGCAAAAAACAGCAGAGACTACTGAATTCAATCCTTGCCACTTTAAAACGGCAGCTCAGATTTTCCAGAGAATCAATAAAACACAAATTTAAAATAATTCCATGATCTCGTGGGCTACAGATTCATGTTGGAGCCAGTGTCCCAGCCTGGCCCTTCAATTACCAGCACACCATGCCTTGTCTAATGGGGAACACCAACCAAGATCATAACCTTGCAAATGATCAGAACTCAGCCACCTTATTAAAGGTTCAAGAATATCACCAAGACTCAGATACAGGAGCTTTCCCCAACATGCTCATCTTACTTATCAAGGTTCTCCTTCTTGAAAATTTCAACCATTAATTGTATAATTTAGCCGGAGGAAAGTCCACACTAGATTTTTCAAAAACATTTCCCCACCAATGGTGTAAGGCACTTAACAGCATTCCAACACTTACCAGCCTCTCTCCAGAGAGGACCTCCAGCAGCTTGATGAGCATCCGTCCATCTCGAAGGTCAGTGTACAGGTCCGTGATCCGGCAGGACACTCGGGCAAGGTGGGAGTTGACCCACTTGGTGAAGGTCTTCTTCTGCACAGCTTCACGCTCATCTGCAGGCAGAGGAGAGCTTGCTTTACCAACAACCACAGAATGGGCAGCAGTGGCTTCGTGCCAGCAGGGTCCTGGGACCCCAGTCAAAGGAAGAACAGCAGAACTGAACTCGAATGAAACCTCTACTTAGCTCCTCTTAAGTACGATCAACTCTTGGGGAATATAGGAATCATGCAGTCCTTGGACATTTGGGCCCCTTACCACCAGCAGAATATCCTTTGCCCTCACTCATTTCACTTTCTCCCATTTCTGCTGAAGAGGCAGCAGGGTATAGCAGATTACAGGGAGGTCCTTTGCAATCCTGCCCAATAGTATACCACTTGACTGGTAAAGTCTCTCATGTGTATGTTATAGCTATTGTTCCTCAAAAGGCGAGTGTGGGGTAGAAAAGCTCAGAAGATATTCAGAAACTGCTTCCGTGTACAAAGGATCAGGCATCACCTAATAAGATTAATTCACTCATGACCTTGACCTGCAATGACCCTTTCACCTGCTGAATCATAAGCCCCGAGAACAACACAGAAAATGGCAGGCATCACGGTTGAGTTCAAAGAGATCTGGCCAGACACTCGAAGAGTAGGGCCTGGGCCCAAGGTTTCGCCAAAAATGTGCTGAGACACTGGATTCAATGTCCCCTTCTATGAGATGAGTGGACGACTATCACCTTCAAACTTCAACCATTCGCTGAAAAGGCAACTGTTAGTTTATGCTCTAAAGTGTGGTAGTTGCACGTGCAAGTCATCCAGGGAACAGTATTAAGTTCTTCAAGCTTCAGTAACCAAGCCCTGCCCAATTCAAAACATAAGACTTGAGACACATCTCCCAGAACTGGCCTTTCACATCCCATACAAACAGGCTTCCAATCTTCTTGCCTCTGGAATGTCCTACATGCAGGCTGCTGAAGACTTCCAATGGGGATCCCTGGAATGTGCCCTGGACCCACCCACTTGCACTTCCTGACGGTTTTCTACAGTTACCCTTCTGTCAGTTATTTGTCCCATTTCTAGTTCTATGAGCATGAATCGGCACCAAAAAGACCAAAGACCTACTCCTTCTAGTGCAAGCCCAGACCCACCAAGACGTTTATGAATTAATTTACAAAAAGTGGGGCAGACCCCAACAATATTTTATATGTTTCAACACTGTTAGGTGACAACTGAAAAGCCACCCTTGTTGATGGGGCATGTACTAGGTGGCCTGGGAGTACTGGGTTCCCAGACTGGCCAGAACATCCTGGGAAGGTCTGCCTGGAAGGTTTTGTGGAGGCCTCAGGGAGGGAGCGAAGAAGAGACAACATGGGATGAGCCTTTACTGCTGCCAACCTGGCAGGTGAGGCCGCTGGGGGCCTCTGCCAAGACAGCTGGCCACCTGCTGCAGCCAACGGCTCCTCCTGGGCCAGCCTTTCCCTAAAGAACAGCCTGTCCAGAAGGAAAAGGGCCTTTCCCCAGGAACAAAGGCCGACAAAAGCAGACAAAGGATCAGAAAGGACAGGATTGGGGGGAACAAGAAAAAGGCAGTGAGGGGCATACTCCACACTGAAAAAGGAGCTGCACCAGTAACTCCAGGATGGGTCACACAGAAAAGACCACATGCATTATTAATCTCACAATCATCCTGATGGATGGTAACTTTACGACAGCGGCACAGGGAGCTGGGTTCTATTTTGTTTTGTTTTTGCATAAGGTTGGCTGTTTTGAAAAAACATGTCCAGATGGAACTACACAGACACATTAAGTTTCTCCTAGGTACTATTCAGATGTATTTAGGGTCAACTAATTTTTTTAATAATATCTTTTATGTGCTACACTGGAGTTACAAATGTCTTTCATAAAGCTCTTGATGGGCATCCTAGGCTGTTATTAAAGGGTTTGGGGCTCAAAGCCACTACCACACCCAGCCTATCAAGGGAACAAGATCAACATGAAAACCTGCTTGGATTAAGGTATTTTTAAATAAACAAGCACACAACGTGTTCCCCCTTGGCCAACTGTCACTCCTTGGGTGAATCTCACATTACAGAAACACCGCAGGCTTCTTTCAGGTTCTGAATTAACAGGTTCCTTTATGAGGAGATTCTGAGGATTTGCTTCAAAAGACAGTAAAAACACTCCCACAGCACCCTGTCCTGAAGAATTATCACCCTACCCCACCCCCTCCCTATGAGGAGACCACAGAGAGGTCATGGGTGGAACAGAGAAAACTGAGTGGAAATAAAACGGGCTGAGGATCTGTGCAAGGAAGGCTCCCTAGGGCTGCTGTGGTCCTTGGAAACTCCAGGAAGAAGGTAAGAAAGATGAGGAGAAAGAGAAGTTTAAAAATTAAATTAAACGAAAGAGAAGGAATATAAGCTTGCTTTCTAGCTCTCTCCTGCTCTCCATTTCTCTACTCTCCTCAGTTTCAGAAGCTGGCTCCAGGTGTAAGTGTGCTAGAAAAATCACATAGGGTCCAAGTTCCTGGGGCTCACACCACCACACTGGAAAAGGCATGGAAGATTCCATGCAGGGACTGGACCAGAACCAGCACTCTTATGACACATGAGGGGCAGGAAACAGGCTCAGGCGGAGACACAAAGCCCGGCCACTTAGTGTGTCCTCTTACAATGGATCACTTGGTGAACAACAAACACTTCGGAGGCCGGAAAGAGGGACAGGAAGGGGAAAAAAATCTACCCAGTGGCCCCATTGAGGATGAGGCTGCCTGTCCTTGGGGACTCCATCCTTTGTTCCACCCTTCCTGGGAAGGCACAATGACATCACCCCTGCAATCCCAACCCAGCCAGGCCGGGGCAGATTAGGCCAGACGCCTGCCTGAGGAGGAGCAGGAGGCCCTTGGCACAGACAAAGGAAGACAGTCCAGAGGCGTGTTTCCAAGCTCAAGCTGCTGTCACTGTGCCTGAGCTGTGTGAGGAGGGGGTGGGAATAGCAGAACCAAGAGAAACCACTTCTAGTTCTACAAGTATAAGCAAATCTGGTGATTGAAAAGGGAGTCCTTACACAAACACCGTATTGAATTGGTTATTTAGATTAGTGGTTCTCAACTAGGAGCGATTTTGCTCCCCAGGGAACATTTAGCAGTGTCTGGAAATAATTTTGACTGTCATGACCAGGGGGCAGGTGTTATTGGCGTCTAGTAGGTAGAAGCCAGGGATGCTGCTATACATCCTACAGTGCACCGGACAGCCCCCACAACAAAGAATCATCCAGCCCAAATGTCAGCAGTGTCAGGCTGGGTTGAGAAATCCTGGTTTAGATATTCTGGGCTTACACCAATTGGAGCTGGCATTCAGTGTCTCAGGCTGCACTTGGCAGAGAGGGACACTCCCCCCCCAAGGGACAGCCCAATTGGGGTGTTTAGTCATTCATTATTCTTCCCCACGTCAAAGAGTTTCCCATTCTGATGGTTTGTATGCTGGCTGGTGACAGCAGAAGTCCCCTGCCCTCAGGCCACTCATTCCACAAAGGGCTTGCTGCTTCCTTGCAAAGCAGAGAAGTCTCAGCAGGAGCAGCAGGGAGAACCATGGGTGGGCTCTGTCTGGGCTGGTGTGACAGTGGGTCTTTCTGTCCCCCACACCATTTCCGTTCTCCTTTTACCTTTTCAGGGCCTTGTACTGCTGTCCATCAAGCCAAATCATGCCTGCTCCTGCTGACATGGCTGAGCCTGACGCTGGGGCAGGCTCCCACCCAGCCCTGCCCAAAACTCGGAGGTGGTGTGCCAAGGAACAGGCACCTCATGGGCCTGCTCCCTGTGAGTGTCTCTTAGCTGTGTTTACCCCCTGCCCCAGGATGTTTACTCAGAGGGACTCACCTACAGCTGCTCTGGCGTTAAAGGAGACGAGGTGACAGTGCACATCAGAGTGCCAGCCTGCTGTGACTGCTCACTACATCAGCTCCTCCCCCTCCTCCCAGCAAGGCGGCGCTCATCAGTGCACACCATTTGAGAAATTTATCAGGGATCGTAGAATCATATAATCTCAGGGTGGAACAACCCTTTAAAAGTCAACTGAGTCACTTTTCTTTCAAAAATCAAAAATAAAAATCCCTTCTACAGCACCTGGGCCAGCTACTTAAAATCCCGAGGGGGGAACTATATGTGTGTGGCAAGAGGTTAATAATTGCATAAAAAGAAAATGACTTGTTCTTTCTTGTTTTATTAAAATAGGAATAGCATTCACTGAGCACTCACTATGTCCCAGGTACCAATATACGTGCTTTACAATCCTCATAACTATCCCAACTATCCCATGAGGCAAGAACTAGTAACTCTCCAGGAAGGCTGGCTCCACAGCCTTTGCAATAATACCTTTAGCACAACATTAAAAAAATAAAAAAACAAAACAAAACATGTTTCAGTGATACAAGATACAGAATCACCGATAATCTCACCATCCTAACCCAAGTCCTGTTTTGTCAAAGGGTCTGCTCCAGCTCTTGGGTGGCTCCACTTGTCGGGGTGGTGACTCCATCAAGACTAGTGGATCTGTCTGTGTGGCCCACAGAGGCTCACTCCACCTCTGACGCTACAGAAAACAGGTCTGCTCACTCCTCCATGTATAGGCCTTCAGGTTTAAACACTGCTCAACGACCCTCTTTGCAATGCCTGTCACGGTGTGGTGGGCGAGGGGAACACTACCGTCTCTTGGCAGCCTGGGTATCATCGCATACCTACTGATTCAAGTTTAGATGTTCGCAGCACTAGCAGTCCAGGGGTGGAAAAGTGGGGAACCAAGAGAAGAAAGGGCAAAAGGAACCAGCAGCCCTCTGTGGGTGGGAGCTTGGTGAGGCAGTCTGTGTCAATGCAGGGGTGGGAGTCAGGAAGGACCCCTAAAGCTCCTCTCAGAACAAGTTTCCCACAACCACAAATTCCACCAAAATGTTCCTGGAACCCTGAGAACCAGCAGTGGTTCTAAGATCCAACCAGCTAAGTTTTTGGCTCTAGTGGCTCAGAGACATTCAAATTAGTCAACTGCCTGGAAAATGAGAATTCCTGAGAAGCAGATGAGTAAACCCAACTTTGAGTGAGTGGAAACAGCGACGCAAGCATCTATGTCAGCTTCTGGTCCTTGGAAAGAGTGAATTCAAAGTAAAATTCTATTACAGTGTTGTCTCCTAAAAAGATAATTTATAAGATGGCATGCCTGCAATAACACCATCATGCATCTGAATAAATGTATACTTCCTTAAAGCTCACTAGATCTCCACAGCAACCTCTCAGGGAGGTGGACACGAGAGTCAGCGAGGCTCAGGGCTGCTCAGTGTCACCAGCCAGCAGCAGAGGAGCTGCACATGCTGGTGTCCCTGGCTGCTGCTCTGTCTCTCCCACTGCTCAGTCAGGTTAAGAAGGATTAGGATGCTTGGCTACAATTTCTCCTCTCGGTATCTAGATTCACTGTCTTATGTTTCTGATAAATAACATGACATTTTCAGAGGATTTCATAAAGAGAATGAGATATTTAGAACAGAGAAACACATCAGCTTAATTTTAACCAAAGGGCTGAGAATATCCTCTCCGTCATCATCCCCTTCTAAAAGCACATAATCGACTTTCTCTCCCCTTTAGAGAATGACTATTATCAATATTGGAAGACTATGGTGCTTTGATATTTATTTATTACTCTGAAGAATGTGTTGTAATTGGAAAAATGAACACTGTGTTAGCATGAGTTAGCATGTTAGAAATAGCTTTGATGAGCAGGAGGGCACTGTGTTATGGAAATGATTGTACGGCATCTTTCTGCAACACCCTCGACAGAGTGCTAAATACAACCATATTCACCATATGCCACAGTTCTGGCTCCGAAAAGGGGTGGAAGCCAGGGACGAAGGAAGTTCTGAAAGCATGGAACATTTCTGGATGGAAAAATAAGGCAAAAACAGAAACATTCATTATTCCCCCAAAGACTGAATTTATACCTGGCTTAAGAGAGCAAATCTTTCTTCAACTTTTCAAATAGTCTGAACCTGCTAGTGTAACTCATGAATATTTTCTATCAGGATCTTCTTCAGTTGTGCTAAAATGATGGCCTACCTTAAGAAGTAAGATTGGCAATCGTGTGCAATTTTCCTTTGTACAGACACATAGCTAAGTTAGGTCTAGACTTGGGTTCTTGGTAGGAAAGGAGGTACAGGGATGGAAGCTGAGAAAAAATCAAATGGAGACAATGAAGTGATCATCCCACGGACATATCCATGGTCGGCTATTTAAATCAACAATACTATATGGACTAGCTGATAAGAACAAATCCTAATCTGAGGTTGAGAGTTTTATAAGCTCCAATATTTACAAAGTGCACACTGTATACAGAACTATGTTCAAGACAAGGTCTCTTGCCCTAATAAACTATAAGTCTAGTTGGGGAAACAAAATGGGAAGTTAACAAAAGATATTACAAAGTAGTACAGGATCAGTTGCCAAGAGAATGATTTCAACAGTTCATTTTGGGGTGTTTAGAAGAAAAGGCTCACTACCATTAGAATGGTTTCAGGTCCCACCCTCCAAAATTATTCAAGTCCCCTGCCTTGTGCCTTTCCCATTCTTACCGACCTTAAACATCAGTGCCATACTCATCTTCCCCAAACAATAGTTCTTCAAAGTTACACCACTGTACCAAAAACCTACAATGGCCTCCAGCCACCCACAACACAAGCAAGTCCATTATCTCTGAGCCTGGCATTCGGAGGTCCTGAGCAGCCTTTCCTAGGGTACCTGCTTCCTCTGGGAGCGTCCTAACTCCCAGGTCTTTGTGTTCCAACTCAACAGGTCTTATTCGTTATGTTCTGAACTCTCACCTTACACATTCCTTTTTCTTTCCCACCTTTGCTCACACCATTCTCCTAACCTGGAAGGTAAAGTTCTCTTCTCCTACCCTTCTTTTAAGACCCAGGCCAAGATCAGCTCTTCCAATAGGCCCTTCATTTGATAGGATGTGGTCTCTTATCTTTTTATTATGTATCCTGTGTCCTACCTCTTCAACTAACCTGTACCTGCCTCCAAGGACCCAACTCTGTATCTGTGTAGAGCCTTAGCATATGCCTGACAGAGTGGGTGCACAATAAACACTTGATGAAGCAATCAGCAAACCTCCAGTGCCCAACAAACATGCTCTCAATAAACCCCGCTGCTGCTGGTTGTTCCACTGAAATTGTGGAGGAGGAAAGAAATTCCAAATCACACAGACAGTTAAATGTTATAAATGTACAACACAAAAAATCTTGCACAACTGAACTGTTTGTTGCAACTATCCCTCAATGTCTGATAAACAATAAAATGGCAATTTTGTGGCACTGTATTTCAGATTAAAAGGGGCTCAAAGCTAACCTAAAAGTATGACAAATGTTGTTTGCTTTGTTTTGTTTTGCTTCTGGGTAACTGCCACCACATACCTGCACAGAGCAGAGTGAAGCTGCGAAACACACAGGGGTGCAATAATTCGAGCGGTATTTTAACAGAAGAACCCAAGCAGGCCAACCATCACGACTTAATTTATACTAATTTTAACAATGCACCCATTAAAGCTCAATTCTTGAGATCTTTAAAAAAATGAATTATAATTCAAAACAAAAGATTACAGTAGGGTGGAGTCCCCATATGTGCCTTAGCTTGAAAAAATAAATAAATCGTTTCCCGTGAGCAACATGCAAAATACACAGAGCAGGAAACCGGAAACAGGCAACTGGCTGTATTGATAATAGAGAATCAGTTATCTTGAGGCAGCAAAAGGAAGGAAACTAATCTTTTGACTGAAGGCCTCCCTGTGCTGGATTAGTCTGGAGGCCTTTAATTTATGTTTGCTGATTTGTATATAAATAGAACTCAAGTCAAAATGCTTTTCTTAACAGTTTAACCCACTTCATGGACAAAACACATGTAAACATCTGTTCTAAATGCATGTGTAGCAAATATGCAATTCTCTGCTAATACGTAACATAAATCTGATATGCAGCCTATAGAACAATAAACTCTATATAACCTTGAACCTGTGGTTTACATCAGCAAAGCAGGACCTGCTTGCAGCTTACTGAGGGTCTTTCTTCTGAGCAACACAGTCCCAATTTTGCCAACCGGGAAACGAAGGCACTGCAGGGGGTCCTTTGAGAGGAGGCCTACAATAATGAGCCAAGACAGCAGGCCAGATTCCAGGGGTCCAGCCTGCCTGTCATGGTTATCACTTCAAGGTGAGCCCCTTAAAATCATAATCCACAAAAAGCCAAGACTTGTGGAGGAGGTCGAGGTTATGGTGGGGACCAATCCTAAAAGCAAATGGGCCGAGTAATACCACTAACTCTTCTAAGATGAGTGCCAAGGTGAGAACTAGGGTGAGTTGACAGTAGTGTAAAATGCTAAAGCCACAGGGAAAAGTGCCTTAAATAAATAGAAACAGGGCATTATGAAAAAATATTAAGAAACCAGTCACAAAATTTGCCTGAAAATAGGTGGCACACTTCAAAACTGCCTTCATACACAGGAGGCCACACATAAGCCTGCTCAGCTGCCAGTCTCCATCTCTGCAGGACAGCCCAGCAGGAAACAGCCTGACACCACAGCCAGGGATAATTGGGACAAAGGATGAAGTCTGTCCTACTCTCTGCTCCTACGCACAGGGGGATGCTGTGTTAGGATCTTCGCTATCTTGACCTTGTTTATCACAAGCCATTAGTTCTAAGTAGAGGAGGCACAGAAAAGCTTTGGTTATCCACCTGAGGGCATATGGCTTGCAAAGGCACATCCAAAATTAGGACTCACATCCATCCCCTGAAGAATCCCAAAGCTCCCACACACCTACACCACCACCCCACATAACCTTGGGAGAACAAGATATTATCTCCCCACATCAGGAAAAACCCCACAGCTATCCATCCCAGGTCAGTTCCCTCTTAACTGGAATGATCGATTTAAATTAGGCAACAGCAATCTGGGACCTGTAGCCTGCTTTGGTACATCCTGGGAGCTAGAACAGTTTTTCATTTTGTTGGGTGGGGGAGGGGTGTCGGAGGAGGAGATATGACAGATACCCTGTGTGGCCCACAAAGCCTAATGTTAGTTACTACCTGGCCCTTTACAGAAAAAGTTTGTCAGCTCCTGGTTTAAAACACTTTTATGATATCATTGGTCCCATATCCCCTCCGTTAGCTTCCACTTTCAAACAGCTCAGTAAATACGCACTGGGGCTTGCTCTCAATAAGGCACCACGCTGGGGGCCATTTTACATTTCATCGTTAAACGTTCAGTAGCCACATGTACATTTTAAAATTATGTTACTGTCAGGTCAATCAGGAGGTGAACTCAGGGACCTCCCCACCCCCACCCCCACCCCATAAGGAGTATTTATCTGGTTACCTGACACACAGGATCAACAGTTATCGGGAGAGACAAAGCATGGCCGGGACTCAAGGCCATACCTCTTAATTCCCCACGGTCTCTCCTCACAAGCTTCAGGTCCTTGGTTCTTACACTGATGGACACTTTGTTATCACCTCTCTTCCCCCAATCCTCCCTAGAAGGAGACTGAAAAATATTAAGTCCAAGGTGGACTGAGGGTAACTTGTGATATCCCCAGAAGATGGAAAAAGCTTGAAACTAAACAGATATCATATTGTTAATTATTAAACATAGATGGCAGAAATGTTAACATGAATACAGACTAACTAGGAGAGCACCTTTTAAAGAGCAATAACCATAATGCGTACATTAGAGATAAGACTTTATGAAGGTAATTTAATTGCAACATACTGGGGAGGAGGGTGGGAGGCTGTGTCTGTATGACTTTCTCTATGAAACAATTAAAGAAACAGTAAATATATTCTAAGCCAGTCTATCATGTGGCACACAAATTCACTGGTCAAGATAAAATCCTGTACTTCATTTGCAAGGGCTAAAGGTAAGGTTTTTGTTATGGGAGCCTTGGGACGAAGTGGAAGTGGTGAGATAGAAATTTAAATTTACTTTTTCATGCAATGCACAAAAAAGGTAGTTGTCTTGTCTGTGGACCATGTAGTTGGTCTAAGCTAGCATATTAGAAACCAAACAGTGTGTGCCCTGGCCCTTGCTTATGATGTTTCTCTCTTCTCCAGTTCTCCAGAATTCGTAGGGTCAACAATGCAGGGAAGAAAACAGAACTCTTTCACACACCAGAGTCACATATTGTCAAGACACTCAAGACACAAGAGGATACTCCTCAATGCTTTCAGAGACGTGGACGCTGCCAACAGGACAACTGCCAACTCAGCAACTCGAGACAGTTATGACAGCTCTCCTGTGCAATGAGGATGCCCAAAGCAACTGCTGTAATTTACGGAGTCCAAAAAGCTAAGATGCAAGGGACTCTTTTTAAACTAGAGACACACCGACAAGAAGGAAGGGTCAAAGACTTAAAGGTCACAATAAAACTGCCCGCTTTTCATGGACAGCACAGTGTTTACTAAAACCATCATTTCCTAAATAAATTATGGAAGCACCCATGTAAGATAATATAAGGTATCATAGAAATCCTCCACATAAGGTTACTCATGTAAGTTTAATCTGCAAAGGCCTAGGATTTGGGGACAAAGAAAGCCACAGTGACGCTGAATTATCACTTGGAACTACAGAATTATGAGAAGGTTCCACTTAATAAGAAGAGAAATTATATTTAAAGACAAAACAAAAGAATTTAAAAACTGGCTTCTGTCCTAAAGAACATCACCAATTAGTCACCTGAACCCCTTAAACTATTAGTGTTGAAATGGTAGATTAATAAATTAAATTTAATTATATTTAATTTAATTAATAAATAAATTAAACTGTCTTGATTTCAGTGGCAAAACTCTAAAGCTGTAGTTTTATCTGCAAGTAAGCCCAAGCTTTCAAGTGTGTTTGGGGGGAAGGTATCCAACTAACAGTTTTGACAAGAGTCAAGAAGAAAATGCACAATGTTATAAAGACAAGCTGCTCCCTGGACTGAAGTAACACATTTTAGAGTTTAGCCCACCGGTGTGGCTCAGTGGATTGAGTGTCGTCCCATGGACTGAGAGGTCCCAGTTCCACTCCTGGTCAGGGCACATGCCCGGTTTGCGGGCTGGATCCCCAGTGGAGGGTGTACAAGAGGCAACTGATAGATGTTTATCTCTCACATCAATGTTTCTATCTCTCTGTCTTAAAAAAAAAAAAAAAAATCAATAAAAACATTTAAAAAAATTTTTTTTAATTTTTTAGAGCTTAACACTGTTTTCTAAGTGATATCTTAGTGCATCAAACCAAAATTTCACTTCTCATTGAGTATTCTTCATTCAGGAAGTAATTTACTGAATGAAAAGCTGTGACCCAATACTCAATTACATATTTAACTTAGCCAGCTGTTTCACTGCCTAAAAAATGATCCCGTAGACCTGGCCGGTTTGGCTCAGTGGTTAGAGCAACAGCCCACGGACTAAAGAGTCGTGGGTTTGATTCTGACCAAGGGCACGTACTTCGGTTGTGGTTCATCCCCAGCCCTGGTCGGGGTTGTGCGGGAGGCGACCAGTTAATGTGTCCCTCTCACATTGATGTCTCTCTCCCCCTCCCTCCCCTCCACTCTGTCTAAAGATAAATGGAAAAAATATCCTCAGGTGAGGGTTAAAAAAAAAATTTATCCCACGCAGAACACAAATGTTGTGCATACCAGTACCCAGAATTCAGCCATACAGGCCTACCATCATCCCCCCCGCCCCCCCGCCTTCTTGGGTCAACCAACCAGTGAGCAACCATTTCTTGAGTGACTAAGAATGAAGGCACGGTGGAGGGCACCTAAAAGCAGTGAGAGCTCTCTCCTTAAAGAGTCAGTGAGCAATTTTCAATTCCTTGACAATTCACAGCACCAGATAAAGGACACTCACATTCAACTACCATTTAGTTATTTTAGATATTTTAAAGTAAAAAAGAGAAAGTTATCACTCACACAGTCAAAGCCTGCAAAAACAATTCAGCTAACTTCCTTTGTGGCTTTCCTCAACCTCACCCAAATGATAAATGGTCACACAAGATTTCTTTCATAGCCAAACAGCACAGAATTTTGGCAGGCAGGCCCTGCAAGTAGACGATGTACACTGCCTTGTTTTACTAGAGGACGACAAAAAAGCTGGAGCAGGAAATGACCTGATTCATGCCCCAGGATGACCCGTGGACAGGCGGGTGGCACCAAAGGGTCCCTCACACTAACCAAAGGTGGGCAGGGCAGTTAACAGTTTATACTAAACTGTTTCTTTTTAAATCACAGCCTATTTTCATTAATAGGAACACTAATCAGAGCTGTAAATGCAGTTTTATAGAAGACAATGCACAAGGTGTGACCTGGATCACAATGAATCTTCTTAGCTTACGAGTCATCTACCTTAATTTTTTCAAATGAAAAAAAGCAATAGAAAAGGGGCATAAAGAGGGAGGATCAGATTTTCTGTTTTCTATTTGTTTTGGAAACTTAAACCTGTTGCACAGTGTTGCTTATTACATGCAAATCTCTTTCCACAAAATACAACGCAGATCTTTATAACATCTCGGAGTGCACACCCCACCCCATTTCCCTCCCAACCCTAACAAGCAAGGCTTTATCTCCCACTCCACCTAGCTAGGTGCTTTACAACAGGTGTGGGATCTGGCTGTTGGTAGTTCTGTCAGTTTACGGGGGAGGAGGGAGAGTAAAGCAAGCCTGCCACAGGAGGAGCATTACTCTAGTTACCTAGATACGCCTGGGAAGCCTACTGCTGTAGCTGATGTGTTCAGGGGCATCCTATTGCCTAATGTAGACCATGGCTGCTTCTCCTCAACAAGCCTCTATAAAGAGGATAATCTTGAAAGCGGGTAGAAGGGCTGGAGGCCCACAGAGGTCCTGATGGGGTGGCAGAGCCTAAGTTCCTCTTTCAGGACTAGGCAATAGTAAGTAAAAATAAACTAACCCCATTCCCTGGACTTGAAAAAACAAATCTTTTCACTTACTGATGATTTGGAGAAGAGGGCATATTGGTATGTGGCTGCTGAGAGAGTACCTGAGCAACATCAAAATTCAAAATATGCACCTGCTCCATCTATCAATCACACCTGCAGATAGTTACTTTCTAGAAATACCTGTGCAAGCACACAAAGCTGTGCAGGATAAGGACTGCAGATTTTTAAAATAATTATAAAACATGGATACCTACAACAAAACAGAAAAGACCAAAACCAACTACAGGTATACGAACAGGTTGATGAACTAAAACATGATGTATCCATACAAAAGAATAGTGTGTATGCATTAAAAAGAGTAAGGCCAATCTGCACTATACAGCCTTAGGAAGATGACAGGAATGAACAGTCACTTACAGAACAGTGTATATATTTAGTCTGATCCAATGAATATATACATATATAAATGTAAGTGATTTGCCCAGCCGGTGTGGCTCAGTGGATTGAGCGTCATCCCATGGACTGAGAGGTCCCAGTTCCATTCCTGGTCAGGGCACATGTCCGGTTTGTGGGCTCGATCCCCAGTGGGGGGCATGCAAGAGGCAGCCGATCAATGTTTCTTTCTCATCGATGTTTCTATCTCTCTCTCCCTTTCTCTCTCTCTAAAAAGAATCAATAAAAACACATTTTAAAAAAATAAATGTAAGTAATTACATAAAAAGGTATGGCAGAATACTTTCCAAACTATTAGCTGCAATTATCTCAAGCCAGAACCAGACATTTTCACATCTGCATTTCTGCACTGCTTGTTGGAAATTAAAAAACAAAACAAAACTGCCCTCGCCAGTTTGGCTCAGCGGTTACAGCATCAGCCCGAGGACCGAAGGGTCGTGGGTTCAATTCCCGCTCAAGGGCACATACCTGGGTTGCAGGTTCGATCCCCGGCCTCTCAGTAGGGGTTGTGGGGGAGGGAACCAATCGATGTGTCTCTCTCATATCGATGTCTCTCTTTCTCTCTCTCTCTCCTCCCTCCCTCCCTCCCGATGTAGCTAAAAAAAACAATGGAAAAATATCCTCAGGTGAGGATTAAGAACAACAAAAATGAATACATACCATTTCTGAAATATTTAAAGGGCATTTCCACTTGAGGGAAAACACATGATTCACTTTTACTTGGTAAGTGAACTGAGGTTCATCAATGGGTCTGAGATTGATGAGTAGGAATAAAAAGGGCACTAGCTACAAGAAAACGAATTCTCCCAGGGCACCACCAAAGGTCGTATGTGAAATGCCATCTTCAATGAGTACTCTAAAATAAAATGCCATTCTGAATTTTCTTATCTTTCTTCTGGGGAGTAGCAATGCAGTATTTAAACTTACATGACATTTATAAGCAAAATAAGGCAAAAAAACCCCCAAAAAACACAAACCAAACACTAGTATTTCCTCTTTTAATAGATGGGGACACTGAGATATTAACAGAAAAATAAGTGACATTCACCAAAGGGACACTGAGATCTACAGGGTGCTAGGGGAGTGGGTTCCCAACAAGGGGTGCCAAAGAAACAAAGCAGAAGCCTAGCCCTGGCAGGTTTGGCGCAGTGGTTAGGGTGTCGGCCCTCGGACCAGAGAGACCTGGGTTCGGTTCCTGCTAAGGGCATGTACCTCAGTTTCAGTTTGTCGCCAGTCCCGGTTGGGGTCGTGTGGATGGCAACCAGTCAATGTCTCTCTCACATTGATGTTTCTCTCTCTTTCTTCCTCCCTTTCTCCCTCTAGCTCTATCTGAAGATAAATGCAAAAATGTCCTAGGGTGAGGATTAAAAAAAAAAAAGCAGAGGCCTGGAGGCGAGCTCCAAGCACCTTCTCCCTTTACACTTTGGTCAGAAGAGTTCCCATTTTATGCCCTTTCTTTACTGGGGCTCTACCTCAGATTTTATCTACAGGAAAAACAAATTCCAGTGTTTGAAAGTATTTGTAAATTGCTTGACTAAGCAATGGGAAATAAGGATAAATGCTGTAGGAGTTTCTAGTTTAATGATGCACCAGCCTCACCAACAGTTAATTTATCCTGCAAGGTAACAGGTGACGAGAGATGAACGAGAAAGCACTGTGGGATCAAGTGACCAGAGGTGAGTCAAGGGGTCAAAGCTTCCCAGTTGAGGTGCCATCACCAATCAGCAGCAGGGAGAGGATCAGGGCCCAATGGGATTGACCCACCACAGCTTTAGCTACACAAGTGGGAGGCTCCATGGACAGGATCCTAAAAGATGAGGGAATTCAATCATCATCTTCCTTACCCACCCCCCAAACTTAGGCTTACTCTAAGGGCTAAGCACTTCTGAGCACTTCACTGAAACTATTTAATTCTCGAAAGCACCATGTGAAGCAGGTTCCCTTATCATCAAATATAGCTTGTATAAGAGCAAACTAAGGCTCAGAGAGGCTCTGTGACTTGCCCAGTCATAAAGCAAGCAGACTCTCAGGAGTTTGAACCAAGGTCCGTCTGCATAGCCCCCACTGCTCTGAACAGAGATGAACACTAGCAAGGACCTTACGCTGTCACTGACATGAATCAGGGTTCCAGCCTGAATGTGAATCAGGATTTTCCCCACCTAAAGGGAGCACATGGGACCAAATCTCGTAAGGTAGCCTTCATTCCTGACAATTCTAACACTGGGAATTTTACTTATAATTCATTGCAGAAGCCCTCATCAGACAGAATTCTCCATGTCTTCAATTGTTCTTTCGATTCCATCAGGGAGTCTCTTCAAGTCCCATCAAGGGAAGTGTACTCCTCTCCCTTGCCTGACACCTGGGAGGAATGTAATTCACCTTTACCATCAAGGTGCTCTCAGCCACCACCAACCCACCACAATCCAAAGAACACTTTCCTTTCCAAATGCCACCTTTAGCCACAGCACAGAAACATCCACTACACCCCATCCCAGCTCCCATTAAAATTCTTCCTCAGAGTCTAGAATCAATGAGGCAAGAAAAATAGCTCCGTGGTTGTTTTGTCATCATGTATTTTAACAAACAGATGAGATCATTTGAGATTGCATCTGTTTTTAAAAAATCATCGTATCAACTGAAGGCTTTGAACAAGCCGAGGGTACACACAAACAGGTGTGTTTTTCCTTTACCAAGGTTTTCAGAGCAATCCTATTCTTGGCGCTGAAAATTACAGGTACCCCAGGCACCGAACGCAGGGAGCACATCTGCAGCCAGGGGAGAGGGGAACGCCTGCTGATCGGCATGGGGGAAGGTCGTCCTCCTTCAGATTTGGAAGGAAGCAGAGCAATTAATTAATCAAAAGTATATCTTGGGGTAATTAGCAACAAGAATGAAATGTTTAGCCGAGTTCCCTCTTTTTATCTTGAGGCGGTTCTTACAGACAGATGCTCAGGAGTAATGAAGTTTAATGAGACCTGCAGCAGCTGACCAATTAGTCAGTAAGGAGGAAGCAGTAATGACAAGGAAAAAGGGGTTCTACTCTTGTTATGAGCTTAGGCCTTGGACAGTTTTTATAAATTGTGGGGGATGTACCCCCAAGAAAATCCCTGAAGAGCCTCAAAGTGGTACCACAGCAAATAAAGGGTTTTAAAATAGGGCAAAGAAACAAAAGCTAGGCTTCAGGTTGGCTCACCAGCGAGGAGCAGTAACCTTGAGAGTCCAGAGGCGGTAGCAGCTCCGTGCCAGCCCAGGTTACAAAGCAACACTAAATTCTGTCAACACCAAAGGACGCCGTGTCCTGAGCAAGGTGGAGAGTCACCGTCTTGTGTCTCACTGAAGCCCTTACTGAGAACTCTCCATTCAGAGAATCCCTTCCTGCCCAATACCAAGACTATTAAAAGGTTTATTAATCACGAAGGAGAAGCACTTAATGACTATGGTCAACTTCTCTGCTCTCCATCCTACACTTGTAGTATTACTAAATTGGTTATGGGTTTATCTCATCTTGGCTACCTCCAGGCCTGGTATTTTCTTTTTTCTTTTTAAGAATAGTTTATTGCTCTGGCTGGTTTGGCTCAATGGTTGGAGAATTGGCCTGCGGACCAAAGGGTCGCAGGTTCAGTTCCTGGTCAAGGGCACATACCTCCATTGCAGGTTTGATCCCCTGCCCCAGTGGGGGTCATGCAGGAGGCAACCAATTGGTGTGTCTCTCTCACATGGATGTTTCTCTCTCTCTCTCCTTCCCTTCCACTCTATCTAAAAACTAATAGAATATCCTCGAGTGAGGATTAAAAAAAAAAAAGAATAGTTCATTGATTTTTAGAGAGGAAGGGAGAGAAACATCGATGTGAGAGCACAACATCGACTGGCTGCCTCCTGCATGCCCCCACCAGGGATTGAGCCCACAACCTGAACATGTACCATAAGTGGGATTTGAAATGGCGATCTTTAGGTACTTGGGACAACACCCAACCAACTGAGCCACATTGGCCAGGGCCAGGCCTGGTACTTTTGCAAGTGCACAAAAGGAACCCAAATCCTTTCAGAATTAACTAGTTACCGTCAAGAAACTATGAAAAAGGCTTGTATTTTGTTTTTTTCTAATTATTATTAAAAGAGTGATAATCTGCCTGGCCGGTGTGGTTCAGGGGTTGAGCGTCGACTCATGCACCAAAAGGTCACCGGTTCGATTCCTCGTCAGGACACATGCCCAGGTTGTGGGCCCGAACCCCAGTAGGGGGCAAGCAGGAGGCAGTCGATTGATGTTTCTCTCTCTTCTTCTCCCTTCCTCTCTCTCTAAAATCAATAAATAAAACAATTTTAAAAGAGTGATAATCTGACAATGCTATAATTACAACCCCCACACACAAATAAACAGATGATGGTAATACTATATTGGTCCTCACAATGCACAAGTCCTGTGCTTCAAATTCCTTTCCCAATAATGTGGGTAAATCTGCCCTTTACATATTTAAGAAACAGGCTGTGAAGAGCCAGTGTGGGCATTAAAAACGAAAAATGCCAGCCAAAGTGAGCCAGAAACATCTAAATGTTGCTGGTTTCCCAAAAGTTTCAGATGCCTTTTTCTTAGGTCCACACACCTCATTTTATTGCGTCTCACGTTGATGCACTGCACAGGTGCTGTGTTTTTTACAAATTGAAGGCAAGACCCTCCACCAGCAAAAAGATTACGATTCACTTTATTGTAAGACTTGCTTTATTGCAGAGCGGTCTGGAATCAAACCGCAATATCTCCAAGGTAGGCTCCTATAGTTCTACCTTTAACCCCAACTCCCCAGCATACCAGCAAGCATCAGCATCTAGTCCTTACGTAATCATAACCGTTACCCAGAGTAACCTTCATGCAGGGTTTTACCTTAAAGAAAAACAGCCCTGCAGCCGTCACTGTCATGAGAGGATACTCTGGGGTTCTACCTGACCACTCGAAAGCTTGAATTTTTCAGTGTTAGCTTCCTTCCCCACAGGGGCCAGAGGCTGTCAGAACCAGCCTGGAGACCTCTTTCATAGGTGGCTTTAACATAATGAAAAGATTCCCGTTAATGGTTTACAAAAAGAAGGTTACACAGGTTCGTCCTACCAAGACAAGAGAGCAGCTTTTACCCTGGAAAGAAGAAACACTCATTTAAATTCAGCACAGAGATTTGGGTTCATAACTTGTTTCCAAAGTAAATATATGGTTAACTGCTGTAGGTTATTTATTTTTACAGTTTTTAGGATCTCCGTCACTTTGTACTTTCTTGCAAGACCTAGCAAACAATAGAGTCATTTTAGTCCTAATGCACTGACTAGAATGGGTTCCTACATTCTCATCAATTCTCTAAGACTTATATTATACCCAAACCCAAAGGTCATTGTCGGGAGTTACTGGGACGCACAAAGGTCCTTTTCAGAACTCGACCCAGCAGGTGTACCTTCCCAATTCAAAAGCAGGACCGAACAGCAACGCTCAACTCTCCTGATGTGTCCAATCTTCCTCAATGAGGAGCTGCTGTGCTGTTCCCATCATCAAAACACAAGCAACCCTCAATGGGTGCTATGGTCCCTACATGTAAATGTGAAAGATGGGGGGTTTAGGTGTTTTCAGAAATGTTTGGTTTGTGATATAAAATGGTTTACCCATATAAAGCAACACACTGGCTATTAGTACCACAGAATCAATCTCAGAACTGGTAGCTCACAATCTGGTACTGTATCATCTCTCTTTGGGTGACACTCCTACACGTGTGGGCACCACATGTTGAATGCAAACTGTTTTACTTCATTCTGACTCATGCTTGTCACAGCTGCGACTACATTTTAAGTACACTGCATTTCAAAGAACAGGTAAAAGATGACTTGAACTATATAAGCCCCTAAAATAAGCTTTATTCTCAAAAGAGATCAAAATGGGAGTTTACAACATATGCAGCCATACAAAAGGGATTTTCCTTAAGTACCCTTAAAAGAAAATTTGGGGGAAAACAGACATATAGCCGTGACGTGGCCCCTTCAGTCTAGCAATGTCAGGCCTTCCTAGGAAAAATATTCACATTTTTCTGGAGAGGGAGGCCAAAGAAGAGAACAAAGCCAGTGTTCACCAACCCAAATCCTATGATGAGTCTTGTGATTCCAGACTCTCCAGACAGAATTCTCTCTTCTCTCTCTCTCTCTCTCTCTCTCTCTCTCTCTCTCTCTCTCTCTCTTTCTCACACGATCATCAGGAGACACTTACCAAGGCCAAATTAAATCATTTCTGGAACGAGGTGTGGATAAACAATAAACATAAATTACTTGTTTCTCTTATGCCAAATTTACAACACAATGGATGACAAACAAAACCAAGTCTGTGGTTTTAGGGTATGACAAGTAAGGTGTCCCTCTTAAAAACTATTGTTACATCTCTATGGGGAGACTCAAAAGGTGGCCTGAAAACAAAATGCAGAGAGCAGATGGAAGTCTCCCTTACGCTTGGCAGCAGCAGTGGAGTCAGAAACAGGGATTACCTACTTTATTCACACATGGACATCATAGAACAAACGGCCACTCGGCCTAAATACACCAACAAACGCTCCAGCAGCTGAAAATGTTTAAAGTCAAGAAAAATTAGCAAAGTCCACGAATCTGAACTGAAAACGTGGGTGTTGGCCCAACTCCCTCCCTGTTCCTAGGTAATGCCGTCACCACTGAAAACTGCTCCAGGGTTACCTGCCCTGTAGCTTGTGTCTTGAGATTGAGCATCATACTTACAAATACCAAGTTATACCTTCAATACTATTACCCTTCATTCCAGGTTCTCAAAGTCTCTTTACAAATAGTTCTGTTTACTGGTAAAACACCAGACAAAACCAAAAAACATCACTACCAAAACCAAAACGCCTAAACAAACTCAATAGTGCTAGAATAGAAATGGTATGCCACAGAAAGAAGGATCAAGGACTCTGCCCTGTCAGCTCAGTCCCCTCATCTTCTGTCAGAACCGCCAAAGCAATCCACCACCAAAGGGAAGATTCAGGCCAGGCTTGACTTCCACACTGCAGTTACCATGCCGCCCTTCACCACCACCACCGGTTAAGAGTGAAAGTCTCCGCAAATCCTTTACAGTTGGAAGAGGACCAGGAATTTCCACTTCTCAGCAATTGCTCTCACCAAATCCAGGTTTTCAGGTCCTGGAAATGCTCATCAAGATTTACAAAAGCACGGGCCTCAAAAACCATGCGGAAAGCACTCCTGAGAAGCAGCACAGCAAAGTGGTTAAGGATTCAGAACCAAGATGCAGACTGCTGGGCTGGCATCCAGCCTCCACCACTTACTGGCTAAGTGTCCTTGGGCAAAGCATGCTTTGTACCCCCGTTTCCTGACCTCCAAAATGGAGATAATTCTTACAGGATGCTGCGAGGAGCACACGAATTGACGTGTGAAAGTACTTATGACAGTGCTCGCTAGCACCTAGCTAATATCCTGCTACCAGGACTCACCACTGCTGGGACCTGCTTTCCCTCTCTCTGCACAAGGCTGTACCTCTGCTTTTGCTTTCCCTCTCCTCAGTGGCCTGTTTCCCCGACAAGACTGATTCCGTGGGCCTAGAGAACACAGAAGCTGCCATTTTTTAGCAGTGGGCCTTGGAGAGGGATTTGGTAGAATGAAAGTTTCTGCTGGTCACTGGTACTACCTCCGTGCATTCATTTGCAGGGGCCGTCAAAGCTCTATCAGATAATGACCCAACAACTCTTTCTAACCAGTGAGAGAAATGAGATGAAAGTCACTTGTGCAAGGTCATTTCACCAAAATCAGAGGCTAAGCACCTAATTTTCTGTACCTGTGCCAATGAGCTGAATGCTGGCTAACAAAAAGGAGGCAAAAATCCCAACTAATAATAACAAGCGCTAATAATTGAAATGGAAGGAAAAATATACATCATATCCTAGGCAGATGCCTAGTCAATCCCCCAACACCCCTCACTGTTTCCTGGCACCCTCTGGTTGCATCCCACCCCCACCCCTAAGCACCCACCATCTCATTACCTAATCCTAGTCAAAGTTGCAGCTCAAATGTCAAATCCAAAAAGCCTCTCTTACTCTCTCATCCAACAACCGAGGGATGTAACTTGCATGTCTAGTCCACCTGTCACTTTCTACCTACTCTTCTCTTTTAGAATGTAATTTTGGGCGGCAGCTGTCTCTTGCACACTTGTGTTTCTAGTGTGCTTAGCACTGTAACATGCTCACCACCACCCTCACTTGCTTGTTGGGTGGATTTAATACAGATCCTAGAGCTATAAACGTGTTCTGAAAACGTATCCTGCCTTCCCCCACAGCACTTATTCTTCGTTATTAGGAGGCACAGCCCACTCTAGGCCAATAGCCAGTCTGTGACATCGCATCAGCTAGAGCACATGATAAAGCAACTGGCTTCCAGGTTTTGGCAGCTGACTTCTGAGGACAACACTTCTATCCCAAAGTAAAGAAACTGAAGCAACAACTACAGCCAGCTGCTCTCTTCCCAGGCCTAGGCACAGCTCCCACCAATGTTCTAGCTTCCAGTCATTACCTGAGCAAGGCAGCAGCAGAAAGGGGCCATCACCACCTCTCCCTCTAACTCTGCTGCCATAACCTAAGCTGAATCAGGTTCTGGAAGCTGCTCTATGCACCCACCGAAAAATGCTTCTTTTGTGCTACAGAAAGGAAGAAAGACGAGGCATGTTGGGACCCAGCTTTCCAAATGTATGTAAACACATTTCCCCTCTCCTCTTGGTTCAGAGGTTTGTGGACAGATTCAAATGAGTCCCTGAATACCCTGAAGCTGAGCCGTCACAGTCTGGCCACCACCAAGTCACCACCATCTTTGCCTCACGAGAGATCCTTGGCGACAGATATTCCATCTCGAACAAAATGCAGAGCCCTCACAGACTAGCAGCAGGGGGTCTACCTATATGCTCACCTATAGCTAAGTTCAAAGCGATCCTGATACACTAAGGCTCAATATTACCTGAATTTACACTACTACCTGGCTCAACATCCCACTAATATCCTAACTACATTTACCAAACAAACACTAAATCCACCTGTGGGTGGAGGTCAGCTCTGTCCTTCAAGATATCCCCACAATGTTATGCCCCTTGCACCACCAATGATAAGCAAATTAGCAGACCTTATTGTTTTCTTTTGGTTTTGTTTTTTTAATCCTCATCAAGGATATGTTATTACTGATGGGGGGAGGGGGGAGGGGCAGGGCGGGACAGGGGAGTAGGGAGAAACATCAATGTGAGAGAGAAACAATGGTCAGTTGCCAGCCAGGGACCAAACCCGCAACCCAGGTATGTGCCCTAACCAGGAATCGAACCTGCAATCTTTTGGTGTACCAGACAACACTCCAACCAACTGAGCCACTTGGCCAGGGCTGTATTGCTTCTAATGGAAGGCTTTACCTATCAATAGCAAGTTTTATCAGCAAGTGTTGTCTGAGAAACCTGATGAGTGAGCACTCAATTTTTTTTTTTTTAAATCCTCACCTGAGGACATTTTTCCATTTTTTGTTCAGATAGAGTGGGAGGGAGAGAGAGGAAGAGAGAGAGAGAGAGAAACATCGATGTGAAAGGGACACATCGAGTGGCTGCCTCCCGCACGACCCAACCAGGGCTGGGGACAAACTGCAACCGAGGTACATGCCCTTAGCGGAAACCGAACCGGGGTCTCTCTGGACCGCGGGTTGACGCTCTAACCGCTGAGCCAAAATGGCCAGGGAGAGCACTCAATTTTTAAGCTGTGTATTCGATTTGTTGATAGGCTAAGTGTGACGCTTTGTTTAAACAACTGTGAATCCCTAATAAGAATGATTAAATACACATTTTAAGCAAAATTTTTAATGAAATTTAAATGAATACAACCTACCCATGTGCTGATAGACATGTACACTGTGCCTTGCTGTCTGCCTCTAGCTACAGAGAAAAAGCATACACTTTAAGTCCAAAGAAATGTTGAAAAGCTACAGAATTTCACAAAATCACCCATTTTGTCACTCGCTGGTTAAGCCACCTCATTTCACCTTTCCAATCCTTAGGTTCCTCAATCCAGAGCACGTGTGACACCCTCTACCTCACGGGGCTACTGGAAGGATAAATAATATGTATGTGAAGGCACTTGGTTCATACCTGCCTCGTGCCAGAAAGCCCACAAAACCGTTTTTGTCGGGTCAGGACCAGTGCAAGGGAAGGAAGCTTGTGGTTGAACTTCTCTCCACAGCAGTCAGGGGACTCGTGAGCAATGTGGTAGAAAGGGAATGACCTCTGCTTCCAAACCAGGCCCTCACAGCACCACTGGCTTACCACGTGGTGGCACAGCACACCCCATCCTGAACACTGGGCGGGCAGCCAGGGACTCAAAACATAGCAGGCTATAGGCAACTAACGAGCTTTCTGACTCTGGGGGAGAAGAGCTGACCTCCAGCGACAGGAGGAAGGAAACCACATCATAAAGACAGACCATGCTTTCTGAGGAGCTGGAGCTGAGGACGCTGCTTCAAAGCAGACTCAAGAAACTTCGTAAGCTGCTACTAGACATGGTCCAACCGCTCCCTCCACACTCAGCCACACCCAGATCCGCCCAGGAAGATAGATCAGATCTCTGGGGCGTCAGTGTGGAGCAGGGCTCTGGGAACACTCAAGACTAGCTGTGTGACACTGAGCAAGTTACTTAATCTCCCCAAGCCCTGGTTTCCTCATCTGTACGCAGAGATAGCATCTATACCTATCTCTAGCTTTCTTCCAAGCGTGCAATGAGGTAATGCAGAATGAATGGCACAGAGTCGGCTATACAAGTGTGCAGCAAATGCTGGCCATTGTCGAAAAGGTCTCCCGTTTCCTTCATTGGTGGACCTGAGAACAAGACAGCCTCACCATTTGTGCCTCCCCACCCCCACCAAATGTCTTAGATTTGATTATGAATTCGAATTTTTCATAGGGAATTCACACACATTATTGTAAATGATTCTCACAGCAACCCGAGGAGTAGGGAGGGCAGGTAGTCTCCACTTTTCAGGTATATAAATACCCTCCCCTAACCTCCTTTCATTCATCCATTCAAAAACTGTATGTTTTTCCTATCTCTTGTTTGTGAGCTTCTTGAGGACAGGGATAGAAAATCTACCCCAAAGCCTGGAAAGAGGCCCTCCTTAAGGCAGAGTACTCAATGGGATTGACTAACACCAATAACTATTGTAATGGTCAGGTCTCCTACTCCAATAGTTTTGTTTGTTGGTTCTCAATACAGGTTGGAACCTAGCAAATAAATTGCATTGTGAATTCCCACTGGGGGAGAGGGAACAAAGAGAGAAGATTCTCAAAACAACTGCTGAATCACAATGACCTGTGCCTCACTTTCCTCTTCCAGAAAACACTGAGCAGCTGCTGCTCCTTATCAAAGAGGGAGCAAGGATCCATGACATAATTTACGTTTGCAGACAACTATGAGCTCAGAGGAAAATGAGGTAAGAAAGGTCAGAATCACTGCATGACAACAATGGCTGAGCTGAGGATCAGCCCAGGCCACAGTGGCAAACACACAAAGGCAGCCACCAGCTTCAGGGCCCCACCCAGCAGGTCACTGCCCTCATGCCCCTCCCTCAACTCCAGCCTGCTCCCCTCCCCCAAAGCCATCTGAATTTACTACCCTGATAAAGACTGCAGCATATGGTTCTGTGGCCAAGAATTCCTAGCCAAGCTTCCTAGCCAAGCTTGGCTATAGTCAAGCCCACCGCTGAATGAGTATGACTTTTAAAAATTGCTTCCTTGTGTTTCAAGTAAAAAATAACCTCCCATCTCAAAGTTGAAATTATATATATCTGCAGAAAAAAACCCAAAGATTTTTAGATGGGGGGGGGGGGGGGGGGGGAGTTGGGAAGCGCTGAAGGCTGGGAAGCAGTTCCTGGGCCAAAATGACTTTTGTCGCTGATATTCCTTCAGTTTAAAAGGCCAAGCTTGCACATCAATCCAGTATCTAAATTTATGAGGCACTGCCTCTGTTCGCTCAGAGCATTATTAACTGCTTGGCTTCCAGAAAAGCATTACTCATGCTGTACCACAGTGAGCGAAGGCACACTGGCAGTTGGAAAAGTCACACTCACTGTATGGTCACACAATATAAAACTCTGAATGGCTACCACACTAGAAGAATGGATTGCCAGTTTCATGGGTTACACTTTTATCTCTTTTGCTATGCGCCTACATTACACTAGCATAACTTTAAACTTTCTCCTGGTCCAACTACTCTTGCCCCATCCCACTCACAGGAAAAAGAAGAAAAATAAAAAATAGAAGAGACAACCCGAGGCCTAGTTAATTTCTAGTGAACTCTTCCTCTCTCTCCAAGTTCTTTAGTCCTGTGTGCTTCCCTCTCCTCTCTTCTCTTCCCCACCAAAGTCAATTCCCCAGCGCCCTGCAGAGTACAGGGACTGTATGAGGGAGGTCCTTTGGGTCGTATCAAATTTCATTTTATCAAAAAAGTGGACAAACCCAGATAAGCCCTTCCTGAAGTTACAGTTTAGTTAGCCACATCACAGAGCCAAAATCATTACTGTGTGATTCAGTCTTTCATGCAATACATTATTATGCAGTTGATGAGGCCACCTCTTTTCTCAGGGGAGAAGAAGCAACAGGGAGGAAGAGTGACTCACTATGAAACAACTGTATAAAAATATGCATTACTGCCTCATCCTTTCACTCACTCATTCATTCCTTTATTTATGAAACATTTCTTTGTGCCAAGCACTAGGAAGGACCACAGGGATGAACAAGCACAGAGACACTATCCTCCGTACACAGAGATAGGTACTTTCAGATATAATTAGGGCAACCCTCTGCCAGCTTGTCTGGGACTTGGGGGAGATTCTCTGGACACGGATGGTCCAGTGCTAACACTGGGAAGGTCTCTGGCAAACCAGGACTAGCTGGTCACCCTATTAAGACAAAATTCTAATGTAAGCTTCACAACCACCCCAAGGACTATTTACTCTTCCCAGTTTTTAACAGATGAAGAAAACTGGGCTTGGCGATGTCACTAGGGGAGCCAGAATTTGAATGTTGGCTTATGCGACTCCACAGCCCACGTGCTTCCCACCACCTTGTGTTTCTGAAATGAGAGCTAACGTGTCCTAACACTGAACACAGCTCCTGACAGCCCTCTGCAGCCCTTCTCACCACACCTCGGCCGCAGGACTCTGAGATTTTCCTCGGCTCCCAGGCCACCCCACCCACTCTCCTCCACAGACTGCAGCTGGGATTGCATCTGCTTGACAGTTGTTCACAGATAAGGCATAATCTCCCTCTACCACTGAAAGGCTGATTTTTTTTTTATAGCAAGTCATTTAAATCTCTGTAGGAATAAATGTCTCCTTCAATAGAAATCAGGGTACTGTCCACCTCTCAACTATGATACATCCAAGCTAGCAATCTACAGAAACTCATTGGCATTTAACAGTTCAAACAGCTGAAGCTGACTTTCAGACTCCATATACTTTACACTTTCAAGTACACTTTTAAAGTTTATCTTAAAAAAAAACAAAAAAAACCCCACCTAATTCAAATGCTAAGGCAACATTCCAAGAGATAATCACCATTTGCATGTCAATGTCACCAAAATAATGTCTATGGTTTGTGTAAGGATTTCAGGCAAAACATACACACACTCACTTCTGCAAAAGTGACAGCTGTCACTCCAAAATTCCATCACAATTGCACTCTCAATGGGGGGTTGGTAAAATTCTCCCAAATAATGACACAGCCCATGTAATTTCCTTGCCACCAGGGAAGAGCAGAGCCTGTGGACTTTTTATGTTTTGCTCACATTCTTCATGAATAAAGTGTGCCCCAGTGATCCTCAAATTAACTTTCCACTTACATCATTTCAGCATTAGAAAGGGACTTTAAGGCCAGATCTTTCACAAGGCCTTTGTGAAACCACATATAGGCTGGCCTGTGTCTCCATGCTACTGTGATTATTGGATTTGCCACTTAAAGGTCCTGTGCCTCTTGAAAACAAGGTTGGGAGAGAGAGAAAGGCCTTTCAAAAGCAAACAGTAGAGGCATTCAACAATCTATGGAGGGCGGTTAATACTAATTTGGCTACAGTTGTTCTGACAAAGTGCTGGATGCTCTGGCTTCGGCATTAACTGCTCCACATGCTTTTTATGAACTTGGAAAAGGCACCACCATCAACCTACATCAAAAAGTCACAGACTCAAGTGACTGCCATCAGCCTTGTGCCCCTTTCTAAAGGGGAACATAAAAAGCGGTGTTTCAGCTGGGTGCAATTTCAGGCAAACTAAACATGCTAAAGGAAACCACACCCAGAACAGGTTTCAGGGGTGGAAGTGGGGTTGATACACTCAACCCAAGTTCAAAAGACTTGCCCCTCCTGGGCCACACTTTGCCATTTAACCAGGACCTGTGATAATAATGGTTGTCACTGATCACCAAGGGCCCACTATGTACCAGGTTTCCACGGAGAATCTCACTTGTTCTAAAACAACCTTGTTACACAGAATGGGTATTACCCTTATGCCACAGATGAGGAAACAGGCTCAGTTTAGTAAAGAAATTGCCCCGATTTGGAAAGCAATTTGGCAATATTTGGCACAAGGCATAGAAATAACCACATATGAAGTTTATGACATAATGTTAATTAAAAAACAGAAACAGGATGGCAAGACAAAACTGAATCTATACAATGACTATAATAGTGTTAAACTGTACATACACATAAAAAAGAACCATCGGAAAGTTAAAATTTGCAGGGATTGCAGGATCTTACATAAACTATTTCATTTTTATTTCTTTTGAAGGTATCATAGTATGGTTGTGAAATAATAGATACATAAAAAGAATTTGGAGTAATACAAAAGAGAGCTAATAATTTAACTTTGTCCATGAATGACCTTCAACCCTTCTTTTGAAAGAACATGATCTGAGTCACTTCCTGACTACTACTGCTTTCATTTTTTCTAAAAATATTTTTATTGGTTTTTGGAGAGAGAGGAAGGGAGAGGGAGAGAAATATCAGTGTGAGAGTGGGATATCACGGCTGCCTCCTGCACACCCCCACTGGGGATCAAGCCCACAACCTGGGCATGTGCCCCAACCGGGTATGGAACCAGCAACCCTTTGGTACATGGGACAACCCCCAACCAACTGAGCCACACCGGCCAGGGCTCTGCTGCCATCCTTACCTGTGCCTTTCTGTCGGAGGGCTCTGGAGTGGCACAGTCAAGAGCAGAAGCCACTTATCTCCCCCACCTCTTTCCTTTCTTCTCCTAAGGAGCAAAAACTTTCTTTCTTTCTTTTTTTTTTATCCTCACCTGAGGACATTTTTTCACCCTTTGTTCAGATAGAGTGGGAGGGAGAGAGAGGAAGAGAGAGAGAGAGAGAGAGAGAGAGAGAGAGAAACATCGACGTGAAAGGGACACATCGAGTGGCCGCCACCCGCACGACCAACCAGGGCCGGGGACAAACTGCAACCGAGGTACATGCCCTTAGCGGGAACCGAACCCGGGTCTCTCTGTACTGCAGGCTGATGCTCCAACCGCTGAGCCAAACCGGCCAAGGCAGGAGCAAAAACTTAGAGCCAACAAGTTTCAGCAGGTGCTTTTTCTCCCCAACCTAATCAATACCCAATCATTTTAAAGCTTCACCTGCACACACACAGGAAATGAACACTTATATTAAATAACAGATATTTAATGTATTTCAAATCCACCTTTAATGCCAAAGCCTGAAGGCACTGCTAGGTAAATCTGATATGTGGAACTGGACTATAGTCTAACCAACTGCAAGAGCAGCAACATTTATTTAACATAGCATCAACTTACTATGATGGAGCATGGGGAAAGAGGGAGGTATTTTTGCTTTAAAAAATAAGTTGAAAGTATATGAAAAGTTGAAGTCATAAAGCAGGTATGGTAAGCCTACACTTCCCAGGACACCATGGTGAAATTCTGGAAGAATTTAGAGAAAACTGGCTCTGAGTATTTTTGTAATTCTCCATTAATACCAAATGGGTAAATGAAAAGAAACTGTTTTTTTAACCTCACAGATTTCTAGAACTGCAGGATTAGCAAGTAGGAAAAACTCAGCCAAATTCTACAAAGACTTACAAAGCTAGGAATTAACCAACCATGTTTTAAAGCCCTGTAATCTCCTAGGGCAATATTAAACTTTCTTTAATTAACTACTATACATTTAGACACAAGATTATTTTTATACTTAGTTAAAATGATCCAGTTTACTTAAGAAAGGCAAAAACCCACAAAACTCCTACTTTTAATGCACACTTTATATAAAACATATAAACTTAAACCTCAAAATGGTCATAACCTTCCTGAAACTGTTCCCTCCTCTGCACATAGGGACGAGTACAGATTATTTCTTCTTAAACCCGAATGTGCATACAAACCACTTGGGGAGCTTGTGAAAATGAGGTTCTGACTAAGTGGGTTTGGGATGGGCCTGTTATTCTGCATTTCTAACAAACTCCCAGGTCATCTGCAGACCACAAGGTTCTTTCACTACTTTGCAGTTCAAAATTTGAGGAGACAGTGTTGTTTCTAAGTTTCTCATCTGGCCAATACAACAGCCTCTTAATCAGTCTCCTGCCTCCTTGTTTGACCACTACCCTCTAAAACAATCATTCTTAAAAAACAAAAATCAAAACAGTCAAAACAGGGCACTCTCCTACTTAAAATCCTTCAGTAGCTTCCTACTGCCTGACTTACTTCCAAATTCCTTAACCTGACTTAGAGGACCATGTATCCTCTGGCCTTTGTCAATGATCTTTCTAGAAACCTCTCAGACCAGCCCTTGCTTGCTCTAAACTCGGCTGCCTTGAACTTGCTCCAATTCCCCTACCAGGGTCCCTCATCTCCTGGTTCCCTACCTGAGTCCCTCACCTGGAACAAGTTTATTTCTCCACTTGCTTCTACTGATCAGTCAGCTCAGCAAGCATCTCCAGCACAGCTGGAACATACTTCCTAAGCAGAGGACAGCTGCTCATCGAAAAGCAGGTAATCAATAAATATCTGTTAAATAACAAATAGAATAAACAAGAATGCAAGCCCTCTCTTTTAAAAGTCAGTTTTAGCCCGGCTGGTGTGGCTCAGTGGTTGAGCGTCGACCCATGCACTAAGAGGTCGCCGGTTCAATTCCCAGTCAGAGCACGGGCACAGCTTGTGGGCCAAATCCCCAGTGAGGGGTATGCAGGAAGTGGCCAATTGATGTTCTCTCTCATCGATGTTTCCATCTCTCTCTCGCTCTACCTTCCCCCCCCTCTAAAATCAATAAAGAAAAAAAAAAAAGTCAGTTTTATTTTGTTTCTCAGAATTCATGTTGCTCTAAAGTAGCCTAGATTCATGACCATTCACCAAGCATTTAAATGGCAAGCCCTCGGCACCCATGAAATGGCTTAACAACTGCCAAATTTATAATTAAGCCAATCTAGCAAAGAATACTTAAGTTAGAAAAATGTTCACAATGTCCCTATCATTTATTTCCCCCATCATTAGTATTTCATAGCCAGGGCCTAAAGATGGATAGAAACTTGTCAGGAAAGAGGAGAAAAGGTACCAAGATCTAAATATGGCTGAGAAATGCCTGGCTTTATTTTGATAATGTGCACAAGTGTAATCCCAATAGGAACAGATGCATGGCTGTGAAGCTGTCGTTAATTACAAACCTGAAGTTCTGTCACTATTCATGCCATTTTCCGGAAGAGAGGAAAACAAACCCCGAAGTCCACATTTCAACTGCTGTACAGCATGCGAGTTCTTAAGAGTTTACGTGGATGTAGAAGTTTTCTTTTAAAAAAATGATTATGGAAATAATAACCATACTTTATATTTTTAATAGTACAGTACATGGACGTTTTCAAGGAAACTTCATAGAGATTATGGCATTTGCTGTTCAACACAACCCTGGAAGGTAAACCTGATAGGTTTTCAGAAAAGGAAAGCCGCCTAGATCTTCAGATACCCAAGGCAGGGCCATGGCCAGATGCCACCTGCCTCCCTTCCAGAGGCCAAGCGGCTGGGATTTCTGTTCTTAAGGTTAAATCTAACAGATTTTTAAATCAAGAATCTAAATGGAACTAAACTAGATGCTTTATCAAACTGTCCTCAGGACCCACACATACTATTATCTTTATTTTTTTTCTCAACTTACATCTCTTTTAAGATTGGCCTTCACACCAACTTGGTGAGGGAACCGGGGTAGACAACTAACCCCATTTGGCAGAGCAGGTGCCTTAGGCCTACAGATGTTAAAGGGCTTCTCTGATTTAGTAAGATAGAGCCCAGTCATAACTGGTTAATTGCCTTTTCCACTATTACACAATTTTGTTCTAAAACATACTTTTTCACAAGACTTCATTCTTCAGTAATAAATCAGATATATGCTCTTATTTGGAAGCAATACATGTAGTCCGTTCTTCCCCATCTTCCTCCCACCCACCCACCAACAAAGACTGTACAAATAGTAAAATTTTAGTGTGCACCAGAGTCAACAGGCAAACTAAAACACCTACTGCTGGGCTCCACTCCAGAGTTTCTGAGTCATTAGATCAGAAGTAGGGCCGGAGAATTTATATTTCTAGCAAGTTCCCAGGTCATGCTGCTGCTGCTGGTCTGGGGACCTCATTTGGAGAACCACGGCAATAAAGTAGCCCATAATTTTAACTTCATTTACTTACTCTTTAAGAAAGGCTTAGTGACTGCTGTAGTAAGAGGTTATGTCAGACTTTTGTCTTTATGCTCCCAGACTTCGTGAAATGTAAGGAAAACAGAGGCAAATACTCAAACTATCACCAAAACCAGTTTATGAAAATCACAGAATGACCAAGTGCTTAAACCTTAATGGGAGGGAATCCAAGCAGGGATTCTGACCTCCCCTCCCTCTGGAAATACTTAAAATGTCATGGCATCTGAACTAAAAGAAGGATTTTGACACAAGCAATAATTCCCTGTGAAAGAAACTAGGAAAGCATGGTCTCCAAGGTGGGAAAGGCAGGGTTGGTTTAGAAATTACGAGTAGGCAACAAAAGGAAGACAAAGAACCCAATTAAAAAATGGGCAGAGGAACTAAATAGACACCTCTCCAAACAGGACATACAAATGGCTAAGAGACATATGAAGAAATGCTCAACATCACTAATCATCAGAGAGATGCAAATTAAAACAACAATGAGGTATCACCTCACACCTGTCAGAATGGCCACCATCAACAAATCATCAAACAAGTGCTGGCGAGGGTGTGGAGAAAAGGGGACTCTAGTACACTGCTGGTGGGAATGCAGACTGGTGCAGCCACTATGGAAAACACTATGGTGTTACCTCAAAAAATTAAAAATTGAATTGCCATTTGACCCAGTGATCCCACTTCTAGGAATATACCCTAAAAAGCCTGAAACACCAATCAGAAAGAATATATGTACCCCCATTTTCATAGCAGCACTATTTACAATAGCTAAGATCTGGAAACAGCCCAAGTGTCCATCAGTGGACGAATGGATAAAAAAGCTGTGGTACATATACACAATGGAGTACTATGCAGCTGTAAGAAAGAAAGATCTCTTATCCTTTGAGACAACATGGAGGGACCTGGAGAGTATTATCCTAAGCGAAACAAGCCAAGCAGAGAAAGACAAATATCACATGATCTCACTTATTTGTGGAATATAATGAACATAACAGTCTGAGGAACAGGGTAGACCCAGAGACGTGGAAGTAGGGTACAGACTGACAACCCTCAGAAGAGGAGGTGGGGGAAGAGGGAAAAGATAAACCACAGAACTTATACGCATGTACGCATAACTGATGGACATGGACAACAAAGCTGGGGACGGAGTGGGGGGATGGGGAGGAGGGTGTCAATGGGGAAAAAAGGAGAAACATCTGTGACAAAAATAAATTAATAAAACAAAACGAAAAAAAAAGAAATTACGAGTACAGCCTGGCTGGTTTGGCTCAGTGGTTAGTGTTGGCTTGTGGACCAAAGGGTCATGGGTTCGATTCCCAGTCAAGGGCACATACCTGGGTTGCAGGAGGCAACCTATCGATGTTTCTCTCACATAGATGTTTCTCTTTCTCCCTCCTCCCTCCCTTTCACTCTATCTAAAAATCAATGAGAAAAATATCCTCAGGTGAGGACTAACAAAAAAAGAAATCAAGAGTACTGTCCAGTGGAGTAACAGGAGCTGGAGAGAGGGAAGTTGGCTGAAGTCAAATCCCAAAAGTTTTGGGAGGTAGGAGAGCTCTTAGCAGGGCCTGGCTTTAGGGAGGCTGGGCTTGCTGCATGGGAGACTTTAGGAAACCACGGAAAAGAGACTAACACAGAGGAAGTGGTACTGGGGCTGTGAAGAGACCCGTTCCCAGGCCCACGGTGTGGGAAGAGATAACCAGGAACACAGTCACCAGAAAGCTTCCTCAGCAGTCAGGACATTTAGGGTCCCATTATTTCACTACCCTAAGAAAAGTGGCAGTTTACACTAAATCGAAAAGACATATACATCCATTATGTTTACTGCAGCAACTCATGTGCCCATCAATTGATGAATGGATAAAGAAGTGGTACATAAATACAATGGAATGTAATTCAGCTGTAAAAAAAAAAAAAAAATTAAATCTTGCTATCTGCAACAACATGAATGGACCTAAAGGGTATTATTCTAAGTGAAATAGGACAATGCCAAATAATGTCACTTATATGTGGGATCTAAAATACCAAATTAATGAACAAGCAAAACAGAAACAAACTCACAGACACAGAGAACAGACTGATGAATGCCAAGAGGAAGGGGGTTGGGAGACTAGGTGAAAAAGGGAAGGGATTAAGAAGTTCAAACTGGTAGTTACATAGTCATGGGGATGTAAAGTTGAGCATAGGGAATATAGTCAATAATATTGTAATAACTATGTATGATGTCAGATCAGTAATAGATTTATCAAGGAGATCACTTAAGTTATATAAATGTCTAATCAGAGTTGTACTCCTCAAACTAATATAATATTGTATGTCAACTGTAATTTTTTAAAAAAGTGGTAGCCTTTCCTCAAAGAGAGTTATCTATCACTCTCTTCTTCTTAGCTGGCCTCCAAGAGCTCTTTTAATGGCCATCCCAGTCGACTATTGGCTATAAACTAAAAGAATCAGTGTTTCCTTGCCAGTCAGTGTTCCTAGCCCACCAAAAACTGAGAGTACCACATGTCCAAAAATCTGAGCAGTTCTGAACTCATTAATTTTCCAGGCCACTAGAATAAATTCATGATACCTGGGTAACAGGTGGCATGGTTCATACCTCACACTCTGTTGTCCTATAGGAGGAACATCAAATTTGGAGTCAGAAAACCTGGATTCTGGAGAGAGAGCTTCATACTGGTTGATCGTAATCCAATGATCTGTTTCTTTATAAAAAGAGACTATCTACCCAACAGGATTATTATTAGTGCTACTGAATGCACATTTATTTAGAACCTATTAAGTACTAGATCCCATGCTGGATACTTTAAATAATCCCATTTAGTTAATTAAGCAAGATGATACATACTAAAGTTAAGTGCTACACACAATAATAATTACTATTATCACACCATTCAAAAACTATTCTAATTCACAAATCTGTTAGAAACTCCTAAATTTTGAGCTGAAATTCTGGTAAACTGGTGAAAGGAGTTGTCTTTTTTGTTTGTTTATAATCGGTGACTTACCCTTTTCCCACAAAGTTATCTGGGCTTAGAAGACTATAGTACCACAGTACTGGTGGGAACCAAACCAAAAAGCCAATCTTTTATGCTTTCCTTAAACCTGAAAATGCTCTTATAAATCTTGTCGCCCGCAACAAAAACAGGAATATCATTTGTTACCAACTCTGTTCACTGTCACAATGAGGAATATTTGAAGGCTATTACTTTATATTTAAGAACTTATCATTTTCTTCATGACAAACAGGTGTAAACCCAGGTTTACAAAATTAAGCAAAAAGAAATTAAGCAAGACAAACCTAGCTACCACAACTGGGAAGTTCTTAAAAACTGAAGAATAAATTTTCTTCATGATCTACAGGTATAAAACCAGCAAATTTTCCCCTAACAGTTAAGAAATTAAAACAAAAAAATGAAGAAATTCAACAAGGCAACCCTGGGATGGCATGTAATAAACTTGAGAGTTCCTAATGCATTCCCATGGCCGAAACCTCTTTAGTATCCCTCTATGTCCCAATGAAGACAGGCGACTCCATACCTCTTTTTGGACAGTGAGATAAATTCATTGAGCCAGAACAGCTAAGAGAAAAAAACTCTTTCTCCAAAAATACCAGGTGCTAAATGTCAGGGTCAGGCTGCAAAGAAGGTACAAAAGTTCATTCTGATGCTTTTCAACTAGATCCTGTCTTCATTACAACTCCATTGCCAGAGCCAATAGAATCAATGCTCTGGGGACAGGTAGGCAGGGGAAAGAATCAGGTTAGGGTGGGCATTTCACAATGTCCACCCACCTTTTTTTTTTTTCAGAAATGAAGTATTAACATTAATATTAATATGTAGAAGTCTGGGAAGAGAAAGTTACAGAAAACAACATGCAGCCTGAGCCCATCAATGCCTGTGACCCTGGACAAGTTATTTGACGCCTTCTATCTTCTCATCTTTAAAATCTCATAGGTATGTTATGAAGACTAGATTAAGATTCCATGTACAGGGTGGGGCAAAACTAGGTTTACAGTTGTGAGTATGTGAAACACAGTTCCCTCTTCTATTACTGTTTATTAATTATTGTACTGTTTTCCATATATTAGCTCCTGCTAACATGTCTGATACCTGGTAAGCACTCAATGAGATCTGAGGAGACAAGCTTTATGGAATAACTGGAATGTAAGCATAGTCTTACAAAGTTACAGGAAGGATTTCTATATGTAGAATGGAAGGTAGTTGATGAAGGTAAAACCCAGGGCTGGGTTTTATGAAGAGCTGCAGGCCTGCCTACCTGGAAGATCGGATCAGGAATATAAGAGCTGGAATGGGAAGTATGTGGGGTGGGACCGTTTGGGAGGAGGGTCCAGAATGTCAATCTCAGGAGTCTGGAATTTTTAAAATTTTTAATTCTCACCTGAAGATATGTTTCCATTAATTTTTCTAAGAGAGAGAGGAAGGGAGAACCATGAATGTAAGTGAAAAACGTCAATCGGCTGCCTCCTGTATGTACCCTGACCAGGAATTGAACCCACAACCTTTTTAGTGTATGGGACCATGCTCCAACCAACTGAGCCACCAGCCCAGGGCTAGGAGTCTGGAATTTAATTTACACAACAGGCACCAGTTACAGTTTCTGAGTAGAAGAGTTGCAGAAAATATTTTCCTATAAGGAGTTAAACTGGCTAAAGTGAAACTGGAGAAAAGATATTACAAACCTCTCTGTTACTACAAACACATTTATCTAAATATGTGAGGTTGAGTTTTGTTGTGTCTCAGTATTCGTATTTAAAAAAGAAAAACAAAACAACCAATCCAACTTTTTAGACTACATGAACAAACTAAGGAAGGTGGTAATTTTGCAGGTGAAAATTTTGAGAGAGGGAGGGAGGGCGAGTGAGCGCACTGGGTGTGTCTGTGAGGTGTGCATTAAGTGTTGGGCGTTTGTGGTTAATGTTTGAGGCCATCAGAGGTAGAAGGTCCTCTCTTCTCTATGCCAGGAGCATTATTAGTATGACAGACACTTGCAACATCTCAGTCCTTTAAATCATTGAGGTTTTGTTTTTATTACATTTATTTACTTACCCATAAATCTCAAGAAATTATTTTATCTAAAAAGATTAGACTATTTTTTTTTTAGATCAGACTCATTTTAATATATTTCCCTTAGCTAGAACACCAATTCTCATCCCATGGCCCCTCCTGAAATTTTTAAGATCCACTGTGAAAATATTTGAAATGCATAAATAGCTCCCATGAAATTACAGTACTCTCAGACATAGATGCTAAATGAGTAAGTTCATATAGAAGGCATTTAAAAAAATTTAATACAATTTCAGAGAAGCAGTTTGCCAATACTGGGTTGCAAGTGCTAGGAAAGATTATACTTAGAAGAGTTAAAAAAAAAAAAAGGCAGCTTTGTAGGCATGCACAAAATTAAATCAGCAGACAGAATCTATATGCTATTAAAGATGGTGATGATTGGAAGAACTACAAATACTAAACAAAATACCAAACTAGGGTGGAGATAGAGATGAGGAAAGGTTTTATCAAAAATCTTCCTAAAAGGGCTTAAAATGCAATCAGTTCCATTTGCTACCAAGGACATCCCAAATGTTTGTAGTTCTCCTGGGATCCACCATACTTGAAAGTTAATCCACCCTTTCTCAGTTCCTCAACATGGGTGGTTCTCTGTTATAGAAATACCAACACTAAACTTATGCAACTCTTAAACCACAATATTTAGAAATAAGAAGGTTATCTGGACCTAAATCTAAATTAGGGGACAAAGGTGACACACACAGAAAGGTGATGAAGCCCACCCTCCCTTTTGAAGGGATTTCCTTGAGAAATAGTTGTGAGGTAAAATCTCAGGAGCACATGGTGATTTTTAATTTAAATTTTAGTTTGTCCAGAGAGGACAGTTTAAGACATTTCCTGTGTGTGTAAGCTCCACCCTTCTCAGTGAGCAGTTTTACAACCATCCTCAAACCTTTCAGAATAACAGCCTTTTGTTATGGATGGGCCTAGGGGTACACTCCTCCCACACCTTCTTATATTTTTTCCTTGGTTTTCTGATGGAGGAACCCCCTTGGGTGCTTCCTTCTTGGAGTAGGACACAATGAAGTGGGGAGCCTGGGCCATTCGAGGAGGTGCATTCTGAATTCTCAGAACCTGAAACTGTGTGGGGGGGCTTCTAACATAGACCCAGAAGACAAGGAACACACTCCTATTCCTCTATTTACCACCTGCAAGTTCCCCCCACCAGTCCTGGCCCGCCAAGTTTCCCAAAAAAGCAAATTCTGCCTTCGAAGAGCTCAAGAGGAACGAACCAAAGACACACAACCATTCCCTGGAGGGAAGGGAGCTTCCTCTTAGTTAACTGCTCAAGGAATGCAGCACGGCCTAGCAAATGTTTAAAATCACGTCCTGTTCTGTCTCTTGTTTTCCAGAAAAGTGTCATTACTGTCAACTATTTCACAAGACAAATAAACCTATGAATGAAATATATCCTCCCCCCTTCCCAATGAAAACATTCTAGGACTGAGCTGCTTCCTTCCTTCCTCCTCCTCACAGGAACCACATTTGTGGCACAGAAAAGAGTTAAAATAAGAAACATACACAGTCTGTGAAGGTTACTTTTTCACGGAGCTAGAGCCATTCCCGGCCTATTACTTGATTCCAGGGGCTTTCAATCGGAAGGAGTTCTGTTTTGAGTTATGAATTCTTTTTCATATATAAACTCTGAGACACTGCTGGCCAGGCCTGCTGGCTGGGCAGGGACAGCCAAAGGCCTTAGTGGCCAACCTAGCCACAGGCTTTAGGCCCATCACCCTACACACTGCTCGCTCTAAATAAAAATGTGTGGTCAAAGATTCTATTCATCCAATTATTTGAGACTAATATAGACTCCAAGAAATACCAACTAATGATCCAACTAATCCAACCCATAGCAATGAAATGACAATAACTGGTTTTCATTATAAATTACATAGCCCCCTAAATTGATGGGAAGGCTCTCTCCCAACACAATACATCAAAAGAGTTAAAATTAAGCTTCGGAATCAAAACTGTAATTTACTCAGGCTTAGGAACAAAAAGACCACTCCCTCCTCCCCTCTCCTATTGTTCTACAGGACTGGGTGTAGAGCAATGCACTTTACACCTTTAGGCTTCCCAGAGGTAAGGGGGTGGGGGCTGGGAGACAGGGGCGACTGGGAATCAAATACTTGCATATTAACATTGATCTATTAAGATGCAAAGACAGTTGAAAGGACAAAAAAATGTGTGTGTGCAGTGGGCAGCAGATACCTGACAACCAAAAGAGCCAAAAGGATACTGGAGAGCCAGGGGAACTCCAAATGGTGGCTTTTCTGGAGTAGAGTGAGAAACTGTCTCCTTTAAGTAGTGAATGGGGTGATCGCAGCCAACCAGAGGCTTTGGGGCCAGGCCGTGCGGCTGGCCGCCCGTCTTGATTAGGGTCACTCACGTACCATATGGCACAAATAAAGCCTCAGAACCCCTGGCAGGCCCGGCCTTTGGGAGGAGGGCTTACCTTGTAGCTGCTTGAATCTCCCTTCCAGCTGGTTGTAGTTGTAAGGCACCTGCCCGGTGTACGCCGGCGACAGCGGCCCAGAGATGCTAGACGTCCTCTGCAATTCCATTATGCCCGGCGTAACGCCCGGCGGGCTGCTCGGTGGAAATCCCGCTCCAGCCCCCTCCTACCCCCATCCAACACGCAGCAGCTTCCGCACCGCTTGGCTCCCCGCCCCTGCGAAAAGGACTGGACCTTAGACAAGCCCCATTCCGGTCTGAAAGTCCAGCAGGGTGATCTGATAGGAAGCTGGCTGCACGAGAGTCCACCTTAGCGCGGCCAGGAATTACCACTCAGGCACTAATTCCTTGCTGCTTTCCTTCCTTTTGTGGCCCTTGGCTAGAAGCTTGAAATAAATTACCCAGGAGGGGCGAGAGGATCGAGGGAGGAAGGCGCAAGTCCTACTTAAAATTTTTTTAAAAAAATATGGCCAATCTTAAGCTTGGCCGGGTCGCGGAGCCTGGGAGCTCGCAGGAGCGCCGCACACACCTCCTCCCCGCTGCCCCGGGCGGCCGCCGGTTTGTAATTTAATCAGGAGCCACTCGCCGTGCGCTGGGTGGTGATGTCACCTGATTAGCATAACAGCATTGTAGAGGAAACGCAGGCTGTACCACGAGAGGGGCCGGGGGAGGCCGCTGGCCCGCCGCCCCCCGCCCCCGCCCCGGCCGCCCCTCCGCCTGGGGCCGCCGACCCCCAGGCCCGGCCCAGGACGTGCCCGCCGCCTCGGTACCTTCCTAAAACAAAGCTGCTGAAATTACAATCTTTTGTTGAGAGCTTCACGTAACGGAAAAGTCTCGGATTACTATCACTTGAAAAGGAGGCGGCCGGGAAGGTGAGGAGCCCCGCAGGTCCCCGGCCCGGCGGCTCATCCACTATTCAGCGTCTGCGGAGATAACGCGGACGGCGCACCTGGGCGCGCACGGCGTCCCCTGCGCGGGCGCCAACCACGCGGCCTGGCCTGGTGTAAAAGTAAAACAAAGTCTCTCTAGACACTGCAGGGCCACAGGGAAGGGAGGTGTAAGGTCAGGCTCACGAAGGCTCTTCTCAACAGACTTCTGCTGCCTTCATGAGCTGTTAAAAGCCAGAGGTTTTCTGGGATAACATGGGCCCTATGACAGTAATTCGGTGCAAGGTTTATGGGAGCATCGACTTTACAAAGGCATTATGGGAGAAAGGGACACAGGTAAACACCTCAAGGATCCCTGACCTGGAGGAAATGAGGAACCAATGAGGAAATAAGAGAACAGAAATTAACCTTAAATCCTACTTTTATTTGTAAAATGAGGTCTCTAAACTTTTGCATTCTTCACATTTTTACAGAGCTCCTCTCTAGCTGTCTCTCCCACCAAGCTCAACCAGAAATAAAATCCTCCACATAGAAAATAATAGTGATCACCCTGGCCGGTTTAGCTCAGCAGTTAGAGCTGGGGCTGAGGACCAAAGAGTCTTGGGTTTGATTCCAGGTCAAGGGCACGAACCTGGGTTGCAGTTTCTATCCCCAGCCCCAGTGGGTCGTGGAGGAGGCAACCAATGGGTGTGTCTCTCTCAAATTGATGTCTGTCTGCCTGTCCTCTCTCCCTCCCACTCTAGCTAAAAAAAAAAAAAAAAAAAAAAAAAATCAGGTGAAGATTTAAAATAATAATAATAATAGTGATCAAAATACATTCTTGGAAAATAACCCCAGTTTATCCCCTACCCCCTTCCTCACTAACTACAGGCAAACAACGAACTACTAATTTAGTGTTTCCAGCATGGAACCCTGCAGCTATCTATACTCACTGAAGAAGGTAATGTCATTCCTAAGGGATTGGAATCTGCACTAAAGAGGTGGTGGGCCTCCACCCCAGGTTTACTTTAGTTCCCTGGGCACTTGTAATTCAAGCAACTGCATCCTGTCCAGGGCTAGAGATAAAACAAACCTAAGTCCAGCTAACTGCTAACTAAACTCTGAACAACCCCCACTGCTTCCATCCACACCCAGTGTTAACCTAGCTTTGTAAAGCCAGTCCCAGGATTCGAGAACATTTCTCATCATCCAAGAGGTATAGCATTGGCTAAAGCCCTTTAACCGCAGTGCAACTCAGAAAGACGGCAAAATGCAGGGTACTAGAAGAAACACTTGACTAGGATTCCCAAGACCCGAGTTTCTAAGTCCCGGCCCAACCACGTTTCTTAAGCACCTACACCTTAGAAGAAACCCTGGATTCTTTCTAAACTTCCACGGTCAGACAGGGATAATTAACGCCTACCTCTACAAGGCCACTGAGGGGATGATGTGAAAATGCCTCAAAAATGATCACAGTATTCAAAATTAGAAGTATATTTTTCAAAAGGCACCTCTTCTGGCATCTCTCCCCCCCCCCCCACCCAATCACATCAAGGCTACAAACAGTAGAATGGAGAATTTTCTCAGTTAGATCTTAACAGGCTATTAAGTATACTATGGTAAGTCTCTAAGTGTCCAAGCTATAGGCACAGAAAATGAGACTGCAAAGTGCTTGCCAATTTACAACCCTTTATTTTTAATCTTTAAGCCACTTAAGTGAATCAAGTATGAGTCACTATTCTTGGAGACTCCCTTTCAGCTCCCTCAGGTATGAGGAAATAGGTGAAGTAAGCTTTCTAATTAGCCAGGTTACAATGTGATGGAGGTAGAGGCTGGGACTAGTGTAACCACACTCAATCCTAAAGAGAAGACTTAGAACAAACTGTCAGCCAAGGAGAGTATTGGAAAGACAGGTTTTGAGGCTGGAGAAGGGTTTATAACTCCACAAGGGCCAGAGGTGAGAAGTGGGAATCCATTTGGTATGATGGCACCAGGGAAGGAGAGGACACAATCCTGATGGTTCACCTGACCACCTCCAACTCAGCAGTGGAGAAGCAGTAAAGGAAGGCCAGAGGCACTCATTCTTTATTCCATGCACTATTTACTGGATACCAACTGTGTGCAAGGCACATTGCCCAGTGCTTTGGAGGGATTCAAAGATGACTGGGAGAACTGCTGGCCAAAGAAGATGGAACAAATATGCAAACAGCCCAATACCAAAAGAACAGAGTAAGGGCTGGGGTGGGGGGAGAGTTTAGAGGACAAGGAGGATACCTCTGCCCAGGAAGGTATGCACGATCAGCTCCAGGAGAGACATTTGACCAGACCTTGAAATATAGGTAGATTATCAACAGGCTGGGCTGAGGGGGCAGCCACCTCTCCTCGTGGGGGAAGGTAGCACAGGTAAAGGCACCAACTGCACTCACTTTCTCAGGAATAGCCCCAGCAAGTGCTAATTTGTATGGAGCATAAGGGACTGTCAGCCATGACAGGCAAGTTTGGAACTAAGTCTAGGCTAGAGATCTTTGCAGACTTGAGCCAGAGGATGATGGGAGCTGGGCTGGGCTAGGCTCTAGGGATGATTAGCCTGGTAGTGGTAGGTTAAAATGGGTAGAAAGGGAAAAGCCTGAAGGCAGCAGGGTCATTGAGGTGTCCCCTGCAGCTGTCTAGGTCAAAGGACTAGTTAGGGTGTGGCAATAAGAACAGAAAGGAATGGACTGAGGAAAGAGTCCACAGGACTTTGGTAACAGACTGTACATGGGAGGTTCAACAAGGGCTGAAGTTGACTCTTGGGCTTTTAGAGCTGGCTGTGGGGTATAGAGGAGGACTGAACATTTCCTCTAGATAGGCTGAATCTGAGTTACCTGCAACACCATGGAGTGACATGTCCAGAAGTAGTCAAGGATGTGGAACCAGAGCTCAAGGCTGAAGATCAGTCCCATGCACAGAATAAGGGTTGTGACTGTAGTGGGCTTAAATCTAGGATGGGAGGTGCAAGGCTGAGCACAGAGCCCTGGGGAAGGCCAGAATCTGGAAGGAAGAAGAAACAGCAGTGGAGATACCAAAGAGGTTACAGAATAAAATCCAAGACAGGAGCGAGCTACTCAAGCACAAGGAACTTCTGAAGTCAGAGTAAAGTGATCCAGTGTGTGAATCCAGAGGTCAGTAAGGAAATAAAAGCTGAAGTGAGGTTATAGGGAGTTAGAGAAGGAGAACAAGAAGGCAGAGGTGATGAAGAGAAGACTAGTGAACAGGAGCTACAGGACCAGGGGAAGGGGTTCTGGGGAAGGGTCCAGTTGAGCATGTCCCCTGTACACAGGTTTCAGCCCTAAGTTGACACAAGTAGGAAAAGGCCATTGGGAACTTGACTCAATGGTATGGGTGGAGCAGTCGTCCTCAGCAGTACACTTACCTTTCAGAGGCAGGAGGGAAAGGACAGAGACTCTGCGGAGGAAAGAAGAATGTTTGCCCTGCTCTAACTTAATAAAGCAAGAGGTCGGGGTCCCACCCACAGTTTTATTTATAGTGATCTAAGAAGAATCCTGAAGATACCTATGGCAGAAACATAGGGTATGTGAATAGGATCATTAAGGTGAGTGAGATAGTTTTCAGATGCTCAACAGTCAACCAAATTTTCTTTAGAAACAGATTCTGCAATTTCAGCCTATCCCCTCAATCTTTTCTAAACTAAAAAGCTACTGTCCCGCCCTGGCTGGTCTGGCTCAGCGGTTAGAGCATCGGCCTGTGGACCAGAGAGTCCTGGGTTTGGTTCCCGCTAAGGGCGCATACCTCAGATGCAGTTTGTCCCCGGCCCTGGTTGAGGTCGTGTGGGTGGCAACCACTCGATGTGTCTCTCTCACATCAATGTTTCTCTCTCTGTCTCTTCCTCCCTCTCTCCCTCCCACTAAAAAAAAAAAAAAAAAAAAAAAAAGAAAGCTACTGTCCCTCACCCACACCAGGGATATCCACCTGTGGCCAACTCTTATAAGGAGTTGTGCCCGCCCTCAAGTTGCATCAAGATTCCAAGGTGTAATGAAAGACAGCCATGACCGACTGGCAAAGTCCCAGATGGGATCATAGCAACTGAAGATTGAGTCACACACATCCAACATCCATGTGACGCCAGGAAGGTAAAATGAAGTCCCAGTGGTTATGTGTAGACAGCACAAATAAGAAGTGCCATGGTGTGGTGGAAAGACCCAAGTCCAGAGCCTGGGAGGGACTCAGGATCACCTCAACTCTTGAGTGCCACCAAGAAGCTAAGTAATTGCATGCATGTCTGGCCATCCCTCGGCCTAGCAATCTTCACCTATAAATCAAACAGATTGGAACCCACAGTCCTAAAAAATTCCTCTGGTTCTAAATGTATTTACTAGTGATTTGGATCCCTCCCTCTTGGAGACTATTGTTGTCCCAATTATCATCCATCTCTACATAAACTGAATGGCCATAATAACATCATCACATTATTACAGTACTTTGTAGCTTACAACATGTTCTCGCATTTCCTCAAGGGACTAACCCTGTGAGGTAGATACTGTGTCCATTATACAGACAAGGCACATGGCAACTGAGGTTCAGAGATACAGTGCCCTTGCCCAGGGTCCCACAGTTGGTGAGTGGCAGTCACCCTGGACCCCAGACCAATCAAGTAGAGTGCTAGTTCTCCTATGAAATGAGAGTATAATATCAGCTTACTAATGGTCTCTTAGCTTTTCAGAAAAACCATAAAACTTGATAAATGGTATCAAGATAAACTTAAAACCCAAGCGAGACTCCACACGAACCACTTAGTTTGGGTCAGGATCAGGCACATTCTCTGCTAGTTCACACAGAAGTAGCTACCCTGAGGGTTCTCTTGTTGAGAATAGGTAGTTTGGTCTTGTTTGGTTTCATTTGATTCCTCTGCTCATACATGTTGGACCTGTATGCTAAGATTCTGTATGATTTAGCAGGTAACATGTGAATGGGAACACTAAGGGGGTAAGATTAAGCCTCATTTGTTCCAAGAGGCTTTATGTAATCTGGGAGGTGAAAGAAAGAAGAAAAGAAAGAAAAGAAAGAAAAGAGAGAGAGAGAGAGAGAGAGAGAGAGAGAGAGAGAGGGAGGGAGGGAGGGAGGGAGGGAGGGAGGGAGGGAGGGAGGGAGGGAGGGAGGAAGGAAGGAAGGAAGGAAGGAAGGAAGGAAGGAAGGAAGGAAGGAAGGAAGGGAGGGAGAGATGACTGCTTTTGCTGTGTCACAGCAAGCTTGACAGGGTCAACTATGGGGTGTTCATTTCCTGAACATCTAAACATTAGCAAGATTGAAAATGTCTGGGAGGGGATGGCTAAAATGTGCTGGGATTTGTATACATTCAAGGACTTAAAAAACCAACCCAAGAGCTGGTAAAGAAGTGGTGGGAACAGAAAGGGACAAAAACAATAAGGTTTCATAAAAGAACTGTTTTGCCAAATTCTCTGCAGCTCTGTACTGCCATTTCCAGATCTTAGCACTTTCCTAGCAGCTATGACTAATTTTTAAACGCCTCACCGAGGAAATTTCAAAAACTAATTCTACCCCATCTTCGACCACCTCTTCACCTAGGAGGCCACCAGCTGGAGGATGCTGGAGGTTTCACCTGAAATCACTAACTTCAGGCCGGGAACCAGGGATCACTCCTTTGCATTTTTGGATAAGGACAGTTTGGAATAGCAGGACCAGTCAGTCCTCCACCTGGGAAGGACTCACAAACCCCAATCCCTTCTCTTTAACTTACCCCATTGTGCACTTGGAAAGGGATATTCAAAATCGTATTTCATAGACATAAAAGCAGTAACACCCCAGAGATAGCAAGAACACAATACTCTCTGTGAAACGAGTTATAAAGGGCCTATGTTTTTTAAAGGCCAATGTTTATTTGAGGTGGGGGCTACTCAATCGGATACTTCAGGACTTAGAGTAAGTAGAAGAAAAATTAAGGAAGGCTACAGGAATGTCCCCACTTACAGCAATCGCTATCTGTGTTCCTTGGAGGATATGGATGGTTCCCCCACCCCAACTCTGTCCACACACACCTCCCACAGAAATCATCCAGTTATATGGCTGAATCTGGAACACCAGGGCAAATCTAATTTCCATTCATATCCTTCTCCTGCTTCTTCTTCAACCAGTCACAGCAGAACCAAACAGAAAGCATCTGTCGTCTCTGCTGAGAAGGAGAAAAATGGCAAGTCACACTCAACAACAAACACCCAAGGTTCTGGGGAAGGAATGCAGATTATTGAGTCTTCCGCCCCAGGCAAACTTTATCCCTGCATTCTTATGTGTCTGTTATCTACACTTGCAAAGCTTCCCTGTGTAGGCAAAAGTATGCCCCAGTCCAGAGGCCCCACCTTTGGCAAACAGGTGTTGCTATGCCTGTGACTGTAACACCAGCCAGAGCCAAGGCTGGGTTCCTCCACTGCAGGTAAAGTGGTTCAAAGGAAAAGGACATCTGAGGAATGCAGCTGGGGCCAGGCCTGCTCTTGCCCAGGATTTCTGGTTCCGCTTCCCACCTCCAACACGGAGGGAAAAGGCCGACACACAGGTGTTCAGAACTATCGGGCCAGAGTTTTACAAGGGGGCAGACAGGACAGTGAAGACGCTGCTTCCTGGTAGCACAGTGCATGGGAAAAAAGGAAATACAAATCTATTCTTCACGTAAACTAGGCCTTTCGACCCTGCCCTCAAGTACTACCATCATGTTACCTTTTCCAGGAGCTTAACATAGACTGGCTGCAATGAGAAAGGATGATACAGGAGTTGTACAGGCACCTGGGGAGGGAGGAGGAAAAGGGAAGGGAGTGGGGGGATGCAAACTTCATCATCCAGACACAGGCCCCACCCCCCTGGTCCCAGCCCCACCTGGGAGCACAAGCCCTCCGAGGGACCCACAAGATTACAAGAAGTGATTTCTTCTCTGCAGGCACTTTCAACCTAGTTGAGGAAATAGGACGCATACATACACGCACACACATGCATGAACATGCAAATACAAAGATGTGGTAGCACGTCACAAACGAGGTTAGTGATAGTTCTGGCATTTCACTACTTGGCTGAGAAAAGAACAGAACGGTGTAGGGTTTCTCCCACACGAATGTTCTCTGCTGCCTTGTCATCTCACCTGCAGTTTTAATGTAGCTTCTAACTAAATCCCTGCTAATGTGTGCCACACTAACATGGGAGTATAGGCCATTCTATTTATTAATTGGGGGGGCGGGAGGTGTTTATTTCTTGCTCTTTCAAAACCAGGCCCCAATTACCCAGTGTCAGGGCTATGGAACAGTATGCGTGGCCCTGGCATGTTAAAATGTGAAATATTTTAAGAGTGCAGTCATTTCTTCCTCCTTAGCTCCTGAGCTTCTGCCGATCTCTCAATGAGATAGCACAGCCTCCTTCCCACAGGACTTTGCCAGGAAGCCACTCACTGGGCACAGGCCCTGAATAATTCATGGTCAGCCCGGTCACTCAGGAGTGCCAAGGCCCACCAGCTGCCATTAAGTGGGAGGCAGGCTCCAGGGTATACTGTCAAAGAATTAAATACTATCAACTGCCTCCGAGACCTTCTTTACAGAAACAGACACTCCTTCCCTCTTTTCTTCTTCTCCCTATTTCAAGCCAGAACTTTCCCACTAGATCAAAGTGGAACTGACTTTTACTCTAAGAAGAACAGGTCTCAAGTACACAGATGGGGTGGGGAGAAGTGACGTCCTCCTACAAGCACATGGTCGGGATGTCATTCCCCCACTCAGGATGAGATGACACTGTGCCTGACACAAGACAGATGGCCAATCACTCTCAGTCCTCATATCCTCCTCCTACCTGTCTCTCTGCCCCAGCCAAACGGACCGGTGCCATACCACTGTACTGGGCTTCCCCTATCCTCCTGGTCTAAAGTCCACCCATCTTTCAAGCCCAGCTCAAACTTCCATCTTCCAGGAAGGCTTCCCAGATTATCCCTGCTGGGATGATTGCTCCTCCTCAGAAACACGACACCAGTACACTGTCAGCCCCCCTCATCTGGCACCTATCATGCCCTGCCTTAGAGTACTGCTATCGCTTCTAGTGCTTCTGTCTTATCTACCTAATTAAAATAATGGAAAGTGCACCACTTACGCAGTGCTTCTCAACCTTCCTAATGCCGCGACCCTTCAATACAGTTCCTCATGTTGTGGTGACCCCCAACCATAAAATTATTTCCGTTGCTGCTTCATAACTGTAATTTTGCTACTGTTATGAATCGCCATCAGAAATATGTGTTTTCCGATGGTCTTAGGCGACCCCTGTGAAAGGGTTGTTCGACCCCCAAAGGGGTCGCGACCCACAGATTGAGAACCGCTGACTTACAGATTCAAGAGAAGTATAAAGTGGACTCCAGTCTCAGCTTTCGACACTGACTGGCTTTGAGACCCTGAGCCAGTCCCTTCGCTTCTCCAATGCTCTCTCTAAAAACCAAGGGATCTGAAATAGGAAGTCTCTAAGGTCTTCTGGATTTAATGCTCTTGGAAATATGTCATTATCTGTTTTAGGGTAGATACAAGTCTATATAACCTTCACTCCACACCCTGTAGCCCAATGTCCTCTTTGGAACAGTTGTTCCAAAGTGATTTAGCCATTTCAGAAGCCTGAAAACACAGCAAAGGCTCTTTGAGGGAGATGGCACCATATGGTGAACTGCAGAGCTTACTCCATATGGAACCCACCTCAGTCCACACCTTACTCCTTCACAATACGAAGATGAGAGCTAGAACCCCTAACAGGTATCAAGAAGCTCCTTTTCAGAGTTCACCTACCAACTCATTTACAGACAAGGGAAATGAGGCACAGAGTGGCACGCCCAGTGATGCAGAGGAATTGACTACATATCAGAAACTAGAAAGGAGGCCTTCTGAATTCCTGCTGCCTCTCTCATTTCTGGGGCAAACCCGGAAGGTAGAGGAAGCTGAGGACAAAGGAAGTGGCATGCATTTCTTTTGCCTCTGTCAGTGAAGTGGGCCCAGGGCTCAAAATCAGAGAAAGCTCACCCTCATCCCCTCTCCCACCTCACCTTCCAGCATGCAACGCAGGAACTGACAGGCTTATACTAAGCGGCAGATGACTCATATCTTTCCATGTTCTCTGACGTCCAACTTATACCAGTGCAGACAGAATGAGGACCCAGACTGTGTGGTACGGGTAGCTTCAATCTCAACCTCCCAGCACAGAACCAAACACACAGTCAGACCCAATAAGCTCTGTTGTTCAAAGACCCTTTCTCGCCCTCGCTGGGTGGCTCAGTTGGTTGTAGCGTCATCCCATATACCAAAAAGGTTGTAGGTTCGATTCCCAGCCAGGGCACATACCTCAGTAGTGGGTTCGATCCCCGGCTGGGACACGTATGGGACACAACCCATTGGTGTTTCTCTTTCACATCAATGTCCCCTCCCCTCCGCTCCCCTTCATCTCTCTCTCTCTCTCTCTTTCTCTCTCTCTCTCTCTCAAATCAATATCCTCAGGTGAGGATTTGAAAAACAAACAACAACGCCCAACCAGTGTGGCTCAGTGGTTGAGCGTCGACCCATGCACCAAGAGGTTGCCAGTTCGATTCTCGGTCAGGGCACATGCCCAGGTTGTGGGCTCAATCCCCAGTGGGGGGCATGCAGGAAGCAGCCAATCGATGTTCTCTCTCATCGATATTTCTATCTCTCCCTCTCTCTCCCTTCCTCTCTCTAAGAAAATCAATAAAGAAAAAAATAAATAAATAAAATAACAAACAACAAAAACAACAAAAGACCCTTTCTCTCTGTTTTCTGCATTGGAATTTTCTTGATTATTATTAGAAAATAGTTTAGTCAAGAGGCGTTTTTTTAAAAAACACCTGACAAATGGATTTATTCATTATAACTGGAATTTTAATGACAGGTAAAGAATAAAGTGAGATCAGAGAGAGACTACTAAACTTTTTACTGAAACCTGCCATGCTCACCTATAACCACCTTTCCATTCACCTTTTTATTACCATTTCTATCACCCTTTTAATTACCATATACCAGGAAAAGCATGAATCGTGACCATGATGCCGACTTCTCTCCACTATATCTTATTTTAATAACATAATAAAAACTGTAGTAAAGGATGGGGAGAACTTGGAATCCTTATGCATCGTTGGTGGGAATGTAAAATGGTGCAACTGCTATAAGAAACAGTATGATAGCTTCTCAAAAAATTAAAAACAGGATTACATATGACCCAGCAATCCCACTTCTTGGTATATATCCAAAAGAATGGAAAGCAGGCCCTGGCCAGTGTGGCTCAGTTAGTTGAGCATCGTCCCATGCATGGAAAGGTCCCTGGTTCGATTCCCAGTCAGGGCACATGCCCGGTTTGTGGGCTCAATCCCCAGTAGGGGGCATGCAGGAGACAGCTGATCAATGTTTCTCTCTCACCCTCTCCCTTCCTCTCTCTCTAAAAATCAATAAAAACAGCCCTGGCCAGTTTTGCTCAATGGTTAGAGTGTCGGCCCACAGACCAAAGGGTCACGGGTTTGATTTCTGGTCAAGTGCATGTACCTGGGTTGCAGGTCCAATCCCTGGCCCTAGTTGGGGTGGTGCGGGAGGCAACCAATCGATGTGTCTCTCTCACATTGATGCTTCTCTCTCTCTCTTTCTCTCCCTCCCTCCCTCCCTTACACTCTATCTAAAAATCAATGGAAAAATATCCTCAGGTGAGGATTAAAAATAAATAAATAAAAACATATTAAAACAAAACAACAGAAAGCAGGATCTCAAAGAGATATCTGCATACCCATGTTCACCAAAGCGTTATTCATAAGAGTGAAGAGGTTGAAGTAACCCAAATGTCCACTGATGAATGAATGGTAAAGAAAATGTGATATACTAGAATATTATCAGCCTTAAAAAAGAAAGAAATCCTGTCAAATGTACAACATGGATGAACCTCGAGGACACTGTGCTAAGTCATTACAAGGACATTATGAAATAAGTTAGTCCCCAAAAGATGGGTACTGTACGTTTCCACTTCTATGAGGTATCCAGAGCAGCCAAACTCATAGAAACAAAAAGTAGAATGGTGGTTGCCAGGAGCTGGGGGGAGGGGAGGAGAAGGGAGAGTTGTTCAATGGATATAGAGTTTCAGTTTTGCAAGAGCAAAAAGTTCTAGCAATCTGCTACATAACAATGTGAATATAGCTAACAGTACTGAACTAGACACTTAAAAATGCTTAAGATGGTATATTTTATGGTGCTTTTCTTTTTTAAACCACAATTAAACATAAAATAAAATTTAAAGTTTCAGTAAAGATTTGAGCGGAATGCACTACTGGGCATGAGAAGAAACAGCAGATCGAACACACTGTGTTCTGCGTCTATGACTGAAGCTCAAACAAAACATTTCATACGCTATCACCCAGCACACTGGTCCACCCAAGTCCTCTCTTCAACCCTTAAGAAAAAAAACTTTATGGGAACCATGCCAACTCTCAATTTTACAACAAAGGCCTAATAAATTAGTTGTTGACTCCAATTTGCCTCCATGCCTCACACCCGTGTACAGTGCTATAGAGAAACCTCCATTTACCATAAGAGTTACCACTAATGTCAGGCCTGATGATCTTTACAAGGCCAACCTTCATGAAATTGTTCAAAAACTTTATTTCTTCTTTTTTTTTTTTTAAATTTTTTTAAACATTTGTTCTTTATTGATTTTAGAGAGAGAGGAAGGGAAGGGGGAGAGAATAGAAACATCAACGAGAGAGAACATCGACTGGCTGCCTCCTGCATTGCCCCCCACTGGGGATTTGGCCCACAACCTGGGCGTGTGTCCTGACCGGGAATCGAACCGGTGACCTCTTGGTGCATGGGTCAGAGCTCAACCACTGAGCCACACTGGCTGGGCCAAAAACTTTATTTCTTAGTCACCATCCCTGAGATCAAGTCCATGAAACACAAAAATAATCAACTGGTAAAGTTTAAGAATGATCAGTAGCAACATATCACAGTTCAGCAGGAATATCCATATTTACACAGTTTGTGTGTGTGTGTATGTATATGTATGTGTGTGCATGTACAGGCCCACATGCACTCAGGATCACCTTGGCTGACATTAAATAGACAAGTTTTCCTTAGTCCTAAAGTTTCATGATACTCCATCATCAGCTATCCTGAAAGATTTAGACTTGCCCACGCAGCTAAAGAATATTGTTGTCCTGTCAATGTGGGCACTTACCTAGTTTTCTGTTAAGGGTAATTTTAAGGCAATAAGGGCTCAGGAAGCAATGGACTAAGGTTCTCACTGATTAAAAACATCGTCTGTCCTTCTGCCTATTAGAAATTATGGAAGAGCAAATGGCAAAAATCATTACACAGGAAAGGTGCTCATAATTTGAAGTGATTATAATCAAAGTCTTGTCAATACTCTCCAAGAGTATTTCTGACTCATCAAACATAAAGAGTTAACAAGAAAAAAATCAGTAAGAGTCAAGGACTTGAGTCAGTCACCTTGCGCTTTCCAGAGAAAGACAAAGATTGCTATCTTCCTTATACCTGCGTCTCCCTGTGTACACAGAAACCACGGGGCAGAGGCCAAACTCACCTTGGTAACCACAGGAAGTCAGCCTGCTAACTAACTCCCCAGGAGCCCACACACAAACAGAGGCCTAAGGGATCTTACTATGTAACCAGACCACCCCCTCGTTTTTTGAGTGAAGAAACTGGGTCTGAGAGAGGCTAGGTGATTTCTCTAAAGTCTCAGCCGGCCAAACCCAGTGGCACCCAGATCTCCTGAGCACAGTAACAGTGCTGACAATGGCCCCCTATCTGACACCACTTTTGTAAAGGCCATAAAAAAGCTCCGTGACCTAAAAGAAGTTTCCCTAGATTTCATGTCCATCTGTTGGCTTTTCTCTAACAGAGGAACAGCCATGGAATAGTGGGCATGTTAAATAAAGAGCCCAGCTCCTACTGTCACCTGGGGGGGTCTTAGGATACCTTCACTTCTTTCACCTCACTTATTTAATTTTATCCTCTTAAATAAAAACATATTCCTTGTCAAAAAAAAAAAAAAAGGTTTTTCAAGTTCCTTGCACAACCTACCAACACTCATATATAGGATATATTTTCTATCTCTGTACCTTATAAGGTAACTTATACTGCCATTATCTTTTTAGTATACTGTGTAACACAAACAAATGTTTGACCCTTTTTTTATATAGGTTGATAGGACTCCCCTTTTAAACTGGTCACACTTCTCTTATGCTTGAGAGTCAGAAACAAAAAGAAAGAATAGTATAAAATATCTGATTTCTACTCTCCACTTTCCTGTTAAAAGACAGGCAATGTAGCCCTGGATGGTTTGGCTCAGCGGTTAAAGCATCAGCCCATGGACCAATGAGTCGTGGGTTCAATCCCAGTCAGGGGCATGCGGGAGGCAACCAGTCAGTGTGTCTCTCTCATATCGATGTTTCTCTCTCTCCCTCTCCATCTGAAGATAAATGGAAAAATGTCCTCAGGTGACGATTAAAAAAAAATTATATATATATGTTTGGCTCTATTGGGAAAGATTTTAATAAGCTCAGTCACCTCTGATGTCATCAAATGAGCATTCATTCCTTAAAACAGACAAACAAAAACTTTGTTCTCATTTCTGTTCCTCCAACAATTCTAATCTTGTAAGTTTATTCAAGGTATCTCAAAACTCTTACTCATAATTCTCTAATACGGAGTCACTGCAGGGAGAGGTACACCATTTTTTTCTTTGATGAATTAAAGGGCATTCAGAGACCTACAAATACTTATGTGAAGGACAGAAATTTCCAAGAGAGTTAGAAAAGGCAGGTCAGCCCTGGCTGGTTTGGCTCAGTGGTTATAGCATCAGGATGAGAACTGAAGGCCTGAGGGTTGGATTCCCAGTCAAGGGCACATACCTGGGTTGCAGGTTTGATCCTTGGCTCTGGCAGGGGTTGTGCAGGAGGCAAACAATTGATGTGTCTTATATCGATGTTTCTCTCTCTCTCTCAGTTTCTCTCCCTCTATGGAAAAATATCCTTGGGTACGGATTAACAAAAAACAAAGGCAGGTCAAAGACAGGCATCAGAGAGGCTTTCAAATCCCAACCAGGAAGGCAGGCGCCTCTGATATATAGTGCCACCAGGGCAGGCAGGCTGGGGCAAATAACCCAATTCAGAAAATCTCCGATTGAAATCTGTAAAATGTGGCTAATGCCCCTACCAAAGACTGCTCTTAATATGATAGTAATATTTTTATAATCTTCTCTAAGATGAAAGTGATATATAAATTTTGAGTATTATAAATAATCCCCCTGAAAATCTAGTAATATTTCTTCTTCATTATGCCCTAATACCAAACTACAGCTGTTTCAACAGAGAGGAAAACAGCACTAAAGCTACATAACCCCACGAAGGACCAACTTCTTCCAGTACAGCCAGCCTGTTTGACTTGGATTTTCTATGCCGAGCACGTCCCTCTGCCTCCAAGGATTACAGGTTTCCCACTCCCTTCTCTGCCTCTCTCTCCCTCCATTCTTGGCCATTTGCAGGAGGCAAAAGTCAATTTCTCAACCTCCACCCTAAAAATATATTTTAAATATTTTTATTGTACTTTCCCCCTAAGTCATCCTCTCAATACATGTGTAGGGCTATAATCATTTTAATGTGCACTGAGCACAAACCTGAAAGAGGTAAATGCAGTAAGAGAAGATGCAAATGCAAAGAACCCATTAATTTTAAAAATTAAAAAATAAGCCCTGGCTGGTTTGGCTCAGCACTTAAGAGCACCAGCCTGCACACCAAAGGGTCATGGGTTCAACCTAGTCAGGGGCACATATCTGGGTTGCAGGTTTGATCCTCTGATCCCCGGCCCTGGTTGGGGTCGTGAGGGAGGCAACCAATTGATGTGTCTCTCTCAAATCAGTGTTTCTCTCCCTCCCTCCCTCCCTTCCACTCTGTCTAAAAATCAATGGAAAAATATCCTCAGGTGAGGATTAACCAAAAAACAAAACAAAAAAAAAGAGAGAGTCTTTCCCAGTGCTCTTCCTGCCTCCCAGGAAAAGGCGTGGGAGTCCCAAATGCCCTCTAAACACCACAACAAAGCCACAGGTCACCACCATCTTTAGTCCATCAGAACACGTGTCCTTTGAAGGGTCCTGCTTTTCCACTTTGACTTATCTTCCCACCTTGCCTTAACGTATTATTCCTCAGTATGGAAGGCCTCCTTGCAGAAGGAGAGAGGAGCCCTCTCTTTAGAAGATTTATTTTCATAATAAAATGTTATAACACCTCACAAGCCGACTGTGTTTACACACTGAGCCAGGCACCTTCCATGTTATTTTAAGCTCTCGCAACAACCTGACAAGGTGGATATTATAATCCTCAGCATACAGAAGTAACTTGCCTGCTAACTTACAAAGTAGCAGAGCAGGGAATTCACTCTGGGACCCCAGGCCTCTAGAGCCATTCTTCCCAGCTCAGCATCAGCCTTGAGACAGCTGGAGGCCTGAAGCCAAAACCGGAACAACAGGTGTTCAGGCCCTGGAAGGACCTCCAGACGTGCAAGCAGACAGGCAGACTGAGGGAGCCTCGGTGCTCATCCAGTTTCCAAAGGCTGGAGAGAATACAGACTAATATGAACCAAGGAGACCGTGATATAATCCTGTAATACCCCACACAACTCTCTTCTACCTCAAGGTTATGGCACCCAGAGGAAAGACTTGGCATGAGGCTTCATAAACCAAAACCAAACTCATGCTCTCCCTCCTACCTTTCCCATACCGTCCACAGCCCACTGAAGAGCAAGTCCTAAATTCTAATTCAACAGTTGAAGTCCTTGCTCTCTGAAGCCCTTGGCCACCGCCTCAGTTTCAGGGCCTCCTCCTCATCTCTTTAGGACAAACATGAGTCTCCTAAAATGGCCTCCCTTCCTCTAGCCTTTGCCCTCTCTAAGGCATCCTCCACGGTGTCCCCAGCCGGCTCCCACCGAGACACACGCCGGACCCTACCATTCCCTGAACCCATACCAGTGGTTCTCAGATGAAGTCACGAGGGGCCTCAGGACTCCTGGGGGTAGAAATCTAGAGGAGGCCACTCTGTTTGAATCAAGGTGATTTTGAGTTTGCCACTTGAGATAACAAATAAAATTCTACTTGAAAATAAAAAGTATCCTGTGCTGAATGTTGAAAATCACTGGCCAAAAAGATAAAAGCTAAATTCATTGGTATGGCATTCAAGGCCCTTCTTGTCCACTCCCTGCATGCCTGCACATGGCACCGAGAAGCCAGGCCCCACCATGCCACGCCATTCATGGCATCCCATGCTCAGCCTAAAATCCCTTTTCATCTACTGACACTGCCTCTTTCCTGTGAGAATGAATCTCTTCTGCTGACCACAGATTTGCTTTCACCTAATCCCCTATCTCTGTATTTCTAACCACAGTGCCTGGCACTTTGTAGGTGCTCAGTAAATATGCCACGCCTTCATTCACTAATAAATGAAACAAGAAAAATCAAATACCACGTCACTGTAACAATCATGATTCAGAAAGCTTAAAGAAAGAGACTACTCAGATGTACTTCTTTTTTAAAAATCCTCACCCAAGGATATGTTTTTATTGGTTTTTAGAGAGAGAAACATCAATGTGAAAGAGAAACATTGATCAGTTGCCTCCCATATGCGTCCCAACCAAGGATCAAACCCACAACCTAGGTATGTGCCCTGACTGGGAATTGAACCAGCAACCTTTTAATGTACAGGACAATGCTCCAACCAACTGAGCCGCCTGGCCAGGGCACTTTTAAATGTACCTGCCACCACAGGGTTTTCCAACACCGTTAGTTATAAAATCTAACTCACGGGTCAACACTAACATTTAAAAAGATGGAACAGAATAGAAAATATAAGGGCACCTCACGTACTACAAGTAAACACTACTTTGTGAAATTTAAATGCAAGTGGATACACACACAACTACCCCACATACATAAATGTATGTATAAACTAGGTTATCGTGTAAATTATATTTCTTATTGATACTGTGGCTCAAAACTTTTTCTTTCAAAATCTTAGGTCAGTTATAGATTAGATCAACTCAATTACTCTGAAGTCCTCCAGTTTTTAAAACATTACAAACTTTATCCTCCATGATAAAATTCAATTTAGACAATAATGGAGTTGGGTGTGCCCATTAAAATGGCTCCCTAAACATAAGGGAGTTAAAAAAAATAAAAACCTACAGGTGGACACGCCTAAAGATTACGGCTCATTAAACGCACAAAGAAAGCTGCACAAGCACACCTGTTAATTCAGTGCCGGAGTTTTGGGTTTCGAATTAGTATCAAGTGTGTCCTCCAACCTTGCCTCCCTCCATCCTGTATTTCTCAAGGCAGTCTTGAATACCTCTACATTATTTACAAGCATCCCTACTAACACTGGCCTTCCTTCAGATGCCTGGAGACAATTCCACGGATGGTGTGTGCAGGGCAGACGCTGGAGGCACACACTAATCCTCTGTAGAGCAACCAGTTTCAGGTATAAAATTTTGTGTTTTCACAGGAGAGACACATAGAGGCCTAACAGACTGGGTCTGCAAATTTACTTCTCCAAAATCGGTATATAAAACAGCTTTGGGACTATCCATCCATGGAACTGTCAAGGCCATATCCCTGGCTAGAGAAAAGGTGAAAACTGACCACAGGGACAACATGGCAATGGCCCCGTAGATTTAAGGAGTTACTAGATTGTTTTCATTGCTGTAAACCACAGAAGAAAAGGCTTAAATTACACACCAGTTAAAATGACAACAGCATTCTAGCCTGTTTGTAGCCTAGCCCGAGAGACAGATGAATGGCCTTTAGCTGTTGTAGGAAAATGGAAGTAGTCTAAGAACAATATACTACAATTACAGCATTCCATTCCCTGTCATGGTTGGCCACCAAATACACTATGTCATTAATGTCACAAAACAGGATCCCGGGAGGAAAACTGTGGCCACATTTATAAATTTGTAATGAACCATTATATTATCAAATGCCAACTCCTGGCATCCACTTGAGGCTAAAGATGGCACATGGGAAAACTGCAGGCTGAGCAAGGAGTGGGTGCCTCTTCAGAGATGCCTCCCTTCCCCAAAAAGCATCTATAGTATGCAGGAAACATGGAAGGAGAAGAGTGAAGAGGCCCAGAAACATTGCAGTGAGTTGAAGAAACAGCAAACAATTAATCAAATCTTTCGCTCTTTTGACCAAAAAGGGTAAAACCCTAAGGGCAGACACTTGCAGCACAAAAAGTGGCAAAGGACTGTGTGAAGAATGTCCCATCTGCTGTGTAATGGTTTGTACTGGCTTACAACGTCTCAAACTTCCAAAAACACCTCTGTAAGTTAACATTGTAGTATGAAGATCAGATACTACAAGAATGAAAACCTAAGACAGATACTCTTCAGTGGAAGAAAGATTAAACTCTGGGTTCTAATAATCAACCAGTCCTGTTTCTGTTCACTATTGGAAGAAAGTGTTTTCAATAATGTACACAGAAAATATCTCAAAAGATATGTATCAAACTTTTAAAAGGAATTATCTTTAGGGATGGGGATGGTGAAAGGGTTAATAACATTTTAAAGGGTAAAGGCAAAAGCTTGCAAAAGGTGGAAATGTGAAAAATGTGTTGCTTGCATGACCTTTGCTCAGCCTTCTGTTGAGTATGGATTATCTGGATTATCTGCAAGACAACGAATCACCCAGCAGATGCAGGACGAGACACCAGACCAGTCCAACTGCAAAGTGGACAATGGGCCATGCAGAGTATGTCAGCAGGAACTGCTGGAAGCTAGAAGCAGAGTATATAGCCTACACCCCACCTGTTATTCAAGGTTGACTCCTTTTTCGGGTTCAGCCCAGCTGCATGCAATAAAATCGTTTTGCTCTACATTGGCCTTGCATTGTGGATGTGATCTCCCACTGGCTCAGACCTTTTAGATGGGTTTGGAGAAAGGGAAACATTCACTGCCCACTTTTGCAGTTTGGATTTTTTCTCTTTTATAATGCATTATATTGTAATGTACAATGTAAAAGCACCTAATTGCATTCAGGCTTAGGTGAGGTGCTACAGGGAATGATGAAAGAAATATTACTCATCATCAGTAATCAGCTAGAAAGAGTCTTCAAGGAGTTCAGTAATCAGCTAGAGAGAAAATATGGATATACCCACCTTGGGCACACACAGGAAACTAATAAGATTCAGAATAACAAAGGCCAAATAAGTTTCTTGAAAAGATCAGTGTGGGCCACACAGGTAAGATGGTTCCATGGAGAAGATGGAGGCTCAGGCTGGAGAGAGTGGAGAGGGCCTGGGTGTCCTGAAGACTTATGGGTTGATCCAATAGGTAACATACAATACAGGGAAGGCCTGGGGACCTGGCAAATGGCACAGCATCTCCCTGACTCCAATCCTTCTGTTTCTTAAGATGCCTACAGACATAATCATGTGGCTAATAAAACAATTTCACACACATGTGCAACAAATCTAAGGAGTCTGCAGAAATTTAAACCTGTGTGGCAAAATTTCTATCATTCACACCCAATAACATTGACCATCATCCAATTATGTCACTAACTTAGGGCTCTGAAAATTCACAGGAAAGAGGTCAAAACTCAGAGCTCAGCAAATTCCCTTAAAGGTTACCTACTTGTAGAAAATGGACGTTTATCAACCAGAGAACAAAAAGGCTAAGATTCGGGTTTTTAAAAAGTATCATCACACTTTTATGTAATACCATCACATTCACTGCTTGTTTTATACACACGGTGTATTTCCCCAAAACAGATCACATGTGGGTAAGGAACATGCTAATATGGTACTTACGTCATCATACTTTTTTTTTTCTTTACTGATTTGAGAGAGAGAGAGGAAGGGAGAGGGAGAGAGAGAGAGAAATGCTGATGAGAGAGAACATCGATTGGCTGCCTCCTGCATGCCCCCCACTGGGGATCTGGCCCACAACCTGGGCATGTGTCCTGACTGGGAATTGAACTGGTGACCTCTTTGTTCATGGGTCGACACTTAACCACTGAGCCACACCAGTCGGGCACTGGTTGCTTTTTTTTAAAATGGAGAACATTGTCTTGCCATTTTATAAAATAGTTTTATGTCTGAATCAAGAACACCAGTCTATCTGAAAACATGTTGTGAACATTTATTGTTATTTATTGTCATCTGCCCAGCACCCACCCCCTTTTTCGGATATAGCTCCATGTGGTTCCAGGAAAGAGCTGCCAGGTTCTTACATCCCTCCACACCCCACACCACTGTTCACTGGTTCAGGAGCAGCCCCCAACCAAAGCCTAGTGAATTATAGCCTCCCTATCAAACACCCCCAATGTTTCCAACTAGAACTAGAAAAATGGGGGAACTGATGGATAACAAAGTCCGGGGGGCAGATGGCAATCATATTTCCATCATCTGGAAGACTACCTATAAGCTCAGAGACAAAAGCAAGAAATTGAGAGATGGAAAGCCTTAAATCTGTTGTTACAGGGCCTATCTGCACCTTGCCTTTTCCTCAGATTTGTGTTTTTTATCTTCCCTTGATCACCCAAGATACAACATCTTTCCCCCCAAATCCTAATAATATAAAGTACCCTTCCCTCCACCACACCAGAATTCTGCATTAGAAACGCCAACCACAGCCTCCAACTGCCAGCCAAATGCCCTCTAAGTTGTGGATGAATGGGGCTGGTAAGTTTTACACATATGGCTTCCTGCTCTTCACCAGTGTTGTGAATACCTCCTCTAAAGATAATCATTTGTAAATATCCAGTTGTTTATAACCTGGTATAAAAAGAGCATCTGGGCAAATTAATGCCCCATCTCCATGCTCACCATCTCCATGCTCAACCTCACAGAAATCTTAACTAGGGAAAACCAGGATATTGAGTCACTTAGCTGTAAGGTGAACAGAGCAAAGACTGGCAGGACACAGAGTCCGAACTACAGTACACTCCATGTGTGAGCTGGGCTATGGGTGAGCAGATTCTATTACTCTGCCTAGGGCTCCGTGAATGAGGCCCACGGCCCACGGAACGATGATGAATACTCCCGGCCCTACACCAGCCTCAGTCACTAATGGACTTCTGGGTCTCCTGCATCTGGAAGTTTGCAGTAACCCTCCACTTCTCCCCTAACCACCACACACTTATCTTTTTTTTTTTTTTTAATCCTTACCTGAGGATATTTTTCCTTTGATTTTCAGATAGAGTGGGAGGGAGAGACAGAGAGAAACAATGATGTGAGAGATACACGTCGACTGGTTGCCTTCCGCACAACCCAGACCAGGGCTGGGGACCGAACCGCAACCGAGGTACATTCCCTTGACTGGAATCGAACCTGCAACTCTTTGGTCTGCTGGCCGATGCTCTAACTGCTGAGCCAAACTGGCCAGGGCTTATATATTTTTTATTCAGATAACTCAAGTGAATCTCTGTTCCTGACAACCACAAAGGACTAACCGAAAATAATTTTGAATGCAGGATTCTTTTCAGAGAAGCCGATCAGCAGCCACAGACCAAATGCTTGTTACTCAGCCTCCTCCCATCGGATCACCATTTAATGTGATCATGTCAAACTACTGATGAATCTACAGTTCAATAATCAAAACCATCTTCTTTAATCAAGCTGGTGTCAAAAATCAAAATGGACTTTAAGAAACTACTTAACATCTACCCAGCATCATTTTTCTTTATACATTAGAAAATTAAATTCAATCCTATCACTGAAGATGGCGGTTAAACCTCAGATATCTGAATTGCACTGTTAATATAATACCTACTTCATGACATTTTCAGTTCATTCTTATCACGACATGTTTTATTTTTAAGTGTATAGGACTTTATAGTTCCTAAGTCTACACTACTTTCAGATGCCAACAACAGGTCTGACATTGGTTCCCAGGCAACTGCCAAATAAAAAATCACAGTATTATGATGTTGGTAGCTTCTTTCATAGAATTTTCTTTGTTGTTTTTCACTAATCTACCACTATTATTTATATACAAGAGCAAAGAGAGAAAAGAGGTACTGATACATGCTACAACAGGGATGAACCTTAAAAACATTTCACTGCCCTGGCCGGTGTTGCTCAGTTGGTTGGAGCCTCGTCCTGTACACCAAAAAGTCTTGGGTTTGATTCCTGGTCAGGGCACATGCCCAGGTTATAGGTCTGACCCTGGTCGGGGGGTGTGCAGGAGACAATCGATCGATGTTTCACTCTCACATCCACGTTTCTCCCTCTCCCCCCCTCCCACCATCTCCCTCCTTCTCTCTCTAAAATTAATATAAGTATGTCCTTGGGTGAGGATTAAAAACAACATTTTACTAAGTGAAAGAAACCAGTCACAAAAGACAACATATTGTATGATTTCTCTTACACGAAGTGTCCAGAATAGACAAATCCAGAGTCAGAAAGTAGATCAGTGTTTGCCTGGGGCTAGCGGGAGGTGAAAATGGGAAGCAATGACTAATGGGTGTGGGACTTCCTTTATGTGATAAAAATGTTCTGGAATTAGTGGTGACTGCACAACGCTCTCAGTCTGTTCAAAACCACTTAACTGTATACTTTATGGGGTAAATTTTATGGTATGTAAATTATATAAGAGACAGATGGGGACGGACACACACACACATACATAAGAGGAGAAAAATCTTACGTTTTTACTCTTTTGCTTACCCAAGCAGTCCCCAACAAAAGAGAGGTTATTTCCCTCAGTTCGATCGTAAATCAACCATAACATTTATGGGATTTTTCTCACAGAAATGCTGATTGGAGTTCCTCAAAAGTAAGAGACTGACTTAAGAATGGGAAGAGCAGTTAAGACAAAGGCCAAGCGTAAGTCAAGAGAAGTTTTCTGAGGTGACTGAGGAACGGAACTTGGGCTCTAGCAGACCGAGGGCCAGAAAGGTTTAAGGAAGGCGAGGAATAACAGGCTGGTCCTCCCAGCCGGGATCACTGGCCTCACCTACTGAGGGGTTTCAGCCATTGCCAGGGTGTGAACAGAATTTGAAGAATGTAAGGAACAGCAGCAGGAATTCAAGCTGATTTCAAAAGCGGGAATGGCACCACTGACTGCAGTATGGAGAAAGGGAAGGGAAGGAAACTGTACCCAAAAAAGAAAGACAAGATCCCTGCATTCCTATGGTCAGAGAACTATTGAAGTCATGTGTATAGAAAACAAACTGAGGGTGTAATCTGGGACTACATTTAACGACCTAAACAGACTTTCTACTCAATAGCGTTCACGAACCTCCTTGATATGAAATGCTCTTTCGGATTCAGATTTCACAAATAATGGGTGGTGCACTTGGACCATGCCTCTCTTATAAATAATCCTAAATAATACATAATTTAGGGAAACAGCCTCAAGAGTGAATGAGGGCAATAACGGATAGCTATTATATCCCTGTTAATGCTAACTATAAAAATTCATTCCATCATGCCAGAAGCCTTTCCCTTGGGGCCTAGAAGTGTTCCATCTGAACAGAGCTGTAGGTGTGTAAATAAGAAAAGCTCTAGCTTAATTTTCAAGGAATGAGCACAAGCTTGAGAAGCCAAAAGCTGACTTCCTATTTTTTTAAATTTTGTTTTCTTTATTGATTTGAGAGAGAGAGAGATAGAAACATCGATGAGAGAGAACATCGACTGGCTGACTCCTGCATGCCCCCCCTGGGGATTTGGCCCACAATCTGGGCATATGCCCTGACCAGGAATCGAACCTGCAACCTCCGGGTGCATGGGTCGATGCTCAACCACTGAGCTACACCGGCTGGGCTGACTTCCTGTTTTAATGTGAGGGGTCCTCAGAGACCTGCAGCTGTCCCCAGATCCAAGCCCCAGTTTCCAATGGTCTTTACATTACCCAACCCAGCCTGTTAAAATTGTTTTCCTCTTGTGATCAATACTTTTCTCTCAATTACTAGAGCATTAATTGCCTATACTACTTTCTTGACATTTTGCATAGATGTTTAGTTAATATTTCATGTTAAAGAGGTTTTATCTTCCTCTTTAGACAATTCCAGGCCCTGTTTTATAGATCTCTTTACATATTCAATAGCAAGCTGGCACTGTACTTTTCCTAGGAAAAAACTCAAATATAATATTTATATATATTTATTTTGAAAGGGGGTGGTTGATGTGAATTAACAGTCTTACTCTGGAAAGTTTCTAAGTAAAACTACCATGTCATAGGAGACCATAAAAAAATTAAAGCCATTATCTAAACCAACTAATTAAAAACTCATGATTGCAGATAGAAAAAACATTGACATCTCTCCAAAAAAAAAGGATAGACTTAAAAATCTTTTACGGTTTTAAAATAAGTTTTCCTCCATCTATGTGCAAGTCTATCTATTTGGGGATTAAGTAAATAATTTAAGCACCTAACTTTAATGATAGCTTGAAATGTTTGCAGTCCACTGGGAGAAAGGGATGCCAAGTTCTGCTCTAATTCTCAGTGTATGGAATCCAGTTCCTTTCCTCCTGAGAAAAACCCTGTGCCTGAGTATTTTTATCAGCAATCGCAAAATTTTTTTAGCATCTAGTTTTCAAGTGTCTCTACTAATTTTACTTAGCACTAGAGAGCTCAAGGCCCAGAGGAATGTTCTGCTCTCCAGGAGATTACAAATTAAAAGGTCCAAACAGTGACAGGGGCTGGAAAGGGAGGACCTCGATCACTTCCACCTCAAGGAGGACCCACCCAGACAGGGGCTGTTGTGAGGCCAAGGATTACAGGAAGAATGTGTTCCCTTAGCCAGTAGACGAGACAGCACTGTACCCAGTTTGGGCAGAACATTAAGCCTTCTCAGGTATCAAGATATCAAAACATAAACTGGGACCTACTGAGAAAAGACTAATATTTTAAAGGAGAGATAAAGAGTTGATTTTCACTTTAGTGGGAATACTTGAGGATAATAGGATTTGAATATTAAGTGATAGCACTTAGCCATGTCCCTGGGAAGTGTTTCTCAAAGTGTATCATATGCATTAAAAATGCATATTCCTCTTCTCCCTCCCATAGTAGTGAATCTCAATTTATGGGGGCTTGGGGACCTTGGAAAATGCATTTTTAAACAAGTATGACAATGTCTTCTGGATCCAAAAACAGTGCTTGAGTGTAGCTGTTTTCAGTGGAAAGAGAAGAGAGTAGATACTGAGGAGGCTCTATCTGTCTTTGCTGCTACCCTGTATCCACTTTATAACAGTTTAGTATTGGAAAGCACAAAAGGGAGAAGTGTTTGTTTTTAAAATAACTATTCAATTGATGAATTACTTCTCATCAAAATTTAAATTCACATTTAGCCAAATGGCCAACTACTTACTGCTTCACAAATATACCTGAGACCAAATACGTGATGGGTATTTTAAAGCCCATTTGTTTGGCAGGATCGACAACGTTTTAGCCAATAAAAATGTCTATGTGAAGGCACTCGAGTTGCACTGTCCAAATCAGTAGCCACTGGCCACATGTGACCACTGCCCATGTGAAATGTGGGTAGTAAAATACATGCTGGATTTCAAAGACTTAGTATCAAAGATGTAAAGCATCTCATTAATAACTTTTTATACTGATTACATGGGGTAATAGGATAATACTTCGGATAATTTGATTAACTGAATTATCTAACTTAGAAAACTTAAAATCACAGTGAGCCAGTACTATATTTCTTTTGGACAGCACAGGTCTAGATATTTAAAGTAAATCACTGCTTTAGCTGATTAAATGCTCCTCCAAAATTCTTGGTCACTCAAATAAAATGCCTATGTTTAAAGGAGTCTGGCCTATAAATACAGCCATGAATAATTGTTATTTACTCTATACATGTAATGTGAAAGATACAATTAGGTGCTTTTACCTCATTTTCCCATGGCTATCACTTGTCCTTGATGTACCCATAATAATGTAAACTCAAGGTCAGTTTCTTTCACTGTGTCCATAACTTAGCAGGAAGGCTCTTACACAAAATTTTGGCTCATAAATGTTGATGAGTGACAAATCCCAAAGTAATCTCATTTTTAATTTCTTCTTTTTTGTTTTTTAATCCTCACTTGAGGATATGTTTATTGATTTGAGACAGATAGAAAGAGAGAGAGGGAGGGAGGGAAGGAGGGACACTGATGAGAGAGAGAAACATTCACTGGTTGCCTCCTGTATGCACCCCAACAGGGACTGAACCCGCAACCTAGGTATTTGCCCTGACTGGAAATCAAACCCACAACCTTTTTTGGTGTACGGGACAATGCTCCAACCAACTGAGCAACCCAGCAGAGACTAATTTCCTTTTTTTAATGCTCATTCATACACAAGCTTTCTCCTATCACCTCTATATGCTATTATTGCTTAGAAATAAAAAATTTTATTATTATTCAGAAATAAACACGAGATATTTTGATGTATACTCTCCCAATTTTTAAAATTCGCTGTTTGAGTGTTTGTTGATGGAAAATATATTCATTCTAGTTACTTCAGCAATAATTTCAAACTAAATGTTGCACTTTTAAAAAGACTACTTTTACTACTTGCCCTAATATGTGTTGATTCCACAAAATACAACCAACGACCATAAACACCCATCACTTGCAAAAAGAAAACATTTACCTTTTACATTTCTTGAGAATTATTAATGAAGTTTTTTTTTTTCCTTTATTGATTTGAGAGAGAAAGGAAGTAAGAGAGAGAGAGAGAGACATAGAAACATCGATGAGAGAGAACATCGATTGGCTGCCTCCTGCATGCCCCACACTGGGGACCGGGCCCATAACCTGGGCATGTGCCCTGACCAGGAATCGAACCAGCGACCTCTTGGTGCGTGGGTCGATGCTCAACCACTAAACCGGTACACAGCCAGACTTAAGGAAGTTTTATGTTTTAGTTTCATTTCCAATAAAATGCTGGCTTCCCAAAAATCAAGCTTATTTGGAATCACTTTCTCATCACCAGGTCTTGCATTACTGAGGCAATTTGGTTAGAGGTCAGGAATTCAGGGCTGCGGTCAGGGGACGTGGGAAATCATTGACAGAATGCATAAACATCACCGCCCAGTTCTCTGCCTCAGACTGAGGCAGCACGCTGTGATCCCTCTGCCTCACAGCACGATGGGCCAATGCTCTTCTTATCTTCCTGCTGAACTGTAAACAGCAGCACATTCAGGTTTAGACGTAAGTATGTATCTCACGGGCCTCGTACATATAAAGCATTTGAACATGTCGCAATCATCAATATTAATACTAATTTTCTCCTAAAACAGGCCAAAGTCTTGAATGTTTACAAGGTGAAAATCTGAGACACTCCTTCTTCACTCAACTTGTGTGAGGAGAATGCTTTCAGATGAAGCTGTTCTCTACTTTGAGAACAAGTTGGTGTTTTCAAATGTCACCAGGAGAGACTCTAGGTAGATTATGAAGACAGGAGAGTTCCGTTCCCTGCGATTCCACCTGGTATTTCCCTCTGATGTTTCTAACTACTAAGGAGCAGGAGAGGTGATGAGTGACTGAGATATGAGTCTGACTTTCAAGCAAAAGAGTTTAAGGAGAATGGAAAGTTTCAAAGCTCACTGGGCAATGGACATGAACCAACTCCAGGCTCTTTCGTCTTTGTGATGATAAATTGGCACTTGACAAGTGACTGCAGGCCTGAAATCTACATTTAAAAAAAAATGGACACGTTACACACTATACCAGAGAAGCCATCTTCCCCGTAAAATATCTCACTGATACTCCGACACCAAATGGGTGTCCTGGGATTCAAGTTGATCCTGACACTAACTACACGCAGTGAGGGCAAAACCCACAGGGTAGGTAAGGGCTCTGTCCCAAAGTCTAATCCCACTTCCGATGCCAGCCGCCAGTCCCAGGACACTGTACGTCTGACTGAGAGGCAATAAATTCAAGGGTTCCCATGACAATCCCTCATCAGATTCAATAATTTGCTTTTTAAAACAACTCACAAACTCAGGAAAACATTTTTTTTATTTCTGCCAGTTTATTATAAAGTGTATAACTCAGAAACAGCCACATGGAAGAGGTACCTGGAGCAAGGTAAAGGTAGGGGGCAGAACTTCCATCCCTCTCGGGGCACATGACCCTGCCACCCAGCAGCACACTGATGTGTCCCCCAACCCAGAAGCTCTTCAGACATTGCCCCATTTAGAGCTTTTTATGGAGGTTTCATTATACGGGCATGATTGATTAAATCACTGGCCACTGGGATTAAACTCAATCTCCAGCAGTCTTCCCTGCAGGTGGTGGGTAGGGCCCAAAACTCCCACCTTCTAATCACTTGGTGTTTCCAGTGACCAATCCTGTCTGCTTAAGGGGGTCTAGGGGGGTCCTGCCCTAAGTCACTTCTTTTTGTTTTTAAAAATGTTTTTATTGATTTTTTTAGAGAGAGAGGAAGGGGGAGAGAGATAGAAACATCGATCAGCTGCCTCCTGCACACCCCCTACTGGGGATCCAACCCGAAACCCAGGCATGTGCCCTGACCAGGAATCGAACCGGGACCTTTCAGTCCATGGGAGGACACTCAATCCACTGAGCCACACTGGCTGAGCCCTGTGTCACTTCTTTAGCATAAATCCAGGTGTGATGAAAGAGGCTCTTTATGAATAAACAAAGGACACTCAGAAAAATCCCAAGGGTTTTAGTTTTAGGAGCTCTGGGCCAGGAACTGGGAACAAAGACAAAATTTATTTCTTATTATACCAGAGTCAAAAGCAATTCCTGAAGATGAAAGAGCAGGTAGTTTACCTCACCTTATTTGCTTAGGGACACAGATATTTAAAGCCACTGAGTCAAGGACACAAGACAAGGTGGTGGTTACACCATCAATACAAGATGCACTGCATATTAAAAAAAAAATTCCTGTTAATGTCTTCTGTAAATCACCTCAGAATTCAGACTGAAGTCTAGAGAAGACTAAACCTGCAGAGCATCCTAGAGGGACAGGAAACTTGATAAGTACAGTTCTAAGTAGAGACTTCCCACTGCAGACCATGCATTTGTAACAGAAACCTCACAACAGCACTCCCTCACCCAGGACCTGTCAATATACGACTTCCCTCTAGGGGACAGGAAGGTATTTCCCTCCTCTCAAAATCAAGCGCCAGCCTTCCACACCACTCCCACACTGAAGTGCACCTTTAAGGTAACTTTGTTAGGTTTGATACTTTAATTCTCCCTAGACGTTAGCTGGGTCCAGAGGAAATGATCTCAGACACTCAAGGAAGTCGACCAGGCAACTAGCAATACACCAGCCTCAAATGTGATTTCCCAGACCAGCCACCTCAGCATCACCTGGGAACCTGTTAAAAATGCAAATGATCACGCTCCATCCTAGACTTCCTGCATCAGAGACTCTGGGAGCAAGCCCAGCAATCTGAGCCTCAACAAGACCTCCATGTGGTCTGACACCCACTCAAATTCTAGAACCACTGTTCTAGACACTGCTGGACCGTTCTGTTACTCCTGCTATCAGCATGTAAGATTCAGAGATTTTTCTGTTCCACAGAACTGGGAAGCCATGTAATAAGATAACTTTCTCTGATAAACAGATGATTTTCTTGATATCTTCCAGATTCACTGAAAGATGCATCATTTAACCTAGAGGCAGCACATTTTCTTTTCAATTACGTGTTGTGGTTACTCATGACTTCTAGATCACAGGATGCATTCCTTAGCCTTCAAATAAGTTTTTTAAACATGTCTGAATTAAGCATTATTAATAACTCTACACCAATGAGCTTTGATTCATTTTATATTTTTTTGAATATAGAAAAATAGTATACACTCGAAGCCATTCTGCCTTCAGCCATTTATCAGCAGTATGACCTTGAGCAAGCTCTTTAATTTCTCCATGCCTCAGTTTCCTCATCCATATACTGTAGACAATGATAATAATTTCCTTCACATGATCATTATGGGATGAACCGTTAATATATGCAATGCATTGAGAACAGTGCCTGACACACAGTATCATATTAAGTGCTTACTATTATTATCATAACTGTATTAGTTCAGGGACCCAGATAACATACAGGGAAAGGTCTCCCAGAAGTGTAAAGACAACTGATCAATACTGAGGACAGCTGGACATCTCCTCTGGATGTAGAGAAGAACAGAGACAAACAGCAAGATACTACTCTGTAGTTTGCAAGTAAAATTCTCCTTAAAAGAGAGATAGATAATACATAGTAGCCTGGGACCAGAAAAATGACTCATGGTCAAAGACAACTGGCCACTAACATCATACTGATCTAAAGGTTCAAATGAAGATTGGAGAAGAAGAGGTAAGAGATTAAAGTACAAATCAACCCACTAGCACAATCCAAGATCATGGTTTCCCTAACGTTCCATGTTAATGAATAAGCGGGAAGATAAAGCTCCAATTCTAGGGTGGCTATCTAGTTAATCATTTGTGTATGCCCTCAAATCAGGCAAGCTCGGAAAAGATCTTTAAATCACTGCAACTCAAGAAACAAATTATCCTAAGGCAGCCGAATGATTTTCCTATAGCACTTAGTTGGCTGCCTCCCCAAGGTCCTTTTCCTTCTTCCTCCTTCCTGTTATATTCTGAATTTTCTAGCCAAGCTGTTTGGGTGGGACGGATCCCTCCCCAACCCCCCCAAAACCCTGATCACTCTAGGATTACATCCTGATTAGCTGATGTCAGCCCTCATATCCTCTTCTCTGACTCCAGTGGGAGAGAGATTCTGAGAGGCACATGACCGAAGCCATAATCAATCAGGCCAGTGAGACTGATCCCAGGACTATGGTGTAAGTGCTGGGGAAGCAGAGGGCCTTTTATTCTGCTACATGTCCTTAAAGACGATCTGGGACCGGGGCAGCTATCTTGAGACTACAGGGTCCCTAGAGGCTGCGTGAGAACAAATCCACACTAGCAAGTAAAGCCAAACAATGGGAGAAAGAAACCAGGACCTGGTTACAACATTTAAGTCCAGGACAAAGTCTTGCTTAAAGGCCAATTTGTCTACCATTTGATCAATAAATTCTCTTTGTCATTTAAACCATTTTGGGTTAGGTTTCCTTTGGCTTACCATCAAGAGAACTCTAAATTATACACACCTCGTCATTAGATTACACACTGCAAAGGTAACAAGAAAGTGAATTATATTCAAAATTAACAGTAAACCTACCTGTTTAAGTCATGACTATGATTTACTTATCACAATTAAAGACAGGAAAAAAAATCATAAACCCACTTTTCTCATTTGGAAACGATTTCATTTGAAATCTCAAAGTACAGACAGATGCAAGGCCTTATATAAACTCCACTTTGGTGCTTGGTTTACCTACATTCAGTACTGCTGCTGAGTTTTTATCAGGACAGACCCTTTCCAGATTTTCAGGGGAATTTCAGGGCAAAACACTCCCTACCCCGACTAGGGCCACGGTGAGTGTGTTCCAGGTATTCAACAACACCAAGGGAGTAAGAAATCACAAAGTAAGGGTGTGTCCCTGCTAATTTTACCGAATCAGTGGCAAACTTACCTGCTATAGCATCACATGTGCCCTCATAAGATTAAGCAATTGGTTTTTCTATTTAAAACCCTTGCATGTGATACTAACTAACCTGAGTCACTCAAAGTAAGTAGTCTACTGTAAGAGGTCAGGTCAATGAAGGACACAGGTTAATTTGTGTATTTATGCATCATTATTTTCTAATGTTAGATGCATCATAAATAAGCAAACTCTTAAAATCCTAGGGCAGCTCTTTCTAAACTGCTATAGAAATCACTCTGCTCTGAATCATTTTGGCCTCAGGGACTGACAGTTCTCCAAATGTGGAACTGGTGATCTTACAAAATGGTCAGCTTGCTCTTGTGGGACAAGTCGAAGTGAGCCAACCTTGTAAGGGAGACAGGGTGGATGATTTTAAAGGGAACAGTAAGGCATCCTGGGCCTCCAGGATGGGCCGTGAAGGAGACTTACCGGCCAGAGCCTTGATGCGGGACCGCTCAAAGAGCCTTGCAGAGCTGTTCTCGTTGTCCCAGTCGTCCACATCCCAGCGGTTGTTGACATCGCTGTACTGCTGCTGGATCTCGATGTTGTCGTAGTCTGTGGCTACGGTGGTCGTCATCTTGAACTGTCTCAGCTGCTCCTCCACATCAGCGCCTTCTTAGAGTTCTGTGAGAAAGAAAAGGAAAAACCGAATGCGTCATCTCAGAGATGCAGAGTCCTCGCATAACCTACTGGGACACTGATGGGTAGAAGGGGAAATAGTTCACACATGTCAAGAACAGGTCTCTGGAGTCCACCAAAACTGCTTTTAACTTCAGCACGTGTGTGACCTCGGCCTAGGTACTTAACATCTCCGAGCTTCAGTTTCCCCAACCATCAAAGAGGGAAGATGCCAGTTATTGAGAGGACTGAATGAGGGGATGAATGTCCAACAAAGGATGAGTTTCTTCCTTCTTCTTTCTAAAGTGTAAACTTTGCAATTTTAAACTTTTCTCGGAACTAGATGAACAGCCACTTGGGGCTTCTGAGTGAACTCATTTATATTTCTACTGTGTATCACCATAAACTAAAATCTTTTAGCTTCACCTGAAAATTCATAAAAGGTTACAGAAGAGAACGAACAGATCATTTCGTCTAAACATCTCATTTAGATAACAGAAAACTGGTGCCCAAGATTAAATGAGATAGAAAATGAATGACAGCACAGACAGTACCAGTGCACAGCAGATAATAAGTAACGATTGCAATTCGTTATGTTGCTGTGTTGTTATAAATTCTTATGACCAACACCAGGATCCACCCATGGTCAGTGTTTTACGGGGATAAATAGTTAATAAGAACCGAGGCCTCAACTTTTGGCCCATTGCTATCTTCACTTTATTACAGTACACTCAGAAAATTAAGAGAAATACATTTAGCGTTAAACATAGCTTCTCTCTTCAATACAGCTATTATTCAGCCATTGAACCAGAATGTACTGAAGACTTACTATGTGCTCAGCCTGTTCCAGACACTAGAGATAATAGTAAACAAGATAAGGACCAGGCTCTCCATGAAGTTTTTATCTTAGTAGAAGGAGCCAGATAAAAGGCACACACGAAAAGGCAAGATAGCTGAAAGAAAATAAAATACAAGTGGAGTGATATGATAGAGAGAGTGATAACATATTTTAGATCTGGTGATCAGGGAAGGCTTCTCTGAGTACGTATTTAAACTGAAATCTCAAAAAAAAAAAAAAAAAAAAAAAAAAGAACAGGTCAAAAGGAATAGCATTCCAGGCAAAAGGAACAGTTTGTGTAAAGGCCCTATGGTGAGAAACAGCTGGCTCGCTGGAGGAATGAAGAGGTCAGTGTGTCTGGAGTTGTGGCCAGGGGGAGACTCGAGGAGATGAATTTGGAAGGGTAGAAGGGGCCAGACCACAAAGGGCTCTGTGAACCTAAGTGTGATGGAAGGCACTGCAGGATTTTACACTAATGACTGACACCACTGGGTGTATGTTTTTAAAAGATCAATCCTGGTGCTACAGGGAAAACACATTCCACCAGGCAAGGATGAGCTCTTAATTCTATTGGTGCAGTTAAATTCCTGCATGTTTTATATACAAACTATCTAGATGAGTTAGAAGTTAGGGGTAGGAAGATGTTCCATCCAGTCCTGCCCCACTCCCCCATCTTAAGATTCAATGATGTATTATCGTATTTTATACCTGCTCATTAGTGAAAGATGCATTCATTCACTGCACCAAGAACATGCACGCGGACCAGTGTTAGCAGGTCTACTCACTGGAGTTTGTGCACTCATAAAACCAGGCTGCCACCCAGCAACCACAAAAGATCACTCAAGGCATTTTTCTCCCCTCACATAGGCCACCATGCAAAGAAAATAAAGCCACCTATGTTGAAAAGAAACATTTCTCTTACTGCGTTTAAAATGTAGCTTTTCTCAAGTTCTAGCATGCAACCAGGTTCCACAATAAATAAATTAAGCTGAAACAAATGAACTGCACCTTAAATAGTATAATTATTGGTGGCACAAGCATAGAACTGCCGCCTCCCCTTTTGCCATTAGCTGTTTTCTCACAAGCTATTCAAGATCACCAACAGCACACCCTACGTATTCCTAAGGAAAAAGCACTGTGTCTACCGTATGACTGAGCCACACATCTGTAACTCAAACAGTCATCCATCTTTGCTCACACAGAAACATCTTGGATGGGAGTAAAATCCTGGATTCTTACCAGGTGACATAATCAATCCCAACAACATAAATTTATCAGTAATTTAAAAAAAATTTATCAGTAATTTAAACAATTACATTAGCAATGTATTTATAAGATTTCCTAAAAACACAAAAAATTTCAGAAACCTAGCCAGTTAAGTATATTCTATTGAGTGATTTCTTTTTTTTTTAACCCTCAGTGGAGGATATTTTTCCATTTCTCATCAGAGTGGGAGGGAGGGGGAGAAAGAGAGAGAAACATCAATGTGAGAGGGACACATCTACTGGTTGCCTCCTGCATGACCCAACCAGGAGTTAGGGACAAACCGCAACCAATGCACGTGCCCTTGACCGGAATTGAACCCACAACTCATTGGCCCGCGGGCCGATGCTCTAACCACTGAGCAAAACCGGCCAGGGCCTATTGAGTGATCTTTTAATTGCTCTTAACATTCAGTTATAACACTCTTTCAAAAAAAAAAAAATCAGTATTGTCATTTGAACTTGGAGATGGTTAATTTTCTTGACTATATCAATGCCAGAGACTTTCTTCAGTAAAATCCAGCCTTGGAGGATACTATCTCTAGGAAGAAAAAATGTGAAAGTGCTATTAATGCCAAATTTCTAAAAGCACAGAGAGTGTGATTTCACCCAAACCAAGGTGAACTCTTAACACTTCAGTCCAGATTTGCTGTGGCTATTTGGTGCCACCTGCTGACCACTGAGAACAAGACACACCTCAGCCTCCAGGGCAGCTACCAACCTGTGCCGCAGGACTTCACCATATCTGACTCTTGAGTAAGCCCAACTACACCCTTTCCCTCCTATGAAGTTTTTCCTGCCACTGCTTTAGCCCCCAAATCACCACATACTTTCCACAAATTTCTCGAAAAGCAAGTGTGAATCCGTTCCTTAAGTTAAAAACAAATCCTTTCCTTAAGTTAAAAACAAATCCTTCAGAGAAGGTAAGCACATTTTTTCCCCTAAGAATTCTTTTTAATGGTGTTCTTAACACCACTGTGCTTTAAAACAAAGAGGAGCCCTGGCCAGTTTAGCTCAGTGGTTAGAGCATCGGCCCACAGGTTCGATTCCCGGTCAAGGGCATGTACCTGGGTTGCAGGTTCCATCCCCAGCCCCTCGTTGGGGTCATGAGAGAGGCAACCAAACCAATCGATGTGTCTCTCTCACACATTGATGTTTCTCCCTCTCTCTCTTCCTCCCTCCTACTCTATCTAAAAATCAATGGAAAAAATATCGTCAGTTGAGGATTAAAAATAAATAAACAATAATAAAATAAAGAGGAGTGGAAAGCAAAAGTTCTTACTAGTCTGTGTACAAAGGAAATATTGATGCTCTAAGGCATTCTTTTTATTTGATTGTTTCATTCGAGTGTTTAAGAATTTGGTTATCAGGGACATTTGTTAACATCCCACATCCCCAATGGTGAGAGGGTGCTTCCAGGTAGTCAACAGCAACCACAGAGTGACCTGAGGCTGAAGGGACAGTCAGAGGCAAGGAAAGGCCAAGGATGGGTAAGTGTGCCCGTGGCATGCGGAGTCCAGGAAAACCAGTACGCTACAAACTCCATCTTCTAACCCATTTCGATAAGGGGCTGTGCCAGCTGAGAAGCAGTGTATAGCACACACATAGGTAGTGTCCCCAGGAGGTTATCCATAAAGGGCTAGATTTTCCCAAGGTGCTATCAGCCATGTATCCCAAGGGCTGTGAAATAAATCTGTTCTTCTTAAATGGCTGTAGGAAGATTAGGAGAAGAGAAGAGGGCTGGCCACCATGGAACTCTGCCTGATGGGTCTGCTATTAGGAAATCTTAAGAGGACGATACAAGGTTGGCACAAGACAACACAATCTCCTGTCGTATAGGAGAGTTCTCATTTCCTTCACTGGCTCAGTGATGGCCCAGATTCTATCTAACTTGATCACCATGGCAGGAATTCATTAACTAATCTGTGAATGAATAAAATTCAATAATATCTTGGGTGTGATATGGTTGATAACCCAAGTTTTTTGTGGGTTTCGAGAAGATGGTTAAAAGTACATACCTACCTTTGCTGCTCTTCTTCATCGTGTGTGTATGTGTGTGTGTGTGTGTGTGTGTAAATATAAGGAATACGTCAAAAAAACCAAGCCTCCTCTACCAAATTTCTCTTCTTTAATCCTATGACCTAAAAACTAGAATATTCCAAAAAACACAAAGAAATTCCAAAAGCTTTACCATTTTCTGCTTCAATAAGAACACAGTAATTTTATTCCTTCAAATTGGCAGACCAACACAGAAATGGATGAGGAAACAATTATCCTAGACCTACGAGGCAGAGAGGTTCCTACAGCCCTGGCATGTGCTACCACAAGGTATTAAGCATCAGGAGAGAAACTGGAGCATTCTATTCGTTCTCCTCTTTACTGATTAAAATTCTGAAAGTCAATACCTGGCAAAGCCCTGACAGAAAACACTCTATCTATTCTGTTACTTTCCAAGATCCCGAATCGATTTTCCATGTCACACAGATATTAGACCACAGGTTTTTGTTCTTTATAGTTTATCTCCAAGCTTCCTTCCCTTGCCCTCTTCTGTTACTCTACAATATCCCTGGGTGACATTACCCACTCCTGCCTTTGGCTCCTACCCCAGGCTGACTACTGCTCCCTAGACTAAGTTCACTTGTCTCCTATGGGTCATCAAGTTGGTGTCCAAAACTAAACTCATAATTCCTCCCTGTAAGCCCTGTTTTTCCTCTGTCACTCCCTCACTGAATGGTACCCTCATTTCTCTCATGCCTGTACCTCCTGAAAACCCACTGAGTTAGCTCAAGCAATAGCTTCTTATTCTGCGCCTCACCTCTAATTTTAACCCCAAATTCATTCCCCTACACTGCCACCAGAGAGACCTTTCTCAAGTGTAATTCTAATCATTTCTTTCCTGTGACCAAAACCCACCAATGGCCATGCCTTCAGAATAATAAAGCCCTACGCCTTCAGAATAATGCCCGAGCCCTGTGAACAGGAATGAGACCCTTCATGAGGGGGCCCTGCCCAGCTCTCCCCCTGGTCTGAGTATTCTTGTCCTAAGTGCACTATTCCTGTCCTCAGTAAGCTCTTATAGCTCCTGAGGGAAAATCATGCCCTTGTTTCACCTCCAAAACTACTACCCAGAATAGCTCTCTACTCAAATCCTATCGGAGGTATCACCTCATCCAGGAAGCCACCCCTACCCACTCACCACCACCTGGTCTAAATGAGACAACCTTAGACAGCCCGCATAGGTACCCCTCCCAGACACGTTATATATTTCTAAACTATCACTTATCATTATAAGACTGTTTCATAATTACTAAACTTCTAATGACTTCTTGTCAATAGGCCACAGACTCTTGGGGTCATGTCCCCATCATACTGTCTTTATCTCTCTCAATTCCTTTTGGGGTGCCTAAAAACATTAAGCACTTACTAATTATTTGTGGGCTGACTGGGTGGGTGAAAGACTAACAGACAGAGGACTGGCAGGTGAAGCCGAAGAAGGGATGTCAATTCAAGCCGCCACTCTGGTACTGTCTCCATCCATCACAAAGCCCAAAACACAAGTCCTCTGAGCTATGTGAACCTGGTGAGCACTGTGCTTTCAAGAAAGTCACCTTTTCAGACGAGGCTGCTAACGAACATGAACACTCATTTAATTAGGTGCCTCTCCATGTATATGTTAAAATTTAAGTTTCCCTCTTTAGTTTTTATTTATGAAAAGACTGTATTTTTTGTCTGAACTACTCAGATTTCAGAGATTAAAGCAACAGATAGAGATCACTAATATACATGTGCGAACACACACTTCGTTAATACCCAATCTTAACTAAAGGCTCAAATAAATTAAATAAAAATAAAAAGGTGCCCTGGCTGGTTTGGCTCAGCAGTCAGAGCGTCAGCCTGCAGACCAGAGAGTCCCAGGTTCGGTTCCCACTAAGGGCACATACCTCGGTTACAGTTTGTCCCCGGCCCCAGTTGGGGTCGTGTGGGTGGCAGCCAGTCGATGTGTCTCTCTCACACCGATGTTTCTCTCTCTCTCTTCCCCCTCTCTCCTTCCTGCTCTATCTGAAGATAAATACAAAAATGTCCTTGAGTGAGGATAAAAAAATAAATAAATAAAATAAAAAATAAAAAGGTGACTAACATTTGCCTTTTTTTTTTTAAGAAGGAAAATCGTATGCTAACAATTACTTTGGCAGAATTCACAGACCCAAACATTCTGCAGACACTTAAAACTCTCCCACTTTACTCATAAAAGACTTGAAAAAGCATACACTGGGCTGCTGGTGTGTTATCTGCAAAAAAAAAAAAAAAAGGCCTGCTCACGGATTTTAAGGGACCAAACTTTGTGCCTGAGAATATCCAGAAACAGACCTGGTAGAGTTCTGCCTCAACCCTCTCGACTATTCGATTGCCAGAAAGCAAGGGAGGCTCACCCTGTGAGCAGTCTGCCCACTCTGGCACCCTGCAGCATCCATAAAACAGCCCATAAAGAGGAGACTCTGCAAGAAACCACAGCTAGAACCACAGTGATAAATAAACTCAGCTAACCTACTGTTACTCAGGTTCAGGGAGCTAGCTCCACATAAAGGCCCAAGATACCATCCCAAGCATTCCAAGTTCTCTGCTCACAAACCAGACATGGCCATTTTATATTATCTAGAGACTAGCCGACCACCAGACGCCAATGCATGGACTTCCCTAACTATGGCCCACTAACAATCTAACAGCAGCAAACACTTCCTTACACACTGTACACCTGTGCCAGACCTAGCCCTGCTTCACCTTCTCCCACCCCTTTTATCTATAGCCAAGGTAAAGGCTTTCTTTTCTTTTTTTTTTTTTAAATATGGCATGAAAAATTACTTAATATCTTTTTTTTTTGGTTAATCCTCACCTGAGGATATTTTTCCATTGTTTTTTGTTTGTTTTTGTTTTTAGATAAGAGTGGAAGGGAGGGGGAGAGAGAGAGACATCGATGTGAGAGAGCCGTATCAATTGGTTGCCTCCCGCATGACCCCGACCAGGGCCAGGATTGAACCTGCAACCCAAGTACGTGCCTTTGACCGGGAATCGAACCCGCGACCCTTCGGTCCTTGGGCTGATGCTCTAACCGCTGAGCCAAACTGGACAGGGCCCAAGGTAAAGTCTTTCATAACAACTTCCATGTTTCTTCCCCAAACTCATTGTATAAAAGTGCTCCATCAATCCCAGGATAGCACACGTTTGTCTTCTCCATCTAGCCCTGCTACTGGTGGTGGGTTAGGCTGCACACCCCAGGACATGGTCCCTTTCCTTCAGAAAAACGTCTGGCCTTGAAGGTTACTGTTTTACAGTATCATTCACTTTTTAAATGATCCAGATTAGTTGCAGTTTTATAGGAGCACATCGAATGTACAGAACACATGACACAGCTGTACAAACTGGCCAAAATTCATGGAATCAGACCATTTTGAAAGAGAAGGGCACTCAGACGTAATAATTAAACCTCATTAACAAAGGTGGTCTTCAAATACTCTCTACTAACTTTTGTATGTTCTATTTATCAGTGACAGAATATATTAAAATCTCCCACCAAGATGGTAACTTTATCAGATTTTCCTTATAATTCCCTGCATACATACAACATCATAATTATTTTATCTTCTTGGTAGGTTGTTAACATTAGAAAAGATCCTATTTTTTTCCCTATTAACACATTAATTCTACTTTTATTGACAGTAATATTTGCCTAGTATATTTTTTTCCATTTTATTATTTCATCTTCTCAAGTCATTTTGTTTTAGGTATATCTCTTATTTTTCAAATCCAATCCAAGAGTCTCTGTCATTTATTTGGCAAATATAATCCATTTACATTTATTAGGATTGCTGCCATATTTGAGGTTTCAACCAACTTATTTTGTTTCCTATCTTAATTAATAAAATTTGGAAACTGAGGCCTACCTAAGAGCTAAATAACTGAATCAAGTCACACTGCTATGAGCCCAACATCTATAATATCTTTATCACCAGTGAATTCAAAACCCTAAGAATTCAGTCTAATCTTTAAAATGCAGAGAGATGATGAGTCTAACAGCCAAAGAAAACAATAACACTATTACAAATAACTTAACTTTCTTGCCGGCTTACTTTATATAGGCATGGTGCTCTACTTGCTTTGTTATTCAGTCCTCCCCAGCAACCTTTTGAGGTAGATACTTTCAGCCTCATTTTACAGATGAATAAACTAAGGCTTTCTGTGGTAACACAGCAAGGAAATGAGGAAGCCAAGAGGATTTAACCAATGTGTACGACTCCAGAGCTCATGCTTTGAATGAATAATTTAGCCTACAATTTGAGGCACAATAACTTTTAATAGTGGTTCACATGAGAAAAATATCTAATGGATGCAAGGTTCTTAAATAAATGAGAAAAAATATATATTTTATTATAGCATCCCAAATAGACTAAGACACCTTCATTTCCAATATTCAGAAACAATCTCTTTCCTACACAGACGAACGATGCCATTGGAAGGCTGGTTCTAGTTTTGTGAACAAAATCTAGGGACAAATTTTATTGTTTAACATGGACAGGTTACACCAGTCTTTACTGTTTGGAGGAGCAAAATTAACTCTTACTATAAAGAAAATGAATTATTTTTAAAGATTTCAGTAGAGAAAAATACACTGTCCATAATTCATTTTATCTTAAAACAACCTATTAAGAAGAATCCATCTCCATGGCTTAAGAATTTTATATTACACAGTATGACCAAGAGTACATTTCTACAATAAGAAACATCACAACGTAGGGGGAACAACAGGGCATCTTCCTCCATTTTACAGTAAACTGCACAAACAACAGTAAAATTATAAACAGATTTACTATTTCAGTGCTTTAAATGAAAATTCTTCATGTTCTGCACACTTATTTATCCTCATGTACTATTTATACATTAAAAATCTTAACAAAGTATCTCATTTCTTTCCCCTGCCTGCATAATACAATCTAGATTCTAAATATAAATCTGCAAGTCCTAAAATATTTTAAAACTAGGTTTACTTTGAAAACAGATTTGAGAGAAAGGGAAGTTTTCCAATGTCTACCTATAAATCTCAAAATAACTGACCTTGAATCAAACAAAAAAAAATTTTAATTATTTCTACTAAGGACATGGCTATCCTCGGGTACCTGATAAGTTACAGGCCATCCTTGTTTTTGTTCTCCTTACAGGGAGAAGCAATGAAACCTAAAATCATTAACTCAATGCAGATCTAACACCAACTGTATGGCCAATTACCATTTTGGTTTTACCCTTACTTCCCGATAGTTTTAAATTCTTTTACCACATAGATTTAATAGCCCTGCTACTAACATGCCAATCCTGAATTTTCAGTGAGTTTCGCATATCACTGTCTTATTTTTTGTAAAATTACAAAAATCAGTATCGTGTGTGCCTGAACAACAGAGGATCAATCATGTATTTTCTATTTAGAAGCTGACTTTTACTCCTAGAGCAGCCCAGTGCCTAAATTCTCAGCATATCTATGAAGTAAAAATGTGTACTTCAAATACCTGGAATAATAATCAAATTTAAAAATTATGTAAAATTGTAATGAAAAGCAACATTATATGAAACAATGAATGAGGCTCACACACCCATACACTAAGCTCCATGAGAACCAGGATCTTCTCTGTTCTGTTCATGTTTACATCACCAGCACCACACTAAGGCCATAGCAGCTGCTCAAAAGCAATTGTGCAATAAAACGGTAGGCGGCAGGTGCAGTATCATTCCAGAGCAATCTAACTTTAAAACACAATGCTTTTCGTCTAAATAATAAGTATCCTAGCCCCAGTAAAATTCTCACTGTTATATAAAGAACAACCTTCTCTTCACTCAGTTTCATTTAGCAAAGGATGAATTTCTATGAGAAATTTAATTTCAACTGTTGCAAAATAAGCCAGGTCGTATTTGGATAGGAATGGAGTAATCACTAATTTCACAGTATTATTGGAGATGAATAAACATAGTTATCTTAATATGGAATATTTTAAGAATCATTCTTTTACAAAAACGACCTAAAACCCTAGGCTTCTATAATAATATCCACATTTCCGAAGGTTTAAATACTATTAAATTTTCTCAGAGAGCAGTTCAATTAACTCCAACTGCTTGGGCTAACCCTTCAGCAGCAAGCCATCCCCCTCTGTATGCTTGGTAAATGTTTCCCAAACTTACTCAGAAATTGGTAATCTTCCAAACAAACAAAATGAGTAAAGATTGGCCTATGGTACTTGAAAAGGAGAAGTGAGGTCAATCCCAGAAAAACCATTAAAATAATTACCATTTTAATATAAGCAAATCTCTATTACTAAAATTTGTTTAAACCTTTCGAATGCTGTACATTACTGTTTATAAACTTGATTCCAAAGGTGCTCAGACAGCAAGCTTGGTAAACAAAAGTCAGCCAAAGTAAATGTGGGGATTCACTTAGGCTTTCCATAATGCAGGGTGGGGCAAAAAGAGGTTTACAGTTGTGAGTATGCAAAACACAATTTACTCGTATTAATTAATTATATTATTTTCCATATGAACAACTGTAAACCTACTTTTGCCCTACCCTGTATTTAAGCACTGACATGCAAGAAAAACGAGCCAGTGTTTAAAATATTGCCGTAAGTTTAGCATCACAGAGGAGCTCTCTGATACATACCTCGGAGCATGCACTCATCATAGGAGACCAGACACAAGTACATCTACCATAAGGCCAGACCATAGTCCAACCAACTGAGCCAACAACCCAACACTTCACCAAACTTCTCAGAAAGGCACAGGATAAAGCACAGCCTATCCAAAGCTATAGGGGCATGGCCTGCAAAATGAAAACAAGGTCTTAGCTGGTGAAGTCCTCAATCAGGCTCAAGAGCAAAGGAAACCAGGAACTTGCCTTGTTCTCCGAACAGGGGAAAGAGGCTTCAAAGAACAGGAACTAGAACATCCAGACCACTCTGAATTCTTTAAAAGCTCCCTGGTGATGTGACTTTGGAAAATGCATCTTTGAACTCTTTGCCTGACCAAAATCAAGCCTGTACTTTCATCTCCTTGAAATGTTATTAATAAACCCATTTTCTGCTTCTCAAAATACCCATGAACTTTGTTTTTCCTGCCTCCAAGTGCTTTCAAAGAAGTTGCCTCCCCCCCACCTCCACCCCCCTACCCCATCTAACTCTGCAACACGGTGAAGAACTAACAGGATGGTAGGGCAGAGAAAGAAATTCTGTTAGCCTTGTAAGATTCTGTGCAGAGAGAAAATGGGGGTTTGGGCACCCCAGTGGTGGCTGGATATTTTAGTGGCGTCTTTTGTTACATTTAGGGCCAATCCCAACCCAAAAAGGATCCTGTAATCAAGGAAGCTTTCTTACCTCATTAGTCATGGAGCTGTTATCTCTCAATAACTTATGATTTAAAAAATTAGGACAACAGATAAACAAGGACTAGATCAGCCTTTCTCTGGCTAGAAGCTCCTGAAGCCCCCAGACCCACCCAGGGTCTCCTGTTATGTGCTCTTGCTGGTATTCTTTCTTCAGGGTGTGTACATACCAAGAGTTCTTAAATCTTTAACTGTGCGACAATGTGTTAAATGACTATCTCGCCTTATATACTATAATCTCCATGAATTATTAGGCATTTCTCTTTTTCTTTAAGTTTTTTATTGATTTTTAGAAAGAGAGAAAGGGAGAGGGAGAGGGAGAGGGAGAGGGAGAGAAACATCGATGTGAGAGCAAAACATCAATAGGCTGCCTCCTGCAAGCCCCTACCAGGAATTGAGCCCCCAACCTGGGCATGTGCCCTGACCAGGAATTGAACCTGCAACCTTTCGGTGCACGGGACAATGCCCAATCAACTGAGTGAGAGCACACTGGCCAGGGCTAGGCATTCTCTCTTTTTATTTTAAATCAATGCATCCCTAGCTACAATGCCCAGCACACAGCAGACAAGAAAACATTTAAATTTTTTTTCTTTATTGATTTTAGAGAGAGAGAGAGAGGAAGGGAGAGGAAGAGAGAGAGAGAAACATCGATGAGAGAGAACACTGACTGGCATCCTCCTGCATGCCCCCCACTGGGGATCGGGCCCATAACCCAGGCATGTGCCCTGACCGGGAATCGAACTGGCTGGCGACTTCTCGGTGCATAGGTTGACGCTCAACCACTGAGCCACCCCAGCCAGGCAGACAAGGAAACATTTAATTAAATAAACTTTATGCTTAAAAATTTCTCATCTTTCCAGGGTATTATAAACACTTTCCCTACTAAATCTGCTGTATCAAGAAGAAAAAAATTTCCATTTTATCCAATGGTAAAAATGTTCAAATGAAAGCTGTAAATAGTTTAAAACAAACAAAAACTGAAACAAATTCCTAAATGATCAAGAATTATCTATATCTTACTTTTTCTTTTAACTGTATTTACAACCACACTAGAATGTTTAACTTCCTTCGCTGAGCAAAGGAAAAACTTCAAATTTCTAAATCACGGAGGCTAATTCCCCAAGCCAAATTTTCCCTGCTGGCTGAACAGCCATATTCAACGGGTGCCAACTCGAAGATTAAAGGATGGTGGGGCAGGTTCACAACCCAGGGCCCAGGCCTTGTCAGTACTTTCCTCAGTACCTCAGAAAGTAAACTGCACGGTGGAGGACCCCGGACCAAGAAGAGAGTCAAAACTGTTCAAGAACACATATAGTCCTACATTTAGATTTTTAAGTTACCCAAGGTTAGAAAAGGTGAAAACTGACGGCAGGCCACAGAAAATATGGTAAGCTCAATATGAAGTACCAGCGGGAGGTATCATAGTCCTAGATGGCTTGGCTGTTAGAAACCCCCAGTGTACTGAGTGTCCAGAAGGGGGCAGCCAGTCTGTAAGACACCTGGGATTTCCAGCCCAGGAGCCAGGATCCCCCAAGGGAAAAATCTTAAAGGGACACTCAGTAACAATCTTGAAGCAGCCTCAGGAGTTCTTATGTGGGCTCTGGCACAGACTCCTTGGCAGGCAGGGAAAAACAAATTCATAGAGACTCAGGGTTAGAAGGAGCTTTCTAACAACCAGAGCTCTCCAAAAATGCAGAGGGCTGGCCAGAGGCTCCTGCAGGGTGGGGATGTACCATTTGACAGGGCAGCCACAGAGGAGACCAAGCACTGTGCAGGAAGCTGGGCTGCAGGAATTCTAAGATCCCTTCCAACCAACAGGCCTCTGTGATTTGGTTAACCACAGAGTGTTTACCATTCTTGTGATCAGCAAACTGTAGTAATACTACAGTACTCAAAACTTGGTTCCCAAGGTACGTGCGATACTCTTTCTATGGGGTTCAGAGGATGTTTCAAAAGAATGGCTTTTCCATTCCTAATTTTAACTGAATCTAAATTACTTTAATTATAACCTTTCTTTGTTGGGGTGTTTTCACATTAAAATATTTGCATTCTCTTTAAAACACAAGTATTCTTCTGCAAATATTTACACACATTTTCACTGGGTTTCACAGTCCCACTAAAAAATGGGCCAAAAGTTTTGAAAGCAGCCTTTACATTTTGATGGAAACATGAAGTGCACCACTGGAAATGTTTATCAAAACAATTATTTTGTTAGGCAATGGCACACTTTTTAAAATATAAGGTACCAAAGTAAAACATCTACTTGTTCAAAAAACATTTAATTAGAAAATACTGCCTTATACTGGTGAGACACTCAACCCAGGGCATATTACTGAGTCTGGGATTTTGTCCTTTGCAAAAGATGGAGACATTCCTGTTACCTAAATAGGTGCGAAAATGCAAAAAGTTTTTGTTTTAAAAATTCAAAAAGTTGCCTGGCCGGTGTGGCTCAGTGGTTGAGCGTCGACCCATGCACCAAGAGGTTGCCAGTTCGATTCCTGGTCGGGGCACATGCACAGGTTGTGGGCCAGATCCCCAGTGGGAGGCATGCAGGAGGTGGCCAATCGATGTTCTCTCTCATCAATGTTTCTATCTCTCTCTCCATCTCCCTTCCTCTCTAAAATCAATAAAGAAAATAAATAAATAAATAAAAATTCAGAAAGTCAGAAGATAAAACAACTTGTGCCTTACACATCCTTTGTTTATACTGCTTAAGTGAGCACCTCACTTTGCTTCTTCATTTTGGGGGGTTGCATTCAAATTTGTTTCCCTAAGAAATTCCTAGGTGATCCTCCTGATCAACTTTTTACTATAATGGAGGGGGATCTGAATTCATCAGTCCCACCTCGTGTACGTGAAAGTAAGTGCACACATATCCAGCATCAATCATTTTGCAGCTATGTCCTGACACAGTGAGGAGGATACCCAGAACATAAGCTGGTGACAAACCAAATCAAATAACCAAGGTACCATACCAGCGGCAGACTTTGTTTTGTTTTCTGGCTGGTTTAAATGCAGTTTCTAGAAGTGTCCTTATCGCACCCATTTTCTCTTGGCAGACCATGACAGCACCAACATTTCTGAAAAAAGTGAACGGATACATTTGGGAACATCAAGAAAGAATGGGAAAGCCATTCCTGATAACCACATTCAGCAATGGGACGATGAAGAGTTAGGCGTTTAGTAGTTTCTCAGCCATAACTCAGTTGGTTTTGCTTTTTGGTGATGGACATGTGTTTTTGACATTGCCGTGTTGCTCAAAAAGAGTTATGTCCAAAGACTAGGAAAAAAAGACCTGTTTGTGGGACCAGTGATGAGAACGTGGATCAAAATGGTAACCTACAAGAATGGTCATTTTCATGCTTATGATGATTTCTTGCCTCAAAGCCTGGGATCCTTTTAAATTCTGCTAAATCCCTTAGGTCCTCTACAGGAAGGGGTAGGCAGTCAATGTCAAACAGATTTCTCTAAAACACACTGTGCCCCGCACTGGGCTGCAGGAGGATGCCAGGGAGGGCGTCGGTCTCCTGAGTTTGCTCTGACTGCAAAGGCACTAACCAGGTGAGCAAAGAGACTCCTCACATTCTACCTAGTCTTCTGAGAACAGGAAGGCGGCCATGAAATCAGCCTCGTATCTCTAAATGAAGTATGCCAAGAAACTGAGTATCATATAGCAGCATGGACACTCCAGTCTTGGGGCAGGTGAGACTGGATGACCAGGGTCCAAAAATGTCTTTTTTTAAAAATTAATAAGCTCAATAGAGTAAGCTCCACACAGCAAAAGATTTTAACTTAGGGGTCACTGATCAGAGACTACGAATGTACCCAGTTGTTAAAACCCCTCTTTGTAGTGCCAGGAAAGACGCCAGCTGCACAGGCAGGGACCAGCTCTCTCCTCCCGTCTTGACCGCAGAGGGAACAGGGCAGTGGTGCAAGCGCACTCTCCCCGGAGGTGGGCGGGCTCCCAGGAGTCTGTACCGAGCTCCCTCCCGACTCTTAAACAAAGCCAAGTGTTGGCCCTCTTCACCCAGACTGCTCACCACTCACATCCCCTCCAGGAGCCTCCCTCTAGAAGTTCCAGAAAGTTCCTGCTAACCAACTCAAAAGACTTTACAAATGAGGGATGAGGAGCCCCCACCCTCCCACTCTCTTTCAGTTCACCTGCCAAAACTGGGGAGGGGAAAAAACCCAGCAAAGCCAGAGTTTGCCCTTGGTTTCGCATTGAGAGAGATTTTTCATTAACACAACTCGGTCTGACTTCAGGCGAAACCCGTTAACCTTTCTCTGTACAGGGCCTCGCGGGAAAAGCAGGCCGAGAGCCATCACCCAGGCACACACAGCCCAGCCTCAAAATGGATTCTCCGGAGTGGACATTTCTTTCACTTCTTCTCCAAGGCAGGAGGCATCCTCCATCTCTGCTGCTCCTCTGTTGCCAGAAATAGAAGCAGCGTGGGGAGCAGCCTTCTCCAAGGTAAACCAACTCCTCACAGAGGAGGGGAGGGCAGGTAAAGTCAGACCGCAGTGTCAGCGTGATCATCCCAAAGTGCCAACTTGATGCCGGCTGCCCAGTTTGGTCCACATTCCTTAGGTCCTTTCCGCTGGCTCCTGACAAGAGTAATCCAGATGACAGCAGGGGTGGGTGGGCCTTCTGGGCCGGAAAGCAGAAAATCATCAGCTTCCCTAGCACAGCCATAGTCTCACACTAGGGGGACAGGGGGGTGGAGGGGGTCATTTCAGAAGCCAGTGAATGTTTTAGATAAGGGATGAGTAAACTCTCTGATTGACTTCCTGGAAAAAAACAAACAAAAAAACCACACGTATTTTTCTTTTCTTCATTCTTCTGAGTTTTACATTTGGAAACAGATGCTGTCACATTACAAAAATAAACGGCAGGTCTGAAAGTGAACCAAAGCCCTTTAATCCAGTCTTGCTTTCCAATGCAAATGTTTTCCTATCAAACATTCCAAAATATGCTAATGATCACCTGCAGTACACATTTTCAGGGAGCTGTAAATAACTTAACAAAAATGTAATCAAACTTTTCCTGAGAAAAGTCTCTAGCACACAAGTTGCTCCATATGACAGCTTCCTCTTCTGTCACAACTCCCCAGACCCCCTCCTTTGTGTTCTCCTGTCCTCAGAGGCTTCATCCCCAAGGTGGAGTGTCCCAAAGGTGCCCAGTGTGGGCAAGCCAGGTACACCCTCTGGGGACCACCCTCCAGTGCACAGCTGTCGCACCAAGGAGCAGCCAAAGGAAGTGCCCAGGTAAGAAGGGCATTTTCTTTTCTTTTATTTATTAAAAAAAAAATTTTTTTTTCTTTATTGATACTAGAGAGAAAGAGGAAGGGAGAGGAAGAGAGAGATAGAAACATCAATGAGAGAGAATACTGACTGGCCGCCTCCTGCATGCCTTCATTGGGGATCAGGCCCACAACCCGGGCATGTGCCCTGACCAGGAATCGAACCGGCAACCTCTTGGTGCATGGGTCCACACTCAACCACTGAGCCACTCCAGCAGGGCAAGAAGGGCATTTTAAACAAAGCCTCTGACACAGGGCTGGGGATAGACCAACTTAGAATCCCCATGGTCTAACCCCTCTTTTTGCTTTTTGTGTGTTTTTTTTAAATCCTCACCCGAGGACATTTTTCCATTTTTTGTTCAGATAGAGTGGGAGGGAGAAAGAGGAAGAGAGAGAAACATCGACATGAAAGGAACACATCGAGTGGCTGCCTCCTGCACAACCAACCAGGGCCGGGGACAAATCGCAACTGAGGTACGTGCCCTTAGCGGGAACCGAACCCGGGTCTCTCCGGACCCCAGGTCGATGCTCTAACCGCTGAGCCAAACTGGCCAGGGCTAACCCCTCTTTTTGGATACCACAGACCTACATTACTGTCCAGCCAGGTTAGCACTTAATTGGTTTACATTATCCTTAATGGATACAAGTAGCATTAGAAATTGTCAGTTGTACCAAACACTGTACCTAAGTGATACCTACTGTTCTCTTCTCTAAAAAGGGAGAAAGGCTTCTAAGATATGCAGAAGTGGACCAACTATTCAAAAGGCTCTTCTGTGACAGACCACAACTGGTCTGCAAGCTGCCATCTCATTTAGCTAATTACAAACCTATTTGTTTCTGGGGGAAAAAAATAAGAGCCCCGGAGGCAGTCTGTCATGCCTCTCACTGAGGAATGCAGAGCTCTGGGAAAACCAAGGGCAGTTTCTACTTGGGTGAAAGGGTCAGGGAGATCAACGCTCCATCCTCCTCGCAGGGGTTTCGCTCTCTGCAGCCTCTGGGACCCACTCTCCATTGGGCAGCTCACACCCTCTTGGGAAAAGATCACCAGGGAGTCGGAATGAGTAACTGACATCCCTTCCAGAAACCCACGGGGATCTTGGGACAAGTCACCTGGAGGCTTAGGGCCTTCGTTTCCTCCTCTGCAGAGAGAGAGGGCTGGACTAGGACAGCAGTTCCCAGCCCTAGCTGCACATTGTAATCACTTCTGGTGATTCTGTGATTTAATCAGGCTCAGGCACAGGCGGGCATCAAGGTCTTCAAAAGGGTTGGAACTACTAGAGCCCTTTAGTTTAAAACAAAAAACTTCCGCCCTGGCCGGTTTGGCTCAGCGGTTAGAGCGTCGGCCTGCGGTCCGGAGAGACCCAGGTTCGGTTCCCGCTAAGGGCATGTACCTCGGTTGCAGTTTGTCCCCGGCCCTGGTTGGTCGTGCGGGTGGCAGCCACTCGATGTGGCCCTTTCACGTCGATGTTTCTCTCTCTCTCTCTTCCTCTCTCTCCCTCCTACTCTGAACAAAAAATGAAAAGATGTCTTCGGGTGAGGATTAAAAAACAAAACAAAACAAAACAAAAAAACTTCCTAAGCCCCAAAGATCAATGAAATCACCTGCACACATCCTCCCACCCCCATTAGGGTGGTGGATGGGCACAGAAAAGGTGAGCCCCTCACTGAGTAGCAGTTTCTTCAAAGAAGGGGCATCTCCAGCCGGCCTGGCCCTAAGGATACTGAGCACTAAGGCTGCAGCCTGCCTGAACGATCTAGACGTTTCCAATCAGCTCTAACATTCAGACTGGGATTTAGATCTTCTTCCCTCTGCTGCCTGAAACATGAGTCTCACAATTAAATATCTTCAACGAAAATTATGTGGTTATTTACAACAAGTCTTTGGCTAACAAATGAGACTACTTGCCTTTTTTTTTTTTTTTTTTGGTATGTGCCCCTAGCGGGAACTGAACCCAGGACTCTCTGGTCCGCAGGCCCATGCTCTAACCGCTGAGCCAATCCCGCCAGTGCTTTTTTTTTTTTTTTTTTTTACCAAAGAATGAAAAACTGCCTAAAACATTCATCCATTCCCTCACTCTTAGTTGATTAGAGGCTGCAAAAAACACACACACAAAACAAAGCCTAAGAAATGATTAACATAACAAAAAGTGAAAAGAATTATTATATCAAAATGCCAATACCGATTATATTTCAATTACTATTTGTGCTTTCATCTGGAAAACACATCCTCCACTGGAAAGTACCCAGTCTAACAGCTGCATTGCTTTTTCAACTTTTGCAAACACTCTTGAAAGTTAGCCACAACTCTGTGCTGGCTGACATCCAGGGTTTTATTATTATGTACTATTAGTTCATAGTGAGAAATGTGGGCTAAGGAAGGGAGAAAGCAAAGTAACAACAGGGGCTTCATAATCATGTGCAGATGTGAACGTTCCTGGGGCTTTATCTGCCAGAAAATGCCTCCCATATTATTTCTATTACCTGTAGCCTTTATTAATTTAATTAGATAATTACAAATGTGTTTTTAGGGCATCATTTAGAGACTTAACTTTAAACAATTTTTCTTATGTCAGTGGCTGGGCCATGCTGACATTTTAATATTTTTCATATGTAAGGCAAACTGGCAAGGATTCTCTTAGCCTCTCCACGTTTCAGCAAGTGCTGAAAGCAAATCGACGGACAACCAGCCAGTCCCCTTCCTTCATTATGTCCATTTCTTGTCAAATCAATTATGGTTCAAAATTATACTACTTCATAAATGTTGGGGCTAATATTATTTTTTAAAGGTTCATACAAACCACCCTGGCCGGTTTGGCTCAGTGGTTAGAGCGTTGGCCCGTGGACCAATGAGTCGCGGGTTCGACTCCAGTCAAGGGCACATACCTCAGTTGCAATTTGTCCCTGGCTCTGGTCAGGGTCATGCAGGAGGCAACCAGTCGATGTGTCTCTCTCCCTCCCTCCCACGCTATCTGAAGATAAATGGAAAAATATCCTCGGGTGAGAATTAAAAAAAAAGAAAAGTTCATACAAACCAAATGGACTGATACAGTTCCACAAAGACTTTTCAATTTCATGAACCTATAAAGTTCAACAAACAAAAAAATGGAGGAACCAACAGGGTTTCCAAATTTTATTTAGTTAAGCAGGGAATAAAAATTAAAACAAAAAACTGCTATCTAGTATTGCCACTATTTTGTAAAGACCCAGTACAGAAGATCATCATGGTCATCTGAGAACTGACAGATGGGTCCTTTGCAGCGAGGACAAATGGTGATCTTACATCCAGGTTTCTGAAGTGGGTAATGAGCGCTTCAGGACACACCTGGCCCACAGGTGCAAAGGGAAGTGTGAGCTAACAGGAGATGAAAGATGAAGTCCCAGCTAACTGACCAGGAGCGGATACAACGTTTCTCCAGGTTCCTGGGTCTAAGCCTGAACGTTTACTCTACTTCTAAAGACCTTCCTGTTCCAAAAGTCCATAAACACTAGATGAGAAAATTCTGCTAGATGTTACCTATTTTATTAGGATGAGGGATAAGAACCAAGTCCCACGCCCTACGATGTGTTATCTCCAGCACCTAGCACAGCATTTGCCACAAAGTCAAGGGCTCAATCACTATTTATTGAATGTCTTTTGTGATCTCCACAGTATTTAAGGGCTTTTAGGAAAAACGCATTGATGATTAATGTGTGGGAGTTTCTTGAAAGAAAATACACAACATGGATCTGGTTTTAATTTTTAATTTTTTGGATTATGTATATTTTGCATTACTTAACAAACACACATAGCTCTATGTGCCAGGCTTAAGCCCTTTACAAATATTAACTCATTTGATCCTCCAAATAACCTTTTTGAGGTCGGCACTATTATCTTTTGTACTTTCCAGGTCAGAACACTGTGGCACAGAATGGTTACAGAACTTGCCTCAGGTCAAAGAGGTAAAGTTAGTGGATACGGAGTTAAACCGGAGAGGTCGAGTTTCAGTGTCTATCTTATGCTGTCTAATATGGTTGCCATGAACCAATGTGGGTATTTAAGTGAAATGAATTAAAATTAAATAAAATGTAAAATTCAGCTCTTCAGTGCACTAGCCATATGTGGCTGGCTCACGGAGACGGAACCGAACAGTATGAATACAGAACACTTCCATCATTTCAGAAAGCCCCACTGGAAGCACTGTTCTGTGCTACTAGGCAATGCTCGATTGCTGCCTCTTAATTTGGGTTTGGTTCCAGACCCCGAAGTCCCATCTCCATGCCATTCCCTCAGTCTAATATAAACATACACACAGGGTCTTTGCCATTGAGACCAACACCACTCTTTAAGCAAAAATATATAAATATATATAAAAAACAAGTCAACAGCAGCTTGATGGATGTCCTCAACAGGAAAGCCAACTGGAAACTTTTTTTCCCTTTGTTATTCTCTACTCTTCCCCTGGCAGGATGTTAGCAGAAATGGTCTCTGGCTGTTAGGTCACTGGTGCACAATTGCACCTGTCCTGCTGTGAAGGCCCGAAACCCTGTATTTATGGATTTTGCAAGCAGAGTTCAGCCAGAGGGTAGCCCTTCCCAAAAATTCAGTTCCCAAAATATTTGCAGACATTTTTCAAAATGTAGAAAGCACACCACACACGGTTCTTTCTGTAACACAAGAAACAAAGCGTTTGGTATCAAGGCAGCCTTAAAATTCTGTCTTGGAGGAGGATTCAGGGAGAACTGTCATTGTGGGGTGGGGTTGGGGGTGTTATGATCTGCAAGTCTCAAAATAGTTACACCCTTGAGCAAAGGCAGTAGTGAAAGTCCAATTACCTAAGAAGGGTACCACACAGGTTCCTGTTTAATATAATATCTGAATTCAAAAGGACTTGACGGGAAATAAGACCCTCATTTGGATGGTAGATTTTGGTAGGGAAAAAAAAGTAAAGTCCTAGTACTGAGGGGCAGGACAATAAAAAGGTAAAGAGGAAAACTCACTAGGTGGAGCAAGTCTCCAGGAAAGAAGAAAGAAGGCACCAAGTGGGCTTAGAGGAAGACTGGAAAAACAAAACGAAGCTGTAGTTCTACTGTGGCTGCATTTCCAGCTGTAAAATTCCGTTTCTGCACTTGTTAAATTAAGTTAACATAAGATCTATAACAAAATATATTCATTTCTGCCCTGGCCGGTTTGGCTCAGCGGTTAGAGTGTTGGCCTGAAGACAGAAGGGTCTCGGGTTCGATTCCCAGTCAAGGGCACATACCTGGGTTGCAGGTTCGTCCCTGGCCCCGGTCGTGGTTGTACGAGAGGCAACCAGTAGATGTGTCTCTCTCACATCGATGTTTCTCTCTCTCCCTTCCCCCCTTCCACTCTGTCTAAAAATCAATGGAAAAACAGCTTCAGGTGAGGGTTGAAATATATATATTCATTCCTTCCCTCCCTGTTCTAAACCAAGCATTTTTTAAATAACGCTTATTTCCAGAGAACCCCAGAGGGGATTCCTTCAATGGACATGCATCCTACGACAAGAGATGACAAGCTTCTCTGGCACTGCAGTCAACAAAGGGAGGGGCCGGGTATGCTGGCTCTCCAGTGGGGGGGCCAGGAGCACAGAGTGTGCACAGAGGTCGGATCTGCATGTTCCACACTATATGTCTGTCTTCATTTACTACTTCCTGAACAACCATTTCCATAAACATACGCCCAAATCATCATTTTTGGTAGCTGAGCAGTGCTCTACAGTATGGATACACTACAATTTACGAAACAAGTTCCTTCTATAAGACACACAGTTGTTCACTATTCTCAATAATATGTTCATGAATGTGGTAATATCACTGTAACTTTGACCACTATTTTCTTAGAATACATTTCTAGAAACCTATTGCCCTACAGGAATGGACCCTCCCACCAGCACTGTATGGGAGGGCCTGTTTTCCCTCTACCATGATCAACACCAGACATTATGGGTAAGATCACCAAAGGTCTCTAAAGTGGTAACTCTTGTTATTTTAATCTGCATGTCTTTGCTTACTAGTGACGGGATGTTGGATACATTTTCATAACCTAAATTGACCACTTACTTGGTTAAGTTACTAACTCCTCTGTACTTCAGGTTTATTTATCTGCAAAACAGGAATAACGATTAAACCTGTATCGCATAGAATTGTTTTGAGAATTGAGTTAATGCATGTAAATGCTTTAAAAAATACGTGGAGCCCTGGCCAGTTTGGCTCAGTGGTTTGAGCGTCGGCCCGCGGACTGGAGAGACCTGGGTTCGGTTCCCGCTAAGGGCAGGTACCTCGCTTGGTTTGTCCCCGGCTCCTGTTGGTGGTGGCCACTCGATGTGTCTCTCACGTCGATGTTTCTCTCTCTTCCTCCCTCTCTTCCTCCCACTCTATCTGAAGATATATGCAAAAATGTCCTCAGGTAAGGATAAAAATAATAAAAATACATGGAATATTCAAAAACCATTACTGTTATACTTTTTAAACTTATTTCTGATAAGAAATCTTCCTTTGAAACATAAGAGTTAACATTGGTGGTTACTTTTTTTTAAATTGTTTTTTCTTTATTAATTTTAGAGAGAGAGAGAGAAACATCGCTGAGAGAGAACATCGATTAGCTGCCTCCTGCGTGCCCCCCACTGAGGATTTGGCCCACAACCTGGGCATGTGCCCTGACCAGGAATTGAACCAGCGACCTCTTGGTGCATGGGTCAACACTCAACCATTGAGTCACACCGGCCAGGCCATTGGTGGTTACTTTTTGTGAACAGCACAGATGAAATAATTTTCACTAGGTGACAAAGAACCACTGTATGTACCATGTGTAATTCTGGAAGTAGACCTCCCTCCCCTTCATTTAGTTATAATATCCAGATATTATCAGTTATAATATCAAGCAGATTATTTTCTTTAATAGATAAAAAATACATTTAAATAAATTATATTCTTTGATTTACCTTTTAAATAATAAAATACTGACTTTTCCAGAATTTAAAAAAAATTTATAACAAAATATAACAAAAAAAATCCCCAAAAAGGAGTTTTGATTAAATAAATCATGACATATATAATATATAGACTCTTATGCACCAAATAAAAACAATGACATTTGACGTGTAAAACACAGTAAGAAGCTCAGATGAAATAGCAGGTACCAAAACATGCATATTATGATTCTATTTTTGTTTGAAAGCATACATTTATCTGAAATAAATATATACCAAAATATTAAGAGAAGTTAGCATTGGGTGGTGGTATTAAGGGCAATTAAATTTTTTTTTTATTTTTCTTACGAAAACTGTATTTTCCTTTGTTTCTACAAAGATCACTTTATTTTTGAAATGAGAAATTTTAAGTATTTGTACAGGTGGGATTCCAATGTGGTATGCAGTGTCTTGGACAGAGCAGAGCCGTCTGGCAGGACAGATCCCTCTTGCATAACAAGGTTCTCTCTGGCAAAAACATTCTTTGGACAGACTGGGAGTAGCATCTCAAAAGGATTCCCTGAGCTCTGAACCTGAGATCCCTGCCTTCTCATCCTCCTCCCATATGGACAAGGGATCTGAGCTGATTTTGTTTTTCCCCTGCTTACCACATAGCAGTGATGCCCCAGGGCTTGCAAAATGAAGTTTCAAACTATATGATAAGCACACAAGGCTCAGGCTTTCGCCTAGTCTCATCCCCTGCCACAAACCCACACACACCCTCATTCCAGGCAGCTCAAGCCCTTTGTAGTTAGTTCCCAGAGTCTGCATGCCTACTGAAATACCCCTCCTGTTCCGCTCAAGCTCACCTCCTGCATGGGGCTTTCACTGAACCCTGTGCCCATATCCATCTAGCACAGCATTCTGCACGCTGGACTACAAGTACTGGCCCATTCCAGCCCACATTCTTGAGGGTGAGTTGATTGGGTGGGATACAATAGAGTGGTGGAGCCAGTAGACAGGTGAAAAGAGGACTTATTGAAGTATAGTTGATGTATAATAATGAAATGCACATATATAAATTACACAATTTGATAAGTTTTGACATATGTATAGTGAAACCATCACCACAATAAAGAAAATGAGCATATCCTTCACTCCAGTTTCTTCAAGCCCCTTTGCAGTCCGTTCCTCTAAGCCCACCCTCCATCTATCCCCATTCCCCACCCCCAAACAACCATAGAACTGCTTTCTGTCACTATAGATTAGTTTATATCTTCTGTATAAATGGATGCATATAGTATGAACTCTTTTCCTGTCTGGTTCCTTCACTCAGCATAATTATTTTGAGATTCACCCATGTTGTCACACATCACAATAGTTCATTCTTTTTTCCTGCTGAGTAGTATTCCATTGAATGGCTGTGACAGTTTACTTATCCATTCACCTGTGATGGACATCTGAGTTGTTTCCAGTTTGGGGCTACTACAAATAAAGCTGCTAAGAACATGTGTGTACAAGCTTTTGTGTGGACATGTGCTTTCATTTCTCTTGGGTAAATGCCTAGGAGTAGAATGCCTGGGTCATATTATAATTTTTCAAGAAACTGTATCATTGGGCATTCTAATTCAACTAAGAAAACAAAAAACAATGAGCAGACAAGTACCCCAATTCACCAAGGGAATATTCTCTTAAAAGAAAGAGAATGCGTCCTTTTTATAAGGGATGAGTCATTTTATAATGTGAATAACCATTCTCTGAACTTTTAAAATCCAATCTTCACATCTGATGTTAACTCCAAATGAGTCATGCCTATATTAATTACAGTTATATAAAAATTTGGGCTCTGTCCACAGCCCAACCCCTACATTGTGCCTCCTTCTTTTCAGGATTTGGATGGCACCGCTTAATTGCTTCTTTCTCTTTAATTCTCAACAGTGGTGTTGTGAGAAAGAATGTGACATTGTGAGCGTACGCATCTTGAAGAAGGACTCTTTCTTTGTATGGGTTCCAAGAAAAGACAGTAACCTGCTCATGTGACTTTGGGGGAAGTTATATTAATTTTCTGTGTCTTTGACAGGCACCCTATCAACACCCAAAATTAGACGTATGATTTAAAGGGCTTCCTGTTTAAGAGGCTATTCAGCAGATACAACATGAGCTAAAAATAGAAAAGCAATTCTAGGTAGAAATGTTCTATCTTGGCACTTAGTCTGGGACCCAACTTTAACCTATTTAAATTCTGAACACATAAAAGCATATGGTTTATAGAATATATAAGCAAGAGCAATCCAGACCATAGAAGAAATGATAAGAAAACTGAAAACACTGAGATATGCTCACTGATTCTAACTAACCTCAAAGGATGAGATTTTCTGGTACTACTATACTCAATATTCTGCAGACACGTTAAACAGCACAATTTTCTAAACACAGTTTTAAAAGAATCTGTGTTTTAAAGCATAACGAAATGAAACAGAGTCTGACAGCTTTTATTATTTCTATTACTTTTCTGCTCTAGTTTATACAAGCCAATTAATCTATTTCTTATTCCACATTAAAAGAAAGGAAATCTACCCTGTAGTCAATTACATTTCTACTGTCAGCTGGAAGTATCTTTGCTTGAGACATGAGACACATGTCCATGTGTCCTCAGCATGAAGACTACTGTGATTTACATAAATATCCCAGAAGCCAACATTTTAAGTAGCAAAAACCAAATCCCATATAAAAGTTTAAAAGCATCTGCCACAGGAGTAAGTTGGCCAACACAAGGGTCGTCAGACACTTGCAAGAAGGTCATGGTACGGACAGCCTTAGAAATGGGTGTTAAATAAAACCCCTTATTCCCCTCTTAGGAATCTACAGGAAAGGTGAATTTAGATAAAAATTTGAATCCAATAATGCTCATCACTGCATTTTATAGTAGCAAAAAAAACAAAAACAAAAACACTGAAGACAACCTAAAGGTCCAGTAACGGGACAGTATGGGTACTTTACACAGCCATAAAACTGTTTTCAAAAAACATTTAAAAAATGAATACAACTCATGATGCAACAAAGGGAGCACAATTATATAAAAAGTGCGGTGTAGTGAGTATATATGCATGTGAGCTTGCATGTGAATAAAAAAGACCAAGAAGAAATATACCAAAGTGTTAACAAGGGTTATCCCTGGACTTATAGGAAAATTCATTAATGTATTATTTTCATAATTAGAAGTTATTTTTTAAAATTACAATGTATCCTCAAAAAAACATATTTTATAGGTTTGATTTATTTTTTTTTAAAGTTCTTTAAGTACCACATTATTCCTCTGGAAACACCTAAAGCAATGCTGAATGTTTGTTTCTTTAAGGGCCTACAAGCAAAGCCTAATAGGAAAATCTGGGTTTAGAAGAGAGAAAAATGAGAATTAAGTTACTTAAAAATGACTCTTCAACCCACAGAAATTTCAAGAGGATTAATTTAAATGGTGCACGGCTATAAGGCACTTAAAATATGAAGTTCAGAAGTTTACTTTGCATACTGTTCATGAATATTACTCAAAATAAATTATTCTTGCATAATATGACCAGCAATTACCATTCAGTTCTTCACCAAGAATATTGACCACAACAGTTCAACTCATAATACCTAGTTGGTAATAAAATTTTTTTCTACAAAATTGTAGAATAAATGAAAAAGAACATATTTGAAAATTATAGAGTCCTGTTCATGATGTGGGCAATCTTTAAAACCTTGACTATGGATTTGGAGACAGATTACGATGCCTTGGGGATTCAGCTTTTTCTGTCAGTTAAATTCACGAACACTTTTTCTGGAGGCAAAAAAAAGTTACTATCACCTTGACCTAAATGAAGTCCCACAGAGTCTCTTGACTGAATCATTGCCTACTCGGCCATTTTGCCTTACTGAAATTCATTCTCTTCCATATTGGAGACCTAGTGAGCTTTGAATAACGCACAGACTTGCCTGAAATCTTTCCACACCCTCCCCTTCATCTTTTGGGCATGCAGGACCTTTCACCTCGCCCCAGCTGCCTTCACTCCACAATGCTCCCTCTTCTCCAGTTGTAACAGAGCATTTCCCCAAACATTTCCTCCTCTCTCCATGGCTTTGCACATGCTGTCCCCTCAGCCTGAGACACTCCCACGCCCTAATCTTTCCAGCTAACAAAGTTTATTCTTCAAGAGTGTCTTAGGCATTCTCCTTCAGAAAACTATTCCTATCCCGTCTCGCACCTACATGAATATGACACCCCAATTCTGTGCCTGCGGTTTATACTAATGACAAGGACTTGTCTCTGTCCCCCGTTTCCTCCTCGGAACTCTCGCCCCATACGGACAGAACGGAGCCCCCTGGAGCCAGCAAAGCCCAGCAACGGGGAAGTACCCACTTTGGGAGGGAAGCACAGCGCCCATCTATGCTACTGAGGCACTTAGCCAACTCAGTCCGCGGTATCCAACTACTGGGGAAATTCAGACACGGTAGATTAATCAAAGCATCAGTTATTTTAAGGCGGTTATTCCCAATCAGAAATTTCTGGAGAAACTGCCTTTTTGAAAGAACACTCTCATTACCATTTCAGTGGTTGCAAGACTGTTCAAATGTCCCATTCCCCCCCTCCCCCGCCATTATTTTTGTGACCCTACCTGAATTAAAGCACTACTAGATGAGACCCCTTAAATGATTTCTGAATTAAAAGATCTGTTTATAAACTCTCCAGAAAGTTGCTTCCTACCCTCTGCATCATCGACCCAGCAAAATTAAACAGATTCTTGGGGTGGCTCTGTGGAGATTGGCATGAACAAAATTAATCTTAGGTGCTCTCCTATTCTATGGAAACACAACAGGGACCCAAAATATTTTGGGCTCAAAGAACAGATCATAGGTCTTCTGTCCTTGATTCAGAAAAATCCAAATAAAAAACATAGTGAAAAAAGACCATTTCAAAGTAAAGAATATTTTTAATAAATAATCCACATAATCAGTAATATTATGCTAAACATTCCCAATTAGGGATTTCTATATGCGCACTCCTTGTGAAAGCGCTTAATCATTTGAAACCATGTCAGTTTTTATTTTTTTTATTTTTTATTTATTTATTTATTTTTATCCTCACCTGAGGACATTTTTTCATTTTTTTGTTCAGACAGAGTGGGAGGGAGAGAGAGGAAGAGAGAGAAAGAGAGAGACAGAGAGAGAGAGAGAGAGAGAGAGAGAGAGAGAGAGAGAGAGAAACATCGATGTGAAAGTGACACATTGAGTGGCTGCCACCCGCACGACCAACCAGGGCCGGGGACAAACTGCAACCGAGGTACATGCCCTTAGCAGGAACCGAACCCGGGTCTCTCTGGACAGCAGGCCGACGCTCCAACCGCTCAGCCAAACCGGCCAGGGCCCATGTCAGTTTTTAAAAATCAGTAATTGCCTGGCCGGAGTAGCTCAGCTGGTGGGAGCATCATCCCTTATACCTAAAGGTTTCAGGGTTGCCAGTTCAATTCCTGGTCAGGGCACCTACCTGGGTTGCAGTTCATTCGGAAGGCAATCAATCTCTCTCTCTCTCTCTCTCTCTCTCCTCCCCCCCCCAACATATTCTCAGTTGAGGATTAAAAAAATAAATAAATTTAAAAATCAGTAACTTATATCTGTATATTGCTATGTACTTTCAATTACATTGTTTTATTTGATCCCATTTTGGGCACTTGTTTCTCAATGCCAATCCCAAGTATTAGAAGTTCTTTTTCTTAATTTTCTATTTCTAGAAAACTGGATTGTTATTTTAGCATGTGATGCTAAAGACGTAAGAGAGTAACAAATGATGTAACAACATAAGAGTCACAATACTCTTAATTTTTGCCAAAGGAATTAAACATTACATACAAGTGTGTTTGTTCAGTCTCTTTACAAAATTAGTCCTTTGTAAAATCAATAACTTCATTAAAATTAAAAGTAGGAAAAAAATTCACCAAAAAAAGTGTGAAAATTCTGTTTTTTTTTCTATACAAAAAGTACCATCTGGAGTTATTCTGTAGCCAAAAATATATCAAGAGATAGAACTTTTATTTATTTTTTATGGCAAGAGGAGGGAAGAAACTACATCACAAGCCATCAGGATGAGAAAATGCAAAACTGAAATCTGGGAAAAAGGGTCCCAGAGATCACCCTCAAAGTTCACACCCAGCTTGTGTGACCATGCAGGACCTATGACAGGCCACCCTTTATAATGAAGCAAGAAATAGCACTCTGGGAATAAAAAAGAGAGAGAGAGAGAGAGAGAGAGAGAGAATTCAACACACTGCCAAAAATAAAATGAAAAGTAGATTTCAGAAAGACTACAGTATGAGTCAGACATCCCAACAGTCTAAGGTAAAACCAGAGAGTCACAAATTCTCGGGGGTTAAAGGGACCTCACAAAGGTCCATGGTCTAATCCTCCCTCTGGCTACCTTTAACTGCAAGGAAATCAGTTCACCTCCCTAGTTTCCTCATCTGAAAATTGAGGCAAGCCAGTAAGTCCAATGGTTCTTAAACTTGGCTGCTCACCAAAATCACCTAGAAAATTTCAATACAGATTCCTGGGCCCAGTGCCTGGAAATTCTATTCAGTAAGGATGTGATGTGGCCAGAACCTGTCATTTTTTTTTTTTTTTAAAGCCCCTCAAGTGGTTCTGATGTACATGTCTGGAAACCACCAAACAAAATGAGCATTAAGGTACCACTTCACCCTTTTATTTTAACTGTAATTTAAATCTCTGTTGAGAACCAAGATCTATATTAACAACTAAAAGGTTACAGTATTTCAGAATGCAAATTTTCAAGGACTTGGACTTAAGTTTTCTACTTGCCCTTTAAAATTCATTTTATAAAGACCTCCAAAATCCACAAGCAATAGAGGACCACCCTCCAGAGTTACCAGGATGGCTTCCTACACAACACAACATAGTAATTAATCAGTGCTTGCTTTCCTATTACTCTTCTTAGCATTTCTTTTTGGTCTGTCCAATCTTCCATTTTCCTATTTTCAAAAGAAGTTAACTTTTCCTATCCAGCTCTCTGAACCTGAAGAAAGAGAATGTAGAAAACCAGGCAAAATAAGAGTGCTAAGCATAATTCAAAAAATATAAAATATATAACAAAATATATAAAAATTACTGACAATGGGAAAAGAAGGAAGCATGCCTCTTCTCCAGCAGTCAAAAGCAGAGTGGGAGTAATTGGGGAGAGGTCCTGATCACTCACTCCCCAGGGGGAAGGCAGGCAGGCATCACTTGTCAATGCAGGTATAAGATACAACCCCATCAAAAACACTCATCTGACAAGTGGAACAAAGCGAGGAAATGACACCTGCAACAGGCACTTAAACTTCACCCCAATTCACAGCAGACATTGACAAAATAGGACAAACTCAAGTGACTCACAGGCCCTATTAAGCCATTCTGACTCGAACTTCTGGACACTTGCATCCTTTTGATTCATGCATTGTTCATTCATTCCTACCCGATCCCTGCGCCCATGAACACTCGGCATTTCCTTCTGGTGGGCTGGGGGTGGGGGGGTGGGGATGAGGGTGGGGGTGGAGAAAGCAACAGAAATCTGTCCCTGGGGAGATACTAATGTCCAGTGAAATGCAAGAGAGAAGGCTCAGCACTGAGCCTGGAGGGTACAGACTGGACTGCCGATCTCATGACAACCTGAAGGTTTCTCTGTAGAAGGTAGATTCTAGAAAGAGGATCTCCCTGAGCAAAGCATACTTTAGAAAAATCCTCCAGCAAACTTCACTTACCCCTTTCTCTTTTCCATGACCCTAACTCTACGTGGATTTTTATGAGGTATGTCTGAATAAATATGACTTAGTTTCATCCCATTCTCTCAACTCCTCCCTGCCCAACCCCCCAAGAACACTGGGGGCCCACGTGGAACTTTATTTCACTGGAAATATGTGCTAGCACCTGTCCTTCTCTCCCACACATAAGAAAGGAAGCAGGAGAGGCAAACAACTGAAGCAAGTGTTTTTTCCAACAGAAGGGATAAAATCCCCTCTCTCCTGGTTTTACCCCAAATACCCAAGCTTCAGTTCCTTTGAGGGCATTCCTCAGTTCTGCGGGAATAAAGCTGGCCCTGGACTCCTCTGAGTTCACATTGTTCTGCCCTCAGCCCTTACCACACCCCGTCAGGCCAGCCTGCTCTAAACAGGGCCTTTCAACAAGACGTGACACAGAATCCATCACACCAACTGCTGCAGGGTGCCTGGTGCCAAAAGACCATTGAGAAAAAGGCTGCTAAAAACGTACACGGTAACTCAGCACTGGCAGGTCCTGTTGGATTAGCCCTATTCCAAGCCTGTCCTTCCTGTGTCAGACTTCTCAAATGTTCACTGCTCCTGCCCTGTTTTGTTAACATCCCACGGACAGACTAAACCTAGGCTGTCCAACAGAACTTTCTGCCGTGTTGGAAAACTATACCTGCCCTGTCCAAAACAGTAGCCACGAATCTTACGTAGCCACTGAGCATCTGAAATGTGCCTAGTGTGACTGAGGAACAGAATTTTTAATGTTCATTAACTTTAACTTATTTATTTATTTATCCTCACCTGAGGACATTTTCCATTTTTTGTTCAGATAGAGTGAGAGGGAGAGAGAGGAAGAGAGAGAGAGAAAAACATCGACGTGAAAGGGACACATCGAGTGGCTGCCTCCCGCACAACCCAACCAGGGCCGGGGACAAAGTGCAACCTAGGTACGTGCCCTTAGCGGGAACCGAACCTGGGTCTCTCTGGACCGCAGGCCGATGCTCTAACCACTGAGCAAAACTGGCCAGGGCAACTTTAACTAATTTATTTATTTATTTATTTATTTTTAAAATATTTTTTCTTTACTGATTCTAGAGAGAAAGGAAGGGAGAGAGGTAGAAACATCGAGAACATCAATTGGCCGCCTCCTGCATGCTCCCCATTGGGAATCAGGCCCACAACTTGGGCATGTGCCCTGACTGGGAATTGAACCAGTGACCTCTTAGTGCATGGGACTATGCTCAACCACTGAGCCACACCAGCCGGGCAACTTTAACTACTTTAAATGGAAGTAGCCATATGGCCACAGCTACCCTACCAGACAGCCTAGGCTGGAGCCATAATTCTAAGAGAAGACCAAAGGATAACGAGCAAACTTGGCAATGCATGAGAATCACCTGGGGAGCTGTTATAAGTCCCGGTGCCCATTTAATACCCCCTGATAATTACATCAAAATTTTGGAAGTTGGACCCAGGCATCTGCATTTTCAAAAGCTCCTCAGGTGACACCAATGTGCTGTCAACATGGAGAACCACTGCTCTAAAATGTAAAAAATTCCACCATTAACAGCCAATCCTCATCCAACCAGACACATACAAACACTAAACCATGTAAACAATTAGGCCAAATATTCCATCCAGCATGCAAATCAATCCTACAACACTATGACAAATCTCAGGTTTTGCTCCTGGAGAGCAAACCACTTTCAAAGGGAACAGGCCACTAAAAAAAGCGATGAGGAGACCGTTCAGAAAGGAAGGCAGAAAGAAGGAAGGGACAAATTTATCAAAGTAACTATCAGCAGCATCCAAAGCCTGGCTAGCATGAGTCTCTACACAATTTATTTTCTGGAAAGCCACCAGTCAACAACAAAATACACCTCCAAATCTGGTACTCTGAACAAACAGCTCTAATTGGACATTTCCCCCTTGTCTAATCCACCCACACACTATCTATCTGTGCCTGATAGTAAGCTCTTACCACTGTGCATTTTTCTTCAAAGGATAATCTGAAACCTGTGCCTTTTCACTGGGTACATTACATTTTTTAAATGGCAGCAATTACAAAGCCAGTATTGGTCCAAAACCCATTTGCTCTGGCTCACTCTTCTCCAGTAAGCACAATCTCAACCTTCACTTGCTATTACTAATTTCACAGAGTGTATCATTAACCTGGTGAAGCTTTTTCTCAGAGACTTAACAGAGGCATCATACCCAGAGTGTAAGAAATGCAAATAGACACTCAGGTTTCCACAGGCCCTAATCTTCTAGTCATCATTTCCCAAAGGCATGCAGTGCCCTTCAGCATGAATGCTGACAGAGTTCCAAGGCTGATACAAAAAATTCACCAGCGTTTTCTAGGCAGTACTACTGAAAGTTAAAAACAGGGAGAAGAAATTTTAATGGAAAGAGTGCTTGAAGGTCGCTCCTAATGACAATGCAAGTTGTTCCCTCTACCTTCACAAGTGAAATACAAATGATCCAAGATTAAACTCCCTCTCCCCAGATTACTGCTAAAGTAATTCAATCTCAAAACCGAGAACTCCCAACGCTTCAATAAGTCACCTTAACCAATGGACTCCCCTCCAAGGAGAAAGAGTTGGCTTAATTCCACCCATACTCACAGCCAAGAAGTTCTCACAGAGCAAATGTAATCCCTGCTGCTGTGGCAAACCAGACTGAATTCCTTTTTACCTTGGCCTTAGTGGACACCCAGCAGCACTTACTCAGTAAAAACTTATCAAATGTCCATTCCAATTAAGGGTAAAAAACATGGACTTTTAAAAGTTAACACAATATTTAACAAAAGGAACTAGACTGTACTTTTGTATACACATCTGAATATGGGTTATATTGAACAGGGTAAAGAGTTTCTTTAGACCATATAATGGATTATCAGATAAATACAGAATGCTAAATTAAAGCTGAATTTCAGATAAACAATGAATTTTTAGTATACATGTGTCCCAAATATCGCATGAGATATACTTTTACTAAAGAAGATGTGCTATTTATCTGAAATTCGAATTTCACTGGGCATTCTGGTTTCTTTGTTTTTCCTAAATCTGGCAACCCTACATAACACTATGCTGGGAAAACCAAACCTGAAGAGAGGCAAGGAGATCTAGTTTTGGCACTCCCCATCTATTCAACCATCTAACCATTCCTGTATCTGACGGTCAACTGTAAAAACTGTGGTCTCGCCCAGCCAGTGTGGCTCAGTGGTTGAGCGTCAACCCATGCACAGAGAAGTTGCTGGTTCAGTTCCCAGTCAGGGCACATGCCCAGGTTGTGGGCCCAATCCCCAGTGGAGGGTACGCAGGAGGCGGCCAATCGATGTTCTCTCTCTCTCATCGATGTTTCTATCTCTCTCTCCCTCTACCTTCCTCTCTCTCTAAAATCAATAAAGAAAAAAAATTTAAAAAACAAACAAAAACTGTGGTCTCTAGTGTGGATACTAATTAGCCACCACCTGATAATCAAGTGCCCCAATGCCCATTCTTCTCTGGACCACAGATGCTAATTATATAACTAAGTGCCAGATATATGCGTAGCTAACAAAGTAAAAGTAAATTTTATTTTCAGGGCCTTTATCTGAGTAAAGGACTCCGGTGAAGCAAGTAATTAAGTTTGAGTAGGTGCCATGAAAGGAAGGTGTCATCAGTAAACATTATTATTCATTGAATAAAATTAAAAGTAAAATTTCCTATGGACAAATCATCTGAAGACAACAGAAAGTACACTGAATATGTAAGTGGCTGTTCTGTGAGTTAAGTATCCTAAATAATAGTTGTTTTTTTAAATAGCTAACTCTATTGAACAGTTATGTGCCAAACAACACTCAAACACTTTACATATCTTATTACACTTAATCCTAATCCCTTAAGAAGTGAGTGCTATCATCATGCCCATTTTATTACATGAAGAAACTGAGACACAGAGATTAGGTAATTTGGCAAGATTAGGGTGACCATATTGTGTGGTATGCCTCAGACGGTCTCAATTTATGGCCTGCTGTCCTGGTACAATTATTTAGTGTCCCCTTTCATTCCCAAAAATTACCCAGTTTGGATGGTAAATTATGTCAATTTTATATGGTCATTTACCAAAGACCCACACTTAGTAACTAGCAGAGGCAGGGTTCCATCCAGGTTGTATGGCTCCCGAAACAGAACCCAACCACAGAAAGATACCCCCTCCCAAGCCTTAGCTTCCACAGAAGAGGATTCCAAGGGAGGGCGGGATTAACCTTTTTACTTCTATCTATCACATCCTAGATTTCCTACATGGTTACAAATCCATGTGGGGTCAGGGGATGCGGGCAGATGGGGTCATGTTTTTCAGAACTGTCCTTTATCCCCTTTTAAATCATTGCTAATACACAGCATAAACCATCTGTGAGCAGAGAGAATTCCTCAGTCAGCCTATATCCACATCCCTGGGTCTGAAACTTTTTAAACGTATTCAACTTATCAAAGTAATATTTAACCAGATCCTTTTCTATTTTGGAATGACCTTCACCTTCCTTCAGCCTGGCCCAGGCAACCAGGACACAGTTGTTTGCTATTTTTATTAAGACAAAGGTGAACATGTGGTATGTGCTGATTTTTAGTTCCATACTTCTTTCCCTAATTAAAAGGTTTTTTTCTCTTTTTTAATCTTTGGTAAAACATGATCTATTTTCCCAATTAACATTAATGCTAGTTTGACTGCATGAAAATAGCGAACAAGAACACTAACTTGTAGGCTCACCTCTCATATATAATGTTTAAATGCATCACAAGTGGTCCAAATAAGCAGAGGTAAGATGCCTCTGGAATGTCAGCACTTCGGAAATGGTCACAAGGAGGCTGACTGTTCCTATATGTCTGCAAATGGCTCAGACTAATGCTTACTGACTTAACATGGTGATCTCATGGTGTGAGGCTGTGTGACTTCCCCTGGCCTCTCTGAGCTTGTCTCCTCCTCTATACAATGGTGTGGATGTGCTAAGATCTACAGGGTCCCACCCAGCTCTAAAATTTCTGATTCTATGACTCCTCTACATTCTTTTGGACCCTGAGCTGCAGACTATAATATGAAAACATCACTCTATCACAAATCTTCCTAAAGTTTACTACTGCTTGGGTCCTCACTACAATGACACGGAAAAAGGGGGGAACGAGGGTTGCTGAGTTAACGGATAGATTTAATAGTGTGTTTCCTGTCCCAAAACATCAATTATTCTTCATACCTCTTTTTTTTCACTCACGAAGGGAAAAAACAAAACAAAACAGAAACTGAAAATAAATTCTCAGCTTGGATTTCATGTAATTCCTAATAAAAACTGAATTCATCACTAGGAAAAAAAAAAAAAAGCCATAAATTCAGGTCTGGGGAGTTAATCATTGTAAAGTTTTACTCAAGTAGTTATGAAAGAGGAGGTGCTCCTTCTTACCTAAAGCTTTATGACATCAAGTTTAAAGGCACATTTAAGTGAACACTTCCATACTGAGATGTGATATACGTGCAGGCATCCAATCCCTAGCGACAAATCCCGAGTTTAAACCTGAAACCTTCTGGTAGAGAAATAAGAAAATACCTCTTGATGAAAGTTGTCTCCCTGATTCTTATCAGAGCCTCCATTCAGCAGTGTCAAAACTTCCAGAAAATTTGTTATGGAAAGTCAGAGAGAACCAGAAAAAAATGTTGAAGCCAATACAAAGTTATACGTGTTTGGGCCATCTGTTCAAACCCATTTAATCCTTTATGACCACTAAGATGTGTGGTCATGGTTTGTTTACTTTCCTCTGCAACAGTAACTAAATGAAGAAAATTCTACAGATTCAACACAGGCACATGTAACCATAATGACTAAATTGAAAAAAAAAAAAAAAATACTGCCTGGAGTTTGATTCATAATAGTAGAAATCAAACTCTTCAAATAGTCAACTCTTCCAACAAATAATAAAAACAAAGTTTCTTCCCAAAGTAGAAAAGAATAAAAGAATTCCAAGATTAGGTAAGTCTGGGAAATACCATACATTATTCTCTCTTCTAGAATGCCTATTAAGCTTATAAAGTCTCTGAGAAGTCCTTCACTAAAGAAAAAGACATTGAGACAAAACAAAAATTACAAATAATCTCACCACTCTCCCCCCAAAATTTTGGAAAATGTCCTTCTCTTTTTCTTCGTATGTTTTTCTACATAGCTGAGATCATACTATTTATATAATCTTGTGCTCTCCTTTATTCCCCTTAGATTAAAAACCTTCCTATGTTTTCATGTTATTAAAGGTTTTCAATAATAATATTTTATCAATACAGTAGTAACTAATAATTTTGCCAGGCATTAATCACTTTACTTATATTAACTTATTTAATCCTCACAATAACCTTCTAAGGCCTGTATTATGATTGCCCCCATCTTACAGGTGAGGAAACTGAGACAGTGAAGGGTTAATGACTTGCCCAAGGACACAAAGTGAGTCCATGGTGGGGTTGGGATTCACACCCAGGCAGCCCCTGGGTCAGCACTTTTAACCACTACATTGTACTACCTCTATAATATTCCTTCCTCTAACTTACCAATGATGGACATTTGGGTTATTAGCAATTTTTTTCTATTACAATAATGTTACACTAGACATCTTCAGAGGCATCTGAAGCACTATTTTATCTAAGCCTATTCAGACAGCAAAGCTCTTACCATCCCAAGAAATTCAATGTATTTTCGGCTAGCTGACAACAGCTGTAGAAACATCTAAGATGGCTAGCATTTCATAAACCGGCTCGTTACTCCACCGACCCCTGGTATGAGCTTCCATGTGGTCCTCACCTGTCTAGTCCATTGCCATCTGCAGCAGATTTCTGTCGTTTCCATCTGCCTTCTCACTGCACAAAGAGCCAATTAAAACCCTGGGTCTCTTCTGGGCAACTCCCAACACATATAAGCAAATTCCGTCAATTTTTATATCTGGAATATTTTAAATGCTAAGCTTGTATGTTGCTAGTCTCATGAGCTTGTGCCAATACATGACATACAGAGAGAGAGAAGATAACATCCAGTATGCATGTGTAAAATTAAAATGAACTATTTTTCTAATTCAGACAATAATCCAGAAAAGGGATATTCAAATATTTTGCTGTTTGCCTGCTTATCTTATAGCGAATGATTGAACGCACTTGCAAGATTAAAGGAATGCATACTCTAAATTAATAAATAGTCTGAGGTAAAAACTATCCAAAAGCAAGATCACACAAGCATATCAGATAATGGTATGTTAAATAAAAAGGTAACCAGTGATTCTGGCCCACAGTTCATATCTCCTGAACACAATTTACCATTCTGACTATCCAAGACAGGGAATGGTGCCCTGGCCAGTTTGGCTCAGTGGTTAGAGCATCAGCCTGCGGACCAGAGAGACCCGGGTTCGGTTCCCACTAAGGGCACGTACCTTGGTTGCAGTTGACCCCGGCACAGGGGCCGTGTGGGAGGCAACCACTTGATGTGTCTCTCTCACATTAATGTTTCTCTCTCTGTTTCTCCCTTTCTCCCTCCCGCTGTATCTGAAGATAAATGCAAAAATGTCCTCGGGTAAGGATAAAAAAAAACAAAACGAAACAGGGAACGGCTATACAAAAAGAGAGGCAAAAATATAATTTCAAAAATTTAGAAATCATAGGCCCAATAAAGGTATTTTTCAACATGTTAACAATACCACAGAGAATTCATTTGCCATCTAATAATAAAAAGATCAATACATCTAAAGAAGCTAAGTATCTCCACACTTTCCACAAAGTACTTTTTCATGTTTTAAAAACACAAAATGTTTTTTACATATTATAAAACATGCCTAAAAAAATAACCAACTCTAGTGACCAAAGGCCTAATAATTATAGACTATAAATCTCTGAATGAGGCACTTACATAGAGCCAGAAATTATTCTATTCAAGGAGACACCCTCTGAAATATATGTAAGATACCGAAAGTGAGAAAGCAAAATTCAGAATTATAAATTTGAAGACTGCAATACAAGAGAAACAAAGCCATGGGGTGGGGGCGGGAGGTTTGAGGGGGTATCTAAAAAGCTATACAATTACTGCAATGTCTAAGTCCAAGTTTCTAATGGACTTTGTTACAGGATAATTAAGATATCTGTTAACATCATCTTTTAAGAAATTCTTAATAGGAACTTGGTTTATATTTAGGCCCCTCAAGATAAAGTTCAATCACTGTTTTCATATTATATTTAACATCTAAACCCTCTCTGTTATTTCCACTCACGCATCCAAATACTGCATTTTTTTAAATCTCATCTTCACAGCACCCTAACTAATAGGTTGTTTGTATTATCCCCGCTGACAGCCCCACCTCCACCCTTTCTCCCATCCTCCCATCCTCCCATGTCACGCTCTGCACAGTTACAGGACATTCCATTGATAGGCGAGCTACCAAACCCTCCTAAGACCGCACCCCCTCCCTATCTGTTTTTACCATCCTGATTAAAAAAAACAAACAAGCCTATACATTTTTTTAACTGAGAGACAATGGTTAGAAAATCAATCAATTACAAGCAAGAATCGAGTGCTGCAGACAAACTGCCAATAAACTTGATGCAAAGTCGGAAAGTGCCTTTTTCTCTGCTTCTACAATGTTTTAGTGTTCAAACATCAATAATTCATATCCCAAAGACTAACATATAAAATATAAAATATAGGACTTTTTTTTTTAAACCTTCAGGACCCCAACTTTCATTCACACCACAAAACTGCATATTTTGTGGGTGGAGTAGGTGGCACAGGGGAATCTCAAGTTTGAAATAATGAATTACTAATTAGTCCAGGTAAAATCATGCAAGATAACAACTTGCACAGAAGTATTTTCCTCCATACAGTCACAAGGTTCTTAAAGACTGTTGGAACAAAAAGATAAACAAATTGCAATAAATCCTGCTTAACTGAAGAAGAAAGCAACTATCTCTATTTCTTGGTAATACATTTAGAGGATTGATTTTGCTTACATGAAATGACAAGTTTCGATATTTTGTTAAACTATAGCTATTTTAAGGCAGGCCAAGGCTGCATTAGTGCTTGTCACACAGCTTGCTCCCAATCTCTTGGCAGTTCTCCAACACATTCCAACTTCGTATGCACACCCTAGCTGGAATCACATCCCACTTATCTCCAAAGACACACGAAGTAAGATGTTGCCACATTACACAACCAACCTGTCATTTATTCCCCACCAGGTCATTTCGCACAATGCCTGGCTTAAAAAAAAAAAAAAAAAATCAAACCAACATCTGCGTGGACACAGTTTAGTCCAAATGATCCACATTGGTCCCCCAAACAAATATCAGAAAACTGCTCAAACTGGGAGGGAACCATTGTGCCTCAGCACCCAAAGAAAGGTTGAGACTCACCAACTACAGAGGGTAACTGATATGGAGGGAAAAAGCAAGAGCAAATCTTCGAAAGGAACACCTTGACTACAGATGCCAAACCCTAGCCATGCCCCCACTGCCTACACTTTGAAGCAGATTATTAATCAGGATACATTTTAAGGGATAATCTTAGTATTTAATGAATCTCATTACCTCTGTGAAAAGAAAAATTTAACATAGCAATACATTCTCCTCTAAGCCAATGTCCTCTCTAATTGTTAATATTTGGCCCCTCCCTCCAAAAAAAAAACTCCTCTTTAAAAACAAACTGGAATAGTGAACCACATGCTGCTACATTCCATTCTTGCTTTAAAAAAAATTTCATTAGCACATTTGATCCTTATGCTCTGCACAGCTACACAACATTCCGGTGATAGGCGAGCTATCCATATACTCTTTACATTAAATATCTACTTTAAAAGTTAAGACTGAGAAGCAGTTCTCAAGTATGCCCCACTAAAGATATAATTCAGCTCATGTGAATAAACTTTCTGTAACAAGGCCCAATGGAAATACATACTATAATTAAGAATAAAATATTCATGCAAACATACACTAACAAAATAATCCAGCAGAGCTGGAAATGTATACGTAAAAAATTCAACGGACACACAAGAATAGTCTTCCGCGGGAACAAGACAATAAATTAGCCTGCTCTCTAATTCAATTTTCACCCTTTATGAATCAAAGGAGATTTTTAGAACTAGGATGAAAGCTGGTCTTAATGTCCAGGAACACACACTTCAAAAGCAAAATAAGCCTTTCAAAATGACAAACTGTCCTTATCACCAGGGAAACTCAGGAATTCCTTTAGCAGTGGGTGTTGATTTAAAAACAAGCAGACAAACAACAACAAAAAAACCTACCTTTAAAACACAGAATAAACCACGAGGTGTGCACTGGTCTCTCTCCTGCTCAAATAGCACACAAATGCCTCTGCTCCAGGACTGCGGTGCACCCTCGACTCCGCCCCAGAAGATAAGTTGGGTATTTAAGGACAGCTGGCAGCACAGAGTTGTCAACTTCGCTGTGAGAAGGACCAGGCCCCTTTCAGAGAAGTCACCCAACAGATACCTCTGACCACCACTCACCTCCTAAAATAGTGACAGGTGGGCTCATCCAACCAGAGGTCCAGATAAGGCCACATTCCAGCCCCCTGCTCTCCCCTAACCTGGGGTACTCTCTCCATTGGAGGCCTCTCCACGTGCTAGACACAAAATTTGCAGTTGCTTGGAGGTCACGTTGAGATCCTTACTCCAGGCTTCAGACAGCCCAGGCACATCAACCATCAAGTGTTTCCCTTGATGAAGTCTAGCTACCCTCAAAGGGAATGATTCCCATCAGGATGGGAGTTTCTGAAGAACCCCTTATTTGGAGAGAGGAAGTCTATTAGTGTAGCCAACCCTGCTCCATCCATCACCGAGCTCAGCTCAGATGTTTCCTCTCAACTGTGAAAGGAGCTACCACTGGTCTTCAATGTTTAAGTCGGGGAAGAAGGTCATTTGCCACTTTTGTTCAGGGCCCACCACCCCAAACAAGACTTATAACCACCACAAAGCACCTCATAAAAATTGCTGAAAAGGCTTTCTTCCTCTTCCAACCAAAGGCTATTTCTCCCCTCTTGCCACTCCCTCTTTCCTTAGCACATGAAGAACCCACTTTAGCACCTTCCTCAGGAAGAGGAGAAATACCAGAATTAAGGCAACAAAGAAACACCAGTGAGTCACCTCCATCCGTCGGATGTCCCAGGGCTTAAAGAATTGGCTTGCATCATCAAATATGTATATTGCTTTTTCTCCTTGAAGCAGCCCCTAGCTCCAAAGACAGAATTGTAAAGACTTCAGCCAATACAAAGTTGAACTCTGGTGTATGCTTTCAACAGTTTTAACCAAACCCAGCCCAGTAAAATTTATGACATTTAAAACCAAGATTATAATAACCACATCCATTCCATTTGTGACATGTTATGGGGTAGCTGTTTCAAAGACTCTGAAATCTGAAGACAAAAGTAAAATCAGATGTTGTCCGGAGCATACGGAGATGTCTCTCAAGAGAATTAAGGCAACTCTGATGGGAATTCCTTTCAAAACAAAACAGAAAGCACACATTATCTAATGAGAACTTAATTTTGGTATTTTTCCACTGTAAAATGTTTTTGTTTTTTTCAAATAAGAGAAATATCTATAATAACCAAATTTTGGATTCCTCACCATTTTTCTTTAATATTCCCACCACCACTAAAAACAGCTAGGGCAACAGACTATTTATTCTATAGCTTTAAATATGACCAGTAATGAGATCTTATGATTTGCCGTGATACATGTATAAACTGGAAGTCATAAACATCACGTGATTCTTCGGACTGTCAAAACTTTACATCTTCAGCCTAAGATTTGAGAATTGACTCTTATTTGTGCGATGAACAAATATGTGCAGACGGACAAAAGTTTAAAGGATAAATACCAAAATGTTAACTGCAAGTTTATAGGGTCACTGAATTCACCTAATAATTTGAATTTTCTTCTTCGTGTTCATTTTTACTTTCCACATGATCTACGATACATATTTATTATTTTGGTAACAAAAAATATATATTATTTTTAAATTTTAAGTTTTCTTATGATTTATCCTAATTTATACCTTTATAAAAGTATAGCCCTGGACAGTATGGCTCAGCAGTTAGAACGTCGGCCCACAGACCAGAGAGTCCTGGGTTCGGTTCCTGCTAAGGGCACGTACCTTGGTTGCAGTTTGTCCCCGGCCCCAGTTGGGGTCGTGTGGGTGGCAACCAGTCGATGTGTCTCTCTCACATCGATGTTTCTCTCTCTCTGTTCCTCCCTCTCTCCCTCCCGCTGTTTCTGAATATAAATGCAAAAATGTCCTCGGGTGAGGATTTAAAAAAAAATGTAAAAGTATATATTCTTCAGAAACCTTTCATAGTAAAACTATACACTCTGTATATATATTAGTAGATTATCAAAAATTCAGGGACTCTAAAAAGGTAAAGAAGATACTTTAACCTTGAAGACGTTGTTCTCACTTTAAAAAGCACTCCTATGCTACAGGTTAAAAAAAATGGGAGCCCTGGCCAGTGTGGCTCTGTGTTAGAGTGTCAGCCCACACACAGAAGGATCAAGGGTTCAATTCCCAGTCAAGGGCACGTACCTGGTTTGCAGGTTCGATCAGCCCCCAGTCAAGGTGTGTGCAGGAGGCAACCAACTGATGTGAGACTCACACTGACGGATGTTCCTTTCCTTCCTTTCCCCCTTTCCCTCCCTTCCTTTCTATCTTCCTTCCTTCTTTTCTTTTCTCTCTCTCCCCTTCTACTCCCTCCCTTCCACTCTCTCTAGAAAAATCACTGGAAAAAATATTCTCGGGTAAAGATTAACAAAAACAACAAAAATGCAGTGGAGCCCTGACTGGTGTGGTGTAGTTGGTTGGGCATGTTCCCCTGGTCTGGTGCACCTGCCCGTGCTGCTAGCTGGATCCCGGGTAGGGCAAGGGCCGTGCAGGAGGCAGCCAGTGGGTATTTGTCTCCCTCTCCCTTCCTCTCTCTCTAAAAATCAATAAACTATTCTTTCTTTTAAATATGTTTTTATTGCCCTAGCTGGTTTGGCTCAGCGGTTAGAGCGTTGGCCTGAGGACCAAAGAGTCTTGGGTTCGATTCCAGTCAAGGGCACGTACCTTGGTTGCAGTTTGTCCCTGGCCCTGGCTGGGGTCCTGCAGGAGGCAACCAGTCAATGTGTCCCTCTCACATCTATATTTCTCTCTCACTCTCTCCCCCTCTCTCTCCCTCCCTCCCACTCTATCTGAAGATAAATAGAAAAATATCCTCAGGTGAGGATTTAAAAATAAATACATAAATAAATAAATATGTCTTTATTGATTTTTCAGAGAGAAAGGAAGGGAGAGAGAGATAGAAACATCAATGTGAAAGAGAAACATCCATCCACTGCCTCCTGCACACCCTCTATGGGGATCGAACCTGCAACCTGGGCATGTGCCTGATGAGGAATCGGATCAGGACCGCTCAGTCCATGGGACGACACTCAATCCACTGAGCCACACTGGCCAGGCTAAACTATTCTTTAAAAAAAAAAAAAAGCAATGGAAAATGTTTAAACACCACAGAACAAAATAAATAAGCACTGTTTTCGGGAAGAATCTAGGTTTTTCCTTCTCCTTTAAATAAATAAGATAAAAGCTCCCACCCCACCCCCACCCCCAAAGGCCCTAAACCATGAGAAGAACACGAATTTTCCTACTCCAAAGACGCTGTACAGCTGGTGAAGAACACTCCAGAAAAATGTGCAGCCCTTGACCGGTTAGGTTTAGCCTTGAGGAAAACACACTAGGACAAAAATTACCCTGAAACAGCCACCAAAGAGGGTAGGGAACAACAGAGACTCCATCCAGAGTCAAGGCAGCAGCCGTAGAGGCTGATCTCAGGGAGGATGTTTCTGAGAGGCTCCCGTGGGGCCCAGTTCCTACATCTTTTCCCACACTCCATGGAAGTACCATTTCAGGCAAGGCTCTCACAAAACACACTGAAATGAGAAATGGAAAAATCTTTTTGAATTTTCAGAGTTCTTTACACCTTCAGCATTAATACTGCTTTTCAGAAAGTTATGGTAGAAGAAATTTGAACAGCAGAAGGTATATGTAGCTGATTAACCATTTTAGTTCGTTCTTTGCCCTCTAAAATAAGGTTTGTTCAGGTGTTAGGATATGTTTGATAAAAAGCAAGAGTTCACTGTTCAGCATTTCCAAAAGTTTGGAAAATATGGAGAGATTAAATTAGAACTTTTCCACAATCCCATCACCCAGAGATAACCTCTGTCAGGCTAATGAACTTTCTAAGCACAGGCATTTTTAATTGCACAAATTAAACACTGAACATATGTACTTAGAATAATTTCTATTATATTTATTTATCATTCCCAACTTCATCCTAGTTCATCTGTTGAGTAAAAATCTATAGTTATGTTCTGATACAGATTTTACTGCCCAACTAATGGCTTCAAGGTTATGTCAAAGATCAGAATGAGCAGGGAACTCTAGATTCTAGAGCAGAGATGCCAGACGGCTCTAAGGATCATTCAAGTGTTTACTCTCACAGTTTAAAGTTGACTAAGAATGGAATCATGACACCTATAAACAAGGGTCAATTTTAAAGCAGTCTTAAAACAGTAACAATTTACTTTCATGTTTCAAAGCACACTTAATCCTGAAACCGTCTTCTGTCAACCAGGTAAAGTTCATGGCAGAAAACATACAACATTCATGGAAGTAAATTAGTTCATTTTTATAAGCCACATTTTATAAAGTGCCAATACAACTGGGGACTTGGACCATAAAAACAGAAAGTACTATTTTCTCCCAAACATGTCCCCTACCAGCTAAGGACATGATTCATTCCTGAGATTCACCTTCAAAATATTATCTCTGTAATATTCCCACTTCAAAGTCTTAAAATAGCCCTTTGCTTCCTTCACACTGGATATTAATCTCACACACACACACCTCTCGTCTATGTGATACAGATAAGATAGAACAGATATGCATCATATATGTTTATATAAATATATATAACATTACATAAGAATTTCATATAAAAAAGCAAGGATATCATTAAAATTCTTTCCACCCATTCTCAGTTTACAATATTCTCATATGCTGAAAAACGATTAACTGAAAGTCATCTAACTCTGGAGTCATTTTTATTTCAAAAATTTTCATGTGGAATTTTATCTGCATTTCTGACAAATTCTAATGAAACATGCTGGTCTAAATGGTTACAAAATTAGCTCCAGCAGCGGTCTGGGCTCCCACAAGTGAGAACAAGCATGTTACGGAATTCCACTCCTCTCTCCACACAAGTGTGTGATTTGGAAATACTCAAGTCCTGGTCTTCCCCACTTTTTAAGCTGGCCCAGGTGAGTGCTGAGAGTCAACTTAGCATTCCATTACATCTGACCGCTCTACTTCTCTCTCAGACCCACACCCTTAAGATGCTGACTTACTCATTTCCCCACTGCTTTTAGATAAGCACAGAGGACAGCTCTGACAATCTTTTGGAATTTTAAACTATTCCTGAACAATGAGCTACAATTTGCCAGATTTGCTTTTTTTTCTTCCCTTTTTAAAAAATTAAAAAAGTGTTGATTGCTTTTTGATTATTAAAAAAAAAATGGTCTTCGTGGAAGTCTAAGATACTATTTATTACTATACTCTTCTGTGTGTGTGAAATATTTCAAAACTTACAAGGAGAAACATTAAGTCATAGGAATTTCCTTTTACACAAGAAAGGAAATCACTCATCAACTCACTATCCAAAGCAAACCATTAACACTTTAATGTGTTTCTGTCCAGTCTTTTACTTAACACAACGAAACTGGAGTTATATAGCATTATTCAGCTTTGTGTACAGATTATTTCCGCTGAATATTATATTGCTAGTATTTTCCCATTTCAGTATTATTCCTCCAAACCATTATTTTAAGCACTACATTGAATTCCATCCTGTGCCTGTGTCATAACTTATTTGATTATGTCCCATTTCTTTCCGACTAGTGTTGTTAAGAAAATCCTTGTTTAAAATCCTCTATCCTTGGTTTTTTGTTTTTGCTGTTGTTGTTAATCCTCACCCAAGGATATTTTCCCATTGATTTTTAGATACAGTGCAAGGAAGGGAAGGGGAGAGAGAGAAAAAAGAGAGAAACATCAACGTGAGAGAGACTTATCAGTTGGCTCCCTCCCACACCATCCTGTCCAGGGATCTAACCTGCAGGTATGTGCCCTTGACTGGGAATAGAACCCGAGACCCTTCAGTCCTTAGGTAGAGGCTCTAACTGCTCAGCCAAACTGGCCAGGGCCCTCTGTTCTGTTGTGTTACTCAAATATCTTATCATCACAACATTTCAGAAGTTACAGGATCTTAAAATCTAAGTGCCAAATCTGGTCAATTGATATTGCTTACAACACCGTATTGAGAATGTTACGGAGGCTCTATCTCAACTCTGCAGAAAAGGAATGTCATGATTATTTTCCAAGTCTGCCCAGGACAGAGGGAGTGGTGCCCATCTGCCATGTTTTAACCTCTACTACAATTTCATCTAAGATTTTCATTTTATAAATTTAGATCTGAGACCACAAGTGTTGGTTAATGGCTTGCCAAAGTCACACATCTGGTGAGTAAAAGGTCTTTTATCTTCTGTGTACATATATAGAGTATAATCTATATAGTAGAGTGAAAGGTCCTTGGATTCAGGAACTAATTCTTACTCCACTTTAAGCCAGCCCACATCATCATCACCCTAACCTAACTTCAAGCCCTAGCAAGAGAAGGTATCCAACAGTTATTTACTGAAATAACTTTGCAAAAGTAATCTTAGAGTAGCAGCAAAGGGAGAACATTAATATAAATGTTTCTTGGTGAAGAGAACTGTAATTACACTACTTTTAAAAACTGAAACGTGAACTGACAAAGAGTTTCCAATAAGTGGTCTTACACAGCCTGTGTTAATCAATATATATATTCCATTGGTAATACAGCCTTTTAAAAACAAAACAAAACAAAAGAATAAGCTGTTTAATAGCTCTTTTGATATAAAAATGTGAAGATAATTTTTGCAAAGCATTTCAAAAGGGGTCAGTGGCTCATATAGCTTAGGCAGTCTGAAGAGAAAGTAATGGAAGGTTATCAGCTGAACACCCACTATATGCCTAGCACTGTACACTGCTGTCTCACACTGTATGAGTATTATTATTTCAGTTTTACTGATAAGAAAACTGTGGTTCTGACAGTAATGAACTAGCTCAAGGCTAGAACCTAGCTATGGCCATGTGACTAGTATACAATAGCATTAGGACATGAGCTCAGATTTGTTTGACTACAAAATCCATGCTCTTTCAAAACTAAGGAAAATTTGCCCTGGCTGGTTTGGCTCAGCAGTTAGAGTGTTGGCCTGCGGACCGGAGAGACCCGGGTTCAGTTCCCGCTAAGGGCGCGTACCTAGGTTGCAGTTTGTCCCCAGCCCAGTTGGGGTCGTGTGGGTGGCAGCCAGTCAATGTGTCTCTCTTGCATCTATGTTTCTCTCTCTCTTCCTCCCTCTCTCCCTCCCACTCTATCTGAAGATGAATGCAAAAACAAAAAACAAAAACAAAACTAAGGGAAATTTTTTTTGCAATATCAAAACCATCCTCACAAACCTTAAAGGATAAAAACTGATTATGACTTACTGAAATTTTGAATGAATATTCATCAAAAGAAACCACAGACTTTCTTTAAAAGAAAAAAAAAAACACAAACTGGGAGGCGATTTTCGCAACATACACAATCCACAAAGGATTAGCAAGCAATCTACATAAAGAACTCCTACAAATCAATAAGGAAAAAACAGCTAAAAGACAAACAGGCAAAAGACTGAACAGGGACTTCACAAAAGAAGGAACCCAAATGGCCAATAATATAAATAGGTACTTAACCTCATAATCAGGGAAATTTCAAATAATAAGCACAATGAGATACCTTCACAAATGGACATTTTCAAGTTTGGTAAATGACGTGCTGGCAAGGTTGTGGAACAACAGTAACACTATAGCGTACTAGTGGGAATAGAATTGGTATAATCACTTTGGAAGCTTTGGCATTATCTAGTAAGGTTGATGATGCACATATAACCCAGCAAATTTAATTCGAGAGAGAGAGAGAGAAACAATTTTTGTGTGTGTGCCCACCTCCACATATGTACTAAGAGACGTATAGAAGAACCTTTCATAGCAGCCCTTTTATAACAGCAGAAAATTGGAATTTAACCAAAGGGCCATCTACAGTAGAAGGAATAAATAAGTCATAGTGGAATACCATATAGCAGTGAAAATGAATGAACTACAAAAAAAAAGGATGAATCTCAGGAATATAATGAATGTTCACCTAAAAGGGGAAGTCACAGTAAAATAAATAAAGCATAATTTCATTTATATAAAGTACAAAAGCATACAAAATTAAGAATTCTAAAAAGGATAACCTATATAAAAGAGCAAGGAAATGAGAAACACAAAATTAAGGACAGTAGTTGCTTCAGATGGGATGACAGAGGGGTGCTTAGGGGACTCTGAGTGTATGATGAGGTTCTTCAACTAGGTAGTGGGTGCCTGAGTGTCCACTGTTTTGTGACTTTGTAATATATCTTTGATGACCACTATTTTGTATGTACAGATTATTTAATAAAAAGCAACTTTAAGAAAAGAAAGGACCAGAAGGGCAGGGTATTGCATATACTAGGAGAAACAGCTGATGAGAACAAGATGCCAGAAGGGAGCAGAGGGGACCCTGTGCTTCCTGGACTCCAGTTCTGCCATCTCAAAACAAATGCCTTCTTGGGGGGTGGGACAGGACTGGTTGTTTATCAACTTTAGAAAGAAACCAAAAAAAAAATGATTAATCTTAAAAAAAACTATAATTAATAGGACTATTCCATCAAAATATTAAAGAACTTTATAATGTTTTTCTGTATTAAATAATTTACAGTAAATTCATCACTTTCTTCAACACCACTCAGTGACACAAGGGGGAAAATGTGTTGATATTTGAACAAAAGTAAGATAGAAGAAGGAACTTTTTGATATAGAAGTCCCTTAGAAGAAGAAACAGAGCAGTTTCTCAATTTAATGTGCATACAAATCACTTAGGGGTCTTGTTAAAATGCAAATTATGATTGGCTAGGTCTGGGCTGGGGCCTCTTAAGAATCTGATTTACAACAAACTCCCAGAAGATACTGATGTTTGTGGTCCACAAACCTCATTATGATAGCAAGGGACATTAGGAAAATGCCTTCTCCAGTGATGTTTAAAAGTATGGGTATATCTAGTTGGGATAGTTTAACTTTATTCACCAAAATAAAGGGATTGATGATGTTATTCCTCCACTATATGAACTTGGATACAGCACAATTGTTATCATAAGAATCAAGAGTACTAAACTAGGTCTTTTGCAAAGAAAATGTGCCTTGAGAAACAGCAAACACTGAAAATTTATAAGACAAATCCATGAGATGTTTTACTAACCTCCACAGACTTACAGAAGTAACTTTTCCAGAGGAAGTACTGGCTTTTTCCTTATGGAAGAATGGTTTACATTCCCAATAGTCTCACAGGAAGAAACCAGGACTTCCATAAGGAAATCCACAGAACATTAATTAAAGCCCAATTATAATACAGATGTTGGTCTGTGCCCAACATAATTAAAGGAGCATCACATCGCCGCATGTAAAAAAATATATACATTGGGCTTTAAAATTCTAAGAATATGCTTTTAAAATGTTTATTTAAACAAAAACCACATCAAATAATTTCCACTCATCGTGTCTATGTTTGTTTAGTAGTAGTAAAATCCCTCCATCTCAAAACAGTACTTCCACATGTAAAGTCATACTTTCATACAGCAAGACAAAATAACCACTCCAACAAACTCTTCCAGAAACTCTGTCAATGCCAAGTCTGCTAAGGATGTGTCTGTCACAAACAGTGAGGTCTTCTTACTGGCTCCTTCAACATCTCAGACAGTTGTTAATACTCTTCAACATCTCAGACAGAGGATCTCGCCAAAGAGATCCTCTCTTCACAGAAAGCCTGCACAACAGGAGGCGACCAAGTTTCCTCACTGCCCCTAAACTTTTCATTCTCTCAGATGAAGGTTTTGGTCAGTCCAGAGATAACAAAGTTACAAAGAGCTTAACCTAAAAGAATTCTGCACCTGGCATTTAAGTCAGAACAGCTAAACCGCCTGTGACATCAACACAGGATATTTTCTTACAACATAGTAAATCCAAAATGTCTAGATAATCCATGGGAACAATACTCCCAAACATCTTTACACAACGCTATTTTATACAACTAGCAGAACGATGAAGCCCAGATCCAAAAAGTTCTATATTTTAATGGCTCTTTTAAGAGAAACTCAAAATAATGAACAGAAACCACACAATCTGCATTCAGCTCTACTTTGCAGAGCTACTGTGAAATCAAATGCCACCAACTTGAATTCATCAGAGATTTAAAAACTAAAAGTAGACACGCCCTTGCTTTGAAACATTGACCTTCCCTTCCAGTTAGCATACTGAAATTCCTTTTTTCACCTATACAGTTTAGAAGGGCCTAGGCTGACATTTGAAATGTATCCCATTTGCCATCACACACAATAAATGAATTGTAGAAATGGCATTTAGAAGGGACATTCCCTGTGTACTAGCCCAGACTAAACAGATGAGAACACTGGCAACCATCTCCTTCTGACCAGATACCAGCCTCAGAGGCCTTGGTGGTCTGTCCTTCTCAACCCCCTACCCAGCCATACCTGCAAAAAAATATGTATACAAAAAATACATATAAACAAACAAATGAAGTCAGTCACCATCATAATCCCATTAGCCATGACTAACTTGGCTATCTAAATCTATAAAAGTCTGAATACCAATTCACCATGGATCATAACACTCATTTACCTAATAATCCCTAGTAAAACATCCAAATATGTCATTGTACTTGATTTACAGAAAAATCGAACGATGAAAGCAAAGCAAATACAGGTTGATCATTAACTACCCATCAAAAATATAAGTTTCTTTTCAAACAAGCTATCCAACTATTGAATATTTTTAGAAATGTCTCAGGGACATATTAACTAAAATAGATGAATCGTCTCATTTCAAAAAAATGGTTTCCTGTAGGAAAAATGCATAGTCTTAGTATTGACCAAAGACGGAGGTACTGTAACGTCATAGCTGTGAAGCTCCAATAAACATCAACTTTTCATATATTAAGAAATCAATGCATAGCTGGGTTGTGGTTACAAATTATGGGTGATCCACAGAAAGACGCTGCGACTCCCAATACTGACTGCACCAATGCCTCCGCACAGCACTGGTCCGCGTCCCGCTCCAGCCCCTCCCTACGGCTCAGGTCCCTAGGTTGGAGATCGGATTCCCGTCCGAAACTGCAGGCAGGCTCCCTCTGCCCGCATTAGCGCTGCAGGGTGCCCCTTCATCAGAGCACAGCCCAACAGGCAAGGAGGAAGGGGGCACCCCAAAGAAAAGAGTCTCCCCTCAAAGCTAGGTGACCTGGTCCTCCTGACGCCACATACAGCTGAACCAGCATGACAAGGTAGAAGCTGCTCGGAGCCTCGGCCAAGGGCAGCCCCGGGCCTGGGTGGGGCCGGGCGGGGGCCGCAGGCGCCGAGTGGCCTTGCCAAGCCCCGCCAGCGAGAACCCCGAGAGGCTGCGATACTGCTGCATTGTGCTGCATCACGGCGAGGCACCGTGAGCCATCCATCTTGCCAAAAACGCATATCCCCACCCAAATAAACCCACCGAATCCATCTTTCTCCACAGCCGAAGAATCCACACTCGCCCTCTCACTATCTGGACTGGCTTTTGACTGGGAGAATAATGGACACGATTTGTGTACGGATCCCCACAACACTCGCCCTCTCCATATGGATGGCAGGCACTTGGCATCTTTCCTATCACAAAAACAAAGGGAAGGCTCCCCTCAAAAAAGAGGGTCACAGGAGCGGTGTGAGGGGTGAAGACAAGAGGAGCTTCCAGCCCACCACCCCAAAGAGAGACCCGGAGGGTCCCCGCGCTGGTACAAACCTGTTGAAAAGAGGGTGGCAGGAGCTGAAGGGCGGGCGCAGCAGCGGCTCCGGGTCCGCTCGCGGCTCACGCCCAGCCCTGGGAGAGTAGGGACCGAGGGAGGGCGGGGGGCAGGCGCGGAGAGGGGAGGGGGGCGGAGAGGGCGCGAGGACGGGCGGGGTGGGGGGGCGCCGGGCCGCCGCCTCCGGTTCAGCTGCAGCGCAGCGCAGCCCGGACCACGCCTGGCCGCATCCCCCGTACCGTTAGGCTCAGAGCCCGGCCCTGTCAATGCCGCCCCCGCTCCCACCAGCAGGACCAGAAGGAGGGCACCCGAAAATATACCTTCGCCGTTGCCCACTCCGCACCCACCTCCGCACCAGGGGCCGCTGCGCCCTGGAGAGACGAGGCAGCGGAGGCAGGGAGGAGGAATTGGCGCCGCTGCGCCAGGGATGGAGCTGGGCTTGCCGCGGTGCGCACGGCGGGTCTGCGGTTGCCTCACACCGGGCCTGCCGCCCCTGCCCCGCAAAACCCGAGTACCAATAAGCAATGGAGACCCAGGTTTCCCGCGCCGCCCCCGCCCGGGCACTGCAGCTTCCCCACCCCCACGCCGCTCCCCGGGCGCAGGGCAGCGGCGGGGCAGCGGCGTCCTCCCAGCCTGGGCCCGCGCCCCTCCTCCCGGGCGCCCGCCCGCCGCCCAGGAGCCCGCCTAGGAAGCAGCCCCAGTGAGTTGGCATCTTCCAGCCTCAGGCCCCCTACCTACCTCCCACGGGTAAGGGGGTGGGGGTGTCGGGGTCCCGTCCTCCTCCCGCTCCTCGGCGGCCGGGCGGGTGGGCCGGGAGGCACTCCGCGGGGCTGTCCGCGGCTGGGGCTGTCCGCGGCTGGGGCCGGGGCTCACAGGACGGGACTCCGCGGGGCTGCGCGCTCGCTCCGGGCGGAGAGGCGGCCGAGGGAGGGACTGGCGGAATCCGCAGCCTGCACGGCAACAGCTGCACTGATTCCGGGGGCTGGGCGGGAGCGCGAAGCGGGGGGAGGAGGGGAGGGAGCAGTCAGGGAGGGGGTGAGGGGCGGGGAGAGGGGGCGCGCACACGCGCGCGCGCGCGCGCACTCGCTCTCCCCAGAACACCCTCCACCCTCCTGTACTCTCCTCCTCTTCCCGGCTCCCTGGGTTTCTCCCTCTCTCCTGCCCTCAGCGCCTGCCGGGAGCCCCGCAGCCGCCCACCCGGCGCCTGCCCCGCTCGCGAGAGGATCCTCGGTCGCGTCCACGCTCTCCCCAGCCAAGGCTCTGCCCCGGCCCAGCTCCGACCTCGTCCCCTGCCGCGGGGACTGGCCAGGGCTGGCTTGGGTAGGGTGGGCACGGCCGACTCCGCTACCCGGGCAAAAGGACAATGGGGGCTTTGTCCCCACAGCCCAGCCAGCGAGGGCCAATTTCACGTTTAATTTGAGGCTAATTCGATTATCGCCATGGAAAGGGACAGCCTAATTTTCTATGTGACTTATGCAGCTTCTCTTCGCCCGCAACGTTTGCGTTTGGAACGCGATGGAGAGAATGTGTTGAGGGGGGTTGATTTGGTTTGAGATCTAGGTGGTGGTGCCTTGTAAGTTCGGTCCAGCCTGATAAAGAGCGGTGGTGATCCCTCCGTGGGAAACCTTGGGAGATGAGGGGAGGAGGGTTGTTCCTCGGTGAAGTCAAGATGTCCCTTTTGTGAGTGCTTTTTCCCACCATTTCCCTAGGGTAGCTGGGAACATCCTACAAGTGGTTCCTCCAACTCCAGCCTCTGACCCAAACGCTCACTTTCACCTGAAGTGGGTGCTCTTCGTAAACACCGGGCGGGGACGCCCCGGCTGCAGTGGAGGTCTCCATGGCTTGAGGGCTTGAGTTTTCCTCCACCCACATACCAGGAGATGACACTGGACGTTTTCTTCAAGTGCCAAAGCTGTTTCTCAACCAGCTGGCCCACCCCATCAATCCCCAAGTCTATGCAGAAATTATGGAACCACCATTGTTGGGGCAAAAATATCGTGTCATCACCATGACCACAACTAGAAATGCTCTGTTAAAAAACAGTCTGGTCCAGGTGTGGCTCAGTGGTTGAGCGTCAACCCATGCACCAAGAGGTTGCCAGTTTGCTTCCCGGTCAGAGCACATGCCCAGGTTGTGGGCCCAATCCCCAGTGGGGGCATGCAGGAGGTGGCCAATGATGTTCTTTCTCATGGATGTTTCTATCTCTCCTTCTCCCTTCCTCTCTAAAATCAATGAAGAAAAAAAATTTTTTTAAATAAATAAATAAGTCTGGATAAACCTACTTTTTGCCTGCTGGGTAGGTGCCCAACTTGGCACTAGAAGCCTCAAGGTTTTTTTTTCCTAAAGATCTGACCCTCAACCCCTGAATAAAATAAAACAGAAATAAAAGACAGTCAAATAGTTTGGATCATGCTTATATCTCAAATCAGTGGAACGGAAGCCCAGTGGGTTTATATTTTTGTATGTATTTTTAAATGACATTAAGAAAAATAAAACTAAATTGTCACAGCAATTCAGGAAGATGATTCTTCCTTTTAGGCCTTCATCAATTTGAATGTTTGTATCAATATTTACAGTTGATATATATGAAAAAAATTGAGGAAGGCAGATAATTTAACATTTTTTCAGAGGGTTGATGAACACAGCCAACGGGAACTCTCCAAGGGCAGGGTTCTTTGTTCACTGTACATAGCAGGCACTTAGGAGGTGCTCAAAATTTTTTTTATTGAATTAAATTGAACAGAAGCAACATGTAAGTGGCTGCCCTGATTAGGTAACACTGGAAATCCACTATTAAAGAAATTTTCCTTTTCACATATTTTGGGCCACAGCCCCCAGCACCTCCCCACCCCAAATGTTAATAAAATACTAAAGAAAACAATGGCAGTACTTGGAAATGCCTGTTTAAATTCTTCCAGTGCTATTCTGAAATGGTGACTCTTAACTGCTTCCTTTATCACAGATAACAGTACTTGAATAAATCTTCGTTTGATTGATGAGTCACCTCTCCTACCCCATTCCACTCCCACTTACTTTTAAAATTTTTCCTTCAAAAAACAAGGCCACACACAACCTTAGCAAGGTACTCAAGTAAAGTGGCAGTAAGTATTCCAAACATGTGAAAGACAAGGATTCAGAGTTTCACTATAAATACTTGCTCACAATTTCAAAGTCTTACCTTTTGGTGGGAAAAAAAAAATCATCACTCAGAAGAGCCCAGTGTACCACAGAGAGGAAGTAACAGGTCAAAGAAAAGACAGCCTAGCCCTGGCTAGGTGGCTTGGTTGGTTGGAACATGGTCTGGTGCACCAAAAGGTTGTGGGTTTGATTCTGCGTCAGGACACATACCTAGGTTGCAGATTCGATCTCCAGTAGGGCTCGTACAAGAGGCAACCGATTGATGTTTCTCTCTCACATCGATGTTTCTCTCTCTAAAAACCAATCTAAAAAACATACTTGGGTGAAGGTTTTAAAAAAAGACAGTCTAAATCTGGAGAGGAGAAGACATACATCTCTGTGGAAGGCAAAAATCTAGAAAAGATAAAAGGCCTGAGTGATGGTAACTCAAAAGGATTGTTCTCAAATATCTCAGACACAGCTTTGCTAAAATTTATTATCCTCACGATAGAATCAAGGTTGATTTAAAGGAACTTAAAACTCAATATCTTGTCTGTAACATATTTCTCTCCATTTTTAAAAGCATGCAATTATATTAATATATGGCTTTGTTTCCCATAGAAATAATACTTTATTACAAAATGTTTGCAAATATAAAGGATCTTCAAATTTTCTATTAATAATGATCACAAATAGCAACTATAAAATGCTTTCCAGTTTTTATTTTTTTATGTTATTTTAAATATGTTTTTATTGATTTTTTTAGAGAGAGAGATAGAAACATCAATGTGAGAGAGAAACATCGATTGGCTGCCTCCTGCATGCCCCCCACTGGGGATGGAGCCTGAAACCCTGGCATGTGCCCTGATGAGGAATTGAACTGGAACCTCTCAGTCCATGGGATGATGCTCAGTCCACTGAGCCACACTGGTCGGGGTGCTTTCCAGTTTTTATTTTATTTATTTATTTTTTTTAATCTTTTAAATCTTCACCTGAGGATATTTTTCTATTTATTTTCAGCTAGAGTGGGAGGGAGGGAGGAAGAGAGAGAGAGAGAGAGAGAGAGAGAGAGAGAAACATCAATCGATGTGAGAGAGACACATTGACTGGTTGCCTCCCACATGACCCCAACCAGGGCCGGGAACGAACAACAACCAAAGTATGTGCCCTTGACCAGAATCAAACCCACAATTTATTGGTCCCTGGGCCGACGTTCTAACTACTGAGCCAAACCGGCCAGGGCTGCTTTCCAGTTTTTAAAGTGCTTTAGCAAATATCATATTATTTTGTTGTTTTGTCAGTTCTGTGGAATACATATTAACCCCATTTTATAGATGAGAAAACTGAGACACTGGTAGGTCAGGTGAGTTATCCAAGTTTATTTACATAGCTACTAAGTGCCAGAGATATTTGCTTACAAGCTAGCATATCAGAACTGTTTATCTGGGCATTGCACGTTATTTTATTTTATTTTTTGCATGTTAATTATTAAAAAGTAATTCTGTTTGCATGATGAAAAAAGTTCTGGAGATGGATGGTGGTGATTGTCGCACAACAATGTGAATATACTTAATTGAACTGTACACTTAAAATGGTTAAAATGGTAAGTTTTATGTTATGTAAATCTTACCACAAATTTTAAAAATTCTTAAAGTAATTCTGAGTTTACACCTCTAGAATAGTAGAGTAGATGCCCACTTGTTGGATTACACTATTCACTCCCTCTGTGTTATACGTATATTGACCAATGTCCATGGCACACAGAACACATTCCCCTAGTAGGCTATATACTCTGCTATACCTATATATTTCAGCTCCCTCCAGTTGGGGTGTATGTTTATCAAATCAATTGTATTTGTTCCCAAATTTTCTTTAGTCCAGTTATACTTATTATACCTAATAAGTACACTTACTATAATTAAACATTACATAAACCAATTAAATGAGTGTGAAAAGCGAGTCGTTTCAGTGAAAACTAAGTTGCATAGTTTTGAAATGTCTGATTAAAGGCTAAAAACATTGCCATCAAAATATATGTGAGCAAGATAACAATAAAAAAGCAGGGAGGAATGGAAATCATAAAAACCTTGAAATGTTTCAAGCCCAGGTTGCTTTGCAAGTGTCTCTAAGTTTTTAGTCAACTTAAAAGAAAACGAAAGTGTGTGTCAGATAGCTGTGGCTTATGCAAAAAAGAAGTGGCCTTTCACTCAGTGAATATGTTCAAAGAAACACTTTATCAATCGATTAGCAGGTTAATGTAAATTTATAAGTTTTGAGTAAAATAAAATTTCAAAGTATGTCTCTTTCCAGATATACAGCTATCATTGTATTTTTCTTTTGAAATATGCTTCAAGAATTAGGCAATGAATTGTTAGATGTGACACCGAAGCTTGAGCAACAACAACAAAAAATAGACAAATTGGACACCATCAAAATTTAAAGCTTTTGTGCATCAAAGGACGTTATCATGAATGTGAAAAGGTAGCCCTGGCTGGTTTGGCTCAGCAAATAGAGCATTCTCCCAGGGACCAATGAATTGCAGGTTCGATTCCGGTCAAGGGCACATGGCTCAGCTGCGGTTCGGTCCCCAGCCCTGGTCCTGGTCGTGTGGGAGGCAACCAATCGATGTGTCTCTCTCAAATATCTCTCTCTGTCTCTCCTTCTCTCTCTCTCTCTCTCTCTCTCTCTCTCTCTCTCTCCTTCCTTCCCTCTCTCTCTCTCTCCCGCTCTATCTGAAGATAAATGGAAAAATATCTTTAGGTGAGGATTAAAAAAAAAAAGAAAGTGAAAAGGCAATCTACAGAAAAGGAGAAAAATATTTACAAATCATACATCTGATAAGGGTCTAGTATTCAGAATAAATAAAGAACTCTTACACTCAACAACAAAATGACAGACAACTCAATTCAAAAATGGGCAAGAGAGTTGAAAAGAAATTTTCTCCAAAGAAGATATACAGATGGCCAACAAGCACATACAAATATGTTCAATATAATTAGTCATTAGGGAAATGCAAATCAAAACCACTATGAGATACCATTTCATACCCACTACAATGAGTTTCTTTTTTTTTTTTTTAATGGAAGGGATCAGATTTGTGGTGGGGGAAGGGATTTGGATAAAGGTGGTCAAAAGGGCCCTGGTCGGTTTGGCTCAGAGGTTGGAGTGTCGGCCCGTGGACCAGAGAGACCCGGGTTCGGTTCCCGCTAGGGGCACGTACCTCGGTTGCAGTTTGTCCCCGGCCCTGGTTGGTTGTGCAGGTGGCAGCCACTTGATGTGTCTCTCGCATCAATGTTTCTCTCTCTCTCTTCCCCCCTCTCTCCCTCCCGCTCTATCTCAAGATAAATGCAAAAATGTCCTCGGGGGAGGATAAAAAAAAAAAAGGTGGTCAAAAGGTACAGTCTTCAGTTATAAGATAAATAAGTAGTAGGGATATAATGTACAAGATGATGATAATAGTTAACACTGATGTGGGCTCTATATGAAAGTTGTCAAGAGAGTAAATCCTAAGAGTTCTCATCATAAGGAAAACCATTTTTTTCTTTTTCTTTTTTTTGTTCCATATGAAACAGTAGATATTAACTAAACTTACTGTGTTAATCACTTCACGATATACATAAGTCAAATCATTATGCTGTATACCTTAAAGTGTGTGTCATTTATATCTCAGTAAATGGGGGGAGGTGGAAAATAACAAGTATGGTGAGAATGTGATACATTGCTGGTGGGAATGTAAAGTGGTGTAGCTGCTGTGGAAAAAAGCTTGGCAGTTCCTCAAAAAGTTAAATATAGAATTTTAATATGATCCAGCAATTCCACTCCAAGCTATATGCCCAAAGGAATTGAAAACATGTACACAAACACTTGTACATGAATGTTCATAGCAGCACTATTCACAATAGCCAAAAGGGGGAAACAACTCAAATGTCCATCAATGGTTAAATTGGTAAACAAAATGTGGTATATCCATACAATGCAATACAACTCAGCCATAAAAGGAATCAAGCACTGATGCGTGCTACACTTAGTGTAGTATACTTAGCATATTTACACTTAGCATAATGAGGAAAAGCCAGATACAAAAGGTCACACATTATATGATTCTGTTTATATGAAATATCCAGACTAGGTAAATCCATAGAGATAGAAAACAGATTGGTGGTTGCCAGGGACCGGGGGAAGGGGAAGGAAAGAGGATTACTTTTACTTAATTTTTATTTAAATTTAAAAATTGATTATTGGTTCAGTTATTAGAAAACATTTAAGTATGTTTAGAACAACTTGGGTATTCAAATCTACTTGTTTTAACTGTGAATTTTATAAAATCTTCATACATATCAGTTTAAAAAAGGGAATGTAGCCTGGCCAGTGTGGCTCAGTGGTTGAGCATCGACCCATGCACCAAGAGGTCACCAGTTCGATTCTTGGTCAGGACACATGCCCAAGTTGTGGGCCAAATCCCCAGTGGGGGCCATGCAGGAGGAAGCCAATCGATGTTCTCTCTCATCGATGTTTCTATCTCTCTCTTCCTCTCCTTTCCTCTCTCTCTAAAATCAATAAAGAAAAAAAAATTTTTTTTAATTAAAAAAACAAAAAAAGGAATGTAAAATGTCTCAATTTTTAAAATCTCACATGTTGCAATGATACTATCTTGGATATAGTGGATTAAATAAAACTTATTTTTAAAATTAATTTCACCATTTTTATTTTTTCAAACATTACTATTGCAAAATTTAAAAATTACATATATGGCTCACATATTTCTTTGGACAACTCTGTTCCAGACATTGTCACTGGAGCCTCAGTCATTGGCATCACTATTTAGATTGGGGAAAACTGAAGAAAAGCAACTAGAATATGGAATATGCCACAGTGCGAGAACTCCAATGTGAAGTCGTTTACGACTTCCAGGTTTCCCAGAGTGCCTCTATCACAATGGCCTTGGTATCTGTGGGTGGCAAGCCATGATGCTTTTCTGTGAGCAGAAGGCAGGCATGGCTAATATTTTCATGACTAGTGTCATTCTTTTGGAACTCCAAAGATGACTTTGGCAATGACAGAGTGCCATTGCTTCAAGATAAACCACCTGCCACCCCCAACCTCCCAATTTGACATAGTTTTCTAGCCTCTGTAAGGGATTCCAGAAATGGGCTAGATTCATGCCTAAAATTCACTCAAGAAATTGCAGAAATTCACAGGCTGATGGATGAGGAACAAAGAGAAACAGAAAAATCACTTCCCTACAGAGAAAAGTTTAACATGTAGCTGGTTTGAAGAGAAAGTCTTCGGTGGATTGAGTGGTTAGATCTTGCCCCCTAAAAATACTTCCAGTGTTGGGGTATCATTTCCCATTCTGTGTCCTCAGATACTGCATGGGTGGGGATCCAGGGTCACAGCATAAATGTTACATCTCATTCTCAGAGGACGACAAAAATACTAAGACTATCTGAACATTTGCCATGGAGGCAATGAAATTCTTTTCTTGCTTGCTTCTCATGGTTGGCAGTCTGGTTTCTTCTCTTGGGCTCTTTCTTTTACACATGGGTTAGAGCAAGCCAGATTTCAATTTTAATGATAAACCTTTATTTAAGACTGAGATTGGAGCCCTTAAAGTATCACAAAAATGAGGAAATATTTGCTAAATTTCAGTTAATAAGCATTTCCCCCAAATGAGATACAAGGTATAATAATTGTAATTGTTTTAACATTATTATTTTTACTACAGTAGGCCCTTGTTTATCGTGGTTAATCAGTTCCAGACTCTACTGTGATAAATGAATTTCCGCGAAGTAGGATTCTTTATTTATAAATCGAATATTTTCACAGTTAGAGCATAGAAAACCTGTTTACGATCTTCTAAATAGAGCCCTCTAGACATGAAATAACACCCTTTAGTCACCATTACACTCGTATTACCCAATATATTAGAGAAAATAAGACATATTAGACATTACAAATATCATATTATTTTGTACATTTAATTACACACACACATTCTTACACACAACCACTAACCTATGAAAATAGTGCAACTTGTTCGATGATGAAGCGATGAAGATAAAGAGATGTATTGCACAGCAAAGAAGAGCAAGGTTGCTTCCAATGCCTAGCGATGTAGAAGCGTGTATGAGAGAAACAAACTTGCATGAGGCTGAGCCAATCAGTGGCCAGGATAGGAAGAGGCTAGGATAGCTAATCAGTGAACAGCACGCTCTGATTGGTTTGGTTTCACCACACCGGATTTTTTGGAAAAAAGTTATTGCCCACACACAAGGAGTGGTCGAGCGGTTGCACCTGGCATTGAAGGATTCCTGGAGTGCTCGAATACATAGGCCTACAGTCCATACGTACAGTAATTTTAATTGTAATACAGGAGTGTATAATTGACTCAGACAACCAAGCGCGCACTGTATCATTTTCACTGTCTCAATCAACTTTTTAATGAATATATTTGAAAAAACTGTGATAGAGTGAAGCCGCGAAAGTCAAAGCGCAAAGTGGCGAGGGACGACTGTATTCAGATATATCTCTAGGCACCCCGCTAAGCACTTTACATGTCCAGCAAGTCCCCGAATAGTGTTGTTTCATTCAATGTCATTTCGTTATAATGTTGATGAACTTAGCTATTGTTGATAGCATTCAGCCTATGGTAAAATTGGTTTCATTTTACGTCGTTTTGCCACAGTTCCAAGAATGCATCGATGTCGTTAAGTGAGGATTTACTGTACTCATTTAATCCTCACAACTAATCTTTGTGGTGCTTACTAATATTATTCCCATTTTACCAATGAGGAAACTGAGGCACAAAGAGGTTAGGTCAGCTGCCTGAGGTCTGACAGCTAGTAGGTGATGAAAACTGAATTCAAACGCAGGTCCATCTGACACCAAAGCTGTTTCCAAGAGTTTGAAAAGGAGAGTAGGGTCTTAGACATTATTTGTTTGTTTGTTTGTTAATCCTCACCTGAGGATATTTTTCCATTGATTTTTAGATAGAGTGGAAGGGAGGGAGAGGGAGAGAGAGAGAGAAACATCAATGTGTCTGCAAGATGTGTCTTGGTTGCAAGACCCTGACCCCATCGGGGGTGGAGATCGAACCTGCAATCCAGGTAAGTGCCCTTGCCTGGGAATCAAACTCTCGACCCTTGAGTCCAAGGGCTGACGCTCTAAGCACTGAGCCAAACCGGCCAGGGCAGGGATCTTATACATTTTATTACTAGCTTTAAAAGCAAACAAAATGACTCAAGATATGTGTGAAAGGCATACTTAAAAAAAAAAATTGGCATAGTTTTAATACAACTTTAAAAAGATGCTTTTTAGATGAAGGCTGTAAGGATGTATCTAACTTTTAAAAAGTTTTAAACACCTAGATTCCTATGTGCTTATGTTTCAAAGTTCTACCAACTTGAAAGTCACCCGCTCCTTAATAAGTGCTGCCAATATGGAATAAGAAAAAAATACTTTAAACAGAAAATCCCCCTGTGTTTGGTGAACAGAGCAGTATTGTTGTTTGTTTTTTGAAGGGGACAGGAGATGGGGGTAGAGGTGGGTATTTGTTTTTATGAGATCTGCTTTGAAAAGCCCTTCTGAGGCCTTCCCAGGAGCAGCCAAGCAGGCGTGCTGGGGTTTGATGCAATCCGTGCTGGGTAAGTACGGGCCTGGCTCAGCTGCAAGTAATTTACACTCTCACTGGATTTCTAATTGCTATGGGTCTCTGTGGTAGGAACAAAAAATATTAATAGACCTACGTTTCTTAAGGTGGTGGGCTAACTGAATTTGAGAAGGACCTGGGATTTCACCCATTTGGTGGGAAGATTTATGCTGTCTGAGGGGTAGTCTATGGGAAGGTTAGGAAAGTTATCTGAAAGCTTTCTCTGACTTGTCTTAGTTATTATAATATAGGCACTGCTATCTTTAACGATCTTTAAAAGAAGATCAGAGCTTTCTCCAGTCATTTCTCTGTTAATTTGCCCTCCAAGAGAATATGAGAATTTCTAGGCTGACCCTCCCCTCTTTCTCAACTGAATTCTCCCAGATTCTCCAGAAAGAGCAGGGGTGCTGACATTGTGGCCCTTAGACTTGACGCAAGCACCAGCCACATCCCAGATGGATTCAGGCCTCTGGTTTCTGAACTGTCTGCATCAGGTGCATGAACTGAAGAGTCAGTGTGGCTGACCTCAGAAGAAAACTCCAGGAATATCTTCACTGCCAAGTTTCACCTTTCCAATGACAACTTGGCCACAGGGATTCATACCCCAGTACAAAGCTGCAGCACTAAGTTAGTAAATCATTCCTTGGTTCTTCCCTTGCTCCACTGAAAGCAGAAAATGAACAAGATAAACATCTGTTTTTGTTAAAAAATACTCATTGTCACTCAGAGGTTTCACTTTTAATTTTAGCTTTTTGAGTAGGTAATATATTCACATTAAATACATTTACATATTGATTAAAAAATCAAAACAGTACTAAAAGGTTTGCATTGAAATTCTCACTCTCAGCCCTGGCCGGTTTGGCTCAGAGGTTAGAGTGTCGGCCCACGCACCAAAGAGTCTCAGGTTCGATTCCCATGCCTTGGTTTGGTCCCCAGCTCTGGATGGGGTCTTGCAGGAGGCAACCAGTCAATGTGCCTCTCTCACACTGATGTCTTTCTCTGTCTGTCTGTCTGTCTCTCCCCCTTTCTCCCTCCCACTCTATCTGAAGATAAATGGAAAAATATCCTCAGGTGAGGATTTAAAAAAAAAAAAGATTCTTACTCTCACCCAGTGCCCAGTCACCCTCATTGCAATTCTCTATAGGTAAACATTTTTTTAAATTTCTTATATATTCTTCCAGGGTACCTGCCCAGTGTCTCCTTAGACATATATAGACAATCAAATATATATTCTTATTACTTCTCTCCCTTTATTATACAACAGCATACCACAAACAGTTCTGAGGCTTGCTTTATTTTTCACTCAATACATCCTAGAGATGTTTCCTTATTACTTCCTGAGGGCTGTACAGAAAAGAAGTTATCTAAAGTACCTCATCTCAGAAAACTGGTGTGTTTTGTTTTTTTGTTTCTGTCTTTATTTGTTTGTGTTAGGCATCAAAATAAAAAAACCTGCTTTTATTCCTAAAATAGAAATCTCCCAATTTCTATTCTAGTTCTTTCAGACCCCAAAGTAAAGATGTTGGGATGTTGGGAACCAAAAAAAATATATGTAGGGCATGCTGTCTGGGTTATGCCCGTGAACTTCATTGCTAATTAGCTGGTGGTTTAATACATAACCCACTGTTGCTATCACAGCACTATACAAGAGAGTGTGTCCAAAAAGAATACTTTCTCCCCTCCCTCAAAAAATCCTCATGAAATGTAAAAGTTATACACCTGGGCATGGCTGAACCAAGTAAAACCTTTGTTGTTAAGAAAGGATTCTGTACATCTTAAACACTGTATGAAAATAACCCCCTTTTGACAAGCTACAAATTCTGCCTGTTCAAGGACATTTTTGTAGGCATTGTTATTACATTTGATAATTTGGGTGGAAGTACCTTTTCAATTCTAGGAATATTTTAAGAATTTTTTAGCGGATTATTGGAATGACCAGAAATGCTATTGGTGATGGTTTTATTATCCCATATGATGAACAACTATAAGAATGAGAGGGCTTCTTAATAATGCTCATTCTTATTTAGAGAGCTGGGGTAAATACAACTCCAATTTCTTGCAAAAACCTGTAGAATCACAAGTAATAGAGTTATTTCATAGTTTTGGAGATGTTTGATCATGATCTCTTCAGATAGAAGATAGGATTGACTATTGGATGTTTTTCCTAAGAAATTTTTTGTAACAAAGTAGTTTGCTGTGGCTGTCACTGTTATTAAAACTTGATTTTAATCACTCAAAGCTGTGAATGAAGTCCAGGGTCCTTCTTTTACCAATTACATTATGACTGGAAGGTAAAATATTTAGGATAGTCATCAGTTTATTTTTGCCCTAAGTCTATAGTAAGAGGAACCCAAAGAAAAATACAAATAAAAAAAGATGTATCCATTCAAATCTTTTTCAGGCCCAAACGAACGATATATAGTGATACAAACGCTAGTGAAATAGATTGGAAAATAGAACTTTAGAGGAAAATTGATGCTACTACTAATTGCAACAAAATACAGGTCCTTCTCTAACCTAATTAACTATCTGTATAATACCTTATTTCTTTTGGACACCATATAACATGTACATATGCATTAGAATGTTTCTCAAGTGTAGGCAATTGGGATCCCCAATCTGTGGAACAGTGAAAAGGTTCTCATTTTAGGAATCACAAGAACTGGAATTCTGTACAATTTTCGTGGCTTTTTTATTACAGAGGTGGATCAAAATCTGTATGCAAGACCTTGGGAAACCTGAGATGGGTGTCCTGAATTCTGACTTTGGCACCACCCTCCCTGTGAGCTCATCGCTTGTGCGTTGTTGTTGTTTTAATCTCCCAATTTCTATTCTTGTTCTTTTATTTCCAGAGGTACATGTCATCCGAAGCCTCAGACATTTTGCACAGTGAATCAGGAGTAAATCCAGGAGGGAGAATGAGACAGAGAGACAAATACCTGGATAGGAACACTAAGTTTCTACATAAACTTTGTATTAGGTTTTATTAACGGTGTTGCGTGTGTTGGACCATTTCTTACACATATACAGTATACATTTTCTCTTGGCCCCTGGAAAACTGAAGTCTCTCTGAAACACTCCATGAATGATCATCAGTGATACGTTCTCCTAAAATAACTGGAACCTATTTATAAACCACAGGAAATTGTTCTTGCTCAGGACACAGTCTGAATAAGTAATTTGAAAAATGGAAAACACTGTCAATCATCCATATGTTTTCTCTATTTACTATTTTCCAAACTGGCCTTGAGAGTTCCTATCTCTATACCTTTGTTCATGCTGTTTTTCTCTCAGCTTGGAATAACCTCCCCACTTATTCAAATCCTTTCCTCCTTTAAGATTCAGCTCAAATACCACTTTTAGGGGGGGAGGGGGGAGGCAGAAATTTCTTTACTTTTTGACATGGCCCCTTACCCCTGAAACCCAGGAATCTTTTTTCTTGCAATTGTGAGTCATTTGTAGCCTAACAATCACCTAGCACCTAAATCCTACCCTATGTTGTTCGCTCCTTTTTGCCATCACATAAACCTGGATTTCCAGAGAGACTGCAGACTCCTGCATGAATAATCAAGATAGCATCCAACACAGGGCTGAGAACATGGACAGCACTTACTGTTACTGACATAGGGTGGTTGGTGGTTTTCAAATGACCTAAAGCCAAGTGAAAGAAAATCAAAGAAACCCAAGGTGCAAAATGAACAGAAGTTGACCTACTGTGGCAGAAATTGGGGTACAGGTATGTAGACTGGCATCGTGTCAGCTGGACCACACTCTCTACCCCTCTCTGAGCAGGCTCTGGAGCAGCCCTAGGGCTCCTTCCCCCCCTGCCCTGTTGGTGCCCAGTGTTCTCAGGCTTCCTTGCTAGGAACCCAGTCTTCTCCAGTGCCTGAGCTGCCACATTCTGTTCCCTCAGGGCATAAGCACAACTGTATCTGAGCCAAACTGTTAGGTCTCTTGAGTGCAAATTTTACCCACCCTCCCAAAAGTGTGTGCATTCTCACAGAGTTTTTCTAAAGAGCTCATGTTGACCTGACCCATGGATCTCCACCCAGACAGTCGGAGAACCCAGTGTGGCGGATCATGGAGCAGTCTCTCTGGCTATATTTCCCCATTCCTACTGCGCTAGCATATTCCAGTAGGAATGCCTGCATGTTTGAAATTCTGGTGTTCCTATCTACTCAAACAAACACACTGTTCCCCGTAAACAAATTCTTTCCACCTTCATACTCTCAGTTAATTGCAAGGAAACAGAATAAACAGTTTCTGGGGGTACTTAATGGCCTAAGACACATCCCATTCAGAGCAGCAGAAACAGATTGGAGAGTGGCCGCACCATCCACTCTGTGGCCCTGGCATCACTCCAGCCTCCAGCACTGCACTGCACTCATCCCACACTGCCCACCGTGGCTGCCTGTTCTCCCTGGCTTCATGCTTACATTCTTGTTCTTCCCTTGTCAAACTTGATTAGCGGAACAACAATGGGTTTGTCCTTGACCTCACGCCCTGCTGACCTCCTTGGATGTGGGGATCTAGTTTTCATTCCAGACCGTAACTCCTCTTAGCTGTTGTTCACTGACCAGTGGTTCTTCTGGGTCCACTAATCTTGGCTATGTCAGCCAATTCAAGACACCAGGCCCTGCCAACCACAAATGATGAGCTACACTTGCAAGTCAGAATCTAGGGCTGTTTTCCAAGAGATGGTCTTGCCTGGCCCTGACCTGTCTGTGCTATAAGCCCATTTCAGTCCCAAACCTTGACCTAGCAACCCCAACCTCAGTAGCCTCCCCACTTGGCAATGTATGTGTTCTTCCAACTGTTTAGACTTTGGCTTACCTCTAACACACCTCTGTGACTCCCTGTGCCCCTAGAGTCCTTTGCCTGCCCTCCCCCCTACTGCCCCCCAGTACCTACCCCACCACAAGGAGCAGTCACACTCTCTCCATCACCAGTTTGGGACATTCCACTGGCCCCTGGGGAGTGGGCATGAGCCAGTCAGGGAAATTGTTTTAGGGAGATGGGCTTTTGGATTTCCTTAAATGCATAGTGTGGGTCAGCAGATTATTCTCAGAGGGAGATGAAAAATAGGGGATGTAAGTCTGGAGTCTTAGTCCAGTCAAGAAGGAGGTACACACATTTTATAAAGGAAAAAATGATTTACTCTCCTTCCCATCCTATCAGATGAGCTGAGGCCTGCTGGAAACGTGTACAAGGGAAATGTTTATCAGGAGAATAAGTAAAGGACTTAGGCCTTTTGTAATCCATCTTCCATAATCACTCAGTTTTTTTCTCTTTTGTATTTTTTTTTTAAGGTACAAAATTTGTTGGCTTGAACTCCTGGTGCTATCTTATGTAATAAAAAAAAGTCAAGCAAAGGGCATGTCTTGGTTCAGCCTGGACTCGGCTGACTGCCTGCATTATCACTAGCACTAGGAGTTGGAGGCTCTTTGCTCCTTGAGGATTATCATGAAATTCCTCAAGTGTTAAGCCTCTTTCCATGCAGGTTCTTTCCATGCAAGGGGAATTTCCCGAGGCAGGCCATTATGATGCCTTACCCATTGTTGGCGTTCAGCAAATGTTAAATAAATCTTTATGTTTTTATTGAAAGAGCACTACATTTGAAGGCAAGATTTCCAAAAACAGTTTTCCTTCTAACTGACCATGGGTACATCACCTATCCCATCTGGGTCCCTTCTGCTCATCTGAAAAATAATGAGGATTGGTCCCAAGTAACCTCAAAGATACCCTGCAGTTTTGAAATTCCCCAGCTTGACGACAAATTCTAGTTGGCATCTAGGCACTAATTGGAAATCTATAAACCAGATAAGATACTCTAAATCGAATATATTGGTAACCCTCAGCAATCACAGTAATAGGGTTTTAGCATCAATAGGAAAGCATCTTCCTCTTTTATAACCAAGATTAAATGAGGTAATATATCCATGGGGACATTTAGCATGAAGTGGCACAATACATTTCAGTTAAAGGGGTATTTCCTAAACTTGTATTTCCCAAAATATAATTGTAGAAATCCTATTTTTTCATCTAGATTTACCAAGGCAACTGTGTCCTAAAAAGTCCTTTATAATAATTTTTTTGTTCATTTAGGCTCCAATCAAGGCTCACACATTGCATTTAATTATTGATTATCTTTAGTTATTACTTTATTTTTTCATCATCTGGAAAAGGCTTTATTTAAATTAAGGTAGCATAGAAAGATGGAATGTCACATATCAGCCTCGGCAGCTCTCAGGTAAGACAGCCTTAAAGCTGGTGACCTGGTCACAGGGTTTTAAAAATTACAGAAACAGCCCAGCCAGTGTGGCTCAGTGGTTGAGCATTGACCCATGTACTAAGAGGTCACCGGTTCGATTCCCGGTCAGGGCACATGCCCAGGTTGTGGGCCAAATCCCCAGTGGGGGCATACAGGAGGCAGCCAATCGATGTTCTTTCTCATCAATGTTTCTATTTCTCTCTCCTTCTCCCTTCCTCTCTCTAAAATCAATAAAGAAAAAAAAAAAAGAATTACAGAAACATCTTGCTGATCAGTGTAGAGGCTTCTCCCTTCCTGGAGCAGCGGGTAATTTTGGTGGGATAAGCCCTGGGGTGCCAACTCTTTTCTAACACATAGGGAGCCTATGCCCCTGACCAGCGGGGGACCATGCGCAGTCCCTTCCCTGATTCCTGGAAAAAGAACAATCTCTCCCTTAGTGGGGAGCTGTGTGGCTTATTAAGATGGTGTAAGGAACTGACTGGCCCACAGTGGGAGGTCAGAGGATGCCAGCACCCTTTCCAGGGCCCCTAAATGCCATCTGGGAAAACTCCCTAAAATATAAATTTCAGCAAGTGACTCTTTTGGTCTAAATCTCGTGACTTTAAGGATAAAGTCAACATTCTTCTGCTTGGCATTCAAGCCCCTCCAGGATCTGACCCCTGATGTGTCCTTGCACCTTGACCTTCGGTATTCTCACCCAAGAGGGATGGGGTAACTCTTGGAGCTCCAGCCTCTGCTCTACCTTCTCTCTCACATCCATCTTAAACACACTCCCTGGTTCCTGTCTCGGCACCTTCACTCGTTGGCAGATAGGCCTGAGTTCGGAGTCTCCTCTGTATCATCAGGGTTCTAAGCAGCAAGTAACAGAAATCAGCCCTGGCTGATTTGAGCAGAAAAAGAATTTGCTGAAAAGGAGAGTGAGTCACCACGGAATTGCTGGAGAACTAGGCTGGGAGGCACTTGAAAGTAACAGCTGAAAATAATAGCAAACATGAAAGTAGGAGCAGACCCAACTCATAATGACTAAAACCAGGAAATTCACAGTTCCTTGTGACAAGCTCACGTCCAAAGGCAAGGCAGCCCCTGGGATGGTTAACTCACGGGCTCTGGGATGGACAACTGGGACCCAGGTCTGCTCTTCCCAGCTCCCCTGTGGTCAAAAGGTGGCTGGAACATCATCTCCAGACTCAGAGGAGAGCCAGTCTCTGGTTAGGATTAGTCATTTCTGGGATTAGGTGAATTTCACAGCATCCCCTGGGCAGCCGTCTCATTCTCATTGGCCAGGAGGGCATCACATGCCTAGACATCAACCAATCACAGACAGGGATGTGGACCAATCAGATGGTTTGTCTGTCGCTGGTGGAAGAGCAGATTGGTGCCACCTCTTTGGAAACAGGCTTGGCATGGCCTCCTAAAGGTGGGCATTTTCATGTCCCAGCAGCTCCACTGGGCAGCAGGAACACGTGGCAGAGTGATCCGAGCCGGCTCTAGGCTGACTCACAGAGCCCGGTACCCAGGGACCGCAGCGTGGGGGAGTCAGCTGTGGAATACTTCCCCAGTGGAGTGCTATGCAGCCGGCAAAAGGAACAGCTGGAACCTGTGCAGCAGAATGGACGAGCTTAACCATCAGATGTTAAGAGAGAAGGTATGTTTAAAAGATTATAAAAGGTATAAGTGTGTTTTACTTCCCACAAATCTAAAAAAAATCGTATTTTTTGGCATCATGATGATGACATAAGTCTACCTATGGAGGAAAGCAGGGGAATGATGCAGCCGGATCCAGACAGGGCGCCTTGGGTTGGGGGTAGAGCAAACCGTTCCCACCCTGCTGGGCTCCATTTCCAAGTCTGTAAAATGGAGCTGACTGCCTCCTGCATGGTTCATTGTGAGGATGCCATTCCGCAAGGAGGGCGAGTGACCTCATTAGTCATTTTAAGTCTAGAACAGTCTCTTCTCCTTTTTTTTATAGTATTGATAAATTTAAGGCGTCTGGTCTGGTTATCTTATTGAATATCACACAATCTGGTTTTATGTGATTGTTTCCTCATGTTGAGCTTCAGATTTAACATACTTGGCAAGAAAACTACTTAAGTGATGTTCATACTGTTATTATTATTTTTTTAAGCTACTTTTATTTTACCTTTAATGTGTGATCAAATAGTACAGAAATACATAATGTTGACATGGAAAGTGCTCCAAAATGCTGTCCCCAGAAATAAGCAGTATTTACATTTTAGTGTATATACCATAATTTTTTCCCCTTTGCACAACAAATTGAAACCATATCATTTTTGTAACTTGCTCTTTTTACTTGTTGCCATATCTTGGAACACTTTCTGTGTGAGTATATATAGTTGTACTCCATTCTTTCTAGTGGTTTGTTTCCAGTTTTTAGCTATTAGGATCAGTGCGGCAGCCATCATCCGCGTCCATTTGTCTTTGTGTTCTCATGTGAATGTTTCTATAGGTTACATTCCTAAAAGTGACATTTCTGGGTCAACTTTGATGTAAAATTACCACCACAAAACACTATATCAATTAATACGCTCAGCAATAGTGTGTGGGAGTGACTGTTTCCTCATAGCTTATCCTGGTATTACCACTCTTTCATCTTTGAAATTGGAAGTGAAAATTGCGAACTAACCATCATTTGAACTTTTCAACTATGAGCAAAGTTTAGTATATTTTTATATGTCTATTTCCTGTTTTTGTTCTTTTTTGTGAACTATCTGTATATATCCTATGGCTGTTTTCCTGTAGGATTGTTTATCTTTTTCTTATTGATTTTTAAGACTCAGTTCTATATTAAAGAAATTGGCCATTTGTTTTCTGTATGTACTTTGTCCAGTTAATTGAAGCACCTAAGTAGCATCCTATGAATCATGTTTCAATGAATATACCTAACTTAGAAAAACGCCATGTTTAGATCCTTCTCTTTAAACTTCTCATATAGAGCATAGAGCCAGGACACCTACTTGATTTAAATCTGTATGTGTGAATAAAATAGATGTTATGAATTCATACACATACATGTGAACACTATGTCTAATTGGAAAGTGGTTTTTAAAACGTTTTCTCTGTGGTCATTTTCTTTCAAAAAATGAACTATGTAAAGATACTTGAAGGTAAAATTCTTAAACTTCCGGACAATTGTTTTGAAGTTGGAAATGAGCTGTAGATAATTGAATCCCACGTCCACAGCTGGACAAATCTTGTTTTTTCTCCCCTATGACTGTACACAGCTTGGAACGCGTCACTCTGGAAGGTCTCAGGAAGCTCTGATATGAAGAGCATTTTCAGAAGGTAGACTCTGCCCACTTAATGTTCTCCCACCTTCAACGGCTGGGTTCGGGTCCCTGGCTGCTCATTGGCAGACTGCAGATTGCATCCTTAAGTGCACTGTGGGCCTAAATTCAATCTTTAGAAATCTTTCCAAACAAAAAGGACTCGTGGGCCAAAGTTTCTTTGTTTTTGTTTTGTCTTTCCTATCCCAACCAAGTTGGATCCCTTTCCTCATAATTTGGATCATGTCATTGCATTTCATATGAGCACAATTGTCCGTTTCTGAGATGCTCGATTTGGTGAGGGTGAATTATCTTCAGCATTTTTACAACGTTCTCCTTAATCATCTCTTTCAGTTAACTGGATGTGCTGGCTCTGTGCCTGGTACAAAAATGAAAGATTAGTTAACGGATGCACTAGGTTCGTTGCGACTAGCTCTATTTAGGACACATCATTGACTCTCTTACCTCTCTTAGGTGCTGCCTTCACTCCTCTGGCCTAAAATTAACACAATCCTTTCTTGTTTATTGCTATTGACTCCCCTCTAGAAAAAAACAGGGGGTAAAGTCTCCAACTTTTGATATCCCAGAGCCGGATTTATCAGCAAATTGGAATACATCCTGTCTCTAGCACCAAAACATTTTCACGTGTTGCTGGAGGGAATTAGAATATATTTCCTTGGAATTTGATTTCATACATGTAGGCAGTCCGTGAGGGCAAAAGTAAGATATCCACCCAAAGTCCCCAACACAGCCAAAAAGTAGGAAATGGGGTAACAAACACATTTTCTGAGAGTTAAACTATGAAATCAAGACATAGTGGCACTGGGCAGAGATATGTAGTCTCCTTAAAGGGGCAGAAATCAATTATCTATCCTATGCCTTTAAGGCTGCCAACTCAAGCATAAACAAATATTTAAAGAGAAAAAAAATAACATGCACATTATTTGAAAGGAAACATAGAAATGTGACATGGCAGCTTTTTTGGTTGTGTGATATAGATACTTTAATTTTGTTTCATCATTGCTATTCTTTCCATCTGTATTTTTCCCATAGGCGATACTCACTGGAATAAAAATGTTTTTCCCTTTTATTTTTTTAAATGCCTCGGTTGCTAATATTGTGGGTCTGCTTCAGAACTGATTAAACACACTCATCTGGCTCGGTTGGGACAGAAGCTCTTATACCTACTTAATTTGTTAAGCTACAACTGAAATATTTTGATAAGAAAAAACAGGAAACAGCTCTATAAATAAACAAAGGTACATTCAGGGTAAATCAAAACTTTTTCTCCATGGGAAATAAACAGAGATATCTCTGTTTTCTTTTGAGCAGAGAAGAGCTGGCATAGAATATAGCTTATTGCACCACTGATAAATGTATTTAAATTAGGTCTCATGGATGAAAATAGTGGCTCTCACATCCTTTGGTTCGACTCCTCAGCAGCTGTCCAACAAACTGGGCTTCATAAACAGAACATTGAGAAAAATATTTCTGTGGCTTCATGGACACACCCAAAACACACAATGGGCTCCCCACACCCTGGTCTTACACACTCATTCTGTAGTACACAGTCAACAGTCAGTAATCAAGTATGTGTTGATTTGATTGTACCACAAGAATATCCATCCTAGCTAATCATCTGTAAGAGGTATCATGTATCTCCTAAAAACTTTTAATGGCTAGAGATTTTGACAGTCAGATTAGATGTTCCCTTATCACCCCACCCGTGAAAAGAAAAAGAACCTACTGCACTCCTCATTCTTCTGATTTGAGTGATTGTGTCATGATTACTTCATTTGCTTTTCCTACTTTGCAGAGGAATTTAAATAACTCAGATGTTTCACTCTTGAAAAAGTGGTTACTAGTCACACATAGGAACTATTTCCTTTAAGAAATATCACAAGGATGTTTATTGCTGGGCTTATTCAGCACAGCATGCAAATCAGCTGACATACTTTCACCCTGCCTGAAACAAAGGCACCCCTCAACCAATCAAAGCAGGTACCTTCATTGGCAACACCATGCTGCTGCTTTTCCTCACTCGAGTATTCTTCTATATGTTAAATGATCCCTTGCTATGATGTAGGAGTGCATATATGTGGTCAGAACCACCAAACACAAAACATAAAAAACGGTAAGGGCACCACTCCCTGACTGTGTGAGAACTCCAAGCTGTTGACTCTGAAGAGAAGGGGATTCCCAAGCAAAGACTTTGATGGAAACCATGGCCACAGGGATTTAGTGGTCACTGCTCATAGGCTCTGGGGAATAGCTCTGTGACCAGCCCCAAACCACAGTGATGCCAATGAATTTGTGGAGTCAGTTCCTGATATCATACCTGAAAGCACAAGTATGAAAAGCATTTAGGCTGAATAAGGGGATTTGGAGGTGAAAAGGATTTTGGAATAGGCCCACCATTCCCCAGGGCCACCACCCTGACAAAAAGTCTCTCTGACTGCTGTCTGCTGTCTGAAATTGCCTAATTTCTTTGGTTTGGGGCTTCCTTAAGCCTTTTTAAAATGAAAATATTTGAGAGGGGTATAATACTGGATGCTGTTCTTAGTTACTCATACCTTACTGTGAATGAGGAATAGAACATTCCTAAGATAAAATGTGTCCATAGAGCACAGGGATACAGGAAGACCCTGCCTGCATCGGGTCCGTGGGGACAGGATGCCCCTGAAGTGGAGAGCTGGGAGTTGATGCTCTGCTAATGGCCTCCCTGCTACCCTTCTTGTTTCACTCCCATGGAGAGCTCTGGTGTCTAAGCTGCTGATCCCTTACAAAGCTGAAGCAAACAGGGAGTGAGCTGCCTGGGTGCTGAGCATAGGAAAGAGCTGCTGATCCATAGAGGCAGTGTGGTGTAGCAGAAAGCAAGCGGGCTTGATGTTGGGAAACCCTTTTATAGCTCTCTGTGGCTTAGAGGTTCTCGTGCAATCAAGTCTTCTCTTAGGAAGGATCAGCCCTCTCTCGATAGTTACAAAATTAATATTTCAAGTTAATTCCCAAAGCCAGCCCAGCCCTGAGAGTTTGCCAGTGTACAGGGCTGCAGAAACTCTTCCATAGCAAGAAATGGCAATCAGTGCATCTCAGGAGAAGGGCCAACATCCCTCCCCCTTTCCTCACTTGCTGCCACCACCGTGTCTCTGCCCAGAGATTTAAGATTTGTTTTGCACCTTTCTGAGTGGATCTCAAAGCCCTTCACAGACAAGAATGAGGGTTATCCCAGGACAGGACTCTTAGTTTGTATTCATCAGATTACACTTGGCCAAAGCAACAGTCGCAGTTGGAAGCAGGAACAGGCTTTATACTTCCTAAGTCTTGGGATTTTGAAATCACAGGATGAATCTGGAGCATGAGGCAAGTCTCAAAGTAACTCAGAAATGTGGCAGAGGAGTGTCTCATTGTGACCTGCACACTACATATGCTGTTTTCTTTAATCCAGTTGGCCAGGTGGTAGTAGTGGACAGTGGATAATAATAACAGTAACAACAACTAACATTTACATAGCACTTGCTATGCTCTAGACACTGTTCTAAGACCCTTGCATTAATTGATAACAACCCATAAAACAGGTACTATTGGTATCTTCCCATTTGACAGACGAGAAAACTGAAGCACAGAGATTAAGTAACTTGCTAAGAAGCACATAATAGTAGAACTAATTACATTTAAATTCTTCATAATAACTGCTGTTGTTATTGCCTTCATTTTATAAATAAGGAAACGGGGGCTCAGAGACCTAAAGTAACTTCTCTAAGGTAACACAGTGTTGAAATGGTGTCATGGCTCACCCCTAACATTTGGGGGGCCTAGAGCAAGAGTACGAATATAGACCCATATTTCATGGCAAAAGTTATACATCAAGCTAACATATAAAGAAAGAATGGTCTCTTTTCCCGTTTTGAAAAATAAACTTTCATGACATCCTGGAAAGCCAGATTCAAATTTAGAATTTTCAGACTCCTTGGTCTGAGCCAGAAATAGGGGTGCACAGAGAGTCATGGCCCAGCCCCTGGCCTGGTGCCCTCTTCCCACCCCTGAAGCACATACACCTATCCTCCAGTAGGCACCATCCAACTCTTGTCCATACTGTCTACAAACGGCTGCCCCTAAGCCACTCTGAACACGCCCTTGGGAGGACATGCCTATGAAGAGCCTGCGTGGGTCCTGGAAGCAGGTTCAAGTCCACCACAGGGAATTCTGCCATCTTAGTACATGGAGCCTGACCTAGAGGGGAGAGATGGGCTGGGCGGGCATGTTCCTCTGACCTGGTGGACTCTTCACTCCATGGGGTGGAGAAGGCTTAAGGAGAACCACAGTGGGGCTCTCTAGAGCTCATGGCCCAAGGCAGAGGGCCCTCTTTCCTGGGTCTGTGGGTAGCACTGGTGGTAGTACCAGGGCTTTAAACATGTCTGCGCAAATCCAATGTCCTTGCCCTACTAAGCCACCGTCAATGTCACTCCTCTGCCTCTGACTCCAGTTTTCATGTCACTGGGACTTCAAGTGGTAGAGGAACACCACGGGAAGGAGGGTACCCTACGAGTGGGGGGTGCAGTGGGTGAGGGGAAGGAGCCTGAGAGATTTCCCCTCACCCACTCCCATTTCCCTTTTCACTGGGTCCTGCCTGGGGCAGCTGGCCTGGAAACACCGCCCAAGCCATCCAAGTCACGGCCACACCCTTTCCTTGTTTGTGGACACAAAGCAGGGAGAGAAGAGGAACTGCCTTGAAAATCATTCTTGCAGAAACTGTTAATTCTCACTTAACCTGGAAGATAAGGCTTCTGAAAAATAACTTGCCTAGAGAAAAGGCCTTTTTCTTCTTTCAGACTTAAGGACAGCCGAGGGGCCTGCCTGCCTAGCCAGTCCCTGCTACTACAGTTACTTCCTGGCACCTGGCATGGGCTAGTTACATGGATTTAGGAGGGATCCTGTCAATCCGTCCAGGCTTCTAAATTTAGTTTCCATACATAAATGCAATTTCCTGTGTTAGCTATCAAAATTAAAATTTTCCACAGTCTTAATTTTGTATTGTCATCATACACGATGTCATGCTTTATTTTTTATTATTATTTTTAAAATATTTTTTTCTTTATTGATTTTTAGAGAGAGAGGAGAGATCGAAACATCAATGAGGGAGAACATCGACTGGCTGACTTCTGCATGTCCCCCACTGGGGATTGGGCTCACAACCTGGGCATGTGCCCTAACCGGGAATCGAACTGGCAACCTCTTGGTGCATGGATCGACGCTCAACCACTGAGCCACACCGGCTGGGCTGTGCTTTATTTTTTAAAGAACCACATAACACCACCACTAACCATCAGCTCATAAGCACCTGGCATTCAGAGCTAAAACTCCAGCGTCAATGGCTGTAAGGGCTGGGCTCAGTCACACCTTCTGTCCTTTTCCAAGGCTCTGGGGGAGTAAATACAGAACCCCTGCGCTAATACCAGAGCACTTGTGTCCTCGTCCTGGGACTTCAGAAACCCACCCAAATCAGCACGAACTAAATGTGATGTTTTGTCATAAAGTGCAGGCCAGACTTGAGCAGAGAATATATCAGATCTCTCTAGAGGATTGGAGACAGAAACAGTAACTCCCATCCAGTCACGATGGTTTATTGTATCTCTTCATTATCCCTGCATCCACTTTTTTCTGCTTCCCCACTCTCTTCCTCGCCCTATGCTGGGCAGGCAGTGCCACAGGTCTTCTCATTTGGAGCACTGGCTACACTGCATCCTAGTTCCAAACAGAGTATCTGATTGGCTCAGCTTGAGTCAGGTGTCTGTGTCTTGTCCAATCAGCTGTGGCTCAAGAGGATAGGTAGAATCAGCGACAGTACAAATAAGTCTGCAGGTTGGCTTGGGGTGGAGTGGGTGAGAGGTTCTAATCCAATAGGGGGTGGGCAGGGGCCCTAAAGGCAGGCCTAGGTTCACTACCCAGGTTGTACACATATTTAAAATAGACTACTACCTCTTTACCTTTGCCTTAGCTTTTTTGGATGATGAGCAGTTTGAGGTCAGGTTTCACATCTGTGCTTGTTCTGTTGCAAATTGTTCACCCTTATTTATCAGGAATCATCATCATGGCAATATCCTTATCATCCTACCTCTCCTCATTAATACCCTTTCTGGCTTTCTGTAATGGAGCCGTACACGAACCCCAAACTCAGAAGTAGGAAGAAACATGGTTGAGGATCCAGTGTGATCACTACTTAGCTTTTTGGCTTCTTTAAGCCTACTTGGAACTTGCATAGAAAATGACTCTTGTCATCTTGGTTCACTTTTAGGCCCTAAGCCCAATCACAGCTCTCACTGCATTTACTTGACTTGTCTAATATGTAAAACAATAGCCTATTCTACACTCTGAAATATCATAAACCTCTCAGTTCATAAATCCCAGACCGGGATATCTGAGGAATTTTTGGCAGATCCATCAAGAAACATGGCCAATCTAGATGTTAGAGGAATTTCTTGAGTTTCAAGCCAACCAAGGACATTAACACTTCACCCATATTCCAGAGGAATGCAATCATTTTGTACAGTTGGACGGTCTTTAGGGAATGGGCAATGTTACTATTATGTATTTTAAGAAATGTGTCTTTTGTTTCCCTGACATTTATGTTCATGGGGAACAGCACTCATTGCAAACTAAGTTTGGGGCATGGTATAATCTGTGCCGCCAGATTAGATCCATTTTCTCTTAAATTGTTCTTGCTAGAATGACTAAAGAAAAATTCAGTACCAATGTCAAGATGTAAGCTAAATTTCATTAATGCCTTTATTCATTCATTTGCTGTTCATTGCGCATTTGCTCTGTGGTGGCCACGGCACTAGATGCTGTGTATGCAGAGATAAAGGACACAATCTTTGCCCTCATCACATCACAGTTCAGTGGCGAAGACAGATTTATAAACCAAAAATGACATTGCAATGTACTAAGGGTGATAAGTACATAGACTGTTAAGAGATGAAAAAGCAGAGACTCCTAACTCAGCCTGTGTTGGGTGGAGTGAGGGAAAACTCCCTGGTGGAGAATTTTTAGTTTAAAAAAGAGCCTGGCCCTGGCCGGTTTGGCTCAGCGGTTGGAGTGTCGGCCCACGGACCAGGGAGTCCCGGGTTCGGTTCCCGCTAGGGGCATGTGCCTAGGTTGCGGTTTGTCCCCGGCCCTGGTTGGGGTTGTGTGGGTGGCAACCAGTCGATGTGTCTCTCTCACATCGATGTTTCTCTCTCTCTTCCTCCCTCTCTTCCTCCCGCTCTGTCTGAAGATAAATACAAAAAAAAGTATCCTTGGATGAGGATAAAAAAAAAAGAGCCTGGTTGGTTTTGCTCAGTAGTTAGTGTCGGCCCGCAGACCAATGAGTAGCAGGTTCGATTCCGGTCAAGGGCATGTACCTCGGTTGCAGTTCATCCCTAGCCCTGGTCAGGGTTGTGCGGGAGGCAACCAGTCGATGTGTCCCTCTCATGTCAATGGTTTTCTCTCTCTCTCCCACTCTCTCCCTCCCTCCCACTCTATCTGAAGATAAATAGAAAAATATCGTCAGGTGAGGATTAAAAATAAATAAATAAATAAATAAATAAATAAAAAATAAATAAATAAAAAGTTTAAAAAAGAGTCACCCAGGTAGATGAAATGGGAAGGGTATTCAGGCAGGGGGAGAGCATGAAAGAGCATGATGCGTTGTGGATGCTGATGATGGCTTGTTTGGGCTGGAGTTTAGGCTAGGAGTAGCATGGATAGGGCTGGAAAGCTTGGCCTGGGACTGCCAGGTCACAAAGGACTTTAGGCCAGGCTGATTGGGACTTTATTCTGGGGTGATATGGAGTCTTCAGAGTATTTCATTTTTAAGAAATACTTTTATTGAAGTGTAAAATATATGCATAAATGTGCACATGTGATAAATATTCAGCTTAATGAATTTTCATGAGCTGAGCACAGCTGCATAGCCTGAAACTAGATCATAATGTAACCAGAACCCCTGAAGCCCAGGCTTGTTCCCTTCCAGGCACTGCTCCTCTCTCCAAGGGGACCGCCAGCCTGGCTTCTAACAGGATAGATTTGTTTTGCCTGTTTTTTTTAACATAATTTAAGTGGACTTTTAAAGTATGTACTCTTTTGTGTCTGGCTTCTATCAACCAGCATTATGTTTCTGATCCATTCTGTCATGTGGAGATGTAGTTCATTCGATCTTGTGGTGGTATAATAGTGTATGTATGAATTTGCCATAATTTATTTATTCTTCCTATTAACATTTCAGCTCTTTCCAGTTTGAGGCTATTGTGAACAGTGCTGCTGTGCTTGTTCTTGTACGTGTCTTTTGGTGAGTATATGTATGCATTTCACTGGATAAAATACCTAGGAGTGGGTCTGGCTGGTGTGGCTCAGTGGTTGAGCGTCGACCCATGCACCAAGAGGTTGCTGGTTCCATTCCCGGTCAGGACACATGCCCAGGCTGTGGGCCCAATCCCCAGTGGGGGACATGCAGGAGGCGGCCAGTTGATGTTCTCTCTCATTGATGTTTCTGTCTCTCTCTCCCTCTCCCTTCCTCTCTCTCTAAAATCAATAAAGGAAAAAAAAATTTTTTTAAATACTAGGAGTGGACTCTCTGGCCATAAGCTAAGTATGTATTCAGCTTATCGGATTCTGCCAGTTTTACAAAGTTACTGGACTAATTTAGAGTCTCAGCAGCAATGTATGAGAGAGTTCCAGTTGTTCCTGTTTCCAACAATTGACATTGTTTGTCTGTTTCATTTTAGCTGTTCTGGTGTGTGTGTGTAGTTTTATGGACTGAATAGTGCCTCACCACCTCACATTCACATGTTGAAGCCCTAACCCCAAATGTGACTGTATTTGGAGTTAGAGCCTTTAAGGAAGTTATTAAGGTTAAATGAGGTCATAAGAGTGGGGCCCTAATTTGATAAAACTGGTGTCCATACAAGCTGGGGCAAAAATAAGTTTTATAGTTGTGAGTAGGCAAATCATAGAGTTCACTCTTGTATTGTCATTTATTATGTTATTTTCCATACAAACAACTGTAAACCTACTTTTGCCTCATCCTGTATAAGAGGAAGAGATACCAGAGATATCTCTCTCTGTCCCTCCCTCCTCTCTGTCTGTCCGTCCGTCTGTCTGTCTGTCTGTGAAGACACAGCGAGAAGGCAGCCATCTGCAGGTCAGAAAGAGGTTCCTCACCAGAACCAACCCTGCTGGCACCTTGACTATGAACATCCAGCCTCCAGAACTGTGAGAAATAAATGTCTGTTGTTTAAGCCCCAGTCTGTGGCATCTTGTTATGGCAGCCCAAGCAGACAAACAGAGTAGTCGAATCACATGGTAGTTTTAATGTGTGTGTTACTCCTCAAAGTATTTGAAATAAGAGAGGGAAGTTATCAGATTTGTACTTCAGCTGCAGGACTAAAAACAAGGATACTGATGAGAAAGCAAAAGGAATAATCGAGACAAGAATGTATGAAGGCCTGAACAAACTCAGGCCAGTTGAGTTGGATAGAAGGGGTTAGGTCAATACATAGGAAAGAAGTAGAGTTGGCAGACTAGTTGAATATGGGGTTGTAAGAGTGGCCCTGGAGTCAGACTACTCAAATTCAAACCCTGGCTCCATCATGTACTAGCAGTGTGATCTTGGGCTATGTATTTTACCACACTAGACTTCCATTACGTCAACTATAAATGAATGATTAATAAATACAATAACTTCCTTCTAGAGTTACTAAATGAGATAATGTAAAGTACCTGTTTGTAAAAAAGTAATATAAACCCCAAATATATTTGATCCAGCCCTGATTAAAATTAAAGTGAAAACCAGAGGCTACAATTTATTTGTTATTAAAATCTCTTATTTATTAGTATTAAACGTACATGAATGAAAAAAATTTAAGTCTCATGAGCACTTATGAATACATATAATTGTGGAATACATGTAAATGTTGAATCCGATTCTAAAGGCAATATCTTAGTGAATGTAAAAGTGTACTTTATTGAGGATGACGACAAGATTACATCTCAGTTTTCTTCACCCATATTTAACTGATGAAAAGTATAGGAGAAAATATCCAGAAAGTCCTTAAAGCCATCGGTAGCCCAGTCTAGGGCAATGGATTAGTATATCAAAGGTACCATTAGGTGACTTTGTGACTGATCGTACGTGGCAGCTCAGAGAAGACAGAAGGACTCCCGGTTTTCAGGCTTAGGCATCAGAGTAGAAGGTTTGATATAGATGGCAATGAATGTATCTAAGGGAGCACCCTGGCTCCACTAGCTGTGACTACAACATAGTAATTCTTCCTTGGTAGACCTAAATCCTTATGGCATAGAGCCTGCATGGAACTACTTGCTGGAAACCAACTCTTGTCATTGATTTCTGAGAGTATCTTGGAGCGCCTCTCAGTGCAGCTACAGAAAAGTCCCTTGGGTTCTTCCCCTCTAACCTCATTTTGTTGCTTGGCTGCTGCTGCTGCTACTACTACTACTACTACTACTACTACCACTACTACTGTTAATGCCCTTCTGAGATCTCCACTCCGTTCAGCTGACTTGTGAGTGACCGCTGCCTGTGGCTCTCCATTCCAGCCTTGGAAATGGGATGTGTACTCTAGAGACTAGTCAGGTCCACAGTTGCTACCTCGGTCTGGCATCTCGAGAAATTGGCCCCCTTTCTGCCTTGTGTTTTCAGCCTCCATGTTGCTGCTAGATCAGAAACTTGGTGTTACCGCTGTCTACCTCCATCTGATGTCAGCAGTTTCTCTGCTGGTCGAACAACTCTAGGCTTCTCCACATCTCAGATTTGGACTTAGTTGGTCTTGCCTCCTAGAACTTTCTCTCCTCCAGTTCAAAGCATTCCTACCTCCCATTTCTTGTCCTAAGAGAAATCAATTCTCAGGACGGTTGAGCAGAAATGCCCATTCTCTGCATGGATGAAGGAAATACTTCATTCCCACACACCATCAAGTGGTCTTATTTAATTGCTCAACAGATGCATTCACACAATAGTTCAAGTTTAGCATATTTCTCATAGGCTGGGCCACTCACTCTTATCCATGATTACCTTCCTATGCTGGGAATACAGGAAAAGATTTATAGGAAGATTGTGTGTCCATTTTGCCCTTGATGATGTTGAGAAGATGTGACATTCAAGTGGATTTGGGTCTGGAAGGAACGGGAGAGACACAGAGAGAGAGAGACAGAGAGATTCAGCATGTAGCCAGCAGGAGAAGGGATGGGTGTGATGGAGTGCTGGAGCTGCACCCTAAAAAGGCCTGATTTTGTGCCTCAGATCCCAACTCTGCAATGATTGCTAGCTTGACATCAGCAGTGGTCAGGTTGGGAGTAGAGAGTTTACAAAATAACCCTGTGGGATATGTGTCTCAAGCTATCCATAAACAAGGTCAGATTATGTGATGGAGACCAATTGATCAAAGATGGTTATTCTTATTTTTTAAAGTTATCTTAACTGTTTTGAAAAGCTATTTTAGACACTAGAAAAGACTGCTTCATGGTCAAGCCAGTAAGGGGTTAAGGTTGCTGAAATAACCAGCCAAGGGTTTTTAAATCTAGTTATCTCAAGCATTTCAACAACGGAATGATATAGCCCTTTTATTCTTGGGCAACAGACCTATTCAAACTTTCTGCCCAATCACACAGTTATAAACATCAAGTCATATTATTTTAGAACTAGAAAAGACATTAAAGAAGATCAGTACTCTGATTATCCAGCTAAGGAAATTAAAGTTAAGAGAGGGTAAGTGAAATGGCATGACCACAGTCAACGCACAGCAGAGTAAACCATCTCCCAACCCCTCCCTCTTCCTGTCCCCACCTCTTTGCAGAGACTCACTCTGTAAGTGAAAGACTAACATGTATTCAGCTGAGAGGAATCTTATAGCAAGAATTTGGGGATTTTTTGCAACCTTTTTATTAAAATTTTTAAAATTCGGATCACTGGGTTTATTTTCTTCTGCTTGGGAATGACTCTCCAGTAGTACATAGGATTTAAGCCAACAGGCTCTGACTGCTGTAACCAAGGGAAATGGGAGATGTTTCCAGGAAGAGCGTGTTGGGTGGACGTTCTCTGGCCCAGGAAGCTTGTTACCAAATTCCTTTGCTTGTCCTGAGTTCCAGAAAAAGATTGACTGCTTATTGCATCATTAGATAAGATTTTGCCCTGGCCAGTGTGGTTCAGTTGGGAGGAGCGTTGTTTGTACACCATAAGGTGTTGGGTTCTATTCCTGGTTAATGCGTGTGCCTGGGTTGCAGGTTCCATCCCTGGTCAGGGTGCTTGTGGGAGACAACTGATCGATGTTTCTCTTTTACATCGAGGTTTGATTCCCAGTCAAGGGCACAAACCTGGGTTGCAGGTTTTTCGATCCCAGCCCCTGTCGGGATCACGTGGGAGGCAACCAATCGATGTGTCTCTCTCCACATCAATGTTTTTTTCTCTCTCCCTTCCACTCTATCCCAAAATTAATGAAAAAATATCCTCGGGTGAGGATTAACAAAATAAAATAGAACAAAACATTAAAAAAAAGATTTTGACTCTAATTCTAAGTCACAAATATTATACAGTATTTATTCAAAATATGACAATTTCTACTAGAACTAAGTAGGAAGAATAACTTTGTTCTTATTGGGAATTCAGATTTAGCCACTAGTATTATTTCTCACTTAAACTCTTCAGAGGACCTGTGGTTCACAGTATCAATTTACTGAACAGCCTCATTTCCTGACTGCTGTTCAGAAGCTCAAGAGACACCCCCTGGGCCCAGAGGATTTCTCTCCTTCTCCCGTTACAACTCGGTTTCCAATCACTCAGGGAGTGTGGGAGAAAATTCTACTCCTTTCCTTCATTAGAAGGGGTGGGGGGAGGATAGCTGCTAATTGAGTTCTCTTATTTTTTGACTTGAGTGGATTATGTGACTGCACCCTGCAGAGCTCGAGTTCCAAATTGGAACCATAATGATTCCTCTCATTATTGTTGTTTATCTAGTGAGGCAAACACTGGGTCCCTGTTTACTGTTCTCCAGGAAGGTGTAGGTCAATGAAATGGCAGAATACTTTGTCCTTATTGTTATTCACTTATTTGTATGACTGCAGTCACCCAGTGCTTCTGCTGGGCCCTAAATTAATAATTTCTTACAATGGCATCTAATGGGCTGTGACCCATGTCCCAGCTGCGCCCCACCCCCAATGCCTCTTGGGCCCAGATGATTTCTCTCCTTCCCCTTTACAACTTTGTTTCCAATCACTATCATTTGCATTCTGCATATTTTCTGTAAGCAGACTTTCCTCTTCATATGAAGTAAGTCATCTAAGGAAATTATTCACATTTCCATTTTCAAAATATATTCCTCACCCTGGCTAGTTTGGCTCAGAGGTTAGAGCATCTGCCCGCAGACCAAAGAGTCTCAGGTTCGATTCCGGTCAAGGGCACATACCTCAGTTGCAGTTTGTCCCCGGCCCTGGTTGGGGTCGTGCAGGAGGCAACCAGTCAATGTGTCCCTCTCACATTGATGTTTCTCTCTCTCCCTCCCATTCTATCTGAGGAAAAATAGAAAAATATCCTCAGGTGAGGATTAAAAAAAAAAATCAAAGTAGACTCCTCTTCTCGTGTGGGTATTATTCCTGAATAAATTGGTTCAGTGGTAAATGTGAATACTGCTTGATATCATCTGCCTCAGTTGGTTTTGTTTTTTAGTTTCTCCAGTAGACTAAACATTTCTTTTAATTGTCTCTGCTATTTGTGCCTTTTTTCTTATTATTTTTTTTTTTGGCCCGTTTATTTATTTATTGTTTAAAACTCATCTTTATTGTTGAATGTATTACAGATGTCCCCCCTTTTTTCCCCATTGACTCCCTCCTCCCCAATCCCGCCCCCCTCCTGCTTTCCCCACACTTTTGTCGGTGTCCATTGGTTATGCATATATGCATAGAAGTTCTTTGGTTTATCTCATCCCGCCCTCCCTCCCCCTTCCCTTTGAGGTTCATCAGTCTAACAACCAATTTGTACTTCTTAATTCCTTCATCTTTTTCACCCATCCCTCCAGCCCCTGCCCATCTGGCAAGCAACAGAAAGTTCTCTGTATCTATGAGTCTGCTTCTGTTCTGCTTGCTCATATTGTTTGCAGATTCAATTGTTGATAGATATGTATTAATTGCCATTTTATTGTTCATATTTTTATTCTTCTCCTTCAAGAAGACCCTTCAACATTTCATATAATACAGGTTTGGTGGTGATGAACTCCTTTAGCTTTTTCTTGTCTGGGAAACTCTTGATATGTCCATTGATTCTAAATGATAGCTTTGCAGGATAGAGTAATCTTGGTTGTAGGTCGTTGCTTTTCATCACCTTGAATATCTCTTGCCACTCCTTTCTGGCCTGCAAAGTTTCTTTTGAGAAATCAGCTGACAGTCTTATGTGAGCGCCCTTATAGGTAACTTTCTGTCTCTCTCTTGCTTCCTTTAAGATTCTTTCTTTGTCTTTAATGTTTGACATTTTAATTGTGATGTGACTAGCTGTGGGTCTTTTTGGGTTCATCTTGCTTGGCACTCTCTGTGTTTCCTGGACTTGTGTGACTTTATCCTTCATCAGAGTAGGGAAGTATTCTGTCATTATTTCTTCAAACAGGTTCTCTATTCCTTTCTCTGATTCTTCTCCTTCTGGTACCCCTATGATGCAAATGTCGTTACATTTTGTACTGTCCCAAAGCTCTCTTAAACTCTCCTCTTGCTTTTTAATTTTTTTTTTTCCATTTGCTGCTCTGTTTGGGTGTTTTTTCCTACCTTGTCTTTTAACTCACTGATTCAGTCTTCAGCTTCTAATCTGCTATTGAATCTTTCCAGGGTATTTTTTTTTTTTATCAACTATGTCATTCTTTATTTCCACTTGATTTTTATTCATAGCTTCTATCTCTTTTTTTAATGCTAGTATAATCTCCACTGAGCTCTTTATAATTCTATTAAGTTGCTTATAGTTCTCACTAAGTTGTTTGAACACCCTTAAAACCATTGCTTTGAATTCTTTGTCTGGCAAATTTCTTGTTTCTATTTCATGTAGTTCCTTTTCTGGTGATTCCTCCTTTTCTTTCATTTGGAGGTTGTTTCTCTGTCTCACCATTTTAGCAGTCTGGTAGTTCCAGGCTAGGTGAGGTGTGTTGGGAGGTGTAAGCAGTTTGGTATGTATCAGATAAGACTGCTATGCCTCCCAGACTATTCTGGTGCATGGCACCTCTTGTCTGCTGTGGGTCCTGGAGGATTGACAGCTGGTGGCTCGTGTTGGTCTGTTGTGGTAGGTGCTGCTGGGGTGCGTGGGTCCAGCTGGTGTGCTACTGGGTGTGCAGGTCCTCAGGTACCACTGCTGCCTGGTAGGGCTCAGCTCCTGATCAGTCGCTGCTGCTGCTGCTGCTGCTGCTGCTGCTGCTGCTGCTGCTGCTGAGGGATGAGTCTCAGCTCCCAATCTTCTTATCAGTGTCTCATTATGCTTCCTTTATATTCTTCATATTCTTCCATGTTTCTTGCAGTCTGTGCAACGGGGGCAGTGTCAGCATGGTGGATAAATCTGTAGTATATTCTTGATTGTTATTATTCTATTTTTGTATATCATTTGAGCAGAGGCATAAGACAGAACAAAAAATATGGATTGGAATTTGGGAAAACAGAATTCTGTTCCCAACTCTGGGCGAATCAAAATCTCTTTGAATTTCAAAGTCCCTCCAGTAAATGGGGCAGGCCTACCTGTATTAGTGTCTAATATGTTAAAGTATACTTAAAAAAATTTTTTTTTCATTTATTGATTTTAGGGAGAGAGGAAGTGAGAGGGAGAGAGAGAGAGAAACATTGATGAGAGAGAACATCGATTGGCTATCTCCTGCATGCTCTCCAGTGGGAATTGGGCCCACAACCTGGGCATGTGCCCTGACTGGGAATCGAACCAGCGACCTCCTGGTGCATGGGTCAGAGCTCAACTGCTGAGCCACACCAGCTGGACTAAAGTATACTTTTTCAAAGGGTAAAAGTCATTATCTCTCAGACAAATATAATATGAATACATGTCAAAGATTTTATTTATTGAGGGAACATTAGGATGTTAAAACTGGTCCAAAGAGCATTAGGGATTATATATATGTGTGTGTGTGCTATTTAATTTTAAAAATTTTAAGATTGGCCAAGTTAGATACAAAACTGGTTAATGTTCAACAGGATGATAAAACTGTAATCTTTGTACTTATCTGCTCTATTGGACAGAAATTATTTGCTTCTTCACCACACAAAAATTTTCAGGTTAGCCTCTGCACCCACAGAGTTGTAAAGTCAATAGAAAATTAAGACCAATACTGCACTGAAAGAAGATCCAGCAATCTCTTCTGACTATTTTCAAATACCAGATCCTTTTTCTGACAACTATATATAGAAATAATATTAGTTAACATTTCTTGAGCACTTACCATGTGCTGGGTAACATGGTATGTATTTTTTATATTTTTTTATCCTCACCCAAGGATATTCTTACATTTGTCTTCAGACAGAGCGGGAGGGAGAGAGGGAGGAAGAATGAGAGAGAGAGAAACATCGATGTGAGAAAGACACATCAATTGGCTGTCACCTGCAAGACCCCAACTGGGGCCAGGGACGAACTGCACCCGAGGTACGTGCCCTTGGCCAGAACCGAACCTGGAACTCTTTAGTCCACGGGCCTACCCTCTAACCGCTGAGCCAAACCAGCCAGGGCTGTATTTTCTCTTTGGATACTCACCACATCCCTATGAGGTAGGCACTTTTTTTCATCCCCATGATAAAGGACAGAAGATTGAAGCTCAGGATGTTTAATTAACCAGCCTAAGGTCACACAGCTTATAAGTAGCAGTGTGATGATTAAAGTGAGGTCTTATTCTCAAATCTTAGTCTGAACTCCTACCTATTATTGTTGTTATTAAGGGTCAAAAGGAAGAATGAACGTGAAAATGCTATAAAGATTGTGAATGTGCTATAAAATAAAAAGTGTAATTGTTAAGCCTGGCCGGTGTGGCTCAGTGGTTGAGCGTCGACTCATGCACCAAGAGGTTGTGGGTACAATTCCCGGTCAGGACACATGCCCAGGTTGTGGCCCGATCCCCAGTGGGGGGCATGCAGGAGACAGCCAATCGATGTTCTCTCTCATCAATGTTTCTATCTCTCTCTCCCTCTCACTTCCTCTCTCCCTAAAATCAATAAAGAAAAAAAAATTTTAAGTATAATTGTTAAATCTAGTTCTCTATTAAAGAATAAAGCAGTAAGAGATTTTGCCAGCCCAGTGCAGAGGGAGACATTTTGATTATGGACAAGGTATATTATACCTAGAATGCCTCTGACGTTTTATCTTAAATCTATTCTTGAATTGAATAAAGTTTACTTAACTCAGCCTACTTTTTCCTTCCTCCTTTGTATTTTTTTTATTTTTGACAGTTGATTTCATCGAGAGGGTTTCTTAGCCCATTTTTTATTACATGCATGGAGAGGTATCCACTCTGAAACCTTCCTGCATTTCTCTCTGTTTTCTTTTCTCGGCCCAGTAGAGTGGAAAGAACACAGGTCTCAGAACTGGATAGGCCTGAGTCTGAATTTCAGCACTATGATTAACTCAGCGAGACTTTGAGTAAATTACTTAGCCCAGGTTGTCTCAAAGCCTGTCCAGCTGCACTACTCCCTTTGGGGAAAGGGGTGTTGAATATTCCACACGCAGGGGAGGGGTCTGAGGAATCTGAAACTCCAGGTCCTCGTCGGTGAAAGAACAGTATCGGCACCTACCTTGAAGGTGGTTTTGAGTGTTGATATCTAGTAGGACATCGGAAATGTTACTTCTGTTTTTACCATCTTCTTTATAATTTGTCATTCTTCTCTCCTCCCATCTTGTCCCTGTGCTGTTTCCTCCCCTCCATTCCCCTTCTCTCACTTCCTGTCCATCCATTCTCTCCTCTCCTCTCCATCCATTCCCTCCTCTCCAGTCCTCTTCCCTTCTTTCCTTTCTCCTCTCATCCCCATCTGTTCCCTTTCCTCCCTCCTCTTGTCCCCACCTCTCCTCTCCTGTGCCTTCCCTCCCTCCCCTCCCCTCCTCTCTCAAGGACTCTGAGGCTAGACATCTCCTAAACAGTGAGACCTGGCCCTCACCCTAATGTAAAGAAACTAGGGAATTTCAATCTGGCTAGAACTGCTAGTGCCTCTTTCTATTCCAACTCTCACTTTATTAACGAGAGAACTGAGAACAGAGAGGTTACACTCCAACCCACATATCCCGACCTCCTCGCACATCACCGGGCCTCCTCTGTGCCTGCACTTTCAACATGACATTTCAGTTCTTCCCTATCTTCACTTCAGCGTATCAGGATACTGGGAGAAACAGGGCCATGAATCACTGCTGCAGTTTGTTTGTGGAGAGTGAGGTACATCCTTCTAACCTCTGAGACCGCCGAAGAGAATATGCCATGGTGACAGAGAGGTCAAACTTCACCAGCAAATGTGCGACATCCTCCTTAGCGAGTCAGGAAATCACAGTAATCACAGATTGCAAGGAAACTTCTCTGTGGTCATTTCCAGAGAGGACTGCAGCTTTTACACTCAATGTCCCTGGGAAAGGAACAAAACAGCGTCCTGCAGGAGATAAGGCTGGAGAGGAAGAGAGATAATGAACTTGGTGAAGGCGGCCAGAGACCAGGCCGCCACACTGACCGTGCCTCCTGCGTGTGCCGGGGTGGAAAATGCAAACGCACCACAGATTTCCTTTGCGTGCGTTAGTCCAGGAAGGTGTGCTTCCTGCCCACCCTCACGCTCCTCACAGGTTCCCACTGCCCCTCTCTTGGCTCTAGATACCAAGGAGGGAAGCTGGGAGGTGGGAGCTAAGACGGTGCCCACTCCAGGGAGGGGGTTCAAGTTAGGATGGTGGCCTTGAGAGCCCCACAGAGCAAGCTACCTGTTCTTCTAGCAGATGTTTTAGTTTTATATCAGTCTGTGTTTAATTCCCTGTGTTGCCTCTGCTTCCCCAGGCCTGGGTAGGATGGCCGGGGCTTGGGAGGCTTCTCAAGGGGCAAGGCGAGGGGAGGCAAGTCTTACAGACACGGGAGGTGTCTGCTGTGGTTGCCAAAGGCTGGGAGGCATGGGGCATGACTGCCAGTGGGCTCCTTTTTCAGGTGATAAACATGTTCTGGAATGAGATAGTGGTGATTGTTGCACAAATTTGTGAATATATTAAAGGCATTGACTTTAAATAAGTGGATTTTATTGTATGTGAATTATATTTCAATAAAAAACTGTTGAGGGAAAGAAGCAAAGGTGAATTTTGGAGCAATGCTTAGGGCTGCTCTCCCCCAGGGATCCTGCCTGCATACCGTAAATGTTTTAAAGTGTCTTACATGCTTTTCATAAGTTCATTCTTATGGAGGGATAAAGGTCCACAGTGTATCATAACTCATAAAGAGATCTTTCCAAGGTTGGTGATTTAAGAATGTTCCATTTTTTGATATTATAGATGTCAAACAAGGGCAATAAAGCTCTCTTTCCACAAATCTTAGTTCTCCACAGACTTCCTCCTGGAATCTGTACTCCCACAGGACTGGACTACTCACTGTCCCTGTTTTAACTCTCTGTGCCTCTTCTTCTATAGGTTCACCTTGTCCCCTTAGTGAGCCTTCCCTCCACCTAACTGCTCTCTGCTCACCTGCCCCCATCATCAAAATCAGGCTTATCTGACTTCATCTGTGTTTTTATTGCTGCACTTATTGCACTATTTTGTAATGTAGTCATTTACCTACCTGGCTCCTCTGCCAAACTGTGAGCCCCCTGAGGTCAGATACAGTGTCTTTTCAATTTCTGATTCCCTGTCGCCTCTGCTTGGCAGGTAGGTGGACAGTGTAAAACATATGTTCACTGAATTTAATTGAATTGCTAAGACCCTGAAGAACAGTGCTGAGGGTGTCCCAGTGCTTCTGTTGAATTATTCTCCTTAGTGTTAATTGCAAAAACTGGAATTACTGGGTCAGAAGGCAGGGATGTTTCTCCACACTTGCTACAGTGCTTTCTCAAAGGTAGTACTGATTTGTAGCGCCACCTGACATGCAGGAGTGTGCCACTATCACTGTCACCTCATCTTTAAAAACGCTCATTTACTAGGTGTCAAATGACATTTCAAGGTTGCTTTAATTTGCATTTCTTTCCTCACTACCAGGGCTGAACATTTTCTCAGGTGTTTATTTACTGTTTCTATTTTTCCTTAGGGAAATTGCTTGTTCATATTCTTGGCCCATTTATCTCTCAGAGTAAAGAAATATAGCTAATACATTTGAATAAGATCCTTTTATATTTTATTTAGGACCGTATAGTCTGTCGTATTTGATATATATTTTTAATATTTTATATTTTGTTTTCTTATATTTTACTGTGTTTCATTGTACAGAAGTTTAAAATGTATGTGTGCATTTACCTATCTCTTTCTTTACAATTCCTTATAAAGTTTCAAGGAAAAAATTTTCTTCCTCCCAGATTTGCTAAATCTTTTATTCAATATTCTGTATGTTTCTCATAATAAAAAATTAACCCATTAATCCATTTGGAATATATTGAGTACTTAGCTATTTTTAAAATTGATACCTCTTATCAAATATTCCTTGTATCAGTTATCATTATGTGACTGCTAGTAACAGAAATCCAAATAACAGTGGCTTACATAAATCAGGGGTTTATTCTTCTCACTTTACAAGATATCCAGAGGTTGGTAGCTGTCCTGAAATGTACCTGTGGGATTTCAATTTGCAGAGTGACGGGATGACATGAAGAGATCCATGCCACTGTCAGAAACCTACCAGCAGACTTCACATATGTCTCATTAGCCAGAACTGCATTGTATGGTCACGTCTAGCTGTAATGGTGGCTGTGAAAGTATTTAATTCTTCTGTTTCTGTTTAACTCTTTTGCTGTAGAAGACGCAAGAGAGAAGGGGATTGAGAAAGACGATTGAATCAGCCAACTAGAAGTGTCTGCCACACACCTTCCTTCTCTCCCTATAGTTTAAAAAACTATTTTGTAATATATATATTTTAAAATATATATTATATATATATTTTATATATATATATATACACACACATATATATATAATTTATATAGTTACACTTCAATTTGTTCCACACAACTGCTTCTGTAAGAAGTTGTTAAGCCTTTGTAAATCTCTTTATTTTGTTCCATTAACCTATGATCTAGTTAGCACAGTATTTTCATTTAAATCCTCACCTGAGGATATATATTTTTTTCCCATTTATCTTCAGATAGAGAGGGAGGGAGGGGGAGAGGGAGACGGAGAGGGAGGGAGAAACATTGACGTGAGAAGGACACATCGACTGGTTGCCACCCACACGACCCCAACCGGGGCCAGGGACAAACTGCAACCAAGATTCGTGCTCTTAGCGGGAACAGAACCCGGGACTCTCTGGTCCGTGGGCCGATGTTCTAACCACTGAGCCAAACCGGCCAGGGCTGTCTGTATTTTTATACATACGTTTTAGAATAATTCTGTGGAGTAAAAATAATTATTAGGTTTTAGATCAGAATAGTATTAAATCTATAAATTTAATTAAACTCAAATTCAATTCTATTGGTTGGTACGGGCATTTTAATGTTAAGTCTTTTCACCTTAGAATTGTCTGTTTCTCTACATAATTGAATCATTTTATCATCTTTAAAATGTTCTAACAAAGTTATGAAGCTTTCTTTTTAAAAGTCACATTACATTGTCCCTAATCATTTTAACTTTAGAAATCTGTGAGTGTGATGTGTGTGTGTGTGTGGGGGGGGGAGGGGAATTATAGATCAGATCTCTTTTTTTATTATGTTATTTTGCTGGAAATGAAGGGTATGTAGGGGCCTCTTGTATTATATATTTGTCTTGAAAATTAAACTGCCTCATTTAAATGAACTTGTAAGTTGTAGATGTGGGATTTGCCTGCCCCCTTCTCTGTCTGAGCTGTTGGCTACTTGTGGATCAGATCTCACCTTCCGTATGAGTTAGGTTGAGTTTGATTGTAAGTGATAGAAAACAAGCCAAACTGACAAGAGAGGCTCACATCACTGAGGTGGTATTTTGGTATCTCTACCAAGTAATGAGGGTTCAGTTTCTTTTTAACTTTTCAGTCTGCTGGGTGACATAGCCTTCCTGCTGAGGCTGGGGGTCCTTGTGGTGATGAGATGCCCAGCAGTAGCGAGTAAGCCTATGCGTTTCCTTATTCCTGTTCATTCAAGAAAAGTTAGTGTTTCTTTTCCAGCCCCCCCCACCCCTCCCACCCCACCCCCACACACACAGCCCTGCCTCTCTCTTTTCCACCTCTGAACCAGTAACTGTGGCTTGGGAGATGCAATTGTGCTATGAAGCTTAGACTTGAGTTGCAGTGGGATAGAACTGTTTTCCCCCAAAACATATGGGCTTCATGTATAAGGTGTGAGCATCCCCTCTCTCCAACCTCCACCACCAAATTAGGATAATTACCAAGAGCTGACAATGGACATCGAGGAGGCAACCACATGGTCCACCATATCTCAGATGTCACTTTTTCCAGGACACCTGCCCTGCTGCCCTATGTCCAGGTTCCGGGTCCCTCTTATGTGCTCCTTTAACACAGGGGATCATGCCCCAGTAGATCTGCCTGTTTACTTGTAGGACCAGAAGAAAAAAAATAATGTATTTATAATCCCCTGGCCATCTTCCAGAAGGGGATATCTTGCTAATAGGAGGACCTTTGACATCTGAGATGTAAGATTTAAGTAGTCTGATAAGGAAGCATGAGTCATTAAGTGCCCTGCAGAACTGACCCGGGGCCAGAGGCCTGTCACTGGACTGGGAGATGGGGGCAGAGTGAGGTGAGGAGGTTAAGGATTGATATAGGAAGACAAAGATGTTTATGGGGACATTTGGAGAGGAATTCTGTGTGTGGTGAAGTATAAGCCCCTTCACCTATGCATTCTTCAGTAAAATGCCCTTTTCTTCCTGACTTCATAGAGTGAATTTATTTTAGGAAGATGAAGAGAAGGGCAGAGGTTCTCACTGGAGGGGGCAGGGTAAGAATGAGGGTGGGCTTCGGGGCATCCTGACATTTGAGTTTTGCCTGTCTGTACTCCTCCCTAGACTCCAAGTCCTGTGAGGGCAGCGATCATCTCTTTCTTGTTCACCTCTTTGCTTAGCTCAGTGCCTAGTACACAGGAGCTTAGTGTGTATGTGTGAACGAATGAATGAATAAGCTTGCTAAAATCGAAGAAACTTTGTGAAATCCTAAATCTGCCATTATCCCATCTGTAGAATGGGGGAAATGATAATGACCTTATAACCTTATTGTGAGATTTAAATAGAATTTAATAGCCCTGACCGGTTTGGCTCAGTGGTTGGAGCGTTGGCCTGCAGACCAGAGAGTCCCGCGTTCGGTTCCCACTAGGGGCACATACCTAAATAAATAGAATTTAATAAATGGTAACCATGATTACCATTATTGGCTCTTTCCAAATTCTACCAGCTAACCTACACATACTAATAATAACAACCACTAACATATATTGAACATTTTCTTTGAGTAAGACCGTTTGGCAAGCACTTCACATGTGTTACTTCCTTTCATTTTAATCCTTCCAACCACCCTGTAATTATCCAGATGTCAGCTATTCCTCCAGAACATCCCATATGCCCAACATCCAACAATCTCTCATCACTCACAGGCACCAAAATCTAGATAGGGCCAGAAGGAATCCTTTGCTGCTCTGTTATTTGCTACTTCACTCCCTAGAGATGCACAGCTCAGTTGCTCTAACAAGACTGGATAAAATGTAAGTGACTGGCAATTTACATTTAATAGTGAAATGTGATGGAGTCACGGTTGTCATAGCAACAGAGACCACCTGACCTTAGAGGCAGACAGAGTTAAGTCTGTGGTCACTAGTGATGGGAAAAGTCTAGGGTGGATTTGTGAACCAGGCTTTACTTTCTGGCAGGCTGTACTGGAACAGCTGAAAATACTGAGGGTTAAAGTCAGACTCCTGGATGAGTCTAAAAGATTGCCTGGAGAGAAGGAGAAGAGAAAAAGGGACTTTGTTTCTGTTCACAGAGGTCCTCTGGGTATATTAACATGTTGGGATGTTAGTTTTCTCATTTACAGAATAGGAGTCATACTGTCTGATTCTTCATCTCTCATAGGAGTATTTGGGTGTTTAATGAAATGATGTTCAGAATTTCTCAATGAAATTCTATGGAAATACAAATTATTTTAGTAACAAAATATATATGCGTTCCATCTATAAAAGATATCACCCATTTAAGATTACTTTCTCCATGAGTTTCAGGTCTGTGTTGTGCACATGTATATGAAATGTATCGTAGGTGTGCTCTTGTAATCGGGGGTGCCCTTAGGTGCAGAATCATGTGCTTGGTGCTGTTCTTCACTCCTTAGAATTCATACTTTTCAGAAAATAACAAGTTTCTCCGTTTGACAATATTGTCACTTGCTTTACAAGTCAGAGAGAATGGTCAAAGCTCAAAGCAGCTGATAAAGAAATAAGGTAGCAAGGAAATCTGACTTGAAGGATTTCAAATCTTCTAGACTAAAATAACTCCATTGTGCAGGAGGAGTGTTTTAACCAAAAGTAGTTGAAGATTTTAATCAAGAGTGATAATGATGATGATAATGGTTGTCATTAAGTTTTGGTGGTTAAAAGGAACAAGGTTCAGTTATCTAAAACAGGTCCCCTGCCATGGAAGACTATTCTCTAACCGTGAGCTTTGTTGTAACTAATTCTAGAGGGTTCATCTCTGGGAGACCTGTGTCCCAGTCCGAGTCCTGCCACTCACCTAGTAGGGGACCTTGAGAAAGTCATCGAACCTTGAAAGATCTCTGTTTTCTTATTTGTCAAGGGAAGAGAATGGAGTAATTAATTTCTATAGTCCTTTCAGCTCTAAGACGTTGGGATTACTTTCAATCATTTCCAGAAAATTTGTGCTAATCTTTGGAACACTGCTAAGCAACAGCCTGAAATGAGAGCTGAAAATTAAATAAGACTGACTGGGGTACAATAATCAGAAACGCTGACATGGGGTGATGATGCTGCGTCAGACCCTGTGCCTCGTCCTTTGCATTTATTATCCATTCAGTCCTCAAACCAACCTCAGGAATACCTGAGCATACATCTCAGGCAAGGAATTTCAACAACCTGTGGGACCTCCTGCTACCAGCTAACTTGTCCTTACTTACCCAAAGACAGGTCTAAATCTTGTCAATGTCACGCTTTAAAATAGTCCAGGGAGAGGTTGCTGGGATTGCTTTCAATGGCTTTTTTTTTTTTTTTTTAATCCTCACCCGAGGACATTTTTTCATTTTTTGTTCAGATAGAGTGGGAGGGAGAGAGAGGAAGAGAGAGAGAGAAACATCGATGTGAAAGGGACACATCGAGTGGCTGCCACCCACACGACCAACCATGGCCGGGGACAAATTGCAACTGAGGTACATGCCCTTAGTGGGAACCGAACCCGGGTCTCTCTGGACCGCAGGCCGTCGCTCTAACCGCTGAGCCAAATCGGCCAGGGCTCAATGGCTTTTTTATGCACCTTAGGCATTTGGGAGTTTACCAAGCATAAGAGCTTAGTTGCAGATCAATTCTTAGTCTTCATCTTACTAGATTTTTTGGTAGCATTTGACATGGTTAATTGAAACAGCTCTTGAAACAATTTCCTCAACTGGCTTTCAGGACCCTGAACTCACCTGGCTCTCTTCCCCCTTCTCTGGCCACTCCTTCTTATGACCTTGGCTAGGTCTTCCTCATCTTCCCAGACCTCCCTTCTGAAAGAGGCTCTTCTCCTCTCCACCTGCACTCACTCCCTTGGTGATCTCATCCAGGCTTGTGGCTTTAAATGCTATCTATATGCTGGTGATTCTAAAATTAAACCTCCAATCCGGCTCTCTGATCTGAGCTCCAGACTAATATATTCAACTGCTGACTCAACATCTTCACTTGGACAACTAATCTCAGACTTAAGAGATCTGAACTTCGATTTTCTCCTCCAACCCTGCAACTCCCCCAGTTCCAAATTGCAGTAAAAGGCACGACAGATTCACCTAGCCAAAGCCCAGGAGTCACCCTGGACTCCTCCTTTTCTGTCCTTACATGCCACATTTACTCCATCAGCAAATTCTGTCAGCTCTAGCCCGAAAAGTTATCCAGAATCTACAGCTGTTCACCAGCTTCATCACCTCTTCCTTAGTCTGAACCCCTAGCACCTCTCACCTAGACCATGGCAATAACCTCCAACTGGTCTCAGCTTTCTCTCTTGCCTCCAACATCCTCAGTCAATCTGTTCTCCAAACAGAAACTTGTGATTCCTGTAAAATGTAAGTCATTGCAAACCCAGCTACCTTTCCTCAATCTGGGAACACAATCCCAGGTTCTTACCTGGGCCTGTGAGCGCCTATGAGATCCTACTTCCAGGTTTCTCTCCAGGCACATCTCTTCCCACTCTCTCCCTCACTCCAGCCACACTGCACTTGTTCTTGTCCCCCAACGCTTCCAGTATGCTCAGGTCTTAGCACCGCCCACTTTCTCTTCACTCTGTGGAAAACCATTCCCCCAGATATTTGCATGTCTCATTTCCTCATTTATCCAGGTTCCATTCAGATGTCACCTCATCAGAGAAGTCGTCTCCAACCTGCTGTATGAGAGTGAGTCCTCTTCCACACATTCTCTCTGTCCTTACCCTTCTTTTCATTTCTTCACAGCAGGTAACCTTCCTCTCTGGTTAAGGAGTTTTGTCTATTGTGTTTAATGCTGTACCCCAGTGCTTACAACAATGCTTGGTACATAGGAAGTGCTTAGTAAATATTTCAACAAGTCAGTATTAAAATTACACATGCACATTTTAGGGTGTGAAAAGATAATTCACTCAAGAAGAAACAGTAACAGTAAGAAAACACTTTGGAAGTAACAATCAAAGGAACAATCTGTTCGTCCTTCTGCCTTGAACAAGTCTGGTTTGTCTCCTGCCTTGCTCAGGAGCTCACGAGAACCAGCTGCCTGCAAGGCCTTGTTTCCAGCACCGTCTGCCCAATTCGCTTGCTGATTCTGCTCCGATCTCTGCGCGCTCCCCAGACCTTGGCTCTGTGTTCATCTCTGTAGTCCTGTCAGGCTCTCCACGTTCTGATGACCTGTTGGGACCCTTTTCTTTACTCACACTCTGTGCCAGTACTATCAAACATCAACTCATTAAAAGTAAAGTAATAGCCCTGGCTGGGTGGCTCAGTTGGTTGGAATGTTGTCCTGTACGTACACCAAAAGGTTGCAGGTTTTATTCCCAGTCAGGGCACATACCTAGGTTGTGGGTTCCATCCCTGGTCGGGGTGCATACAGGAGGCAACTGATCGATGTTTCTGTCTCACATTGATGTTTCTCTCTCTCTCTATGCCCCCTTCCCCTCTCTCTAAAATCAATTAAAAACAACACACACATATCATTGGGTGAGGATTACAAGTAAATAAATAAATAAAAGTAAAATAATAGATTATAATTGCTTTATATTCATTATCAAAGTAATACATTTTCCATTCATAGTTAGAAAAAAATCAGGTAGAATATAAAAATCACTCTTCAGGATACCTTTCAACTGATTATTAGCATTTTAGTTTAACTTAGCTCTGAGTAAGAAATTATCTTGCCCCAACTATGGTTGTATAAGATCCCTTGGTATCCCAGGCAGAAAAAAGAAAAATAATAGAAATAAAATATAATATAACATGTTATAGTTGGTGAATCAGTAAAAGAAAAAGAGAAGAAGCATGTAAAGAATGATTAGCACCATGCTAGTGAGGTTGTGATTAAAATTTCAAATATATATATATATCACTAGTAGAATTTTAAACTATAACATTCTTGCTGCATGAGGCTGTGGCAATTTTTGTTTGTTTGTTTGTTTGTTTGTTTTTGAGAGTGGAAGGGGAGGGGGAGGTGGGGAAAGAGAGAGAGAAACATGGATGTGAGAGAGACACATTGATTGATTGCCTCCTGCAGGTGCCTGGACTCGGGCTGGGGACCAAACCTGCAACCCAGGTACATGCTCTTGACCAGAAATCAAACCTGAGACCCTTTGGTGCGTGGGCCGACGCCCTAACCACTGAACAACACTGGCCAGGGCAGACAATATTTTATGTTATAAAAATATTCATAGCTTTTTTTGTACTTAAAATAATCTACTGACAGGAAAAACTTACATGCAAAAAGATGTTATTGTAGTATAATCTATTTAAGCCAAAATATGGAAAATCATCATGAGTTCAATAAAGGGGAAATGGTTAAGTAAATTATGACATAAATTTTAATGAAAATTATTTTTCCATTAAAAAGTATAATTATGAACAATATGTAGAAAAATGATTCGGATGTAATAGTAAATGAAAAAATACAATATTAGATTGTAAATAGGTAAAAAAATATTTATGAATATGGCCTATGGAAAGCGAGTAGAAGATGATAACCCCCCCCTCAAAAAATAATTGTAAACAGTAGAATGGAATTAATGGTGATTTTTTCTTTTTTAATATACTATTTGAATATATTTACTGCTATTATTGTTTTGATTTTTTAAAAATTGTATTACAGAAGGACACAGAGAAAATAAAAGTATGCAATTACTGAATTCTGTAAGTTTATACTCTGTGGCAGAGATGTTCATAGCCTACTCAGCAACTATTCCCGACGCCCTTCCTCTTTGCCTGTCTCTCATACAAAAGGTTGAAAATGCCATATTGGAGGTCCCAGTCCCCTTTGTAGCCAGTGCTTGCCATGTGACCCATTCCTAGGCAGTGAAATCCGGGGTAAGCCTTTGGAGTGCTGCTGCAAAAACACTTCTTCCCTGATAAAGACGTGAGACCCATGAACAAAATCCTTTTTGCCTTTGCCTTTTTGCTCTTACTTTTTGCTTATGAGGACTGGTTCTGGAAGCTGTAGCAGCCATCTGGCAATATCACCAACTCTCTGAGGGCAGGGTGGAATGACAAGAAGACCCCTGGTACTAGACAGCATCACCGAGCCACTAAACCAACTCAAGGACAGACTGTCTCAAGACTTCTTAATGACTAAACAATAAATGTCCTTGTGGTTTGAACCACTATTAGATTTTCTGTTACTTGCAGATCAGTGCATTCTAACTGATATACGTTCTAATTGATACAGCCAGACAAAAGTAAGACTCACTGGCACACAGAGATATCCAAGTATGTAGAAACCACAAAGTGACAGGAACCATCACGACAAATATACAGCTTGGTTTAAAAGAATGCTATTCTCTTACAGAAGGAAGTGAAAAATCAAAAACCTATTAAGGACTTATTTGTTGTCAGGTTCCCTGGATCTGTTAATATTTCTTGGTAGAAAAAAAAATATTATTTAATATTTTGGATTAAAATAAGACAAGAATGCAGACATCTTTTTTGGCCTGTAATCTTTTTCAAGTTTGTATGTCTCAGGAAGTAGTTAATTAGGTTATGATAAGGCAGTTGTTTTTCTCCCTCTTGACATCCTCTGACTTCTTTCATTAGCATGGAATACTCCTAAATTATGTAAGGTGGAGCTCCCTGGGATTTGAGGATGTGCTGCCCAGCGGGTGAGAATGTGATTTCTTTATTGATCTAGTATCTGAGTCCCTTCAACTCACCCTCTGTCTCTACTCAATACAAATCTGGTTTTGAAGATGATAATAAGTTACTGAGTTAGCTGAGAAGGGAATTGATTGCCTAAAAGCTGGAGGAGTTGGTGACAAAATAGCTTGTTATAAATGGACACTTTATTAGAAACACAGTTCTCACTTATCCGATTTTTTCTAAATGGTAAATGACATAGCCAGTTAGCTGACTCTTAGGTTAAACAAGAGAGTCAGGAGAATGGACTCTGTGATATTGTCAATGAGGTGGTGAGTTCTTGGCTTCATTTAGGCAGTGAGCGTGGATTTTAAATAGCACGTAAGTGATAAGAGTGAAGAAATAGACTCTGCCCCACAGTGTTATTAAAGGATGAGGGGTAGGGGTGAAATGGCCACAACCTGTGTCATCCCTGTGGTCCTGGTGTTGGTTTGGATGCTTGGGTTGCCTGGGGGAGTGGGGAGAGACAGGGTAAGGAGCCTCCATCACCTTTTCCTGCTTCATGAAGTTCTCCCCTGAAGCTACTTGGGGAAACGGGGTTGCTATCAGTTCAGATCTCAATTATCTGCAAGTAACAGCAAACCCATTTCAAAGTGTCTCATACAAATGTCTTTCTGTTTTCTCACACAAGAAACCCAGGAGTAGGCTGATGCTTCCTGTAGCTGATCAACATTACCACCAGGCACCTGGTCTGTTTCTATGTATCTGCTGCTCCACCCTTAACGTGCCAGTTTTCATCCTTGACTCTTCATGATTGCAAGATGGCTATAACTCCATCACTTCCAACCCAAGGCAAGAAGAGGGGAGTGGGAGGAGAGGCCACAACTAGCTATATATAGATTTTAAAATCTGGAAAGCAGAAAAATTCAAGAGAATTCTGTTTATGTATCATTGGTCCAAATTGTGTCACATGGCAATCCCTTCATGCAAGGGGGCTGGGGAAGAAAATAGTTAGTTTGTTACATTTGCCAGCCTGAGCATAATTGGGCTTCTCTTAGCAAGATGCCACTGCAAACATATAAAAAGAATGAAAACATTCTCTCCTGCTTTGTTAAAGATTACTGGGCCACTTCGGGTTCCTTGAGGGCTCCAGAAGCCATGGTGGAGCCTGGTAGGAGGCAGCAGCAGAGCCCAGGAAGGGCGGCAGATCCATGGGGAGGCAATTCCCTAGAACAGTATTGTGGCCTCTCTCCCCACCCCTGACCCTCTTCCCACGAGAGGAGTACTGACTTCTCTGATGGGTATTTTGAAGGAAGGAACTGGGCATGCTCAGCTCATTCCTCTCCTCTCTCCATTCCTCTGGGAGCTCCTGACTCATCTATTCCTCATCATGCAGGGAGCTTAGTGGACAGTCCTTGACCCTGTGTGTAAGGGCGGAGGTTGTCCAGCTGTGCCTGTAACTGGGGACAATCTGGAGTATGCCTGTTGTCGTCCTCTGACAGCCATTCTCAGTAAGAAAGCCAAAAATTTGATCTTCATTGATCTGATACCTGTGTCCAGCTATTAATTATTATTGAACTAAGATGGGTAAACCTTTGGTAATATGTATGAACATCCCAATACCCCCACATGCATGAACCCCTGTGTATCCCCAGACTGCTATGGCCTAGGGACACTCAAGGTTCTAATGATCCACACTGACCAAACTTAAATATGGACGATAACTTCAAAAGATACAGTCTCTGCCCTGGCTGGTTTGGCTCAGCGGTTAGAGCATCGGCCCGCGGACCAAAGAATCGCAGGTTCGATTCCAGTCAAGGGCACATGCCTTGGTTGCAGTTCGATTCCTAGCCCTAGTTGGGGTGGTACGGGAGGCAACCAATGGATGTGTCTCTCTCACATCAATGTTTCTCTCTCTCTCTCTCCCTTCCTCCCACTCTATCTGAAAATCAAGGGGAAAATATCCTCAGGTGAAGATTAAAAAAAAAAAAAAAGATGTAGTCTCCTTTATTCAGGTAATGTTTGGCTTCCATTTCTGTGACCTTTTTCCTGCCAGGATTATATAGATGTAGGCCTAGCTGGACTGATACTAGTCTGTTTGCTTGAATTTATACAAAGTGAATCCAGCATAATTTAGCTAAAGTGTAAAGATGATAACGGTAGTAAGGTCCCTGAAAAATTATTTCAAGAATGGATATTTGGAGTTAACAAAAAATAAGTCTTCATTCATGGACTGAGTGGAAAACAAACAGATTTCTGAAAATCTCCTTTCCTTCCCCTCATAAAAGGACGTTGGCAATCTCCGTTGTCAAGCAGCTGTGTTTGGAAACGGCTCTTATTCATCTAGGTTTGGGGTTATTTAAGATCTTGTACAAGTCATGACCCGTATACCTAAGTCTGATCCAAAAGAAACTCTCCTGTTTTTTAAAAAAGGCATTATAGTCAGGAAAGTTCAGCCATGGGAACAATACTGAGATTTCCTAAAGTGTTTTCCAGATCTCACCAACTCTGCGTGCATAAACATGCATGTAACCAAAATGTAGTTTTGTGGCTTCTGGGCAGCTCTCAGAATTTAAACATATCCTTGAAAATCAACAGACCCACCCATGTAGAAAAGTCAAATAAATTCTCACTCTTTGGCTGCCCAAAGAGATTATTGTTTTCCTAAGAAAGCTTGGAAGGGAGAGAGAGAAACATCCATCAGTTGCCTCCATACTGGCCGGGAATTGAACCAGCAACCTTTTGGTGCACAGGACAATGCTCGACCAAGCAAGCCACTCCAGGCAGGCAAGAAGGGTGCTGCTGCTTCTTTATTTTTTTATTTTTTTCCCTTAATTGATTTTAGAGAGAGAGGAAGTGAGAGGGAAAGAGAGATAGAAACATCGATGAGAGAGAACACCGATTGGCCGCCTCCTGCACGCCCCCCACTGGGATCAGGCCCACAACCTGGGCATGTGTCCTGACCTGGAATCGAACCAGCGACCTCTTGCTGCATGGGTTGACGCTCAACCACTGAGCCATACTGGCTGGACTGCTGCTGTTTCTTTAAAATTTATCTTTACTGTTGAAAGTATTACAGATGTCCCTCCTTTTCCCCCCTCATTGACACCCTCCTCCCTGAAGAAGGCTTCTTCTTAACAGGCCCTGTAATGTGCGGAGGCTGACTGGGCAGATCAGGGGGCCTTGTGTGCCTGGAACTGCCTAGCCCCAATGAAAGACTTGCAGCAGGGCACTCCCAAAGGTGAAGGTTATACCCTGGCCACTCAATGCTCACATCAGAGACCCTAAAGTAAAGTTGCTGAAAAACCTTAAACTGCTCTGAGCACAAGAAGGGAAACTGATGATACTATTGGTTCAAATTCCAGGTGTTTGGCCCAAATAGAAATGTTTTAAGTGTGATTGGGGATTCCCCATCCAGGTGAGACTACGGGACAGGTAACCTTGACCTTAACAGTTGTAGCCTCAATCCTTTTTCCTGTATTTGCCAAAATGCACTCAACCAAGTAAAGTTAGTGTATCCATCAAGGATTTTACCAGAGAAGCACAATCACTAGGGGTGATATAAGGAACTTATTTTAGGGATTTGACCATATTTGACTCTGGGAGCTGATTAAACAGTCTCTGTGAAGTTTGCTTCTGCCTCTGGTATTGGAACTTGAAGTTCCCAGTTAGGCAAGCAGGAAGGAAAGGTGATGTGAAGTGGGGGAAGCATGGACACCTGTGAGGATGAGGCTGACGCTGCAAGGATGTCTGGGCCTCCAAATGGACTCTCAAATTACCAACAAGCCTCCAGGTCTACGATGCAGGTGACCTGCAGGATAAACTGGTGACTGTCTCCCACAGAGAAGAGTGGACAGGGCCCTGGAGCAAGAGAAGCTGACAGGAGACCTGGCGGGATCTGGGGGAGCTGTGGGTGCCCCACACCAACCCGTGGAGCCACCAGAGCTGCAGTGACATGTGTGAGTGGCAACGGCTCCCTGTGCCACTGTCAAGCTTTGAGCACAAAAAGAATATAGCTGCCTCATTTCTGTCTTCTGAATCGCAAACAAAATTTCTCTTCTGATCCAGCCAACTGTGCAAGGAGCAGAATTCTGGGAAATGTAGTCCCGGCTTAGCTAAATTGACACAATACACATCCACCATGGAGAGGAAGAGGGCAGCTAGGTAAATGCAGAAACATCAGTATCTCGCTGGTGTTTCCAGATGGAAAGCTGAATGTACTTTACAGTGAAGTAGCCAGATGAACTGAGGGTGAGAAAATGCAAGCATTTTCACTTTACATGACAAAAAGAATCTTAGATAGAGCCTATAAAAGCTAAAAGCCCAGCATAAATTATTCAAAATACTTAAAAGATGCAGAGAAAATGAATAGACACCTTGAGTAGAATAAAAGTGCTAAAGGCGTATGAATGGTCCTGAGGAAGGAAAAGGCTTCCTTGAGGCGTCTTTAGTAGCAACAGCTCCAGGTGAGAGGACATGGTCTACACTGACATCCCTTGGAGTGAGGAGCAGGGATGTATGTGCAGGAGATAAAACGAAGGAGTTATCTTCATAGTGTCCCTTGAAGGAGAGAGATGCAGACCTCCTGGTCAGTTCTCCATGTCTCTAGAGAAGGTGTCTCTGCTAACGCATCAAAAGGGGGGAGCTGAGGCATGTACCATGATCCATGACCTGCCAGTACCATCATATCATTAGCAGCCTGGGGGTCCCAGTGGTGGACTTCTGATTGGCTTCCCAGAATTCTTCACACACTCTCTCAGGTCTCTGTCCCTTCCCCCACCCTCTCATATTTTTCAACCTCCATCATTTTCTCTAATGGGAAACTAGAGCCTTGAGTCCCATTCAGATGGGTAGAACACACCAGCCCATCGCTTTGCGAAGGGAGATGGCAGTTCTTTAGAACCAGTACTGTGATAACTGCTGATGACGACACTCTGCAATGTTTCAGAGACATCAGAAGGTGTATATTTAGCTGCAGAGACTTGTGTTATTTGCAACTGTCACTTTCTCTCGATATCATTAGGCTGTGCATCCTGCTAATTGCATACATACCATCACCCTCTGGTGCACTCACCGTGACCTGCCCTTGTTATAAATATTTCAGGTCCGTGTGCTTCTTGTCTGAGGAGATGACGGGGATTCATCTCTTCCTCTCTGGACTGCAAGCCAAGTTGCTCCTAACAACTTGAATAGAAAGCCGGGACTCATTATATTTTGGTTTTCATAATAATATTCTAAGGGGAGAGGAATTTTAATTAATATGAATAACATAAGATATAAATAATGACTGTACATTTGAAAGAGACATGAATGCCATGAACATTTTAAATAACAGGGAAAAATTAAATGTATGCTTTTAATTGGTAAAAGATGGGCATCTTTTTGACCCTATAAAGAAACAAAAGTCTACCCCTGGATATCCTGCATTACCCTCAGAACGGCATTTTCCATGTTCGACAGAAGCTAGCTCCCTACGTTTACTAGGTGTAAGTGCAGTTGATAGCCACTGTATGTCAGTTCTGCAACCTCCGCCCAGTGCAAACGGAAACATCTTCAGAGCACAGAACACGTATCAATTACCGAACATCTCAGCAACATAAAAATATTGAGATGACATTAATATGTGGACTGTGGTGCTTAACCTAAGTAGGCCATGCATTATTTCAAGATCTATATAGTTCAAATCAATTTCTATCCAGAGATATGCATGCTCACCCTTCTAAGGTTTAAAGTTTTTGATACTAAAAATAGAATTTTAAATAAAAGCTCATAAGAAAGGGAGCCTTGTAACTGGTTAAGGTCTCTAAAACGGAAAGGGATTAAGATATATCAAGTTTCATCTGAAATAGAAGGTTTCTTGCAAGGTCCAAAGAGCCAAACAAACCTGCCACTGTGTATGAATGACACTCTTTAAGGACAGGTTCTTTTCAGGGGTGGAATGCTCACAGCTCCCTTGGCTTGGAGGAACCTAAAACACAGGCCAGCCATAGACAGAATCACTACCCAGAGCCGTCATAAAGTGAGTCAGAGGGCCTCAGGTATGTTTTTCTGCTGAAAACATACATTTTAAAATTCTACAACATAGGGTTTAAAATATGGTTCTCTTTTCATTGACTAATGAAAGTCAAAAGCACAAATGTATCAAGGCACCAGAGTCCAGGGGGCCTTAACATATAAGCAAGACAGACTGTCATTGCATGGCAAACCCTTTATTTTGGAACACAACGATCAATTTTTAAAAACCAGTTTTGTTGTATCTAGGCAGTGGCATAATATTTTAGTACTTAAGATGTTATTTTTATCCAAAACAGTCAAGATTTTTTAATTAAACCAAATCTAAAGTAGTTTTTGAGACTAAAATAATAAGCATATTTTGATGTGTGTGTTTTTTTAAATATGTTTTTTTTTTTATTGATTTTAGAGGGAGAGAGAGAGAAATGTCAATGAGAGAGAACATCGATTGGCTGCCTCCTGCATACCCCGCACTGGGGATCAGGCCCACAACCTGGGTATGTGCCCTGGCTGGGAATCGAACTGGCAACTTCTTGGTGCATGGGTCGATGCTCAACCAATGAGCCACACTGGCTGGGTGATGTGGGTTTTTTTTTGTTTTTTGTTTTTAACTCTGTTGCCTTTATGTAATGTTATGAATGGTCAACATTTGCAACTGTACAGCTTTCTTTGTACTCAATAAAAAAGACTGATTGAAAAAAAATGTGAGTCAGGGGTCATAGGTAAAGGCTTTGAGGAGTGGATATGGTCAGATGAGGGGACCACTCTGTCTCCAGAGGTAACTTCCTGGTGACCTTTTTGTTTTTTTCTTTCTTTCTTAATTAATTTTTAGAGAAAGAGAGAAAGGGGGAGAGAGAGAGAGAGAGAGAGAGAGAGAGAAACATCGACTTGTTGTTCCACTTACTTATGCATTCATTGGTTGATTCTTGGGTGTGCCTTGACCAGGGGATCAAACCTGAAACCTTGGCTTATTAGGACAGTGCTCTAACCAACTGAGGTACCCTGCCAGGGACATGACCTTCTTTCTTTTAAAAAAAGGTATTTGATTAGAACAGGCATGTCTTCCGTCCCTCCGCTCGTTTCCTTCCTCCCTACTACCAAACAAAATAGCCATTTGAATGAATGCTTTCAGTGCTTCCTCTCTCACCTTTAGACACCGGGCCCCGGGTGGCTGAAGCCTTTGTTCCTTTTCCTTCTTTCCCCAGCTCCTTTCCCTGGTAAAGAACATTGATGCAGTTACTGATAAATTATTCATTGGGGCTCAAAGGCGTCTTAGTTTAATAAACTAGAACAGATTCCTCTCAGGGTACAAGCAAGGCCCTCACAGTCTGTGAGCAGCTACACTGGATCAGGGAAGGTGTCCGGGTGCGCCTGGATGCAGCCTGGAAAATCCATGCGTGTAGCTGGTGTTCTCCAACAGTCTGCTCTCTGTGGTACCCTTGGCCTTGAGGGGCCTGACGGAAGAGCCTAGACTGTTCCTGTTGATGCCTTAGGGGAGAGCAGCACAAGGCATAAAACATTCCCACCACCCCAGAGGTTCCCTGGAGGCACCTGTTTTTAATTGGCCCAGACACCATATGGGCTCTGGATGGCTCTGAAATTAACTGAGGCCTCCAGTTTCAGAGAGAATCACAACAAGACAGTGTGATACTGGCGACCACCCCCATCGCTAACAAAAGATCAGGAGCCACAGAAGCAGATTTCTGAAGCCCCCTCCCCCCATTTCACAACTTCCTGAGAATCAAGGGGCTGGGAGGTTGGAGGCAGGTCCCACCCCCCCACCCCCAAATATCTATACACACACCCCAAGCCCACCCTGGAGGAGAGATGAGCTTTGAGTCCCTTATGAGATTTGTTTGGTCAAATTTTATTAACTAAAAGTGACCCAAGAGACATCAAATATGCCTAAAATGACACTGAGGGATGGAGAGGGTGATCTGACAAGACATGGTTCAAATCGGTGATTAAAAAATAAATATAAAGCCATTTTCTTATATTCTCTCCTTCAAGATGAGGCTCATCAAATAACCTGGTTACCTAAATGTGTAATAGCTTAGTTTCTGTAACTTTTAGAGATAAACAGCACCATAGAGACAAAAAGAGATGGGTAAAAAAGCTTCAACTTTTAGTTTTCTCCCTGAGGATTGTTTCACCTGCCCATAAAAAAGAGCACCTCAGCAGCCTGGGGTCCCCGAGCCCTGGAAGGGAGTCGAGACACCAGGGCCATGGCCTCAGCGATGACCAAGCTCAGGCCCTGACAAGCCCACTGCCTCTCTCCTCTCGGTTTCCTCGTCCATCAGATTCCCTGCAGCCCTGGCTCCCCAGCTGCTTCCAATTTTCCCTTGAGTTGCTCGTGAATGACTCATAACCTGATCTTTTATAGGGGCCAGAGCATTTGAAACACATCAAATGTAGGTTAAATATAACTCAAATGGTTACCCCACATAAAACACCAATTATATAAGTAAAGAGATTCCTTCACTCCAGGGTTTGTGTGTTACTCTGGAAGTCAGATTAAATCTCTCCCATGTTCCAAAGTGGAGTTACTGAACACACATCGATGATGCTACAGGAGCCTGATGTAATTGATGGCGGTGGGTGGGTCAGCTGGGACCCCCGGGGTCTCCTCCCCATCAGCAAGTGCAGGCTGGCTTCTCCACCGCAGCTGTTTGCCATCAGTATTAAAGCGAGAGAGAGAAAACACACCCAAGTCCCCACTGAAGCAGACGCTCGTGGCTCCTTTTTTTCTCTTAGAAAGTTTTTAAAAAGTTAATTAGTTTTCCAGATGTACAATAAGATAAAGATAAAAATAAAAATATAACAGTACACATTGACCTATACCCAGGTTTTTACATTGTTAACATTTGGCCACATGTGCTTCTGATAAAAAAAAAAAAACGACAGGAAGGAAGGAAGGAGAGAAGAGAAAATGGAAAGAAAGAAAAAACATTTTAGTTGCAGTTGCAATGCCTCCCCAATCTCAACTGAGGAGATGTTACCTCTTCCCAAAGGTAATAATTTTTCTTATTGTTTATGTGCATTTTTCCTGCTCATGTTTTAATAATCTACATATTTGTATGTTTTACATAAAAGGTATCATACTAAAAATGACTTTTGTAACTTGCACTTTTCATTCAACATTATGTTTTAGGTCAATCTGTGTTGGAATATGTAGCTTTCGTTTTTTATGCATTTTAACTGAGTATATGATTTCATTGTATGATGATGAAACCACAATGATCTGTTCCACTGTTGGAGGATATTAACCCTTCCAACCTATTCATGTTACACACAATGCTGCAGTGGACACCCTGTGTATATCTCCTCTGTACCTGTCTGAGCGGCAAATACCCAGAAGGGAAATGGAGTCCTTGAAGGGTATGCACACTTTCTACGTTAGCAGATATTGCAAAACTGCTTTTTCTAAATGGTTGTACAAATTTACACCCCATCTGTAATATATTAGAGTTCTTGTTGCTCAACATCCTTGCTAACTCTTGGTATTACCCAATTTTTGGATTTTAATCGTTGTGATAAGTATGAAATGGTATCTGTCTCATTTGCGACTATAATTGGCATCTCTGATTGCTAGAGAAATTGGGGATTTTTTCATATGTTTATTGGTCTTTAGAGGCTTCTCTTTTATTAACTGTTCATATCCTTTGCTCAATTTTCCATTGGGCTGTGCCTTTTTCTTGATGATTTGTGTTTCCTTCTGTTTTGGGATACTCATCCTTTCTTGGTTGAAAATATGAGTTGCAAATATGTCCATGTGGCTGCCCCCTCTTGTTGGAGTGGTGACAGCTGAGGCGTGGGTGTGGAGTTTGGGATGGAGAGGAAGAGTTAGCTTTCCATTTGGCTTTGGTTTTGGCTATCAGGTGCATGCAGAAGCATGCTTCACGAAGTCCAGCCTAGCTCACTACAGTGCTGCAGGGAGACGGGCCGAAGCTCCTGATCAAGGGTTACTTGTTTTGTTTTCTTCTCTGTGCACCTAATAGGAAGGGGTGATGATTAAGGAAGGGATTAGAATCCCAACAATCAGAGACCTCTCACTGCTACTGCATGTTCAAATCACCTGGGAACTTCTAAAAATAATATGGATAACCGGGCCTTTCCCCAGAACGATTAAATCAGAATTTCTGAGGGTGGATTCCAGGTATCAATATTTTAAAACTCTTCAGGTGATTCTAATGTGCAGCCAAGGTGCCAAACCATTGCTTTAGACAAACACCCTTTTAATCACGTCCCATGATTATTTCCAACACATTGAACTTTAAGTCAAAACACCTGAGGATTAAGAATTATGAATTGGCTATGGGGAGAGGTTGAGAGTTCTTTATGAAGATATGAAATAACAATTAACACATGTATTTTTAAAAGGTCAAGAGACTGATTACAATGTGATACAACAAAGCTTTCAAATCAAATGCAATGTTAAGGTCAACGAGAGAGCGAAGGAGTCTCTGTTCCCACTCCCCACCCCCCTCCATTATTTGATCTTTGTTTTGGTCTCCTTGGAAGACAAAGATGCTCAGTCTGTAACTGAGTGGTCCCTGGAGCCTGAAGCCTTCCTTTTTCTGAGGGTTGCAATGGTGACCTTGGAGGATTTACAATATATTTCTGTCCTGATTACTCCCATCTCTGTTTTCCAGTTAATCCCTCTATTCAGAACCTTTTCCACTATGCTGTGCTGCATTTTGGTTCCACAGAAGCCCCCTTTGGCACTAACCATGCTAGGTCCCGTTCTCCAGGGCACCTGTGAGCTTCCCTTTGCTTTGAAGCCTTCCTGGAGGTCGGGCCTAATGTCTTCTGCGTATGTCACAGCGGAGAACAGAGGTTCTTGGAAGATGTTGTGTCTCAGAGGACAAACTGTTTCTGGATTTCCCTTTTGCATTGGCAGACTGTTCAAATGCAATCCAGGGACCCCTGGGGTACATGAACAGAAGGTAGCTGGACTGTTTTCAAAAGGACATGTGACGCAACTCTTAAAAGGAACTGTCTGCTGAAAGGACTTACTAGGTGCTCTCTATATTTTACTATTTAGAAACTCACTGATCAATTATGGAAGGCCTGAAATTTCACTGTCTCCTCGACCCATCTACCAGGTCCACACTGACTTACGGTTTGTTCTCCACCATTCCAGCCTCAACAGCATTAATGTAAAAATTCAACTACAGCTGTGCTGGCCTCATCCATGAGCCTTTTCCTTTGTCTTGCTTTCCATTTCATCTCTTAGTTTTTTCTTTTCTTGAAAAAATGTTCTTTATGTCATGCTACTCGTTTGCTTTAAGATTTGAGTTTTTTTTTTTTTTTTTTTTAAAGCCTTTTTATCATACTCCCTGCAGAAGGCTTGTCTCACACTGTGAACGGTGGTGTCACCTCAGGAGGATGGATCTGGAAGGGAGCAAGAGCATTCACTTTTTCTTTTTTTTTTATTCCTCAACTGAGGATATTTTTCTACTTATTATCAGAGTGGGAGGGAAGGAGAGAGAGAGAGACAGAGAAACATCAACGTGATAGAGCCACATCGACTGGCTGCCTCCCGCACCACCCGACCAGGGCCAGGGACGAACCGCAACCGAGGTACGTGCCCTTGACCGGAGTCGAACCCGGGACTCATTGGTCCGCTGGCCGACGCTCTAACCGCTGAGCCAAACTGGCCAGGGCCACTTTTTCTTTATAAAATTTCTCTACTTTCTTAAAATGGGCACATACTACTTCAGCAAAAACAATATTTAAAAATAGTGTCACAAATAAAACGTTAAGAAAGCGCACCCCTTGTTGGAATTTCCGCAACCCTACTCTATGTACAATTTGTGATGTGTACATACATAAATATGTACACATATAATTACTCTCATGTTTATAAAGCACTTAGGACACTGCTCAGCACATAGGAAATAAACAGAAGTATGCGTGCCATCATTCAACAAAAACAGTATTCGTGTGAAACCTGTAAGTGAAAGGGAACCGGGAGGGAAGGGCGAAAACAGCGCTGGGCCGGCGCGGAGCGCACTGCGCTGCAATGGATAACTTCTGTCTCCTTTGTTCTCCTTGGAGAAACTGGAACGAGTTAAAGTCGAGGAGCATGCTGAGGTTTAACTCGTTCCATCGTTCTGAAGAGACATGAGACATGATTTAAAGCCAGACAGCCTGGCCAGGTTTTTAGTTCTTGGTGGAAGTTGTCTGTCTTTGATTGATTACGGAGGACCAGGGGTTCTGCACACCTATTGTGACTGACCCAGGGCAGATGCGGCCAGGCAGATGGTTTGCTGCATTCTCGTAATTTTTCTGGTTCCAGTCAAAGCCTTTGGGTTTGAGTAGCTCTGGGATTGATCTGGGCCTCCTTGGCTGGTTCTGGACCCAGCAGCCACGGCTGCAGCCCCAGGTGGTCTGGGTTATTTCCAGGCCAGATCAGGGCATTCCGTACCCTGAGACTGGCAGTAGGCTGTGTGCTCTGACCAGTGCTTCGGTCACCTATAGAGCTGGAGGTGGGCTCTAAGCTAAGCACCATTCAGGGTGGGAGAGAGGCTCAACCAGGAGCAGTCACAGCCAGGAGGACCTGAGACAGAATCCTACTAAGACTCCCAGCAGGGCGGTCGGGCTGGACCTGCTCTGACCTCAGCTCAGTGGGTTCTGGTAACCCTGGCTCAGCTTTGGTTTTGGCTCAGTTGAGTTGACGTCAGTGCAACCAAAAATTGGAGAGAATTACATTTGCAATGTAATTTTTGCTGCATTTCTTTTCTTTACTATTAGAATTTATTTTCTGAATTATAATCAACAACAAAAAAACTTATCAAGTGGTTACATTAGTGGTTGGAAATGGTGCTCTTGCTAATTTTCTTTTTAAGTGTAACTTGCTTTCATTGGAATGGGAAGTTCCACAGGGACTTGTGAAAAAGTACAGGGGTGTCTTTTGTGTTCTTAGGCACTAATTCAAAGACTTCAATTGTTCATGGGTCAATAATGCTACAACTATTACAACTTCTGAGAGAATTCATCCTGCTGGGGTTTCTTTAAGTTTAAGGGCGAATATTTTCATGAGGCTTACTTCAATGGGGAAGAATTAAGTGTGGACTCGTGATTGCTTAGGGAGGGATAATTCTGGAAATTTCCTAATGACTCCATTCTGAGTGAGGAGCCAAGTCCAGCCCCTGGGACTACACACTCATGTCCTTCCGGCTATTCTAGCTGTGGAGGGAAGTTTAGGAGCACTGCTTGTCCCCAGACAACGGGTTAGGGCGGGGACCAGTCAGCAATTTAAAGTGAAAGGACCAGAAGCTCTTGCCGGCTATGCCCCAGGCCTAAAGTCTTACTGGGTTTGTTCAGCCTCCTACAGGCCCCTGAACTGATGCCCCATGAGGACCTGGCTTTCCCAAAGGGAGAGGAGTTTATTTATAATGATGGCAACAACAAAATCAGCCAGGCCTCAATTAATTGTATGCACGCTTAATACGTAAGATATCTGAACATTTCAGTTTCATTCTCATTTCAGATCTCCAAAGTCATTTCCTGGCCACAATACTGATTGTAATATTCAGACATGGCCTGGGTACTTTTTTTTTTTTTTATCCTCACTCAAGGACATTTTTGCATTTATCTTCAGATAGAGAGGGAGGGAGAGAGCGGGGAAGAGAGAGAGAAACATCGACGTGAGAGAGACACATCAACTGGCCACCACCCACACAACCTCAACTGGGGCCGGGTTCAAACTGCAACCGAGGTACATGCCCTTAGCGGGAACCGAACCTGGGACTCTTTGGTCCGTGGGCTGACGCTCTAACTGCTAAGCCAAACCGGCCAGGGATTTTTTTGTTTTATTAAGGACAGATGTGCTTATAGTTGAGGAGTGATTTCTCTTACAAGCTGTGTCCACCTGATAGCATAGCAGAGATTCAACATATATTTGTTAAATAAATGAGCAAAGAATAAAGGATAGATTCAGTTCTATTTCGAAGCATTTATCGAATGCCTAGTATGACCAGGAAGAACGAACACCAACAGCTGCCCCCAAATCTGACCAATCTCAACCTCACACTAGATGTGTCATTCAAGCAATTAAGACATGATTCCCCTCTCTCCCCCATCTAATCAGTTATTCTGTGAGCATGACTTTAGGGTGAATTTATCTATAGTTACAGTGGAATCATCATACCTATATCAGGGTTTCTCAGCTTGGGCACTATTGGCATTTTGGACCAGATAATTCTTTGGTGTAGGAACTGTCCTGTGGGACAGATGTCAGCAGGACCCCCCAACCCCACCCAAGTCATGACAATCAAAAATGGTTCTGCCCTGGCCGGTTTGGCTCAGAGGTTAGAGCGTCAGCCCGCGGTCCAGAGAGACCCGGGTTCGGTTCCCACTAAGGGCACGTACCTCAGTTGCAGTTTGTCCCCGGCCCCGGTTGGGGTCATGTGGGTGGCAACCACTCGATATGTCTCTCTCACGTCGATGTTTCTCTCTCTCCTTCCCTCTCTCCCTCCCGCTCTATCTGAAGATGAATGTAAAAATGTCCTCGATTGAGGGTAAAAAAAAAATGGTTCTGGACATTGCCAAATGCCCCCTGGAGAAAAAAAATCACGCTGAGTTGGAAACCATGTATCTATATAAAAGAGTCTGGCTGGTGTGGCTCAGTGGTTGAGCATCGACCCATGCACCAAGAGGTCGCTGATTGGATTCCCGGTCAGGGCATATGCCCAGGTTGTGAGCCAAATCCCCAATGGGGAGCATGCAGGAGGCGGCCAATCGATGTTCTCTCTCATCGATGTTTCTGTCTCTCTCTCCCTCTCACTTTCTCTCTCTCTAAAATCAATAAAGGGGGGGGAGAGTAATATATGGTTATACCATGTTAAGCAATACTAAAATTACAAAATCTCTTGATTACCCCCCCTTTTTTTTCCTATTCAGCGAAGGTGTTCTATAATATTTTGTTCCATGGAATGCACTTTTCTCTGAGAAGCAAGGCTTTGTTTATGGGAACAAGTGTTGTTTTAGGGCAGAAGTTTATAGTTTCAAAAAATTCCAAAAACAATTTGATTTCTTTTGAAACAAAATAATAGAAAAGTGAAGACCCAAATGGTCATAATCCTCACTCTGATGAGCTCCAACATTACAAAAGTGAAATTAATAAGTACACATGGTAAGAAATTCACACAGGAAGGTAAAAGTGGACAACGAACATCTCCCTCCTTCTGCTCCAATCCCCCTTCCGCTCCCCACAGCCAGCCACGTTCAACAGTTTCCATTTCAGGAAAGAAGTCTGCAGTATGGAAAGTTTATGCTGTCCTTTGGGAGACACAGGTGTGAACCTGCGGTGAAAACAAGGTGGTGACTTGAAGTTGACACCAGTTCTGAACAAATCAGAAAAGGAAGACCTGAGCTTTGCTCTCATGAAAAGAGTTTGAGACTATTCATTACTTATCTACCCTCCCCAGGAAGGGATAGTCTTCTTTTTCCCATGGTGCCCTGGCTGCATATTTTGGAACTTTAGCTGTTTTTAGTTTAAATCTGATAGAGTTTTCACTCATAGAGCAAGCTTGCTGAGACCGTTTCTTTGGCAGGGAGCTCTGTCCCCATCTTTGTTAAGGCTGACCTGTTGTGGTGGTGCCAGGGACTCATTTACTGCCTTTCCCCTCAGCACACAGGGCACCCACTCTTTCACTGCATTATTGTGTTGTTCTGGAGTGAACAATTTGGCCTTTGTCACGCTGCTGAGGTTCCCGGCCAGGCCCTGTGAGTGGACGCAGGTTCCTGGCGAAATGGGCCCCGTCAGTACAGTAGTTACTGTCCTCTCCCTGAGAGGTGCCTGTGGATTTCAGCGGCTTCCCTTAATGAGTCGGCTCCTCAGAAAAGTCCTGGATGTGTTTGATGTCCTGAAGCACTTGCAGCTCTTTTTCTGAGAATGCAGACGTTATGAAGAGTTCTCTAAGCATGCTTCCATCCAGTGAATGAATCTCTTTATATGTCCTCGCCACTAACACCCTAAAGTTCAGATGCATGCAAGTAAAAGGGGCATTTGTATGAGGAAAAAAATATTTCAGGACAACAGAGTGTTTTGATTATTTGTGAACTTTCATGACATTTTCCCTCTAAACATATTACCATTTGTTCATTGACTTATTCATGCAGTCACAGACATTAATTAAACGACAACTGTATGCAAGAGACTTGGCTGGGTGCTGGGTGGGGTACAGGATCATAGGAGGGAGCAGATCAGGGCAGTTAAGAGCTTGAATTTGGAGATCAAAACACTTGTCAGCTTTGCCTCTTCTGGGCTGTGTGATTTTGAGTAAGTCCCTTGACCTCTCTCAGTCTTAGATTTCACATCTGAAAAATCAGAAAAATAATAGAATCAGCTTTATAGGGTTATTGTGAGAATTAAGATATTCTGGCAAAACCCATACCATCAAGCATATTCTAATCACTCATTGGATGTGTACTTAAAAAAGAAAGCAACTTGAAGACTAGAATGAAAAAAAAAAGACATTTATGCAAATAATTATATCTTATGTGGTAAAGAACAATAAATGCCATGAGAAATAGAAGGGAGGGTATATTAAAAGAGTAAGTAGCACCAGCTACTGTAATAAACGAGCTCCAAGCCCATGGGCTAACACAATAGGGATGGTCTCCTAGGGTGCACTTGGACATCCAAGTGACTCGGGGATCCTGGCTCCTTCCATCTTCTGGCCTTTGAGAGCTTCAGAATCATTCACTTCGAGGTAGCTGAGTAGGCAAAAAGAGTATGTGCGAAATAGTGCATGGGTGCTTTATAAGTAGATCTTTAGTTATCTATTGCTGTGTAACACAGTGCCCAAATTAGAAGCTTAAAGCAACTCCGTTTTTTTTTTTTCTTCCTCACCTGAGCACATTTTTCCATCTTTTGTTCAGATAGAGTGGGAGGGAGAGAGAGGAAGAGAGAGAGAGAGAGAGAAAAACATCGACATGAAAGGGACACATCGAGTGGCTGCCTCCCGCACGACCAACCAGCGCCGGGGACAAACTGCAACTGAGGCACATGCCCCTAACGGGAACCGAACTCGGGTCTCTCTGGACCACAGGCCCATGCTCTAACTGCTGAGCCAAACTGGCCAGGGCATTAAAGCAACTCCGTTTTTGTGGAGCAGGAATCCTAGAGCAGCTTAGCTGGGTGGTTCTAGCTTTGGGTCTCTCATGAGGCTGCAATCAAGGTCTGACTGGGCTGTACTTATCTGAAGACTTGAATGAGGTTGGAGCAACCTCTTCCAAGATAATTCATTCACATGGCTCTTGGCAGAAGGTCTCAGCTCTTTGCTGGCTGTCGGCAGGTAGCCTCAGTTCCTTGCCACAGACCTCTCCACTGGGCTGTTTGAGTGTCCTTACAACATGGCAGCTGGCTTCCTCCAGAGCCCAGGATCAGAGAGAGAGGAAGAGCCAGGAGGAAGCTCTAATGCCTGTTATGATCTAGTCTCAGAAGTCACATGCTGCCACTCCTGTTATATTTGTTCGCTAGGAGAGAATCACTGCATCAACCCACACTCAAGGGGAGAGGAAGTAAGCTCCAGTTCTTGAGAGGAGGATTATCAAAGAATTTGAGGACCAAATATATATTTAGCACAGAGCTCCCGAAACTCTTGGAATTTCCGAAGTGATAACAGCAGATAAAGGTGAAAGAAGTGTATTTGATTATTTATAAGAAGTCCTTGTCACACATGAGTTTATTTTAACGAGATGACTTTTGGAAAGCCCCTAAGGATGGGGTGCGGGGGTTGGTTGCCACAGGAACCAACCATGTGACTAGAGGATTGAAACTTTTAGCCTCACTCTTTGCAACCTCTAGTGAGGGGAGAGGGAACTAGAGGTTGAGTTGATCACGGTCATGCCTACAAAATGAAGCCTCCATAAAAATCCATGTGGTATGGAGTTCAGAGAGCTTCCTGGTTGGTGAACACATCCACGTACCTGGAGGCTGGTGCACCCCAACTTCATGCGGACAGAAACTCCTGTGCTTAGGACCTTTCTGGACCTTGCTCTATGTATCTCTTCATCAGGCTGTTCATATCCTTTATAACATAATAAACTGGTAAATGTAAGTAAGTGTTTCTCTGAGTTGCATGAGCAATTCTAGCAAATTATTGTACCCAAGGAGAGGGTCATGAGAACCCTGGTTTGTAGCCAGTCAGTCAGATGTGTGGGTGACAACCTGGGATATGCAGTTGGTGCCTGAAATGTGGGGGCAGTCTTGTGGATCAGAGCCCTTACCTTGTGGGAGCTGAATGCTGATTCCAAGTCGACAGTGTCAGGACTGGATCCAGTTCTGATCCACTTCTGCAGGAAGTCCAGCTGGTGTTGGAGACTGGTAGGTGGGGGGGAAACCCACGGATCTGTCACAGAAGTGAGTAGAGAATAGAGGAAAACAAGTTTTCATTTCACAGGTTCTAATTCCTTCTTTGCTCCTCACTTGCTGTGTGCCTTGGGGCAATTTACTTAGTTTCTCTCACTCTTGGTTTCTTCATCTGTGAAATGGGGAAAATGATATCCCTTTCAACGGGTGTTAGAAAGATTTGAGAAAACATGCATAAAATACTTAGGGCAGTAAATGCTAGCTGCAATGATCAATCGAGATTCTTTATGGTGAATAAAGAGTTTTAACAACTTGCTCAAAATGACATAGGAAGTTAGGAATTGGATTGGAATCTCACCTTAGAAGCAGCATGAACAAAGGCATAGAGGTCAGAAATATCACGTGGGTCTGGAACAGAGGTGGCAGAGGAAGGTCTGGGCAGAGAGGGGTGGGGTATCACCAGTTTGAGAAAGCAGGGGAGGAGCTTGAGCTTAATGCAGTAAAGAGCATCTTAAGTTCTAGGGCAGGGCGGTGTTTTATGCAAACATATTCTGAGATTCAGCTGCAAGCAGAAGAATAATATAATTAATACAATAGCCTTTGAATCAGGACCAGGAATACAGTCATTCAGCCACCAAGCTCAGTAGAGAAAGATCTACTAAAAAGCACCCAGAGGCTTTTCATCATTCTCCACCTATAGTCAGGGAAACAAGGAAACTAAAAAAATATCACCAGAGAAACTCATTTTTGACAATATCTACAAAGGAAAGAAGGAAATCAGCTATGTATTCTGTGCCCACGTTCCCATGGCAGTACATGTCTACATGCATGATCACACCCATACGGCATACATGTAATCGTGTGTGTGTGTTGGGCAGGTGTGGAGGACTCATACTTAGTTCACATGGTACTACAGTTGGGGGAGAGGGTATAAGCACACGGTCCTCCTGTGGATGAAAAATTCCCAGGAGCTTTTTTTTTTCCTTCTGAAAACTCCCAAATTTATACTGAAGCCCAAACTTTTTTTCTGAGTTCCAGACCTAAATCTGACCTGCTTAGTAGACATTTTTATTTGGATCTCACATAGAGATCTCAAACTTCACATCCAAATCCAAAATCATGATTAAGAATATATTCCTTCATAAACTATTTTTATGTAATCTTCAGCATCTTAGTAAATGACACCATATCCATCCAGGTATTCAGTCCAAAAATCTGGACATCATTTTTGTTCCTCCTTCTGCCTCACCAAGTCCTGTTGTTTTAATACGCCAGAGGGAAGCAGCAGTCTTTTTATAACCTAATCTCAGAGTAACATATCACTTCTGCAGTGTTCTTTTCATTAGAAATAAGTCATTAAATCCAGACCATACTCAGAGAAAGGGGATTCCGTATGTGGGGCCACCTCGGAGGCTGCCCACAACACTCCATCACTGTGAGGGTGGGCCTGGTGAGATTGCTCTGATCTCCTGCTGCGCGCCAAGCCTTGCCAAGAGCGTCTCTTCTTCTGTTGCCACATGGCATAGTGAAAGCAGTTGTCAGAGTTTCCTTTGGATTCCAGTGCTTGGCCTAGGGCCTAGCAATGACCTGCTGATCTGAATTGAACTGTACGTCTCTAAGCTGTGGCCAGAGTGTATAAACAGGGCTGATGGTTGGAACTAAACTGAATTGCTTTCTGAGATTTTAGTTCTTATGGCAGGTGAGCTGTGGTGTAGCATCTCAGAGCTCATTTTGGGTCGATGTAGAAAGTATCAGCTGGAACCTGGGATCTCTAATGCACGCAAATGGAAAGTGGTCTGGGCTGTAGTGGGGTGGGCATTGCTGTCCTGGAAAGAACCAAGGACATGGGTCAGATGGACTTGCTTTGGAAGCCAGCCTTAGTTCTAACTCGCTGTGGCTCCTTTGGCAATTTGTCTCATCAATATGTTAGTGTCTGAGACTTATCACTGAAAGAAAATAATGAAATCTACCTTGAGTGGTGTTGTGAGAATAAACACAAGAACCTGGTATATGGGAGGCCCACAACATTTATTTCTCTTCCCTGTCTTCTAAATAAGAGCCTCAAGCTTTAGAGTACATAAAAGTCACCTGGGAGCTGCAGGCCTGGCCTCACCCCTGAGAATCGACTCCAATAGCTTGTAAATGGGGCCCAGGGATCTGCATATTTAATTAGGGCCACAGCCGATCTGGTGAGGTGATCACACAACCACATTTGGGAAGACACTGTCCTCGAGGAATTAGGAACCAGAGAAGAAAGCGATCCAAGGGTAAGATCTCAAATGAGTACCAGGGGTCCTTTCCTGGTTGCTTGATTTTCCATGTGGATGAGGAGGGGTTGTTAGGAGCAGCCAGATCACTTCCAGAGATGGCAGTCCCAGTGGCCTGAAGCCGATAAACCACATTTATAGCAAAAGCCTCGTTTTTAAGTTGAATCAATGTAATCTTGTGTAAGGCCAGATGAGGACACTGAGGGCCACAGATGTTGTACTTTGTCCAAATCCATAGTTGTTCATTCATTTGTCGATTCTTTGGTTCATTTATTCATTCGTGAATGGACTTGCCTGTTACATGAAGTTACATAAAAGTACAGTGCATGTTTTCTGCCCTCAAAAACAAATGTTAAATATGACTCTTTGCATCTCTACAAAGGACAACAGTGCAGAATGAGAAGAAAGGACAAACTGAGCAGTATCGATAACAAATTCTGTAGCTGCAGGAATTCAGAGATGTGGGTCCAGAAAGGTTTACTGGAGCCTTCGGGAAACTGGGATCGGAAAAGGGGCTTTGATTTGAACAGATAGAGTGAGGGGAGGGCATTCCAGCCTCCCCCCTTCATTGAATAAATAGTTCTTATTTCTTGTTTTGTGAATTGTTATATATCCTCTAGTCTGTTTTTTAAATGTGTTACTAAGTTTTCTTGTTGTTCAAATCAGTACCTTGAACTTTATTGTTAATTATAATACACTCTATGTCCTGGCAAGGCTGGGCACTCCTGTATTTCTTCTTTTCTTTTTTATTTTTTTAATCCTCACCCAAGGACATTTTTGCACCTATCTTCAGATAGAGCGGGAGGGATAGAGGGAGGAAGAGAGAGAGAGAAACATCGATGTGAGAGAGACACATCGAGTGGTTGCCACCCACACGACCCCAACCAGGGCCGGGGACAAACTGCAACCGAGGTACGTGCCCTTAGCGGGAACCGAACCTGGGACTCTCCAGTCTGCGGGCCAACGCTCTAACTGCTGAGCCAAACTGGCAAGGGCTATTTCTTCTTTTCTAGACAATTTTTTTGGTAATTTCACATACATATTTTCTTCAATACATTTTAAAACGGATTTTTGACGTTTTTTAAAAAAAATCCATTAACATGTATAAATTATGTGATTTAAGTAATTAGAGAATAAGTCAAATGGCTGCAATACATAGTTTTGCTATTCAAAACTTTGAAAACTCCTTTCAGCCCGGCTGGTGTGGCTCAGTGGTTGAGCGTCGACCCATGCACCAAGAGGTCACCAGTTCGATTCCTGGTCAGGGCACATGCCTGATCCCCAGTGGGGGGCATGCAGGAGGCGGCCAATCAATGTTCTCTCTCATTGACATTTCTCTCTCTCTCCCTTCCTCTCTAAAATAAACAAATGCAAAGCTGTGCGAGGCTGAGATTTTTCCCAAGAAGGAGCAGTGCTGGTTATCCAACCTTGGTGACTCAGAGGATTATTATCATCACAAAACCAGGACAAGGCTATGTCTAGAAGCATCTATCCCACAATGGCAACTCTAATTGGCAGGATTAAACTACAGACGGTTGCCAGGCACCAGAATGATAAAGTCAGTGTTTCTCCTAGTCTGATTCCCAGCTCAGATAAAAAAGAAAAGGAGAGCTGGGTTCAGCCTACCTGGTCCAGCAGGTCTCTCTAAATAGCTCCAGTGAATTACTTGGGGTTCTGTGGAGATGTTTGTTAGAGAGAAAAGGTGCTAATATGTATTAAGCTCTTGTTATGTGCCACGCATTTTATACATGACAGTCCTTAAACCTCACACCTGCTCTGAGTCTAACTATATATTCTATCTGTTTTGTCTCTCTCTTTTTATAACAATCTCATAAGTAATATTATTACATAACATGTAATATAAAACATTGAATTAAGAGCCAAAGGTTAATTAATTGCACATTGACACACAGCAGGCACTGATCTATTTGATTTTAACATGAATGGCTCTCCTCATGCACTGTCCAGCGCCCACACCAAGTGCAAGGAGGCTGAATACAGACACACGCATCAACATACAGACACCTGCTCTCTGCATACAAACAGACATATATATTGTCCAAAAATAGGGAGATCTGGGTTTCCATTAGGTAGGTAATGACTAATTTTTTTCCAGGAAAAAGAACCCATAATACCTTGCAGTGTGGTAGTGTCAGAGGAGTGTTGGACCTGGCTTGCAAGAGCTAGTTGTTAAATTTTCAGGAATGTTGTGAACCAGCTGTTAAACCCAGCCATTGTTAGAAATTAAATGATATAAACTTATGATTAAATAAATTATATTACAAAGAGATGCCATACATACAACTCATCACTTCCTAATGATTTTATTACACTTGACTACATTCCCTCTGCTCTTGAGGGAGGAAGTACTGTATAATGGTATCCTACTGTGTATATCTCTCCTCAACTGACATTCAGTGACATTGCTTTGGTATCTTGAAATTGGCCATGGGAGTTGTAGCTACACAATAGACATCGGTAAATATTATACACCAGGGCATAGTTTCTCCGGGAGAGCTGGGTTTTAAACATTTACCACCACACTACTGGGCAGTATCTATGCAGATGTTGTGATGAATTCTCTAAATAAGGAAATACACAGTCCTCAAGGACTAATTAATATATCCACGCAACAGAGACTTGCCCAGGAGAGGAGAAATCAGAAAAACAAAGTATGTTGGAACGCTGGTGAGTAGGAAAGACCCCTTACATCAGAAGAACACTCTCGTTCACACACTCTTGTGTGGGCTTCACAGTGATCCTGGAAGTAGCATCTTTGCCCTCAAGGAAAACCAAGCCTAATTTCTTCTGCTTACAGAGCCCAGCTGAGAGAAGGCTGAGAGTGTGGCTGATGTTTTTTTCTAGAATACTTGTGCTTCCTGGACCTCAGTGCTAGTGACCACACAAGGCTAGTCCAGGCTGTGGAGGTGCTTGAACACATTCACAGCAGGGCATGCACGGGGCGTGGTGTCTGGCTGGCTTGAACTCACCCTGTGACTCAGGACTTGGGTACTTCCAGCCCATTGCCCCAGAGAGTGTACACTGATTTCTTCTGTATGACCAAAGGTCTGAATTACCTCCATGGGACTCTGATATGTGGAAATGAGTAGGACAAAGTAATTGGGAAATGGGTCAGAAACAAAACTCAAAATTATATATCTCTTATTCTAATGCCAAGAGAAGGGGTCATAAAGTGAACTTGAGATTTGAAGGTAAATATGGTATTTTAGGCATCCCCAGAGCTTGGTGAGTTGATATTCATGACAGTAATATAGTTAAGATTTCTTTAGACAAGATTTCTCTTCTTCAGTTGTTTGTTAAAAAATTAAAAAGCCCGGCTGGAGTGGCTCATTTGGTTGAGTGTCATTCTGAGCACTGAAAGGTTGCCATTTGATTCCCGGTCAGGGCACATACCTGGATTGTGGTGGGTTCAATCTCCAATCGGGGCATCTCTCTCTCTCTCTCTCCTGCCCTCGGTCCCTCCCTCCCTCTTCTCTCCCCATCCTCCATCCTCTCTCTAAGCATGTCCTCCGGTGAGGATTAACAAAAATAAAATTAAAAAGCAATTCATGTCACTGTAAAAAATTGAAACAATTTTCAGGAGTATGAAGCTAAAAAGGGAATTGCCTCTTTATACCTGCTTTCTGGGGATCATCACACTGCGGTGTGCCCCCTTTTAGAACTTCATTTGTGCATGTGCACGTACACACTTATCCGCATGCTTTGGAAATAGTTAGGTAAAAAATTGGATCATACCATCTATACACATTGTTTTGTGACTTGCTCTGTTCACAATATGCCCTGGAGACGATCTAGCTCATACTGTGAATGTGTAACAGAGAATCCATTGTGCAGATGTACCATAATGTTTTTAAAGAGCTCCCTATCCTAGAGCTTTGACGTTTTCTTGAATTGTTTGCAAATAAAATAATGTAGTAAGTATTTTATTTACTACATGAAAATAAGCATCCGTGTAAATATGCTCTTGTATGGTTATTTCTATAGGATAACTATCAAGGAATAAAATTATATGGTAATAATGTATGTGCATTTACAATTTTGGTAACTTTTGTCAAATTGCCTTTAAAAGAGTTGCACCTGTTTATACTCCCACAACATTATAGTAAAGTACCTATTTCTCTCCTCATCCTTACCAACATTTACTATGACCAATCTTAAATTTTGGCCCATCTCAGGTAAAAACTTGTATCTTGTTCTTATTTTGCAATTATTTGACATTGTCTACTTCTTTTTTTGTAATTCTCCTTTGAATTACCTGTTCATGCCCTTTACTCATTTTCCAATTGATTCAAGTATATTTAACTGATTTTTATGAGGTCTTTATATAGAGCTGTTTATATTTTTATATATTAGGGATATTACTATTTCATTATGTGCTACAAATATTTTCTCTCACTCTTCCATTTATCTTGTAACTTTGTTAAGTATATTTTTGGCCATATTAACATTTTGCATTCTTTTATAGATAAATCTGACCTGTTCTTTTATGCTTCTGGGTTTGGGGGTCTTCTTTTGGATATTTTTCAATGCTGATAGGTAATTGGAGAGCCTTAAGGAGGGGAAAAAAACAACAACAAAAAAACCTTGAAAGTTTGACTGATCAATGTCCCAAAAAGATTGCCAGCATGTACTTCATGCTTCACTAGATATTCTATTAGGTATGGAAGCAAAACAAAAAAATATCTTTTCCAGTAAGATTCATAAATGTTTTTACAGATCAAGGAAGAAAATGCAGAGCAGAAAACTGCATTGGGCCTTCTGTGTGTGGCAAACGTGCAGAGGAGGGGAGTGGGAGCCCAACAGGAAACGGAGAGGGTGTCCTGACATGTACGTTTCATTTGCTCTGGAGCACTGGCTTAATCTTTATCTGCCATGTGAAAAGAACAGAAAGAGAATTAGAAATCTGTTAAGTGCTCTGTGTTTGAAAAGTAACCACTGCTTTCCAGCTCAGGCTTATCCCAGCTTTCTCTTTCTACACATTTTGGAAAACGTGTATAACATTTCTCTAAAGGAACCAACGTGTGATGTGGTTGATGTTTAAGCTCTTTAAATGGAAACAAACTATGCTGTTAGTTTTGAAGGAATTTGTTCTTCTCTGAGAAACTTAGGGTATAGTCGTTGGTTCTCTAAGCATTATTTTGCCTTTACTTAGAATATTAAAATCCTTATGCTCCTTTTGCCCTGAGATAGTTTTTCTTTGTACTTTAAATGCCATCAGTGACCAAAGATACTGTGAATGTCCAATTATTAAATATTTTTCCTCAACCAGAGAGCTCAAATTTAATTACTAAAGATACCTTGTAAGTAGGACTCCCAGTACATGGATATATAATTGTTTGAAATATCTCATAATAGAACAAGACAAAAGACAAAAGAAAAAAGACTTCCATTAGGATTCCATCTATAAGAATTATAGAAAAAAAAAAAGCTCAGATAAAACTGTAAAATCATAAAAATATCCTCAGGTGAGGATTTAAAAAAAAACAAACCTGTAAAACCAGTTACTAGGGAGAGAGTGAGCATAAGAGGGAAAGGAGCCCTGCAGAAGGCGTGTTGTATAGAGACGCAGGTTAAGCTCATCGGAAAGGAGGTAAGAAACGACACTTCTGTTCTCAGACGTCCACATGCCATCGTCCAGCAATGGGCGACAGAGGAAGTGACTTGCTATCTAACACCAGAAATAAACATTACCTCATGGGCATTCCTGAGACTTGATATGGAGACTTGAGGACGGAATATGGGAATGAAAGAATAGACTTTGTCCAAGAAAGAGACTATTAGGAAGCTAAGTATATGAGTATAAATTAAAAAACTCAGAGCAGTGCTATGCTATAGCATATCTGGGGACAGACGAGAATAGCGAGGGTCAGAAGCAGCACAGAGGTGGGCAACAGGCTACCCTGCCTCACTTAGTGGGTGACTTCAGCTGTTTGACTATTACTCTTAAGTCTCCATGAGCCCAAGACATAGGCAAAAGTCACAGATGCCACTAAATTTTTGATGGAGAGGTGACCTGTTGAGGGTGTTTTAAGAAGGCAAATTATGTTAGGGTGAAGACTATTCTGTGAATTAGGGCAGCAGCAGTGGAAATCTGAGAAGCACTGAATGTATATTGCACGCCAAGCAGGCCACACTGTAGGCCCTGCAGAGTGTGAGACAAACAACAAAAGTGACACGCAAATTGGAAAACAATGTAATACACAGGAAGGAGCTGTTTTTTTCTGACGGGTTGGTGGAAGGGGAGCTGCGGAGAGAGTGATAGCTGAGGTAGGCCTTGGAGGAATGAAAACATGTCACAGACGGGGGAGGTGTGAGGGCGCAGGCAGTCCAGGCAGGGGGAGCAGCATGGATACGGGCACAGAAGCACGAGCGTGCCTGGCGTGTTCTGGCAAGAATGAATAGCTCCAGGTGTGAGCGCGGGGCACTGGGCTGGAGGCATGGCTGGTTGCAGAGAGGCTGCCTGACTGTGAAGGTCTTTTAAGTCCTTCTGGCAGCAACGGGGAGCCTTTAGAGAGTTCCAGCGAGGCTGAGACCCATCGGACTTAGGTGAGTCTGCAAAGACCACTTCCGGCAGCAGTGCAGAGAATGGACAGGGCGTGAGAAGCTATCGGCTGACAGGTCAGTTAGGAGACCATTGCCCATAGATGAGTGGAGTGGTAAGTTCCTGCGCTAGTAAGGCAGAGGCAGGGGAAAGAGGAAACAGGAAACAGATGGAAGAAATAAAACTTGGTGACTAATTGGAGATGGAACATGAAAGTTTCTGACCCATTGGGTGACCTCTGATGTCATTAACTGAAAGGCAGGAGACAGGGATGAATCTGGCTTGGGACCTAATGAATGTCCCAGCTATCTATCGCAGTACAATAAACGACCCCAAATTTGTGGCAAATCATAACCATTTTATTATGCAGTGAGTGGGGTTCATCTCTGCTCCCCAGGCTGGGGCCTCCCCTGGAAAAGCTGGGGATGACTCCAATGGCTGGGACTGGAAGAGCTGGGGTTGCAGAAGCCACTTCCAAATGACTTTTTCACTCTTGTATCTGGCACCTGGTGAGACTGGAAGGCTGGGCTCAGCTAGGCCTGTGGCCAGACCTCGCGCGTGGGGCCTTAGTGTACCCATGTATAAGGGCCTCAGGTGACCTCACCTTGGAAGTCTGATGTCATCACTTCAGCCTTGGTCTATTGGTCTGAACAGTCAAAGGCTCACACAGATTCAAGGTGAGGGGACACAGACTCTCTGTCTATAGGAGGAGGGTCAGGAAGTTTCAGGCCCTGCTTTAAAACCACCACCGCGAGTGGAGGGAATAAAAACAAGAGGACAGACTTGAGACGCTAATGTCAGGTTAAGGGAGAAGGAAGTCTCAAAGATGAACATGCGCATTCATGTTTCCCACCTTATAATATTATTACTAGGATAAGAGGGCAGACTTGGGGTCAGACAACCTGAGCTGGAATACCAGCTCCATTCCATGTGGACAGCTTGACCATAGGCAAGTTACTGAATATCTCTGTGCCCCATTTTCCTTACCTGGTACCCCATTTTAATGGCTATAACAATAGCAACCTACTTCAAAGGTTGGTGAAGATTCTAGTTAAGACATGTATGTGATGTTCATAGGACAGTACCAGGCACACAGCACCCTCAGTACACGCCAGCAGCTATTACTGTTTACAAAGCATTCCACATGTATTACCTCATTTATTCCTCACTAACATCATCTGATGTAGCTGTCCATATTATCATCATCTGACAGACGAAGGAACGTGACCCTGAGAGGTCAAGTAGCGTTCTTAAGGTCTCACAGCTGGAAAGTGACTGAGCTGGAACTTGGAGACCTGCTTTCCTGCCTCCCTGGTCTTGGCGCTCCCCACGGCAGCACAGCTGCTCCCCAGGCAGGAGCTTGCTCAGGCCCACTCCTGCGCCCACCCACACTGTGGGATTAGCTGCCTGGCAGAGCTACTGTGTTCCTGGCGCTGATGTCGTCCTCCTGGGAGACGCCACCATGGCTGCATCGGCCCTCGCCCACCACCGGCATGTCTGAAATTTACTAGGAGCAAGAAGCAGACAGCTGTGACAGCAGGTGTGGCTCCTGTGGGCACCCAGCCTCCCTGCCTGAAGTCTCCAGACTGTTGCATTTGCTCCGGAGTGGGGGTGGGGAGGGTGGGGTATAGCCCTTTTCCCAAAACCCATCAGAACCCAGGACTGGACACAGCACTGTATCGTGTGCTCCCTTGGGTTCCAGCACCGGAGCAGATGCCAGGCCCAGATGTTCCTGCCCTCTTTCCTGGCTGGAGGGAGAGGCCCAGAGGGCTGTGGGGGGAATGCCGGATCCAGACAGGCCTGCCTTTTGCCTGGAAATCCAACACAAGCCAGCACCCTGAAGGCCGTCAGCCCCCGGAGGTGGTGCCCACAGGGCCAGCCTCGCACTCCTGGGTGCTCTGGCCGAGTTTAGTTTTTTTCCTAGTCTCAGCTCACCCCATCTTCCTATTTTGGAGACTGGAAATCAAACAAGGAATTATTCAGAACAGTGACATGTCTTCTCTTCCTACTTGAACAGCCTAAAACATGGACATATCTGTGAGAAAATGAATCTGTCAACCCATCAGGGACCCTGAAACGCCTGGAAAGGAATAACAATGTCCGCTGCTTTCTGTTAAAGGTCACCCTAGGCCCTGAGGAATTTTTCCTGAATTACAAAGGAGGAACAGATCAAATGCCTGTCATAACACACTTCAGAAAACAAGGAGCAACCAGAAGTTCCCATTCATCTAAGGAATCTTTGAAAATCCTGCCTTGGGTGGAGTGACATTTGGTAACAATAAAAACAGTTCATTTGGCGGGTGGCCCCGGGTAGACGGTCCCCTCCAGGGATTGTGTCTCCCCTCTCAAGTCTTTCAGGAAGTTCCCAAGAATGTCAGGAACCCTGTCTGGCCTTGGTGGGTCCCAGCCCACCTGCCTACCCAGGCTTCCTCTCCACCCACATCACAAGGGAAGGGGCCTCCGAAACAGAACTTTCTTCTTCTGAAGACCAGTGGGGCTACTTCACCTTTTCCCACAGTTTACGCTGACCAGAGTCAGGTCAGGAAGAGTCACCGGGCAGAATTACTCACAGACGTGTGTGTTTCCAATGAGTTATTTAGGTTCCTGCCCAATTCAGATTCTGAGGGGTGGAATCCTGGACGGCAAAGCCAAAAAACATCTCATCAGCTACGCAGCAGAGGTCTGAGTTAACAAACCTGCTAATCTTCCTTAATGCTTTTTTTTTTAAACACCAAAACAACAACTAATATTTGTAATGTAGTTTCAAAGAAATATGCAAAGTACTTTTTATAATTAACATCTCACAATTTGCACACCATTCTTGTAGAGGTGCTTGGAAATTTTCCTTTCCCTCTTCCTCATCTGAAAATGTAATTTTGACTTCTTTTTTTGGATAGCTGGCAGCACTGAGATATAATATAGAACTACAGTAAGATAGAATTACTGTTTTTGTACTGTGTGAATTTACCGGCAATAACGGTAGAAGCAAGACGAGGAAAGGAACATCCCACTTGGCCATTCTGTGGTGGGGCGCCCTTCATTGCTGCCACTGAATTCTTTGAGCAACTCGAACAATTTTGGTGTGATTGATGTGATGAGAAATGTCAGCAAGACATTGATTTACAAACTACTCTGTGGCCTAGGAAGGAACATTTCAATATATATACATATATTATAAAATATATACTTTACACTTATATGTACTATATGTGAATATAAATATTAAATACACAAAATTGAAAATATAAATATATATCACAAAATAAATGCATTCGGTAATATCCTTTTTCCTTCCTTCAAAACACTGCTTCACTGTAGCCAAGGAATTGGCCTAGTTATTTAAACTGCCATTTTTATTTATTATTAAAATATTCATAGGATCATGACTTCAAAGATGAAGTCATGAAACCCCATATCTGACTGTTGCTTTATAAATTTTAAAGCACTTCAAATCAATTTTCTTCTCCAGTTTGATCCATAAGATCACCTGTGACTTAGGCAGAGCTGAAGATAATTGTTCTCGCTTCATGGATTAGAAAACTGATGTTTATATAGATGAGATGACCTGCCTTGGGGACAGAAACCAAATTTTTCAGTTTTTGGTTCAGTGTTTGGTCCAAGCTGCCTTCCCAGAGATTTTTGAGATGTTTTTTTTTAGCCTCCTGAGAGGAGATTACTGTTAGATGATATCATTCAAAATGTCTGTAAGTCTAGGATCATTTCACTTCAGACAGACAGATAGACAGACACGCACATACACACTGCCCACATGAATTCTTAAAAGTTTTGCTCTGTTGATTTTATTTTACTTTCCGGTGAGCTGAGAATTTACGTGCTTGTTATGAGAGGACTATTATTCTGTGACCTGGTGTGCAGGTTTAAGTTGCTCGTGGCCAGGTGTGCTCATGTGCGTCAGGTATGCGGCGCCCAGGTGACCAAGGAGCAGTGGGGTGGCTGGGGGTGATGGACAGCTCCTGGGGAAGCTGGGGCTTGGTTTTCAGGGGACTCAAGATTTCCAAGAAGGTTGGAAGGACAGTTGAGCTGGACTTGATTGAGCCACCCTACTGCAGTAGAGTTGGAATCATACCCCAGATAAGGCAAGGGTGCATCAGAGAAGGGTGTAACATGGTTAGGGAAACACCTCAAGCTCACTCCTGATGTTCTCCTGACCAGGTCCTACCTATGGGAGACAAAGGAGGTGATAGAAAGAGCTGTAACCCGCTTCAGTGGGAAAGCCCCTCCCTTGTCGGTCCCCTTCCCTGCTGAGAGGCTGATGTGTGTCAGGAGGCTGGTGTGGAGAAGCAGAGACTCTCTTTGAGGGTGCACACTCAGGCCTGATGTCTGAATCTGACAGCAGTTGTATTTGATTTATTGGGCCTTGTATTTAAAATGTTTCTGAACTACAGTATCTTTAGAAGGGGCCCGAATTCCACAGTTTGTTATAGGTTCCAGCACTACCTATTGTCTTTTCCTTAATAAACACTTATTGAGATATAATTCACATGCAATAAAAAGTCACCATTTTGAAGTGTAGAATTTAGTGGTTTTTATTACAAGGGTGTGCATTCATCACCATTAATTACAGAACATTTTCACCACCTTGGAAAGAAATCTTGTACCCAATAGCAGTCATTCCCCATTCCCAACCTCCAGTCTCCAGGCCCCAGCAACCACTAATCTACTTTTTGTCTCTATGGATTTGCCTATTTTGGACATTTCCTGTAAATGGAAATATACCACTCTGGCCTTTTGCATATAGCTTCTTTCACTTAGCATAATATTTTCAATGTTTGTTCACGTTGTAGCATATATCCATACTTCATTCCTTTAAAAAAATTTTTTTTTCTTTATTGATTTTAGAAAGAGAGGAAGGGAGAGGGAGAGAGAGATAGAAACCTCAATGAGAGAGAACATCGATTGGCCACCTCTTGCATGCCCCCCCACTGGGGATCAGGCCCACAACCTGGGCATCTGCCCTGGCCAGGAATCGAACCAGTGACCTCTTGGTGCATGGGTCGACACTCAACCACTGAGCCACACTGGCCGGGCTATACTTCATTCCTTTTTATGCCTGAATAACATTCCCTTGTATAGATATATTGCCTTTTGTTCATTCATTCATAAATTGATGGACATTTGTGTTTTTTCTACTTTCTGCCTATTATAAATAATGCTGCTTTGAACATTTGTGTACAAGTTTTTGTTTGGATATATGTTTTCCATTTTCTTGGATGTATACCTATGAGTGGGATTGCTGGGTCGATATGGTAACTGTGGTTAACTTTTTGAAGAACTGCAAAAATGTTTGTAAAGTTGCTGTACCATTTTATTATCCTACGAGCAGTGAATGAAGGTTCCAGTTTCTCCACATCCTCAGTAATGCTTTTGTCCTCCTTTAGATGTTGCCATCCTAAGGGTTGTGAATTGGTGTATTATTGTGGGTTTGATTTGCATTTCCCTAATGATCTATGACGTTGAGAATCTTTTTGTGTGACTATTGGCCATTTGTATAGCTTCCTTGAAGAAATGTTTATTCACTTGTTTTGCCCATTTTTTTTTAATTGTCTATTTTTTATGGTACATAATTCTTTTATTTTAAATTAAATTCATTGGGATAACATTGGTTAATAACACCAATAAGTTTCAGGTGTACAGTTCTTAGTACATCATCTGTGTATTGCATTGTGTGCTCACTACCCAAGTCTAGTCCCCATCTATTACCATATATTTGATCCCCTTTACTCTCTTCATCCTCCCTCCCGCCCCCCTTCTCCTCTGGTGACTACCATTCTGTTGTCTGTGTTTATGAGTTTGTTTGTTGGTATATTCGTTTTCTATACCACATACAAGTGAGATCATGTGGCTCTTGACCTTTCCTGTCTGACTTATTTCACTTAACATGAGGCTCTCAAGATCCATCCATGTTGTCGCAAATGGCAATGTTTTATTATTTTTTATAGCTGAATAGTATTCTGTTGTATATATGTACCACTTCTTTTTATCAAATCATCCGTCGAAGGACACAGCTTGTTTCTATGTCTTGGCTATTGCGAATAATGTTGCAATGAACATACCTTATGAATAAGTGTTTTCAAGTTTTTCAGGTAGACACCAGAAGAGGGACTGCTGTGTCACATAGTAGCTCTATTCTTAATTTTTGAGGAACTTCCATACTGTTTTCCATGGACGCTGCACCAATTTACATTTCCACCAGGCAGTGTATGAGGGTTCCTTTTTCTCCACATTTTCGCCAACTTGTTATTTCTTGTCTTATTGTTAATAACCAATAAGTGGTATCTCATTGTGGTTTTGATTTGCATTTCCCTTATAGCTACTGAAGTTGAGCGTCTTTCATATATATGTTGGCCATCTGAATGTCTTCTTGGGAAAAGTGCCTGTTCAGGTCCTCTGAATTGGGCATTTTTTTTATTGTTCAGTTTATGAGATGTTTATGTTTTGGATACAAGTTTCTTATATGTTTGCAGATATTTTCTCCATTGGTTTGACTTTTCGCTTTTTAAACAGTGTTCTCAGAAGCACAAGTTTTTAATTTCAATTAAGTCCAACTTATCTATGTTTTCTTTTGTTTCATGTGTTTTGGGTGTCATATCTAAGAAACCATTACCTGAGCAAGGTGATAAAGATTTCACAAATGTTTCATTTTAAAGACTTTTGTATTTTTCACTCTTACATTTAGGTCCATGCATCCTTGTTGAAAATCAAGTGTAAGTTTACTTCTGGAATCTTAATTCTTTTGCATTGATCTATATGTTTATTCTTATGCCAGTACCAAACTGTTTTGACTTATTGTAGCTTTATAGTAGGCTTTGAAATAGGGAAGTGTGAGTCCTCCAACTTTGTTCTTCTTTTTCAAGATTGTTTGGCTATTCTGGGCTCCTTGCATTTCCATATGAATTTTAGGATCAGCTTCCATTTCTGAAAAAGAAAAAGAAAAAAACACCACACACACACAAAAAAAGCACCTGGGTTTTCATAGATGTTGTGCTGACTGTAAATCAGTTTGTGGGGTGTTGCCATTTTAATGATACTAATTGTTCTAATCCATGAATATGTAATGGATTTCCATTTATTTAGATGGTCTTTAATTTCTTTTAACAATATGTTATAGTTTTCAGTGTAAAATTATTGTACTTTTTGTTAACTTTATTACTAAGTACTGTTTTTTGAGAGTGGAATGGGACTAGGGCTAGCTCACCGTTCTCCCAGAGATTCAGCCATTTTTAACCGAATACATGATCTTCCCATTGTTGTAAGCCTTTGGTTAATTTCCAGAGTTCTGAACAGTTGATTTTGATTTTTGCCAGTTTCTTTTATGGAAGATTGAATTTTCGAGTCTTTTTTACTTTCCCATACCAGAAATCAGAACTTCTTGATTTTTATACCAGTGCCTTAGTTATTTATACCCATGGTCTTCACAAGTTTAGGTTACCTGCCTGGTCTCTGAGGACATTTGAGTTTAGGGTAAGATATAGAGGCAGGTTATTGGCAAACAAAAATGTATGACACAGCCCTGGCCTGTTTTGCTCAGTGGTTAGAGCGTCAGTCCGCGGACCAAAGAGTCACAGGTTTGATTCTGATCGAGGGCATGTACCTCGGTTGCGGTTCAGTCCCCAGCTCTGGTCAGGGTTGTGCGGGAGGCAACCAATCGATGTGTCCCTCTCACATTGATGTTTCTCTCTTCCTCCCTCCCACTCTGTCTGAAGATAAATAGAAAAATGTCCTCGAGTGAGGATTAAAAAAAAAAAAGGTATGACACAGAAGTTCATTAGATCATAGGGCATCTTGGTGGCTGTAAATGTTATATTAACAGACAGATATATTGGGTCAAAATTTCCATTACTGAGGCCACAGGTATTAGAAATTGCTCCTCCATGATTGATTGGAAGTGAGAAAGTAATGAAGTGTCCAATAATAAGGCATATTTTTTCATGTTTCTTGGTAGAGGCTCAAACCAAGAGGAATATCATTAAATACTAAATCTAGGGATAGCAAATGCATTTCAAGTGTCAACTTTAATCAATTCATAGTTATAAACCGAAGCACAGTGTTAAGAAGATTCCATAATACTTATGGCCTTAGTGCCAATCACTGTATTAGCTAATTTCAGCTAGCAAATTGTGGCCACCCAAAAGGGGTGAATGAGGAGAATCTAATAAAGGGATTATTTAGGAAGTTATGGGCAGAGTTAAAGGAAGTCAGTAAGGGAGAGAGCTACACCATAGGCCAGAAATAGTGATTACCATTACAAAATGACCTTTATTAGGATTGATTAAATAAATAAGAGTTTTAGTGATGAACGTAGAGTTCTTTTGGCTATTTCATAGTAGCATAACTGAGATCAACTGTAGTATAATCAGTAGTATAATCAGTACTTTGTCCTTAAAATTTTCAGAATTTCTTGATTGAAAATACTTGGGAATACTTTCAGAGCTAAACAAATACAATTTATTATTAACCTCTTCTACCAGATATTTCTACTCCATCTAATATAGTGAGAGATACCACATTTCCCAGAACTTTCACTATATACTTCATTATCTTCCTTAATTGCAAAGTTTGTGTCACTTTTTTTTGTTTGTTTTTAATCCTCACCTGAGGATATTTTTCTATTTATCTTCAGACAGAGTGGGAGGGAGGGAGGGGGGAGAGAGAGAGAGAGAGAGAGAAACATCAATGTGAGAGGGACACATCGACTGGTTGCCTCCCATATGACCCTGACCAGGGCCGGGGACAAACCACAACCAAGGTACATGCCCTTGACCCAAATCGAACCCACGACTCATTGGTCCACAGGCCGACACTCTAACCACTGAGCCAAACTGGCCAGGGCTGACTACCCTCACTTTGACACCAACTGCAAGTTCAAGGGCCCCCAAAAGCACCCGCCAGGTTTGATAAATTTGCTAGAAGGACTCACAGAACTCAAAGCTCTTACACTCGTGGTTATGATATATTACAGTGAAAAGATACACGTTCAAATCAGCAGAGGAAAGAGGCACACAGTGCTGTGTCCAGGAGTATTCCAAGCATAAGCTTCCAGTTGACCTCTCCCAGTGGAGTTGTAGACAGTACTAACTTCTCTCAGTAATATGTGATGCTACACATGAAATATTGCCAACTAGGATGCTTACCTGAGTTCTAGTGTCCAGAGTTTTTACTGAGCTTGGTCATATCATCATGGTTGACCGCCCACATGGCTGACCTTAGTCTACATCCTCTTAGTCTACTACTGTGTGGCCAAGACCCCCCACAATAAATCACATTGTTAGCATAGACCATCTGGCATGGCCTAAGGCCCCCAGGTAAACAGACACCCTTATCAGGCAGGATATTCCAAGGTCTTAGAAGTTATCTCACAGGAGCCAAGGGCAAAAGCCAGACCTCTCTTTGAGCAAGGTTAATCGTTTACTATACAATAGTGTTAGGGTTGTAGATGCCCATATAAAAGCAGAATGGAGCCCTGGCCGGTTTGGCTCAGCGGTTAGAGCGTCAGCCTGCGGTCCAGAGAGACCCAGGTTCGGTTCCCGCTAAGGGCATGTACTTCGGTTGCAGTTTGTCCCCGGCCCTGGTCGTGCGGGTGGCAGCCGCTCGATGTGTCCCTTTCGCGTCGATGTTTCTCTCTCTCTCTTCCTCTCTCTCCCTCCCACTCTATCTGAACAAAAAATGAAAATAAATAAATAAAAAATAAAAAAATAAATAAATAAAAGCAGAATGGAGCCCAGCTGGTGTGGCTCAGTGGTTGAGGGTTGACCCATGCACCAAGAGGTCCCCGGTTCAATTCCCGGTCAGGGCACATGCCCAGGTTGTGGGCCAAATATCCCCAGTGGGGGGCATGCAGGAGGCGGCCAGTCGATGTTCTCTCTCATCAATATTTCTATCTCTCTCTCCCTCTCCCTTCCTCTCTTTCGAAAATCAATAAAGAAAAAAAGTTAAAAAAAAAAAAAAGCAGAATGGAGGAAATCCTACGGGTAGGAAGATTTCTAATAGGGATTTTCCTTTTGTTCTTGTGTCTCTGAAATTTTTAGTGTATGTAAGAATTACTGTATACAAAATTGTGTATATTGGACATCATAGGCCAAGGGAATTTTGACTACGGGCTGACTCTTAAAAATACCTTCTATGTCCAACTCCAACCATAACAAAAATACATAAGCTGCTGCTGCTATAAAGAAACAAAACGAAAAGCAAACAAACAAAAGCACCCCTAAAAATGAAATTGTTTTTACAGAACTTAACTAGAGATTTAATTTCTGTGAGAGCTACAATTAAGATTCTAGCCATGAAAATTGTATTAGGTCATACATTTCTTCAACTCATTTGCTTTTGATTGTGAAACAAAGAGCTGAGAACCCTGGGGAACATTTTTGGGTGTCTCTTTCTAGTGCAAAGTTGACTAGAGAATGAGGAAATCATGTAACTTATAAGGTTACTTAAAGTAAAACATTAGGCATTCTCAGTCTACAGAATGAAAAAGCACAGTTTACAGCATCATTTGAAGGAAATTTTATAATGAAGAAATTCAGTCTGTTCAGAGGGGTTCAGGGTGGTTATCCATCTTTGACTTTGGTGGGCATGTAACAGCACTGGGCCCTCTGCCTTACTGGCTGAAATATTGTAGATCATCTTGATATAATTTATCAAGCCAAAGCATTCTCTCCATAAATCTTAATACATTAGCAATGAATTTCTGTGGTGAGAAGGCTTTTTTCTCCTTTTTTTTTTTTTTTTTACATTTTGATTTATAGCATGCCCATTTTAGGGGCCATGTTTCTGGGAGAACAGTGATTCTCACTAATTGCTGCATACAGCCTATCCTTACATCATGACTACAAATACCCAACAAAATATCCCATATATATATATATATATATATATATATATATATATATATATCCCATATATATATATATATATATATATATATATATATATATATTCCTCACTCAAGGATTTTCCATTGGTTTTTTTCTTTATCCTTACCCGAGGGCATTTTTGCATTTATATTCAGACAGAGCGGGAGGGAGAGAGGGGGGAAGAGAGAGAGAGAGAGAAACATTGATGCGAGAGAGGCACATCGACTGATTGCCACCCACACGACCCCAACTGGGGCCAGGGACAAACTGCAACCGAGGTACGTGCCCTTAGTGGGAACCGAACCCAGGACTCTCTGGTCCACAGGCTGACGCTCTAACCTCTGAGCCAAACTGGCCAGGGCTTTTTTTTTTTAAGATGGAGGGAGGGAGGGGGAGAGAGAGAGAGACAGAGACAGAGACAGATAGAGATATCAATTGGTTGCCTCCTGTACGACTCCAACTGGGGCCAGGGATTGAACCCATGACCAAGGTAAGTGCCCTTGACTGGGATTCAAACCCTCCACTCTTCGGTCTGCAGGCCAGTGCTCTAACCTCTGAGCCAAACTGGCCAGGGCTATAAATATATTTTTGAGCCCTGGCTAGTTTGGCTCAGCGGTAAAGCAACGGCTGGCGGACCAAAGAGTCGTGGGTTCGATTCCAGCCCAAGGGCACATAGCTTGGTTTCGGTTCACCCTGGCCCTGGTCAAGGTCGTGCTGGAGGCAGCCAGTCAATGTGTCCCTCTCACATCCATGCTTCTCTCTCTCTCTCTCTCTCTCTCTCTCTCTCTCTCTCTCTCTCTCCCTGTCTTTCCCTCTCTCTCTACCTGAAGATAAATAGAAAAATATCCTCAAGTGAGGATTAAAAAAAAATATATATATATATATATATATATATTTTTTTTTTGACACATGAGCAATTACCCTTGCAAATGTGCTCTTTCAAAAACAAACAAATACAACTTTTGTTGCTCAATAGAATGAACCAATAGTTTCCAGACTTTGTGACTTCATGTACCAGGAAACGTATCAAAATTTGGGAGGGACCTGACATAGAGTTGTCAAATATTTTCTTTTGCCAAATAAAGACAATACATGGAAAAAATGCCCTGAAATCTAAAATCAGAATCATTTCACGAAAGAACGTTTTCATAGATGAATACTTGTTAATCAGTGTGATTTGCTGCTCTGTCTTGTTTTTTGTTTACATCCTACAATTTCTGTTCAGGTCCAATATCAATCTTAAATGACATCTTTTAGTAGTTATTTCAAAGAGTTGTTAGTAACTAACTCTCTTCGTCATGGAGACAGGGTAGCATAATAATGAAAACCATGGAATCTGGAGCAGAAAGCCTATGTTTGAATCCTAATTTGGCCACTTACTATTTGTGTGGCCTTTGACAAGTTACCTAACCTCCCTGTATCTTAGTTTCATAATCTTTAATATGGTAATATTAATAGTATCCATCTCAGAGGGTTGTTGTGGGGATTAACATTACGAATTAAAATATATGAAGCACTTATAACAGTGCCTTGTAAAATTGTATTTTAAAGCACTTGCTATTATTGTTAATCTATGTATGTCTGAAAAAATGTCCATAATTCGTTCTTGAATTATAGTTTAGTTAAGCATGAAAGTCTGTGTTGACCATTTTTGCCTTCAGCATTTTCAAGACTTTCACCCACTATCTTCTTGCATCTATTGTTGAGAAAATTCTCAATCATAGAGTACTTTAGAATTAGGTTATGCTGCAAGTGATTTTAAAAAACTCTTTTAAATCAGAGTGGTTTATAAAAGATAGAAGCTTCTTTCTCACATAAATTAGGCAATCCAGGTGGCATTTAATGACATCAGGGGCTCAGGGACCCTTCTATTCTATTGGTCTACCATTCTCAGCAAGTAGATTCTGTACTCAGATTTAAATGATAATATCTGTATTCCAGCTACTAGTAAGGAAAACGTGCAGAGAAGAGCCTACCTCCTCCCTTTAAGGACATTTCTGGAAGTTGTACATGCTGCTCTGGTTGTACCCTATAACACAGTCATTTGGTCAACCCAGCTGCAAGGGAAGCAGGAAATAGTGTTTTTATTTTGAGCAGCCAATTCCCAGTTAAAAATGGGTGATTCTGCCCTGACCTGTTTGGCTCAGTGGTTAGAGCGTCGGCCTGTGGACCAATGAGTTGTGGGTTTGATTCTGGTCAAGGGCACATACCTTGGTTGTGGTTCGACACCGGCCCTGGTTGGGGAGGCAACCAGTCGATGTGTCTCTCACATCAATATTTCTCTCTCTCTCTCTCTCTCTCTCTCCCTCTCCCTCTCTCGCTCTCCCTCTCTCCCTCTCCCTCCCTCTCCCTCCCTCTCCCTCCCTCCCTCCCCCTCTCTCCCTCCCTCCCACTCTGTCTGAAAATAAATGGAAAAATATCCTCAGGTAAGGATTTTTAAAAAAAGATTGATTCTATTAATAAGGTGGGGGGGGATTTGTTATTAGTAACAAGAAATAATCTCTGTTAGAGCTATTTCTTTTTAATCCTCACCCAAGGATATTTTTCTGTTTATCTTCAGATAGAGTGGGAGGGAGGGAGAGAGAAACATCGATGTGAGAGGGACACATCGACGTTGCATTTTTTTCAGTTGCCTATTTAGTCTTACCTCTTATTTACCACTTTAGTGTTTTCTTTGTTTCTGGCACCCGAGGATTTAAATTTCTGGTTTTAGCGCTTAGTTGTAGCTTTTGTTATAACAAAGGCTTTTGTTATGTTTTAACAAACATCAGGAATTATGGGTACTTCCCAAATCAGTTTAGTCTATTATAGTGATAAGAAGTCTAACAAAGAACATCTTAAATCCCCCAAAGCAGTAAAATGATAATCGTGCAATAAAAGTATTGAAATTATTTTCCTGATACTTCTTACACTGGCCTTGTTTTTTCATTTGTAATGGGCCAGCATTTTCCTGTTGGTTGACATTTGGAAATAAATGATCTGGGCATTGAGAAACTAAGGTTCTGGTCCTGGCTTTATTGCTTGCTAACTGCAAACTTGGGGAAATCACTGAAGTTCTCTGAGCCTATAATTAGCTGTAAAATTGGGATATTATTTTTTGCTCTGCTCATAGGATTATTATAAGGATCAAATGAGATAATGGATTTGAAAATGCTTTAAAACTTAAAACATAAAAATTTATGGTATTAGTAATAGCAATTTCAAGGGTTGAAAACCATTAGCACATTCATTAAGGTATTCTTAAAATATTAAAATACGTGAAAGATCATGTATTTTGTTTGGTTTTGTTTGGTTTGGTAAGCTGAAAAAGAATCTTGTATCTTGGTAAGGGCTATTATTCTATTAAAATATCTAATAAGGGAATTACTTGGAAAACATTTTTCTTGTGAAATTTAAGAGCACTGTCTGTACTGACAGGCCATTATAACTTTAAGAGACTATGAAATTCATTGTAGAGAGATACACCCTTAGCAGTTTAAAAAACAGAGACTTGAACCTGGAAATCATCATTGCATTTTGTTATTATGTGTTTTCTCAAACTATGGATACTGAAAGTTCTATTACTGTTTTGTGAGGGACAACAAATATTTTTTTAATGCAGAAAAGATGTCCTCTTATTTGAAAATGTTGAGAACCACCAGCCTAGCCTACGCAGTGGTCCACTCACTAGGCTGTTTGGCCCCAGATCCTCTCTCTCTCATCCAAACATGTTCTCTAAGGAAGAGGACGGTGTCAGTTCTCAATGGTGTTTGTCAGTCAACTGTGAGGCCTATTGCAGAGAATTTATTTATTAATACTAATGGTTTAAGTACAAAGTTTTCAAATGATTTACTTAAAAGGAAATTAGAGGTTGACACAAAATGGCAGACAGATATGCACGTCTGCTTATTGCCCATGAAATCTCATAAAAATACGTAGAGGAAGATATAGATAATAAAATAGAGTTTAATAGCATTGAAAAACAGGGAAACTTACTATCAGAAGAAACACATTTTTAATAAATTAAAAAATATATTACCAGAGAACAAATGTGTGGAGGAACAAAAAATGGAACAGAGTCTGACACATGCATAGAGACTGCTGTGGAGGTGGGTCTTTTTTTATTTTATTTTAGAGAAAGAAGGTAAGGGAGAGAGAGAGAGAGAGAGAGAGACAGACATCGATTTGTTGTTCCACTTATTTATACATTCATTGGTTGCTTCCTGTATGTGCCCTGACCAGGAATTGAACCTGCAACCTTGGTGTATCGAGATGATGCTCTAACCAGCTGAGCTACCTGGCCAGGGAAGTAGGTCTTATAGAACTCTATGCTGAATCAATGGATATTGAGAAGTAGAAGGGGAGGGTGTCAATGGGGGAAAAAGGAGAAACATCTGTAAAAAAAAAAAAAAATTAATTAATTAAAAAAAAAAAAGAAATAGAAGGGACTCTGGGGCATTTATCAATTTGAGAAATTAGGGAACAACAAGTGGAGCAGCAGATCAGTCATCCCCTCCCTGTTCTGCTGGTGCTAAGAATGGGAGCTACGGTGTGAACTGAATCATACGGGTCTGAAGAAGCGAGGCAGCGCCTGAGTAGCTCCTGACCCCCAGGAGGATCAAAGAGCCTGTCAGGCAAATCATCCTCAAGTCCTATCTGTTACATATCCGAACCCTGTCCCAGAGTCAGGCTATAATGGACAGATACAGCTTATACTGATAGGGATCTGGAAAGCTCATAATCAAAGAACAGTATATAACCAAGAATCACTAAACACGTAAGGAAAAGGTACAATACTAAGAAAGTGAGGCATTGCACTAAACAAGTAAAAATTAATAGACTTAAGAGAGGAAACAAAAGACTTTATAATATTCTAAGGTGATAAGGAAGGCTGTCATAGCTATACCATAGGAAAAGTCTTGTGTATTTAGAAATTTAAAATATAATACTAAAATTTTTATAAATTTCAATAGACTGCCGGGCATAATAATGGATATGGCTGAAAACCAAATTAGTAGAAAGTTACTGTCAAGGGCTCTTGCATTGTTTAGTGGCAAAGAACCATGAGAAGGATAATGAGAGAAAAGTTAAGAGGCATAGAAGATAGCCCCGTATTGTCTGGCTCAGTGGTTAGAGCAGTTGGCCTGTGGACTGAAGGGTCGCGGGTTCGATTTCTAATCACAGGCACGTACCTGGGTGGCAGGTTCGATCTCCAGCCCTGGTCGGGGTCGTGCAGGAGGCAACCAATTGATGTGTCTCTTGCCCATTGATGTTTCTTCCTCCCTCTCTTTCACTCTCTTAAAAAATAAATCAATGGAGAAGTATCCTCTGGTGAGGATTATCCCCCCCCCAAAAGAGAAGCATAGAAGATAAATCCAGGTGTTCCATCATTCAGCTAGCAGCTGTTCCAGAAGGAAAGGAGAGAGAATGGAGGGGACGGAAATAATACAGAAGGCTAGAGAGTCAAATTTTCCAGAGTGAAAGACTAGAATCTTCGATTACAAGTGTTTTAATTCTATTGTCTCCAGTTTTGAGGTTTGAATCACCCTCTCTTTTGAACTCTTGCTCAGTTTGATTTTCTTCTTTGTGTGACTTGGAATTTCTGTTTGTGACCTTATCTTTATTAGAGACTGTTGTTTTTTGTTTCCTGTGGATTGTAGAAATAGAGTTTTACATTTGCTTTTTGTCAGGTGCTTTATCACCAGCAGGATTTTTATGCTAATTTTGTGTCCTATGAGATGCCCTGCACATAAATTCATATTCCAAACTGGAATGAGGCACAAGCTTGAAGTTTTACTTCCTAACAGATATATATATATCTGTTAGGAATAAAATATATATATATATATATATTTTTTTATCCTCACCCGAGGACATTTTTCCATTTTTTGTTCTGATAGAGTGGGAGGGAGAGAGAGGAAGAGAGAGAGAGAAACATCGACGCGAAAGGGACACATCGCGTGGCTGCCTCCCGCACGACCAACCAGGGAACTGAACCCGGGTCTCTCTGGACCGCAGGCTGACGCTCTAACCGCTGAGCCAAACCAGCCAGGGCCCTAACAGATATTTTATTCCCTATAGCTCCAGGCAGAGACAAACTTTCTCGCTGTTTGCCAGGTAGTGAGTGGAGTTTTTCCAGTCTACCTTGTGCCTCTAGGCCAGCTATTTGAGGGTTCTAGTTTTATGCAGTTTCAATTCCAGCTCTCTACTTGGGATGTTGTAAGTTTCCACTGATGTTCCAGTGCAGATTAAAATTCAAGTTCCTAGCCTTTAAGACCTCTCTCTAAATCTCCTAACAACTGCTATCCCCCTTCCCACACACACACCAAAGCTTGCATTCTTATTGCTCCAATTATAGAGTACATCTATACGATGGAAGACTATGCAGCTGTTAAAATAATAAGGTAGTCTACATGTGTTGACAAGGAAAGATCTTCAAGACATATATTGATACACAAATAAGTTCTCTCTTTTGGAGCATGACGACTTCTCTGTTTTGTGAGCTTGGCTATATATTTGTTGCTCCATTTTATTCAGCATTTCAAGGTATTTGAAATGAAAGGGGTTCACTATTAGCCTTAAACAGCCATGTAAGAACTGGAAGTCCCCATACACAAATATGTAATAATGGCATTCATTTGTTTATAGTCTGTTAAAATTTCTTTAGCAGAGGAGAAAGATAAAGATACACCTGTAGTCGCCCTGGGCAGTTTGGCTCAGCAGTTAGTGTTGGCCTGCAGACCAATGAGTCGTGGGTTCGATTCCAGTCAAGGGCACACTTGGTCCCCGGCCCTGGTTGGGTCGTGCTGGAGGCAACCAATCGATGTGTCTCTCTCACATTGATGTTTCTCTCTCTCTCTCTCTCTCTCTCTCTCTCTCTCTCTCTCTCTCTCTCCCCTTCCTCCCACTCTATCTGATGATAAATAGAAAAATAGCCTCAGGTGAAGATTAAAAAAAAAAAAGATACACCTGTAGTCTTATCGATTATAAAGATAATAGTGTGCACCTAGTATATTTCCATGGAAATTTTGGGGGCTTGTAAATACTCTTTGGGCAGTAGAGGGATACTTCACCTACTTCCACTTGTGCGCAACACAACGCAGCTCCTAGTAGATGCATTCTGACACACCAAATGTACCCAATAGAATAGCGGTGGAATTAACCACACAGAACTCGTCTAAAAAAAGCAAAGGTTGCGTTGGTGCCAGAAGTGATCTAAGTAAAATAGAACACAATTTAGGAAATATTTTTATATTCTAAGTATTCACATGTCTTTGAATTAAGTGTGTGTGTATGTGTGTGTGTTGTACTGGGAGAGATTTTTTTTTATTTATTTATTCCTTACTCGAGGACATTTCTGCATTTATCTGCAGATAGAGGGGGAGGGAGAGAGGGAGGAAGAGAGAGAGAGAAACATCGATGTGAGAGAGACACATCGACTAGCCGCCACCCACATAACCCCAACTGGGGCCGGGGACAAACTGCAACCGAGGTACGTGCCCTTAGCGGGAACCGAACCCGGGACTCTCTGGTCCGTGGGCCGACGCTCTAACTGCTGAGCCAAACTGGCCAGGGCAGGAGAGATGTTTTTAGATTTTCAGTCTTAAATGCACATAGAGGGATTAAAAGTTTTAGAATGAGGAGGAAATGTTAAAATGACTGAAGAACATTATCCTTAAATTGAAATTTGATTACAGTAATATTGATGATGTGATTACATTGGTCACTTGATTGATCAATGACCATAATCTCATGCTTAATAACCTTATGAAGTCAGTATTATTCTAATTTTACAGATGAGGAAACACAACTCTAGAGAGATTAAGTAATTTACCCAAGGCCACACAGCTCAAACATGACAGAGCCAGTATTCCAACCCAGGTTTGTCTGATTCCAGAGCCATAACTAATGACTATCTAAAAGGGCCTCTCCTCTAAAAGGTTAATAATATTTGTTACTTACATCCATTTTGGTGCCAAACAAAGTTGTTTTGTTCATAAATAATATGACATAGAAATATGCCCCATAATCCATCACTCATTGGAGACCACTCTTAAAATTTTGGTATATTGTAATTGTCTTTTTAAAAATTCTCTCATTTATGTAAATTGTACATTCTGAGGTTATTGATAAGAGAAAAGGCAAATGCAAGGGCCTATATGATGATTCTGAAAGTTCTCTACATTCCAAGGATTATAGGATTATGTTTTTCTCTGAAGAAGGTAATCTGTCCTGTTTATTGGTGGACTTGAAGGATTGTGCCTGGAGATCAGAGCATCTGCTGTAGTTGTTGGAAAGACGTCTGCAATCTTCTCCCTTCTCTCAGGACTTCTGGGGCATGCCTTGGCTGCCTCTCTGACGTCTGTTTCTGATAAGTGGGTTTTAGTCTCTAACAGCTCTTGGGAATTTTGTCGGCAGATACCGGGTGAGATCATTTTGTTTTCTGCTGAATTTCCTTTCTCTGTTTTTTTCGACTGTTCTGGTGAGCATGACCCTGGAGCGTTCAGTAATACCTCTGTTCCCTGAGGAGCCCTTGGCCTACTCCCTGGTTTTCTCTCTGTCTGTATGAAAACTCCATGTCGCTGTGAAGAAAAACAAAGTTGACATTAACCAGGGAACACAAGTTGCTGGAACTGTGAACTGAATTCATGTGTTAGATCAAGTCCCAGTGATTCAGGCACTTACGTCTCTGCTTCTTCATTGGCTGTCACCTTAGTCCCAAACTGGAAACAGCAGCATAATAATTATTGGTGAACCCTTTAAACAAATTATAAAATAGGGTGCACCAGAAAATGAACAGGAAAGGAAAAGCAGAAAGTCAGAGAAGCAGCATCTTATTATCTGCCGTTCTCAACTCCTATCACTTGGATTGTGTAAGATTATTCATATCAAATTTCATTTCTTGCTCTATAGGTTGCTGTGGATACACTAGAAACTACAGTCCATAGACCTGATGATTTATGATTGCATCCCAAATGTCTGTTAGTTCCAACAAAAGACTTAGAGTGAAATATGAAATCAAACATTTGTAGATGGAAAATATCCAGCAACTGACTATTACATTTTTGTCCGGCTTCATAAACCTTACATGCAGCCCCCTGCAACACACACGTAAGCATATCAAACAGTTTATCAAACTGCTTTGCTACTTACCGTAAGTAAATGATTTTAATAATTCAAACCAAATTCTAAAGACTGTGATCCAAAATTATGACATCATTCCTTAGTTTTAACCAGGAAGTGGTTGAGATTTTATCCTAATAACCATGTTAACTTGTTTAAATAGACTTTGAGCAAGATGATTATGACTTGAAAAGAATTAAAGTTCTATCATAGATATATCCCATCCCAAAGTATTAAATACTTGATTCTAAATACTGTCTCACCTTGCCCCTGATAGGCTCATTGGGAGTTTTCCTGGCATCATATTGATGTATAAAAGAGATGCATTCTATAAAATCTTTTTGAAGTTCTGCAGATGCATCAGGAGAGGCAAGTGGAACTAAGGGGGAAAAAAGAGATTTCTGAAGTCAGGACAAAAAATAGATTTGTGGATGGATATAAAATCAGCATTCATAATATTCATGCTTTATCAAAAATGCTAAAGAAACTAAGTTCTTTTAAGTATGGAAAGTTACTTACATCTAAATAATAAACAAAATGATTCAACATTCTTTCTCTATAAAAGGAACCAAATCAAAACAACCAAATTAGCCTCACATGTGGAATTACTAGTAATTTTAAAAACTAACATTAATGCAATAATGGCTATAAAAATCTGTTAGATACACTTCTTGCACACTTCCCCAACCAAAGTCTGGGGAAAAGCATAAGTACAATATATTTTTCTACTTGTTTTTATTCCTAGAAAGGCTAGAGACATGTACGCGTACTTTGCTCCCAGCCAGCACCAACAGAGTGAACTGGACACCTTTGGCCTGCTGCAGTGTAGCTGAAAACATAATTTCCCATTAACAGAAGCTCTGAAAATTCACAAGAGTATTAAACTCTGACTTTTAAATAATCTTTCACTCTGCGTGATGGATATATAAGGGTTTTTATATTGGTCTCTCTATATTTAATGTTTTATATAATTTTAAAAACTATTTTTAGCATACAAGGTTATGGAAGGAGTAAGGGTAATCCCAACTTAGTGACATAAAATTCTATGAAGTCAAAAATTTAAAAATCCTTTTTTTTTTTTTTCATTTATCTTCAGATAGAGTGGGAGGGAGAGATAGAGAGAGAAACATAGATGTGAGAGAGCCACATTGATTGGTTGCCTCCCACACGACCCCGATCAGGGCCAGGGACCGAACTGCAACCAAGGTACGTGCCCTTGACTGGAATTGAACCCACAACTCTTTGGTCTGCAGGCCGACGCTCTAACTGCTGAGCCAAACTGGCCGGGGCTAAAAATTCTTTGTTATAAAAAGAATGTACATAAGACATTATGTACACCTACCATATCTATGAAATGATGAGAGACTGATAGCAGTGGTTTTGCATTAGCTGACTGGACAACAGAGGTGGAGAGAGGTGGATTCACTTTCACTGTATATTCTATTGTACTATTTGAATTTTGTATTGACTGTTAAATATAAACTTTAATAATCTTTTTCTTTATTTTATTTTATTTTTCCCCATCATCATTTATCCCCCCTAGACCCTCTTCCACTCCACCCACCCCCTTCTTCCCTGCAATCACCACCTGTTGTTCATGTTCATGAGTTCTGTCTCTCTCTTTTTTTCTTTCTTTAAATCGTGCCTCTAAAATTAGGGAGGATATACAGGAAGGAAAAATATGTTAGTAAATTCACATTTATTAAGCATTCATGAATTCAGTTCAATATTCAGATGTTGATATAAACTAATGTTACCAACAAGAATGATGAGTGTTCAAATATATATTACATGATATAAAATGGCAATCTTTGCCTGGCTGGTGTGGCTCAGTGGTTGAGTGTCTACCCATGTACCAAGAGGTTGCCAGTTCCTGGTTAGGGCATATGGCAGGTTGTGGGCCAAATCCCCAGTGAGGGGCATGTAGGAGGTAGCCAATTGATGTTCTCACTGACGTTTCTATCTCTCTCTCCCTCTCCCTTCCACTCTCTTCTAAAATCAATAAAGAAAAAAAAAATTTAAATGGTAATCTTTTCCCATTTAGTAGGTAAAAAATGCTAATTGATAACATTTTCTTGATTTCTAATTGAGATCAGATATTAGAAACTCATTTTCTACTTAATCATTTCTTTTAGGAATTGTTAGCACACAAAAGAATAGCAGGTGCCACAGATTTAATAACAATTTGTACACAACTATGACATTGAGAAAATTCTAACTATAACATATTTTTTACCCCACCAGTTGGGAAAAGACTACTGGTTTATGCGTGAATGCCTTGGTCCAGCTCACAGAACATAAGTGTTTTCAGAAACACAGTCTGATAACTTTTTGACTAAAATAAAGCAAATCTAAATTTAAGACTTAATTAGGAGGAGTTAATGAAGTACCCAAGCTTTGGGATAAGATAGACATGTTTTCAAATTCCACTCTACCACATTTCCTAGCTGTGTGACTTGGAACAAATTGCTTAACTTCACTGAGATTCATTCCCTTCTCTCTAAAAATAGGGATAAAAATAGGGGGCATTTTCCTCCACCATTCCCCTAGCAACTGTCAGTGCTGGGGGATTAAAAATACCTAGAGCCCTGGCTGGTTTGGTTCAGTGGTTAGAGCTTCAGCCCATGGACGGAAGAATCACGGGTTTGATCCCCAGTCCAGGCATGTACTTGGGTTGCAGGTTCAATCCCTGGCCCTGGTTGGGGTCCTGCAGGAGGCAAACCAAACCAATCTCTGTCACATCAATGTTTATCTCTCTCTCTCTCTCTCTCTCTCTCTCTCTCTCTCTCTCTCTCTCTCTCTTCCAGTTTCTCTAAAAATCAATGGAAAAATATCCTCGGGTGAGGATTAATAACAACCACCAAAAAATACCAAGAGATTGCCTTCTCTCAGTGATGCCTCAAAATTTAAGAGTGCAAAGGGGAAAGAAGTGGAGTCCTGACTGAGGACTGGTCTAGAGCAGTGACAACAAATGGAGATGGTCAAAACTGGTGTTGTGGGGACTGATTATCTCCAGCCAGACCCTTATTTTCTTTCTTTCTTTCATTTTTCAATCTTTATTGTTGAGAGTATTACAGATGTCCCTCCTTATTTTCCCCCATTTTTCCCCTCCACCCAGCTCCTGCCCCACCCAGGCTTTCACCAAATGATTGTCTGTGTCCATGGGCAATGAATATATTCATTTAAGTTCTTTAGTTACTCTCTTCCCTCCCCCCTTCCCTCTGAGATTCATCAGTCTGTTCCATGCTTCCACACTTCTGGATCTATTTTGTTCATCAATTTATTTGTTCATTAGATTTCACACATAAGTGAGATCATGTGATATTTGTCTTTCTCTGTCTGGCTTATTTCGCTTAGTATAATCATCTTCAGGTCCCTCCATGTTGTCTCAAAGGGTAAGAGATCCTTCTTTTTTATAGCTGCATAGAATTCCACTGTGTAAATGTACCACAGCTTTTTCATCCACTCACCTATTGATGGGCACTTGGGCTGTTTCCACATCTTAGCTATTGTAAACAGCACTGCTATGAACATAGGGATACATATATTCTTTCTGATTGCTGTTTCTGGATTCTTAGGATATATTCCTAGAAGTGGGGTCACTGGGTCAAATGGAAGTTCATTTTTAATATTTTGAGGAACCTCCAAACTGTTTTCCACAGTGGCTACACCAGTCTCCATTCCCACCAGCAGTGTCCTAGGTTTCCTTTTTCTCCACACCCTCGCCAGCATTTGTTGTTTGTTGATTTATGGATGTTAGCCATTCTGGCAGGCATGAGGTAATACCTCATTCTAGTTTTAATTTGCATCTCTCTGATGATTAGTGAAGTTGAGCATTTTTTCTTATGTCTCTTTAGAGAAGTGTCTATTTAGGTCCTTTGCCTATTTTTTAATTGGATTGTTTGTCTTCCTTTTGTTGATTTATATGAGCTCTTCATATTTTGGTGATTAAACCCTTATCAGATGTATCATTGGCAAATATATTCTCCCATACATTTCACTTTGAGGATGGTTTCTTTTGTTGTGCAGAAGCTTTTTAGTTTGATATAGTCCCATTGTTTATTTTTTCCATTGTTTCTCTTGCCCTCGGAGATGTATCAGTGAAAATTCTGCTACGTGAGATGTCTGAGATATTGCTGCCTATGTTTTCTCCTAGGATTTTTATGGTTTCATGACTTATATTTGTCTTTTATCCATTTTGAGTTTATTCTTGTATATGGTATATGTAAGTTGGTGGTCTAATTTCATTTTTTTGCATGTACCTGTCCAATTTTCCCAGCACCATTTATTGAAGAGACTGTCTTTACTCCATTGTGTGTGCTTGCCTCCTTTGTCAAATATTAATTAAGTATAATGGCTTCAGTCAATTTCTGGGTACTCTGTTCTGTTCCATTGATTCTGACTCTTATTTTCTTTCCTTAAATTCAACGGAAGGCACACAAGCCAGGCCTTGTCTTTAGCCTTTGCCTATACAAGGTTGCCAATTCCCCTCAGGGAACATGACTTAAAATAAACTAGATGGACATTATAAAAGAAAGATGACAAAGTTTAAAATATATACTATGCAAAGCAGCATTATTAGAATCTATGCACTAAGAATTTAAAATAAGCATAACACATATCCTCAAAGATATAGAAGGTATTATTAATATGAAGCAAGAATTAGAGGCCATAAAAAATCACGTAAAATATTAGAAATAAAAATATAATAATTAAAATAGAAAAGATGAGATAAATAACAAGATTCATGAAGTAGAAAATCAGTCTAAGGAGCTCTCCTAGAAGGCAGGAGGAAAAGGATAAAGAAATAAAAATATAAAATAGAAGCTAAGAGACATGGACAGTAGAAATACTAAAACTAGAATTCAGGAGACCTAGAAGAAGAAATAGAGAGAAGGAAATATTTGAAGAAATAATGATAAATATCCAAGAATTAAAGTTCAAAGACCTCACATAGAAAGGACTCACAGATTACCACACAGGTAGCAAGGCCAGGAGTAAGTGAGGCAGGAGAGACCCATGGGATGCAAAATTTAAGGAGGCACTTATATGATCCTTGAGTGAGTGCCTCCTTAAATTTTGCACCCTAAGCTTCTTACTCGACTCACTCTTCTCTCAATCCTGCAGGGCAGATAAATAAAAACTCACATCCAAGATATTTATAGAGAAATTTTAGGTCATCTGAGACAAAAATTCTAAACGCTTTCAAAGAGGAGAGGTAGGTTATCAACAAAGGAATAAGAAGCAGATTTATATCAAATTTCACAAAAACATTGGACACACTAACTGATTTAATATTTTTTAAATATCAAAGGAACTTTAAGCCGAAAATTATTATACTCAACTAAACTGTCACTTAACTCTGAAGCCACAATAAAAAATATTGGGAAGTAAAGAAGGCCTTGAAATATTTTCCTCTAAAACAGACCTACTTTGAAAAATTCCTTGAGGAAGAACTCAAGAATAAAAATAACTCAAGGAGGGTGCCTAAGGTATATAGAAAAAAATTAAAATTTATTTTTTTTATCCTCACCCAAGGACACTTTTCCATTTTTGTTCAGATAGAGTGGGAGGGAGAGAGAGGAACAGAGAGAGAGAGAGAGAGAGAGAAACATCGATGTGAGAGGGACACATCGACTGGTTGCCTCCCACATGACCCCAACCAGGGCCGGGGACGAATTGCAACCAAGGTACATGCCCTTGACCGGAATCAAACCCGCGACTCATTGGTCCGCGGGCCAACACTCTAACCTCTGAGCCAAACCAGCCAGGGCAATGAATATTATTTTTAAAAGAAAAAAGTAGTATAATGATTGCAGAAGAAAAGAAAAATTCATTATATGTAGGTGATATAATTATCTGAATAGAAAAACCACTAGAATCAATAAATTATGAGAATAAAGGGTGCGGCAAGGTAAACAGTTAAGTGTATAAAAATCAAAAGCATTTTGCTATAATAGTAACCTACTAGAAAACAAAGTGAAAAATAAGATACATTCTCTGTAGGAACAAAAACTATATAGTATAAAGTTTCTAGAAATTAACAAAGAATTCAAAACTCTCTGTAGAGAATTTTTTTTTTTTATCCTCACCCGAGGATATTTTTACATTAATCTTCAGATAGAGCTGGAGTGAGAGAGGAAGAGAGAGAGAGAGAGAAACATCGATGTGAAAGAGACACATCAACTGGTTGCCACCCACACAACCCCAACCAGGGCCGGGGACAGACTGCAACTGAGGTACATGCCCTTGGCCGGAATTGAACCCGGGACTCATTGGTCTGTGGGTGAAGCTCTTACTGCTGAGCCAAACCAGCCAGAGCTGTAGAGAAAATTTTTAAACTTTTAACTTAAAAAAGTAGAACTGAATAGACTTTCTATACACTTAGATAGAAGGGGATAGTATGTTACTACAAAGGTGACAATTTTTCCTAAATGTATAATGTCAATACAACCCAATAAAATTCTAGCTGGATAATTTGAGGAATGTCATGAGTTCCAAAGTTTAAATAGAAAAATAAAGGTTCATAAATAGAGTGGTCAACTCTGAAAAGGAAGAGCAAAGAATGGGAACTTTCCCTGTCAGATGTTAAGACAAACTAAAAATCCATATAATGAAAACATATCAGTACTGACCAACTGCAAACTAACCTAAGGAACAGAGCTCAGAGACAGACCCATTTATATAGTGAACCCTAACATACGATGACAGGAGTGTAGATTGTTTAGTAGATGGTATCCAGAATACTTCACTCCAAGGAGAAAAAATGGAATAGGTCCCCTATTTAATACTGCACATAAAGGATTAAAGACATAATTATGAAAGGTAAAATTATAAAATCAAGAGAAGAAAATATAGGAGAATAGTTTTGTGACCTAAGGGTAGGAAAACTCATCATAAACAACCACTGTACAACCTGTAGGTGAAAACTTGATCAACTTGATTACATCAACATTTAGGGTTCCTGTCAATGAACAACCCATGGGGAAAGCTAACAGAGAGATAGTAGAATGGGGGGAAATAATTGTAACATGAAAATTAAAAGGGAGAGGACATCATTTATTTCATTAAAGAGTGAGGGCAATTGAAAGACATTTTCAGACAAAGAAAGGTGAAGGGTTGGATGTTCTGTACTCTCACAGAAAGAACTATTTAAGGACATGATAGCAGTCTATTACATTGGTGGCCCCAGTGACTCAGGCATCCCAGTATTCACAGTCCCCTTGAACAGTCCCCTCCTTGTGAATATGAACTGGCCTTGTGATTAGCTTTAACCAATAGAATTTGGTGCCAGTTCCAGGCATAAACCTTAAGAAAGCCTTGCAGCTTCTGCTTTTGCATTCTTGGGAGTCCTAAGCTGCCATGTAAGAAGTCAACTACCCTGCTAGAGAAGTCACATGGAGAGACCACATGGAGATGAGAGGCCCAATCATTCCACTGTCCTAGCGGAGTCCAGTCCTGAGACAACCTGCTGACTGAATGCAGCCACACAAGCACCCACCAGCAAGACCAACTGAAGAACTGCCTAGCTGAGCCCAGTCCAGATTGCACAATCATGAGCAAATAAAATAATTGTTCTTTAAAGCAACTAAATTTTGGAGTGCTTTATTATGCAGATAACAAACATTTCAGAAAAGTCAATTAAATACATTTAAATTAATCATCTTTTATATAGTGATCTAGAACCTCTCAGAATGTCTAAAATGATAACTTAAAAAAATTCCTACATGGGGACTAATAAAAGGAGAGGAAAGGTAATCTAAACTATTATAGAGAGAAATTCCTTACCCAGACATTATGCCTATCAAAATTAGACATAATTACCATGTTCATTTATGCAAATATTTGAGACTTTTAAAGCAGCCCACATCACCCTGGCTGGTTTGGCTCAGCGGTTAGATCATTGGTCCTCGGACCAGAGAGTCTCGGGTTTGGTTTCCGCTAAGGGCACGTACCTCGGCCCTGGTTGGGGTCGTGTGGGTGGCAGCCAGTCGATGTGTCTCTCTCACATCCATGTTTCTCTCTCTCTCCTCCCCTCTCTCTCCCTCCTGCTCTATCGGAAGATTAAATGCAAAAAATGTCCTCGGGTGAGGATAAAAAAAATTAAAGCAGCCCACAGCAGTGAAGAACATCTAAGTGGCAAAACATCAAAGAAGATATTCAAGTTCAAGTTCTTAGTGGTTACTCTACATAAGAATTCAAATCCACCCAAAATAATTACTTAAAAGAAGCCTTGTTAGATGAGGCTTACAAAAAATAAGGCAAAGTCTTTGAAGAATGTTTGAAATCCACTCTCTGTTTCTTAGAAACTTGATCTAATTAAAATAGAATTTTTAAAACAAGGATACAAACAAATAAGTTGGTGTCTAACCATCTATATTTTCTCAAGAAAGCCAAGATTTATTCAAATACACAATTTACTCGGAGGAAACTTAGCAGCTTTTACGTTGAGAAATTTTCTTAATATTTTGTTAGTGTCTGTTTAAAAAACACAAGTAGTATTTTTCTATTAGAAATCCCATTCTTCTAAATAGTATTTATTTTTATCTTATATACAGAGATTATTCATGTAAAAATAATAGTACAGATTTTCAAAATATATTGAAAAATTCGAAATTCAAATATAACTGTAGCAAGAAATTGTTACAGTACCCCTTGGTGCCAAAAAAAAAGGAACACAAACTAAAACCTAGTTTAGAAAATTATTTTTACCAGTGTATATGAATTTGAAAATCAAAAGAATGTTCAAATATCAAGTAGTTGATAAACAGCTAGTTTCATTTAGATATGAAATATCTCCCTCACAAATTAGATCGGCCTTTCCAATTTATAAAGTTTTATTACATAAAAGCCAAAGTGAATACTTATTCTTACAGGGACTCGGGTATGACGGAGCACAGTCATTTGCGGAACTGATGTGGACAGCAGCCAGGAAACTGCGTGGTGGTACAAGACATAAAGGGCACTTTCACTGTCAGCACAGATGAAATGCCAAAGACCAGGCGTAATTAAGTGGGCTGATGGAACAAAATGACTATGAGATGACTTATCATTGGCATTAATGCATGTTTATATACACATTTTCTATGTCCACATACATAATGTGGCATATACAGACTAGTTTATATACATATTTCAAAATGTTACATTAAAATATTTTCTTGCCCTGGCCAGTGTAGCTTCAGTGGTTAGAGAGTGGGTCCCGAGCACTGAGGGGTCTTGGGTTCAATTTCCAGTCAAGGGCATGTATCTGGCTTGCAGGTTCAATCCCTGGGCTCTAGTCAGAGGGTGTGTGGGAGGCAACCAATTGATGTGTCTCTCTCATATTGATGTCTCTCTCTCTCCCCCCGCTTCCACTCTCTCTAAAACATCAGTGGAAAAGATATTCTTGGGTGAGGATTAACAACAACAACAAAACACACACACACACACACACACACACACACACATATATATATATATATATATATTTTTTTTTTTTCCCTTTAAAATCGTGTTTATCTAGTATCCAAATACCATCTAAAATATGAATAAATTACAAGCCTATATTGGTGTGTATGTTAGTTTAAATTACATTATGACTTTAGCCCTGGCTAGCTTGGCTCAGCAGTTAGAGCGTCGGCCCGCAGACCGGAGAGTCCCGGGTTCGGTTCCCGCTAAGGAAACGTACCTTGGTTGCAGTTTGTCCCTGGCCCTGGTTGGGGTTGTGTGGATGGCAGCCACTTGATGTGTCTCTCTCACATAAATGTTTCTCTCTCTCGCTTCCTCCCTCTCTCCCTCCTGCTCTATCTGAAGATAAATGCAAAAATGTCCTCTGGTGAGGATAAAAAAAAATTACATTATGACTTTAAATAATCTGTTGGATAATATGTATATTTTGTTGTTGTTAATCCTCACCTGAGGATATTTTTTCCATTGATTTTTTTTTTTTCCTGAGAGATTGCGGGAGGGGGGAAGAGGCGGAGAGAGAGAGAGAGACAGAGAGAAACAGCCATGTGAGAGAGACACATCAATTGGTTGCCTCCCGAACATGCCCTGACTGGGGCCAGGGATAGAACCTGCAACCCAGGGACGTGCCTTTGACCGGGAATTGAAACCATGACCCTCTGGTGCATGGGCCCATGCTCTAACCACTGAGCACACTGGCTAGGGGGGCATAATAAGTATTTGTCATTAAACTAATCAATAAACACTGGTTGAGTCTGGGCATTGTGCTAGGACCTGGGATACAGTAATAATCTTGGCAATGAGAAATATCAATAAAAGAATAGAGAGAGACAGAAGGAGAGGGAGAAGAAGGAGAAGGGAGGAAGAGGAAGAGGAGGAAGGAGGGAGGGAAGGCAAGTGGAGGGAGAAAAGACGTCCACACCAGGTTCCCAAAGCTAGATTCCAACTCAACACCTGATTCACTACAGTGCAATAATTAATAGAAATACCTACCATTTGTTGTCCACTATGTACTAAGCGTGGTGGTAGGCACTTTATTTCTCATAATAAACAACGAGAAGTAACTGGATGACCTCAAGGAGGAGAGTGGTATCATTTATGTTTTTAAAAGATCCTTTGACGATGGTGTGGAAGACACATTATGGAGGAGAAAGGACAGGAGCGGGAGAGCAGTGGCTGCACTACATTGGTAAGAAGATGTGGGATATATTTTGAAAATTGAGGTGTCAAAATTTGCTGATGGATTGGATGTAGAGAGTAGAGAGTTTTAGAATGACTTCTAGATTAGCGAAACTTGAGCATCAGGGGGAATCGAAGTGGCATTTATTGAGATGGGTAAGTGGTGGAGGAATAGGTTTGGATGGGGGAAGTGAGATGTTCTACTTAGCCATGCTAAGTTTGAAAAGGAGATTTGCTATCCAAGAAGAGATGTGAAGTAGGTGGTTGGCTGTGAGTCTTGAAGCTCAGTGAAGAGGCCAGGGCTGGAGAGAAAATTGGTTCTTATATTAGTTCCTTTGACTTTAACCTTAATCTTCTATTCCCTGTTTCGTCTACTTCGGGTCACATCCCTTGAGCACTCATGTTAAATAACGATATTAGCACCCTTCTCTTCTCATCTTCTGTCGACCGTTTACTTTTCTTGCTAAGGCAGATAACATAATTCTGTTCTGTAACCATACTTAAATTTTCCATATTGTGTTTATAGATTGATGCTAAACATTAAGACCTGCTAAATAGCATTTACAGTATGAGTGAATTTTGTTCACTTACGGGTCCAAATATTGTTCCAGGACTACATTTCTTTCTCAGTGGGTCCAATGCCCAGTGCCAGTTGGAAAAAAAAAAAAAAAGGTTCTAGTGTCCAAGTCGAACAAATCCTCTTTTCTAGGTTAAAAAGTTATTTCCCCTGAGGACTTTGAAGACATTAACTACATTGTGCTCTTGTTTGTCTCAGTGCTGCTCGAGTCCATATTGATTCTTATTCCTTTCAGTGGTTCTCAACCTTCCTAAGGCCGCGACCCTTTAATACAGTTCCTCATGTTGTGGTGACCCCCAACCATAAAATTATTTTCGTTGCTGCTTCATAACTGTAATTTTGCTACTGTTATGTCTTAGGTGACCCCTGTGAAAGGGTCGTTGGGATCACGACCCACAGGTTGAGAACCGCTGCCTTAGATGGTGACTTATTTTTCTTCTCTTTATGGATCGTCTCTTTATAATTGTTATTTTGCAATTTCACAGTGATATGTAGGTGTGTATTTTTCCCCTTCATGCTTTGAAGCACTCAGTCGACCTAAACCCGTTTAGTGCCTCTCTTTTATATTGGGAAACTTCCTTATTACTCTGGGGGCTGTGGAGAGCACTGGTTATTGTTACAGATACTGGAGTCAGACAGAGTTCAAACACCAATTGTTTGCAGTGTAACTTTGGGTGAGTTATTTAAATTCTGTGCTTACTTTCTTATCTGTAAAATGAGAGTATTAATTGTTTTACTGTACTATCCCATAGGGTTGGTGTGAGAATTGATGAGTCAATATTTAGTTTGTTCTCAATGAATGTATTGTATTGATAATTATCTCATCTTCAAGTCTTACTCTTCATTTCTGGAGCTCCAGAGAAGTTGAACCTTCCAGACTGATTCTCCATTTTGCTTTTATTCTCTCATATTTTCTAATTGTTGTTTTTTTGTCATTGTTTTATGCTCTGTGATATTTCCTTAAGTGACCCTCTCATCCTCCCCACCCCGTTTTCCTTCTGTTGTGCCTGCTGATGGAGCCTACAGCTACCTCGGGGTTTCGTCAGGCAGATGGGCTCATCTTCGCTGCATCTCCTTCTGTGTATTCTAGGCTATGGCTTCTTTGCTCTCTTTTGTCCATGAACAGGCTTCCATTCTTCCCACATTCCAGAAAATTCTTCCTTCAATTCTCTTTACCTTTATGGATCAATTGCTTTGCTATCATTTAGTAGGGTTTTGGCAGGCCAGGGATTTTGATGTTTGTACTCAGTTTACCATCCTGAATCAGACGTGAAAACATTATCATCTTTTTTTTTTTTTTTTATCTTTTCAAGCATTTACCACATGACAGTAAACAATTAAATGGGGAAAAAAGGTGTGGTTCATTTTTCAAATTATAAAATAATACATTATATAACAAGTGACACAATCCACAGAAAAAGAATGAGCTAGTCACCTACCCCACCTCCAATACCAGCAGAACAGCCTGGAGTGCTGCCTCCCATAGGCTCCTTACACAAGCATATACAAGTATATATTTTTAAATGAAAATATTACCCTACCCATCACATTTTTTTCCCAGGCCACTGTTATAGATGAACAGTGAGCCCTCTCCCTTAACTACCACCCTTGAGGTGGAAATCATACTGAATATGACCATTGGCCCTGACCTCCAGTCTAGCTGCCTTTTGTATGCTTAACTAGACTGGCCAGATGGGGGGCTGTTGACCTCTAAAAGTAATCCTTTGTTGTCCACTGTTGCATTTAGAAATTTTGAAGTTTAGCATAGGAACTATTTTATGGGGTGAGGACCAGAGTGGGTACACAATAAGTACCTTTTTGTTTTAACTTAATCCTACATTTCTTTAAGACTTGCTTAATTCTAATCCAGCAGTAGAAATGACTAGGATGTGGGTTAAGAAACAGGTACAACTTGAATAAATGTGAAAGATTAAGTTTATTATAATGCCATCGCCAGGTAATACAAATTTTAGATCTGAAAATGTTTTAATAGTCTGTGTAACAGTATTTTCTAAATTATGTTTTGTGGGATGTCAGGCATGTGAGATGATCTCCTGAAAAAGGAGGACGTGGTCAGGAAGTGGGGAAATAGCATTCTTTATTCCTCTCCTTGGAAATTCATTATGTTTATGCTTAGAATAAGGGTTTTAAGAGTTCTGTGTGTGTGTGTAAATTCTGTTTTTGCAAAAACTTATTTGACCACTTTCCCTACGTGTGTTTTTGAGCATCTATAAAACATTAAAAAAAAAAAACTAGTGCCCCTCAGATTGCTCTTTGAGAAATACTACCATATAGTATTGCCTACTATCTTAATGGTTACAGTTTTTTAAATTGGTAGCAATAAAGAGCAGACTGCTACTAAGTTTCTGACTTGGAGGCTGGTATTTACTGATCAGTGCAATTTTCATGATGTTATATTAAACGTGTTTGGAGATTAGCTGTCCACCAGGAAGGGATAAGGAACAAACTTGTCAAGGGCTGCACTTGCTGTATGTATATTTTCAACTCCTGTAGAGAAGAAATCTTCTCAGGAGGTGCCAGGAGATCTCAGACATCTAATATATCCAAAGTTGACAGGGGTAACCTGAGATAGTACAGGAGAGGTTTTACCACTGCTGACCTTACCTATTCCACAGGAAGGCTTTTGCAGCTTGCTGTGTTTGACGGGCAAAACCAACGGACATGTTGGCTTTTGAAAGTCACTCCTCTGGGTGCTCTTAGTGTCATAAGGTGGTTGGAAGTGACGTTCAGGTTCTTTATCACGTGACCACCAGTCACCCTTTATGGAGAAAAATTGGAAACACAGAATTGGATACTGTAGGACATTTTTGTGTGCTGCTCAGTGTCTTTGAATGGTCAGTAATTTGATTCCAAAAGTCATTGGATATTCTAGTACTAAAACAAAGTTCTGAAATCTAAGAATATATTTCCACAAAGACTGTATTTCTTAAAAGACATCTAAAAATGAAATTATCATATTTTTTTAGCTTAAAATACAGATGCTAAATTCTTAAACTACCTTCTATTAATAGATGGAGTTATAAAAATCAACAAAATAAGTTATATTTCTGTTTTATTCAATTTTATTACATATGTACACATGTATGCATATTATTAAACACAATTTAATCTAAAAATTCTGTTCTATATTTTCATTATGATAATGTACATAATGTATTATCATCTAAGATGGCGATTTTCAAAGCTTTTTGTCCATTACCCACACCATGAAATACATTTTAGGACCTGCAGGAGCACACAATGCATACACATACACAGAACTATTTTAGTATCACAGAACAATACTTCCTCTTACTACATGCAGTGCAGTTGGCTATTTTTCTATTTTGCTTTTCTCTTCTATATTTTATTTCACAGCACCTTGTTGCAACCCACATTGACTTATACCTCACTAATGACTCTGCTAGAAAAACTTTGTTAGTGGAAACATCTCTGATGTTACTGAATGTTTGATAATAAAACCTGACCTGAGTACACAGGAAGGGGAGAAGCTATAGGTTCTTCATCAGCACATATGCCAATCTGATTCTCTAGAAGCTGAGAAAGCTGCAAGGGAGGGTGACTCTATTCTGATTAAAATATTTTTTAGAAACTGATCAGGTAGAAGTGTGAGGACCTTGAGTGAAGGCAGCTGTGACGCCTAGGAATTTTTGGATATTATTAGAGAATGAAATGAAACCTTAGGTATAATCAAACACCTACCTTAGCTTTAAGAAAGGAGATCAGCCTTTTAAAAATTCAGCTATGGTTCCATAATCAAAGACTTTAAAAATATGATTCAAGGGAGATGAATATGAGATTATAATAAGTAAAATTCCAACAATGCAATGGAAGCTACATTGATATAAGAAGCAAGAGGCACCCAAAGAGACCTATGTGTCTGCATAGGGAGTCAGCTCCGAAATGAGCTCAGTTTCTAAAAAGACAGGCATGTGTAAAAGAGAGGCACACTATCAAATTCGAAAGAAAGAATTTAATGCAGTCAACTTGTCAGGAGATTGTCAACAAGCTTAGATAGGAGAAATTCATGAATATGCCAAAGGCAGCAAAAATAGGGTTTTGGGGGTGGGTGGGATTCTGTTATAGCAAGAAATCAAGGAAAGGGTAAAAGTTTGGAGGAAAGTACACTTTGCAGAGCTTAAAGTCAGACCTACTCAACTTTAGGTTCTTTGTAAAAAGAAATTATCTTCAAACTGAAAAAGATGAGATGAACATGCATCGTTGAAGAGAGAGTTGGACCTCACTTTGCAACTTTAAATGAGCGCCAGCCTTCAGGACAATGGCAAATTGTAACCAGAGGTAAGGAATACGTTTGCAGAGATCAAAGACATTTAGGAAGTAGGGAATTTTGGAGACTAGGAGAGACAAGCTGCCTCATTTTTCAGAATGGGTTGAAAGGTGAATTACAAAAAGGAAAACTACTTGATGTAGATTCCAGGGATTCTAGAGCAGATTACTAAACAGATGGTGTCTTCTCACCATTGGCTGAAAATAGTCACGGCTCACTGTTCCAGGACTGTGATAGTGCTTATTATGCTCGGAGCTCTAGGATGCCCAGGCCTTCTCTCACTTACTCTAACCACTCTCTGTGAGGTAGGTACACTCACTTTGCAGATGAGAAAACTGCTGGCAGGTTCAGTAACCTCCCCAAGGCACATCACCAGCAGGCAGCAGGGCTGCCACAGTTTAAACCCCCTCCCCCCACACACACCTGTGCGCCTCTGATTTCCCTGCCACATCGCTGTAACTAATCCGCTGTGGAATGCAAAGCCAGATGAGCACAAACTTACTTAAATTATTTCAAAAGTAAAAAGAAAAGGGCGCTGAGTGTCCTGAGAAAGATCTCCTATGATAAGGTTTTAGGGAGTGTACTTTATATTATCTTCATTTGTTGACCAGAAACTTATTTTGCTAATACCCAATAACTGGGAAATTGACTCTGGGATAAGGGAACAACTAGAAAAGGCCTGGTAGACTTCATTCCTCCCCCCCCAAACCAGAGTGTAATGCAAAAACTGATCTTTAAAGCAGAGATACTGGTTCACCTTTCAAGAAGAAGAATTTAAAAAAAAATTTTTAATTGATTTTTAGAGAAAGAGGAAGGGAGAAGGAGAAAGAGAAACATCAATGAGAGAGAAACATCAGTCGGCTGCCTCCTGCACGCCCCCCACTGGGAACCCAGCCCGAAACCCGGGGAATATGCCCTGACCATAACCGGGGCATGTGTCCTGACCGGTAATCGAACCTGCAGCCTCTTGGTGCATGGGTTGATGCTCAACCACTGAGCCACACTGGCTGGGCAAGAAGAATTCTTTTGAATTTAGAATGTTACCAAAATGGTCTGTTTAGTTTCACAAAGGAAATAATGAACAATTTTCCCTAAAGTGTGATGACTTTAAGACCCCATAGTTGGTAATGTGTCCTGATTAGTGTTGTCAATTGGATGAATTTTCATTTCAGCAGGATGAAGTCCTACATTTCAAAAGATGTTTTTATCATTTCTATTTCTGGAAAGTCTGCTCCATCCCTGAAATGTCTGGTTTGTTCCTGGAAGAGTGAGATCGTATGCACCCATGCTGTGTGCTTGTCTTTTTGGTCCAAGCATTTGCTTATAAGAGATTATGATTAAAGACACAGATGGAGGCCTGGCCGGTGTGGCTCAGTGGTTGAGCGTTGACCCATGCACCAAGAGGTTGCCAGTTCGATTCCCAATCAGGGCACATGCCTGGGTTGTGGGCCAAATCCCCAGTGGGGGGCATGCAGGAGGCAGCCAGTCGATGTTCTCTCTCATCGATGTTTCTATCTCTCTCTCCCTCTCCCTTCCTCTCTCTTTAAAAATCAATAAAGAAAAAAAATATATAGATGGAGGCTTGTTTTTTTCCTTACCTCTTGCTCAAGGGAAAGACTAAAAATGTACTGCTCTGTCTACCATCGCTTACACTGAGTTGTGAAGGGCTGACAGAGTGATCTATGATGAACTATGTCAATCTGGGAAAAGTCCACTAGTGTGATTGTTTTGTCTAGGCTTTGGGGGTCAGACCACACCTGGCAGATGGTGGAGGGGGTTGCTTAAAAAAGGTAGTTGTTCCCAGTTCAAAACTTTAGACCCAAAGAAAAAAGGAAGTCCTCCCTTCCAGCCCAAGGCCTGTCTCCTTGCCTTCCCCAGGATGACAGTCACTGGTGTTCCGTGGTAGGGAGATGCCTGGAGATTCTTGATGACGAGGCTCCCGTTAACCCCTGACCCTGGAAGGCCTAACGGCCGTTGCACTACAAACCCTGTGGCCACATTTGGAAACCACTGTGAAGCAGAGTTTATGTTATACCTGTGTTGTCCCTAAGCCTTTGGAAATGTGTTCATAAACATTACTTATTTTCCCTTCTTTGGGAAATTGAGGAAGAATCCTCAGGGGATAAGTAGTAAAAGCAAGTGAGACATCCTGGCGAAACCAGTTAAAAGCAGCAAGAGGTGGCGAGCCGAGCTCCACAGCACCGTGGCCTGGCCAGGCTAGCTGCTGCTGGGGGCCACTTGAGGGATTCCTGGGGAAATGTGGACGTTTAATAACACCTCACACAAACACAACTCCGTTTCACTGGTAGAGTTTAGTGGCTTTGAAAAACTGAAGTGCTATCACAAACACTGGAGTTACATTCTCAGTTCATCTCTAGGGTGCTGTGGATATCAGGAGCTGACAATTTCCTCTTTTTAAGCAATTTGTAATGTCCTCAATAAGTTACTCTTAAATTGTGTTCTGTGGAACACCAGCTCTGCAGCATATTAATAGGCGCTACATAAAGGAGGGTTCTGTAGTTAAATGTTAGGAAAAGTCGAGGTAAGCAACGTTAAACAAGCTCATTGCAGGATTTCTTGGAACCTTGATATACTGATGTGAACCGTGAAGTTCTGAGAAAGGTATTATAGATACAAATACAGCTCCTTAAAAGCATTATTTGACTTTGGAACTTTATTTTATTGAGCACATAAGCAAGGTCTAGTGCTCTGAAAAGTACACTTTGGGGAGAAAAACCACTTTGGAAAACAGTAATCTCTTTAGATACCAATATTTAAAAATATGAGACAACCAAACTGGTTTTTATTGGCAGTGACTGAGCTAAGCACCTTTTTACTTCTGCTAGCATCCCCAATTTTATGTCCTTAGATAGAACTGTGTAACTGATCATTTCATTTAAAAATCTTGTCAACGAATACAATCAACCACTATGGTGTTCTAAAGATATTATCTTTTTTATTTTTATTTTTTTTCTTTATTGATTTTAGAGAGAGAGGAGGGGAGAGGGAGAGAGAGATAGAAACATCAACGAGCGAGAACATCGATTGGCCTCCTGCATGCCCCCCACTGGGGATTTGGCCCACAACCTGGGCATGTGCCCTGACTGGGAATCGAACCGGCGACCTATTGGTGCATGGGTCGACACTCAAACACTGAGCCCCACTGGCCGGGCAAACTAGTCTTTTTTTTGTCTTTTTTAAACCAAGCTAAAAAATAAAAGAACAAAGTTTACAAGTATGTGAAATGAGCACTTTATTACTCCTCAGATACTTGGAAATGAGCACATTTAACGGTTTTTATTGTTGTTGTTTTTGTTTACTATATATGAACATTCCCTTCACTCCACACTGAGTCAGACATACTTTTAACACCGTGAAGCACATTCCGTCTTGTAACTCCTCATTCATGTCTACTACCAACCTCTCTTACCTGTCCTCTTCGGTTCACACTTTCACCGTTCCTTAAAGGTCTCCGACTCATTTAGTTCTGAGCACTAATCAAACAAAGATTCTACTGCTACTCTGTCACCCAGTCTTGCTGACTACAGCTCCTAACACTTTTGTTCATTTATTTATTTTTTTCAAAAGACCTTACAAATTAGGAGTAAGAGAAAATTATTGGATTAAAATGTGAAATTTTTATGTTTCATATTTCTGTTCTCAAACCACCATCTTTTCCTTAGTGTCTCCAAGGTAAGGATGAGTTCAGTTAACAGTCAGGTTTAAATTCAGCCCAGAACTAGAGCTCAGGAGAATCATCCATTAACTTTTGTAAAACATATGAAGACTTCACTAACCTGGATTTTGGTACCAGACTTATTTCCCCAGTGTAGGCCTAGTCTATCAATTTATTTATTTATTTTCTTTATTGATTTAGAGAGAGAGAGAAACATCAATGAGAGAGAACATCTATTGGCCGCCTCCTGCATGCCCCCTACTGGGAATCTGGCCCACAACCTGGGCATGTGCCCTAACCAGGAATCGAACTGGCAACCTCTTGGTGCATGGGTCGATGCTCAACCACTGAGCTATACCGGCCGGGCTCAATTTCTTTTAAATCCCAAATAATTTTTTATAAAATAAAAGAGCCTTAAAACTGCCCTTGTAAGGGTTTACTACATGATATTAAAGCATATTTGACTACAGATATTCCCACTTCAGGAAGATCTCACATCCACACCCACCACCACAGTGTGCTGTTTTATGACAAGAACAGTTGATGTTATCATTGTACAGAGAACCCTCTAAAAGCAATCTCCATTTAAAAGTTAAGTTAAATCACAACTACACCCAACTCCCAACTATACCCAGTCTTGCACGGCAAAAGGAACTTTGTGGCTGTGATTGAGCTAAGGATCTTGCAAAGGAAAACTATCTCAGATTATCTAGGTGAATCTAAAATCATAAAGATCCTTAGAAGAGTTTGGGCAGGAGAGTCAGAGAGATCTGAAGATGCTTTGCTATTGGCTTTGACCAGGAAGGGGCCATGAGCCAAAGAATGCAGGCAGCCTCTACAGGGGTGGGGAACATCGGCCCTTGGGCAGTATTAAGGCCCGAGAAATCAATACCAGCTAACATCACAAGCCTCACCAAATTAGTCTGGCCAAATATAGCAGGCTAATTTTTAAGTTGATTGTTTTGTATGGCCCTCGAATGATTTATAAATATCCAAATGGCCCTTGGCAGAAAAAAGGTTCCCACCCCTGCTCCAGAAGCTGGGAACAGATCCTCCCTTAGCGCCTCCAGAAGGAACCAGCCTTGCCTATAGCCAGTGAGACTGATTTTCGACTTCTAAGCTCCAGAACTATAAGAGAATAAATTTATGTTGCTTTAAGCTAGTGTTTAAGTTTGTGGTAATTTGTAACAGCAGCAGTAGGAAACTAATACAGTAAATTATACCTCAACAAACCTGACTTAAAAAAGAGAAGATAATGGAATATATTTAGTATAACAGTGAATAAAAGTGTGGTTTGGCTAAAGCAACAGTCCTCGGTTAGAGACTTGACTATGACGTTTCCTTACTTTGTAATCTCAGACATGTTAATTTACTTTTTGGAGTATGTTATCATCTGTAAAATATTTCCAATAATACCTCCAAGAAATTATTGCACAGATTCAAGGATATAACTTATATAAAACACTTAGCTCATTCCTAACACTTCATACACCAATAAATGATAGCTATTATTTTATAGAAAGTATCTGAATTACTGAGTATCATGGGAAATTTTTATATTAGAATATGTCACAAATACAATAGAAGAGATTTCAGTAACCTCCAAGCACTACTGTGTGGCTATATATATATGGAAGGAATCCAAATAATCATTTTTCCAGAATGAATATGGAATATATAGCAATGTGTGTGTGTGTGTGTGTGTGTGTGTGTGTGTGTGTGTGTGTGTATTTTTAACAAAATTTTTGTATGCAAAAGTTATCTGAGAGAATAGTTCCAGGTTACTGCTTTTAACTATTGGATTATAAAAAGTATTAGTCTGAGATATCACATTCTTTAAGTAGTCTGTAACCAAATTATCCTGCAAAACAGCTTCTAAATCTAAATCTGTATTTATATATAATGAATATCTGTCCGACCTGATTTTCTGAATCTTTTTTGGAATCTATGTAGGGAACTGGTTCATTGCATGTTCTTGCATTTGTGTTAATGAATTTAGCATAATATACACGTCCTCTCCTGACACATGGTTTTGAGTGTGATGTACTTTTTCCAGGTTCTTTTTCATGTTTGAGTTCTTCTTTTTTTTCAGTTACATATACTATACCAGCATCTTCTATTTTATGCTGTCTGAAAAACAGAATAAAATAGTAAATCATTTATCCCAATGAGCATTTCAGTAGTGAGTTATAATAACATAAAATAAATTTTAAATATATTTTAAGTATCAGTGAAGATAATTTAGGCTTTACTAATAGTTTATAAGGGGCTTGTGCTATTAAAATGTGGGAGGGTATCTTCTCACTGTATGGATTTTACATAGATGCTTTTAAAATCAAAGCCCTGACCCATGGGTGTTCATAATGATTATTCACTCCAGTACATCAGTGCAGTGTATGGACTCCCACTTGCTTGGAGTAAAGAAGTAGTGATTTGATCATGCTTACAAATCATGTTTGCAGTTATTTCTTCATCTGGCTGTTACATGCTAATCTTAACTCATCTTTAAAAGTTAGTTACCTAGGCCCTGGCCGGTTTGGTTCAGCGGTTAGAGCGTCGGCCCGCAGACCAAAGAGACCCAGGTTCGATTCCAGCCAAGGGTACCTCAGTTGTGGTTTGTCCCCCGCCCCAGTTGGGGTTGTACGGGTGGCAACCAGTCGATGTGTCTCTTTCAGGTTGATGTTTCTCTCTCTCTCTCTCTCTCTCTCTCTCTCTCCCCCCCCCCCCCACTCTGTCTGAAGATAAATGTAAAAATATCCTCTGGTGAGGATTAAAAAAAAAGTTAGTTACCTGGTAAATTCAGCTCTCTGGACAAGGACAACTATTTTTTTATTTATCTTTATTGTTGAAAGTATTACAGATGTCTCCCCTTTTCCCCTCCAGTGACCCCTTCCTCCCCTTCCCCTGCCTTCACCACACTATTGTCTGTGTCCATATAAATTCTTTGGTTTATCTCTTCCTGCCCCTCCCCCCCTTCCCTCTGAGGTTTGTCAGTCTGTTCCCTACTTTTATGTCTCTGGATCTATTTTGTTTGTCAGCTTATTTTGTTCATTATAGTCTACATATAAGTGAGATCATGTAATATGTGTCTTTCTCTGACTGGCAATCATTTCACTTAGCATAATACTCTCCAGGTCCCTCCATGTCATCTCAAAGTATAAGAGATCTTCTTTCTTACAGCTGCATAGTGTTCCATTGTGTACATGTACCACAGCTTCTTTATCAACTCATCTACTGATGGGCACTTGGGCTGTTTCCCGATCTTAGCGATTGTAAATAGCGCTGCTGTGAACATGGGGGTGAAAGCTCACCTGGCAAACTTATAAAAGCTACCAAATGACCACTACTATTTATCAAGAAAAGACCACTGTGCAGGCATCAGAAAGATTCAATTCTTATCACTTTTTGCTTCTAATAACTACACTGGCACAAAAAAATGAAACTTACTGAATTCTTTAAAATGTTTTTAAAAGTTTAGAAATAGTTGATAGGATTTTTCTCCTTTTAAATTAGGAGTAATAGACATTATAAAAGGGAGTATTTTAAATGTCATATACTTTAAAAATAAAAGCAAGAATGAAATATATGAATTAGAATACTTTTACATAGATGCTTTTAAAATCAAACCTCTGACCCAAGGGTGGTGAATGAATATGAGTCCAAATTTATACAGAAAGTGAATAATTCTGTTTAGCCTTATACATGGCCCTTAAGATATAATCCCTACCTTACTTCAGACCAAAGCCAGGTCTATCTCCTTTATCAAATCCTTTTCTTTTTTTTCAATCCTCACCCCAGGATATTTTTCCATTGATTTTCAGATAGAGTTGGGAGGCAGGGAGGGAGGGAGGCAGGGAAGGAGAGAGAGAGGGGGGTGGGGGAGAGAGAGAAACATCGATGTGAAAAAGACACATTGATTGGTTGCTTTCCACATGACCCCAACCGGGACTGAACCGCAACCGAGGTACACGTGCCCTTGACCAGAATTGAACCCGAGACTGTTCTGTCCGAGGGCCGATGCTCCAATTGCTGAGCCAAACTAGCCAGGGCTATCAAGTCCTTTTCTAATTAAAAACCTCAAATGGCTTTCCATTGCATTTACAATAAAACACTGCCTTCTTATCGTAGCTCTGAGGTCCCGTGTGACCCTGCTTCAGCTAATACTTTCAGTCGCACTCATGCCTCTCTCCCCTCACTTCTCCAGCCAGCCCCCTTCCTTCAGCACCAGTCTCTTTCCCCCTCACATATGTGCACGTACTGCCTTCCCTCTGCCTGGACTGGCTCGTTCCCAACTCACTGCACACCTGGCTCACTAACATTTACGTCTCTGCTTAAAAGTCATCTCAGAAGCGTTCCCCCTTCCTCATCCCATGTAGTCTTCATTTTAGTATTTCGTTCATTTCTTTCTTTTATGTACCTAGTTTTTGTTTACTTGTTTTTGGTAAACACTACAAATACCTTTTACTAATCAGTAAGTTCCATGAAGGCAAAGATTGTGTTTCATTGATCATTAGGTACCTGCCATCCGGATCATTATATATTTATATCCAGAGCCATTAGAATATTGACTGTTACTAGTGAATCTCCTGGAATTGTTTTACTCTGGCTTTGTTTGAGCTGTACAGTACACTCCCAACCCTTACTCCAGTACACACAGACAACATTCAATACCCTTGGATTCTAGTTCCCTGCATCCCAACAAAAATTGCTCCCTAAAAAGGATTTGGAAAAGCTGTTTACTTGTAAAATGTAAATAACTTCTAAGGCTTTTTCTGTTCTCTCTCCAGAGATATAAGTATTTATGTAAAGGTCGTGATTGATTCATCACTGTAGACTTCTGACATGTTTTCTCCGCCTGCTTCTTATAACCCAGCGATATACTTGTACTGGGATCGGGGCCTTGGAAGAAAGGACTGTGGCTATTCGCTTGCATATTTAAGCATTCATCAATTAAGTACTTGTGGTTTGAGTAACTATACATAAATGTGAAATATATGATTCAGTAGTAATCTCTCACTAAGCGGAAAACACAGTTAAAAACACTAATGGGCTCGAAGTAAATCAGACGTGGGTTGGAATCCCAGCTCTACCATTTACTGTCTGAGCCTTGTTTTCCTCATTTTCAGGATAAGGACAATAATACCTATTGTGAGAGATGTGAGAATAACATTGAATAATTCATTCCTTCAACAAATACTTATTGAGTTATGCACCTGGTGCTGTTTTGAGGCACTGAAGATACGGGAGTGACCAAACAAAAATTTCTGCCTTTACAGAGCTTACATTCTAGTGGGAAAAGCAGATGAGAAATAAAATAAGTAAAACATATACAGGCATATCTTGGAGATATTGCCAGTTTGGTTCTGGACCACCGCAATAAGCAAGTATCGCAATAAAGCGAGTATAATATTTTTGCTGGTGGAGGATCTTCCCTTCAATTTGTAAGAAATGCAACATCTGTGGAGCACAATAAAGTGAAGCACAATGAAACAAGGTATGCCTGTATTCTGTTAGATGGTGTTAAGTGCTGAGGACAATAAAGCAGGAAATGGGAATAAAGGATTGCATGTATATGGGAGGTAGGTTGCATTTTTAGATACCGTGGATGCTGTATTATGAAGGTGGCGATTGTAAATGACAGGAAAAGGGGAAGCAAGCTAAGTGGGTATCTGAGGGGAAAGAGTCACAGCAGAGTCACACAGCAGAGTCACACAACTTTAACTGCCAAAGCTCTGCAGCAGTATACCTGTCCTCACATGGTGCTTCTCAAAGTGTGGGCCCTGGAGTAGCAACATTGGCATCATGTCAGCTTGTTAGAAATACTAATTCATAGGCCCCATCCCAAACTACTAAAACATAATCTCTAGGGCAGGTTCCCAGGAAACTGTTTTAAACGGTGCTCTAGATGGTTCTTATATATGTTAAAGTTTGAGAACCACTGTTGCAGTGACAAAAATACAGGCTTTGGAAGCAGATGCTATTGGCTGCACATCATGACGAGCTATAACACCTTGATTCAATCATTCTCAAAATTCAGGGTACATCAGAATCAAGTCCTGGAGGCCTTGTTCAAACCCAGATTATTGTGCCCTGCTCTCAGAGTTTCTGTTCAGTATGTCTATAGTGGGGAGCTTGTAAGAATTGCATGTCTAATAAATTCCCAGGGGATGCTGGTCTGGGGACCACACTTTGCGAATCACTGCAGAAGACAGCAAGGAGGCCTGTGTGCTGGAGCAGAGTTGAGTCAGAGGGCTAGCAGATAAGGCCAAGTTAGGGGAAAGAGGCACATTGTGCAGGCCTCATAAGCCATTGTTGGAACCTTAGCGGAAATGGCCAGTGGAGAGTAGTGATCTAACTTGCGTTGTAAAAAGACCACTTGAACGCTGTGAGAAGGTCTCAGAGAGACAAGGAGAGAAGAAAATACTATTGTACTGTCCAGGTAAGGGACACTGGCACTTGGACCAGGGTGGGGATGATAGTGTAAGGCATTAATTGTGGTGGATTCTGGATATATTTCTAAAGTAAAGCCTACAGAATTTGCTAACAAATTAGATGTGGTGTGTGAGAGGGAGTGGATGATTCAAGATGACGTCAAGAATTTTAGGCCAGACAATGCTTGTTAAGTACACACAGTAGGTGTCCAGTAAACAGTGCGTTTTAAAAGTATTACTATACGTGCTCAACTACTAGAAATAAAAGGGAGGTGGGACACTGGAAGAGGAAAAGCCCTGATGTCTCACTTAACCTTCCCCAGAAGGAGGAAAATATTTTTTGGAAGGGGAAATAGAAAGCCAAACCCCAGCACTTACAGCTGCTTATCCTCCTCTCCTTCCATGGGCTCCTAAGACCTTCCTGAAGGCAGCCAGGAGCTTCACAGGTGGATCAGGGACTAAGCCCTGCCTGGAAAAGGGCGTGCGCGTGTGCGGGGAAGCCGCGACTGTGACTCACGCGTTGCTAAGCGACGGCGGCCTCGGAGCGCAGCCTGGGAAAGCTGCATGGGATGGGACCCGGGGCACGCAGGCGCAGTAACTTGGCTCCTGCTCCTGAGGATAACTGGCGCGTCTGTACTGCGCAGGCGGGCTGGGGCGGCTGGAATCTCTGGGCTTCCTTCCCAGACCTACCCCAGGCTGGACACCCTGCGTTTGAACTTGGCCTGCCCGCTATCTGGCCGGAAAGGGTATTTATCAGGGCCCACCCTATCCTTGGGGATCAACGAGGGGCCGTTCTGGAGCTTCCCCGTGGCCCTAGCGCCTGGGGCGGCTCTGCTTGTGTCCCTGTCCCCGCAGCTCCTGCACACTAGAGCCCGGCAGGACGTCACCCCAGTGCTGGCCGCAGCTGCGGGAGCGGGCTGCAAAAGTGCAGGCATGCAGGAGAGAAACTTGTTTTCCCGTGAACCATTAAACACTGTGCACGTCATGATTCGCTGCTCCTGGGCTGCCTAGGCTTTGCATGAGAGAGCTTAGCTCTCACGGTTCACGATTTCTGACAAATTCTTTTCCCCTGCCCTGTGGCAAGCATTAAAATAGAGCAAGAGAACAGTCAGGTCTTGCAAATGAGACTCCCCACAGTGTGTGCATCTGCTCCAGCCCGGGCAGGGTTCGGAAGCTGCGAAGGGACTGGAGGCTCTGGCAGCGGGGTGGGGCTTGCTCCTGTAGCACTTATCCAAAAGAGCAAGCTCCAGGGAAAGGCAGTTGACCTGCGTCCACCTTCTGGCCCTGGAATTTCTTACCTCATTTCACCATTGCCTCCTAATTTCCACTGCCAGAGCCAAATGTCTTTGGCATCTGTCATGGTAACTCTTGCATTTCCCTGGGTAATGAGAGAAGAAAAATCCTTGTTGAGTTGAATTCTGCTATGTGTTGGGTTATGTATGTGTGTAACTTTTGTAACCCAGAGTCAGTATTAGTATGTCTTTATGTTTACCTTGAAGAAATGTGGGAGAGTGGAGGTTGTCCTAGGACTCATTGTAGTTTTGAAAGTCACCTGATTGAAGGAAGAAGCCTGTACTTTATGAATTTGGAGAGTTCTAGCCACCTTGTAATTTTATGATTCAAGGTTCATTTTGAAATAACCCAATTATGATCACCTGTATAGGAGCTATATAACCAAAGAATGAATGAAAAGTTGGTTTTAGGTGGTGAGAACAGTGAAGGGCCATTTAGGTACTATAGTGGTGTCTTAAATAGAGTGATCATGTAGTCAAGATTGGTTGAATGAATAGCTACAGACATACAGCTTCTTGAGGAAGGAACATCGCAAAATGAAAGATTGTTGGAGCATTACCTTTCTCAAAAGGTTGGGAGTTACTAGTTTAAGCTGTCTAGTTTTGATGAGTTTTAAAAAAAAAACCTTCTAGTAACTTTTTAAGGCTATTTTCCTTGTTCATTTGAAGAATTCCAGATCTATGTGGTCATCTTCCTTGCAGGCCAATTACCACATCTTATTATCTAATTATTGAGAAATCCAACATATATTGAGCGTCTTGTCTGCTCTGGTCTATTCTCACTGGACTATGAGATTTTAGTTTATTCCTCAGCACCTAGAAAATTACCTTGCAAATAATAGGCCCTATTAATGAGATGGACCTAGAAAAATTCTTCTATATATCCTATAAAATACATACAACTTTTAATTTTTACGTGTTTTTTATGGACACAGGTAATAATAGTTCAACAAATTCCTTAGAGACTCTCCACATTTAAAAAAATGGTAATTAAAACTTCCTTTTAAGCTAAGCAATTAAGTTCTCCAACTTTTGCCCATAAAATCTACCTTTGATCCCTTTGATGGTACAAATTGCCATTTCTATGCTTTCCCTAGGGCAGGAGAACTAATATTTATTGAATTTGTGAGTTAGACCTGAGTTTAAATCCTAGCTCTGTTATTAAAGCTCTGAGACTCTGGGTAAGTTACTTAAATTCTTTGAGCTTTAGATTTTGAATGTCTCTTGTTAAGCTTTAAAAAATAAATGACTAAGGCCCCAAAAGAGTAGGGATAAAGGAATTTACCTTGTAGAGTTGTTGCATTAAATAATATATGTGTAAAGCACCCGGCACAAAGTAGGCATGCAATAAGTATTATTTCCTAGCACCCTCTCCCACCCTTACCCATTGTCAAAGCATCCAGCTGGCTTGATACAGCTAGGACCTGTTTTTTAGGTCCATTTCTCTTTTTTTAGACTTCATTGCCTCTACATCTAATTTCTCTACCTCTTACTTTAAACCATAGCAATAAAAATAGAATATAAAATTCTGAATAAGGTCCCCCTAATGTTGACTGGACTGGAAAGATTAGGAACACTATGGTATGAGAGTGGGTAAAATAATAAGAAAGACTAAAATTGACCCAAGTTATGAGTCCATGGTGAGTGAAAGCTTTTTAAGACAGGAAGGCTGTGATGGGGAGGAGAACATGATAACCATTCAGTGGTGGTGGGTGATGGGAATGTGTGAAAAGTAAAAGTCTGCACCATCTACTCATAAAACGTCACCATACACAATGCATTCTGACAAATGTGCAGCAGTTAGAGCTGATGTTTAGGTTCCATGGCTGGTAAAACAGAAACAATGTCAATCAAAAATAAGCGCACCGCTCTGGCCAGTTTAGCTCAGTGGTTTGAGTGTTGGCCCTCGGACTGAAGCGTCTCAAGTTCAATTCCCAGTCTAGGGCATGTGCCTGGGTCGCAGGTTTGATCCCTGGCTCTGGTTGGGGTCGTGTGGGAGGCAACCAGTAGATGTATCCCTCTCACATCAATGTTTTTCTCTCTGTCTCTCTTCCCCCTCTCCCTCCTTCCCTCCCTCCACTCTGTCTAAAAATCAATGGAAAAAATATCCTCAGGTGAGGATTAACAACAACAACAACAACAGCAAAAAAGAATAAGCACACAGAGATCACCACCACTCAGATGCCTGACCTTACATAGTGCCACAATTTGAGACGATGCTAATGAACTGGTAAACAATGGCAATTCTTTTGCCATGAATGGGTAGCTCTATGAAAAATTTTATTCTTTTTTTTTTTTTTTATCCTCACCCAAGGACATTTTTCCTTTTCCTTTTTTGTTCAGATAGAGTGGGAGAGAGAGAGAGAGGAAGAGAGAGAGAGAGAGAGAGAAACATTGACATGAAAGGGACACATCGAGTGGCTGCCTCCCGCACGACCGACAGGGGCCGGGGACAAACTGCAACCAAGATACGTGCCCTTAGCGGGAACTGAACCCGGGTCTCTCTGGACCACAGGCCGACGCTCTAACCGCTGAGCCAAACCGGCCAGGGCTCTATGATAAATTTAATAATGCTTTCCTTCTGAAACAAAAGTGAATAGTTAGGAGATCACTTGAGCATCCATTTAAAGAAAAACAAAGATTATGACCTAAAGTTAGGATATACCTAAAAGGAAATTACAGTTGAGGTTTTAAATAGAAAAGTGCATTTAGTAAGGGTTAGTTTTAGTTCACCTCAAATACCTCCTAGACCTATGTCATTCTTTTCAAAATGGTATGGTAAATAAACATTTTATACGTCATCACTTTTAAACTATTATTCTAACCTATCCTTTCCCCCTAATGTAATTATAATGGTATTCTGTGCTTCAAGATATAGTTAATTATTTTGGTATTTATAAGCTTTTCAAGAGTTTGGAAACTCAGCCATGTTTTTTTATCCTCTTATCATAAGCCTGGGAGCAAACTACTTACCTGATTCAGTTTCCTTTTTTCTTTTTTTGCCAACTTCTGAGGCTTTAATAATGGGTTGTAAGATTCAGGAAAGGAGATATTATAGGATTTTCCTATATTTTAAGAGAAGGTAGGCAACATTAGAAAGAAATCTGGCACGGCTGCAATTTTTTGCCATGTAGAGAAGAGATATAAGAAATACCACAGTCCTTACTTCATCTGGATCATGGCTAGTCAACCTCCTGGGGACTGCGGGGAGCCTCGTGAACCATTGTTGTTGCAGGTAATGAGTTACCACAATGATCGTGAACCTGGGCTCCAGTGTTGGAAACCTAGACTGGGCAAGTCTGACGTCTCTGAGCCTCCGTGCTCTTGTCTGTACACTAGGAGACTAACATCTGTTCCGCCTGCCTCAGCAAGGTTCAAGTAGTGGTTACACATGAAGGGGCTTTGCTAAACTGCCCTTCATTAAACGCATCAGCGGGGCCTTGCTAGTGTCCCAGCATCACCTCCTTCGGGTGGTTTCACAGCACAAGGTAACTCCTGGTGTATAAGGTGCAATTTGTATCAGCATGTACCTTGCCATCAGCCTCTTCTGCAAAACTTTTCATTACTTTTGATTTTTGTTTATACGTATTTTAGATTCTGTTTGTTTGTTGAGCCCTCTATTAATCTTTTTCTTAAACCATATTTCATCTCTGTAAGAATATTAGGCTGAGAAGCTCATCCACTCTACAACCTGCTCCAAACTCATGTTTCCCTCTCTAAAGACAGGCCTGAATAGTGTAAGCAATGGGGCCAAAGAATGAACTTTAACCTTTTGCTTTAACTGGAAAGTGGTTTTGATGGATGAGAACAGAAAACCTCACTAATGGGAAAATATAGTAATTCTAAGTATGTTATTCCCTAATGATTGCTATGGTTACATAAAATAAAATATATAGAAACCATATAATTTTATCTTGAGCATACTTCATGGGGTTATATCCTAAACTTGTTATTTTCTTTCTATCATTTTCTATTCATATATAGTAATGTGAGATGTGATTTTTTTCTTTTGATTACTACTCTTTAAAATTTTTATTTTTACCTTCTTTAAGAAAAGAATTATATACTTTTTTACTTAGATTCATTATAGTCTTCTTTCTGAACTGAATACTGTATAAATAGAACCAAAATTTTGCTTCTTATTTTTTCTTTTTATCCTCACCCGAGGATTGTTTTTTTTTCTATTTATCATCAGATAGAGTGGGAAGAAGGGAGAGAGAGAGAGAGGAACATTGATGTGAGAGAGACACATCAGTTGGTTGCCTCCCGCATGACTCCAACCAGGGCCGGGGACGAACTGCAACTGAGGTACGCGCCCTTGACCAGAATCAAGCCTGCGACTCATTGGTCCGTGGGCCGACGCTCTAACTGTTGAGCCAAACCAGCCAGGACTTTCTTCCTATTTTTAATATTCTCTTTGCTTCTCATTCATATTTGAAGGAATACAGCATAAACTGTGCCCTGGAGTTGAAACCACTTCTTAGCGACATGGCTTTGAGCAAGATTTATCTTTCTGAACCTTAATTTCCTCATCTGTAAAGGATAATAATCATTGTACCTGCTTTTCTCATAGTGTTTTTGTTAAAATAAGGTGGTCCATGATATACTCCCTGGCACATGATACGTACTCAATCACTTGTTACCTATCAGCATTAATCTGTATACAAATGTCTTAAAAGTTGAGATTGTCTCATATGCCTGTGTGTGCTGAGCCCCAGGCACAGTGCCAGCACCTGGCACATGCCCAGTGGATGTTTCCTGAGTGAGTGGCAGCGCACCCAGTCAGTGTTATACAGTCCCTGCTCTTCCTCTGCCAGCCACTGCTTTCTCCTGCCTCTGGAACTGGTCACTGAGAGTTATGGCAGACGGGATCACTGGAGTGTCCTGAGACCTTATTGTTTTGGCAAGAAAGACTTCATGTTTTTCATCAGACTGCATATTTTTTCTCAGGTAGTTTCTCAGCCCTGCCTGGTTTTGGACTTCACACTCAAAAGGCATAAATCTCGGTCTTAACAGTGGCCCCAGTGATCTCACAGTTCCACATTTTGGCTCCTCTGGTCCCAACAGTCTGTTCATCCTCACTCTGTTTTACTCTATTTGCAGATATAGTTATACTTATGTGAACTGCTTTCCCTCCTATTTGGGAGAAAGAACTTATTTTCGCCTTAGTTGTTGGGTTAGAAGGAAACCGTTGCTTCGTTTCTGGCTTCCCTTCTCCACCCACTTTAATTGGCTGGAGAACAAACTCATTCAGCAGATGGTCGGAAATGGACATCGATCGGGATCATTTCACTAGAGGGTGGGCTCACTGTATTAAAGGTCAGTGCTCAGGGATGTGCACACCCGGGCCCTCTGTCTCAGCTGGCCTGGCCATCTAAACCCTCTTGTTCAATCTGCAGCTGGATGGAGCTGATGGCACCAGTCACCCGTGATCATACAGCTGTTTGGAAGGAAGGTATAGAATTCAAGGGATGATGCATAGGAAGTAAGAAGGCTCACCTTGGCCTACTACCGTAACTCAGCTTCTCTAATCTAGCTTTTACTTGAGTTCTCCAGTGTTGAACTGGACCCTTGTTTGGTTAATGAAATCAGTAGTTTGCTATTTGGCTTTTGTTTCTTGTCTACATACTCCTTCAGAGAGAATCCCAGAATAAGACCAAAGCCACATGCAAAACCAAATCCTTAACACCATTCTCCACCTAGGCCAACCAACTTCCCCAAACATTTACAGCCAGCCACTATAAGGATCTTTTTCTGAAACTGGACCTTTTATAGTATTAAGAGTTATAGCCTATTCTAATCACCTCCTATTCACCTCCCTGATGAGGGAAGAGGTTTCCTACCCGGACACATAACATCCGACACTGGACGGATGAGATTGGCAGCAGCTCATCAGTGACATGTACTGACGGCCAAGGGGAGTAGGACACCATGCTGTGCAGGGCCGCAGAGAACAGAATGAGCAGCCAGAGGCTTGGGGGGCAGCTCTGCAGTGTCAAGAGGATGAGGTCACCCCTGGTTTCCACTGGAGGACATGATTGGCTTGTTCGAATAATTTTGCAGACTGGCAGGGAATTGAAAATTGCTATTTAGGCATAAGCAGGAGGTGCATCTGGTCCCTTATAAGGAGGGTTGTTAGGCTAGGGGATCTTTTCCATGGGAGCCAGTGGGGAAGAGAATGGGCCATTGGAGGCCTCCCAGATGTAAGGCAGCACACAATATCAGGCCTGAATTTTAGGACCAAGGCTATACAGACATCATTTGTTTATTACCTTGGAATTTTACTCTAGATTTGTGTTAGTGAATGTCTTGTTTCCTAGTCAAATTGTGAGCTACTCAGGGACAGCCAGCACTTAAAAAACAATGCACATTATGGTTTGGAAAGACATGATTTGCATTAAAATGATCTCTTCTGTCATATCTCAAAGTGATGTTTTCAAATTTAATAATACAAATACCATTTAATACACCCCAATTTTGTCTTTGGATAATGTTAATTTTTTAAATTTAGCAAAATTTTTACTACTAAAGAATGTGCTGGGTGAATTTATACCTGTGTTAGAAAAGGACTTGAACGCATGACAGGCCACGATGCCCACGTATACACATACTGCCGGTCAGAGCCCTGTGCTGTGCTGTGGTCGACAGCTCCAAACGTTGAGAGTTACCCACGTTTGATGACATTTGGAAATTGCTAATGTGTTGTTTTTCTTTTCTCCCACTCTGTTTTCAAACAATGGGTGAAACAATAAAATGAATGGGACATTGGCGTTCTTTTTAAAATCAGAGTTAAGCTACAGCTTAAATCCCAGAATGCTGAGGTCTCAGATGTATTATTCAGACTGCATATTGGAGGCACTAATGGGGCCCATTAAGAGGTTTATTGTTGCTAAATAGAAGCAAATTGGTATGAAGGAGGGATGATGAGGAGGTCATAGAGTGGAAGAATTTATAGTATATCCTCTCAATTTTCTAAAAATCTAATATTAAATCCTTTATTCATCTCAATTTAGGTCCATTAAACTAATTTTATTATCTACTTTTGTTAAATTGTATGCAGCCATAAATGCAAAGCTTTCTCGCTTTTACAATTATGGCATACAATTAGTCAAATGACTGAAAGTTTCAGCATTTAACTGATTTTTATGTTTTCAGAGTAATCCATTATGTCTGTGACACAGATCGTCTTTTCTTGTATTTCTTACAAATAGGCCTATCTCGATCCATCACAGCGCAGAAAAAAATGTTATTGTAAAGAAACTGTTGGTTTCACCTTAACATGAAAACTTCTATTACTAAACTCTTTGTTAACATAGAAATTCCTATCCAGAAAAAAACACTTCCTTAATTAATTGCTAGCTCGGTTTCTATAGTATTAGATTTTAATTCTAAAAATTTTCTGGTGAAATTACCACTTCTCTTCCCAAATTAGGTATTGGGAATTTAATGTATACATTTTTTCAATGTTTTTCTAAATATTATAAATGAAATACATGCTTATTATAGAAAAGTTTGGTGAACATAGATATAAATAAAGCAAACATTTACCAGCTAGAGACAGACAACTATTGTTCAGTTTCAGTGGACTGGTTTCCATTTCCCCCCATGAATCTAGAGCTGTGCTCTCCACCATGGTAGCCACCAGACACATGTAACTTAGTCTCCCTAAACGCCATTCTCTGCCTCTTCTCTTCAGCAAAGCCTCCAGACACTGTTTGGATTTCACCTTCCTGCTCCTGCAGTCTGGAAATTGCCTCTAAGCAAAAAAAAAATGCAGCAACTATGGAGCTCACTTCATTTGTTTCCTTCTTAGGGATCACGGTCCTGCACTGCCTGTCATTCAGCATCTGAAAACAGTTCCATAGATTTGTCCAGAGTTCTAGCTATTTGCCATGGGCAGTTAAGTTCAGTGCTTATCCTGTGTCATGGTTGATAGTGGAAGTTTTTGTCACCTTATTTTATGTCTCTCTTATAATCAGCATATGTTTAGATTATGTGAGGAAGTTTTATAGGGTAGTTTAAACCATTTTGTATATATTATGAATATGTAAACTCTGCCATCTTAGTTTAAGCCCTTGGGAGAGTATTTCTTTTCCTATGTTTAATTTATCAAATAGTATTGAACACTTAGTATGGCCATGCACTATTCTAGGTGCTACAATTATAGCAGGATACAAACTTACACAAATCTCTGCCCTAATATAACTCACTTTGGGATAAAAGATAATAGGTGACACAGTAAAATATGGAATATTAGTTAGATGGTGATAAGCACCTTGGAGAAAGTAAAGGAAAAAAGTAGATAGGGAGTTTGGGGAGTGAGGATTTAACAATTTAAATAGGGTGATCTGCCCTGGCCGGTTTGACTCAGCGGTTAGAACGTCAGCCTGCAGTCCAGAGAGACCCGGGTTCGGTTTCCGCTAGGGGCAAGTACCTCGGTTGCAATTTGTCCCCAGCCCTCGTTGGTCGTGCGGGAGGCAACCACTCGATGTGTCCCTTTCACGTCGATGTTTTTCTCTTCCTCTCTCTCCCTCCCACTCTATCTGAACATAAAATGGAAAAATGTCCCCGGGTGAGGATAAAAAAAAAAAACTAACAAAAAAACAATTTAAATAGGGTGATCAGGGAAGGACTCATGGTAGGGTAACATTTGCCCAAAGACCAGAAGGAAGTGAGGGAGTGCTATCTGTGGATGTCTGGGGGAATAGCGTTTAAGTGAGAAGAAATAATAAGTGGAAAGGGTGCAGAGGATGCCCGGGACATTCAAGGAACAGCAAGGAGTTCCATGAGGCTGGAGCGGGGTGAGCAAGAGGAGAATGGGAGGAGATGAGGTCAAGACATAAGGGGAGGCCAGATTGTGGAGGACTCAGTAGGCTACTGTAATGATTTTGGCTTTTAAGAGTAAAATAATACAATCAGGTTTTGAGCTGAGGTGTGACATGATCTGATGTGCTGAAAATAGACTGAAGGACAAAGGCAAAAGCATGGAGTTCATTTAGGAGGCTACTATGGTAATGGTGGTGACTGGGATTGGCGTTACCCTAGATTACTGAAAAGTGGTTGGATTTGAGCATACATTTTAAAATGTTTTATTGTGGAAAATATAAACAAAAGAATAGGGAATAGTCTAATGAACCCCTGTGTACCCACATTAGTAGTTGTCAATGCATGTTTAATCTTATTTTTTTAATATGTTTTTATTGGTTTTTAGAGAGAGAGATAGAAACATTGATGTGATAGAGAAACCTCAATGGGCTGCCTCCTGCATGCCCCCCCCCCCCGCCCCCTGCACTGGGGATCGAGCCCAAATCCTGGGCATGTGCCCTGACCAGGAATCGAACCGAGACCTCTCAGTCCATGGGATGATGCTCAATCCACTGAGCCACACCAGCTGGGCCACTGGATTACTTTTAAGCAAATTCTGGGCATTTGAAGACAAAGACAACAGGGGCATAAACACCAGAGAAAAGTCAAAGATGACTATTTTTCCCCCCGTATTTTTAACCTGAACATCTCAAAACGCGGTCTTGCTGCCAGTATGGGTGGAGAAGTCTGTAGGAGAAGCCTTCCCCTGAGGTAGCAAATGTCTGTGGAAGGACAAAGTTTGGACCCAGGCAGCAGAAACTCAGTTTGGGACATTAAAATCTGAGAGGCCTACTAGAAGTCTAATTGTCTACTGAGAGTAGCTCTTGGTTATATGAATCTGAAGTCGAGGAAATAAGCCTGAGTGGGAGATGTAAATGTTGGAGTTATCAACATGTACATGATATTTAAAGTTATGAGACTGGATACTATTGTCAAAGGGATAAGTATAGCTTAAGAAGAGAAGATGCCTAGGGCCTGAGCTCTGGGAACCTCCAATGTTAGGAGGTTAAGAGATGAGGAATCATCAAAGAAGACTGAGAAGGTGTGAATAATGTGGCAAGAGGGAAATCAAGAGAGCAATGTCCCAGAAGCCCTGTGAAAATAAGAGGAGGACAGAGTACTGACCAGTGGAGTTAGCAGCAATGAAATGAAATCATTAGGAATAATAAGAGGAGACGGGTCAGGGAGCAAGAATGTGATGGAAATAGATTCAAGAATGGAGTGATTAGCCCTGGCTGGTTTGGCTCAGCGGTTACAGCATCAGCCCACAGACCAAAGGGTCATGGGTTCGATCCCCAGCCAAGGGCACGTACCTGAGCTGCAGTTTGATCCCCGGCCCCAGTCAGGGTTGTGCGGGAGAAGCCAATCAATGTGTCTCTCTCACATCAATATTTCTTTCTCTCTCCCCCTCCTTGCCTTCCACTCTATCTAAAAAAAAAAAAATCAGTGGAAAAATATCCTCGGGTGAGGATTAACAACAACAACAAAAGAATGGAGTGATTGGATTACAGCAAGTATAAACAACATTTTTGGAGGAGTTAATCTGTAAAAGGAAGAGATAAGTGGTGGTAGCTGGAGGGGTCAAGAGAGGGAAAAATTAATAGAGTGTTTGTAGACTGATGGGAAAGATGAGTTCAGTAGGAAATAGAAATTGATCATGTAAGAGTGAGAATGGCAGGAGGGCATCCTTGAGGATGTGGGATCCAGGCATTACCTTAATTGGGATCCTAGATGGTTCATCCAGTAATAGGCAGGAAGGGAAAGGAAGTACTTGGGCACAAATGTAGGTGGGTAGGCAGACGCAGTGGTGGGAGCTTGTGGAAGTCCTCTTCTAATGGAACAGGAAGCAAAAGCATGGCTGAGGAAGGAGAAGTATGAAATGGCTGTCTGGGAGGGTGGGGGACTGAATGGATTGGAGAAACTGAAGAGTTGCTGGGCAGCCATTAGATTCTTCTTGAGGTGAATGCTAAAGCGTTTTTATCTTGAAAATATTTATTATTAGCCAAGCTTTTTATGTAGGGGCCTCTTTTCAGTAATGTTTGCTTAAAATGTAAGTCTTTCTTAGCTTTATAACTTTATACTGTATAATTTATAGCTATGTATATATTTTTAACTATGTATATATTTTTAACTCAAAGTTTTCTTCTATAATGACTTATTTTTCCTTCTGTTTCAATTGTGGGTTTATTTCACCCATGAACTTCTGTTATTGATTTATTGATGGGTTAGATATGTGCCTTCATTCCTCTAAATTAATCATTTGCACACTGACATTTTTCATTTGTGTTCTACTTTCTTGATAATTTTTTTAGATTTATTCTCTGTTCTAGTGTTTCCTGAGCTTTGTAAGTTGTCAAAATCACCTGGGGGGAGATATATATATATATAATGTTTTTATTGATTTTTTTAGAGAGGAAGGGAGAGAGAGAAACATCAAGTGAGAGAGAACCGGCTATCAGCTGCCTCCTGCACGCCCCCCACTGGGGATGGAGCCTGCAACCCCGGCATGTGCCCTGACGCGGAATTGAACTGGGACCTCTCAGTCCATGGGATGACACTCAATCTGCTGAGCCACACCGGCTGGGCTCACCTAGGGATATTTTTAAACATGCAGATCAGGGACAAAAACCATGAAAGATCCTGATTTATTAGGTCTGGGGTGGGGCCTAGTAATAAATATGTTTAAAATGCTCTATAGGTAATTCTGATAATCAGCTGGGTTTGGCAACCACAGTTCTGTATCACTAATGAAATTTTCCAGTTACTAATTCCAGAATTGATTGCAATTTTCCCATTCCCTCTTGGGTTTTCTACAGTTCCCATAGCTAAGTGTGTAATTATGTGTGCGTGTGTTGGCTGCTCTTCAGAATGTGATTTTTATATTTCAAGTAATTTTCCTTAAATCGTATATTTTATTTTAATCTGCACATATTCTCCCCAATGGCTCCCTGCTCTTTTTTCAGAGATCAACTTTCATTACATGCTAATGAGGACATAGCATGTGTTTCCTGATTTTATTTTTTTCTTATAATAGCTTTTAGAGATATGTACTTTCCCTGATTCTAAAGGATAATGTTTCATTTACCTTGGCTGTAGTTTTTTTGTTTGTTTCTTTTTTAAGGCTGATTTTTGTTTCCTGTTTATTCATCCTTTAATGAGGAGAGTTTGGTTATATACTGGTATTTGCCAACATACAGAGTGTATCCTTCTCGGGTCTAAAGCCTCAGAAGGTTTGATCTGTCCTAATTTAGTATTTTGATTTCTAGGAGACTTACATTTTTAAAAAAATTATCAAATATATCATACATATAAAAGTATGTATAAAATAACTTATAAAGTATAAATAACTATAAAATGGACACTTAGGAAGCTACCTGGCCTTGACTTCCATGTTCAGCAATGGGACTACCCAATACACGCTCCCTGTGTCCTGTTCCTGTGTGCTGGAGAAAGAGTGGCGGTGGGATCAGAGAAAAGACACACAGGTTGATTCTTCTTTTGCTACCTCAGAAAAAGAAGTAGAGGAGTAGAATAATTTTTGCTCCATTTTTTCCTGGTTGATATAGATACTGCATCTAAAAAATAATAGTACATTGTGTCTGTTCACTTTATGCCAATTATCTGGTTGCAGGCATCTTCTTAATCCAGATTAATCTGACCAGAGTTCAGTAGAAATTCTGCTTTGATGCTTGCAAAGGACCATATGACTCACTATAATCCTTGCTTTTTAGAATTGTTTTGAAATAGAAACTCTATTTCCAATACAATGAATCTACTGAATCTTTCTCCATGCCTCTTCTAAGATTTGTAAAAAATGAGAAAGGAGGGGAAAAAGTCGTATTGGAGGCTTATATTCACAGCTACTTGTAGCGTCCATTGTGCCAACATAGAAAATAAAACTAATACAAGAAAAATGTAGTTTGAGGATGAACGAAGTATCTTGGACATCCAACCAAGAGTGTATACTGACCTTCAAGCAGAGAAGAAAGCACAAAGCATGACCTCTAGAAGAAAAACTCACTTTCTCTAGAAAAACCTGCTAATGAGATGTAGACATTTTAATTCTAAATTTTAAAATTCTTTTTTTTTAAATCCTCACCTGAGGATATTTTTCCATTTATTTTCAGATAGAGTGGGAGGGAGGGAGAGAGAAACATCAGCGTGAGAGGGACACATTGGTTGCCTCCCGCACGACCCTGACCAGGGCTGGGGACGAACTGCAGCTGAGTTACATGCCCTTGACGGGAATCGAACCCGTGACTCTGGTCCACAGGCCGACGCTCTAACTGCTGAGCCAAAGCAGCCAGGACTAAATTTTAAAATTCTTATCAGACTTCAGTTTTATTCAAAGTTATTTGAACCAATTAAGAAAAAGGAAAATTGCCTCTTTCACATAAGTCTAAATGTTAGGTTAAAATCTACAAGATATGCTTATAAAACACTTTTTAATTAAGTCACTCATTATATATTTGTATTTCCTCTTGCATATTTTTTATTTTGGTAACATAAAAATAGAAACAAAAGACAACAGAAAATCAGTTTCAGAAATAGTTCAGCAACCATGGACCCTTATAGAGACCACTGCGAAAAATAAGAATCTCTTTCCAGTGGTGCTTTCCACAAAGCACGCCCGTCTCAGTGCCAGTGGCTGCAGGTAGGCCTACCATGCCGGCTTGGCAGGGGTAATCAAGAGATTTGAGTTTAGCATTTACAGAAATTTAGAAAAGAAGACTCCAGATACGAATTCCGTGTCTTTGTTGTTTTTGTTTGTTTCTTTGAGGCAGAACTCTTCTCAAAAGGTGTCTTACGGAGATTCCTAATATATGAAAGACATGGAAACGGCTGCTCTGATCGGAGCAGGGATTAGGGCCCTCAATTGCCTTTCTCATGGCCCTTCTGCAGCTGTCCTGGTACCACCTCCTGGGAGATCTCTGGCTTACTGGAATCCTGCAGAAGTCCCAATTTAATCCAAATGCTTGACTTTGCAAATGAGGGCACCTAGGCATGTAGCAAATTAATGGGCGGCTGCGCCCAGAATGCAGGTCTTCTGATCCGCAGACCAGAATAGTTTCTGCCATACTATGCTGCCTATTTTCAGTTCCTGAAATTAGTTCCAGACATGAAAATCTTTTCCTTTTAACCACGTAGTGAATATTCTATGTTAATGGAGGTCAGGGAGAGCTACTGTATGAAATATATTTGTGGACTGTATACGTCCAAATACAAGCTAATTTTTGGAAATAGACTCTGTTTTTCTGTCATTATGAGTACAGAGATACACGTTTCTGAAAAATTTCTTCGGTAGAAGGAGTTGAAAATATTTAGTTGTAAAAATGGTGACCAGTTTTGAGCAAAGTCAAACTCACTACCCCCCGACCCCCACCTGTTAGTTTCCTTCAGTGCTTCTCTGCTCTCAGTTACCACAGCACCTACCTTGGAGGCACACACATTCTGCAGGGTCTTCCGGGACATTCTCAGCCTCAGATGAAATTTGGATTGCTTCTTCAAGACTTTAGAAGCCCATACCTTTCCTAACAGAAAAACCTCATGTCTCTCCCACACCCCTGTTGCTTCTGTGTGCTCCACCTGCTAAATGTCTGCATTTGCATATTCTCTCCAGCCCAGAAAATGCTATTGAGCTTTACTTTTTTTTTTTTTTAAATCCTCACCTAAGGATATTTTCCCATTTATCTTCAGATAGAGTGGAAGGGAGGGACAGAGGGAGAGAAAGCGAGAGAGAGAAACATCAAAGTGAGAGAGACACATTGATTGGTTGCCTCCCACATAACCCCCACCAGGGCCGGAGACTGAACCGCAACTGAGGTACGTGCTCTTGACCGGAATCGAACCCACGACTCTCTGGTTCTTGGGCTGACTCTCTAACCACTGAGCAAAACCTGCCAGAGCCTGAACTTTACATCTTGAGTTAACTTTTTAAAAAGACAGGATTTTCACCCTGGCCGGTTTGGGTCAGCGGTTAGAGCGTCGGCCCGCGGACCAGAGTCTCGGGTTGGATTCTGGTCAAGGTCATGTACCTTGGTTGCAGTTCCCCTGGTCGAGGTCATGCGAGAGGCAACCCAGTGGATGTGTCATGTTTCTCTTCTCTCCCTCCCTCCCCCCTTCCCTACTCTGAAGATAAATGGAAAAGTATCCTCGAGTGAGCATTAAGAAAAAAAAACAGGCTTTTTAAAAAAAATTAAAACAATCTTTCAATTACAATTGACATACAATAGCATGTTAGTGTCAGGCATAAAACATAGTGATTAGACATTTATATAGCTATGAAGTGATCGCCCCCATAAGTCTAGCACCCATCTGACACCATGCATAGTTATTACAATATTATTGACTATATTCTCTATGCTGTAGTTTACATCCCATGACTCTTTTTATAACTGGCAATTTGTATTTATTAATCCCTTCACCTTTTTCCCTCATCGCCTCAATCCCCCTCCCCTCTGGTGACCATCAATTTGTTCTCTGTATCTATGAGTTTATGTTTTGTCTGTTCATTTATTTCGTTGTTTATATTCCACACACAAGCGAAACCTTATGGTGTTTGTCTTCTTCTGTCTGACTTACATTATTTGCCATCATATCCTCCAGGTCCATCCATGTTGTTGCAAATGGCAAGATTTCATTCTTTTTCATGGTGGAGTAATATTCCACTGTCTAAATGTACCACACCTTCTTTATCCAACTGTGCCTCCATATCTTGGCTCTTGTAAATGACGCTACAGTGAACATAAGGGTGCATATCTCTTTCGAATTAGTTTTTGTATTTAAAAAAATAAAATAAAATAATACCCAGCCCTGGCTGGTTTGGCTCAGCAGTTAGAGCGTGGGTCCACAGACCAGAGAGGCCCGGGTTCGGTTCCTGCTAAGGGCACGTACCTCAGTTGCAGTTTGTCCCTGGCCCTGGCTGGGGGTCGTGTGGGTGGCAGCCAGTCGATGTGTCTCTCTCACATTGATGTTTCTCTCTCTCTCTTCCTCCCTCTCTCCATCCCGCTCTATCTGAAGATAAATGCAAAGATAAATAAATACCTAGAAGTGGAATTGCTGAGTCATGGTAGTTCTCTCTTTAATTTTTTGAGAAATATCTACACTGGTTTCCATAGTGGCTGCACCCATTTACATTCCCACCAAGAGTGCATGAGGGTTATCTTTTCTCCACATCCTAACACTTACTTGTTGATGTATTGATGATAGTCTAACAGGTGTGAAGTGATATCTCTTTGTGGTTTTAATTTGCATTTCCCTTATGATTAGTGATGTTGAACATCTTTTCATATGTCTGTTGGCCATCTGTATGTCCTTTTTGGAGAAGTTTCTATTCAGATCATCTGTCCATTTTTTAAATTGGATTGTTTTTTTGGTGTTGTATGAGTTCCTTATATATTTTATATATATTAACCCTTTATTGGATGTATCATTGGCAAATATATTCTCCATTCAGTAGGTTTGTTTGTTTTATTGGTTTCCTTTGCTGTGCAAAAACTTTTTAGTTTGACATAGTCCCATTAGTTTAATTTTTATGTTTCCCTTGTCCAAGGAGACATATAAAAAAAGTGCTAAGAGCAGTGTCAAAGAGCTTACTGCCCATATTTTCTTCTAGGAGTTTTATGGTTTTAGGTCTTCATTTAAGTCTAATCCATTTTGAGTTTATTCTTGTATATGGTGTAAGAAAGTGATCCCAGTTTTGTTCTTTTGCATGTATCTGTCCAGTTTTCAATATCATTTATTGAAGAGGCTATCTCTACCCATTGCATATTCTTGCCTCCTGTGTTATAGATTAATTGACCATATATAGGCGTGGGTTTATTTTTGTGCTGTCTATTCTGTTCCACTAATCTACATGCCTGTTTTAATGCCAGAAAAAAAAAGTCATTTTTATATAAATATGCAAAATAATAAAGTATGCTTTTATAAATAATACTCCCACAATTCTGATATGGTGCTTCCGGAGAAGGGTGTGGGCACGTGGAGTGTTAAGACTCCTGGTTAATAGTCACTGAAGTAGATACCCATCTTTTGCTTAATATTTTTCTTGTGTTTTAAATGTTTAGTTCTGACAAAACTAAATGTATGTTTGTTATTATCTAAAATATGATATGTAAATGAAAACTTCTTTGTGTAAGTGCCATATGAAATTTGACATATTAAGTTTAATGTTAAAATGTATCTGGCCTCTATAACACATTTTAAAAATTGCTTTACCTTTTTTCTCTTGCTTTCTACCCATTCATGAACCCCTACTTTTAATCGTTACTTACAATATTTTTCATCCAGTATTAGAATTTGGTTATATATTAATCATTAAGCAACCTTGACTAATGTGATTCAGTTTGTACAGTTAGAAGACTGTGCCAGCAGATAGCAGGGTAATAAAAAGTGACATATTGGTGTCACATCTGAGATCATAGTTTTTCAAAATCACTTAGCCTTTTTATGTATAAAGACATAGATTTTTTTCAACCTGGAGTGTGCAAGATACATCTATTTTATTTTCTCTAAATCAAGTTGAGCCTGCTTCAAGCCCCCCTTGCCTGGGAAGTAGGAAGTTAAATCTGCCATCCTGGTATTTCGCATCCTCTCTCGGGCCACGCAAAGGTCCTTATGCACACAGAACATTCAGGAAAGACTTCTCTGGTCTCCAGTCCATACCAGTTACCATGAATACAGTCCCAACCACCATGGTCCTTTGTAATCAGGATACTTTGTGGCACTTTTGGGGACAGGAATCTAGCTTTTCTGGATGTACCTCAGGTGTTCCCTTCTCAGGTTTAACATCCCCTAGAGGTGCCACTGAGGAGAAAGGCACAGGTCTCCGTCTCTTGGAAAATCCACAGCCTTTGGTCCCTTTCCAAAGTATTGGATAACCTTCTTGTCCCTTTGGCTCTTGTCACTTCTTTTTTATCGCTGAAGGCCTATGTCTGTCTTTCTCCTCAGCTCACAACATAATGCCCTCTTTACAATGAAACCTTGGAAGGTTTTAGAATTCAATTCAGACAACAGTACTTAAAAATAATCTTTAAATGGTTAACTTTATTATTTTTATGGCTAGCCAAATAACATGTATGCTATAGCATTCATTAGAATTAGTTTTGATGAGACAAGTTTAAATTAAATATCCATATTAAATATTTTGTAATGACATTTTTAATTTTAGGATATTAGTGTTTGTTAAAAACATAGTTAAGTAAAAGTATAATATTACAGCTTTCAGAACAGAGTTCCTTTTTTACCCTACTCTGCTACTATTACCCTAGTACACAGATTTAAGAATAAAGTGTCTATTGTGCAGTATAAACATTATAATTTTTATTTCTATTAGTATCGAATACTAAAATTAGAATATTCAAGTTTGGAGATGGTTTTTTCATTAGAAAAGTCCGTGCGGTCAATACGAGAACTAGGACTTCCAACTTTGCTCAGCCAGGACTTCCTACAAAAAATAAACAAATAAAAATTAGCATGTAAAGTATATATAGACATGCTAAAATGATCTCACAATGGGAGTTTACTTTTACTTTTGCATATAATGTAAAATATAAATTATTTTATATTATATATTAAACTCTAGTATTCTGATACATACGTGATATATATAATTAAATATGGACAAAGCAAAGCTATGATATATTAAGCACAGTCAACTACTGATGATTTCATATTGAGGTTATTAACCCCCTCTTAAAACATACAAGGCCACTACTACCTAGCTCTTGAGCTATACAAAAGGATCTAAAATGTTTTTACAGACGTAAGTAATAAAAATAATTCACCATTGTTTTTTTTCTCATTATCGAGAACCTGGTAGATAGGGGGAGAGAGAATGGATGAAAGAAATGTGATTTTCGATGGACATTTTTTCTTATCTATTCAAAAACCATTTCTTACCATATGTATTAGCAAACTGGCTGCATTAAAGGGACAAGTTAAATGTTCTGAAACTGTTTTTCTGCTTCTATAGTGCAATGGTTTTTCTTAATTTATTAGCAATACCGATGTGTCTAATTTATACATTTGGGCACTTACCTGAGATGCTTCCTATATAATTAAGGTTTATTGTTATATAGTTGAAAACTCAGATAATACTGTTAAGAATTTTCCAGAAACTTTCTACCTATTAATAATTAGTTGGGATGACAGAGTAGTGGGCCTACAGGTTAACATGAGGCCATTTTATACATGTGACGGCAGCTTTTGTAGAAACATCCCAGACTTTCCTCATCTCCCCAAAGTTCTTTCAGGTTGTGAAACTAGTGCCGTGTACAGCTGTGCAGTCGCATCTCATATAACCTTGAATTAAAACTATTTTCCAGGCTAAAGTTGTCTGATTAGCTGAAAATTGCTGCTAGGCACAAGGAAAATTCTAATACTTCAAATTGCCATGGTGCTCATTTATGACAGTTTTACCAGGAAAGGTGACTTTTCACTTTTCTTCTTTCTTGGAAGCTAAGCCATGAGTACAGTAGTACATTTTATTTTCTTCAACTCATTTAATTGAAATCTTAAAAATGGAAATTACACGTGTTGAAGAATAAAATTTAGTTATTATGAAAAGGAGCTGATGACTTCAATTTTACAAGTCATATCTCCTTGAAACTTCTAGAAAAGCCAGAAATAATAGAAGCTAACATTTATTGTGCACCGACTGCTCAGCAGTGTGCTAAATTCTTTATAGATGCTATTTAGTCCACACATTAACCCTGTAAGTTATAGTCCATTATTACTCCTAAATTGTTGATGAGGAAAGAGACACACAGAAGAGTTAAGTAACTTGTCCAGGGTCATAGTGACAAGCGATCAGATTCTGGATATGTTCTGAAGGTACAGTCAAAAGATTTGCTGACAGATTGGATGTAGGTGAGAAAGAGAGAGGACCGAAGGATGACATCAGGGGTATCGGTTTGAAAAACTACTTGGATGATGTTGTCATTTCCTGAAATGGAGAGGCTGGGGAAAGAGCAGAAGTTCAGTTTTGGAATGGAAGCTTGAGATGTCTATGAGAGTACACAGTTGGATCTATGAGTCTGGCTGGAGGAGATAAAATTTGGAATTTGTCTGCAAATAGAATTGAAAGCCGTAAGACTGGATGGGATCACCAAGAAAATGAATATAGGTAGAAAATGGAAGAGCTCCAAGGACTGCACCTTAGGTCTACCCAGTGTTAAGAGCTCAGGAAGAACCAGCAAGTGAGGACTGAGAGTTGACCATTGCGTTTAGCAACCCAGAGGTCACTGGTAGCCTTGACAAGAGCAGTTTTAGTGCACTGAAAGCCATATTTGAATGGGCTCAAGAGAGAATGGAGAGAGAGGAAACGGAGCCAGTAAGGGATTGCAGGCACAGGAGCTGCAATGGACTAATCCACCCGGGCTGATAACTCAGTGTATTTAACTAGTTGGGAGTCTATCTCCCTACCTGTATGTAGCTGGTCTTGGATACCATCAAAATTTCACCAGCCAGACCTATGGCCAAGGTGGAATCTATGTCAGAATGGTCATGCTGTTAGGTGATTCAGCAACATTTACACTGTGTGTGTGCCATGGCTCCCCACACATGCCACTGTTGGTGCTAGGAACCATCTTGCCTGACCTGCCCACTCACTCAGGAGTGTTGTCACCAGTCACTTGGCAAGCCCTAGGGCCCCAGTGTTCATGTGCTGCTCTTGCAGTCAGCCCTTGATAGGTGTGGCTCAGGTCTGCAGGTGGCAGAACAGTTCTTCTAAGCAGAAAATAACTGGTCACAAATTTATATCTAATTAGTGAGGATTGGATATATACAAATATATACATACCTTTAGTGTGAAAAAGAACCACACAATCAAACAGTACCAGTTAATTCAATTACATACATATTTAAGTAGCACTGTACAGCCGTCCCTCGGCGCTTTGCGCTTCGACGTTCGCGGCTTCACTCCGCGGTTTTTTCACATATAGCATAGTGTAGTATCTGCAAAAACCACGATAGAGTGAAGCCGTGAACGTCCAAGCGCGAAGTGGTGAGGGACGACTGTATATAAAGAATCCTACTTCGCGGAAATTCATTTATCGCGGTGAAGTCTGGAACTGATTAACCGCGATAAATGAGGGCCGACTGTACAAGTCATATTCCAGATACTGGAGCACATACATAGATATTTAAGGTGGGGTTTCTTCCCTCAGTTACGTACACTCTACTAGAAGAGTTTGAAGAATAATAAAAATAACTAATAATAAGGCAGGATGTGATATGCAATGTGATTTTTATAAAAAGGGAGAGGAACTGGGAGACTAACTTCTGGTCGAGGTATTCAGGGACATCTTTCTGACAGCAATGGCAGTTGAGCCAAGTTTTAAAGAAAATACTATTGAATTTTTAAAATCTTAGAATGAGGAATGCTCATTTAAGCATGACAGGAAACCAAGAAGCATAGGGAGAATATTGATACCATTAACTAATTAAAAACGTAAAACTTTTAAATGGTCAAAAATGTCTTAAGCAGAGCCAAAACAAATAGCAAACTGGAAAATGTATTTGCAATTTTCTTACTATACAAAGCGCACTTAAACATCAAAATGTAAAAGACGGCGATGAAAGGAAAAGAAATATAAATGGCCAATAAATATGTGAAAATATTCTCTCATAATTTAAAAAATATGAATAAAGTAAGAAGGAGACACCATCTGTTACTTATGAAATGGCAAGGATCTAAAAGTTTGATACTATCCAGTAGGGCAGCTAGGATGTGGAAAGAGAGGCACATTTCTACATTGTTGATGGGAATGCAAATGTGTCCAGCTTTTAAGGGCAACTCTAAAATTTTAAATGTCCGAGTTTGAAATGTCCATAACTTACAGACATTCTGTCATAGAGAGGGTCCCTGAGATAGACTGAGACAGAGATTAGCATGCAGGGAGGGCTCCTGGGTAGGACTGTGGGAGGCAAGGAGACCGGACTGGACCGAGGGAGAAGTCGGGCAGAGATGCAGTCTCCATGAAGACCTCGGCCAATGCAGAGGAGCTCTGAAGCTGGAAGGCCCTTCAGAGTTGTCCAGAGTTGAGGTAAGAGGGCTGGGGCCACATGATTCGCCACATGAACCAATCAGAGAAAAGTTGCCCAGAGAAGGTGTAACCTTTAGTGAGGTAACTTCCGTCTGCCAAGGCATTTCTGAACTGAGGGCCACCTTCCAGCAGCACTCCCAGCACCGAGGGAAGAATCCCATCAGTCCTGAAAGGGGACCCGAGTGAACACCACAGCGTCCACTGCCCATGTTCTCACAAGTGGGCAAAGGGAAGGAACTGAAGATGCAAGAAAAAGGAATGATAACGATGTGACAAGGCCCCAGGGCGGGCTGGAAGAAACAGGATCAGGACACAGGTAGACTCGATGGGTTTAGAAAAGAAAGAGGACATACCTGATCTGTACAGAGGAGAAGACAATAGGGTCAGAAAGACTTGGAGAGCAATTTGGATACGAGGAGGCATTCACATGAGCTAGCCTCCATTTTCTGAGTAAAATAAGACGTAATTTACTGAAAATAAGAGAGGTGGAGGTAGAGTTGAGGGATTAAAGAAATAATAACTGCTGTAGGAGTGAACAAATGTTGACTGAATGAAAGAATTGATAAAGAGCAACGAGGGCCCTCAGGTTGGACTAGGTGGCCAGGGGGCTGTAAACATGCCTGCCTGTCCTGCGGGTGTGGTCCAGACTGGTCAGTACTGGGTCACTGCCTGGGCCAAAGGCTTCTCAATTGGGACAGCCCATCCGGGGGGCTGAACAATTCAATCAAATGTTTCCTGGAGTCGGAATGGAATGCAGGACTCCATCTGGAATGGACTTTCCTTTGTCCAGCTACACAACTGTGGTCTTCTGTTTACTAGGGTGAGTGAATGAACCATATCATAGGAGAACCTCTGATTTCAGTATCTTTATATCTTTTTTCTTGGACCCCTCAGATCCTCCAGGGAAGACATGCCCAATATCCTAGATATTGCCTAGAGTGTATACATCTGGCTGTGCATGTTCTGGGAAGAAGGTTAAGTCCTCAACGTTCAGTGTGTACCTTTCACTGAATCCCTGTTTTCTGCTGTGCCTGGAAGACCTCCCCAGAACACGAAACACCGGCTTCCGCCTGCTTATTAAACAGACTTGGCATCAGTCCTTTTAGCCCCGCCTTTCTACCCACTTTCATCCGCTGCGCCTGGTCGGGGGGGTTCCACTGTGGTAAACAGGCCGTTTCTCTGCTCCCCACCTACCATTCAGGCTGCGTTACCACTAGCTAATCTGCTTTCTAATGTCCAACATTTTCTTGCTGTAGCTTTCTCTCCCATTCTTTGTTCTTGTGGATGGTTAAACCTTTTTTTAAAAAGTCCATTTTATTCATACTTCTGGGTGGAGTTTAGGAGGAAACAGGTGAATGCATACGTTGAAAATGGTAACATCTTTAACTGAAAGTGTGGCTTTATCCTTCAAAGTTAAATCTTGAATCCATCTGGGATTATGTGACTGCATATATGAAAAAGATGTTTTAGTTCTGAATGACGACATTTTCACCAGCACAACTATTACCATATACTGAATCTATGTATGTGTATCTTTCCTGACATTCTATTTGGTACTGGTTTATGGATTACCCAAGATACCAGTGGAGCCAAACTATTTCAATTATTATAGCCTTAGAATACATGTGAATGACCAGTGAGTCCCCACACTGTTCCCTCACCCATGACCTCATTAATCTTCTATTTCTAAATATCCTTGTTTGTCTCATATAGTCTACTAGATTTTGGCATAATTTTTTCCAATCTCTTCAAATCCCCTTTTAAATCTTAGAATGTCAGGTCTCTCTGAATTATTTTAACAAATATTTGATCTTGTCATCAAGAGTAACAATTTTCTCCTCTTTTTTAAGCCTTTATGTTCCTCATTCAAATTTTGTGCTTTGCTTAATTCAGGTCCTGTATATTTCTTGATAAGTTTAGACTTAGACATATTGTTTTTTTCTTGCTATTTTTAACCAGATGCTTTTTAAGTCATCATGTTCTTACACTGGTAGATAGGGAAACTAGTGACCTCTTATAGTGTAAACAGATGCTTACTGTTTTCTTTGGGGTTCCTAGGTAAACCACTTTCTGGATTTTTCCTGAATTCATTCTGTCAGTCAATTGTTATCACATTGCCTGCATAATTTCAAACTGCTCTTTATTTTAGGCTACCTAACCACATTTGGCTACTTACATGCCTTCCAGAAAATTGCCACAGTCATTATGCAGAGAAAGAAACATTAGCAGTGTTCGCCTAGCCAAGGGGCCAGCCCGCACCACCATGATACACCACTCTGGCTCCAGCATGTTTTACCTATTAGTTTAGTAGACTCAATAAATATTGAATGGATGGCTGGATAGATGGGAGAATTATATTTGCTTGAAAGAAACTGAAGTCAAGTATTTCTGCTGTAAAACTGAATCTGCTTTGTCTGCATGTATCTTTCAGGCATTTTTATTTAAGAAACATGATCCACTGATAGGCTTTAGAAAAACAAAATAGAATAAGAATGTAAATTGGAAAATTCTATTGACAGAAGTCATGTTACCTGATAATCATGTTCTTCCTTTAACATATTTTAAATCTCTTGTAGAGATTTTGACAATTAAACCAATTTCTATAAAGTCTATTTTATTCCTTTATATTATTACTGTATAATTGATAAAAAGGAATTTCATTATGGATGCATTTCTTACATGTTTGATGATAATTCTATACAACTGTGAACATTTTTATGGCATGCTAAAGGACAATGATCTTGCATGTATTGTAAGTATTCTTCAGGCCATCTTTGCATTAAAGAAATAAATAAAACACAGTGCTGATAAATGTTAAATGACCAAGGGAAAATCTATGCATTTAATAAATTAACTGTGCTGTGTTTTTCTCTTCCTGTTCAGGCAGCCACCAACTATACTGGCCCCTCAGGGTGCCCACAGCATTTTAATTCTTTGGTGCAGATGGCACACATTTAGCTATCAAATGCAGTAAGTGCCACTCGTTTATGGCCTTGGCAGCCGGCAAAGAGGCCAGCTGTGGCCTTCTAAGATGCACTTAGACTTCTGCCCTCCCAGAGGCCCTTCTTAGACTCCCCCTATCTAAAGAGGATCCCCCCAACCTGTTGTGTGCATCATGGGAATGATCACATTGTATAATTGCTACGTTTATGTATTCACTACGCGCCCACTCCACATTAGAATACAAATTCTAAGAAGGCAGGGTTGGAGTCTTAGTCACTGTTTATCCCCAACATCTATCACGATCTCCAGTGATAGTGGACACTCAATAAGCATATACCGAATGAATGAATCTTTGTCACCTGCCTGCCTCCTTCCGGTCTGTAGCTTCCAGGCATGGGAGAAGGGAGCATTTCTAGGGTCCTACACAGTCCACACAGAAAGGAACCCTGAGCACGACTTTTTAACTCTGATCTTACCTCACATGAAACAAAACCCTTGTTTTTCTTTTTTTTACACTCTTCAAAAGGTAAAGAAATAGATGCTCTTATTACAGAAAATAATTTACTCTTGAAAAGTTTAGACTTAGACATATTGTTTTTTTCTTGCTATTTTTAACAAGATGCTTTTTAAATCATCATTTTCTTACACTGGTAGATAGGGAAACTAGTGACCTCTTATAATGTAAACAGATGCTTACTGGTTTCTTTGGGGTCTCCTATGAAATAATGCCAGTAATGACTATATCCATCCTCTTAAAGGAAGTTGGAGGCCTACAGATCTGACCTAACAATCTAAATATAAGAACGTGAACCAAGTTTATTTGTGGAATCGGTTCATTTATTTTTGCCAGCCCCCAAATTTTACTGTATTTCTTGTGATTGTTAGTTTACTCATTATATAAACAACCATGGTGACTGACTTCACCCACAGTTCAGAGTGAGTATCACAACACCAGAGGAGGGCCCAGTCCACCCTGCAAACCTAGTCACATGACATGCTGCCAGCTCAGTCAAGGTCAGTGCACGGTCGGCTGTCTGTGCTCAGACATACTGTGATTATCAAATAAAAATCCTCAGACACTTTTCTTACCATCCCAAAGGTGTACAAATACTTACTATTATATTTGTTGTATTAATTCAGGAATTTTAAGCCTTTTAAAGAGAAGAATCCTTTCTTCCAACATAATCTTGCACGAAAGCTTAATGCTTATAGTGGAAGCAAAGTGCTTCTGCGAAGCCAGGGAACAGTTGGGGGTAGGGTGCAGAATCTACCCCAGCTGCACCTCGAGTACCTCTAGGGAATCCCCAAGGCTCTGAAGAGCTCAGTTGGAAAACTGCCCTATTAACCCATCACTGAGCAAGGCTATCAGCGAGTGGACTACACGGAGAATCCATCATTGTCGAAGTGGAAATCAACATAGGGCTGTCTTTCTAGAATTCAAGTCAGTGTCACCTACAAAATGTAGTAAGCTCCTGAGGCGATATGAAAAATTCCATTTAACTAATATCCTCCTCTGAAACAAAGAGGTGAAATTAAAGCACTAGAAAGCCACTATTAATAATTCATAGCAATGCTATTTCCTGGGACGAAAGTGGGGCAGCAGAATCCTTTCGGTGTCTCTGCAGCACAGTGCAGAACGTGGAGCAGAGCAAGAACGCAGACCGTAGAACAGACGGCTAATGAACTGAAAGCGAACGTGGTGCCCGCTGGAAAACACTGCCTGCCTGCTCATTTCCAGCTTTCAAACTAGCATTAATAATGGAAGGACAGCACATAATATTTCTGCTATTCTCCTTTCTTTAGCGAGTTTCCTTATTCAGCTACATGTGGGCAAATGATTCCCATAGACTTATCAAGATAAGCATTTTAATGGTATTTGGATATAATGTCTAAAATTTGTCAGATAGATAGCCCATGATATGTGAAGAGTTCAGTGATTATCAAGGGAATCCCAGGACATCCATAACTAACCCGAGACCAGATTCCTCATCTCTAAAATGGGGATAACAATACTCACCTCACTGAGTTAGTGAAAGGATTAAAGAGAATGTATGCAAATTGCTTAATGCAACATCTGACACACAGTAGGCCCTTAACAGCAGTTATTACAGTGTAACTGTTCTCTGCCTTTGCCTATGTTGGTAGGTAGCCTGTTTTGCAAGCTCTGTGACCCTTAATTAAAGCCACACACGTGTAGTGCAATTCCACTAGTAATATCTCCTGATCTTTGCAGAGCTACTTCTCAGCTGCAGTGGGAAATGGCATGTCATTAACCTCAACTGGGAGAGTCTGGAAGCGTAGCTCCCCCCAGGCATGAGTTATACCCAGGATTCCAAGAACCAGCCAACTGAATCAAAGGGCCTGGGAGCAGAGAAGGCCGAAGGGAAGGCACAACTGAAAGTTCTAGCTTCTCAGCCGCAAACCAGTTTCAAGATCAACAGAGTGACAGACCCACTCTTCTTTACACATTATGTACAGAGTGGAAAGAAATTAGATATTGGCACAGTGGTAATGTAAGTGTACTCTGGGATGATTCTGCTTGGATATGAGTGCAGCTACCACTTCTTAACAGGTTGTGGGCAAGTTTCGTAAACTCAGAGCCTCACCTGTAAAATGGAGACTGTTGCCTATCTCATAGAGTTGTCATGAAGATCAAATGAGAACATCTGTGTAAAGTGTTTAACACTATCTAGAAAATTGTACACACTCAAAATTTTTAGCTAGCGTATCAGTCAGGGTGCAGGTAATGAAGACCACCCTAGCTATTTCAGAATGGAATTTAACATAAGAAATTAGGTCCTTACGAAGTCACCGGAAGGGCTAGGAGAACAGATCTATATTGGGCCTATTACAGCAACTCTGTAGAATTGGCTGCTAAAGTATCAAATTGTGATTTAAAATTGTGATTCTCATGCAAATATGTGTCAACAATTTTAATTCAATGCATTAATTAATGAGGGAACCTAGAGGATTTTATGTCTGGGTAAATGGAGAATTTATACACACACGCACGCACGCACGCACATGCCCTGGCCGGTCTGGCTCAGTGGTTAGAGCGTCGGCCGGCGGACCAGAGAGTCCCGGGTTCGGTTCCCGCTAAGGGCACGTACCTCGGTTGCAGTTTGTCCCTGGCCCCGGTTGGGGTCGTGTGGGTGGCAGCCAGTCAATGTGTCTCTCTCACATTGATGTTTCTCTCTCTCTCTCTTCCTCCCTTTCTCCCTCCTGCTCTATCCAAAGATAAATGGGAAAAAAGAAAAAAATGTCCTCAGGTGAGGATTAAACACACACACACATACACCTGTGTACACATGCACTATACATACTTAAAATCAGGAATGCTGACAGATGCAGCGTATCCACATAGAATCTGACAACTCCTGAAAGTTCCACTGGACAATACCCAGAGCCTCCCTCTAGTCTCTATTTGCAAGGCTTACACAATTTTTTTCTGAAAGGCCCATTAGGGGAATGGCTGGGAATCAGGAGGCTGCCACCCAAATCGTGTTTATGAACACGCTACCCTAACTGCAGGCCAGGCATCAGAAAGCCCCCACCAGAATTGTTGGCTCCAGAGCCACGTAATGTCTGCTAGATCCTCATGCCAGCTTCTCTCCCCACCTCAGTGCCAAATTTCACAGGAGAACTTCCGATTGATGAAACCTAAATCATATTTGAAACTCTAGCTGCAAGGGAATCAGGAAACCCTTCCTCTCTCTCCAGAGTCTGCAGTAAAGGAAAGGTACCAGGAAAAGCCTGGAACAGAGGTTGAGCAAGACAATATACCATGCCTACCACTGCTATTATTCACTTAACCAGAACTTCCTGAAATTGTGCACTATGGTATACAGAAGATTAGAAATGTTTCTTGCTGGTCTGTATCATAGCAACACTTTTATGAACTGTCAGATCTTGAGTTCTTTGCAGCACTAGAACAGAAATCCCAAGGAACACCAACACTGAAGGGTCAGGTGGAGAAGGAGAAGCAGACAGGGGACAGATAGAACGGTCAGGGAAGAGGGAAATGACCACGAAGTGTGGCATTAGGAAAGCTAAGGGCACAGTATTTTAAGGAGAGAGCAGTCAACTTCCAAATGCTGCTGAGACCCAAGTAAAATATGAACTGAAAGTGCTTTGGGGACCTTAGCAGGATCAGCTTCAGTGAAGGAGTGGAGGTGGAAGGCAGATTAGAATGGTTTTAGGAGGGGTGGGGGGAACAAATGGAGACAGCAAGAATAGATCAATCTTTTTAGCTGTCTGACTATGAAGGAGAGAAGAGACACTACGCAGCTTTACACATCTTTAAGGTTCTGTTCTTGGCAAGCCAAGCCTGCCTCGGTTCTGAAACCAAAGCTTCCAATATTTACGAGCACCTTGTCTCAGAAGAACAATATTTGAGGGAGATTGCTCTAAGGACACAGAGTCTAAGATGTTTTCTATTCCAGATATGTTAAAATCTGCTCCTACATGAAGCCAAATGAAGAGGAGTTGGCCAGACTCTCCTGTATTTTCCACCGCTCACTCTGACCCCTTCCACCTCCTCCCAAAATGCTCATAAGCAAATTGAGTTTTTGGGGTGATGCCATTAGCTGATAGGGGCTACCAGATAGTTTAGTGCCAAAATGTGACCCACCCTGACAGAGGTCATAATTTTAGACTTTTAAAAAAGCCCTGTTGCTGGCTCTACTTTATCTCCCACCCTAGTGTTTTTTTTTTTTTAATCCTTTTTCACTTTTAAATGTACGCTCTCCTGTTGCAGTTTTACATATCCTTACAAATCACTTTAAATCCTGTTGGCAACCAAGAGGTATAATAAACACATAAAGTTGTGAGGGTTTTTTTTTTTTTCTTCTTGCTGATACTGTTTGACTTCATAATGGAAATTATTGGGAGGAAGGATGGAAATTTACTTATGGAGTTTTGCTCACAACCCACTTTCCTAGACACTTTTCCCATTAAGGTGAGGCAGGCATCCTTCTGAGGTCATAAAAAGCATGTATCTTCAGGCCGCTGTCCTGTCTACAGCTTTGAACTTCAGGGCTGAAAACTCTCAGCTGCGGCCCCTGGGCAAGAGCTGTTTCAGGCTACGCCACTCAGCCAGGCAGCACCTGGGGCTCCAGCTAGGCCTGAGCTGAGGGCTGCCCTGCAGGGACTGAGCCGAGGGTGGGCCCTGCAATGCTTTCCTGCAGCTGCTGGGAGAGGAGTGAGGCTCCCAGGCCAAGCCAGGCTAGTCCAGTGGAAGCCCCACAGACTGATGCTTGCACAGTCTTTATTTATTTATTTTTTAATCCTCACCCAAGGATATTTCTACATTTATTTTTAGGCAGAGTGGGAGGGGGAGAGAGAGACACATTGACTGGTTGTCTGCCGCACGACCCCAGCCAGGGCCGGGACCGAACTGCAACCTAGGTACCTGCCCTTGACTGGAATCGAACCCTCGACTCTTTGGTCCGTGGGCCAACGCTCTAACTGCTGAGCCAAACCGGCCAGGGCTTTGCATAGTCTTTAAAGACAAATTCATGAAGCATCTCCCTCTGACAACCACTTTGAAAATAATTTGTGCAGAATTAAATCAAAAGAATAGTTTGAAGGCAGAATAGAGAGGTAGCTAATGACACAAGAACCACTAGAAAAACAAAAGATTCACCAAGTGGAAAATCAGAAAAGATTATTTAATGTGTCCAAGACTGTTGGGCTGTGTTTTTTTTTGTTTGTTTTAATTTTTTTTTCTTTACTGATTTTTTAGAGAGAGGGGAAGGGAGAGGGAGAGAAAGACAGAAACATCGATGAGAGAGAACATCGATTTGCCACCTCCTGCATGCCCCCCATTGGGGACCCAGTCCACAACCTGGGCACATGCCCTGACCAGGAATTGAACTGGTGACCTCTTGGTGCATGGGTCGATGCTTAACCACTGAGCCACACCGGCCAGGCTGGGCTGTGTTTTAAAGGGCTCATCTGTGATGGCGCATAGGGCATGCCATGTTGATAGCCTTGAAGCTGGGGGCTTTCAGTGTGCCTTTAAATATTTGACAAGAATTCAAAATCATGAAACTTCTTCCTGGGTGTGTCTCATAGTTAGGGAAATGGCTTATCTTCTCAACCTCCCAGGGTTTAAAAAAAATTCTTTTTAGATTCTCATCTGCCCCTAGGGAGTGTGTTTTATCTTTAAATTCAAGAATGTGACTCAGTTCATAGGGAGGCTCATGACAGGAGGTAAGAATGCCATTGTACTGTTTCAGCTTGTAAGTGGTCACCTGCACTGGTACTTAACTATTATACTCTGAATATTTTTTCAGCATTAACGTGTTAAATGCTCCTAAGTTTCAGTCTGTTATACAAATGCAGATTCAGAAAATAGCCATTTCCTATCAAAATGTTTTTCTCTTTGTATTCATAAAAATACATGCCTGCTTATTGACTTTTTTTTTATAAAAGTAAAGAACAGCCGGCCAGTGTGGCTCAGTGGCTTGAGCGTCGTCCCATGGACTGAGAGGTCCTGGTTTGATTCCCGGTCAGGGCACATGCCCGGGTTACAGGCTCGATCCCCAGTAGGGGGCATGCAGGAGGCAGCCCATCAATGTTTCTCTCTCCCTTCCTCTCTCTCTAAAAAATCAGTAATAAAAAAAAAAAGTAAAGAACAAAATGGAAGGTGAAAAAAGAAGTATCTATTTTTCTAATATTAAAAAAGTGGTGGTGCCCTGGCCGGTTTGGCTCAGCAGTTAGAGTGACGGCCCGCAGAACAGAGACCTGGGTTCGGTTCCCGCTAAGGGCACGTACCTCGGTTGCAGTTTGTCCCCGGCCCCGGTTGGGTGGCAACCAGTTGATGTGTCTCTCTCACATTGATGTTTATCTCTCTCTCTCCCTCCCGCTCTATCTGAAGATGAATGCAAAAATGTCCTCGGGTGAGGATAAAATTTTAAAAAAGTGGTGGTGAACAAAGTCCTTGCTAACTAAATCCCAATAAATGTGGTTCTGCGTAAACTTTGACAACGAAAATTGAATGTACTGTTGTCACCCTACTAACAAAAATTTAAATAGTGTGTGCTTTTTGACTGACTTAAAACTGTTGTTTTTCATAAAGAAGTCTAATTTATTAACAGCTTGATGAATCTCAGACAAATAAAAAGACATCATCCATATATTCAAACTGCCTATCAAAGTGAAAGAGGGAAGGATTCAAGGCTGAAAGGAAGGAGAAAAATATTTCATTGGAGTGTGAGAGACATGTAAATTCCATCTAAGAAAAATTCTTCATAATTGTAACAGTGCATTCTAAAATATGCTCAATCTCTCTGACACCATTAATAAAAGGATTAAAGAATATCTAGTCACCAGAATAAAAATGCAATTTAATTAATTATATTACATCTCCCTCTTTTGAATTGAAAGCTACTTCTATAGTCGATAGATGGCTGCCATGTTTAGCTTTCCAAATGACTTTCAGACGAGGCTGCTCAAACTAGGCATCAACAAGTGATTGATATGCTTGTATTTGAATAGAATGAAAAGTCTAAGGTCTCAGAAGTTACTACGACAACAAAGTGAAAGCCAGAAGATGGGTCCTGCTGTGGAAGAAACTGGAAAGTGCTGTTTGGCCCTGGCAATCATGCAGATGAGGACTAATGTTTGAGAGCCTCTTCTAATTACACACTATTTCCTGCTACAGCTAAACTTGCATCAAAGAAAGAAACTAGCTAGCTGCTTCCTGTAGAAATCCTATGAGGCATCATTACATTGGTGGAAATGCCAATGGTCTTCAGTGGTCTAGGAAATTGGTCTTAAAAGCTTTCTATGCAAAGATCAAAGAGCAAATGCATGCTTACTAATATGAGATCAATATATAAACTGAATACCATGTATCCATTTATATTGGACACTGTACTTGTCAAACATATCATCCATCCATTTATATGAGAACGTTCCAATTGGGAAGAACAGGGAGGTGGCATTGCATGGACTGCTCTTTCTCCAGTGTGTGCATATTTGGCCTAGAAAATGTACAATGATAGGAACTTCTTCCTTAGAAAACACTGACAAAGTGGTAATATGGATCGCCTCTTTATAGACTGTACACTACCCACTGCTTCTCACTAACACTTCATTGCCTCGGACAGTTAACGAGGATACTGTTTTCTTTACAGTTACCTGTTCCATAGGAGTGGTAGGTGACTGCAAGAATGCCCCCTTCAAGATAGCACAGTAGGGAAACACTGTTCTCCTCCTCCCAAAACCATATCAAAATTACAGCTAAATTATGGGACAACCATCATTGAGAACCACTGAAGACCAGCTGAACAGAAGTCTTATAATTAAGAATATAAAGAAGAAGCCACGTCAAGACTATTGGGAGGGGTGGAGACATGGAACGGGCCGGTCCCCATGGTGTGGTGAATACAAATCGGGAGGAGTATCTCCACTGCAGACATTCCCCCCTGAAGAGCGAGGGGTCCCAGTCCCACACCAGATGCCCCAGCCTGGGCTACAGTGCCAGGAAAAGGAGTCCCCACAACACCTGGCGGTGCGAACCAGTGGAGAGATTGCATCTGAGTGAGATGGAGGACTGCTGGAGACCTCTGCGTCCTCTTGAGAGGCCCGTGTGTGGACTTGCTCACTCACAAACACTCTCCCTAAGCTCCACCAAAGGGACAGCAGCTCAAAAAGCACCGAAGACACAGGAAGGAATTAAACTGACTAAATTCAGGGCAAGGGCAGGAGGGGCAGGAGGGGTTGGGACACCTCTCTCTGGGATGGAAGTTCTGGCAAGTGCTACAGCTCCTTTGTTGAGCCCCCTACCCCTCTAGACGGCAGGTGCACACAGGCACCAAATCTGTGCTCTCCATCAGCCTAATACTACTTACTCCGCCCTGGTGATCCCTGCGATCTCAACCCACCCAACTCGCACTCCCTGCCGAACCTCTTCTAGCAGCTTCCCTACACAAGTAGCCTGCCTTGGCTTACAATATGAACTTTCCTAAAATCTCTCAAAGGCCCACAAACCCCAAACAAGCAGTGGCTGGCCTGGTGTGCCGTGTACCTCTTGGTATGTTTCCCCAAGCCTGACATAAGTGGTGGCCTGTCTTGGCTTGGAACATAGCTTCAACTAAGCAGCCACAGCCTGGCACAAGTGGCAGCTGGCCTCAGCTCACATCATGGTGCTCACCAAAGGGTCCAAAGTCAGCACTAGTGGCAACCAACTGCAGATCTCTCATAGCTCCTATGAAGTGGCCACAAGCTGGGCACAAACTGCAGCTAATGTGTCCTATACTGGAGCCCCTTCAAAGAGGCTACAGAACCAATACACCGGTGGTTGGCTTCAGAACACGCTAAAGCACCACCCAACCATCTTCACAAATGACACACACAATCCAAAGAAGGATTCAGCTGGCACCAGAGCCCCATTAAAGCAACTCCTGCTCCATAGCTCCTCTGCTGTAGTCACAGCCAGTCAGCCTGAAGGTCGTGCCAACAGCAATCAAGGCTCAATTACAACAGGAGGGCACACAACCTACACAAGGGAGACTTCCGGAGCACCGACTCAAGTGACCAGAGAGACTGTGCCCTGGGCCCCCCCCAGAACACCTACTATATAAGGCCACTCTGCCAAGACGGAGGTGTAGCAGAGCTCTCTGATACACAGAAACCAACACAGGGAGGCTGCCAAAAGGAGGAGACAAAGAAACATGTCCCAAATGAAAGAACAGGACAAAACTCCAAAAGGGAACTAAACAAAATAGAGACAGTGTACCAGATACAGAGCTCAAAACACTGGTTATAAGGATGCTCTATGAACTTAGGGGAAGAACGGATGAACTCAGTTAAGAACTTCAACAAAAAAAGAAACCATAAAAAAAATGAATACAATAACTGAAATGAAGACTACATTAGAGGGGAAAAGCAACAAATTAGATAAAACAGAGGATCAGATCAGTGATCTGAAAGACAAGGTAGCAGGAAACACCCAATCAGAACAAAAAAGAAAATAATTTTTAAAAATGAGGATAGTTTAAAGGACCCCTGGTACAACAATGGAACAGAATAGAGAGCCCAGAAACAAATCTACGCCTAGATGGTCAATTAATCTATGACAAAGAGGCAAGCATACTCAATGGGGTAAAGATAGTCTCTTCAACAAGTACTAGTAGGAAAACTGGATAGACACATGCAAAAATAAATAAAACTGGACAACTTTCTTACAGCATATACAAGAATAAACTCAAATGGATTAAAGATGTAGACATAAGACCCGAAATCATAAAGCTCCTAGAAGAACACATGGGCAGTAACCTCTCTGACATTGCTCTTTTTTGTTGTTGTTAATCCTCACCCGAGGATATTTTTCCATTGATTATTATTATTATTATTATTATTATTACTATTATTATTGAGAATGGATAGAAGGGAGGGAGGGAGAAAGAGAAAGAAAGATTGATGTGAGAGAGACACATTGGTTGCCTCCAGGCACAACCAGGGCAGGGGATCAAACCTGCAATCCAGGCACATGCCCTTGACTGGAAGCAAACCCTCTTTGGTCTGCAGGCCGACACTCTAACCACTGAGCCAAACTGGCCAAGGCTTGACATTGTCCTTAGTAATATTTTTCTGGATATGTCTCCTCAGCCATGGGAAATAAAAAACAAATAAACAAATGGGACTCTATCAAATAAAAGTTTTTACACAGTGAAGGAAACCATCAATAAAATGAAAAGATAACTTACTAAATGGGAGAATATATTCGCCAATGATACATCCAATAAGCAGTTAATATCCAGAACATATAAGGAAATCATATAAAAAACAAACACTCAGATTTAAAAGTGGGCAGAGGGCCCTGGCCAGTTTGGCTCAGCAGTTGGAGTATTGGCCTATGGACCAAAGAGTCCCGGGTTTGATTCTGGTCAAGGGCACCAAAAAATAAAATGAAAATGGGTAGAGGACCTGAACAGACATTTTTCCAAAGAGGCCATATAGATGGCCAAGAGACATATGAAAAGATGCTTAACATTACTGCCTGGCCGGTGTGGCTCAGTGGTTGAGCATCAACCTATGCACCAAGAGGTCGCCAGTTCAATTCCTGGTCAGGGCACATGCCCAGGTTGTGGACCTGATCCCCAGTGGGGGGCATGCATGAGGCGGCCAGTTGATGTTCTCTCTCATCGATGTTTCCATCTCTCTCTCCCTCCCTCTCTCTCTCAAATCAATAAAGAAAAAAAAATTAAAAAAAGAAAAGATGCTTAACATTACTAATCATCAGGATAATGCTAATCAAAACCACAGTGAGATATCGTCTCACACCTGTCAGAATGGCTATCATCGTGCAATCAACAAACAAGTGTTGGCAAGGATGTAGAGAAAACAGAACCGTTGTGCACTGTTGGTGGAATTGTATTAATAAATTGGTATAGCCACTGTGTAAAACATTATAGAGGTTCCTCAAAAACTTAAAAATAGAACTACTATATGACCCCAAAATTGTATTTCTGGGAATATATCTGAAAAAATCCAAAACACTAATTTGAAAAGATATATGCAGCCCTATGTTCATTGCAGCACTATTTAGAATAGCCAAGATATGGAAGCAAACAACCTAAGTGTCCATCTAAAGATGAATGGATAAAGATGTGGTATATACATACAATGGAATATTATTCAGCCATAAAACAGGATGAAATCTTGCCATTTGTAACAACATGGATGGACCTAGAGGGTATTATACTAAGTAAAATAAGTCAAACACAAGATGACAAACACCAGGAGGTTTCACTTATATGTGGAATCTAAAGAACAAAATAAATGAACAGACAAAACAGAAACAGACTCATAGATACAGAGAGCAAATTGATGGTTGCCAGATGGGAAAGGGGTTGGAGAGATGGGTGAAAAAGGTGAAGGGACTAAAAAATACAAATTGCCAGTCCTAAAAATAGTCATGGGAGCCCTGGCCAGGTAACTCAGTTGGTTAGAGCATCATCCTGATACACCAAGGTGGAGGGTTTGATCCCTGGTCTGGCACATACAAGAAGCCACCAACGGATGCATGTTTCTCTCTCCCTTCCATTATCTCTCTAAAAATCAATAAATAACATTTAAAAAAAAATAGTCATAGGATGTCAAGTACAGCATAGGGAATATAATCAATAATATTGTAGTAACTATGTATGGTGTCAGACGGGTGCTAGACTTATCAGGATGGTCACTATGTAAACTATATAAATGTCTAACTAATCACCATCTCATACACCTGAAACTAATATAACATATGTCAATTGTAAATGAAAAATTTTAAAGATTATATATAAAAAAGAAAAGATTGTCACCTATCTGGTTTTCTTATCTACCAAATGCTCCTTTCCAGTGGTCTCACTGGGAGTGATTAGCTCAGTGTAGTTGGTTCATCACTTGAAAGCAAGTAAAATGTTTTAGTCTGTTAATTAGGAAGTATTTATTCAGTGCTGTTTCTTAAACATTCATAGGCATATATGGCAGGGAATATGTGACCTAAACTAAGACCAAATCAGGCAGAACTGTGCTCCAGCTCAGAATTAATTTCTTGAAAGTTGACCACAAACAGGGTGACCTGCTTACTGCCCAGAAAAATAAAGGCTGGAGCTGGCAGAGGACACAAAGGAGGACTGGGAGAGGGGTTGGGAATTGTCTGAAAATGCTGATGCTGATTTTTAGTTCCCAGTCATCCCTGGCGGTAGAATTTGCTGGCCATTTATTGTTTTATTTAAAGCCCTTAACCACCCCCCCCCACACACACACACACACACAACACACATGGGAGTTGTATTCTATGAAGGATTTGGAAAACTTGGATATTCTCCTGTTCTTACATAACAGATTTTGAGATACTATTTAAATCAAATTTTTGAGGCAAAAATACTCAAATTAACACAAATTTCATTTCTAAGAGAACTGGGGTCTCCTAGGTAATGAATTATGAATAAAACCAATAAAATGAATACCAACAGTCACTTCAGCTCCTGTGTGGGACATAGGATATAAATAAGTAAAGGTATAACTGAAAATAAATAGCAATTAAGTTTGCGAATTATGTTGCTTGCTTCTGTTATAACTCATTCATTCTAAAGAAGACAATAATTAGATGGTGGGGTATAATTACTATTTTTTATAACTCTTTCTTATTTAAACAAATTTCACTGAATTTGTGTAATGGGGAAAAAATGGAACCCGCTAAAACATTTTTTATAAACATCTAAGTTCTGTGTTACTTCAATCTATATTTAACTCCTTAGAAAATGAGCCATAATCAAAATCTTCCTGGTTCTCTTACCAGGAGTTATAACACTCTCATTTACAAGAAAATGGTTCTGATTTTGGCTTTTTTATTTTACTTCATGATACCAGAGCCTAGAATTAACTTCCACATCACAAACAATTGAGCACAAGGGTTTCACCAAACTCTAGCTCTGGTGATTTCTGTCACATGATACCTTTGCTACCCTAATTCCAAGAAGATGGGGAGTCTTAACCAACTGAAGTTTGGTCCAGCCCCTGACATCAGCCCGTCCTCACCTTTCCATCAGTAGGCCAATAACTTGCACCTCTCCGCCTACTGCTGGAGCCATTGGTATCCCCATAACATCTGTGTACAGTGCCCAGTACATGTGCGCTGTAGTGGCGCCTTTGATTTTGTACAAGGTATGTAATTTCATGAACTGAATTAAATGGTATGTAAACATGACCCAGCAATCCTACTTGTGGGTATTTCTCCAAAAGGATAGAGATCAAGATCTCAAAGAGATATCTGCACTTTCATGTTCACTGCAGCACTATTGACAGTAGTCAAGATATGGAAACAACCAAAATGTCTACTGATAGATGTATGGACAAAGAAAACGTGGTGTATTGGCTCAGCGGTTAGAGCATCAGCCTGCGGTCCAGAGGCCCGGGTTCGATTCCTGCTAAGGGCATGTACCTCAGTTGCAGTTTGTCCCCGGCCCTGGTTGGGTTGTGCGGGAGGCAGCCACTCAATGTGTCCCTTTCACATCGATGTTTCTCTCTCTCTCTCTCTCTCTCTCTCTCTCTCTCTCTCTCTCTCTCTCTCTCCCTCCGTCCCACATCTGAACAAAAAATGGAAAAATGTCCTCCTTAGGTGAGGATAAAAAAAAATGTGGGGTGTGTGTGTGAGTGTGTGTGTGTGTGTGTGTGTGTATGTATAGGCTGGTGGTTGTCAGGAACTGGGGGAAGGAGGAAGTGGGGAGTTACTGACCAGCTGGCATAAAGTCCCAGTTGAGCAAGAGGAATGCATTCTCGATCTGTCATACAGCACAGTACCTATACAGCAGTACCCCCTTCCACGGTTTGGCTTTCCTTGGTTGCAGTTACCCTGGGTCAACTGCAGCCCGAAAATATTAAACAAAAAATTCCGGAAATAAACAATTCATAAATTTTAAATTGCACACTGTTCTGCGTGATGAAACCTCTCTCTATCCTGCCCAGGACGTTAAAGATCCCTCTGTCTAGCACTCTGTCTGCTCCCCACCGGCTAGTCACTGAGTAGCCTCCTCAGTTATCAAACCAACCGTCACTATCACAGTGCTTGCGTTCAAGTAACCCTGATTTTACTCAATAATGGCCACAAAGCGCAAGAATGGTGACGCCGGTGATTTGAATATGCCAAAGAGAAGCCATAAGTGAAAAGGTGCAAGTTCTCAACTTAATAACGAAAGAAAAAATATCTTATGGGGAGGTTGCTAAGATCTACGGTACACGAATTGTCTATCCATGAAATGTCCAATAATGAAGGATTGGTTAAAAAATGGTTTGCCTTCCTGATCTAATATCAGAAGTTAGAAATAGTCAAGCAGTACTAGTATCCTTTCAAAATTAAAAACTGTTGAGAACATCCTTAGGAGATGCTCACCTCTGTCAACTAGTCCCACAGAGCGAGTCCCTGGTTCCCTGTGGTTGGGTGTGACGTGGGGAGAACACGACAGATAATGAGATGACGTTACCAAAAGTGTCCTTGGAATTCGTTCACAGTGGTCTGGCTCTCTAACTCTTACAATCTAAGAGCTTATATGCAATTTAACATGAATGAATAGAGGAGCAGCCCAGCAGTCATCCAGGAGAGCTGGGTCGAAATACACTTTATTGGAGCATTCCCTAAGACCAAGGTTATTTAGGTGAGGAGGTGTTTTTCTTCCTTCATACCTTACCTTGCACAGAACTTTAAAATAATATTTGGAAGCCTGAAACACAGTCTAGAGAATCCAGGACCATCTCAGTTCAAGTTGCCACGACATTTTCTATAACTGAGCCCTGTACCTTCTCTTGCAAACTTAAAGAACATTGAGAATGTAAAAATGATCCACAGTAAGGATCAGTTATTACCAAAATTTAGTTAACGTGATGTTTTTCCTTTTCCTGTTCTGGGACAGTCAAGCTAAATGCTACCACAAAGTGGTCCAAGAAACTGGAAGTCAGGACATGTTGTGAGGTCACAACATGTTGTGAGGTTTCTCCGGGTGACGCTGAATGTGGGTGTTGCATTTCCGGGCTGTGGAAAGCACCCTGGTGGCCTTTACTGTGGCAGCACAGAAAGTTTGAATCCTTATGGCTTCCCCAACCCAGGCTGCCTTGTATATGAAAACCTAGTTTAAAGAATTTGACATTCTAAGTTTAAATAATTTTCAACAACAAAAAGAATGTTTAACTGCTCCAAATTTTTCTTTTAGTTTCAGAAAAAATGATTTTATAGTTTCAATAGGATGCTGGTCTTTGTGAAGCTCAAGAGACAAAACCAGACACCGGTGCACGCTGCAAATTCCTGTTTTTATTCCAAAAATAACCTTTGTAATTATTGGCAGTGCAGGTCTTCCCTCCCTCCCCATTTTGGCTGGGGGAGGCGGAGGGGGCAGGAAGGTTGTCGGGATATCTGTTCGGAAGTTTTCTGGCATAAAGATTGAGAAATGTTAACTAATGACTTCAATGAGATTTTAAGTTCAACATCAGTAACTACACAACCCACATATTCTATGCCTCCTGAGGGCTGCATACCTTCCTTTGGATTCTTTTTGGCATAAAAAGAGAACACTATTAAATAATGCACAACTAACTGTATTATATCTTCTAAGGGTACATTTAAAACACTGTGTGTTTAAACTACAGACAGGAACGTCAGATTTAGCAGTTCTCTACTGCATGCCCAAATAGAGGTGTAAGGCATGCTCCCCATAGTTCGTCATTTATTCAGAATTTGGTTTGGACAGGCTCTAGTTTTATTAGATTTCAATAGTCGGTTTTGTCATTTTGTTGCTATAACAGCAGCACAGAGATAAAAATAGCCCAAACAGCTTTGTTAGAAGTCTACTTACCACAGCTCACCTTGATCCTTTCTAGGCTTCCTGCTTTCCTAACCTCAATTCTTTGCTCTTTTCAGATGAGAACAAACTGACCCTTACTAAGCATCTTCTTGTGAAAAGGCTCATGACAAATGCAGTCTTTATAAAAAAGACTCCACACTTGAAATGTGAACCCATGAGATTTTAGCGCCCCCCCACCCGGGCTTTGTGTTCTAGCATTGAAAATCTGTTGTGAAAAAATCATTAAGACTATTTTCTTTCATTCATTCATTCTACATCAACAAATGTTCATTGAACACTTGTTAATTTGCAAAGCAATTTGAGTGATTCAAGAGAACGTGAAAATTTGCGACCTTGAAGAGAACAAAAGAATCCTGTAATGTACATTTAACAACAAAGTCAGCCTGGCTCATTTATTTACTCTTTCTGTGTACAGGTGAGGGGAGTACAACACAGAGAGGTAGAATGACCTGCCCAAACCACATAGCTGGCGTAGATATCACCGAGAGAATGGAAAGAGCACTGGCTGTCGAACAAGCCACTTACGCCATCACTCACTATTTGTACGATCTTGGACAAATTACTTAACCCGCTGAGCTAAGCCAGACCTCAAAGGGCTGATCTGGGTTAAAAGGCTTCTGAGAAGGAGAACAGACGGCCTTCCGCAGGAAGTGTGAAGCACACGTACAACGTGAGGATACAAGTGAACTGATACAGCTTCTTGCCGCCCCCCTAGTTTCTCACAGACCCTTGGCCAAGTTCAATGGTCAGTGCAGCCCTCAGGGAGTGATAAACCTGCCGAGCCAAGGACCCCAGAACCACAGGGTTCACGTTTCCTGACTCTCTAGACTATTGCTCTTTGTAATACACAAACAATAGCAACTGCCATTTCATGGGTATTCACTTTGTGCCAGTGGAATGACACATTAAAGGGAGTGATAAAATGATTACTTGCAGAAAGCATTCCATGTCTAGAAAGCCTAGGCAGTAAAATCTTAAGACATCTCTCATAGCAGTATTTTTTCTGATATATCTCCTCAGGAAAGGAAAACAAAGGATAAAATAAACAAATGGGACTACATAGAACTAAAAAGTTTTTGCACAGTAAAGAAAACCATTGCCAGGCTGGTGTGGCTCAGTGGATTGAGTGTCGTCCCATGGACTGAGAGGTCCCAGTTCGATTCCTGGTCAGGGCACATGCCAGGGTTGTAGGCTCGATCCCCAGTGGGGGCCATGCAGGAGGCAGCTGATCAATGTTTCTATCTCTCTCTCTCCCCCTTCGTCTCTCTCCAAAAAATAAAAACCATATTAAAAAAAAAAAAAGAAAACTATCAACAAAATGAAAAGGGATCCCACTGTATGGGAGAACATATTCGCCAATGATACATCTGATAAGGGGGTTAATATCCAAAATTTATAAAGAATTTATAAAACTCAACACAAAAAAATGAAAACAAAAAAAAATCCCACAAATAATCTAATTAAAAAATGGGCAAATAACCTGAATAGACACTTCTCCAAAGAGGACATACAGATGACCAACAGACATATGAAAAGATGCTCAACATCACTAATCAGGGAGATGCAAATCAAAACCACAGTGAGATCCCACCTCACACCTGTCAGAAGGGCTACCATCAATAAAGCAACAAACAGCAAGTGTTGGTGAGGATGCAGAGAAAAAGGAACCCTTGTGCACTGTTGGTGGAAATGCAGACTGGTGCAGCCACTGTGGAAAACAGTATGGAGATTCTTAAAAAACAAAAACAACAAAAACTAAACTAAATACAGATCTACTATACAACCCAGCAATTCCACTTCTGGGTATTTATCTGAAAAACAAAACAAAAAAACCCACTAATATGAAAAGATATGTGCACCCCTATGTTCACTGCAGCATTATTTACAATAGTAAGGATATGGAAGCAACCTTGGTGCCCACCAGCACATAAATGGATAAAGAAGATGTGATACACATATGTAATGAGTATTACACAGCAATAAAAAAGAATGAAATCTTGCATTTTGCAACAGCATGAATAGACCGAGAGGGTACTATGCTAAGTGAAATAAGCCAGAGAAAGACAAATACTGCATGGTTTCACTTATATGTGGAATTAAAAAAAAAAAAAAAAAAAAAAGACAAAAACAGATTATTAGAAACAGAGACCAAAGGGATGGTTATCAGAAGGAAGTGGGTGGGTGGATGGGTGAAAAAGGTGAAAGAGAATATAGTCAATAATATTGTGATAAGTTTACAAGGTGTCATGATTACTAGAATTAGTGAAGTAAATCACATTGCAAGGTATAAAAATGTCAAATCACTATATTGTACACCTGAAACTAATATAAGTAATATAATATTGTCTACTAACTATACTTAAGTTAAAAAAAAATTTTTTTTAAGGGAAGTTACCTTATTTTTTCTGGTCTGTGTTTGCCTTTTAAAGATGCCTTGAATCCTCATGAAATTATGTGTAAATAAATAGGTATACCAAATTCCTTCATTAGAGCACCTAAATGAAAATTTTCATTTACTAAAACTGGAGAAAGTACAAAGAGGAAAGCACACTTCTTCATTCCTGGCTTTGTGACTTTCTAGTCCACAGCCTCATTTCAACTACGAAGTCTGCAGAAGGATTAAAATCTAAATACACAAGTATCTGCTGTAGCTCATATCTGAACTTTTGAAAATGGAAATGGTTCTCAGTTGAAAAGTTCAGGTGAGGAGAAAGGGGCATTGTAAAGGAATTCAGTGCTGTGGCTCAGGCTCAAAGCCACTGGCTGGCAGAACATCAATGCTTTTCCATATTGTCTTAGGCAGTTTCAGTTACTAGTTTTCTGTATATGTGTTTTTTAAACACTCCTTGAAATCAATAAGTGTAATATGAGCATCACTTGGGCTTTATTTGAATTTATTTGAATTTCAGCAGCTTCCAACAGATGTGCTTAGGATGAATAGGGCCCCAATTCCCAAACAGCACAGTATTTTCAATCTATTTTAGACTCTGAAATGAGAACCGATTCCAGGAAGACAGCTCTGAACCTTCCTCCAGCTGCAGAAATAACTCCTCTCGTTGCCCCTCTGACTTACACCAAGGGAAGCTACACGAAAAGATGTGCTTTTGCCAATAATCATTTTACCATGTAACCCACAAATGGAAAAATAAACTGTTGGCTCCTCTTCAGAAAACCTATTCCCACATCCCCCAGAACCAAGCAGATAAAGAAAGAAGATCATAGAGTTCTTTTTAACGTTCTTACTACTTCAGCAAGCTTATAAAACAGGGCTTATCTATTAACAATTAAGTCACTATTAACTTTCTCCAAAGTAAGTAATTCATTCAAGGTCTGGGGCTGTTTCCCCCTTCGCCCCTGCCAGTTTCTTGGGACTTTGCTCCACTGGTTAATTCCCATTTGCCTAAACCAATTCCTTCTCCTTCCCTCTGGTTTCTACCCTTTACTTTAGGATGTACAAAACCCTCTCAAATGGACAGTGGAAACCTCTAACCTGAATTCACCTCGAGCTGTTGCTCTCAGTTCTTCCCTTCACACCCAAGCTTCCGGGGCTGACAAATCCCTATTAAGTCCAATGGAAACTCTGACTTTGCTTTCAGATATAATAACAATGACTTTATTAGGTGCCTCTCTGTGCCAGGCACTCTTATAGGCCTTAATTTTTTTTTTCTTGATTAAAATGTGCATGAATAATTCATGTTCATTATAATAAATCAAATAATACAGAAACAGATAAAGACAGCATCAATGCCTTCCCTGCCCAAGCTCCATATCTTATGTGTCACAACCGCCACGAGAGATAAGAAGTATTGACCCTATTTTATAGATGAGAAAATTGAACCTGAAAAAGGCTGAGAGTATATACCCTGCAGTGTTTAAGAAGAGCTTTGGGGTCAGAGTCAGGGTTAATTTCTTGACTTTGCCATTTACTATATGTCCATGAGCAAATCATGTATTATTTCTGCACCTCAGTTTCCATATCTGTAAGGCGAGACTAATGATAGTACCTCATACATAGGGTGTAGTGAGGATGTAATGTGCCAAACATAAAAATATTGCTGTTTTCTAAAGAAAAAAAAATAGATCAAAAGATATTTTAAAATGACAGCTGAGAAGAAAATACTAGGAATCAGGGAAAAACTCTGTTCACCATTCTGCCCCTACTGTAGAGTCTGAGCTTTTAAAGCAGCTGGAAAAATCCGCTCAAAAATATGCTCTTATTGCAATGATGACGCCATCAGTGCACTTTGTTTTGTAAGATCACGCTATTTTTTAAAAGATCCAAGAGACATGTAACCTCTTGTAGTTTCAGTAGGCACCATAATTTATATTTACTCTCTGTGAGTGATACATTAGTAGAAAATGATTAAATAATAGGGACTAACTTTCCCAGGGTAAATCATTACCCACAGGCTGGTAACTCAAATATTTCCTTCCCACTTCTCTATATGCATTTCTAAGAGGCAATAGAGATGCCTGCTGCTGTAAAGCTACTTGGTTAATTCCTCAAAGCCTTTCTTACCATTCCCTCTCCAAACAGTTTAATGGACTTTCTATGGGAAACGAGGAAAATTAACAAAGTGTACATCTTCTCTTGACTACCAACATTCTTTTCCAGTCTTAACAAAGTAACGTTGTATTGAGGCCCTAGGCTTTCCAAACTAGGTGGCCTGGTCCAAAGAACAATAGTTCTGTATGCTAAATCACTAAACAAACAGACTTGTTTAAAGTGTTTAAGTCAAGAGATCCCTTTCAAAACAAGAAGGAGCTGAAACAATAATATTGGAGGAATCAAAGGAAAATAAGGCTGTACAATTCACAGGCTCTCTTCATTCATCTTATATAAGTTTGTCTTTTTTAACATCATGCTTTTTCTGTTTCCCAGAGGATTTAAACACTTCACAATTCTATGATGTGCAGATTTGTGGCTAAATTAAACTCTTCCCAAGAAGAGTACACTTTTCTTTTCTTTCTTTCCTTTTTCTTTCTCTCCCTCCCATACACTTCCCCTCTCTCTTTTCCTATCTGTTTCTGCCTCTGGTTGACTAGATATTTCAGAGAGTATATATTAGCTCTCTTTATTCCCCTTTAAAATATGTTTTATAACAAGAATGTTTCAAGCCCCAGGTTAAAATCGTATTTTGTTCTTTTCAGTAGTTTCTAGTCCATACTCTAGGACACAAGCAGAATGGCAGACCCCAAAAGAAAATAACATTTCACACTGAACTCAAAGATATTATCACTATTCACTTTGCAATTTTTGAAAAACATATACGTTCCTGCCTGGCCGATGTGGCTCAGTGGTTGAGCGTCGACTCATGCACCAAGAGGTTGGCAGTTTGATTCTCGGTCAGGGCACATGCCCAGGTTGTAGCCCAAACCCTAGTGGGGGGCATGCAGGAGGTGGCCAGTCAATGTTCTCTCTCATCGATGTCTCTCTCTCTCTCTCTCTCTCTCTCTCTCTCCTTCCCTCTCCCTTCCTCTTTCTCTAAAATCAATAAAGAAAAAAAGAAAGAAAAATACAAAAAAAATACTTCCTTAAAAAAAAATACACATTCCTTATTTTGATTAGTTAATATATGTATAATTTTCTTCTAAGCACTTTGAGAAAGAAAAAGTAGTATAATGCAGATCTGTCACAGTAAGTAATATGAAATTCTAAAGGCATCTGCCTTCTTACTGATTTTAGCCACAGGTGGCATTGCTATATCATTAACCTTGGCCCCAGAGTACAGACCCAGCTTGGAATCTCCTGTCATCAGTTTACATTACCTAGTGCCCTACATTGTTGTTACTCCCACATCATTCCCCCTCATTTCTCAAGGATTTTATCTCCTGACTCATTCTCACTTCTGTCTAGTCTTATCTTTCAGTGATTTCAATATCCATAGAGGTGATCCTTTCCTCCATGGCCTCTTGGTTCATTGACCTCCTCCCCTGTAATGACCTCATTCTCAGTTTGCCTCACTAGAGCCCAGCTGGGATGAATGAGTAGATTCTGATCAATCCCCTGCAGTCTACTCTCAAGACGACTCTCTCTCATCCTTCCAACTCACTCTGGTACATGACCCCAGTGACCCTATGATTTCCTGGGTCTTCCACACCAGATCAGGCCATCTTTTCACTGCCCCTCATGCCTATATGTCCTCTATTCCTCCAGCTGAAATTCTAAGATCAATTATTGTAATCATTCTCTTGACCTTTTCGTTTTGACTCCAAATCCAGCTGCTTACTCATTCTGCACCTGTAAACTCAATGTGGCTGAAAAAAAATTCAGACATGCTATGTGCCTCACTTCAAATTCATGACGAATGCTATTTGACAGTCATGCCCTATGTCCTAGTCCAGTCACTCTTCTACTCTCTAGACAAGTCTTCCTTACCTTCTCTCTCCTCAGAAACACATTGCCTCTCACCTCCTCCCCACTCTCACGTGATAATCTTGCTTTCAACTTTATTGAGAACCCTGAAGCAATCAGAAGAGAATTTCACAGGCTCCACTATCACTTTGACCCAGTGACCAGCATACACACCTTCACACTTGGCCTTCCTGCTGGTTCCCATAGATTACGTTGTCAAGCTCCTATCTAGAGCCAACTCCTCCTCCTCCACTCAGGCACTAGGTTCCATCTGTCTCCCCTATTCAAGGACATCCCTCCAATGATGCTCTTTCATTTTTGTTCCCTACTGAATCATTCACATCAGCATGCACACATACTTCTTTCTCTCCCGTTTTAAAAACACTTTCTTTGACCACTTTCTCAGCCGTCATCCCATTTCTTTGGAGCAAAATTCCTCAAAAGTCGTGTATACTTGTATACTTGCTGTTTTCATTTTGTCCCTTCCCATTTTCTCTTACATTCATCACAGCCAAACTGCCACCCTACCAGCTCCTCCGAAACAGTTCTTGTCACGTGATGACCCCATTTCTTTATTTCCTTTTGAAGCAAATTCCTCAAAAGAATTAATATTCACTGTCTCCAATTTCTTACCATTCCCTTTAAAACCTACTCTAACCCCACCACTTCACTGAAGTCCTCAGTGAGTCACCAGTGACCCTTTTCTTGTAAAATCCAATGGTCAGTTCTGAGACCGCATTTTACTTGACCCATCAGCGCATCACATCACACAGCTGAACACGTTACACATTTGGCTTCCAGCCCATCGCACACTCTCGGGTTCCCTCCTACCTTGCTGGTCTCTTCTTAGTCTCCTTTGCTGGTTCTCTCTCTTCTGCCTGACCTTATAACTTTGGAGGCCCCAGGGCTCAGTGTATCAACAGCCACACCCTTGGTGATTTCATCCAGCCCTCTGGCTTTAAATATCATGTATACTGATTATTCCAAAGCATGTTTCTCTGTCCCAGACCTCCCCTGAGATCCAGACGCATCATACCTACTTAGTCTGTCAATTCTGTTGTCTAACAGTCATCTCAAACTTAACATGTCCAAAAGCAAACTTCTGGTTTTCCTGCAAAGACCTGCTCCACCACAACCATCCCTGTTTCTGCTTCTGGCAACTCCATCCTACCAGCGGTTCAGGTCAAAATCCGTGAAATCCTCCTCAGCTTCTTTCTCCTATTGGGAGAATATCAGTCTCTTTTCTGTACAATGTAGACTTATGCATATATTCATAACAGTTTTCAACCTTTTTCTGTTAAAACTGTATCTTCAAAAATATAATTCAAATGACCTGGTCTTGTTAGACTCTGAAGACTTTGGAAATTGTTTTCATGGAAAAAGAACACAAAAAATGTGTGGCTCCAATTGTCTAGACAATTTACTCTTTTCCTAAATAGCAAAAATACTTGTGAGATTCCACTGTAAAATTGGAAGTGTACCATTGGCATATTTATCTTTCCTTATAGGCACAATGGTAAAATAAAAGCACGCCAGTCTGGGGGAAAAAAAAAACAAAACAAACTAAAACAACAAGGGTGGAAAAGCACACAGAGGAATGAGAATCTTCACACGCTGCTAGTGAGACAGTAGCTTGGTACAAACTTCAGGAAATTGTTTGTCGGTGTCTCTGCACATCGTCTGATCCACCCTCTCATCTATGGGGTATAGACCTATTTCTATACCCAGCAGAAATATATCTATTCACAAAGACATGCATAAAAGTGTTCATAACAGCACAATTCTAATAGTTCACACTGGGAACTGCCCCAGTATCTATCACTAGTAGAAAAAATAAACAAGTTTTCAAATATTCACACAATGGGATATGATGAGAAATAAAGAACTATGCCTATAGGCAATATGAATGAATCTCACAAATGTGATGCTGGATGAAAGAAGCCCGACACAAGAGTACGTTATATAATTCCATTTAAACATGAAGCTTAAGAACAGGTAAAACTAATCTGTGGTGGTAGAAGTGATTACTACCAAGAACAGTAAAGGGTGTGAGATTTTACCCTTCTTATAAACTAACAAGTGCGCCTGCCTCCATCATGGGCGCTGAGTCGGAGATAAAAGACATGACAACGCGATAGCCAGTGTCAGTACCTGCCCCAGCTTCCTGAGCCCGAATTCCTAATTCTGCAATGTAGAGCTAGGTGACACCCCCGCACACAGTGAGTTGCATTACAGGAGAGGAACCCTGGGTTTGGGGGACCTGAGTATTTTGTAATGGGAAATAAGCATGCCTGCCATTTGCTGTGAAGGGAAACATTATCTTTATTATACCGAACAGTAAGTAAACCTGTACTTGCCTCCGTAAGAGACACAATCTGTTTTTTCAAGACTGTAAGCAAACCTGCCCTTTGCTCTGGAGGGAAACACTATCTCTGTCTTCCAAGGCTACTCACAGACGTCCTTGAAAAGATATTCTGAACAAAGGCAGTTAGTGTCTCTGCTCCAAGCTGTGCAGAAACATCAGAGACCCAGCAGCTTGGGGGGTGGGTACCAAGTTACTGGAAGAGAGTATGAGGGAGGGCTGGTGATGTTCTGTGCCTTGATCTGGGTGCTGGATACATGGGGGTATTTAATTTGTGAAACAGTTCTATATGTGTATTATATATTAATAAAATACGCTAAAGAAAAACAAAAATTTATAAAACAACAAAGTAACCAAAGAAAATTTTAAAAAACAAAAGAATCCATCGTTTTTCTGGAACATCTATGCTAGAAAATAATTGGCCAATTTCAAAATATGTGTGAAATATTTTTGGGTAGGCCATGAGTCCATACATGAGAATTCTAACAGGATCATTCACTATGCCACATTCAAATGGCTAAAATCCATTTCCAGCTCAGTTATCTACGTATGGACCATCAACTTTTAGTATTTAGTGCTCCTGCTCATTTTATCACCAGACCTTTATCTGAACTTTTTAGTTATAAACAGTTCATTAATCATGGCTTGTGATGGCTCATTTTCAAAGCTCGGTTCTTCTAGCCAAATAAAGGATAATATCCTTTATTATTTAGTTCTGTTGTTCAGCAAGGATGATGCTATTCTGAGAACTGGCCCCATCATATAGTACTTGCTTTTTAAGATAGTATATATCAAAGTTTCATATCTTTTCTTTTCAGGCCTCCCACCTTGTGGTATAAATATTTTACTCGATAATTAAGAGTTAAAAGAAGAATTTCAAACCACACATTTGGGACATAGCATTGATGACTATAATATCAATAGCAACAAAATCTGTAAAACTTCTGTAATTAAATCATTTGGTTTGGGCTTACTTGAGCAAAATCTTTCCATGTCTCTATATAACAAGGTATTTGGGGATAATACAGATAATGCAGTGTTGAAAATGCAGGGCTTTTGTGCTTTTGTTTTGTTTTGTTTTTTAACATAAAGGATATAAAAACAATTAGAAAAAGACTAACTTACTGACTTTGAAACAAGGCAGATTTAATTATGTTTTTTACAATTCCTATTACCAATTCATATAGTACATTATAAATTTTTTTTTTAATCCTCACCCGAGGATATTTTTACACTTATCTTCAGACAGAGTGGGAGGGAGAGAAAGAGAGAGAGAAACATCGACATGAGAGAGACACATCGAGTGGTTGCCACCCGCACAACCCCAACCGGGGCCAGGGACGAACTGTAATCGAGATTCGTGCCCCTGGCCAGAATTGAACCCGGAACCCTCTGGTCCACAGGCTGATGCTCTAACCGCTGCCAGGGCAGTACATTATAATTCTTAATGGTGTCTATATAGACGGCTTGCCCTGTAGTTTCCAATGGCAAAATTTTCTTTTCTATTGATAGAAGCATAAGAAACAGGCCACTTTGTTTTATATGAAGAGGTCCAAAATCAACGTTTTTAGTCTGTTGTACCAAGCAAGACAGGTGAGGTAGGAAAGGTGGTAGGTGGGATTTTCAATTAAAAAAAAAATTTTTTTTCTTTATTGATTTTTTAGAGAGAGAGGAAGGGAGGAGAGAGAGAGAGAAACGTCAATGAGAGAGAACATCGATTGGCCGCCTTCTGCATGCCCCCCACTGGATATTTGGCCCACAACCTGGGCATGTGCCCTGACCGGGAACCGAACCAGTGACCTCCTGGTGCATGGGTCAATGCTCAACCATTGAGCCACACTGGACAGGCTTCAATTTTAACATTAAACTCGAGTCTAGAGCATTAAACTAATAGTGCTCTGAGTTACAAGTTGGGGCACCTGGATTTTTTTTTTTTAAGGGTTTGGTCTTTTTTTTTTAATGTTTTTTTTTTTATTGATTTTTGAGAGAGGAAGGGAGAGGAAGAGAGATAGAAACATTGATGAGAGAGAACATCGATTGGCTGCCTCCTGCATGCCCCCCACTGGGGATTTGACCTACAACCTGGGCATGTGCCCTGACTGGGAATTGACCTGGCGACTTATTGGTGCATGGGTCAATGCTCAACCACTGAGCCACACCAGCTGGGCAAGGGGCACCTGGATTTTAAGTGTGCTCTGCCACAAACTGTAAGCAAACCACTTAATTCCAAAGGCAGTTTTCTTCATCCTTTTAATAACAAGTTTGAAACATCACTTTGAAATCTGAAGATTTATCTACCCCTTAAATATAAGCTTTCCACAAGGTTCTGTAGCCTCCACTGACCTGTACTCTCCTGGGTGACCTTAGCCACTGCCAGAGCTTCCGCCATCACCTCTGAGACAGAACTCTACAACTGGAATCCCGGGTCCTTACTCTGGATCGGGGTCTGACATGTCCATTTGCACAGTGTTCCCAGAATCACTCTCTTCCATATCTAGTTTCACTTCCACGTCTCGTCTACATTACTGGAAATTTCCAGACTGCCCTTCCTGAATCTGATCTTTCTCTTCCCACCATTCACACTGTTCACAAAGCGATCAAGTCCCTTTTGCACAAACATCCCCGTAAGGCACCCCTGTCTGCAGAAGGAAATCCAAACACCCCAGTACTGCATTCAGGATCACCACCACCAAGCCCCGCTAACATGCTGGCCGAGTCCACTCACTGGCCACTCCTTTCTTGTTCTTCCTCAAGCATTCCATGTACTGTTCTGCCTTTGTTCATGATGGTCCCTCACCAAGGATTCTCTTTCCCACACTTACCTATGGAAATCCTACCATTCCCTCTACATACCAGCTCCTCTAAATAACCTGTAAAAGCTCCTCCTACCTCCCACAGCATACTCTTTGTAGCATTTATGTCAGGAGAATGTATACTGAAGTTCTTTCTATATGTTAGTAGTTTATATGTGTCTTTGTCACTCAACTGTAGGTTATTTAAGAGCTGAGATCATTTTAGTTATCTTTTCCTTCTGTGATAAATAAGACGCAGTCCGTTCTCAAGTAGCCTGTAGTCTAGTTAGGACACACTGATGCAGTGTGAGAAATGCTAACGTAAGTGCAAGCATAGGGCGCTGTGGGACACACCAGAGGACCATTCTCCTCGCATGATGGTTAGAGGAATCAGGGGAGGCTTATACTATTTTAAGAGGTGGCTTTTTTATTTTATTTTATTTTTATTAATCCTCACCCAATGATATTTTTCTATTGATTTGGGAGGGAAAGAAAGAAAGACATCAATGTGAGAGAGACACATTGATTGTACGCCTCCCGCACGACCCCAGCCTGGGCTGCCCTTGACCAGGAATCAAACCTGCAACCCTTCAGTCCCTGGGCCAGTGCTCTAACCACTGAGCCAAACCAGCCAGGGCTAAGAGGTGGCTTTTAAGTTCCTTTCTAGACACCATACTAGACTGTAAGCTTCTTCAGAGTAGGGTCTATCTTTTCATCTATGTATCTCCAGGGCACTAGCATTGTATCTAGCACAAAACAGATGCTCCAAAATTACTTAATGACTGTGTAAAATATGCCCAAGTCCTCTCTAGCTCTAAATACGTAGAGTATGAATCATATTAGTCCTTTGTAGTGCTTCTGTATTCCACTTATTAGATGGTCAATAAATAACAATTGTCTGATGAAAACCTAATAAAAGTTAACGTATGTTTAGGCTTCAGGTTTTAGGTAAGTGTTCACTGGCATCACTGCCCAAGTAATTCCTAAGACAGAGCCAGAGCAGACACTTCAGTCAAACCCATAGCAGCACCTTAGTTCTCTCCCAGAAAAGAGGAAATGTGGGTATATGAGCTGTTTTGCAATTATATATCCGAACTGTATCAAAACTGTGATATTTGCTCATTAATCTCTAAATTCATATAAAGAAAAACAATCTTTATTATTATTTTTTTAAATACTCACCTGAGGATATTTTTCTATTAATCATCAGATAGAGTGGGAGAGAGGGAGTGGAAGAGAGAGGAACATTGGTGTGAGAGGTACACATCGACTGGTTGCCCCCCGCACGACCTCAACCCGGGCCAGGGACCGAACCACAACTGAGGTACGTGCCCTTGACCGGAATTGAACCTGTGACCCATTAGTCTGCGGACTGACGCTCTAACCGCTGAGCCAAATTGGCCAGGACGAAGAAAAAAAACAGTCTTTATTACAGCCCTTAAGAATAGGCTGTACTGCCCTGGCCGGTTTGGCTCAGTGGTTAGAGCGTTGGCCCGCGGTCCAGAGAGACCCGGGTTCAGTTCCCGCTAAGGGCACGTACCTTGATTGCACGTTGGGTTGGGTCATGTGGGAAGCAGCCACTCGATGTGTCCCTTTCACGTCGATGTTTCTCTCTCTCTCTCTCTCTCTCTCTCTCTCTCTCTCTCTCCCGCCCACTCTATCTGAACAAAAAATGGAAAAATGTCCTCGGGTGAGGATAAAAAAAAAAAAAAGAATAGGCTGTACTAATAATAGCTTTCATTTATTAAGGCCCTATATCAGAGTAGCACTATGCTAAGTGCTTTATGTGCAATATTCTCTTAATTCTCACACAACTCGACGTTTTGCAGATGAGGAAAGTGAGACTGTGCTGAGATTATGTTCCTTGTATCCAGCCACTCGGCCAGGCAGTGAGTGATAAAGCCAGGATTCAAACCCAAGTCTGACTCCAAAGTCTGATACCTATACACAAATAGAAATATTATCTTTTGTTTTGCAGTAGAAAATTATTAATCAGCCCAGCCAGTGTGGCTCAGTGGTTGAGCATTGACCCATGTACCAAGAGGTCGCCAGTTCGATTCCTGGTCAGGGCACATGCCCAGGTTGTGGGCCAAACCCCCAGTGGGGGGCATGCAGGAGGCGGCCAATCGATGTTCCATCTCTCCCTCCCTCTCCCTTCCTTTGTCTATAAAACCAATAAGGGAAAAAAAAAAGTAGTAAAGTAAAAATACATGTGGCTCAATCTTTTTTTTAAAAATTCTTATTGAAAAGAATGTCAGATGGCTTAGACTTTTTCCCAATTTTATAATCTACAATTTTCTTAGATTATAAAATTTTTACTAATTTTGATGTTTATTAATAAAAGTTGTGACACAGAATAAGTGCAAAATCAGGAGTACAGTACTGCCCGGCCGGTGTGGCTCAGTTGGCTGGAGCATCATCCTGTACACCAAAGGCTGCAGGTTCGATTCCTGGTCAGGCGCATACCTAGGTTGTGGGTTTGATCCCTGGGTTAGGTTCATGAGGAGACAACTGATCTCTCTCTCTCTCTCTCCCCCATCCCCCTTCAATCCCCTCTCTAAAAAATCAATTTTTAAAAACAGGACTGTAGCTTAAATAAAAAGAAGTACAGTTCTAATATGTAGTTGCTTATGTTTTTTCCTTTGAATATTGTAAACATGACCTAATGTCTTTTGCGATCCAAATACCACCCACAAATGAACATAAGATGCAAGGGCATTGTGACATCCACTGTCGGTTCAAATCGCTTGCTAAAGGCACCATCGCAGCTGAAGCGTATTTTCTTCCAGGTGTTCATTGGTCCAACAAGCTTTCTGCTTTAATTCCAGAAGGAACCAGCAGAAGACACAGCACTTTGTCCAGGAAGACCAAATGGCAGAGGTCTTTTGGGGTGGAAACGGGATTATGTCACTGTCTAGAAATCTCTGATAAACTTGGCTCCTCGGCGATGGCCAGCTGGGGGAAGGACGCACAGCCAAGCAGCACATGTGAGGTCCCAGAAGTGGAACGGAAAGAGGAGAGAACAGGCACATCTCAAGGAGAACGCACAATGGGAGAGAAAAATAGTCAGAAGAGAAATTTTCAACGTTAGTTTTGTATACCCAAAGGAACACTTGTGAGACCTAAGAGACAGTCATTTTTTTAGTTCCAGCTTGTTTTCTAAATTTTGAGACTGCAATCTTCCTGTGGTTGTAATTTATTACTCAAGAGGTAGACCAGAAGTCTTAGGTTTCCTTTTAGAGCGTTGATCCGATCATTCTAGGGAGGCTGCAGATACCCCTGGGGCTTTGCTATTATTTTGAAATATGGTTAAACTCAATAAAGTAGAAATAGATGACTGCCTTCTTAACTTGATAAAATACACCTTGGTCCAGAAGCGACCATCTCACTTACTGGGGCCACAAGGCAACATTCCCAGTAAAGTCAGGAACAAAGAAGGATGCTCGCTTGTCACCACTATTACTTAACAGAATGAATGTTAGATAATACAATTAATAAGAGAAAGAAACTGGAGGCACATAAATTTAGAGAAGGAAATAAAACAGTTTGTGATGGTTATGGAAAACCTGAGCTATTCAACTGAAAATGTACTCAAACAGTAAGAAAATTTAGTAAGATAGCATGAAACAGATTACTATATATCAGTATATTTCAGGTGAACAAACAGTGAGTTAGAAGATGAAGTGGGGGCAGACTCCATTTACAATAGCAACAACCAAAGATCAAATATCTAAGAAAATATTTTAGAAATATATAAGATTTATGAATACAATTTTAAAGCATTCCTGAAGGACACACAGACTTGTACAAAGGGAAGGGCATACCAAGTTCTTATATAGCTAGTCTCAACCTCATAAAGTTGTCAGTTCTTCCTAATTTAGAAATTTATTGTAATCACAACAAAGCCAAAAATGGAGGAAGAGGTGGAGGAGAGAATTAGACAAGCAAATTATAAACTACATTAAAAAAAGAAAAGTATATAAAACAAGAATTTCAAGAACCACACCCCCCAACACACACACACCCTCAAAAAAAGCCCTGGCTGGTTTGGCTCAGCTCAGTGGTTGGAGTGTCAACCCTCGGACAAAAGAGTCACGGGTTCAATTCCTGGTCAAGAGCACGTACCTCGGTTGTGGTTTCAACCCCCAGTGCTGGTCAGAGTCATGTGGGAGGCAACCAATTGATGTGTCTCTCTCTCTTTTTCCCCTTCTTCCCTCCCTTCCACCCTACCTAAAAATCAATGGAAAAATATCCTCAGGTGAGGATTTAAAAAAAAAGGAATAGAAATGAGGGGACTATTCCTAATACTCACTATAAAATACATAAACCAACAATAATTAAAAGCAGAGTCCTGGCACAAGACTAGGCAGATAAATACGTGGAACAGAATAAGAAGTCTAGAAACAGGTCCTGATGCATACAGAATTTTGTGTCTGATAAACATGACATCTGAAATCAGTGAAGGAAAGATGGACAACTCAAAAAATTGTCTTCAGACAACCGGAGAGGCATTTTTAATACAATTAAGTTGGATTCATACCTTATGCTGTATACCAGGTAAATTCCAAAGGAGCAAAGATTTAAATTTAAAATATGAAATCATAAAAATACTGGAAGAATGCAAGGGAGAATTTCATTATTAACTTGGGGTGAGGGGGCCTTCTATCTAAAATCTGGAGGCATAAAGGAAGAGATTGATATATACAAATCTATGAAAAAAGTTTAAAATATACATGGTAAAAAAAAAATTCCACAAAGAGTCAAAAGAAAACCAACAAACTGGGAATTCATCAACTCATAGGGAGCAAATTCTTAGAATGGTGAGAAAGGAGTATACTTGGGGCTGCAAATCACAGATCCAAGGATTTGCCCAAGAAGGATGCTAACTTTAGATTATTTATTTTACCTGAAGTGCCAAGTATATGTTTATTTTGTCCATTTCAGCCCTATTTTCTACTTTAATGGAGGAAACCAATGACCACCAAGTCTGAAATTGTCTCATAGGATATCAGTGACGGGCAAGGTCACCTCGGGATTACTGAATTCTGGAAGGCTACTCTATTTAAAGCCTGGTCAAACGTTTCCACCTTGTCTGATGCTGAGCTGTGACTGCTGCAGACTGCAGTGACTGCACCATGGAAGTCGCTGCTGCAGTGGTGTGCATGGGTTTGCACAGATTAGCTCAAATGTTAAGACTTTGGCAAACCTACCGTTACCTCCACCAAGCATGCAATAGTCATGATGCCTGCACTTTTATTAGGCCTGTTATAGCTCATGTACTATTATTTCATCTGAAATATTTTCATTCTCTTCACACCAATACATTTGATGAATAAATCTGGTATTATGGGAACATGGCTGATCTCTTGAACAAGAACTTTATTTGATCATTCCAGAGAAGAATAAGACTACCTCCGCTTCTCCAAACACAGATAAGTCTCTCTCATAGAGGAAAAACTTTTTAGCATTCTCTTCCACTGTTTGACTTCAGACAGAAAGAACACCACAATATCAGAGGTTTCGATTAAAGAGGTTTGAGAGAAAGCCCAGGGTTATTGTACCTTTTCAATGAAATTTTTTGAGTTGAGCCTACCTCCTGAGCACCTGAGTACATACTTCAAATACATTTTGTTAGTAGATTTCTTTTTTAGGTTCAATATCACACTTAAAGCAGCTGGAAATTTTAGAATAGTCCAAGAACGTACTTTGTTGTAAGACTGCTATTTCCATGGAAATTTGGATAAGGATCAGCTGGCATACATTATAAATAGTTTCCCATGATATGCTTAAATTAGAGATTAATTCAACTTTTATACTAACTGAATTGACTAACAATATTTTTCAGGGCTTGTCATTCACAGGCATTTGGGGAAGGGAAGGGGTACTCCACTATGGTAGTCCTTGCTCCAAGGTGAAAAGAACATACCTTTCTGGCCTGGTCGTTGTGTAGTGGTGTGGCTCAGTGGTTGAGCGTCGACCCATGCACCAAGAGGTCGCCGGTTCGATTCCCAGTCAGGGCACATGCCCAGATTGTGGGCCAAATCCCCAATAGGGGGCATGCTGGAGGCAGCCAATCGATGTTCTCCCTCATCGATGTTTCTCTCTCTCTCTCTCTCTCCCCCTCTCCAAAAATCAATAAAGAAAAAAAAATTTTTTTTTAAAGAACATACCCTTTGGACCACGTCAATGGCACTTAATCTCCAGCTAACCAAATGAAGAGAAAAGAACACAAATAAAGGTTGCCAGATTAAAAGCAAAGACGTAACCCAAAAAGTAAAATGGTACAAAACCTCAATGAGAACAGCAATTCATCCTCTAAGTCTAAATGTTTTCTCTCTAGAATTACGAAAATAAAGTAAAGTGCTAAATCTGGGTTACATGTCAAAAGTGAAAGGGATCTTATTTTGCAGCATAAGCCACTGAAGCCAGAAAAACATAGTCAAGGTCAGACTGTTAGGTAACAGAAGCCCTAGGTCTGGCCCCCAGGTTTTCTGACTCCTACATCCCTGTTATCCTCACCTCATCTGCTAGAGAGCTGCTCATCCCATCAGAGAGTTGCTCTTTTAAATTGCACCCTTTGTAATATAAGCCTCAGTCTTGGGAGTTTTGTCATGGGGATGCTGATTTAGGGGATGCTACAATGACAAACTTCTGAGGACCAAAAAAATGGGAAAATGAAAAGTTCCTGATGTCTTTAGGTATGATAGAGGAGTTCTGATCAGAGACAACCTTTTCAAGTTATTAGTCAGAAAAAGAAACATCTCCAGAGAAGAGAGAAGAGTAAGTTCTCCAGGCCACGAAAGTCTGATGTGTTGCTTTTTGGAAAAAGGCAATTTCCTTTTTTGATTCACTGCTTGCCAAGAAAGTTTCAGTACACATGCAGACTGATTCCTGAATGAGGTACATCTTCCACTCTAATTTAATAAGCTAATATCTAGTTTATCATTCTCTTCTTAGTTAAGGGATTGTGATTTCATGCCTCATCTAAACTTTAGTTTCTAAAAATGCAACACTGAGATCATGGTGATACTCCCTCTCTCCTCCCTGGGCAGCCCTGTGGAGTCTCAATCCTCCCCTCCTCCATCACAGTAACCCCAGGTCCCTCTCCACCATCCACTTGGTCACATGGGGAGGAGCACACCTGTAACTTCCTCCTGAGAAGAAATTCCCTCCTGTAATGATGGAACTCTCAGCCCTTGGACCACTGGAGTCACACTTCCTTCTAGGGAACACTCTAACTTTTTAACTGGTGAACATATGTACAATTTTTGTTATAAACACTTTAGATTTAGGGATTATTTATCAAGTACTGAGTTCCCACAAGAGATGAATTCTAGCCCTGGCCGGTTTGGCTCAGCAGTTAGAGCGTTGGCCTGCGGACCAGAGAGTCCCAGGTTCACTTCCCGCTAAGGGCATGTACATCGGTTGCAGTTTGTCCCCGGCCCCGGTTGGGGCCATGTGGGTGGCAACTAGTCGATGTGTGTCTCTCACATCAGTGTTTCTCTCTCTCTTCCTCCCTCCCTCCCACTCTATCTGAAGATAAATGCAAAAATGTCCTCAGGTGAGGATTAAAAAAAAAGAGAGATGAATTCTACAAACAAATAAATGAATAGATTCATATATAAACATGTGACATTTAGAAATATTTATCAGTATCTCCCTGGCTGGTTTGCTCAGTGGTTAGAACATCGGCCCACGGACCAAAGAGTCACGTGTTCAATTCCGGTCAAGGGCACGTACCTCAGTTGTGGTTTGGTCCCAGCCCTAGTCAAGGTTGTGCAGGAAGCAACCAATCAATGTGTCTCCCTCCGCCTCCCTCTCCCACTCTATCTGAAGATAAATGGAAAAATATCCTCGGGGGAGGATTAAAAAAAAAAATTTACCAGTATCTTCTTCCCTGAAACATGTTTGGCTCTTTGGTGGGCCATGCCTGAGCCCCTCTATTTAGCATGTGTCTGCCATACCATCTTCTTAGGTCCCCATGGGTGGTAAAGTAAGAATCATATTAAATTGTAGCTCAGCTATGATAACGCTGTGCCCCTTATAACCTTGGTAGCTTAAACAACCCCCTGGAGTTCCTTAGTCATTATGAGCTCAGTGTTTCTAGCAGGGACATATGGCACAGCCTCAGATACTCCTCCAGTTCATACGAGATGCCAACCATCCTATTTCAGGGGTGAGGAATGGGGGGAGCAGTGGGGTGATGCATGCTTTCCTCCTTAACCTTTCAAGGAAATACATGGGTGTGGGGGGAGGCTCTGATGACTTTATCAGTTCCATTTCTGTTTTCAAGCTGGCTGAGTTTGTCTTAAGCTGACTAACAGAATAAGACAAGCCATTCTTGCTCTCTCTATAGGTCGTTACAGTATGGCATCTTTTCTTTCAGGCAGAGTCCCTTAGAGACGTTCCTGGCAAAGCAGCACAGTCCAGGAACATCAGGAAGGCATGCTGACCTCAGGCAATCTAGCAAAATACTATTGGTGCCAGGGAGGCAAATGCCTTACTAGTAGGAAACTTAAGTCTCCCCTGCCAAGCATCTTTGACTTACACTACAGATTCTTTATGAGTAGCTATAATGACTGCATATTGTATGTAGGTCGAGGCATTATGGGTGGATTTATGATTTATTTAGGGAAAGAAATTTACAAAAGACATTTAGAAGATCAGAGTTAGGCTTTTTGCCCATTAAAATGATGTATTCATGTGAGTCCCTAAAGAGCTATGCACTAGATATCCATTCAAACAACAAGTAAAATAAACCAGACAGTATTCAGGTGCTGGCCAATTTAGCCTTTGTACTTACAAGCATTCACAATATTTGGCAAAAATAATCTAATAAATTTTTATGTGCAATCACAGTAATGACACCCTATGGAAAACACTGAAAGAGTCTTGAATGTACAGATTTAGTAAGTCATTGGAAAATAATGCATCTTATTTGGTGTTATGTACTGAACTGTGTACCTCAAAATATAGATGTTGAAGTCCTAACTCCAATGTGATGGTATTAGGGGATATGGCCTTTGGGAGATAATTAGGTTCAGATGAAGTCATGGGTGTGGGGCCCTTATGATGGTATTAGTGCCCTTGTAAGAAGAGGGAGACACACCAGAGTTCCCTCTGTGCCATGTGAGGATACAGCAAGAAGGCAGCCATCTACAAGCCAGGAAGACAGTCCCTACCAGAATCTGACCATGTTGGCACCCAGATCTCAGATTTCTAGCCTCTAGAACTATGAGAAGATAAATCTCTGCTGTTTAAGCCACCTGGTCTATGGTATTTTGTTATAGCAGTCCAACCTGGCTAAAACAGTAGGTTTAATTTTTTTTTTAATTAAAATGAAATATCTTTCAAATTTTATGGAACACCTGTTTAAAGTAAATGATGAGATGCCAGTTAACTTAAACTAATGAAAGCAATATTTTCAAACATATTAATGTTTCATTTTACCATTGTAGGTAATAAGGATGGATAAAAATATGATTAATGATGCTATCCTTATATACAAAAGAACAAAATATAGATAATAAAAACTAAAGGCCTTGCTCAGCTTATCGCTCCTTGTCTTCTTTATCCATGTCCTATAGGGAACTCTGTCTTCCTATATGCACTGCCTGTCCATCATTCAGTCCTTCATTCATCCCACAAATTATCATTAAGCACCAAACTCTGGTGCAGGCACGACTCCAGGGGTTGGGATATAGCTGTAAGCAAAAAAATTTCTTCCCTCATGGAGTTTATATTCTAATGGAAGGAGACAGATAATAAGCAAATAAAAATTAAATATATAATGTGTCATATTGTAATAAGTGCTATGAAGAAACATAAAACCAAGTAAAGGGTTAGAATACAATATGGGAGAGGAGGCGTCTGGGTTATAATTTTGAAAAAGTGATCAGGCAAAGCGTTACTGGTAAGGCCATCCTTGAGCTGAGACCTGAATCATGTAAGGGACTGAGTCTTGGAAATATCTGAAAACAGTATTCCAGGCAAAAAAAATCAATATTTTCAAAAGCCCTTGGGTAGGAGCATGCTTGGCTTGTTAGAAAATCAGCAAGGTAGTTAGAAACAAGGAAGGGAACAGAGTGTGGTGGGGGATGGGGTCACACAGGTTACCAGGGATGCATTCATGTATGCCCGGAAAGTTCTGTACTGAGAAAGTACCCAGAGGGAGGAAAGAGAGAATGAGAAAGCAGCAACACTGGAGACGAGAACAGCTGAGACTTTCCCCAAACTAACAAAAGTCATGGATTCTAGTAGCTCTCTGAACCTACAGCCAGACAAAAAGAAAGGCACACTGTGGCACATCATAGGAAAATGTTGACAACCAAAGTTAAAAAGAGAATACTAAAATTGAAAAAAAGAGAGATTAACATCAAAACTTCTCAAAAGAATCAAGAGAGCTGGAAGAAAATGGAATGGTATCTTTAAAGTGCTGAAAGAATATACTTATAAACCTAACATTCCCTACCAGTAGTTACTCCTCAATAATGAAGTGAAAGAAACATTTTTCTGGGGAAACTGTAGAGTTTTTCACCAACAGTCTAAAGAAAATATTAAACAGATTCAGTTCCCAGATGGAAGCTCAAAGAACATTCAGGAAGGAATAAAGAACAACTAAAGGAAAAACATATGGATAAATCTAAATTAACTTTAACTGAATATGGTAATAGTTACAATAATTTATTAGAGGGTTTTACTATATCTAAAATGAAAATGCATGAACAATAGCATATAAACTATATTTATATCAAAGGAGACTTCAGGCAAAACCATCACTAGAAATAGGTATACCTCAAAATGACAAAAGTTTAAGTTCTTTAGTAAAAGATAATAATCTACATTTTTATGTACCTCATAACATAGCCCAAAATTATATATTAAATAAACAAAATAGAAATTTAAAAATCATAGGGAGATTTTAACATACCTCTTTGAGGTACATCAAACAAAATAATTTATAAAGATATACAAGATTTCAACAACACAATTTACATATTTGACCTAATAGTCACACATAAAACACTATACCCCAAAACTGTGGAACACAGCTTGCTTTCAAATATGTATGGGTCATTATAAAAATCAATCATATGTAAAAGCAAATAGCCACAAATTCCAACAAATCAAATTCATACAAAATAAATTCTTTAACCACTAAGAAATTAGGCTAGAAATCAATAATGAAAATATGTTTAGAATGCATATAAATTAAGAAATTTACTTCCTAATAACCCATGGGTCAAAGAAGAAATCACAATGAAATTAGAACATATTTTGAAGTGAATGTTCATGAAAATTTATGCAATATATTAAACCCATTTTAAGAGGAACATTTATGTTCCCAAATACATATGATAGAGAAGAAGAAAAGCTATATGACACTGAACTAAACACCTATAATAAAAAGTTATAAAAAGAACAACTTGAATCTAAAGAAAATAAAAAAGACAAAAATTTAAAAATAAGAACAGGGACTTCCAGTCAAGATGGCAGAGTCATAGGTGTGGACTCAGTGGGTACCAGAGCCCTGCTGAAGTAAGTCTTCCTCTGTGTGGTGGGCCTGTGCACAGGTAATCCTCCAAGGCAGTCAGAGGTCAGTGGTCAGTGAGCACAGCCAGTCCTTGCAGCTGATCAACCTGAGTAAATCCCTCCCACTGATGTGCCAACAGAAATCAAGACTCAATTACAACAGAAGGGTGTACAGTACACACAAGGGGTACACTTTGAGGGCACAGCTGGGGTGATCAGGGAGGCTGTGCCATTGGACCCTACAGGACACCTACTACAATAGGCCACCCTACAAAGCCTTAGGAAACTCTACTTAATACACAGAAACAAACACAGGGAGGTAGCCACAATGAGGAGACAAAGAAACATGTCCCAAATGACAGAACAGAACAAAACTTCCAGGAAAAGAACTAAACAAAATGGAAATAAGCAATCTAACAGATGCAGAGTTCAAAACACTGGTTATAAGGATGCTCAAGGAACTTAGTGAAGACATTAAAAGCATTAAAAAGGGCCAGTCAGAAATGAAGGGTGCACAGTCAGAAATGAAAGATGCATAGTCAGAAATGAAGGAGGCACTAACTGAAATAAAGAATAATTTACACAGATTCAATAGTAGAGTAGGTAAAGCCAAGAAGCAAACCATTGATTTGGAATATAAGGAAGCAAAAAACACCCAATCAGAAAAGAAAAAAGTAAAAAGAATCCAAAAAAAAATGAGGATAGTGTAAAGAGCCTCTGGGACAACTTCAGAGTACCAACATTCGCATCATGGGGGTGCCAGAAGGAGAAGAGAGAGAGCAAGAAATTGAAAACCTATTTGAAAAATAATGATAGAAAACTTCCCTAAGTTGGTGAAGGAAAGAGACATACAAGTCAAGGAAGCACAGAGAGTCCCAAACAAGATGAACCCAAAGAGGCCCACACCAAGACACATCATCATCAAAATGCAAAAGGTTCAAGACAAAGAGAGAATCTTAAAAGCAGCAAGAGAAAAGGAGTTAGTTACTTACAAGGGAGCTCCCATAAGTCTGTCAGCTGATTTCTCAAAAGAAACTTTGCAGGCCAGAAGGGAGTGGCAAGAATATATTCAAAATGATGAAAAGCACGGACCTACAACCAAGATTACTTTATCCTGCAAAACTATCATTTAGAATTGATGAGCATACAGAGTTTCCCAGACAAGAAAAAGCTAAAGGAGTTCATCACCACCAACCCAGTATTATATGAAATGTTAAAGGGTCTTCTTAAAGAAAAAGAAGGTCAAAAATATGAATAATAACATGGCAACAAATACATATCTATCAACAATTGAATCTACAAACCAAATGAACAAGCAAAACAGAAACAGACTCATAGATACAGAGAACTTTTTGATGGTTGCCAGATGGGAAGGGGGTTGAGGGAATGGGTGAAAAAGATGAAGGGATTAAGAAGTACAAATTGGTTGTTAGACTGAGGGACCTCAAAGGGAAGGGGGGGTGGGAGGGCAGGAAGAGATAAACCAAAGAACTTATATGCACATATGCGTAACCAATGGACACCGACAATAGTGTGGGGAAGGCAGGAGGGGGGTGGGAGTGGAGAGGAGGGTACAGGGGGAAAGGAGTGAGGAATCTGTAATACATTCAACAATAAAGATAAATTTAAAAAAATAAGAACAGCAACAAGTAAAATAGAAAACAAACATACAATAGAGAAGATCAACAAAGATAAAACTTGGTTCTTTGAAATGACAAATAAGTTTATGACCCCTCCCCCATGCAGAATAATGAAGAAATGCGGAGTAAGCTTAAATAACCAGTATCAGGAATAAAAGAGATATCATTACAGAGCCTACAGATATTAAAAGATAAGAGAATATTATAAACAACTTTACATCCATAAATTGTGCATTTGTAAAAAATCATCAATTATTATGCTTAATACTATGCACATACTATGTGTCTGTTATATTTCAATAAGAGTCAAGAAAATACACATCTTGCAAAATCGGACAGCACAAGAAGAAACAATATGTGAATAGTTCTGTATCTATTTTAAAGTTGAATCAATAACTAAAAACCTTCCCACAAAGAAAATTCTAGGTCCAGTTGGTTTCACTGGTTCATGCAAATCAAATACTTAAGGGAGAAAAAGTATATCTTACACAAATTCTCCTAGAGAATAGAAACAAGGAGAATAGAAAACACCCTCCAGCCCACTTTAGGAGGCCAGCATAACCTTGATATCAAGGTATGACAAGGGCATTAGTAAAAGAAAAATTGCAGTCCAAATGCATTTATAAACATAGATGCAAAAATCCTAAGCAAAATGTTAGATAAATGAATACAGAAATATGTAAGAAAGAGAGCTAATACATAATGATTCAAGTGGGTTTATTTCAGAAATGGAAGGTTAGTTTAACATTCAAAAAATCAATCAGTAATGCAACTAAGCTATGGTGACAGAAACCAGATCAGCAGTTGCCTGGGGCCTGTGTGGAGGGTGGGTGAGAGGGCAGGGCCAGTGGAGAGGATGACCGAGGCGCATGAGGAGACTTGCAGAGGGGAGGGATAAATATGTGCATTACTTTGATTTCAGTGATGGTTTCAGGGGTATACACATATGTGAAAATCATCAAACTACATACTACAAATATGTACAGCTTATTGTATGCTATCACACCTCATTAAAATTATTGTAAAAATCAGTGTAATTGATCACATTTACAGAAGAAAGAACCCACATGATTATTTCAAAAGATTTAGACAAAACAATAGTCAACTTCCATTTATGATTTGAAAAAAAACAGCTCTTAACTGTGAAGGTAATTTCTTTAAACTGATAAAGAGTATCTTTTTTTAAAGCCCTATAAGCAAAATACCATAATTCAAGGTAAAACGTTGACAACTTTCCATGTGAGATTGAGAACAAGACAAAGATGCCTTCCCGGTACCTCTTCACTTCCTGCTCCACGCGCCCCTCTGTGATTTGGGTGACATCGACCATGACATCAGGTCTAGTTTGAAGTAGGCAGATTAACACCATTCCTTTTGTCTAGTGTATGATTCAGGAAAGAGCAGGGATAAGCCAGTCAATGCACTCCACCCCCTGCTCCCAATTGGGTCAAAGGCAACGCAAGATTTACTGTGGTCCAAAGGAAGCCAAGAGTTGTGTCTGGGAGAAGAGACACTCACCATTCCTATGGAGAGGGTAGCGCAGGGCTGTCATGTCAGGAACTGCTGCAGCCGTTTCTAATCAATGAGCGGAGCCATGGAAGAAGACAGAGTGGAAACAATCACAGAGAAATAGAGCCCAGTTCCTCAGCTGTGTATGTGAAAAAAATTCCCTTGCCCTAGCCAGTGTGGCTCAGTGTTTAGAGTGTCGGCCTGGTCAAGGGCACATAAGTGTGTTGCACATTCGGTCCCTGGCCCCAGTTGGGGCACGTGCAGGATGCAACCAGTGGAAGTGTCTTTCTCACACTGATGTTTCCCTCTGTCTCCCCCCTTTCTACTCTATCTAAAAATCAATGGAAAAAATATCCTCAGGGGAAGATTAGCAACAACAACAAAATTCCCTTTATTTTTGAACCAGATCAGTTCTGATTCTCTGATATCTGAATCCCAAAGACCCCTAACTAACTGGCTGCATAAAAACCATAATTAGTGCAAAGCAGTGGATACAATAAGGGAGACAATGTAAAAAGAATACATGTTCTACAAGAAAATACAGATAGTAGAAAGTCATGGTAGAAAGTCAGAGACCAAAAATGTCCTGAAAGGACTGTTGTTATGATGAAATAAACTAATATATGTAAATCACTTAGCATGGAGGCAAAGGCACACCAAGCTCCCATCATTAACTGCAGATACAACAGCAAATAGTGCAATAGGCTGTGTGGCGTGCCCAGGGAGGCAGGAAACAGTCTTTTATAACAAAAGCATTTTCTGATCACTTGAAATTATATCTCTCTTGAGTGGATAGTCTTAAAGTTCAGGTGCCGATGAGCGAGAACAGCTTTTACTGAAAACCGACGTTTGCCACTTTATATACATTTGTTTTTCATAAGGACCCTGGAAGATAGGTACGATTCACAACTGACAGATTGGGAAACACATGCAGGGAGGAGAACCGACTTAGCTGCATTGAAACGGGGATACCCGCACTTGGACCCCAGGTCCCACCTCAAGCCCATGCTCATTTTCCACCTCAGGATGACTCTGACATGTAAGATTAGACTCAAAAATGCACATGAATTGTATCAACTAAGAGAATTTACATAACAGAAAGTAAGTGCATTTCCCGGGTGCATCCTATATCTTGGCATTTTTTGCTTCTGTACATCTTAGACCCATTTCATAATAACAAAGCTATTTACTGGACAGAACATGACAAATGAAGAGATTAAGCAAGAGAAATATTTGGGGGTAGAAACCGCCCTATATTATGTCAGTCATCTGGAGAACAGCTTGCTAGCACAAATGAAACTAATCTGGGTTCTGAAAAACATTTTTGGGAGATTTTTAACAGCACTTACAACTAGATCCAGGAAAGCATGAGCTTTAGAAAGAATAGATAATTGTACAGTCTTTAGAGCTGTTATAAGATGAAATATGGAGGCAGTTATATAAAAACTACATGAAAGAAAAAATAAAATTGTTTTTTATTTTTTCTTCCACCCAATAGAGAACTGAACTAGCAAATGAAAACTATATAAATGAGTCTCCTAAGTACTGCTACCTTGAAGGTTTATCTTTTAAGGATACAAATCAAGAGCTCTTCAAACCATATATATTCTCCAAAAGTTATTACAAAATAAACAAATGATATGAATCATTAAATAATTAAATAATGATTCATATCAAATTATTTTTCCTAATAACATTCCAAATGGCTTGGTGAACTCTACAATCAATATATTACATAACATTCTATGTTTTTAAAAAAATAAGAGAATAACAACTTAATCTGGGCCATAAGATATATATGAAAAGAAGCTATTGAATTTTGTAATTATAGTATGAAAATTCATCTGCCATTCCACAGTCTTTGGATATCTAATGTCACTGTTACATGATGCCATCTCCCATAGAAGCAAGGCACTGCCATGGTGAAAAAACAATGTTAGTAAAATTAGTAAAATTAGCCTCTTGCCTGGAACTGTAACCCGGCCGGGTTAATTTGTAATGGCCTATCTGGCTTGGAGCCCTTGCTTCTCTTTCCCTCTGAGCCGAATCTGTTAAATTAACCCTGACTTATAGCTATGCATGTGATTCTGGGGCCAACTCCAGCCCTCAGCAGGGGAGATAACATAAGAAATCCTTTGTCAAGACATTCCTGCCTCTGCCCTAAATTACTGCTCCTCTGATTTTACTGCAGTCCACTGTGACTGGGTTCCTTGCCTTGTATACATTTCCAGTGGCTGAGCGTCTTACTGTGAAGTCTCAATCTCCTTGCTATGGGTCCCTAACACTTAATGGGACATTCCAACAATATCTAATACCAATTCCTGTTGGAATGAATCATTTTTTAGGATTACCTTGCTATTTGAGCCACTTACTAAATAATTTAGAACTTAGACTCTGTTAGGACCATATTCCACCAGTCCACACCATCTCCTCCCCCACAACACCAATTAATGAACTATATGAATCTACTTTTAAAATTCATAGGAGGCAGCACTGGCCAGTTTGGCTTAGCAGTTAGAGCATCGGCCCGCGGACCAGAGAGTCCCAGGTTTGGTTCCCACTAAGGGCACGTACCTCGGTTGCAGTTTGTCCCCGGCCCTGGTTGGGGTCGTGCGGATGGCAACCAGTCAATGTGTCTCTCTCACATCGATGTTTCTCTCTCTCTCTCTTCCTCCCTCTCTCCCTCCCACTCTATCTGAAAATAAATGCAAAAATGTCCTTGGGTGAGGATAAAAATAAATAAATAAAATTCATAGGAGGCAGTACAGCAGTATGGTTAAGAGTGTGGTTTCTGCCATCAGACTGCCTGGGTCTGAAACATAGCACAGTGATGTATGATCTTGAGTAACATTCTTAATCTCTGTATACCTTGCTTTTTCCACCTCCAAAATAGACACAAAGACAGCACCTGCCTCACATACAAATACTCTATAGATAATAATAAATACCGTGTTTAGTCAATAATGAACACTCCATAAATGCTAGCTGTTGCTATTATTATGGTTTCTATCTTCCCGTCTAGAGAATAGGCTACATTACTATCTTGCTTAAAGCTCAAGATTTGCTTGACCCCATATGTCTGTGCATTTCTGATCTGCTTCCATACGTGTGTGTGTCAAGTCTTCCTTCCTAATTTACAGTAAATGTGATCACTTTCCCAAAAGAAAGTAATAAAGGATTGACATTCATTACTTGCATCCATCTTCCTTTCCTTTCCAAGAGGAAGTGGCTATTGTTCAAGGTCTCTACATCTATTAGAGGCCACTTTTAGAGCCACTCTGTCATCATGGCTTACCTAGAAGAGCAGCTAGGGTTCAGCTTTCTGAGCAGATGATTGGAAAGTTTTGCAAAATCAAGCTAAAATGGTGGTAGTTTTGAGTGCTGGCCTGGTTCATTTCTACAAGGCCACTTAGAGCCTTAACCCTGAAAATTTAAAGCTGTAACCTGAAGTAGAATCTAAAAATAGACATGTATAGACCTTTGATTCCCTTTTCACAGTTCCAAATACTTGTAGAATTTTTATAAAAGATGAATAAATATAAATATTTATTAAATATGAGTAAGAATAAAGATAAACTGATATAGCATTCATTTACATGATTTGCTCTTTAAAAAAATATTTTTCTTTGTTGATTTTAGAAGAGAGAGAGATAGAAACATCAATGAGAGAGAACATCTATCAGCCACCTCCTGCATGCCCCTCACTGGGGATCGGCCCACAACCTGGGCCTGACCGGGAATCGAACTGGCAACCTCTTGGTGCATGGGTCGACACTCAACCACTGAGCCACACCAGCCAGGCTGATTTGCTCTTTATTTTAAGCAATTTTGGTACCACTATTCATACACATAAAAATACCCTGGGTTGATAAAGTCTTAAAATGTCACCATTTATTTCTGATTAAGGCTTTATCACAAAGAATATAAATGTATGACATCTTCAGAAGCAGGGGCCAGAATTAGTGCATATGAGTCAAGTAAATAAGATGAGAGATATGCCCTGGCCAGTTTTGCTCAGTGGTTAGAGCGTCGGCCAGTGGACCAATGAGTCCCAGGTTCGGTTCCCACTAAGGGCATGTACCTCAGTTGCAGTTTGTCCTTGGCCTGGTTGGGGTCGTGTGGGTGGCAGCCACTCGATGTGTCTCTCTCACATAGATGTTTCTCTCTCTCTCTTCCTCCCTCTCTCCCTCCTGCTCTATCTGAAAATAAATGCAAAAATGTCCTCGGGTGAGGATGAAAAAAAAAAAAAAGAGAGAGATATAAAAAGTCAGTGATTTACTCCAAACTCTTGCAAGGAAGGATTGAACAAAACCCCAGTCTCTAAACACCTAACACTTAGCTCAGCTGCCTTTGGAAAAAGAAAAACTTGTTGCTCATTCTTTGAAAAAAGATACTCGAAACACACATAGGTATTAAGGCTGGATTTAAATTGGACTATATCCCGAAAGGTCCAATTTGGAACCCGAAGCAGTCAGATTCCAATTTCAACTCACATTCAACATTTGTACCTAACGGCTTGCAGGCAGATCTTTAGAAAATCTGTATCTTCACCAAAATAACAAGCTCTTACCCAGTTTCATAGACTCAGGCAGCTTTTCATTATTCCAGCCAAAGGTATTAATATAAATCGGTTTAGAAAAACGTTATCACATTTCTTTAAGCATCAAAATGAGTGTGCTAAGAGTTAGCCTGGATAGTAGGAATGCTGTATAATTTTCAATGTCATTTCTGCAACTCTAACTTAGGAGTCATTTTTATACTGTGCTTCTATAGTTTCATAAGTGTTGATTCGCCGTAAGGGAGGGTGGGGCTTCTCGTAGGGGTGTAGCTGCTGCCAAACCTAAACCTGGGCAAGAAAAGCAAATCGAAAAAGACTCTGTGTTCCACTCCCGGAGCTGAACTCAGTCACCTCTTCTAGTATTTACTTCTCGGTTTCACTTAGGGATTGATTACTGCAGCTCATCTTGTGACCCACGGCCTATGAATTACCCTGCTGTTTGTTACTTTACAGGAGTTAGAGCACAGAAACTACATTCACAGCTGTTTAAAATTAACACTTCCTTCTTATCAGAAATGGCTCCACTCTTTTCCTGACATTAAGACAGGATCGAAAGCTCTGTACTGTAAATTCTTTCTCCTTCCTGACTGCCCTTTCGTGCTGCCTACAGCCAGTAATCACAAGGACTGTCTCTCAGAGGACACTGCAGCCTCACAAATGCACATAAAAATTCCAGACGCTCAACAACTTTAAAAGATGGGTCCAGGCTGGGCTAGGAGAATCCGTTTTCACTCACTTGGGTCGTGAAATATTTTTTGTTTTGAATGTTGAGTGTGGGGTTGTCTCCCGTCTCCCAAAGCATCACGTGAATGGACGGTAACTGAGCACTTGGGCCACTCTGGGGCCACTCCGGGATTTCTGCTGTGAGTGCGAACAATTAAGACCCGCCTGTTTACACAAGACTTCATTTTCTCACCAACTTTCCCACATTTTCTTTAAATATTTAAGTTGAAGTAGGCACCAAAGTAGCAACTCCACTGGAGTAAAACATTAGTTAGACACAGCAGAGAACTTACTTCAACACCAGACTACCCTTCACTCGCTGGATTTGCTGCAGTGAATTTTTTTTTTTTTTTAATCCTCACTCAAGGATGTTTGTTGATTTCACAGAGAGAGGAATGGAGAGAGAGAAACATTGATGTTTTACATCGATCGGTTGCCTCCCGTACGCACCCCAATCAGAATCGAACCCAAAACCTAGGTATGTGCCCTGACTGGAACAAACCCACAACTTTTTTGTGTACGGGACGATGCTTCAACCAACTGAGCTACTCAGCCAGGCTCTGCAGTGAATTTTTAATCTTAGGTGAGCATCCTTCTATTTCTTGGCATCTTCTGAATGTCTCCCCTCCCTGTTGCATATTCAAATTATTTGACAATTTGTGAAAGAAAGAAAGAAAGAAAGAAAGAAAGAAAGAAAGAAAGAAAGAAAGAAAGAAAGAAAGAAAGAAAGAGAAAAGAAATCCTTAAGGCATTCAAGAGCCAAAAGTGGTTACCACTAGATGGAAATAATCTTTGTCATTGCATCCTTATTAGCATGATTTATCTATCACCCACTTATTTCCTTTAAAAACTGTTCAAGATGAAGATCACTAGCAATTTAACTTTTGAATACAAGAGGTGAAGTTCAAAATGAGGCCTGAAGATTGAGCGCCCTGCCACAGGAACACAAATAAGCAAAAGAGTAGAACCTCTCTGAGATAATGATGCCCCTAAAAAGAACATGTAAGAAACCTGAAACATGACAAAACTGTAAAGATGCTGGTCCTGTACTCCCTATCTATAAAAAGAAAAAAAAGTGTTATTATAGATGTTTGTTTGTAACCAATCTTTTAAAAATGTCCTTAATATTTTTCTTTTCTGTGTAATTTCAATGGTCAAAATACGGTAGATTGTTTTTAAATCACCTTATTTAATCATGAAAAAACATGCAAGACATAGTCACAATAACCAGCTTTTTTTTGCTCCAATCCATCTGCCCAGCCCTCCTCCTGGCTCACGCCTACTAGAGACGCACAGCTGTGCTGTGCACAGCTGGACTGGGAACTGCTAGAGGGCAAGCACCATATCCTGTAACTGTGTGTACCCCTAACTGTGAGTTAACTGTGTGTAACTCACATGGTGCCCAGCACACTGTAGACATTCAAATATTACCAGAAAGGATTGGAATCGACATTCGTAGGGCCAGTTGAAGAGCCCTGTCACTGCTGTGCCCCTGGGCTGGTAGTCCCTTCCCTGGCCACCTTTCAACCATTTAGGATTTGAGGACTATCCATTTCAACAACACTGTGGGAATGAATTTAAGAGCAAACTTCCTTTTTCTCCTCCATCCCGCCTACTTTTTTTGCCCACAAACATAATCACTCATGTCTGTAGCAGCCGTGATACCCATCTAACACATAGAAAGGAGATGTTTAGGAAACTTAAAGGATTGGGTCAAAGTCACACACACAGAAAATGCTCTCAGTATTGAGACCACATTAACAGTAACAGACTCTTAATACCAGTGTTCCCATGTGGAATCTTGAGACAACCTACTTCCAAATGCATCTCACATTCAGGATCTGCTTCGTCTTTCACTCACTCTTTTATTATTGCTTACATGTTTGAAACACGCCCAATGCAATGCTTTAATAAAAAAAATAATGTGTGTTAAATAAAAAACAGCACCACTATAATCATGGAATGTAAGAAAACATGAGCTCCTCAAAACACCATTAAGGCAGTATTTTTTTTTTTTTTACTCCTCACCCAAGGATATTTTTCCATTGATTTTCAGATAGAGTGGGAAGGGGCGGGGGGTGGAGAGAGGGGAGAGAGAGAGAGAGAGAGAGAAACATCCATGCGAGAGAGACACATTGATTGGTTGCCTGCCAAAGGACCCCAACCAGGGCAGGGGACCAAACTGCAACCGAGGTACGTGCCCTTGACTGGAATCGAACCCGGGACTCTTTGGTCTGAGGGCCGACGCTCTAACTGCTGAGCCAAACCAGCCAGGGCAAGGCAGTATCTTTGGTAAGGTTTTATTTAAAGTAACTAATGTCTGCCAAATTACTAGGAAAACTGCCTCCTAAATTTAAGATCAACCAATTAAAATTATTTAGAAATGAGTGAGAACTAAAGTTCTTTTGATCAACTGGTTTTCAGCTTTCTCCCTTTAAAATAATTCTGACAAGCCCTGGCTGGGTGGCTCAGCATAATCCCATACACCAAAAGGCTGAGGGTTTGGTTCCCAGTCAAGGCACATAGTTTGGGTGTTCAATCCCTGGTTGGGGTGCATAAGGGAGATGTTCTCTCTCTCTCTTTCCCTCCCTCCCTTCAAACATATCCTCAGGTTAGGATTGAAATAATAATAATAATAATAATAATAATAATAATAATAATAATAATAATTTTGACAGGAATTAAAATTTTAGTGGCAAATCATGCAAGACAAGTCAGTCATCTGGGCTGAACCAGAGGCAGAAGTGGCTCGGCAAACTTCCTTAACACAGTGTTGGAGAAGCAAGCGCTTCCAACTGTTTAAATTTACCCCACCATCGAAATTCTAGGCTCATAAACAAACCAAGCTCTCAAACTCCTGAAATTCCCTCTGAGTAGCTGACAGGAGAAGTGGTCTGGAAAAAGTCCAGAAAAGCTTACACCCAGATTCATTCTGCAACTTTTGTAAATTACATTTTTGGAAAGAGGTAGGAAGTAAGTAAAATTCTAAAGATAGGCTTTTTCTTAGTTACATAAGGTATTTTATTTCTAATCTAAGAAGAAAAGAGTAGCTTTTGCTTATATTAGATGTTTTCAGTTCTCGTCATCTAAAGTTAGTTAAACAAAATTGATGTTGAAAATTCAATGAAATTCAATTCAAAAAATTTAAATTGAGCTGTCAGACTAATGGGACTGATTCCAACTTTTGTCATTTTCCCAAGAGAATCTCACTATTTTTGCTTTTAATGAGATAGAGACAGGAAGTCACACACTGACACTCCAGCTTGGGGCTGAAATGTGACTCCCAAGGTGGTGGCGCCTGGGCTATCAGGGCTTCACAGGAAGAGGAAAGCTATCCTGCAAAACAGAAGAAGAATTTGGGGAGGGGAAGTTAACAGACAAGGCTGAGAGGAAAAGAATGGTGAAAACCTTGTGTTTCGCATGGGGATCCTTACAAAAACTCAAAATGCTTGGTCAAGGTGCGTGCTGTAGAAAACGGAAAGGGCGAAGCTTTACACCAGATTGACATGGCAAATCCAGAGACACAGGAGAGGGACCACAAAAGCATAACACCTAAGAAGTAGAAATAATGGGAAGAGCTTCAGACTTTCATGGGCTATAAGACCACTAAGATCCCAGCTAACTATACGTAGGTTCCAGGAGACATCTGGGTTATGTGGCAAATGATTATTAGGGATAGCACACCAACACAAATGTTAGGTAAATCGGTTTGTAAATTCTATCTTTTCTCCTGCTTCCACCACCCTTCCAAACATGAACACAATGATGATAATAGTATGATCAAAGTCAGACAGACCTCGAGTCTAATCCTAGCTCTGCTCTCAGCTAGCTGTGAAACTTCAACTAGTCACTTACCTTTTCTGAGCCTTACTTTTATCATTCAACAAAAATGGAATAATACACACCTTGCAATACCTGGCATATAGTAAGTGTTCAATAAATGTGTTGACTGATTGACAAGTTTGCTATGAAAAGAAGATGTGATACAGATGCCAGGCATATGTGTAGCCAGGCCCTCAACAAATGTTAGCCATGGGTCCTAGTCCATTCCATTTTGTGATGAAAGTACCAACCAGGTTAATTTTAAAAAGGAAGGAAGGAAGGAAAAAAAGGAATTTAACAACTGATGCCTCAAGTTTAATTTTAGGATTTTAGGCATTTTACTCAGTAAAACTTGCAATGCCCACTAGCCAAAAGAAACTCTCAATTAGTGTATTGTGCTATTACTTTTCATCTAATAAAGCAGGGAGTTGATAGTTCAGCAATGTACAATTATGCTTTTTCATAATAAAAATATAGAGTTTTATTTTTTAGACCATATTAGTCAGCTATGCCCATAATAATCCTATAGAACAAAGCACCCCAAACTCGTGGCTTATAACAAATACTTGTTTTCATGCTCGTGGGTCTGTATGTTAACTGAAGTCTGACTGGTCTAGGCAGGGCTTGGTTGGGTGCCTCTGCTGCAGCTGCAGGCTGGGCTCAAGGTTTACTCCACCTGTGTTCACTCTGGGTCCTGGGCTGAAGGGGCAGCAGCTGCCCAGGAAAAGCTCTTCTCGTGGCAAATTACCAGAGTGCAAAACCCAAGGCAAACCATGCAAGTACATTTAAGTCTTTATGTCATATCCACTAACATCCCATTGACCAAAGCAGTCCCAGGGTCAAACCCAGTATCAGTGGGATAGGGACTGAACAATAATAAAAAAGTACCCAATGATGAATACTAAAATTTTAACTAGCTGGATGTAATTGCATTATTTCTACATGGAGTTAAATTCACATTAATGAGGCTCTGAAAGGAAAGATCTTATGGTAATTAAGGAGGAGATGCTGGAGAGATGAGGCACTAATGGAGATGAAAAGTCTAATATTCCAATTAGTAAATAAAAGAGGTAACTCAGTCTTCAGATATTCATTTGTAATTATATAGGAAATAATTTCAAGCATGTTTTACATGTTTCAATTGAATCAGACTGCCTCTTTACTCAAACTGCTATGTCAAATCATCAAAAGTAATTGATCTCATTATCAAAATACAGAATAACAAATCTTTGCCACTTCCTGAAATTTTCAGTTGAATAAACATCTGTCATTTAAAAATATTCATAAGTGTATCTAGGAAAAGCTCTAACATATATCCCTTATTTAAAAGAAACTTTGCAAAATGTATTAAGATAGATTAAAAAAAGGAAAATAAAACATTAAGCCAACATAAGTGCTTTGAAGTTTAAGCATCTTCAACAAATTTAAAATTCTAGGTTGAGAAAATAATAGACAACAAAAATACATTTAGTCAGCCCTGCAGGTGTGACTCAGTGGACTGAGCGTCGTTCCATGGACTAAATCCCGGTTCGATTCCCGGTCAGGGCACATGCCCGAGTTGCAGGCTCCATCCCCAGTGCGGGGGAGGGGTGTGCAAGAGGCAGCTGATCGATGTTTCTCTCTCACATAGATGTTTCTATCTCTCTTTCCCTTCCTCTCTCTCTAAAACAAGTCAATAAAATGTATATTTAAAAAAATACATTTAGTCAAAAGAGCACCAGTCTGTTTTCAATCATTTTATAAGTTACTCAGTGCAAGCTTAGAGAAATGATTTTAATTAAGAAAGATTACACTTGGGTATTAATATGATAAAATATTATGCTGACATAATATTTAAAATCTCTGTGGTGATAACAGAAACAAAGAATTGCTTGGAAATATAAAAAATAAGTTTAACAGAAAATTTTATTTCTGGTGTTCCATTGTTCTCTAACTCGGGCCTCAATTATAACAATATCAAATATCTATTTTAAATACTCCTTAGGACCGCCTTGGCCAGTTTGGCTCAGCGGTTAGAGCGCCGGCCTGCGGTCCAGAGAGACCCGGGTTCGGTTCCCGCTAAGGGCATGTACTTCGGTTGCAGTTTGTCCCCAGCCCTGGTTGGTTGTGCGGGTGGCAGCCACTCGATGTGTCCCTTTCACGTCGATGTTTCTCTCTCTCTCTCTTCCTCTCTCTCCCTCCCACTCTATCTGAACAAAAAATGAAAAAATGTCCTCAGGTGAGGATAAAAAAAATAAAAAATAAATACTCCTTAGGACCAATTGCTTTGGTAAAAATCTTATGAACTATCTTAACTACTAGGTAGAAGTTACAGCATTAGATATTAATTCTAATGAACTAATCTGTGAATTAACATACTTATTTTTGTTTTTTCTTTATTGATTCCAGAGAGAGAGGAAAGGAGAGGGAGAGAGACAGAAACATTGATGAGAGAGAACATCGACTGGCTGCCTCCCACATGCCCCCCTCTGGGGTCTTGGCCCACAACCTGGGCATGTGCCCTGACCAGGAACCGAACCGGCGACCTCTCGGTGCATGGATTGACGCTCAACCACTGAGCCACACCAGCCAGGCCATACTTATTTTTTTTAAGGTTTTCTTAAAATTAATTTTTACAGAGAGAGGAAGGGAGAGGGGGAGAGAAAGAAAGAGGGAGAGGGAGAGAGAGAGAGAGAGAGAGAGAGAGAGAGAGAGAGAGAGAGAGAAAGAGAGAGAGAGAAAGAAAGAGAAACATTGGCCCAAAACCTGGGCCTGTACCCTGACCAGAAATTGAACTGCAACAGTTAGGTGCACACGACGATGCCCAACCAAGCCACACCAGCCAGGGCACATATTATTTTTTAAATCTAACACAGTATCATTCCTATTCTACTTTCTCATATTATGCCTCTTTTCAGAAAGCTGCAATAGATCTGCTGGTCTGAATGAGTCTCAAATCCAACCCAATGCAGTGGCATTCAAAACTCTCCATTATGTTGTCCCAACTTATTTTCTATTGCCCCATAATATGAGAACATTACTCTAAGCTGCTCTAGTGAGTCAAAAACATATCTTAAGCATGTTACTCCTCACTTGCAAAATAGGCATGAAATGCCTCTAAAATATTTGACCCGTCTTTTAAGGCTCTGCTCGAGCCCTACCACTTACACTGAAGATTTCCTAGTCGACGCCATCTTCCAGGAAGCTCTTCCACCTCTAATCTCTGGTAGCATGGACTGTCTGACTCTGTATATGGAGTTTATCACGTAGTTGTCTTGGACTGTTGGACTTTTCACATGTATCTTATCACCCCCTCGTAGATTCTAATGGCTTTACGTGTAAATTCAACATACAAGATACATACTCCAGGTTGCCCATCTAAGATTCATTCTCCTTTTGTTCCTTAGGAATAGATTCCAAATTTTGCTCAGATGGCAATGCACCCAGTTAAAAATACCCACCTTCCAAAATTCCCTGGCAGACAAAAATGCCCATGTGACCGCTGGTTCTGACTAAAGAGATAAGAGCAGAAGATTATTTGTAGAGACCTCCAGAAAAGCTACTGTTTTCCGATAGAAAGGAACAGAAAGATGAATATGGTGCTTGGAAGACGAGTCTCATATGATCACAAAGACAAAAGCCATATGTTAAGGACAAAAAAAACCTGGGACACTGATGACATCATGACATCTCTGTACCAGCCCTAAACTGCTGACCTTCAAACTTCTTGTCTTGTTTTGAGAAAAATAATTCCTTTTTGATTAAGCTACTTTAATTGGATTTCCATTACAAACAGCAAACTGGCAATTCTAAGTGATATGTCTTAACACTATTATTATGAATAACATTTTTTAAATAATTACCAAACAATGGTTCAATACCTAGCATTGTGTTAGTATGCAGAAAATACAAAAATACATATGCTCTCTGCTCTCCAAAAGTTATCATTTGCAGAAAAGACGTACAAAACATAATCAATATAAGTTGGGTTACGATTCATTTAATAAATATTTATTGAACACGTGTGTGTGTGTGTGTGTATACAGCAGCAGAGAGACCCTACAGGACATAAGGTAAATCAGTCAAGGATTATTTCCTCAAAGAGCTTATAACAGGTATGTGTATCTATTGTAATATTTATAATACCTATTGTAAAACCTATCTGTAAGTAAACATATACATACGTATCTGACAATAGGCACATTTATTGTAATACTTACAATATATATTTAAAAATCTATCTATACAATAGATATAAGTATGTATATGACAGATATGCTCATAAAGAGCCATAAGAATGTGCAGGGCTAAGTGCTATAAAAGAAAGCACAAATTAAATACTGGTTTAAGCCCTGGCCGGTTTGGCTCAGCGGTTAGAGCGTAGGCCTGCGGTCCAGAGAGACCCGGGTTCGGTTCCCGCGAAGGGCATGTACCTCGGTTGCAGTTTGTCCCCGGCCCTGGTTGGTCGTGCGGGTGGCAGCCACTCGATGTGTCCCTTTCACGTCGATGTTTCTCTCTCTCTGTTCCTCTCTCTCCCTCCCACTCTATCTGAACAAAAAATGAAAAAATGTCCTCGGATGAGGATAAAAAAAATAATAATAATAAATAAATAAATAAATAAATAAATAAATAAATACTGGTTTAAATGAAGACAAAGCTACTAATTGACAAGATCAAGAAAGGGTTCCTTCATACAGAACATATACTTGTGAAGGATACTGAAGAATGGGTAAAATGTAGGCTTGTGGAAGTGGGAAGTGGGTGAAGGAGCATTTGGGCATTAGGGGACAAGAAAGAGAAAACTAAAAAAAAAGTAATAAGGTTTGGGGCTAGAATAATGGTGGCTTTATTAACAGAAATTAGGAACATAGAAGGTACATACTGGGGAATATAAATAAAGGGTTGGAGACTAGGGCTGGAGACTATACTTAGTCTTAGTAACAAAACAAACAGATGAAAAGCAAGCTTTCCTTCAACCCTCATTTCACCCCAGTTATTATTCTACTCTCTACTCTCACATCCTGTTAAAGGCATGTTTCACAATTATTTATATGATAATCTCACTTTCATTAGCTTTTTTTTTAATCCTCACCCGAGGATATTTTTCCATGTATCTTCAAGTATAGTGGGAGAGTGGGAGGGAGGGAGGGAGGGAGATAGGAGAGAGAGAGAGAGAGAGAGAAACATTGATGTGAGAGAGACACATCGATTGGCCACCTCCTGCATGATCCCGACCAGGGACCGGGGCCAAATCGCAACTGGGATACATGCCCTTGACCAGAATTGAACCCATGACTCTCTGGTCCACAGGTCGATGCTCTAACGGCTGAGCCAAACCGGCCCAGGCTCACCTTCATCATCTTTACTCTAAGCCAGCTTTAACATGTTAATGATTCATCTGAAATAAATATTACTTGACATAATCAACAATGAAAACCTAGAGGTGTGCTGTCCAATGTGGCAGCCTCTAACTTGATGGCTGTTTAAATTTAATTAAAGTCAAATATAATTAACATTTAGTTTTCAATCTCATTAACCACATTTTAAGTGCCCAAATGGCCACATGTATTGGACAACAGAAGAATACTTCCATAACTGCAGAAAGTTCTACTGAACAGTAATGACCTAGACTTTTTCTCTTTGAAGGTCAGGGATAAGGCAAGAAAGCCCTATTATCATCACAATTTTCAATACTTTTCTAGACTAGGTTTGAACCTATAAAATGAGTCAATAAAGGGAAATGAGATATAACTAGTAGGAAGGAATGATTGTCTCTATGGCAAATAAAATAAAAATCTATTAGAAAACTGATTAAAAATTAGGATATAAAACAAATATAATCAAATTCACATATATTTGCACTTGCAGTAATGAGAAAATGTGAGAAAAAGCTCCCATTCACAATAGCAACAGAGGATAAAATAATAAACTTAATAAAAGTGTAATAGCTATATTATAAAAAATGTCAGTAAGAGGTAAAAAAAAAGATGAATAGAGATCAATGTTATATTATGCTTTTTCCCAGATTTATTGAGAAATTACTGACATAACATTATGTAAGTTTAAGGTGTACAACATGGTGATTTGATATATGTATATATTGTGAATTGATTACCACAATAAGATTAGTTAATACATCCATCATCTTACATAGTTACCATCTTTTTTGTTTGAATGGTGAGAACATTTAAGATCTATTTATTCTCTTAGCAACTTTCAAGTATACAATATAGTATTATTAACTACAGTCGCCATATTTTATATTATTTAATGGGAATATATTATAAATATGTCAATCTCTGTAAACTAATCTTGACATTTAATATAATTCCAATAAAAATTCAAGTTGCAAAATAATTTTGTGACTTGCAAAATTCTTCTCCAATTTATCTGGAAGCTGACCAGCTGTTAGACTGGCCAAAAAACTTTGAGAAAAGAAGAGGTTTTGCTCAACCAGACAGCATATGAAGCATGTTATAAACACTCAAAATTAAAAGAGTATGGATCTTGCACAGGAATAGAGTAGGTTAATGAAACAAAATTTAAAAGCCTATGAACAGATCCAATTATTTATATAGATTATTGTTTATGATAAAACTAGCATTTCAAAATAGTGGATGAATAGAGATGAATACTTAAAGGGTTTAAAAATAAACAAAGTTAGATTCCTGTCTCATAATGTGTAAGATAAATTCTATACTGGTTAAAGCTGTCAGTGTTAAAACAGAAACCAAAGTACAAGAAGAAAACAGAGCTGAATAATAAAAATATTTGTATAGGGAAGGAATGCTTAAGCATGATCCCCAAAGGTAGAAACCATAATAAGACTGACAGATTGAACTCATAGAAATGTAAAACTTATGTATAGTACAGACCTCACAATAAACAATTATAAAAGAAATTTTTTAATCCTCACCTAAGGATATGTTTCCATTGGTTTTAGAGAGAGAGGAAGGAAGAGAGAGAGAGAGAAAGACACACACACACACAGAAAGACATGGAAAGGTGGCCTCTTGTATGCACCCCAACCGGGGATCAGACCTGCAACCCAGGTATGTGCCCTGACCAGGAATTGAAACCAAAAACTTTTTGGTGTATGGGACGACACTCCAACCAACTGAGCCACCTGGCCAGGGCTCAAATAATTTTTTTTAGTTTTTTTTTGTTTTTTCCTCACTTGAGGATATTTTTGTACTTATTATCAGGTAGAGTGGGAGGGAGGGAGAGAGAGAGAGAGAGAGAGAGAAACATCGATGTGATAGAGCCACATCGACTGGTTGCCTCCCGCAGAACCTGACCAGGGCTGAGACGAACTGCAACCGAGGTACAAGCCCTTGACTGGAATCGAACCCACGACTCACTGGTCCTCGGGCCGACGCTCTAACCGCTGAGCGAAACCGGCCAGGGCTCAAATAATTTTTTTAATGACCTAATTTTCATCATCATAAACTTTGTTGAATAAACTTATTTTATTTTATTTATTTATTGTTTAATCCTTGCCTGAGGATACTTTTCCATTGATTTTTCAGATAGAGAGGGAGGGAAGGAGGGAGGAAGAGGAAGGAGGATAGAGGGAGAGAGAGAGAAAAATATCGATGTGAGAGAGACACATCAATCCGTTGCCTCCTGAACACGCCAGACTGGGTGGGATAGAACCTGCAACCTAGGTATGTGCCCTGACCAGCAATCGAACCCACAACCTTTGGTGCACAGGACGACACTCTAACCAACTGAACCACCCAACCAAGGCAGGAAATGCATTCTTAGTCAGCAGGGCAGGAAAAAGGAGACTACATCTGAGGTTCTGCATTAAACTCAAACTAAAGTTGAAAAGAAAACAAAGTAGAAATTCTATGTGCATTTTGATGTTTGATCTGTAACAACTGTTCCCTTTCACATGAAAGTCGATCCACCCACATGGTTATCCAAAGATTATGCTCACCCTAATTGCATTAGCCAGAGGAATCAACAATTTTCCCCAAAGATTCCTGCATCTCCCAAAATAAAGAAAAGTTCAGGCAATGCGAAGATTAGTAAGACAATAGCTCCAAAATCCAAGATGTGCCTCTGCTACAAGACTAACATGGAAATATCATCACCACTATACTATACCACATTCATTCATTCACTCACTCACTCACCTACAATGAATACCTACGATGTGCCAAGGACTATGACAGGCACTGGGAGAAGCTTACAATCAGCCCTTATCAAATGTAAACATGTTATGCCCCTGACTGAAATCCTGCCAGATATAAATGAGCTAAAAATAAATTAGAAAAAAAAGGAATAAAGCAGAGTTTTTGGCAACATGAAGGATACAGGTTTGCTAAGTCTGAATTTTCAAGCACTGATTATGTCCCGCCCTTCTAGTCCATAGAGATGGAACTATGAGTCTCCAAGTTGCAGAAGAAAGTACTGTAAAGCAATACACAGAGAAATGGTAGATGTCGTTTCGTCATTTAAAACACAAAAAGAGTAGGGGAAAAACTAGTGAAATGAGTTAAATTTATTCTTTGGTAAATAAATCACTTATAATATTTAGAAATTAAATATAACCAGTAATACATGAAAATTTGAACACCATAGTTCTCAAAGCAAAGTTTAAAAAAACTGTGAATTCAAACATGAAACCAACAACACTGCCCACAGACAGAACTAGATATAGAAGATACCTGGCTGGGTTTCATCATCGTTTCAGCCCAGCTAAGTGGATCAGGATCACCGCAGCCTCAGCAGAGCAAGGACCAACAGCATGTTAGGTTTATCTTTTAAAATCTAGGACATATCTAAATTCTTTATAACACATATTTCATAACAGGTCTTGGACATCAGATTTAAACATCACTGTAATACTATATGTTAATGATGCATCTAGAATTGACTATTTACAAATTTATTTAAATAGACAAAATTTGGATTTAGAGCTCAAATTCTTTTCTTCACCATCGGGAAACTGCTGCATACTCTACAGCAGTATTTCTCAAACTAAGATCTATGGATATATTATTAAAGGTCTTCAAATTCTTGATGATGTTTTTTAAAAAATTTTTTTAAAGTTTTAGGATATTCTAAAAAGAAATTTAAAGATTATGTGCACCTTTTGGATGACCCCATGCAACTGCAGAGTACAACAATATTTTTATGCAGTAGTTTGTATGTACAACTGAGTTGATGCCATTTGGCATCAGGGAAAGCTGTATGAATGGAAGACCCTGTGGTCCAAAAAAGCAGAGTGGTGGGAGAGATCAGTATCATTTTTGTGCCAACTCGTATCAACTTATTGGAAATAAGTGTGGTCATAACATGCAAAAAAGAATTTTCTACTCCTGATTGTAGCAATAATTACATTAGATACCTGTCTAATGAAGGCTAACTTTAATTCAATTAGGCTAACTTGATCTTCAAGTGATGAAGCTTTACATACATAGTTACCAAGTGATACGTCTTGCTCTCCTCCAAAACTACTCACTGAGCATTGGTAGTATAGTGGTGAGCATAGCTGCCTTCCAAAACTACTCACTGAAAGAGTTTTGTTAAAGATGAGGCTTGATTAGCCTAACTTCCAATAAGAGACTTCAAGGTGTTAACATTGTTTGAATAACATACTTATGTAAACATGCATTTGTTGCGTATTTTAAAAATCCAAATACAAAAACAGATGAACCACAGAACTAGACCTGTGGTAACATCCTTGCACTGTAATTTCCCAAATCAACAGCTATTTCAGCAAAGCTGTATCAAACATCCCATTAAATCCATGTTGATCTGCATTGAATTGTAATGTTCATTTGAATTGTAATGGTTTTGTAGTCCTATTTATATTTCATTTGTAAATTTGTTTTGGTTTGATTTAGTATAAGAGTTATAAGCATAAAATATTATATGTAGTTTTATGTTTGTCCATATGAAACAACATAATAAGCAATCTAGGTAAAATAAGTTATTCAAGTAATATTATAATAACAATTTCAGTCAACCCTAAAAGTCCACAGGGATTTTATTTTCTTCAAGAGGTTGGGATACATCCCTGAACTTGAGGAACTCCGCTTTATGAATACATTAGTTTTATCTAGGATTTAAGAGAAGTGTATTAACATGGTTCTCTGTTGGCAGCTTAAACTTTACTTTTTTTTTGGTACATGCCCGTACAGGAACCGAACCCGGGACTCTCTGGTCTGCAGGCCGACACTCCAACCGCTGAGCCAAACCAGTCAGGGCTGAACTTTACTTCTTGATTCGAAAGTTACTGTGTCCTTGCTTCTGCTTTATCCCCTAGCTTCAAAGCTCAAATTGGAAGGCCATCTGGAGAGGGCTCCAAATGGTAAGACACAAGCAGGAAAGGAACCCCTTTTGTAACAGTCACTATACGGAATTTTAATTGCTTTCCATTTTTGTCTAAACTGTCAGTTTCTGTAGAGACAGGACAACATCAAAGCCCGAGAGGCTTGATAAATGTTTGACAAATGAAGAAATGAACCGTTCCAAGTCATTTCTCGATTCATCTTACTCCAGCCTGGTTCAAAGAAAATGCGTTAGAACAATGTCTTAATATAGATATTTTAACTACAAGAAATAACTCTACAAGAAGTATATTTGAAACCTGTATAATTTTGTTAACCAGTGTTACCTCAATAAATTCAATTAAAAATACCAAAGAAGTATATTTGATGTTGACTGATCAGTCACAACTGATTAGTAATTATCAATATCCTTGGAGACTAACCTCTGCAGGAGGCTCTCTAAATGATAAGAAATAATTCTAAGATGACCTGAACAATATACTCAAATTTACCAAATAAGATAAACATGAGCAACTTTTATCTCCTATCAATAAAAATCATTAACTACAAAATAATGAATACATCAACCCAAAACAAGAGTCAAAAAGCAATATGGAATTAAAATAAAATTAAAAGGCAGCATTAAAATGCATCATTTAAATATATTTTAAAAGTCTACTAGTTCATAAAAATGAAAAGATTCTCTACCTCCCCCACATATCATATTTTAAGAAAAACAGATTTTTTTTTTTTTTAATTTCTGGGTGGTACTAACCTAGAAGCCAGCAAACATTCCTCGCTTCATTCTTAAGAACTGATGAACTACATCTGCAAAAATAAACAGCCTGAAAAAGCTGAGCTTGCCAAAAAAAATAAAAAATAAAAAGTGTTTGTCATTTCCTCAATACTTTTCTTTAATAAAGGAGAAATTTAAAAAAAGCTAATAAACTTTATATTAGGGATTGCCTCAGTAAACATATGACACCTCCCCCCCCCCAACACACACACGATAGGGTGTCAGAATACAATTTGACAAATGATTAATCCTATAGGGTTTGATTTATGACACAGAATATTGCTCAATACTACATGCAAGTAACAGTTTTTCTTATTATTATTTTTATTTTTTATATAACTGGGACCTATACAGGAGCCCTGGAAAAATATCTCCCTTTCCTTCCAAATTCAAAACATAAATTCTTATCAGCAGGCTGTCTAACAAGTTATATCAATCACTAAGCCACTATTTCAATTTGTGCTCCTGCAGCAAAGAGGCTTTGGAGCTAAGAAAATCATTTCTGTTGTATCCTGCTATTCTGGACAAAAACTCATTTCCTGCTCAACCCTAGGGGTCATATGATGATGTCAAGCTAATGGAAAGTCACGTAGAGATCAAGATCCCACAATTAAAGACACACATATGTGCGCACACACACTAAACACCATGCTAGAGTTTAAAAAGTAAACTGTAATAACCTTAGGAAAGAAAAATATAGATGAAGACTGTCACATAAATTGAAGATAAGACATCCAAGATTAAGGACAGTATATTAACATCAGGATCAGAAATGAAAGGGAGAGAAGAGAGGGAAGAGAGAGAAATGGAGAATGAGAGAACCACTTTAGAACCAGAGGGAGAAAGATAACTAAAAAAAAGTTATTTTAATTTGGAGACCAAAAAAAAAAAAAATGATAGGATAAGGGCAACCAGAAGACATCCAAGCTTGACATCTCCTTGAACTAGAAGCGTACACAAAACAAGTGAGGAACATAACCCAGAAGATACATTTTAGAGATCTGTGTGAGGTCCTGGAACATTCTGTGTTATAACAATTTTAGGATTTTAGAAATTCCACAGGATAGCAAGTTGATTAGCCTTCTCTCTTTAATCCACATTTTGGCCACTATTCTAATTATGTGTTCAAGATTGCCCAATATCAAATGCACGTGAAGAACTTGAAAGCTAAGTTTCAAAGAACAAATTGAAATAATACTATTATAGGAGACGGACCCCACAAAATATTATAGTAAATACAGAAAAACTGACAAGAAGTATGGTTTATGGTTTATGTTTCATGTCCTGCACATTCAACTACAGTATAAATTAGCATTTTTATTACTGCAGAGTGGTACTAAACAGTAAAGCCAAGCTACCAAAAACCTAGCAACTATTATCTTTCCTTTAGGTTCACACCATTGATATAAATGTAAGATGCCAATGATGATTAGTTTTATGTGTCAACCTGGCTAGACTATAGTGCTCAGTTGTTTAGTTAAATACTAGTCTAGATGTTGCTGTAAAAGTATTTTATTTACTTTAAAATTTTTTTTATCTATTTATTTTTGTTAATTCTCACCTCAGGATATTTTTCCATTGATTTTCAGATAGAATGGGGGGTGGGAGGGAGGTGAGACATGTGAGAGGGACACATTGATTGGTTGCCTCCTACACGACCTCTACTGGGGCCGGGGATCCAACCTGCAATCCAGGTACGTGCCCTTGACCAGGGATCAAACCCACAATCCTTTGGTCTGCAGGCCAACACTAACTACCGAGCCAAAGCCGCCAGGGCATATAAAGGTATTGTGAAGATGTGATCAGCATTTACAATCAGTAGACTTTAAGTAAACAGATTATCCTCCCTAATGTGGGTGAACCTCATCCAATCAACTGAAGATCTTAAGAGCAAAGACTGAAGTTTCTAAGAGAAGAAAGAATTCTGCCTTCAGACTGCAACTTAGAAATTCTGCCTGAGTTTTCAGACTTCAGACTCAAGACTGCAACATAAACTCCTCCCTGAATTTCCAGCCTGCCAGCCTGCCCTACATATTTTGAACTTGCCAGCTCCCACAATGATAAATCAATCTTTCTATGTCTACCTCTACCTATATATAGTATGTTTGTATGTTTGTGTATTTATATAAATTTAAATGTATACCCATATAAGAATATGTATATGCGTGTGCATGTACACACACACACACACACACACACACACACACACACTATTGGTTCTGCTTCTTGGGAGAATCCTGATTAATACAATGCCCAAAACCATAACAAAAAATAAATGTATTATTTTTCTCCTAGTTATTCAAGTTTTATACTTGAGGAAAACACTGGCCATCATCAAATTTACATGGTTTTCAAATCACTTAAAAAATCTACATTAATACACAGAGTGCCTATGAATATTCCCTCTATGGTTTATAGCTTCCATTACACATATTAAGAGTTTAAAACAGCCCTGGCTGGTTTGGATCAGCGGTTGGAGTGACGGCCCATGGACCGATGAGTCGCGGGTTTGATTCCGTTCATCCCCAGCCCTAGTCAGGGTCGTGCGGGAGGCAACCAGTCAGTGTGTCTCTCTCGCATCCATGTTTCTCTGTCTCTCTCTCTCTCTCCCTCCCTTCCACTCTATCTGAAGATAAATAGAAAAATATCCTTGGGTGAGTAATAATAATAATAATAATAATAATAATAATAGTAATATGAGTTTAAAACAGATTGTACCCCTTACAGGGGAACATTTAATTTCCATTTCTAAATTATATTTTGGAGCAAGTAAGTGAATTTTATTTACTCTATAATTACAGAAAAGGTCACAAATAGGATCTGATTGAACCAAAGTGAAGTAAGTGGTATACCTGTTTCAGGAAACAAGAGACAGCGATGCCATGGAGAATTTATATAATGCTAACAGCCACCTGGTATAAATACAGATGCCATCTGTGACAACTGTAAGGCTCTTAGGTCTGTCAAAGCATAAAGGATAAGTTATCTTGTTTTCAAAGTGCCTTTTAGTATATTAGTTTTGAATCAAACACACTAGAGATATCACTAATTATACCTTTAGCAAAGTGACAGGCAACCTAATTAAATGAAAACATATAATAACACGATTTGGATAGAAACATTTTAGAAACAGCATAGGACTTATAAAAACACTTTTTAATTGGACAGGAAAACAATTCAAAGTCATTCTCTAGGCACAGCCAACCATGACAGTAAATAACTGATCTAAATTGCAGTTCGTGACATGTGCCTCTAATTCACATCATCCATTATAAATATTTAAGAAAACTATTTGCAAGCAAATAAATTACAATGACATTTTGAGCCCAAGGTCCCAAACTTGAAACCCAAATGCCTTCAAGGATAGGGGATTTAACAAAAATGTGGGAAGTGAATTTAATAAAAAATATATGGAAAATGAATTTTTTTAAATGTAGGAAGTGCCAGGTGTAAGAGAGAAGCAGGGCGTGCATGCCCCATCAGAAAATGAGTTTACATTAAAACAACACACACAACTTTATTCCATCCCAACGGACTATGTCAACCCCAGGCTGAATGCCACAAACAGTTGCAAGTTTGTGATCCTTGAACTAAACAACAGAAGTTGATTCGAGAGTAAACACTTGAATTAATGAAAGAGAATATAGCCATGAATATCTAGAAAATATATAGACTCTTTAAAGGGGGTTGTGTTTGATAAATACTTTACTCACAATTATTGGTATATATTTACCTTAAAACAAAGTCTGTATCACATGAAAAGTGCAAAATTAGCTGCAGAGGAATATCCCTGACCCATGATGTGAGACACACTGGCAAATCCGTACAGATTCAAGTCTCGAGAGAGAGTTAAACTTTGAGGAGTGAAGGAGAATTTCAGGAAAAGAGATTTGGGAAAGGAATGAAATAATTTGGAAGAGATTACTGAGACGGAGATACGTGCTGACGTAAATCTGTCAGTACAGAAAGAATAAAGAGGGCGTCCCCACTGTCCCCTGAGCCGTGTGTGCACATGAGAGCATCCCACAGCAACAGTGTGACTGCTGCTCGTCTGCAGAGAGATCCACTTGAGTCACCTCAAGAAAGAGTAGAGGCAGGGGTGTGGGAGCAGTGGGTGGGGGATATGAAGAGGTTTTGTGAGAAACCAAGAACAGCAAGGAAAAGCAGCAGGCCTCCTGCCGAGAATGGAGCCATCTCCTCTGCACAGCTGGCCTATATGTGTGTCTCTGGCTGTTAGCTCTTCAATGCCAACTAGTTTCCTATAGTTCTTCAGCTTGCCTTTGACTAAAAAGGCCCTCTCTAGGCCCAAAGGCTGCCTCCCAGTTTCGCAGCTCAGCTCCCACCGGTTATTAGCAATATCCACACTCCCCAAGGGGAGAGCGGCCGGGTCTCTGTGAATGTTGTTCACCACTTCTACCAGTGAGGGGGAAAGGGTGTTAATGCCCCCAGGGGTCATCAATGGGAGAAACAGTGGAGAAGTTTCCCAGCCTCTTCCCAACCTAGGAAGAGACGGAAATCATTCTGAGATTGGTCTTCATGGCTCCCCAGAGTTACAGTGCCCGGTAGCCCTAGGGTAACCAGATCCCAGCTCAACAGCAATGGCATATTGCAGCGGTTCTCAACCTGTGGGTCGTGACCCCTTTGGGGGTCAAACGACCCTTTCACAGGGGTCGCCTAAGACCATCAGAAACATATATTTCTGATGACGATTCATAACAGTAGCAAAATTACAGCTATGAAGTAGCAACGAAAATCATTTTATGGTTGGGGGTCACCACAACATGAGGAACTGTATTGAAGGGTCACGGCATTGGGAAGGTTGAGAACCACTGGATTGGCTTTCCTTCCCCTTTCACCCTCCCTTCTCCGTCACTCTGCTTCCTGCGATCCCCTCCCAAATAAATCGCCCACACCCAACTCTGGGTCTCAGCTTCTGCTCTCAGGGGAATCCAAGCTAAAATAATCTCTAAGCCTCATTTTCCTCATCTGCAATATGGAAGTAAGAATACTATCTAACATATTAGTATCTTCTAATTCAGTGCTGTAATTAGGTATAAATCAGGCAATATATGTCAAGTTCTCATCATGGTGCTTGGTACACAGTAAAAATCCAACAACTACTACTCTCTTCATAACACCAACAGTGAGTAACACGTGTGTTGTCACAACCGGAAGTTGCTACTGGCATGTAGTGGGTAAAGGCCAGGGATGCTGCTCAAATCTTGTAGCTCAGGACAGCCCCCACAATAAAGCATTATCTAGCCCAAATGTCAAGAGTGCCAAGGTTGATAAACCCTGTCTAGCACAATATCCTGATTATGATAGGAGCCTAATAAATACCCATTTAATGTATAATCCATCAAACTTAAAAATTTTTTCTTGAAATAATCAAATCAGAAAAATTGTCTTGGCAGAATGTCTGTTTATGTTGACCACAGAAACAGAACCCCACGAAACACACCTCCATGGTTCACTTGGGGGAAAAAAGGTTAAAGCTTACAAATAAAATGGGCCCTGGCCGGTGTGTTCAGCGGTTAGCACGCTGGCCTGCGCACATTCTAAGGGTTGCAGGTTCAATCCACTCCCTCTAAAAACCAATGGAAAAATATCCTCAGGTGAGGATTAAAAAAAAAGAGAAGTGGAGGGGGGGGTGTCGTTAAATGTCAAGGTATGACAGAAGTTTCTAGATGCCTATATAATGCACAGTTAGCCCCTTTTTCTTTAGTAATAGAACCTCAATCTTAATTGACATGGCAGTGTGCCCAGCTAAAAGAATTTATTTGCCATCCTTTCTTGCGACTGCTGAAGCACAAGTCACTGGAGGGAGCCCCCAAGAAAAGGCTTTGAAGGCAGCTGACCCGGCCAGGAAGCATGCCCCTTTGTTGTTGTTTTTGTTTTTTGCAATTTTTACTAATTTATTTTTGTTACAGTTGTTTCTCCTTTTTCCCCCATTGACACCCTTCTCCTGATCCTGTCCCCCCACCCCAGCATCGTTGTCTATGTCCATGGTTATGCATACATGCATACAATATAAAAGGAAAAGAAATAACAAAATTAAATGTTGCAAAAAAAACAGTCTTTGATGTTATAGTACCTACTATTCTATAGATCAAAGAGGGTTAAACAATAAAGGAATTGATTGGCTATCATAACTATGAGTCCAAAGGTAGATCAAATTTCAGGGATGCTTGAAACAATGGCCCATCGATGTCTTTAATAACCCTTGTATTTCCGTCTCCCATCTTCCAGCTCTGCTATTCAATGTCAAGTTCGCCCTTCAGGTAGGTCTCCTCATGGGCATAGGATAGCTGCTAGATACAACCTGGGCCTCTGCATCCTCACTCACATCTAGCAGAAGATGAAAAGGCACCAGAAAAGTGTTTGTGTATCATTAGCCTGAATTCTGTCACCTACTCATTTTTTTTATTTTTTAAATCAATCACAACCAAGGAGGATAGGATCAAAATGATTTACTTGGCTTAATCAGGGGCACCCACAGACCTGGGATGGAATAGATGTTGCGAGACAATCACAATTTTAACTATAATTACAATTGCTTTAAATGCCTTACTTAATTTGAAATGAACTGATATCTTTATAATATTGAGTCTTTTAATCCAAAGAAATAGCACCTCTTCCCATTTATTCAAGTTTTCTGCTTTTCTAACATATATTTTAGTAAGGGCTTGTAGTTTTTTTCACATATATTCTATTCATGTATCTATTCCATAAGTCTATTTAATTCTAGATCATTTTTATTGCATGATTTCAGATTTTTTAAAAACTATGTTGAGCAAGTAAGAAAGTTTATTGGTTTATATAACTGGAAAGTCCCAGGCAGCACTGCCCTTAGACCCTAGCAAGACCCCCCCTGCCCTGGGCCCATACTCTACAGGGCCACCACTTACAAAGACATGAATAAATAAATGTATTAAAGAATACATTGAGTGCCTCTGTTACTCAGGCTGTGGCACTTTGAACTGAAAAATGCAACCCATGATGCTGAACATCTCCTCTCATGACCCTCTTCAGGCCCCTGGAAAATGTTTCACCACATTTCCCTTGTCCTCAAAATAAAAAATGACTGTTTGTAAATGTTGTGCCTCTGTGACCTTGGATACAGACCCTGCTTCCAGCTTCAGGGAGCATCTAAGTGGTGGAAATTAATTACTGTGCTAAATCCTTCCTCTTAGATTGAAAATTCAATAGATTCTTGCATAATGAAGCATCTTTCTGAAGTGTTAAGTGTCTATCACCTTGCTTCTCTTTGGTTTCTATTTTGTGGTTCCAGAGAAATAACTCATATTACTTTTAAATTTGTAAATTTATAGGAGTAGATGTCACATACTCAAATTCTTTACATGAGCAAACTAGATGATCATTTAGTGCTGAAATTAAGAATAATTTTATTTTCATGAACATATAACAAGATTAATTTATGAGACTAAATTTTCAGATTGTATGTTAAAGCTTCAGATTTAAATAAAATTTTAAAAATGTTTTTATTGATTTGTTTAGAGAGAGAGGAAGGGAAAGAGAGATAGAAACATTGATGTGAGAAACATCCATTGGCTGCCTCCTACACGCCCCCTACTAGGGATTGAGCCCACAACACAAGCATGTGCCCTGACCAGGAATCAAACCGGGACCTCTCAGTCCATGGGATGATGCTCAATCCACTGAGCCACACTGGCCAGGCCAAATTTAAATAATTTTATTAAATTTTATACTCATTAATTATACTTTGTAGTTCAACTTTAAATATTAGTATATAATTTTAAATATTTTAGAGGATAAATAACATTTTTAGAAAGTATATTAGAATATTTAATCTTTTAAATTTTGTAACTTAATTTACATATTTGATGGAATATACTCAAATTGAATACATTTTGAATACAATTACATTTTTAAATATTTTAGATCATTTCTGTGAATAAAACAGATTAAGGGAATGCCTTTTTAAAAAAATTTTTCTTTTCTCGCCCTGGCCGGTTTGGCTCAGCGATTAGAGCGTCGGCCTGTGGTCCAGAGAGTCCTGGTTCAGTTCCCGCTAAGGGCACGTACCTTGGTTGCAGTTTGTCCCTGGCCCTGGTTGGTCGTGCGGGTGGCAGTCACTCGATGTGTCACTTTCACGTCGATGTTTCTCTCTCTCTCTCCCTCCCACTCTATCTGAACAAAAAATGAAAAAATGTCCTCGGGTGAGGATAAAAAAAAAAAAAGTTTTCTTTTCTCTATTGATTTTTAGAGAGAGAGGAAGGGAGAGGGAGAGTGAGAAACATCGATGAGAGAGAACATCGACTGGCTGCCTCCTGCATGCCCCTCACTGGGGATTTGGCCCACAACCTGGGCATGTGCCCTGACCGAGAATCGATCTGGTGACCTCTTGGTGCATGGGTCAATGCTCAGCCACTGAACCACACCAGCTCGGCTTAAGTGAATATCTTGATTATAAAAAGCAATGAAAATAAATTTTATAGAATAAAGACCCATGTATTATTTTATATTATCGGTCACCCTAACATTCTGGCCCATCATCAGAATATCTAGATATGCATGATAATTGTTAAATCTAAACATTTTTTATATTTTGCCAACTTAAAATCTTATATAAATTATAGCTTTACTATTTTGATTTACATTTTTTATTTTGTTGTACTGGAAATTTTATTTACTAAGCTAGGGGGATAGAACATATTTTATTTAACATTTAATTTAAAGCTCAATATGTAAACATATGATTTGTGGGTCTACAGTTTTACCCTTACCCAGACCCTGTAACAATTAGGGGAGGACCTGCTCTTAAGCTTTATGTGGCCTCATTCATGGCTGGATCCAGGGATCAAATGTTGTCAGGGTAGGATGGCTACTGATGGTCCAGTCATATCCCAGCCCAGCAACCCTAGTACAAAGTGTGCTTCTTTCTCTAAGTGTTTCTTATTGGTTCTGTTTGGATCACATGCTTATGCCCTAGACGAATCATGGCATCCAGGGAATGTGGGGCCATGACCGGACCAGCAGCATCTTATACCCTCCCCTTATATCTAGGAGTTGGAAGGACACATGGAGTGGAGAGAGGTGTTTCCCTAAAGAAAAGATGAGAACTCACCCTAGTCGGTTTGGCTCAGAGGTTAGAGCATCAGCCTGCGGACCAAAGAGTTGTGGGTTTGATTCCGGTCAAGGGCATGTACCTAGGTTACAGGTTCAATCCCCAGTCAGGGGAGGCAACCAATCAATGTGTCTCTCTCACATCGATGTTTCTATCTCTCTATCTCTCTCTTTCCCCCTTCCTTTCCTCCCTCCTTCCCTCCCTCCCTCCCTCCTTTCCTTCCTTCTTTCCATTCTATCTAAAAATCAGTGGGAAAGTATCCTTGGGTGAGGATTAACAAAACAAAACAAAAAATGAGAACAAGTTTCTTGTCACTAATGAATGAACAACTCAAGGAGCATGCTCTACCCATAATATAGCAATCATTTTAAAAAGTGTTTATTGAGCGTTTTTAATGACATAATACTTTGCTGTGTCATGATAAAAATCTGTATGAAAATTAGATACACACTCCAACAACAGAGAATTGGTTAAAGAAACACTGGTAAGTCTACATGATGGGATTTCACATGGCCAATAAAAATCACATTTAGAAGAATACTTAAGTGGGAAATGCTTTGAGCCATATTTGTATGAGTCATGGTCCTTCCAGGAAATAGATGGCAAACTCAAATGGGGTGACTGAGCAAGAGTGACTGTTTACAAAGGATCAGGTAGGGATACAGAAAACCAAGGAGAGATGGGGTGCTTCATTTCCCAGGGGGGTGGAGGGGACATACCACTTGTCCATTAAGATGTCAGTTAACAATGGCTGACTCTGGCAGATAGAGTTACGATCAAGTTCCACCCCTACCCCCCCTTTTGGTACTTTTTTGTTGTTCTAAATGTTCTAAAATGAGTATTGTATTAATTAGGATACAGAGCAGTTCAGATGCTGTAACGGAGAGACTTAATGGCTTAAATGAGTTGGAGTTTATTTCTCTGTCCTGCAAACATCTGGACAAGCAGTCCACAGCTAATGACCACTCGATAACCATCCAGGGCACCTGGTTCTTCTATTTGGTTGCCCTGCCACCCTAAACATATGGCTTCTAGCTCATGTTCCAGGAGGGCTGCTCTGGCTCCTGTCTTCACACTCATGTTCCAGCAGGGAGGAGGAAAGAAGGCAGTGGAGGGCATGCCCTTTCCCTTTAAGGGCACAATCCAGGTATAACCCAGATACTGTGCACACTATTTTCATTCACATCCCATTAGCCAATTTATTTCCATGGACACACTGACTTTAAGGAGACTGACAAATACAGTCTTATGAAAGGGGGCCATGTGTACAGCTTAAAATCAGAGCTTCTATTACCAAAGAAAGGAACTGTTGGATATTAGGAGACAACTGGCAATCTGTATCACAATATGTATGATTCAATAATAAGTAAATTTACAGTAAAAAAAAAAGGAAACAAGAGTTGTTGCTGTTTGGTAACGGGCATACTCCCAGGCCAAATCCAGAGATAGATATCAAGAGAGGATATTATCCTTATCCTTCCAGAATAATCTATATATTCAGGATTGATTTATAGAAATAGTGTCCCATTCTATTTTTAGGAGTAAATATATTGATTTCTTCAGTAAAAATCCTTCCCTATCACTCTACTTTGTTATTCATTCATAATGATAAACGTGAAGTGGCAACCAATCAATGTTCTTCATCAGGGATTAGTAAACTATAGCCCGCAGGCCAAACCTGATGTTTCTACAAAGCTCACAAGCTAAGAATGGTTTCTATGTATTACAATGGTAAGAAAAAATGGAAAAAAAATTCATAACAAAAATTATGTAAAATTCAGATTTCAGTGTTCATGAATAAAGTTATATTGGGACACAGCTTCATTCATTTGTTTACATATTGTCTATGGCTGTGTTTGTGCTAAGACGGTAGAGTTGAGTACTTTTGACAGACTATTTGGCCAGTGGAACCTAAAAGACTTGCTATCTGGTCTTTCACATAAAAAAAGAGGGGTGGGGGCCGAATCCCCTTGCTTGATGATGGGATAGACCATTGGAAAAGTCAGGAGATAGGCCCAATTCTCATGGCACATAGATTTCGGAGGGAGATGGAGAATAAACAAATAATATAAAAATACCCAACGGCAACAAGTACTCTGGTTAAAAATAAGGTGATATGACAGGGAGTGACACTAGGCCTACTTTGATGGAGTAGGCAACAAAGTCCCCTCTGAGGAACTGATAGTGAGTGGAAAACTGAAGGACAAGGAGACAGCCACGTGACGATGCCGACTCCCCACGCTTAGAGCATTAAGAAGGAACAAGATGGCCAAAGAGCAGGTGCATGGCACCAGCAGGAGAGTGACAGAGTATACGTGGTCCTCGTGCCTCTATGGATTGTCAGGGCCAATAAGAATCTCCCTGGAACTTGGTGACAGCAGCTGAAGGGTCACTGATAAGCATGTGGCCAGTGTAAAAGACAAGATCAGAAGGGAAGGCAGGCTGAGGAACTGTACCATTTCCCTTGGTTTGCAACTGCAAAAGAGGTAGCAACTAGTCTGCAAAATTCCCCTCTCCTTCCACTTTTCATCTCTAAAGTAGGTGAGGAAAGATGTGCGTAACCCAGTGGAACTCGGTCATGTAAACCTTGCAATGTGCACGGTCCCCAAGCTACAAACTATACACACAGGAGCTGAGAGATGACTGCAGTTCAAGTTCCCACCACACTTACCTCTCCTCTCATCCTCATCCTGCTTCTACTCCAGGTGTGGAAGCTAACTTTGTCTCCGCACCCACTCACTGTGTGGGTTCCACACACAGCTGTGAAACAGTCGGTGTGGCTGACGATTTACAGAGATGAAGGAAACGCAACCCAGGCCATCACTTCAGTGCTACAAACGTGTTCACGAATAAAAGCACGTGAGCACACTAAACAACTTCAGTTTCAAAAGCTTTGCTTAAAGCACCTGACTTTTGTGTTATCCCTCTGCCAGGACTTTATATATGGCTATGGTTGGAGGGGATATGAATTTTAAAAATCAATATTCCTATTGGTACAAGCAAAGAACTCAGCACTTTAAAAGAAAAACAAGCTTCTCAAAAGAGGAGAAAGAAATGTAATTAGGAATGTATTAAAGTCTAAAGAGCTGTTTTTAACTTGTTTCCTAAGAAACCAAAAATAGAACTGACAAGTACAATTTCCAAAGAAGCTTAGATCTACTTACTCTATTATTAAATTTTCCAGTTCAAAAATTTTAGAATCACTAATTTAAGGGGTGAAAAGAGCTCTTACACGAAATAAAATTAAGTTCCCCAGTTAATTTTGTTTATAATCCTTCTGCTAGTGGAGATTGATCTTCATGAACAAAAAGTGCCGGGGATACTCTCAAATAGGTTAATAATGTATTTCACAACCAACAACATATTGTAACTCTCGTGTGACCACAAATGCCACTAAACGCAGCTAAATTTACTTAATAAAAAAATATATAAATTCAGTCATCAGGAATTAAAACTCTTAGTAGAGAGACAAGAGTTAACTCATTCTTCTCTCACACTTCCCTATTCCACTCGATATCGTCAGCCCTGGGAGGAAATCTGTGACTGAAAACCGAGCTCATGCATTTATTTTTAAAGCTCTTCTAAGTAGTTTTATGAGATGGCAGGGTCCATATTTGAGGCTCGATAGACCAGACATGAAAAAGGCCACCAGGAAACTTTGGAAATATGAGATAACCCACGAGCCTCAAAAGCCACACGTTCAGCCTCACCCTCCAGTTCCCAACTGATAAGCTACAAGAAGAGGAGTAAATGGTTAACCATGACCGAGAACCCTCCTCCCACCTTTGACTGCACAGCCACATTCCATTCCAGGAGCTCCAGGGCTTCAGATAAAAAGGTCCAGAGACCAAGTGTATAAAGTAGACCCCCCTTCTTTGTGCCTATCCACGCTTAACCTTTCCTCTTCCAATTCCCTCTTCTTTCTAAAGCCATATTCACAATCCCTGTACTCAAGACTCTTCACAGTCTAACCAGAGATATGAACATGCTTTCAACCATCTAAGAGATGTCTAGTCTGTCATAAAAAGTGTTTTTATAAAGTATAACAGGACTTGGAAGTAAAATTGTTCCTATTGCCTAGAAATGACAACCAAGTATCACTAAGTATCAGCAAATTCTAAAACAACTGGAGGCAGTTTCCTTTTTGGGCTTCTTAGGAGGACAGTGAGCACTGCACCCCTTCTAGGCTTTAAAAAAACATGAGAAGGGATGCAAGTCCTCAGCACCTGCGAGGGCAGCCTCATGAGTGCTGTGTTCTTGGGGAATATACTACCTCACTTAGCAGTGTACAAAGAGTTCTGAGAATATGAAAACCAACTACTGATTCATTTAACAAATCAGATTAACTATACTGGGGAGGTGAGGGAAGGAAAATGTGTTATAATCAATAAAAGAGTTACGTTGCCTACAGAGAGGTTATACAGAGTCTAAGTAATATAAGAGAGTTATGTCTTTTGGCAGAGCTCATCTGTCCTAATAGAAAGTCAATAGATTCATCTATCACAACACAAAGTCAATAGATAATGTCTAAAATAATAATTTTAGACACACCACTTTAAGTATATTATTTTGAAATTGGTAGAAATGCCCAAAGAAATCACTAAAATAGTTGTTGAGGGGTGGGATAGGTTAGAGAGGGGTGGCTGCGGGGGTTTTTTGTTTGTTTCTTTCTTTCTTTAGCACTATTTGACTTTTAAAACATGTGCAGGTATTATTTTATTAAAAACAAAATTAACTGCCCTGGCCGGTTTGGCTCAGCGGTAGAGCGTTGGCCCTTGGACCAATGAGTCACGGCGTTTGATTCTGGCCAAGGGCACGTACCTCAGTTGTGGTTCATCCCTGGTCCTGGTTGGGGTCGTGCGGGAGGCAACTAGTCGGTGTGTCTCTCTCACGTCAATATCCTCGGGTGAGGATTAAAACAACAACAACAACAAAAAAAAAGACAAATTAACTTATCAAAGCAGAGGCAATATTTTTCATTAGGGAAAACCTAATAATTTTAATGGACCTTTCCTGTGTGCGGTTTGTCAAAAATGTCTATAGAGTAACATGAATATAGACATAGCTGGTGGATCATAACTACTCTTAAATTCCCATAGGTTGGAGACTGTTTATCAGGAAGTCTAATGTGGGAGCTAAAGGTCAGTGTGTGTGTGTGTGTGTGTGTGTGTGTGTGTGTGTGTGTGTGTGTAATGCCCACAGATTAGAAATTGAAGTGAGTGAGGAGAGGGGAAGGTTTTCATGGGCATGCCCCAAAGTCAAAGAAACAGAAAAAACAAACAAAAAAGCACAGGCAGACCAACACAGTAGAGAAATAATAGCAAGGACACAAGAACTCGGAGCACAGTAGCCCTTTGGTGTGGCACAAGTGGTGCTGTACACGTTAATCGGCCCTGGAAGATTCATTCCTGAATTTACAGACTGGAGTTGTTAAAAAAAGGTTCACCTCTGCTAAACATCTTCTAATTTGGGGGGGGGGGTCAGAAAGGGAGGAGTGTAGAAAGAATACCATCTTAAATGGTTCAGGTAAAAGAAGTTCTTCTGTAACATTTCTAATTGGCTCTGGGCAGCAAATCCAGGTTTTACAAATCCCCACAAGTGTGCAGGAGTGGAAACCGGCGCCAGAAGGACAGCGCTGGCTCGCCTTGCCAGAGTGTCACGGGGTCGCCCGTTTTCCATGCTGTTCCTGTGAATGCACGCAATGCGAGTGTGCCTTTGTCATCCTCAGCCACCCAGAAAATGGCAATACTTAAAATTTATTTCTAATAGCTATAGACACAGACAGACTACAATTAATGTATTAGCTATAATAATCATCCTCTGTAGTACTAGTGTCTTATCTAGTTTACATTTTTCCAAGAGACACTTTATATTCATTTTCGCAGCTCTTTCTCTTTATTAAATTCATTGAGTTTCCTAGTTAAATTCGGTGATTGCTATGCATGTATATTTTATTTTATTTTTTTCTCTTTAATCCTCACCTGAGGACATTTTTGCATTCATCCTCAGATAGAGCGAAAGGGAGAGAGGGAGGAAGAGCGAGAGAGAACTACTGACATGAGAGAGACACACTGACTGGCTGCCACCCACACAACCCCAACCCGAGCCAGGGACAAACTGCAACCGAGGTACGTGCCCTTAGCGGGAACCAAACCTGGGTCTCTTTGGACCGCAGGCCAACGCTTTAACAGCTGAGCCAAACCGGCCAGGGCTATGCATGTATATTTTAAAATAACTCAGCAGATATATATTTGATTCTACCATACTTGTCTAAATATTATCCTAGTAATGTATCTAAAATTATGTTACTAACACTTCCCTTGGCAATAGCCAATTACTTTTTATGGTCCCTAATTCACCATCATGTAGCTTTCTCCCTTTATTGGACATTCTGATGGAGATTTAGCACACTGGTTCTGCGTAAGGCACGTTTTGGTGGAGTTAATGGTCAAAGTGGACAGTTTGACAAACGTTTTGAAAGTCTATTAAAATATAGAAACAATTTTTATTTTAAGTTACAGAAATATTGAGGGTGAAGAAATGGAATAGAGTGGGGCCCTGAGCTGGCTTGGGGCCCAGGAACAGGATGACTATTTCTTCTTTGCACATTCTGTGGTGATTTTTTAAAAGTTGGCTTGTTATTTAAGATTTGTGAAAATATCCCAGACTCAAAACAGTTGCATCAGAATAGACTGACAAAAGGCCATTCATTTAGTCATTACTCTGACTCTTTAGGTATCTCCTATTCAAGTCTCTTCCCAATGGATTCTTCATGACAGTCTGAGGTACTGTAAATAAGATTATGGACACCATGACATTATGCCCCCAAACCTCAGTCTGTGGCTGTGAAAAAGAACATTTTCCTACATAACGGTGATGCTACTATCACACCTAACAAACCTAGCACTAATTCCTTAATGTTTGTGAAAGCCCAGGCCATATTCCAATGTCCCCTAACAGTACCTCAAATGTCTTTTATAGCTGGGTTGTCCAAATCAGGGGGATCAGTGTCTATATTTATGGCAGAAATGTTTTTAAAATTACAACTATGAAAACTGGATGTAGTGTTCATTATGCTATTTCCTCACTTTTCTATGCATTTAAAAATATTATTATATAATGCCCAAAAGAACTATATCATTACATCTTTGCAAATATGTCTATAGATGTACAAGAGAAGAGAAGTTTCTAAAGCATGATACCTCAGTAACAATGTTCAATATTTTTATTAGTTATTTGGAAAATGATATAGAAAGGATGTTTATCACATTTCTCAGTTGATGAGCTGAGAGGTATAATGAATATTCTACATAACCGAATCAAAATCCAAACATAGTTTGACAAAACTGAATATAACAAGCACAGGTAAAGAAATGAGTGGAGATACATTGGATGTGTTTTTATGTTCAGCAAGAGCTGGAAGCAAAAGGTTGCAGTAATGACAAAGGGACCATCTAACTTTTGTGATGGCTAGACCAAATGCAAGTGGTTGAAAGCATTAAAAAGAACAAAGCGAAACCAAAATAGAGTCCCTTGTTAAGAGGGGCCGCTGTCCTCCTTCCCTGTGAGCTACATCTCTCAGCTTTGTCAGATGAGCGTTGCCATAGGCACCAGGATGGTAAATGTGAAGCTAGGCAATGAGAGAGGAAGGTGGTATGGAAGTGGGGGTACAAAAGCCAAATTGCTAGAGAATCTTGATTTTAAGTTTCCCTTGTTATGGGAAAACTTCAAGATGAGTACAAGGCTGCCAAGCCATCTTGCTAGTGAGAAGGTTCTGGCATCCAATTCAGGCACTTGGTCTGGCCCCGAGTCAGGGATTACCTAGTCCTGTGTTGGACAAATTTCACAAGGACAGAAGTGTCAGCTGAACTGGAGATGGTGACATGATTTGAACAATAACAAAATGTCACAGTATCAGAATGGGGGCTGCCCGGGAATAGTGGTGCTCACAAGGGAAGCAGGAGGGTCTCAGTTTCTGGGAAGGGTTAAGTCCTTTATGCAGATCCCAAGACCTATGGATCAAATCCTCCATGTCTTGCTTCGTCCTGTATACATAGTCTCTACTTACTCATCCATCTACCCTCAAGTCTTACAAGGCAGAGACTATCTTACTCATCTTTTTATCCATAGCTCCCAACACTCTACTTGACATATAGTAGATACTTCATAAATGTACATGTAATAAATGAATGCTTGCCTACAGGATACAGACAATAAACAATGCACGGCTCATGTATTGGAGACTTGACATAGCACTCTGAATGCTCGTCTAAGGTAACACCATGGCCACGCGACATATGCACACCTTGGTCTCCTTAGACAGCCGACCAGACAGCATGATGTCCATAAATGAGGCTGTACCCAGATAAGAACGACAATGAGGTACCACTGGACCAATGGATCAGGCTCTAATTTTGATGGATGGCTATCTAAACTGGAATGTAAAGCTGGGAACTTCTCAGAATAGAGTCTCACATGAGTGTGTTTTAGTGTGTGGTAAGGCATCATATTTTCTGCAACAACTTAAGCTGGGTGGTTTTGACTCAATACCCTTACATGGGGTTCCAAGAATTTTTGGAGAGGTAATGTTTTGCAAAATGACTGGTAATTGTCAATAAAGAGCCACCTGGATTTCCTGCCAGAAGATTCCTTCACCCCGGGTCCAAGGTGCATTGACTTTCCCTTAGGGTGAGGTAGGGAGGGAGACTCTTTGGAAGACTAGCTCAGAGTGCTCTCCTGGTACCAAGCCTTCTCTCCAGCCTGAGGCACTGGTGATCAGATCTGACACAGCTCTGCAAATCACATTATTTACTATGGATGGGGCATAATGATACATGCATTGCCCTCAAGTATAGTTTGGTTCTGCCTCAAGTCCTAGAGGACTTTTTGTTGAGAGAGAGATTGAAAGAGAGAAAGAGAGAAAGAGAGAGAGAGAGAGAGAGAGAGAGAGAGAGAGAGAGAGAGAGAGAGAAGATACCTCATGACTTCTCAAGTCCCTTCTAAATCTAAAATCTTAAGATGATTGTTTTGTTTTCAAAGTACCAACAATGGATTTCCAGCTTTGGAATTTGTTGACTAGCAATATTCAAAACATATTCATGACTGTAGGAAATAAGGCAGAAGACCATAAAAGCAGATATAAAACCAAAAAGATAAATGTGGGTGAAATAATAAATTTCAAACCATTAGAAAGGCAGTATCATTTACCCCCTGGTCTTTACAGTGTCTCCAGGATGGTTAGTTGAAAAGTAAGGCTGTTTGCCACAAGGGATACACACCGAAAGGATAGACATATAGTCCCAAATGTCCCTAGTTTCCTTTTATATTGATACATTTATCTTATCTCTTTAATCCATCTATATTTTCAGTTTATATTGCTTTTTTTAATCAAATCTCTCCCTTATTATATTTTCTGAAGTTTTCTTTCTTACCTACTACCAAGGCCACCCAATGGCCTTCAAACAAGTGATTCTGCCTTGCTCTTTGCCATTTCAATTCATCCTGCACATTCCATTAATGCCTCTTCCTAAATCACCATGAGTGGGTCATTCACCCCCTATCTTGAAGCCTTCTTCAATGGCTCCTTGGTGCACAAGAAATTAAGTCAGAACTTATATGCTTGGCAGTTAAATCCTTACCAATCTGGCTTGAGCTCACTTTCATAATCTGAACAAGAAGTCTCAGCTCTATATGGTCTGAACTATTCCCCTGTTCCTATGTGCACCTATGGTTCACTTTTTGAAGCTTCACCTTGACCCATGCCCCCGTGTCTTTTTATTTTTTAATCCTCACCCGAGGATATGGATATTTTTACATTTTATCTTCAGACAGAGTAGGAGGGAGAGAGGGAGAGAGGGAGGGAGGGAGGGAGAGAGAGAGAGAGAGAGAGAGAGAGAGAGAGAGAGAGAGAGAGAGAGAGACATCGATGTGAGAGAGACACATCGATTGGTTGCCACCCTCACAACCACAACCAAGGTATGTGCCTTGGCTGGAATCGAACCCGGGACTCCTTGGTCCGCAGGCCGACGCTCTAACCGCTGAGCCAAACTGGCCAGGGCCCCCTTGTCTTTTATGGAGCTCCTTTCCTTCACTCTCTTCTGAATATCCAAATTATGCCCATTCTCAAAGCCCAACCAAGTCAGACTCCATAGTTTTAACCCCTCAAGCCAAGAGCTGTCCTTTGGTCTTTCAAGGTTCTACCACACCTCTTTACCATTTGATGAAATACTCCCTAGTTTGGTAATTAATGTTCACAGGCATTTTATTTTCTCAGGTAAAGTGTAATCTCAAGGTCAAGGACTTTACCTATTTTTTTTTTTAATTTCCCAAAATGCCTAGCACAGTGCTTCACATGGCAGGTGCTCAATATATATTGAACACTCAAGGAGTAATTTTAAACATTTATGAACCACTTCTTTTTGTATGAAATTATTTTGTTTGAAAACATCACCAAACTTCAGAATTTCCTCCAGCTTCAACATACCATGAATACATTGATCGACTGCCTCCTGCACACCCCCTACCCAGGCATGTGCCCTGACCGAATGAAACCGAAACCTCCTGGTGCGGAGAACAACGCCCTGAGCCACACCGGCCAGGGCCAAACAATATACTCTTGTAGCATTTAGCAACAGTGAGTCATTTTAAACTTAAAAAAGAGAGAGAGAATTATATTCCAAAAATTGTCTCTTCCCGCTGTGATTGAAAAGGGAAACCTCACTGACTTTAGGATATACTCAGAAATCATGGGTAACTCTCATATGTGGGCATCGGTTTAGTCTTATCATGGGCTATTTGGCTGGCCAATATCCTCCTTACTCAATATGTGATCCAGGGTCAAGCAAAATCCATATCACATGAAAGCTCATTAAAAATGCACAGTATCAGTCACCTCAAACTTATTGAATGAGAATTCTGTCTTTGAACTAAATCCCTAGGTGATTAAAAAAGCACTGAACAACCCCAAATGGGGATAGCTGATTGCACAGAATGGTTACTTTTTATGCAGGCACCGGTGAGTATAGGATTCTTACCCCTTCAAAACAGCCTATGCCAGCGGTTCAACATAGATTGCTGGACACTACCCCCAGGGTTTCTGGTTCAGTAGGTCTGGGGAGGGCCCTGAGAATCTGCATGTCTAACAAACTTTCAAGTGATGGTGATGCTGCTGGTCCAGGACCCACAACCACTGGCTTACACTGTCTAAAAATAACCTGCAGCATATTCTGGGAATGTTGCTTCAAGTGCAATCCCAAGAGAAGGAAGAATACTGAGCTAGTCAAGAGGAAAGAGAAAAAGAAATGGCAGCAAATGTTTCATCTGTGCTACAGGAAAGTAGCTATTAACATTCCTTTGTACACAATGGGGTAAAAATAGCTGCAGAAATTCCTATAGCAACAGCTGTGTTATCCCCAAGGTCTTCCTCCACCTACATTATTCAGAAAAGGAAACCCATCACACAGAAATTCTATTTCAACACTGAGACCTACAAGAAACAAAAATCATGGGAAACATATCCTGTTCATTAAATACTATGAGATAACATTACAGATTTAAGACAGATTTGAAAATGACTCTCAGAGGCCTGGATTTGGATTTTTTGGTCAAGCAATGAAACAAATATATGACTTTGTATCCAAATGACTCTATAACCAGAAAATAAAAGGGGAGCTGAAAAGTGTTAAGAATACTTACTATAAATATTTAATTTTTAAAAAATCCAAAATAGTTCCTTTTTAAAACAAAGACTCTCAAAATGATATATAAAACAATATAAACCAAAGAGCTCCCCCTAGAGTTGGAAAAAAAGGTTATTACTTACACACATATAACAAAGCACTATTTATCCATATCTTATCTATTACATAAAAAAAATAAACATTTTTACACAATCTTTATAAAAAGGATAACTTTCTAAAGTGTGAAATATTGTTAACTAAAGTAGAACCAAATTATCTATAATGCTGTCGGTAAATTATTTTTCTTCTATAATTTGTTATTGTGAATGATTTAGAATAAAAAAGTTGGGATAGTATTTAAAGCATCATGGAAAGGAGAGCTTAAAAAAGTTGATTCTTACCTGAACTTGCTGTATGACCCTGAGCAACTCATCTTCCAGCCCTGAGTTTTGTCATCAGTGGGGGCTAGACAAGATCAGAGATCTCAGCCCTGGCTGCACATTGGAATCACCTGGGAGCAATGGAAATCAATTGATGCCTGGATTCCACTCCTAGAGATTCAGATTTCAGTTGTTCTGCTGTGGGACTCAACCTAGTTGCCACGAAAAAGCGCCCCAGGTGAGCTCTGACCGGTTTGGCTCAGCGGTTAGAGCCTTGGCCCGAGGACCAAAGAGTCTCGAGTTCTATTCCGGTCAAGGGCGGGCACGCACCTCAGTGGCGATTTGACCCCGGGCCTGATCGGGGTCGTGTGGGAGGCAACCAATCGATGTGTCCCTCTCATGTCGATGTTTCTTTCTCTTCCTCCCTCCCACTCTATCTGAAGATAAATGGGAAAATATCCTAGGGTGAGGATTTAAAGAAAAAAAAAAGAAAGAAAGAGCACCCCCAGGTGATTTTAACATCAGATCAGACTAGTTGCATCAGATCAGATGATCTCCAAACTCTCTTCCACCCGTGTCTACTGCTCTAGTTAGAGATTCTAAGTCTTCAGGTACTTCAGAGTCACCTGGAGGGCTTGCTAAAGGTCTGGAGTGGGTCCCAAGAATTCGCATTTTTAACAAATCATGGTAAGGTAGATGCTACTGGCTCAGGGTCATAGTTTGAGAATAACTGTTCTAGAGGATGACTTTAAAATTACATTTTCCTCAATGGGGGAAAAAGGAGAAACATCTGAAACAAAAATAAATTAATAATAAATATATATATACAAAAAAATTTTTAAGTTAAAAAAATAATAAAATAAAATTACATTTTCCGTATTCCCCAAATTATTATTACTCTACTTTATCAAACCACAGTATGATGCTGTTAGTCTCCCTGACTCCAATCTCTCTTCCTCCAGTTCCTAGCCCACATTACCAACAGTTAACATTAACCCACAAAGCCTGTGCCACTCCTTTGTTCGAAACTTTTCAGTGCCTCCCAAAGCTGACAGAGAGAACCAACTCACATGACATGCAAGGCTCTTCACAGTTCGACCTACCTTTCCAAACTACCTTTTCAGCCTCGATATCCAATAGTCCCTGTCATCTGTCTAGGCTCCAATCACTTGTCCCCAAACACACAACAGAGGTTCTTTCAGCTCACAGCCTTTGCACCTGAATGTCCTTGTTCTGCCTTCTCTTTCCGACATACACACCCCACTCACTGTGTGTGCCAGACACTCTGCTGGGCCTTGGGAATTCAAGGAAGACCAGGACAGACAATCCCTTCTCTTAAGGAGTCTTAAGAGGTATGGCAGACGTTGAGTGGTGAACCAACACCAGTCTTAATTACTCCCCTCTCCCTCACTGTATTGTATATATATTTTTATTTTCTGTATATTATCTTTTGATATCTTAAAAAAACAAAACAACAACAAAAAAAACCACCTTGCCCTGGCCGGTTTGGCTCAGTGGTTAGAGTGTCGGCCCACGGACAAATGAGTTGCAGGTTTGATACCTTGGTTGCAGTTCGTCCCCGCACCTGGTCTGGGTCCTGCAGGAGGCAGCCAGTCTGTGTCTCTTTCTCACATTGATGTTTCTCTCTCTCTCCTTCTCTCTCTCCCTCCTTCCCACTCTATCTGAAGATAAATAGAAAAATATCCCTGGGTGAGGATTTAAAAAAACAAAACAAACAAACCTTTCTAGCTGGGAAAGACTGCCCTTCCTGGGGGCTAGCATATTCCTGAAGATAGCAAAGAGCTCAGCCCTGAGCATGACTTTAATATGCAAACTAGTGAATCCGGAGTCCCAGGAGGCAATATTCCTCTCTTAAACTTCCCAGGGCCAGGTACCAGATATCACCTTGTAGCCCAAAGCCCTCCGGAACTACTCAAATTAGCCCGTCCTAAACCACTTACCCAACCCAGCCCTGCCTTTCCCCCCAGAAACCCCAACAAAGTCTCTGGCCTAAACCTTCCTCCTAACTCCCTTCTGACCACCCTGGTGTTTCCCCCTGTGACCCTGCATGCCATGCTGTGCCTTCTGTCTCTAGGACCTGTGAGTACAATAAACTTGTTTTATCCTGAGCCTCTGTCTCCTCTTGCAGCTGTACCTGACCATCCGATAAAAGAACACAGAACACTCACCTTCCTTGCCGGTGGCTGGAAAAGCTGATTATAGCTAGAAATGGCCACATATGGAAGTGTGCTACAGGTTTCTGGGAATGTTTGCTTTCCAGGTGAAAGGGAACAGACCCAGAGCCACCCCTTCCTCCAGCGTGGGTGTGATGCTGGGAGCTGGAGCAGTCCTTTTACAACCATGAGTGAAAAGACAAGAGAATCCTGCATTCCGGATCCTGACATTGGTGAGCTGAGCAAGTGCAAGGTCCACTGACCTCCAGCCCCCTTTATATCAAAGAACAAAGCCCCACCTGCTTGAGCCACTTGTTTATCAGGTTTCCTGTTACAGATGAAGGCATTCTCTTGGAGTGGAGGTAGAGGATATTAAGTAACTCTTCGTAACAGCTGTGCTAAGTGACGTGAAGAAGCAGAGGATGTGGTGAGAGGGTACCACAGGGTGAGTGGGGAACAATCTCGAGGTCTGGGAATAGAAAGAGGCATCCATTCCAGGCAGAGGGTGGAACTTTTGCAAACGTCCTGTCCTAGGGGAGGAAGAGCTCGGGATGGTGGAGGGACTGAAAGGCAGTGAGAGGGAGAGCAGCAGAAGAGGCCAGAAAGAGAGGCCTGCCCTGCTCCCCAAGGCAGGAGGGAGCACCCTTTCACTGTGTCCACGCATGTGCGTGTACACACACACACACGCACCTTTCCTGGCCTCCACCTTTGTACTTTCCATCCTGTGCTGAATTCACCTGTTTCTCTCTTTTTCCCCAGGTGGACTGTTTGGACTTTTCACAATACCTTTAATCATCCTTGTGCCCCAGCACCTAGCAGAGGGACATGGAAAGCCATACACTAAATATTTGCTGAATGAAAATATATCATGATAAAATATGTTAACTATTAAAAATTATCCCCAGAAGTCATAGAGGGGCTTATTCTGAGGCCCAATTCCGCAACTGAGTCCCACCACCAACCCCGGTCTGCCCTCTTCACATGACTGAATGAGATGCCTGTTCCAATAGAACTTTATTGGGGTTAAAACATTAAGTGATCTTTGTTGAGTCTGAAAGCTCGAGAATTTCCTGGTTTTGAGTATTTTTTAAAATCACAAGGTGTTGACTTTAGTACCCCAGTGAGAAAGAGTGAAATAGAAAGTTCTATTATGCATTAAAATATTATCTGTATTTGCCCTGACAGGTTTGGCTCAGCGATTAGAGCGTTGGCCCGCAGACCAGAGTCCCGGGTTCGGTTCCCACTAAGGGCATGTACCTCGGTTGCAGTTTGTCTCTGGCCCCAGTTGGGGTCATGTGGGTGGCAGCCACACGATGTGTCTCTCTCACATCGACGTTTCTCTCTCTCTCTTCCTCCTGCTCTATCTGAAGATAAGTGCAAAAATGTTCTCGGGTGAGGATTAAAAAAATATATATATATATGGATGATTTTATTTTATGGATGATTTTATTTTATTTCCACTTCTTAATTTTTTTATAACTGGCTTGACTCACTTAACCTAAATTGATACAATTATTTATTTAGAAATGTACACAGAAGAGCAAAACTTCCTAATCTGTGAGTCCTTACTCAATATTTATTTGAAAAATACTTCATGATTTTTAAATTAAAACTGAATCACCAAGTTTACATGTAAAATGCACATAGCCTTTGACTCATGCCCAGGAATCAACACTTCAAAAGTAATGGGGAGCCTGGCCAGTGTGGCTCAGTGGTTGAGTGTCGACCCATGCACCAAGGGGTCACTAGTTCAATTCCCGGTCAGGACACACGCCCAAGTTGTGGGCCCGATCCTCGGTGCAGGGGGGGGGGCGGCATGCAGGAGGCGGCCAATCAATGTTCTCTCTCATTGATGTTTCTATCTCTCTCTCTAAAAAAAAGAATCAATAAAGGGGAAAAAAAGTAGTTTGTGCTCACATTTGTGTATTGTAGGTCAACATTAAGAAACATAAAAGTAATCTGGCTGGTGTGGCTCAGTGGTTGAGCATCAACCCACACACCAAAAGGTCACCAGTTCAATTCCCAGTCAGGGCACACGCCCAGGTTGTGGACCAAATCCCCAGTGGGGGGCATGCAGGAGGCAGCCAGTCGATGTTCTCTCTCATCGATGTTTCTATCTCTCTCTCCCCTCCCTTCCTCTCTCTCTAAAATCAATAAATAAATTTAAAAAAAAATTTTTTAAGAAACGTAAAAGTAAATACTAAAACAATATTTTATTTACAATATCAACTTTTAAAAAAGTAATTGGTTTAATAACTGCTGAAACTTGGACCGAACTAAGATGTCCTTCAGTAGGTGAATGGATAAACTAACTGTGGTATATCCATATGATGGAATATTATTCAGCAATAAAAAGACATGAACCAACCCCACAGAATGTACAACACAGAGAGTGAACCCTAAGGTAAACTATGAACTGTGGGTGATGATGATGTGTCGATGTCAGTTCATCTTGGTTAAAAAAAAGTACCATTCTGGTGAGTGATACCGATAATGGGGGAGACTATCCATGTGCAGGGCAGGGGTGTATGGGAAATATCTATACTTTCCTCTCAATTTGATTGCAAACCTGAAACTGCTCTAAAAAAGCAAAATCTTTCTTAAAAAAAAAAAAAGAGAGAGAAAGAAATAGTAAAAATAATAATAATTAATGTTTCAAGCTACACAATAATTATCTAACCAAAATCTGTTTTTTGAAATAAATTCCAAAACCACACACCAAAAAAAAAAAAAGAGCTATCAAGTCACAAAAAAGGCATAAAGGAATCTTAAAGGCATATTTATTTCTAAGTGAAAGAAGCCCACCTGAAAAGGCTTCATACTGTATGACTCCAACTATATGACATTCTGGATAAGGCAAAACTATGGAGACAGTAAAAGGATGAGTGGTTGCCAGGAGTTGGAGGAGAGGGAGGGAAGGATGAATAGGCAGACACGGGGTTTTTAGGATAGTGGAACTATCCTGTATGATACCATAATGGTGGGTACAACTCATATATTTTTCAAAACCCACAGAATATACAACACGAAGAATGAACCCTAATGTAAACCATGGCCTTTAATTAATAATAGTATATCAATATTGGCTCACCATTTGTAACAAATGTACCACACTAATGCAAGATGTTACAATAGAGGAAACGGTGGGTAAGGGGAGGGCAGGTGTGAGGTGATATATGGGAACTCTGTACTTTCAATTTTTCTGTAAACCTAAAACTGCTCTAAAAATAAATTCTATTAATTTTTTTAAAAGCAATTACTGCTGCATTATGCATTTTTTATTAAATATGATTATCTTACTAAATTCACATATTTAAATATAAACTTACAGCAAAAACCCTGCATTTAAGAAATTTTAATGAAAATATTATATTCCACCCAGCAGTGTGGCTCAGTGGTTGAGTGTCGACCCATGCACCAAGAGGTTGCCGGTTCAATTCCTGGTCATGGCACATGCCCAGGTTGTGGGCCAAATCCCCAGTGGGGGGCATGCAGGAGGCAGCCAATCAATATTCTCTCATCAATGTTTCTAGTTCTCTTTCCCTCACCCTTCCTCTCTAAGTCAATTTTAAAAAATTATATTCCAAAGGAAAATAAATTACTTAGTATTTGAGGTCTAAAACTTGATGTTAGAACTCTAACTCTACTATAGATATTTTTCATGTTTCTAGTTTCCCAGTAGAGTAATTTATATTAATTAGATTACATTAAATGTTTTTTCAAAAGTTATAGCTCCTCAATGAATTTCTGTTCTCCTGAAAAATGTCCAAGTCTTCTATATTTCAATAGAACATCCGATGGAAAACACAGACACAAACAGAACATCCAATGAATACTTTCTTAATAACCCCATCCATTTGTGTAAGAAGGACCTCATGAATAAGGTATAAAATATTAGTAAAGTGCTTTGAGATGCTCAGATGAAAAAGTTACAAAAAACTAGCAACTCTGGTTACATAGCAATTCATGCCACTAATGGTCTGCCAGAGAAAAGTTATTTTTAAAAAATATTTAAAAACTTTGAATCTGACACTACTGAATTGTTCACAGAATCTACTGCTTCATTCCAATCCACTACTTTATTTATTTATTTTTTTTAAGGGTCTTCCGGTAAAACCCGGAAGACCTACTGGACAAATTCAAAAAGAGCTGTAAGCACTCCAATCCACTACTTTAACAGCTGGAAATGAAAAACAACGGCTTTTCATAGTTAAGGCAGAATGCTGTCAACATTTCACACAAATGCTAAATATCTGTGGAAGAGATAAATACAATTATATTGGTGACTATGTCTATTCTACTTCTAACTCTTAAGCTGTGAACACATTTTAAATACATGTGCATTGTCAATTCTGTATAGAACCACAGGATCTCAGCTGGACAGGACCTTAGAGGTCACCTACACAAACTTACCACCATCCAATGAGTTTGATCTTCTATAAACCCTTGACTGGTCTAAACTCTACGCCAGGGGTCAGCAAACGTTTTCTGTAAAGGGCCATATAGTAAATATTTTCAGCTCTGTAGCCATTAGGTCTGGGATTCAACTATTCAACTCTGCCATGGTAACACAAAAGCAACAGCAGACAAAATATGAATGAGTGGGTGTGGCTGTGTAAACCTTCATTTACAAAACTGGCAATAGGTCAGATCTGGTTTAAGGTTGTAGTATGCCTACCCCTGATACAGTCCATGTCTATTTATTGATGAAATTCCACCATCAGATGCCTTTACAGGAACGTTCTTTATCAGGTGAATTGAAATAAGCAAATTCACTCATTGCTATAACCAAAATAATCACCTCTGGAACAATGGAGAGCATCTATCCTCTCCCATGTGTCAGCCCTTCAGATGCTTGAAGTAAACTATCATTATTCCCTCAAGCATTCTTTTCTCCAGCCTAAATATCCACAGTGCCTCCAAGCATTCCTTGTATTGTGACATATTTGATCATCCTCTTTTATACATACCCCAGTCTGTGAACGATGCTTTGAGTGCAGAGTACAGATACATGACATATGGTTTTAAAAATATGTAGCAATCAAGATGTAATTTAAATTTTAGAATTTGGCTCACTGTCTCCAAAAACAAATGTTTTTAGGTTTTTGTTTATTTGGTTCTTTTTTTTGCAAAATTAGTATTTAGTCTTTAAGAAAAAATATATTTTGTGTAGATTTAGTCAAAGGTTTATGCTCAGTGTCATAACTCTACACACTAATTTAAAATGATTGCCAAGAAACAAAATATTTTCTGTTTAGTTTTGAAAACTAGGCTTAATAAAACAATAGATTCAAAATAGTTTCTATGCATCAAATAATATTGGTAGAACTTACCTCTACAATTCAAATCATATAATGCAAATTGCTAAAGAAAGCCATCAGTCATTCTTTCTGAGAAAATGAAACACAGACGGGGAAGAAAACACGCGTGCGTGCCGTGTGCACACACACACACACACACACGCACACACATCTGGAGTGTGTCCTTGAATGCTGCTGGCTCGTTAGCAAAAACAGAGCAGGGCTGCTAAAATCACAGCCAGGCCACCTCTAAATTATGGTCCCTATCGAATTCCACCTTTCAATAACCCGGGAAGAAACCACACCCATATTTTTAAAGACAATTTAACTTCAATTTCTGTGACTTATTGTCACAGCATTCTAAAAGATAATAAAAAAGTTTAATAACTGGCAGAAAATAAGGCAATATGTATATAGCTCCAAATGCACCACCTTTAGTCTAACCTTACAATCTATTTCTGTAACTTCTTACTGTGGTTTAATTTTTTTTATAATTCACTACCTGAAACACGGTACTGCACATAGTAGATGCTAGAAGAATAAATTCATTCTTTAAAATCTAAATGTTTTTCATTGCAAAGACATTTTATAATGTTTATTAAGCATGATTTACACTCTCTGGGTCTGGTTCCTGACCCAGATCACCACATCAGGTCTCCCATTCATGCACACGGCTTCAAACACTATCCACATACCGATGACAACCAAATTTATTTCTCTAGCCCTGTTTCTCTGCAGGGATGACCCATATATCTAAGATCTTAGTGGCATTTACACCTAGACAGTCCAACTGCCACTAAAACAACATGTGCAAAGACAGAGCAACATGGGTCATATAATGATAGCAGATGTTTATTGATTACTTATTATGCACAAGGCACTTTATGGGGATCTTCTCAATCTTCACAGTGCAGTTCAACGTGAAATGTTTATCTCCCTTTAGCTGAAACCCCATTAAAATGGCAGCATCAAAATACAAAAGATGTGCCCTGGCCGGTGTGGCTCAGTTGGTTGAGTGTGTCCCATGCACCAAGAGGTCACCGGTTCGATTCCCTGTGGGGACCCCAGGAGGCTGCCCCCCGCACAACCCCAACCGGGGCCGGGGACGAAGCGCAACTGAGGTACGTGCCCTTAGCCAGAACCAAACCCAGGACTCTCTGGTCCGTGGGCCGATGCTCTAACCGCTGAGCCAAACCTGACTTAGTGAGCCAAAGCAGGCCAGCCTAGGCTCACTTCCCCAGCCCTCCCTTGTTTCATCATCCCCAGCTTTAATAAGCGTCCTCTAAAAAAAAAATCAATAAAAACATATTTTTTAAAATAATAAATAAATAAAAGCAAAGCTGTTAAAAATATCGTTCATTGACTAGCTAGTACCCATTTATCTCCCCTTCTTCCTGGCCAATTTTGTTGTGGGTGTCAATATGCCAGCCCAATTTCCAAGTGTTCTTTGTAGCAAAGAGTAACTATATGGCCCTATATGAGCCAATGAAACACAAGTAGATGTCTGTTTCAGGAAGTTCGGGGAAGGCAGCACAATCCTATCCCTCCTTGCCTTCTCCTGCCTTAACTGGGTACTAGATGCAGCTGCACCTTTGCATTTGCAACAATGAGGGAAAGGCCAAGAGAATCACAGAGGTTAATGCTCATATCACTGAGCTGCTGCACCAAGGCCAGTAACCACCTATCCCCAGACTTCTTTTTACTGCGAAAAAGAACCCCTACTTGTTTTATCCATTTTAAGTCTCGTTTTCTATTAACTTGCAGCTAAAAATATTCCTAGTTGATAACAAAACTATAACCCGAAAAAGAGATTTCAAAAAATCAGAAGGAACTCGGATGGAGGAGGAATAAACAATACAGAAAAACAAAGGACATTACAGCCCAAGTGCCTGCAGAAGCAAAAAACAATTGGAACCCACAGACGACTCGGATTTGAAGGGACCAGAGACTGCAGACAAGACCTATTGATTTAACAATTTAACATCTGGAGGTTCCCCAACGAGACGGCCAGCTCTCCACCAGTCACCACCATTCCTCAAGCCAACAAGTCTACAATTACATGTTGGACAATTTCCTTAAAAGTCTGTTTATTCTTGGCTGCCTGTTCATATTTATGAGTGAGTTGCTGAAAATATAACTGCAAGGAAAGCCTTCGGTAGGAAAGAGAGGAGCAAAACATGAAAACAAAACAAAGAAAAGGCAAGGAGCCGTGAAAGAAAAGAAAGTTAAAGGGAGCAGCAACAAGGCAAAAACAGAAGAAAACCACACACGATATCCTCAGAGAGATATGAAAAAACAAGATACTATGAAGTAGAAAGATTAAAATATAGCAGTAGAAACTAACAAAAATTAATAAGAAGGGGGAAAGACAAAGTTGAGGCAATTTCCCAGATAATAATTTCGAAACTAGTGAGAAAAGTAGAAAATTAGAGGATCTGGTCCTCACGGAAGTTTCAAAAGAGGACAGCCAAGAAGAGAGAGGGAAAGAAATTGTAAATAAATAAATAAAGACAACTCTCCTCTTCCTAGAGCCTAGCATTTAAAGTGAAATCAAAACATGGACAAAGGCAGAGAATTGTGAAAATGCAGAAATAGAGATAAACTGAACATCTAAAAACGTTCTAAGAGGAATAAACAGGTGTAACTCCCAATCCTTTGTATGAGAATGATATCAAATCCCTCAATAGCAACACAAGAAGTTATGGAACTATGCCTTTAATAGTCGGAATAGGAGATTATTTTGGGCATAGATTTTTATAACGATCTATATTTTTTGTAACAATCCATATATTTTTATAACAATCAAGTATGAAGGCAAATGAAGGCAGGCAAAAATACAAATTTTTTTTTTTGGTCTCTCATGCACCTTTCCTTGGGAAGTTCATAAAGGATTATGTTTCAACAAAACAAGAGACTAAATCAAGAAAGATGAAAACGTCTGACTGGGAGGAACCCCCTCCAGGTATGGAGCAGGCTTAGACCGAGCCTGAGGAAGGCAGGCTCCCAGGCAAAGGGTCACTGTTATGGGATTCGCTTTGACATTTGCAGATGGATCTGCTGTGGGGTTTAGAAAAATATATTGGTAGGTATATAGAGTTTCTGTCAGAGAAAAATAATAAAGTATTAGATTAAACAATGAGAAATTGCCATTTTGTGGGTAAAAATTTTGTCCAAGAGTGGCAGTTTCATAATATTCAAGCGAACTTACAGGTGAATAATATGATGCAGAAAATTTGCTTTAAATGCTGTAATAACAACGACAAAAGAATTGGAGGAATATATGAAACAAGAAAGTCAGGAATTAACTGTTATTGAAACTGGGTAATAGACACACAAGGTTCATCGTCCTGTTCTCTCTATTCATGTATATATTTGAACATCCCATAATAAAAAGCTGTAAAAGAGAAAACCATGACAACACAAAAATATTTTTTAAAAATTCAATATCTTTCGAGAGGAATTTCTACTTAACAATGCTCAGATGAAGTCCACTTACAGACGCACTGGACACAGGGAAAAAATGTCCGTGAAAGAGCCTGTCTACACTGGACTCTCACCCACAGTGCAGCAGAAGACACCAGGGATGTTTCACACCTGCCGTTCCAGCCCTTCCCTCTGCATTGATCCCACTGCTTCTAGAACTGCACTGTGCAATGAAACAGTACTGAGAGCTGTAACAAATCTTTAGACCCAAAATCCAAGAAGGCAACCATTTCTCACTGCCCAACAATTTACTCCCAGTTCACTTCTCTTGTCCAAACAACATTCCAAAATACATCATTATAGTCACACCCTTGTAAATACCCTCAAGTCCCTGCTCTCTCACCTCCACTCTTTGTAGTTGGCAATAACCAGGCCTGGATGAACCCCGCTTCGTGCTTTCCTGTTCTGTACTGTGAGAACTAAACATTACTGGAGAAAATAAACCTAAACCCACTGACAGGCTGAATGTTATATGTATTACTGCGAATTGTGAACTGGCAATTTTACTATTGTTGCCATCTTTAATGCAGCTAAATTACTTTAAAGAAGCAATATGTAAAATTGACAGCCAACTTTCAAACGAAACAATGGATGCCAGAACACTAAATGGCACAGCCGCAGAATACTGAAAAACAAAAAACACACCATGTTAGACTTCTATACACAGCAAAGCAGATATTTTTCAAGAATGAAAGTAAAATAAAAACATGTAAAGACAAACAAAAACTGACACATCACCAGCAGGCCCACGTTAAAGAAAATACTTTAGGAACATTCCGTTAGCAGAATGAAAATATTCCTACACAGAAGCCCAAAGAACTAGAAAGAAATAAAGAGCAATAAAAATGTCAAATATATGGAAGTCCCCCTCCTCAAAAAATATTTACTTTTAAAAAGACTAATGTCTTGTCAGGTTTAAAATACATAATTAAAATATGCAACTGTAGCATCTAAATAAATAGGGAGATGAGTGTACTTAAAGGATGCTATAACCCTGGCCAGGTAACTCGGTTGGAGTGTCATCTGGTACACCAAAAAGGTTGCAGGTCTGATCCCCAGTTGTGACACGTACAGGAAGCAACCGACTGAAGTTTCTCTCTCTTGCTCTCTCTCTCCCTTCCTTTCTCTCTAATATGAATAAAAACATACCCCTGGGTGAGGATAAAATAAAAAAGGATGCTACAGATCTTGCATTGTTAGAAAAGAAAGTAAAGGCATAAATTAATATCAAACTTTGATCAGTTATGATTGCATGTTGTATCTCTAGGGAAAACACTAGTAAAAGAAACAAAACAATATAAACCTTCTAAACTAATAAAGAAAAAAACTGAATAATAAAAAATAGTCAATCTAAATTAAGGCTAGAAATAAGAAAAGGAACATAAAACTGATAAACCAAATGGAAAGAACATAATAAGATATAAATTTAATTCTAAATAGTAACTCCATTAAACTTAAATGGATTAAATACTCTAATATAAAAATAAAGATTATATGACTGCATAAAGAAACAAAACCCAACTATATGCTGTTTACAAGGAACACATAAAATATAATGAAGAGCCCGGCCGGTGTGGCTCAGTGGTTGAACGTCGACCCATGTACCAAGAGGTCACTGGTTCGATTCCCAGTCAGGGCACATGCCCAGGTTGTGGGCCAAATCCCCAGTGGGGGCATGCAGGAGGCAGCCAATCGATGTTCTCTCTCATCGATGTTACTATCTCTCTCTCCCTCTCCCTTCCTCTCTCTAAAATCAATTTTTTTTTAATTTAAAAAAAAAAAATATATATATATATATATATATATATATATAGAGAGAGAGAGAGAGAGAGAGAGAGAGAGAGAGAGAGAGAAGAGCCCAGCCAATGTGGCTCAGTGAATTGAGTGTCCTCCCATGGACTGAGAGGTCCCAGTTTGATTCCCCATCAGAGCACATGCCTGGGTTGTGGGCTTGATCCCCAGTAGGGGCATGCAGGAGGCAGCCGATTGATGTTTCTCTCTCATATTGATGTTTCGTTCTCTCTTTCCCTTCCTCTCTTAAAAAAAAAATCAATAAAAACATATTTTTAAAAAACCCTAGTAGAATGAATAGGAATATCTGATAAAGTACTCTATGATATTAAATAAATATATAAAAGTCACTATGCTTTCCCTATTCCAGCATAAGTACCCAGAAACAGAAATGGGAAAAGTATTTCACACACAATAGTAAAAAAGCAATAAAATATTGTGATGGACTGAATGTCTGCATCCCCCCCAAATTTATATGTTTATATCTAATCACCAATATGGTATTTGGGAATGGGGTCTCTGGGAGGTAATCTTATAAAAGTAGAACCTCATGAATGGGATTAGTGCCCTTAAAAGAAGAGGCCAAAGAGATAGCTAGCTCTCTTTCTGCCATGCGAGGAAACAGTGAGATGTTGGCAGCCGGCCACCCAGGAGAGGGCTCTTACCTGAACCTGACCAGCTGGCACCATGACCTCAGACTTTTAGCCTCCAAAACTATGAGAAATAAACTTCTGTTGTTTATAAAACACCAGTCTATGGTACTTTGTTATAGCAATCCAAACTGACAAAGACATACTTAGGAATAAACTCAGCAAGAAAAGCAGATGATGACAACTATAAAATCATACTGAAGGATAAATTTAAAAATCTGAGCAAATGAAAAGACATCCATATTTTTAGATGGGATGATTTAATATCAAGCCTCTTAATTGTCGGGAGCAGTGTCACTGGAACAGTGACTACCACGGTTTGACATAGGCACAGGTGAGCTCCACGGTTTGACATAGTCCCTGGAGTTATGAAGGCCTCCACAGTTTGACATAGTCCCTGGAGATACGAAAACCTCCATGGTTTGACATAGTCCCTGGAGAAGTGAATTCACTGCATGGCAGGAATCACGAAGAACAGTGACTGAAGATATAAAGTAATGGGAAAATAAAAATGCAGGATGGCAACTGAAGGAGACTAATCTTTGCTTTCTCTATCTGTTAGCTGTCTTTAGGAATCATTATAGAAGTAACATGTAGATAATTAATGATGTAGATGGTAGAAAAGATTGCAGGAAGAAAAGCAAGAAAATAATAAAGATTTAGGATAGGAATATGGAAGCTTGGAAGGATCTTAGATAGGAGGAAAGGTCAGGAGTCTAAGAGGATGTCTGAGCTAAGGATAAAAATAGTTGGTAATTAACATGTAATATACCTAAGAGTTGGGTAAACAACCAAAAGAACGTCTGTACTTATTTGCCTAAAAGGTTTAGGAGAAACAATGTAACCTGCAGATATATATATAAATAAAGATTCTGCTAGCCTTAAGCAGAAGAAGGATCAAGCACCTTCTGTCTCACACGTCTTTCTCTCGCCGACTCCGTCCACACCTCTGGGAACCCCTGGATCTGCCGAGGCTGGACCCCAGCACTTAATATCATAAAAATGTAGAATTAAAAAGCAAGTAAAATATGAGTTCCTAAAAGAGAAAAGGAACATTAGGGAAAAGCTGAGGAAATCTGAATAAACTATGGATTGCAGTTAATACTAATGAACCATTATGGGTTCATTAACTGTAACATATGTAACATACTAATGTAAAATGTTATTAAAGGAAACTGGATGAAGAGTATATGGAAACTCTTTGTAGCATCTTCACAATTTTTCTGTAAATCTAAACTTCTAAAAAAGTTTATTTTAAAAAGCATATTTGTAAGACAATCAGGTAAGTTTTCAAATATATATATAATTCCAATTAAATGGATAAAAATATCTTAAAGTTTAGAGAGAAAATAAATACCCAATAAAACAAATAAATGAATGAAAAAGAATAGTGAAAGGAAATATACCAAAAAGCCACTTAAATTAAATCAATATGGAGCATTAGTCTAGGCATATATAAGTAGATCAATCAGTAAAACAGAAAATCCGGGAGTAAAATCCAGTTGATATAAGATTTTAATATATGACAAACATGTATTTCAATTCAATGAGGAATAGTGATCATTTAATAAACGGTGCTGGCACAGCTGGCTATCCATCTGGTAGAATACAGTCAGTCCCCAATCTCATATGATAAAATAAAAAATATATTCCAGATGGAGTAAATAAGCAATGTTATAAATACAGCATCAAAAAGTTAGTAGGAAACAACACTTACAGTCTGTTTATTAACCAGAAAGAAAAGAAAACCATATTTGAATTTATAAAACTTATCTACCCCCAATAAGATAAAAGGAAAATTAGGGCGTAATAATACCAATTGTTGACAGGATAAAGAGAAAAAAAGTAATTTGTTTACAACTGTTTTGAAAGCAGTCTGACAAATATATTTTTTAAAATATGTTTTTATTGATTTTTTTTTTTCTGGAGAGAGAGATAGAAACATTGATGTGAGAGAGATACATCAATCAGCTGCCTCCTATAAGCCCCCTACTGGGGATCGAACCCACAACCCAGGCATGTGCCCTGACTGGGAATCAAATGGGAGTGGGGGAGACCTCTCAGTCCATGGGACAACAGTCAATCCACTGAGCCACACTGGCCGGGCCTGACAAATATATATATTTTTTTTAATCCTCACCCGAGGACATTTTTTCATTTTTTGTTCAGATAGAGTAGGAGGGAGAGAGAGGAAGAGAGAGAGAGAGAAACATCGACGTGAAAGGGCCACATCGAGTGGCTGCCACCCGCACAACCAACCAGGGCCGGGGACAAACCGCAACCAAGGTACATGCCCCCAGCGGGAACCGAACCCGGGTCTCTCCGGACCGCGGGCCAACGCTCCAACCGCTGAGCCAAACTGGCCAGGGCCTGACAAATATTTTTAAATCAATAGTACACAGACACTCTAACCAACAAATCACACTCCTGGGAATCCATCCCATAAAAATACAATCACCAATAAAATGTTTATTATAGCAGTGCTCTTACTGTCAAACAAACAAACAAACAAACAAACAATAAAAACCACTAGGAAACAAAATGAGTTCCCAACAATAAGGTAGTAAAAAATGGTGCATCTAGCCCTGGCCAGTTTGGCTCAGCGGTTAGAGCGTCGGCCTGCGGTCCAGAGAGAGCCGGGTTCGGTTCCCGCTAAGGGCACGTACCTAGGTTGCAGCAGCCACTCAATGTGTCCCTTTCACGTCGATGTTTCTCTCTCTCTCTTCCTCTCTCCCCCTCCCACTCTATCTGAACAAAAAATGAAAAAATGTCCTCGGGTGAGGATAAAAAAAAAAAATGGTGCATCTATACTGTGGAATATTGAGCAGCCATTAAAAAGAATAAATTAGAGCCCTGGCCTGGGCTCAGCGGTAGAACATCAGCCTGTGGACCAATGAGTCACGGGTTCAATTCTGGCCAAGAGCACAAACCTTGGTTGCGGTTCATCCCCGGCCCTGGTCAGGTCATGGGGGAGGCAACCAGTCGATGTGTCCTTCTCATGCCTATATTTCTCTCTCTCTCCCTTTCTGAAGATAAATAGAAAAATATCCTCAAATGAGGATTTAAAAAAAAGAAAGAATAAATTAGAGCTATACCATTTGACTTGGAAGAATTTTTCTGGATGTATTTTTGAATGCTAAAAGTGAGATGCAGATACACCATAACCCCATTTTAAAAAAGCAAACATTATCAAAACGGCCTGGTACTGGCACAAGAACAGGCATATAGATCAATGGAACAGAACAGAGAACCCGGAAATTGACCCAAGACATTATGCTCAATTAATATTTGACAAAGGTGGCAAGAGCATGCAATGGAGTAAAGACAGCCTCTTTAATAAATGGTGTTGGGAAAATGCGCAGAATGCATGATGTGACTCACTGATGTTAATCAAAACCTGCTACAGCCCTGGCCAGTTTGGCTCAGGGCACATGGCCAGGTTGTGGGCTCGATCCCCAGTGGGGGTAGGGGGTGCAGGAGGCAGCCATGGGCCAGTGGTTAGAGCATTGGCCCGTGGACCAGAGAGACCCGGGTTCGGTTCCTGCTAAGGGCATGTACCTCGGTTGCAGTTTGTCCCTGGCCCAGGTTGGGGTTGTGTGGGTGGCAACCAGTCGATGTGTCTCTCTCACATCGATGTTTCTCTCTCTCTCTTCCTCCCTCTCTCCCTCCCACTCTATCTGAAGATAAATGCAAAAATGTCCTTGGATGAGGATTAAAAAAAACCCTAAAAACCTGCTACAACATGGATCAGGATATAACATGATGGGCATGAGTGTCCCTCTTCCACAGAGTACCCATTCTCAATCTCCCTCCTAGTCATTTGGCATTTCCTTGTGCAACTTTAAGTCTCATAATCTTTTCTTTTGTGCAAGTTGTGACAATCCTACTGAAAAATATTGTTATCCATCAACATTATATAAAATTGAATTTTTGGACACCACTTTTCAAGTTGGGGCGCAGTTTTACACACAGCACAAGTAAGTACCTATACATAAAGAAATTAGAAAAAATAAGGAGTTGGTAGTTATATATTTACTGATTGTTGAATGTTCAAATGACAAAATTAGTTACAGAAAAACATGCATAAAGTATTTTATTTCAGTAAAAACAAGCAAAACTCTAATTATGCTTAAATACTTTTATTTTTTTTATTGATTTTTGAGAGAGAGGTAGAAACATCAATTGGCTGCCTCCTGCACCCCCTACCCCCACTGGGGATCGAGCCCACAACCCGGCCATGTGCTCTGACCAGGAATTGAACCAGGACCTCCCAGTCCACTGGATGATTCTCAATCCACTGAGCCACACTGGCCAGCCTGCTTAAATATTTTCAAATGAAAGAGAAAGCTTCAGAAAATTGGCACAGGTTACATAAAGGGAGGGAAGTAGAGGAGAAGAAGATTAATTGCTTTGCTTTTATACCTCTCCGCATCTCATTACTTCACTTATCACCATAAGCAAAAAGTATTGCTTTTTAAATCTGAAAACAAAGATAAATTGCAAACAATAAAATAAAACAAAATTGGGTGTTAATTAGTACCTACCTCATAAGGTCCTTGTAAAGATTACATGAGATAATCTATGTGAAGTGTGTTTAACATATTGCCTAACATGTTGCCTATGCTCAATAAATGTTACCTATTTTTTATTAAAAAAAAAAAAAAAAAGACTACAGACAGCAGTGGAATTTACAAAGCTGAAAAGATAAGCTGAAAATGACAGCACTTTTTTCTATATTTCTGAATCTGGTCTTTGGTGTGCAAGGACTCACATTACAGTAACCTTACAGTTCATTAAACATGCTTTTATTGACAGTAAAAATAAAATTACAATTAGATAAAAAAGATATTTAACCAATAAAAGGGAGATGGCAATCTTTTTGCCTTGAAGGCTACTTTTAGAACTTCAAGAACCAGCCTAAGGTATGCTTTTGTCACAACCCCTTCACATAAGAGATAGATGGACCCTGGATGTTTCTACCAGGCTAGAGGAGAATGAAAACACAATTCAAAGAGATTGGACAGTGATGCCACTGATCTTTCTGAGGGCCTGTCCACATGGGTAATCCATTCCTAAATGTAGAAATTCCACCCTCAATTCTGAGAAATCCTTTGCTGGTCTGCCTGAAAGCATGTTAGTTTACTTATAATCTACAAACTGAATTTGGTTCATCAATACTATTCCCATCATCCAATGAAACATTCAAATAAGTTCATAAATTGCATGAGTGTGTCATTAGTCCTGCTACTCACATGGAATTGACTTTCTCCTCGGGGCCTTGCACTTGGCCTGTCACAGTGCCTTTGCTGGTGTTCTTCACCCAGCCAACCACTCCTATCTTCTTAGCCTCACCTTCTGTGTACTGGTTCAGGAGAAAACAAGGGAAACAGTGTCCATCATCCAGTCTGCATTTATAACATACTTCATTCTAACATTCTAAAGGCACTAAGCTGATCATTGTCCCCCTAAAATATAGTCCATGCCAAAAATTATGCAGCTAACCTACAGTGATACCTCTATTTACAAGAACCTTCACTTATATGGAATTTTTTGTTAAATTCCCCTTTCAAGAACTTTTGTTGGTTACCAGATGGGTGGGGGCTGGGGGAATGGGTGAAAAAGGTGAAGGGGTTAAGAAGTACAAATTGGTTGTTAGACTGACAAACCTCAAAGGGAAGGGGGATGAGGGGTGGGAAGAAATAAACCAAAGAACTCATATGTATATATGCATAACCAATGGACACAGACAACAGTGTGGGGAAAGGCAGGAGGGGGGCGGGAATGGGGAGGAGGGGGGCAATGGGGGAAAAATGAGGAACATCTGTAATACATTCAACAATAAAGATAAGTTAAAAAAATTTTTTTTAAATTCCCCTTTCAGTAAAGACAAGCACGCTATGAGAAAATAAACTGATAGTGGGAATTACTTCAAACAGCAGTTTCCATGATGTGTTTTGGGATCCATACAATTCAGCTGCATTGCCCTCACATCAGCTAACACTAAATTACACTGTCAAGGTGGATTCCCAATGATGATCACTCTGAAATTCTCAATCACTGAGAAAATACCCAGTTATGATCAATAGAAAGTACTGGATTCAAATATTCTGTTGTTTTCTGTAAGCTCTGGATTTGCCACACAAATGTCATAATTCTCTATGGGTAAATTTATTTCTCCCATTATTCTTAATAGTTTTTTTTTATTTTTTATTCCTTTTCCTGGTTCCAAATTCAGGTATGCTATTGGCAAATAAAAACCTAGTAACATTTAAAAATACTTTTTTTATTATTAATGATTTTTAGAGAGAAGGGAGGGAGAGAAACATTGATGTGAAGAGTGAAACATGGAAAACATCCATCAGCTGCACCCTGCACACCCCCTACTGGGGATTAAGCCCACAACCTGGGCATGTGCCCTGACCAGGAATTGAACTGGCAACGTTTTGGTGCACTGGACAACATCCAACCTTAACTGAACTGTTGCACCAGCCAGAGCAAAACCTAGCAACATTTTGACTTTGAGTTATTTTAACTACATTATACTAAAATTCTTGTGGACTCAGTCTACTAGAACTTTTAAAAAACATGTTCTTCTGTTTGGAAGCCAGGGTGATCAAGATCTCTCTACACTCCACGTTCCAAACAATATGAAGCCACACAAACTGAGATAGTTCTAGCTAGGGTTGATGTATGAGCTGGTTCTGAAAATAAATCAAGCTCTCATAGTTAATAATGAAAAAAAAGATGATCTGAACTGTGGAGGATGCAACTATCTCAGAATGTGGAGGCTTTACAGGTGGGACCATGTTAGAACACTCCGAGGTTAGGAACAGAGACCTAATCTAGTGACTGTCAGCTCAGATAGTACGTCAAAATACAAGTCACATTTAACCTTTAGGAAAGGAGTATGTTAACAAAATAAAGATTTTAAAGGCAGCAAGGAGTTTTAACTACTAAAAACCTAGGAACCACTACCTTATGCAACATGAGCCTTTTTCGTTATGCAATTTGAGACACATACCCTTGCGTAGAAGGTTTCTTCCATCCAGAATAGTGGAAGATCCCATATTTTGTAATTCATATACCTAATGAAAATGTTTAATTTGATCACCTCAAGAGAGGTATTTTGAAATTCATAGAAAACATTAGCTAAAGGCTAAGAAGGCTGCAATGTCTTACTTTGTAAAGACAGCTCTAGTAAAAATCTCAACCAGTAATTTGTATTTGAAGAAACAGAAATACATTTTTATTTGCTGTCAAGGATGGGAAATAAGCAGTAACCAGTACTAAGTAGAAAACTGCACTATCTTTGTGACTAGAAATAACTGTGGGAGCCCTGGCCAGGGTGACTCAGTTGGTTGAGCATCGTCCCTGCATTGAAAGGTCACTGGTTCGATTCCTGGTCAGGTCAGATACCCAGGTCATGGGTTTGCTCAAGAGACAAATGGTCAATGTTTCTCTCACATTGATGTTTCTCTCTCTCTCTCTCCTCCTTCTTCTCTCTCTAAAAAATAAACTCTCTCTCTCTCTCTCTCTCTCTCTCTCTCTCTATATATATATATATATATATATATATATATATATATTTCATATATATATATGAAATAACTGTAGGAGAAAAAGGAAAAAATATACAGTTTGTATTGACTTACCATTCTGAAGCAGACACCTGTATAAAAGAAAGATAAAAATAAAGTCAGATTGCTACCTTTAAAAAATTATATATAAGTTGTCCCAGAAAAATGTATTTACAACTTTGAATAATTAAAAAGCCAGTGTTTATTAAAATACATTTCATTTTCAAAATGTAATAGAATCTACAGACACCCTGTATACATTTTGGAGGGAATACCTTGTATTTCCTAACTTAACTTTCAGCTATTTTTTTTTTCCTTTATTGATTTTTTAGAGAGAGAGGGAGAGGAAGAGAGATAGAAACATCGATGAGAGAGAACATTGATTGGCCGCCTCCTGCATGCCCCCCACTGGGTATTGGGCCCACAACCTGGGCATGTGCCCTGACTGGGAATTGAACTGGGACCTCTTGGTGCATGGGTCGACGCTCCACCACTGAGCCACACCAGCCGGAAGATTTTATTAAATAGTAAATAAATAAATAAATAAATAAAACTTTGAATATATTCAAAGTGTGTTTAAAAATTATTTTCTTTTAAAATAAAAAGAGAGCCCTGGCCGGTTTGGCTCAGCGGTTAGAGCGTCGGCCCGCGGACCAGAGAGACCCAGGTTCGGTTCCCGCTAGGGGCACGTGCCTCAGTTGCAGTTTGTCCCCGGCCCTGGTTGGGTCATGCGGGAGGCGGCCACTCGATGTGTCCCTTTCACGTTGATGTTTCTCTCTCTCTCTTCCTCTCTCTCCCTCCCACTCTATCTGAACAAAAAGTGGAAAAGTGTCCTCGGGTGAGGATTAAAAATAATAATAATAATAATAATAATAAATAAAAAGAGAAAGGGAAGATTACTTTTGGAGAAAATTAGTAACCTGAATATTTCATTTTATTTGAATATTTCATCCAAAGTATAATAAAATGCCAAATTATATATTTATTCTATTTAAAAAATGCTTGTTACAAGGGCAGTTGAGTGTGTATTTGACATAAAGTTTACCTATCCTCAGCTTTTAGAATTTCTTCTTTAAACACAAGGACTAAATCCAAGTTTAAAGGTAATGAAACATTTCTGTTTTAATTTTAATTCACATTCTGGAAAAAGCAAAACTATAGGGACAGGAAACTAATCAGTGGTGCCAAGGGCTGGGAGGGGAGAGAGGAGTGCTGTGAAGGGACACCAGGGAACTTTTGGGTATGAGGACACTGTTGTGTCTCAACTGCAGTGGTGCTTACAAGACTGTATGCACTTTTCAAAGCACATTAAGCTGTACACTAAAAAGGGTGAATGTTAATGAATTTAAGTTATACTTCATTTGAAAAAAATTAGAAGAAAAATATCGGGAAATCACAGGGAATGAAACAGCCAAAAGATATTGCTTCAATATATAGCAATTGAGCCTGGTTAAGAAAATACAGAAGGAATCAGAGGGTTAGGTAATTTTATGTAATTTTGTAAATGGATGTATCATAATAAGAGATACCATTTGTTGCCCTGGCCGGTTTGGCTCAGCGGTTAGAGCGTCGGCCTGCGGTCCAGAGAGACCCGGGTTCGGTTCCCGCTAAGGGCATGTGCCTCGGTTGCAGTTTGTCCCCGGCCCTGGTTGGTCATGCAGGTGGCAGCCACTCGATGTGTCCCTTTCACGTCGATGTTTCTCTCTCTCTCTCTCTGCCTCTCTCTCCCTCCCACTCTATCTGAACAAAAAATGAAAAAATGTCCTCAGGTGAGGATAAAAAAAAAAAAAAAGAGATACCATTTGTTTCCTGATGATAGTGGATTGTGGTACAACATGAATATGAAGAAAAAGAATAGTGTGGCAATAAAGACAGGATAATATCACAAATGGAATTGTGTTGTAGGGCTGTAAAAATATTTTAAATGCTACATGTAAAAGGTGGAGGAATGGTGAGTGGAGGTACCGATCTGAAAGGGATTCAGAAAGGCAGTCTGTTATATAGATGAGGAAAAGACAGTAGCTAGCAGATACAAAAGAAAGTGACAGAAAACTCAAGAAACTTTTCAGTTAAACCAGACCATGTAGGAGAGAGAGAGACAAAACACGAGAGAAAACAGACATAACTGTGGGCAAGTGTGCAGTCATTTATCCTAGGAGTGAGAAGATCCCAGAAGACCCAAATAGAGTTGAAGGTTTTGGTCAAGGCTGCATTGTGCATGTTCCCCTCTGAGTTCCGCCTGATGTTTGCATCATGAAAAGTAAACGCATGGACCCTACGTCAACAGGAATTGGAAACATGTGGTCCAGCTCTTTCCTACTCACAGAGTGGTCCATGGACCAGCTGCACTAGCAGCACCTGAAAGTATTTTGCTTTTTTTTTTTTTTGGTGACATTTCAAAAAATTGAGATAGAATCCACATAATATTAAATACACCCTTTTAAAGTATTCAAACTAGCCCTGGCCGGTTTGGCTCAGCGGTTAGAGCGTCGACCTACGGTACAGAGAGACCCGGGTTCTGTTCCTGCTAAGGGCATGTACCTCGGTTGCAGTTTGTCCCCGGCCCTGGTTGGTCGTGCGGGTGGCAGCCACTCGATGTGTCCCTTTCACGTCGATGTTTCTCTCTCTTCCTCTCTCTCCAATAAAATAAAAAAATAAAGTATTCAAACTAGCCCAGTCGGTGTGGCTCAGTGGCTGAGCGTGGACCCATGCACCAAGAGGGCACTGGTTCAATTCCCAGTTAGGGCACATGCCCAGGTTGTGGGCCTGATCCCCAGTGGGGGGCATGCAGGAGGCGGCCAATGGATGTTCTCTCTCATCCATGTTTCTATCTCTCTCTCCCTTTCCCTTCCTCTCTCTCTCTCAAATCAGTAAAGAAAAAAATAAACTTATGATGAAACAATTAGGTAACAATTTAATAATTCTTTAAAGAGTTACAGTTAAAAAAAAAAAAGTGTAATCAAACATCACCTAGGTGTCTTTCCTGAAGCTCAGGTCAAGCCCAGCAGTTTCAGTGGTGAGTAACAGGGTAACTAGTTCAAGGACCCTCCTTTCCCCACCGAACGTCACCTCTCCCCTCACGGGCCCCTCGGTGAGCCCCCTGGCCGCGCCCGGGGGTCTCCTCGCTCCTTGGGCCCCTCCCTCCTCCCGCCCGTTCTCCGCTCGCCCCGCCCCGCCCCCGCCCCCATCCCAGCTCTCCAGCGCATGCGCCGCTCGCCTCTTTCCCTGCGGGGCTGCTGAGTCATGGGCCCGCGGAAGTCCCGGCCCGGGGGAAGGGGTCCTTAAGCTGGGGAGGCCCTCCCTGTCTTCTCCCCTTTCTTTCCTAACACCCCGTGGCCCCACCGCAGCGGGGTGCCGTACCCTGCACTCTCCCGAACACCTCGTAGTCCACGGATTTGAGGGGCCCTGCGGTAGACATGGCGGCGAGCCCGCTGCCGAGGAGCCGGAGCGAGGCTCGGGGCGCGGCGACAGCGGCGGCGAGGAGGAGGGAGCCCATGGGCCCGGGAGCGCACCCCGCGCCTGTCGCCGGCCGGGACGCGAGCGCGCCGTGGTCACGCGCCGGGAGGCGGCAAATGAGACTGCGGGGCGGGAGCGAGGGCTGCGGGGCCGGGGAAGGAGGCCCAGGCCTGCCTGGGTGGGGTGCGGGGTGCACGGACCCGCTTCCCCGCGTGGGCGCCGCGGCGTCCTGTCCCCGCGCCCGCGCTGCGCCCAGAGGTCAGCAGTTCCGTACCCAAAAATCAGTGCTTTCGAACTGAGGGACCTGCCAGCTTGGTGGTGGACAGTATTTAGTATTTGGTTCATGCGTTTTTATGAAATGTTTAAGTGATTGCCATGTCCTTTTTTCAAATTATCACTATTTAATCTTCACCGGAGGACCTGCTTAGACCGGAGAGGGAGAAACATTGATGTGGGAGAGAAACATCCATCGGTGGCCTTGTCTATCCCGGCCAGGACGGCACCTGCAATAGGAGTAGAACCCACAACCTTTCTGCACAACTGAGCCACAACCAGGGGTGCCAGTTTGTTCTTTCTTTTTCTTTTAAATTTTATTTATTGATTTTTAGAGAGCGAAACATCAATTTGTTATTCCACTTATTCATACATCCATTGGTTGATTCATGTATGTGCCCTGACCAGGGATCAAACCTGATAGGCCGAGGTTGTGATGATGTTAAAGTGATGTCTGCATTATCTCTACATCTTTTCTGTTGAGTCAGAAAGTCTTTGGACCTGAATCCATATTCCACATGGATTCTAGTGTACGCTGGGACAAGACACTTTTAAAACTTCAACCCTTTTGTGCTAGTGGAAACAAAAAATAATGTATCCCCTGTTCACTATTATAACATTTTTATAGTTTTGATTATTGTTCAACAACATCCCAATTGCCTAGAAGGTTAAAGCAGTTTATGCTTAGAAAATTTTACACGAAGTCTTAATTTAAAGCAACCCACCACGCCAAAGAATCTGGATACAGCTATTGATAATCTGCTGCCTTCTAGCATTCCAAATCCTTTTACTCGTGAAAATTTGCATGTCTCAACATTTTTGTTGGCTTCAATACCTTTACATATGTCTCTGCATCTGGCTATAGAGTTAAAATAATCCTCTGCAATCTGATTCAATATTATGTGCCAATTCTATTAGAAAACACCAAAAGTCATCTAAAACTTGGTTAGAATGTCGTTAAATAATTTTAAAGTAAAATATATTCTGGAAGTGCTAATTTAGATAATTTTATGTAATGAGGTTCCTATTTTATTATAGAAACCTCACAATTTATGTCTTCCTCTCATCTCCCTTCCAGTTCATTCCATGCAGACTCTTAGAATCGACATAGATCTTATGTCTTTCTTTTCAGTAATCTATCTTCAAAGTCTCTACACTGCCTTCCGAATAAAACCAAAGGCTTCAGCCTGCACTAACCTCTGATTACCTGCTTATCCCCATTCTGTAGGTTATAGGTTACCTATCGTCAAGACACTTAATTATTCTGCTCTCTGAATACAACCTGACCTTATTTTATAAAAATATTTGCTCCTAGATCTACTTTATCTAGATTACCTCCTCCTACTCCCAAATCTTCCCCTATCCTGCTCAGTGGCCTGTGCAAGTGTTCACTGGATTTAGTGTCGTTCCCACTAGTACTGTGCCTTCCGAGAAGCAAGATCTCAAACTGGATTGAGGTCCTGTCACTTTCACTAATTCTGTCACTGACTGGAAGGTTGACATTTTCTTTTTCTTAATCAATCTTTGACTTTTCTCCACATTTACCTGAGTACCCCTGTCAATTATTATGTACCTTTATTGTAATTTTAGAAGTGCTATAGCAACAACTGACATTTGCTTTGCTAAAAAAAAAAAAGTACTGTCTGCCAACAGCAGTACATTAGCAAACAGAAATTTTTATGTACCATTTAAGCATGAATTGCCAACAATATGTGATTTTAAGACTTTTAAAATTTTAAGCAAATGTTACTAATACTTAAGCTAATTTTTTTAACTTATCTTTATTGTTGAATGTATTATAGACGTTCCTCATTTTTCCCCCATTGCTCCCTTCCTCCCCATTCCCGCCCCCCTCCTGCCTTTCCCCACACTGGTGTGTGTCCATTGGTTATACATATATACATATAAGTTTTAAGCTAATTTTAAATAACAGAAACATCTATGTATAATTAGAGAATTTTTTTAATAGAAGGAAAAAATATAACCCTAACACAACCTTTTTCATTTTTAGTATTCTCTTCATATATATTTTAGTTAAAATCATAGCATAAATTTAATTTTTATTCTTTCTTTTTCCATGTTATAGTCTTGTCAATGAATATTTTACTAGTCTCATTGTATTCTATTTTTTATTGAATTTACTGGGGTAACATTGGTTAAGAAAATTATATAGGTTTCAGGCATACAATTCTACAGTACATCATCTGTACACTGTATTGTGTGTTCACCACCGCAAATCAAGTCTCTTCCAACACCATTTATCCCCCCCTTTACCCTCTTCTACCTCCCCCCACCTGACCTCATGATATTCCATTAAGTAAGTATAACCATAAATTTACCTACTAAGTCCCTATTGTTATACACTCAGGTTGCTTCTAATTTTTCACTAAAAATATTGTGAAGGAAATATTCAGATATATTCATATTCATCTTGCCTCCTTCCCATATTATTCAGTTATTTAGGATAGAAGTCAGAATAACAAAGTGTGTAAGCATGTAGTGTTCTTTTTTATTATTATTTTCTTTATTGATTTTAGAGAGAGGAAGGGAGAGGGAGAGAGAGATAGAAACATTGATGAGAGAGAACATTGATTGGCCACCTCCTGCATGCCCCACACTGGGGATTTGGCCCACAACCTGGGCATGTGTCCTGACCAGGAATCGAACCAGCGACCCCTTGATGCATGGGTCTACACTCAACCACTGAGCCACACCGGCCAGGCAGCATGTATTGTTCCTGATATGTAAGGCCAAATTGTTTTTCCAAAGGCTGTGCTAATTTAAATATACCACTACTGACACTGTGTGAGTATATGATTATTTGCTTCTGATGCAAATGTAAGCAGGCTCTTCATCTACAATTCAAGATTAAATTAGATGATAAAATTTTAATGTTATAACCTAAGCAACAGCTTTGGAATAACTAGACTTTGTGTTACTGCTGGTTGAAATGAAAACCTAATCGAATCATTCCCTTCCTGAATCCTTAAAACAATTTGTGTGTGACATAGGATCATGTTGAAGGTAATACATAGAAGATAAAATCTTGACTATATAATATAGATGCAAAAAATGGCCAGGTCCCAGTACCTGTGAAATAGGCACAGACAATGTAGTCTCTGTCCAAATGACATTGGAACTGAGGAGGTCCTACCTGTAAATCTCTAACAAAGGGTCAGTTGGGAATGATTCCTAAAGTGGTATCTCAGAAATTTGATAGTGAGGTATAATTGATTTCAGGGACAACCAAAGTTCCTTTATCCATCAACATATTTCTACCCCTGAAATATATATATTTTTTGTTAATCTTCACCCAAGGATATTTTTTCCATTGATTTTCAGAGAGAATGGAAGGGAAGGAGGAAGGGGAAGAGAGAGAGAGACAGAGAGAGGAGAGAAACATCAATGTGAGAAAGACACATTGATTGGTTGCCTCCCACATGACCTGGAGGGGCGGGGATTGAACCTGCAACCCAGGTAAATGCCCTTGACCAGGAATCAAACCCACAACCCTTCAGTGCTCGGGCTGATGCTATAACCACGGAGCCACACCAACCAGGGCTACCTCTAAAATATTTTTGTAACAATTATTTGGAAAGAGCAAAACTCACCAGGATACAAATCGTTAATTTCCATAAATGAAGAAGGCTAAACAAACCAATTCAATGTTTTCCACGTGGAAGGAATACTTTATAGGAAAAGAAATTGTTAGATAATTATTACTAAACTGGATTCAAGATCATTAGACACCAGACTGTTAGTCAGCTGAGGAAGTAAGCTGGTTTCCCAGAAGAGGCTTTAATCTTATTATAATTTATCAGAAAATTGCTTAAGCATTTTTATCAGGAAAGCATATTTCTTCCCAGAAGGAGATTCTGTCCCAGGTCTGAACCAATTTTTCTTTATCACAGTCCAATTTAATATTCAAGACTCAGAAGTACATTTAACATTAAAGCTTCTCTCCTCTCCCAGCTTGATACTGCTTAGGCTAGGGTGGGGAGAGGGTGGAGTTGACTTCATTTCCCCTTCTAGATGAAAACTGGAAGGATCTGGGACTTTCTGTAATCCAGTTTGGCCTCTCTGGGATTGGTATTCAAAGCGGGATAGTTCTTTTGCAGGATCCTTTGGGGGGAGGGGGGTGACTCAGAGATTCTCCCTACCAGAAATTCCTGACTGCTGCTCCCTTGATAGACAATGCCTATACTTGCACCCCCATCCCAGACTCTGAAATACTACACCTCCAGTCTCTTTCTACTGAGAGAGACCAACCCACAGCAAGAAGGCTGCGTGGAGGGGATCCCTTTTTAAATGGCCACAGGAACAGAACTTACCCTCCTGTCACATCTAATTGTGGGGACTCTTATATCTGCCCTACCATCATTGGAAGTCACAATTTGCTCTGAATTAGCAGGCATTGTCCAGGTATCTCCAGCCACAGCTTTGCCTCTCTACTTCTGCAGGTATGGGTCAAATACCAGTCTCTTCCTGCTCCAAGGAATAAATGCTAAGCTCTCAAAGTGGTTCTAGTAAAGACCCTCTTAGTAGGCATGCAGTGAAGCGGAAACACCTTGTTTCTCCCTCCGAGGGTGGGAGAGGGGCAGAGGGGGAAAAGCCACAGGTCTCCAGTAACTTTCCCCAAAGAAGCCCTCTTGAGGCTGAGGTGGGTGTTGGGCTAAGGATCTTAAAACTTATTTCAAACACCCCTTTAGCATGACATTGGTGGCCTAGCTTGAAATCTGGGTGTAATTATTGTTTTGTTTTTAGTCTTGGGTCCCAGCTAAAACAACAAAAGTCCTTTTTTTCAAATCAACAGAATTCAATGTACACTGTACAAACTTTGTTTGAGTCCTGATTTGAATATGTAAATTGAAGAAGACACTTGAGACCATTGGGGAAATTTGAACATAGGTTGACTATTAAATACTATAGAATTATCTTTAACTTTGTTAAGTGGTAATAGAATTATAGGTGTATTTTTTTTAAGGCCTTATCTGTTAGAGGCACATACTGAAATACATAAGGGTGCTATAATATATTTGGGACTTGCTTTCGGGAGTTAAGGACAGAACAGTTTAGATAGAATAAACTTACTGAATTGATGATATCTATTAAGTTGGGTCATGGGTACATGGGGATTCATTATACTACTCTAATTTTATGCATGTCTGACATATTTATGTAAAGTTTTTAAATAAAATTAAAAGAGATCATTTTCATTCTATAAAAGATATGACCAATAATCCTCAAAACTGTCATGGTCATGAAAAACAGAGAGAGTCTGAGAAACAACCAAGAGTTGCCCTGAGGAGACATGATGACTAAATATAATGTGTATTCTGGATGGGATTCAGGAATAGAAAAAGGGCTTTGGGTAAAAACTGAGGACATCTGAATCAAGTGTGGAATTTCGTTAATATTAGGATATCAGTATCGGTTCATTGTGACAAATGTACCATATTAACTAAGATATTAATAATAGACCCTGGCTGGTTTGGCTCAGCGGTAGAGCATCGGCTCACAGACCAATGAGTCGCGGGTTCGATTCCGGTCAAGGGCACATACCTTGGTTGCGGTTGGACCCCGGCCCTGGTCGGGGTCCTGCGGGAGGCAACCAGTCGATGTGTCCCTCTCACATCGATGTTTCTCTCTCTTCCTTTCTCTCCCTCTTTCTACCTCCCACTCTATCTGAAGATAAATAGAAAAAACATCCTCGGGTGAGGATTACAAAAAACAAAAAACCCGCCCTGGCCAGTTTGGCTCAGCGGTTAGAGCGTCGGCCTGCGGTCCAGAGAGACCCGGGTTCGGTTCCCGCTAAGGGCACGTACCTTGGTTGCAGTTTGTCCCCGGTCCTGGTTGGGGTCGTGTGGGTGGCAACCACTCGATGTGTCTCTCTCACGTCGATGTTTCTCTCTCTGTCTCTTCCCACCTCTCTCCCTCCCGCTCTATCTGAAGATAAATGCAAAAAAACAAACAAACAAAAAAAAAACCCAAAAAACAAAAAACAAAAAACCCACAAAAATAAAAATAAAAAATAATAGGGGGGACTGGGAGTGGGGTATAGGAGAACTGCCTGAACTATCTTCATAATGATTTTATAAATCTAAAACTATTCTAAAATAAAAAGATTACTTTTCAAAAGTTTATTTCAATATCCTGTTACATATTTTCATAATGACTTTTCAAGATAACTTCTCACTGCAGTGCACGAGCAGCATTATTTGTTTCAAAATGTTTTTTAATGACTTCAGTATATGGGCACATGATTTAAATGTTTAGTGAACTAACTAAGTAGCCCTGCTCAGGCGAAGAGGACTGAAGAGCTGACTTTCAAAGCACTAAAGACGGTCTTAACTGGCATGAAGAAGCACAAATAGATCATTATATATAATAATAGCTTAATTAATGGGGGGAAAATGTGTTTACAGAAACATAGTTCATTTCCAGAAGAAGAAAATACATAAAATGCATGAGAACATATTCCATACTCCAGAAGTGAGGAAACAGTATGGAAAAACATCATTACGCTTAGTACTGAGTGCCTTAGAAAACATGAAATATGCATCTGTAAGTCTTGAGCAAAGCAAGGAAAAGTTTAGATAAAGAGGGGATAATCACAGACACCGCTGCTCGGACACATCATAGAGGCAACAAATGGCAAAGCCGCGATTTGAACAGAGTGCGCCCAGGCTCTGAGCTGTAGCATCACGCTAGGGAAGGGGAGAAAGGGGCAGGCACCAACTCAGGCAAAAAGCAGGCAACACAGGATCCTCCCTTCCCAGCACCCCAAGCACAGGCTTCAGCTAGTCTCAGATTTGCTTTTCCTATGGAATTAAAAAGCCTCTCTGGGGAAGACATTCCTTTGATTCCTCCTTAGTACACACACACACACATTCTCTCTCTCTCTCTCTCTCTCTCTCTCTCTCTCTCTCTCTCTCTCTCTCTCCCTCCCTCCCTCCCCCACCACCCGTCCTCTCTCCCTGAAAAATATGAATCACAATTACCTTCGGATCAGGGCTAGTGTGCCATCAAGGGCCCTCCCATCTTTAAAACAACTCATCTATTCTTTGTAACTATATGAAGTGATAGATGTTAGGTAAATTTATTGTGGTAATCATTTCTCAATATATGTAAATTAAATCATTATGCTGTATACCTTAAACTTATACCATTCTGTATGTCAATTATATCTCAAAACTGAAAATAGTTTTTCAGTCACCAGAAATATTTTTCCCATTGGCCTTTAATGAGTGTCATCCTGAATTAAACCAACTTTAAAGAGGCAGTTTTGCTAGGTTGACAGTAATGCCAGCTTCCCCATTCCCCGACACATTTCTGCTCTGAGTATATATATAAAAGAAGACACTATTGATTCTTAAGTAGTGGTTTTTTTTAAACCTTGCAGAGTGATCAAGTATTGGATAATTGGTAACTATTTTGTAAAAAATCTCTTAAATCTGCCCTGGCCGGTTTGATTCAGCGGTTAGAGCATTGGCCCTCGGGCCAAGGAGTCTCGGGTTCGATTCTGGTCAAGGGCACGTACCTCAGTTGCGATTCGTCTCCGGCCTTGGTTGAGGTCGTGCAGGGGGCAGCCACTTGATGTGTCCCTTTCACGTCGATGTTTCTCTCTCTCTCTCCCTCTCTCTCTCTCTCTCTCCCTCCCTCTCTATCTGAACAAAAATGGAAGAGTGTCCTCGGGTGAGGGAAAAAAAAACTCTTAAATTCCATTAAGAAATTAACTTGTAGAGTACCTGAGAGAAGCAAAAGTGGAAGCAGTAGAGTGGAATGAAATTAAATCATTCTAAATTAACTGAATTGTAGCCAAAGTGACTTCTGAAAAGGGAGGGTGAAGTGAAAAGCTTGATTGGTTCCAGGAGTCTAAAAGTTTATAAAGGACAGGAACAGACTTTCAGCTCAATCACTGGTCCCTGTAACATAAGGAAGGGAAAAAAACACAACAACTCAACTCATCTATTTCATGATGCCTTTGGTGGAACACTGGATTGATAGAAAACATCCATACAAATCTCTGTCTAGCTTGCTTTCCTTCTGCAGGGTTGGAAAGTTTAAAGCTACATCCCCAGACATTCGGGCAACTAGGATTCCTTGCGCAATGGAGATCCCCCACCAGAAGTACCAGGCTCCATGTGGAGACAGGGCATGAGAGAGGCAGCGGCTCTCTGCTGCTCCGTCTGTGATAAGCACAGTTGGGGCAGAGCTTCGTTTTCCTGGGCATTGTTAATTGCGGTCACTGTGACTGTAGCTTCCTGGGCACCAAGAGGAAGGGTGCAGGACATCGTTTTACTAGTTAAGATGTTGATACTAGCAAGTGTGATGGGTTCTGGAGTGGCAACTTCCTGGAGGGGGCAGTTTTCAGACCATGGCAGCTTCCTAATGGTGGCAGGGGAGACACACTTTTAAAACCAGCAGCTTCTCAAGTGAGCACATTCCCTGACGGCAGAAGAATCAGTAGCTTCCTTGGTGGCCCAGTTCTGCAGTGAGAGTCAATCCTGAAACATTAGCCTCAAAGTGTTCTCAACCCTGGCTGCTTATTAACTATACACATATACATGCCCAAAGGTTTTGATTCAATATGTGAATTCCAGAATCAATATTCTTCAAAGCAACCCAGATGCCGGTGATACAAAGCTAAAGTTGAGAACCACTGAGCCAGAGCCTCTTTCATTAGTCTTCACAACATCTTCATAACCCATTTAATCCCCGATGGTAAGTCCAATTCTGTTTTAACTGTCTAGAATGGATTATTTTTTCTGTAACTGAAGCTTAGCCAATGCAATGCCTGGGGCCAAAATCTTTACAATCAGAGTAAATAAAAGTTTAAACAGAATAGAAGTTTAAATGTGCCATCCCCTGCTGTCAATAAAGGAACATTAACATTGTCAGTGTTTACAAAAAGAAGAAATAAAGATTATTTAAAAAAAACAAGCTAAAAATTGTAGTAAAAACTGATCCTATGGTTTTGAAAAACAAGTTTTTGTCAAGACACTATAGCAGAAAGGCTTAGGTAACATATATTCAGCAAATCAGTTACATCATGCTTATTTCTAGTTATAGTTTACTTGCTTTGCAGCTATAATGTTTTACTTCAAAAAGAAACTAATGAAATAATAACATGAGAAATAACCCTTCCAATTCCGTTTAAACAAGCCATAATTTCTGGTCTATTGCTGCCACCTACCAACTTCCCAAGGCAAGGCAGGTCATGTGGATGTGAGCAGTAGTCTGATCTTCCAGGAAAGTTAGTACCATCTAAGTTTGCTTTCATTTCAGTGTCATACTTCAGAAATACTTTTAGGTACTAGCTAAACCCTTAAATGATAAGCAGTTTAAGTGTTAGGGCTCTTCACTCCACAGATCACAAATATGAAATTACCTTGACCATCAATTACTATTAGATTTGGATGTTACAGGAAATGCAAAACTTACAAGAAAATTCATTCAGTAAATGTTAATTGAACGCCTGTAGAGTAGGCATTATGGATTACAGTATCCTCATCCACTGCAGCCTTTAAAATTAGCCTTCTTTAAAGGTCACGTGTTTCAGAGATATCTTGTTCTATAAATAAAATGATGATTACTTGGGTATAAAAAACTTTGCCATATGGAAAGGTTTCATCTAGAATTATTTACTTTTCACTACCCTTTACAAAATCTTGTCTTAAAAAGGTTGATAATAATAATGAATGCAATAAAGTGTCAATGATTCAGCACTTTAAACATATTTTGCTTATTAAAATATGGGATTTCTTTTTGAGTCAATGAATAGTACACTAACATACATATGCAGTAGCATTTTACAATTGTTAAGACACTTTTATAGACCAGCTGTCATTTGATGTTTACAGTTACCCTGTGAACAGAGTAGGGCAGGTGCTATGTCTATTTTAGAGACCAGGAAATTGCCCCAGGACATTTAAAGGACTTCCCAGGGTCACTCAGGAACAGAGCCCCTTCTGAGGTAAAATTCAGAGTTCTTTCCACTACCCACTCTACCTTCAGCAGTCTTTCACTCATTCACTCAATAAATACCATCTGAGTGCTTACTGTGTGCTTCCTGTAGGTGCTGACGAGAAGGGGTGGGACTGGGCATAGAGAGATTGTCACGGAAGGTCTCTGAAGAAGTGACATCTGGAGTGTGTGTAGGAACGAGCCAGAAAGAAAGGTGGGAGAATTTAATCCCTGCAGAGAGAATTCCATGGAGAATGCCCGAGCTTCCCAAGCAGGAGGAAAGGAAAGAAGGCCAGTGCGGCTGAAGCACTGTTAAAAAGGGGGGAGGTGGTGTTAATTATGACTGGCAGTCCAGGCAAGAAGCCATCTGTGCCCGGCTTATATATAAGCCCGGGTAAAGAGTGTGGTCTCTGTCCTGAGCACAGTGGGGAGCCAGTGAACAATGCCCAGGCTCTATGCCCCATGCTGCAAGTCAGAACATTTTCTGAGGGGGGAATCTCAGCATACGCTGTTCACCTCACTTCAGTGCAGAATGCCCCTTCTCTCCCAGATCTGGGCACATCAACTCCTGGATGCTTTAGTTCCTTTCCAATGTCTTCAAATACCTGGAGTTTTGTTTTGGTTTGGTTTTTATCCAGCTTTTTTTCCTCACACTTGTGCACTTTTATTTCTTATTCTTATATTTAATTATGTACACATTCTGGCCTCAGATTTTAACTCTAGAGTTTTCAGTTAGAAAGTGAAATTACAGCCCTGGCTGGTTTGGCTCAGTGGTTAGAGCATCGGCCTGCAGACTGGAGAGTCCCAGGTTCAGTTCCCGCTAAGGGCACGCACCTCGGTTGCAGTTTGCCCCAGGCCCCGGTTGGGGTCGTGTGGGTGGCAGCCACTCGATGTGTCTCTCTCATTCATGTTTCTCTCTTCCCCCCTCTCTCCCTCCCGCTCTATCTGAAGATAAATGCAAAAATGTCCTCGGGTGAGGATTAAAAAACAAAAAAAAGGAAGTGAAATTATAGCAAAGTGAGATAAAACCATATGAAGATGTATTCTCCTTTATACTTGTTATGTATATTACTAAAACCAGGTAAAATATATTCCCTTTACATTAATTTTCTCTGCTGAAAAAACCCTCTGGAGAAAAAAATATGATGTTTCAAAAACTTCTTGAATGAATTGTTTCTATTAAAGTTGTGTAATATTTAACTGTGGCTAATGTTTAACTAGCCCCATCCTTTTTATTTTTATTTATTTATTTTTATCCTCACCTGAGGACATTCTTCCACCCTTTGTTCAGACAGAGTAGGAGGGAGAGAGAGAGAAAGAAACATCGACGTGAAAGGGCCACATTGAGTGGCTGCCACCTGCACGACCAACCAGGGCTGGGGACAAACTGCAACCGAGGTACATGCCCTTAGCGGGAACCGAACCCAGGTCTCTCCGGACCACAGGCCGACGCTCTAACCGCTGAGCCAAACTGGCCAGGGCTAACTAGCCCCATCCTTAATTTCATCTTATAGTTGACAATTTTCAAAACAAACAAAACATTAAAAAGAAAGGTTATAGTATAAATTCCAAGTAAAATATACACCAAAAATTGGTACACACACTAAAATACACTAGTAACACAAAGTAAGGCCAAATATACTCAGTGTGACATTATATATATCTATATCTATCTATCTATCTATATCTATCTATCTATCTATATCTATCTATCTATCTATATATATATATATTTTTTTTTTTTTTTTACCTGCTCCACCTGGACCCCAGACCCCATCCGAACCCTCCAGTTCCAGCCCTGACATCTCTCTGCCCTGTTACCTCCTTGCTCCAAGCCTTATTATATTTTTTAGCTGTGGTTCCTTTCTTTTCCTTATACCAGTTTATTATGAAATTAGTTTTTCACTTATACATTGTAATTTAATTGTTCATAAAGCTCAAAACTATAGGTTACAAATGCATATGAGTTTTGACAATAAAATGACATATTTTAACACCACCTTTTTTGTATAATAAAAACTATTCTACTTATTTTGCCATTAAAAGTTGCCTTGTTTGCCTGGCCGGTGTGGCTCAGTGGTTGAGCGTCGACCCATGCACCAAGAGGTTGCCGGTTCGATTCTTGGTCAGGACACATGCCCAGGTTGTGGGCCCAATCCCCAGCATGCAGGAGGCGGCCAATCAATGTTCTCTCTCATCGATGTTTCTCTCTCTCTCTCCCTCTCCCTTCCTCTCTCTCTAAAATCAATAAAGAAAAAAAATTAAAAAAAAAAAAGTTGCCTTGTTTTAGAAATGTTTGCCTGGCTGGTGTGGCTCAGTGGTTGAGTGTCAACCCATGCACCGGGATGTCACCAGTTCGATTCTCAGTCAGGGCACATGCCCAGGTTGTGGGCCCAATCCCCAGTGGGGGGCATGCAGGAGGTGGCCAATAGATATTCTCTCTCATCAATGTTTCTGTCTCTCTCTTCCTCTCCCTTCCTCTCTCTCTGGGATCAATAAAGAAAAAAAAATAAAAAAGAAATGTTCCAGCCCGTCTGGAGTGGCTCAGTGGATTGAGCGTCATCCCATGGACTAAGAGGCCCCGGTTCAATTCCCGGTCAGGGCACGTGCCCAGGTTTTGGGCTCAGTCCCCAGTAGGGGGCATGCAAAAGGCAGTCCATCGATGTTTTCCTCTCCCTTCCTCTCTCTCAAAAAAAAAAAAAAAAAAATCAATAAAAACATTTTTAAAAAACACATTAAGTAACAAACGCTCTCAATCAGTATATCATTACTTCCAATGTTGAGTTAATTGGGTATTACCTAGCATTAAATTTTTACAACTACTCATCTTATAAATTCAAAATTTCTATTCTAATATTTGCACTTTGGAAATACTTTTTTATGATGGGGACAACATAAAATGATGAAAAGAATGTTATCAAAAGAAGTATAAAAATGTTATCATATTACTATAGAAATATGAAAATGTCTTAACTTCAAATGTAGATTTCTGCCTTTCTTAAATTTTTATCAAAAATCAAAGACAACATCTAGGTAACTGGAACATACAGAAAGACTAAAAACAAATCAGTTGGAACTAGGGCTTATCACTGACCATGATGATAAGCAATTTATTCAAAACATCCATTAACTGAAAAACATTTCTTTTAACAATTTTCTGTCTCCCACCTCTCCTCTTTCTATTGTTTTAACAGCAGATACTGTGGTCTTTTACCCCCAAGTTCCATTATATCAAAAGAACAAAGTGTTAACATTTCACTTAAAGACATATAACAAATACTTTAAAACAATCAAAATAAATCAGTATGCCTTAACAAACTACGTTCTTGCTGAAGTTTTATTTTTCTGAACAGGTGACGGTCAAAGTCCAAACTGCAGAACAACACTCAGAAAGTTGAAGCTCGGTTTAGATGTTGACGGCAGGCCTCCATACCAAGGCTTTTGGAGTCTATTACAATTTCAATGCTTCAGCAAGATGATCAGTGTCTTCATCATCTCCAATACCGGATTTCATCATCTCCAGGACCAAATGTATCCATTTCATCGATTTTAGCATGTTCTGGAAGCTCACCATATGCCCTGGGACTTCTAGCTTCATCTGCACTGTACTTAATTTATTTATTTTTTTCTAATTTTTTTTTCTTTATTGATTTTAGAGAGAGAGGAAGGGAGAGGGAGGGAGAGATAGAGACATTGATTGGCCGCCTCCTGCACACCCTGCACTGGGACCTGGCCCACAACCTGGGCATGTGCCCTGACCAGGAATTGAACCGGTGACCTCTTGGTGCTTGGGTCGACGCTCAAACACTGAGCCACACCAGCCGGGCTACACTGTGCTTTAAAATGACATCAGTTTGTTATCCTGATAGTCTCACAGACCAACCAAAATAATGTCTGCGGTATTTATCCAAACCTTTTTTCTCAATTTCCCTGTGATATGACATAACCTCTTTACATCATCAAAGCACATTGCTTCGAATTGTCCATTTCCCAACATTTTGATGACCTGAGCATACTCCTGTCCGTCCTCTGTAAAGACCAAGTCTCTTTTTTCAGATTCATGCTCATTCTTACCTCTAGGCCTGTGTTTACCTCCTTTACCTTTACTCTTGGGCATGGCCGAGCCGACCGCTTCCTGGCATTTCCCACTCTTACCATTGGTGCCGCACAATGGCTCCTCCAAGGGGCCCTCGAGACGAAACAATCCCTGATCTCATGTGCAGGGAGGGACGCTATTGCAACTGAGCTCTGAGGACCTGCACGGGTGACCACGCTCCTGGGTAAGTGAATGGCACCGCTGCTGCTGGCCGCGCAGCTTTGTCCGGTTTTGACAGTTGCCCTCAGCTCATGGTTGGTCTGTTACAAGCAAACCTGAAGCAAGTCTTCTCTCACTTTCTCTGGAGACTATTTCATTACGCCTCAGTCACCTTAACTCTCTCACTTCTTTTATGTCCTTGACTCTCTCTACTGATGACCATGACTCATCGTTCAGGGAGAAAATAAAATCCAGAAACCTACAGCCAAGTTGTAACAGATAAGGCAGAGTAGAGCTCTCAGCGGTCCCACGGGCCCAGGGAAACAAAAATTGGAATTCAAGAAAACACATGCAGCCAGCACTTGAGAAGTGAGCCCTACATTTGGTGAGGCTTTTGCCCTTAGGACACTTACCGAGTCTTAAAAACCAAGCAGAATCACCCGCTGAAAAGATAAGCAGGGCTTTGGGCAATTTCATGGTACTGGGTAGAGAAAAATTATGGTTCAAGGCCCACCAAGGAAGAAGGGCCCTGATAAACTCCCTAGACTTCTGTGGATGCTCCTGCCACAGTGACTGACTCAGGGATGAACGCAATATCTAAGCCGGGCCAACCAAAGTCTTCCTTAGAACCTATGCTGGAACAGTCAGAATGAGGTACTCCTACCTGAGAGGCTCACGAGACTTGAGTCATTTAAGCCTGGGGCTGCCAGGAACCATTTTGCCAACAGGCAGAGAAAGCTTGCCTGAGTACAAAGACAAGGAGGAGAGCCAGCCAAAACATAAAAATCAAGTCCTGAGGACACTGTTTGAGCACCTGGATCTAGCTGTTTCTGAAAGCAGACACTCTCCCTTAGACTTTTCAGTTACATGAGTCAACATAGTCACTGTTTTTTGTTTTTGTTTTTGTTTTTGCTTAAATCAGCTGAAATTGGGTTTATCATGGCAACAAAATGAGGTCTAATAAATGTAGAATTAAATCAAGGGGGCCTCCTGAACCGAAATTACAGACGCCTAGGGCTGCCTGCACCATATCTCCCTCCTTAGAAAACGCCCATCTGGAAGAGAAGAATAAGAATAGCACATTCTCTGACATCAATTGAATTCCTGAATCAAGTCAACCCTGAGGCCAACATCCAGATGATGAGACAGTAGATCCCATACTTTGCTTAAACTGGCTTGTATTAAATCTCTGTCATTATAACCAAGAGTCCTATCTTATTTATATTTGTCCTAATATAAATGAGATATCAATTTCCCTAAAATGAAAAATAATAATACCCAGTATTATTGATGATGTGCCAAAATAGGGACTCATACACTGCTGGTATTTGGATACAAACATTTTGTAAAGTAATCTGACTACAGACCTCAAAAGCCTTAAAAATTACACATACTTGGAGGAGGGAGAGAGGGATAAATAGGTAGAGCACAAGAGATATTTTTAGGGCAATATAACTGTATAAAACTATAATGGTGAATACATGACATTATACATTTGTCAAAACCCACAGAGCCATTTGTGGATTCTTCGGAGGCCCTTTGGGGCCCTCTGGCCACATAGCTCCCTGATGTGGTGCACACTGTGTTCCTCTGGAGTTACCTCGTCCTGGCAGGTCACCCTTTTGGGGAAATTACTTCCAAGAAGGCTTAAGCCCAAGTACCTTGCTCTCCTTAAACATCCTCAAGAGCCCCTTAGGATCTACAAAGTCCAAACTTCTTGGCATGGTATTCAAGGCTTCTATTATGTGGTTTAAATGGACTGTTCCAGACTCATTTCCCATTCACAGGGGATTATTCTTTACATTTTGAAAATACTCGATCTGTTCCTCTATCATTGTTCAAAGAATAGTCCCTTATGAATAGGCTGAGCCTGGAATGGTCAATTCAAACCACAGTTTCATATATCATTCTTGACGTGGACCAAATAGAAAGCAAGTTAAAATGTGACATGAGCCCTGGCCGGTTTGGCTCAGCGGTTAGAGTGTCGGCCTGCGGACCAGTAAGTCGCGGGTTGGATTCAGGTCAAGGGCACATACCTTTGTTGCAGTTCATCCCCAGCCCTGGTAGGGGTCATGCGGGAGGCAACCAGTCAATGTGGCTCTGTCACATCGATGTTTCTCTCTGTCTCTCCCTCTCCCTCTCCTCCCACTCTATCTCATGATAAATAGAAAAGTATCCTCAGGTAAGGAATAATAATTAAAAAAAAAAGTGACATGGTTTTGTACAATTGGTAGAGTGTAAAAATGAGAATCTTTTTTAATGTAACACAAGAAACATTCTTCTGTGACTAGCACAAGTGTTCTAACATTGACCCCATAAAGAGGAAACCGAAGGGTATTTTTTGGCTCTACAGTGAGCTAAATCTGAAAAGCCATGTTCATGTAAATGGTCATTTATTATTTTTTACAATTTTAGAATAAACTCAGACAAATCACAGAAGACTAAATTGTGATTACGGAAAAGAGTATGTTATCCACCTGGAACACTTAAAACTAAAATTGCCACTGACAGAGGAAGTAAAAGGGAAGAAGAGCAGGGGAAGGGCCATCCAAGCACAAAGGTTCTCAACAAGAGGTGCTCTCTTGGTTGGTGGAACAGCAGAGAGGGGTTCAAGGATATTGTCTGAAATTAAAGAGGTGACTGGTAGACAAAGCAGAGATTAAATTATCTTGGGAGGAGGGAGGCAGAGGAAGAGGGCTAAATTTGCACCCATCACGATATCTAAATCAAGAAACAACACATTTAGAAATGTCAAGGTAATCACAAAAAGAACTGAAAACAGAAACTGTTAAAAGTAGTTTCCTCTGGAGAATAAGTTAAAAGGACACAATGAGGAAACAATCAGTCAAATCCAGAATATGGGACATTCCACAAGACAACTGACCTAGTTTCTCTAATGAATCAATGGCGTGAGGGGGGAAAGTGAGTGAGAGAGTAAATAAAATGTAGGAGAGAAAACAATTGAATTCCATGTGGAAACTTCATTTGGGATCCTTATTAGAACAATTTTGAAACATTCAGAAAAGTTTTATTATGAACTAGATATGAGATGATATAAGAAACTTCATTTTGTTGGGTATAATAATGGCATGGAGGTTAGATTTTAAAATATCTTTTGTAGTGAAGTATTTCTGGGCAAAATAACAATATCTGGGATTTGCTATTAAAATACTGCTGTGCCAATCCTTCCTACCCCCCCAGAATATAGGGGGATAGAGGAACAAGACTGGGCAAATGTTGATAATTACAAAAGCTGGATTCATGGGGCTCACTGTACCATTCTCTCTGCTTGTGTGTATGTTTGAAAATTTCCAAGATAATATACTGTGTGGTGTTTTTTTTTAAGCAGGTTCCTCTGAGGACTGGGGAGCAATGGTGCCAGAAAGATGATTTTCTGTTTTTCATGTATTCAGTGAATGTGTATTGAGTCCCTGCACTGTGTGTGGCACTGTGTGAGCACCTTGGGGCTAGGAGCGGAGCAGACCAACATTCCTGTCCTAGTGGAGTTCACATTCCAGTCAGGGGAAAGAAAATAAACCACGGACAAAATAAATAAGTTTTAATGTGTTAAAAGTTAATAAGTGCTACGAGGAAAGAATAAAGCAGGGTAAGCAGGATCGGGAGGGGGGCCAAGATTACAGTGTTAAATAGCACGGTGTCTGGGAAGGGCTCATTGAAACTGTGACATTTGAACAAAGACTTGAAGGAGGTGAAGGAGATTATAAACCCCTCTGAATTGTTGCTTTTAAATTATGCCCATGGATTACTTGTTAAAAAGAATGTTAAAAGATTAAAAATTAAAATAAAATAAAATCTCCTTCTTCCTCACCTTCCTTCTCTGTCTATCAAAATCCCTTGTTATTCTTAAGGTCAACTTCAAATAATCATTCATGAAGTTCTTTCATCCACAGCTAGAATTTACTGCCCCTTTGTGTTCCTTGTACACTGCTAGTAACTCTAACAGGTATCTCATTCTCCCGCTTAATATGGCTCTTTATAGCTTTACTAAGCATTTTCACTTTCCTTATTTTATTTATACCTCACAATAATTTTGAGTGGCTTTTATTTCAATATAATTATTATTCCTTCCTATTAGGTGAGAAAACTAAGGCTCTGAAAGAATAAGTGACCTACACCAGCTAAACCAGACTCAGACGTCAGAATTCTAGATCACATCTTCTGAAGACATTATTACTTCTCTACCTTACTCCACCATCTCTCCACAATTAGTTCTTTCTAAGAGTCATTTTCTGTTAAAATTAGATTTGAATCAAAGTACTATTATTGATATTAAATCAGGTATTTCAGAAAAATCTCAGCAGGAAACACAAGTGTCCCATCTAATCAATCCCCAGTCACTATACAAGAACAATACATTTTCATCATTTCCAGTTTTAATTCTGGTGGTTGTCTGTGTAACCATAGAGAATATTTTCACATCATTATATATTGATCTTATCACCTTTAGGTATTATCTGATGATTTCCTCCCATAAAAGGGAGGATTTAGCTCATCTGATTGCCCTGTCTAGGTTACCCAGGACACTCACTGACTCTGAGGCAGAGACGTGCATACAGGAGGCTTTGGGCACAGCCCCGGAGGAGTGGGAGCATTGGCTTGAGCTGCAGGAGGAGTTGACCTGCTGTACAGTTGAGACAGAAGCCTCAGCCCACCCCAGAAGCTCTCGGGCTAGGATAGCCCTCCACTGTTGTCCTAAAATGAGACATGGGTCTAGGCCTTTATACTGCACAATCGGCCAGTCATTGGATGCAAGCTGAGGAACATCAAATTAGGCAAAGTATCTCTTGTCAGCTGAGAACAATTCTAGGAAGAGAACTCAGAGGTAAGTTGTCAGCAGCTAGTACTTCTGGCAACTGGGGAATGAACATCTTGGTCTTGCAGTGGGAACGTGAGCACAGCATTCTTTGAAAAGGTAAACAAGCCCGGCCGGTGTGGCTCAGTGGATTGAGTGTCGTCCCATGGACTGAGAGGTCAGCCTGGTTCCATTCCCAGTCAGGGCACATGCCCAGGTTGCAGGCTCGATCCCCAGCAGGGGATGTGCAAGGGGCAGCTGATCTATGTTTCTCACATGGATGTTTCTATCTCTCTCTCCCTTCCACTCTCTCTAAAAAAATAAAAATAAATCAATAATAACATTTTTTAAAAATAAACAAAATTGACAAACCTCTAGCTAGACTCATTAAGAAAAAAGAAAGAAGACTCAAATAAATAAAATCAGAAATGAAAGAGGAGCAGTTATAATGAACACCACTGAAATACAAAGGATTATATAAGAATACTGTGAAAGGCTAAACACCACCAAATTGAATAACCTAGGAGAAAGAGACAAATTCTTAGACAGATACAGCCTTCCTACACTGCACCATGAAAAACTGGAAAACCTAAACAGACTCATCACTAGTAATGAAATTGAAACAGTAATCAAAAACCTCCCAAAAAACAGAAGTCCGGAACTAGATGGCTTCACTGGTGAATATTACCAAATATTCAAAGAAGATTTAATACCAATCCTTCTCAACTTCTTCTAAAAAATTAAAGAGGAAGGAATACTTCCTAACTCATTTTATGAGGCCAACATTTCCCTGATACCAAAACCAGGCAAAGACATCACAAAAAAAGAAAATTATTAGGCCATATCTTTGATGAAAATAGAAGCAAAAATCCTAAACAAAATATGAGCAAATTTAATACAGCAACACATTAAAAGGGTCATATATCATGATCAAATGAGATTCATTCAGGGTTGCAAGAATACTTCAACATTCACAAATCAATCAATGTGATATACCACATTAACAAAATAAAAGATGAAAATCATATGATCATATCTCAGTAGATGCAGAAAAGCATTTGACAAGATACAACATACATTTATGAAAAAAAAAAAGACCCTCACTAAAATGGGCGTAGAAGGAAAATAACTCAACATAATAATGGCAGTATATGGCATACCCTCAGCTAACATCATACTCAATGGCGAAAAACTGAAAGATTTTCCTCTAAGATCAGGAACGAGACGAGGATGCTCACATTCACCACACATACAAAAAGTGAAAAGAATGGTACAATTTCCCTGGCCGGTTTGGCTCAGTGGTAGAACGTCGGCCCGTAGACCAATGAGTCTCGGGTTCGATTCCAGCCAAGGGCATGTACCTTGGTTGTGGTTCATCCCCAGCCCTGGTCGGGGTCCTGCAGGAGGCAACCAGTCGATGTGTCCCTCTCACGTTGATGTTTCTCTCGCTCTCCCTTTCTCTCTACCTGAAGATAAATAGAAAAATATCCTTGGGTGAGAGTTTTAAAAAAATGGTACAATTAACACCCATACATTATTCATTGAGAACAAATAATTAACTTTTGCTGTATTTGCTTATCTCTGCCCCCATCTCTCTCTCTCTGGTTCTCTCTTCATATGTTTTTAATGAAAGTAAGTTATAGACAAGACAAAATGCCCTGGCCAGTTTGGCTCAGCAGTTAGAGTGTTGGCCTGTGGACCAAAGAGTCGTGGGTTCGATTCCGGTCAAGGGCATGTTACTTCAGTTGTGGTTTGGTCCCCGGCACTGGTTGGGGTTGTGTGGGATTCGGCCAATCAATGTGTCTCTCTTACATCGATGTTTCTCTCTCTCTCTCTCTCTCCCACTCTATCTGAAGATAAATAGAAAAGTATCCTTGGGTGAGGATTTAAAAAAAGAAAATTCCACACTCACATAAGAATACAAATGTTCATCTACATAATCACAATACTATTATATCTAAGAAAACTGACATAAATTTAATAGTGTCATCTAATATAGAGTCTAGATTTAAATTTTCCCAATGAGGGATTCTCTGAGCACCAGCCTCCAGGGTCCTTTTTTGTTCTGGCTGGACTCAGATGGGAGGAAGAGGGCAGTGCCAGGCAAGCAACTGACCGAGTGATAAAGCCCCTAGAAGTTGGAGCCCATTTTTGCTGACTCTTAAAGTATTCCTTTCCTAATGAGTAATACCACTAAGTGATTAAGAATAATCAAACTTGCTTAAATGATTGTGACTTTTACTTGTATTTTTTGTAAACCCATAAGAAGAAAATCAAACCTGAATTATTTTTAAGGTAAGAGGTAAGCCAAATACTAATTTTTGGATCTAATTCTTAGACAGGCAGTCCTTAATACATACATTCTCCAGGCTCTTAAGGATGCTGCATATAACCCATTCTTGTATTTTTACAGTTGGGGATCCTTACTCATCAGGTCCACCTTTCACCTAGAATGTAGAATTCATTTTTTGTTTTTTAAAAGTGGTTCTGCCCAGAATCCAGGAGGTTGTGAGACCATATTCTGCTCAGATTGTGATCCCCTTTTTGTTTGAGGGTAGGGAGACTGCATTACCAGCAGGAGACTCTCCTAATATCCTTGTGGAGAAAGTCATTCTCTATGATATGTGTTTGGTTCTTTTCATCTTCCTGGAGTCACCACTCCTCCCTCCTGCCACTCTGTTTACTACTGACCACACCACCAGTGGCTATTCTCTATAAACCTAGGACCTTCATTTCTCTGGAAAGTGACAACCCATTGGGACTTGTCCCAGTCAAACATTCTGAGTCAGCTGTGAGATTTGAAATCTGTATGGCTCACAAATAAATGTAATTGAACAAGAAAGACATCTGTGCTGGCGTCAGAACTTCAAATATAATGGAAAAGGAAGATAATGCATCAGCTTCGCTTGGCTTGCCATTGCTGTGGTCTCTGTCTGGGAAGCTAATGTACTCACTGATTAGTCCTCAAGAGAGGCATCATTCGCAAATCAATCCCTGGTTTGTGCCAGCAACTAACATTTGTGTTAGCTTCAATAACCGTAGGAACAGATCCTGTTGCTGGGAAGACGTGGGCAGCTGTTGCCTTGACAACACAGCATGCAAGCTTCTAGTTCCCTCCATAATTTCCCTGAGAAGATAGTGATTACTTGTCAGTCCCACAAAGTAACTTGGGTTTTGCCTACAAGATAAGGATTGTTGACCCGTAACTCAATTACTGAAAGTTTGTCAGTACCAGAAAATTCCATCTAGATTCAGATTACAAACTATATAAAACAAGCTTGAAGACATAAAAGGCCAACCGTGGCCAGTTTTGCTCAGTGGTTGGTGCGTCAGCTAGCAGACCAAAGGGTCGTGGGTTCGATTCCCAGTCAAGGGCACATACCTGGGTTACAGGTTCAATCCCTGGCCCTGGTAGAGGTCATGAGGGAGGCAACTGATAGATGTTTCTCTCTCCCTCTCTCTTTTCCATTCTCTCTACCCTCAGATGAGGATTAACAACAACAGCAAAAAAGCCATGAATGGCCAGCTTGATGGCACTGGTCATGAGAGATGCAGGAAGGACTCAGGGAGGCCCAGGAAACCTGAAATGGACTCAGTGGCCTCTGAGGATGTGGCTGTGAACTTCACCCTCGAGGAGTGGGCTTCACTGGTCCTTCCCAGAGGAAACTCCATAGAGAGGTGAGGTGGGAAACCTTCAGGAACCTGGCCTCCATAGAAGTCATAGGATAGGGAGACTCTGTGAAGCAGAAAAGGGTGGTCAATGTGGAGAAAATGTCAGCCTCATTTCAGATCTCAAGCTGAAGAGAATACTCTTCCTGGAGTAAAGCTGTGGGAATACAGCGTATGTGGAAAAGTCTTCATGCGTCGTGCACCCCAGAGCAGGAACACCAGCTGTCACACTGGACACAAGCAGTTCGAGTACCAGAAATATGGAGAGAAGCCATATAAATGTGACGCATGTGGCAGGGCCTTCGGTCGTCTCCAGTGTTTTGAGAACCATGGAAGAACTCACAATGGAGAGAACACACGCACGTGTAGGGAATGGGGACAGCTTTCAGATGGCTCTGAACCCTTCAGCGACACAAGACAGCGCACGCTGCAGATGGTTCTCATAAATGGAAAGTGCAGGGGAAACCTTTAGTTCTCCAACTTCACTGGAAATACGGGAAGGAACCCACCCTGGAGAGAAGCCCTATCAGTATGAAAAATGCCGTAAGCATTCAGGTCTCCTGGTCATCTTCAAAAACATTGACGAACTCAAGTTGCAGAGAAACTGATAACTGTAAGGAATGTGGGAAAATGTTCAGATATTCCAGTGTGTTGCAAATACACAAAAGAACTCGCAGTGGAGAGACATCCTATGAACGTGAGGAGTGTGAAAAAGCCCTCGGATCTTATAGTTCCTTATTAACACAAGGACTCACACAGGAGAGAAGTCCTGTGGGTGTCAACATGGTGGTAAAGCTTTCATTTCTTACTGAAGCATCTGAACACACATGAAAATGCATCCTTGAAATACACCTTATCGACGCAAGGGATGTGGGAAAGCATCCACGTACCTTAGTTCATGCCTCAGTCATGAGAGGGCTCCCACTGGGAGAAACTCTCTAAATGTAAACAGTGTGGTAAAGCCTACATAGAACACAGGTCCTTACAAAGAACATGGAAGATCGTATTCATACTGGAGAAAAACCCTATGAATGTAAGGAATGTGGAAAAGCCTTCATTTGTAACAAAATTTTCTGAAATTACAAGATGAGACTGCAGAGACACCGTATAAATGTGAAGAATGTGAGAAAACCTTCAGTCATTCCTATTTCTTCCAAAGGCATGAAAGCACTCACTGGATCATGCCCCTTGAATATAAATAATATACCATCGGCCCACATCTTTACATGTAAAACTCCCACCGAAAAGAAATAAAAATGTAAATAGTATGAGGAGGACTGATGAAAATTAATTCATGTATAATGTTTCAGAAAACTTCGAATTTCATTAAAAATAGTTATTAAAATTGTAAATAAGTTATGCTTACCAAGCCTCTTTCTTGAAGGGCCTCATTGGACACTGGATTTCTAGTGCAATAGACTTTTGATGTGGAGGAGAGACTGTTCCATGACATGACCACTGCTGGACCCTCGAGCTCGATCCAGGCCAGAACAGAGATTGCCCTCTATAAACCCACTCAGAGACTATCAGATCCACCCCTTCCCTATGTGCCAGGAGTGCTAGCTTCTGGACAGCCCTTGCTATTGCCCAGACAAGCATGTAAAGTGTTTTCCCTTTATCTGGGGTGTGTTATGCCCCAGTACCCCATCCATCCTGTGATGTTCTATATAAGCCTTTAGCACCTGCCACATGGCACGCAAAATATTTACATTGCCTTGCCACCCCCAAGACACGCCTTGTATGTAAGTTCCCTTAATTTAGTCTATTAATTGACCAAAAAAAAAAAAAGGACATGAAAAGCCATAATAATGTAGAATGCTAAAATTAAGACTGGATTATTGAGGGGACAACATCCTATTTTAATAAGAAACTACTTTCACTATAAAAGAATTATATATGTGTACAATTATGCATTTGTACTCCTGTATTCTTTTTCATCAAGAGAACTCTCAAAACTGTATAAGGTTCAAGCCACTCCAAATCTAAACCTGGGTCTGCCCTGGTCAGATTTCAAGGCTTTTTTGATGGGACTCACTTAACATAGACTCAACAATATCATCAAAGATTTCCTTTCTTTCCTTCTCTCTGTTCTGACATTTATGGTGTCAGCATCATCCTAATGCTGGCTTCCTCGCTGTGACAAATGACTCCAGAGGTTTCAACACTCCATCCAAAAGGACAGGGACACCTGGCTTTCCATTGTTCTCTCAGAAGAATAAAAAAACCTTCGTAAACAGGAGCCCCTAGTTATTAGCCTAAATCAGTCACCTGCCCCCTTCCTGAGTCACTAGTTGTCTTAGTTTTAGATTACCTAAACAACTGTATCAAGGTGATGGAACTACTGGAATGGGGTCAGTCCCCACCCATAACCTCCTGGCTGGTGCATAGTGAAGCTGAAAAGGATGCTGGGGAGATGAACACAATGTCCAATCTGGGGAGATGAACACAATGTCCAATCTGGGGAGATGAACACAATGTCCAGTGGAAGATATGAGAAGGGTGAGATGGTTATTCGTTTATTCAAAACCATCTCCCTAGAACACACATGGACTCAATTCTTATGTCAAGTATCAGAAATCAGGAAGACAAAGATAGATAAGAACTAGATACTACTCATCGCTTCCTAATTGGGGCAGGCTCTTCATTTTAAAAGATCACTTGGGGTTTAGGAGATTTGATTCTAATCCTACAAAACGAATTTAGAATTTACAATAAATTCCACTTTTAAGTCTCCTCTTATTCAGTAAATATTTAACACACGCCTACTGCCTACTCATCATGGAGTGCGACACATTTCATTTCTGACATCACAAGTTAAAAAGTTGTTGAGATGTCTTAAGTGAAAAATTTAAATGATAAAATGTTTAAATAGCTAAAATAAATAATATCTGTTCAAGATGGCAGTAGAAGAAATGATCCAGGATAGTACAAATGCATTGTACAGGTAACAAAGCTACAGGAGTTTTAAAAAATTGCATATATATATATAATTATATATTTTATATTAAATATAAATATAATATAAATACAAATATATATGGAAGCTATCACTTTTTTTTTTTTAATCCTCACCTGCATTTATCTTCAGATAGAGCAGGAGAGGGAGAGGGAGGAAGAGAGAGCGAAACATCCATATGAGAGAGACACATTGAGTGGTCGCCACCCACACGACCCCAACCAGGGCAAGGGACAAACCGCGATCAAGCTACGTGCCCTTAGCGAGAACCGAACCCAGGACTCTCTGGTCCGCGGGCTGACGCTCCAACCACTGAGCCAAACCGGCCAGGGCGGAACTATCACTTCTTACTGAGAAACTAATGGCTGGCATGGTCCTAAAGCATATACTTGAACTTCCACTTTCAATCAGATTTGTCATCAATGATTACTTCCAATCTGGGTGATAAATAGGAAGTAGATACAAGTATGCACTTTGACCTGCAGTGTTACTCTCAGTACCCAGTTCTCTTGCAGGACAACAAACTTCCCCGTGTCAGAGATGAGACAGAAAGCACAAGAGGTACTGCTGAAGTAGGCTGGGGGGGGATCTGTGTGGAACACTTCATGACTTTGTCTCTCAGTCTCTAGAGAAGGTGAAGTGGTACACTGGAAAGAATATTAGTTCAGGAGCCAGAACACTTGGTTTCTATTCCTAATCCTGCTGCTAGTTTATCTGACACCTTGGGATACCTGTCACTCTTCCCGCACGAGCCATTTATCTGTATAGTTACCACTTTCTCTGCTCAGAGCCTTTCTTCCTTGTATTAGCTGGTTTTGCCCTTTGTTGGTAACTATTTGCCCACCTCTGGCAGTCATGCTGCAATATTCGATGCACTGAGAACTGTTTACCTCCATCAATAGCTCTGCACTTAGCCTTTGGATTCATTCATTGCACAAATATTTTTTGAGCACCTATTATGTGCCAGGCACAGAGTTAGGGATAAAATGCTGAGCAAAAAACATGTTTGCCCTCTTGGAGCAAACAGTGTACAGATTCACGCAGGAGCATATCGTGGTAAAGGGGAGTCATAAACTCAGGTCTTTTGTCCTAAAAATTCTTGAGTTGTTAGCTTAGGTGACTCTAGGACTTACTCCAACTCTAAAAGCCTCTTATTCTGCTTTGACTTTGTTCTGTTTTGTGAAAATGTGTCTTAAATTTTGACAAGATAGAAAACCAAGATACAGAATATAATTGTATTAGAAGTACCTCAAGCCCTGGCCAGTTTTCTCAGTGGTTAGAGCGTTGGCCGACACACCGAAGGGCATGTACCTGGGTTGCAGGTTCGATCCCCAGCCCCAATCGGAGTCCTGAGGGAGGCAACCAATCGATGTGTCTCTCTCACATCATTGTTTTTCTCTCTCTCTCTCTCCCCCCTCCCACTCTTCCACTCTATCTGGAAATTAATGGAAAAATATCCCCTGGTGAAGATTAACAACAAAAAAGTAACTCAAAGTGAGTATTAGCTTTGTATACAAAGAAAAGCATACTAGCCCAGCTGGTGTGGCTCAGTGGTTGAGCGTCGATCCCTGCACCAAGAGGTTACAAGTTCGATTCCCAGTCAGGGCACATGCCCAGGTTGTGGGCCCGATCCCCAGTGGGGGACATGGAGGAGGTGGCCAGTCGATGTTCTCACTCATCGATGTTTCTATCTCTGTCTACCTCTCCCTTCCTCACTCTCTCTAAAAATCAATAAATAAAAAAACATTAAAAAAAAAAAAAGAAAAGCATACTATTGAAACCCTGATTTATATATGTATATGTGTGTGCTTAATAAAATTAAGCACTGTTTTACTCCCAAATAACACCTATCTAGATGACCCTGAAAACCTAGATTCAGGTTCAGAGTTAAATAGAAGTCATTTATAGAAATAGTTAAATCTGTATGCTCACAGAGGTAAAATTACTAAGACAACTTTCAGGACTCAGCGTAGGCAACTGCTAAGTCTATCTTTTTCACACTCCATGGGATCCATATTTGACCACTCACTGTGTACCAGCTCGACTCCAGCCCTGGCCAGATGCCTGCTATACCCTCTTTCTCTTGCTCCCCTACCCATCTCCAGGCCCACCAGTTCTTCAAAGTGCCTTTTCCAAGGCACTTGGGTCTTTTTTTCCTGCTGGTTCTGGAAAATGAAGTTAAGTTTAGATCTTCCAATTGAGTTTCTATATGAAAATCCACAAACCTTTTAAGTAACTAATATTTTCTGTATTCAGTATATGCAAAAAAGCCATTTTTTATCTTTTTAGTACATTACCTACTGGGTAGATTGCTTAGACAGGGAATGGGACTGAGTGACAGAAGACCTGGCTTCTCGTCCTGTCTCTACCACTAAGTAGCCCTGTGATCTTCCTTGAGCCTCTCAGCCTCTCTCAGCCCCATTCTGCTATCTGCAAAATAAGGGGATCACACCAGATATATTATTTTTATTGCTAATTACACAAATGATAAGAGTATATATTCTTCATATCAATGTTTTATACAATGCAGATAAGTTTAAACTTTGAACTTCCCCTATTTTCTCAATCCCAGTTCCCTTTCCATCTCTCCATTATTATTTCTTTGATAAATCTTCTTCCAGAACCTCTTTCTTTACATTTACATAAGTTCCATAAGGCTTAATATTTTGCATATATGAAATTAAGCAGCCTTGCCCGGCTGGTGTGGCTCAATAGTTGAGCATTGACCCATGCACAAAGAGGTCGCTGGTTCGATTCCTGGTCAGGGCACATGCCCAGGTTGTGGGCCTGGTCCCCAGTGAGGGGGCATGCAGAAGGCGGCCAATTGATGTTTTCTCTCAACACTGTTTCTCTCTCTCTCTCCCTTTCCCTTCCTCTCTCTCTAAAATCAATAAAGAAAAAAATGTATTTTAAAAAAATTAAGCAGCCTTTGTGTAAAGAAAAAAGAGCTTAACTTATGTTCAAATGTATGGTTTTCCAGATGGGAACATTTTCACTTCTGGGCATTAATGAATATTTAAGAAGGAATGTTACATCTAAAATAAAAATATCTTTTAAAATGCAAAACTCACAATATGTGCTATAAAGAACACACAACAATATAAATGTTAATCAAAAGGAGAAATGTCAACACGAATGACATTTTAAAACCTTGAGATTTTTTAAAAGTTTAGGAAAAAGGAAATTTCTAGAGGTAAATATGTCTTTTTATTATTAGAAATTATTTTTATCACTCCCACTATTAATTCTATTATAGTCTAATTAGTCTGTCAGGTACACACTGTTCTATTTATGTGAAATGTCAAGAGAACGGCATTTTTGGCAAATTAATAATGCCATTTCCTAAACTTATAATCTCTGGGACCAATGAGAAAATGGGAAGAATAGGCCTTTTGATGGTTAATTTTATGTGTCAACTTGACTGGACCACATTGCCCAGATACGTGGTCAAACATTATTCTGGATATTTCTGTGAGGGTGTTTTTGAATGAGAGATTAAGATTTCAATTGGTGGACTTTGAGTAAAACATTACTCTCCATAATGTAGGTGAGCCTCATCCAATCAGTTAAACTCTGCTTTATTTATATATAATTCATATATTATATAATTCACCCACTAAAAGGGTACAATTCAAATGATTTTTAGTACATTCATAGAGTTATGCAACCACCACCATAATCAATTTCAGACCATGTTCAAACTTAAAGAAACGCCATTCCCCTTAGCACTCACTTTTCATGTACCCCCTCCTTCCCTAGGCCTAGACAACCACTAATCTAGCTTTCCTCTCAATAGACTTGCCTAGTCTTGACATTTCATATAAATAGAATCACACAACATGTGGTTTTTTGTTACTGGCTTCTTTCATTCTTCATAATGTTTTCAAGAATGTCTATGTTGATGCATGTATCAATACTGCCTTTTTTTTTTTATCCTCACCCGAGGACATATTTGTATTCATCTTCAGATAGAGCGAGAGGGAGAGAGGAGGAAGAGACAGAGAGAAACAGTGATGTGAGAGAGATAACATTGACTGGCTGCCACCCACACGACCCCAACCAGGGCCAAGGACAAACTGCAACCGAGGTACGTGCCTTTAGCGGGAACCAAACCCGGGTCTCTGGACCGTGGGCCGACACTCTAACTGCTGAGCCAAACTGGCCAGGGCAACACTGCCTTACTTTCATTGTTAAATAATATTCTACTGGATGGGTATACCACATTTTATTTATCCCTTCATCAGTTGATAGACATTTGGATTGTTTCTAATTTTCCATTATTATCACTAACATTGCTATAAACATTTGTATACCAGTTTTGTGTGGACATATGTTGTCATTTCTCTTGGGTATACTTTAAGTCCTCACTTAACATTGTCAATCGATTCTACAACTTTAAACAAAATGTCATATAACACCACCAATTTTACCATAGGTTAATTGATATAAACAAGAGTTACGTTCCTATGGCTTCTTATCAATGTTATAACAAAACAACACTGAATGAAACAACCTTATAAGAGGACCTGCTATATATCTAGGAGTGGAATTGCTGAGTCATATGGTAACTTTATGTTTAAATTTTTGAGGAACTGCCAGACTGTTGAAGGAGGTTGTGCCATTTTACACTCCCACCAGCGATGTATGAGAGTTCCAATTTCTCTACATCCACAGCAACAGTTGCTATTGTCTTTCATTCTTATTATAGCCATCCTAGAGGGTGTGAATGTTATCTCCTTGTAGTTTTGAGTTTTATTTTCCTGATGACTAATGACTATGAGCATATTTTTATGTCATTTGTAAATCTTCTTTGGACAAAGGTCTATTTATATCTTTGCCTACTTTTTAAATTGGGTTATTCTCCTTTTATTATTGAGTTGAAATAGTCCTTTGTATATTTTAGGTACAAATTCCTCAGATATAAGAGTTTCTAAAATGTTCTCCCATTTCCTAAGTTGTCTTTTCATTTCTTGGTGCCCTTGGAAGCACAAATGTTTTTAATTTTCATTAAATATGTTATATAATTTTTTTTTTTTTTTTTTGCTTGTGCTTCTGGTATCATATCTAAGAAATCATTCCAAGGCCTATTCCAAGGTCACAAAGACTCACATTTATGCTTTTTTCTAATAATTTTATACTTCTATTGTGATAGTTAAGTCTTTGATCCACTTAAAAGTAATTTTTGTATATGATATGAGATAGGGGTTTAACTTCCTGGTTTTGTATGTGGAGATACAGTGTCCCAGCTCCATTTGTTGAAAAGACTATTCTTTCCCCCACTGAATTGTTTTAGGACGCTTGTCAAAAATTAACTGATCATAAATGTAAAAGTTTGTTTATAAAATATCAATTCTATTCCATTGATCTATATCTCTAGACTTTTGTCAGTTTAACACTGTCTTGATTAATGTAACATTGTGTTAAGTCTTGAAATCAGGAAGTGTGAGTCCTTCAACTTTGTTCTTTTCCAAGATTGGTTGGGTCCTTGCAATTCCATATGAATTTTAGGATCAGCTTCAGTTTTCATTTTTAAAAAGACAGCTGGAATTTTAATAGGAATTATATTAAATCTGTTCATCAATTTGGAAAATATTGCCATCTTTCTGATCCATGAACATGGGATATGTTTCCATTTATTCAGGTCTCCTTTAATTTCTGCTAATAATGTATTATAGTTGTCAATGTATAAATTTGCACTTCTTTTGTTAATTTTATTCCTAAACTTATTCTTTTTATTCTATTTTAAATGAAATTATTTTCTTAGCAACATTTTTGGATTGTTTATTGCTGGTGTATAGAAATACAATGGATTTTTGCATATTGATCTTGTATATTACAAACCTGCTGAACTTGTTTATTAGTTCTAAGAGTTTTTTTGTAGATTCCTTTAAATTTTCTACACACAAAATTATGTCATCTGTAAAAAGAAATCATTTTACTTCTTCCTTTCCAATTTGGATGCCTCTTATTTCTTTTTCTTGCCTAACCATCCTGGCTAGAAGTAGTGAGAGTGGATATCTTTGTCTTTTTCTTAATCTTAATGTAAATCTTTCAGTTTTTCACCATTAAGTATAATGTCAGCTATGGGTTTCTTGTCGATGCCTTTTATTAGGTTGAGAAAATTCCCTTCTAGTCCTAGTTTGTTGAGTGCTTTTATCATGAAAGGGTGTTGGTTTTTTTGTCAAGTAAAAAATAGCTTTTGAAAATAACTTGAATTCTACTTTATTTTCACTTAGATATCACTTGAAATTAGAGTATAGTTTGTAAAGTACCTAGAGTTTAAAAAAAAAAAAAGCAGGGGGTCTCTGGTCTCTGGAATCCAGAGGGCTTAACCAGTACAATCTGGAATAGTGTATGTTAAATTATGCTGGCGTTGAGGATATATAAAAGGGATAAATAAATGGAAGGAATAAGATCCTGGTTTTTTGATGCACAATATATATTGAAAAGAAACAGCAGCAAGTATAAGATTCATTCTCATGAAACCACTTAAATTATGTGTGACTTCAATTAAAAACACTGCAATGATTGAACTCTAATTAGGATTTCAGGATCCTCCTTACAGGACATTTTGTCAAGTATGACTGGACACTTGCTGAGCAAATTCCAAATGTATTTTTTCTTAAGAAGTAAAACATCTTGAACTTTAACTTATTCCACAGAAGTATTCTAAATTAAATGTTCTAGTACAATCTGCTCTATCTTTTATTAAAGTTTGCATATTTTAGTGACCAATGTCTTTAAACACATGCAATTTGCTAACTACAATTATGCTAGTCACATAGCTAGATTCAAAAACTTACTGCCTCATTTACATATTTATCAACTGGTCACCCTTATTGTGCTTCTAAATATGTGGCAACACATGACTCTTTCCATTTACCCATATTTTGCTTCACTGAAGACAGTGAGAGATGTTTATATAAGTTTTTTTGGGAAAGTGGTAGGTGGGGAATGTCAGGCAAATTATCCCCATGTCTGACAAAACTGAATCACACTATCCCCTGCTTTGGTTATTTGTATACCTCATCCCTCTGATTACAGTACTGAGCATATTTTGATGCTGACCACTTAGTCTCAGGAATTCTGTAGGCTTGCAATGGCAAATGTAGCTAAATGGAATGCCAAATCAGGTTTAGTTGGTTTCCAACTTCTGAAACTCCATGTGACTCTGGAGTAGGGACTACATCTTGGCAATTTCTATACTCCCTGGACAAATACAACTCATGTTGATTAATAAAGAGATGAAAGGTCACATATGTGTTTATAACATAAGTAAATTATAGCCTGGCTGGTGTGGCTCAGTGGTTGAGTGTCGACCCATGCACCAAGAGGTTACCAGTTCGATTCCCAGTCAGGGCACATGCCCAGGTTGTGGGCCAGCTCCCCAGTGGGGGGCATGCTGGAGGTGGCCAATCAATGTTCTCTCTCATCAATGTTTCTATCTCTCCCTCTCCCTTTCTCTTTCTCTAAAAAAAAAAAAATCAATAAAGAAAAATAAATTATAGTATTGACTCAATAAGAATTGCCATTTTGTGTAATTCTATAGCTAATAAGAAAAACCACTATTAAATACCACATTTATTTTCCTTATTTTAAGTATTTTATAGATATTTTAACAGGTTGAACAGATTACTCCTAATCTCCAGTGTGTGTCATCTATCAACATTTAGTTAACGGTTCTCACTAATTCAATTTTCTTCTTCCACAAAACAGTAACAAAACCCTCTTTAATTAGAAATATATTTCTACTTAATAAAACTGGCTTGAACCCTGGCCAGTTTGGTTCAGCAGTTTGAGCGTCGGCCCTCCGACCAAAGGGTCTTGGGTTCAATTCCAGTCAAGGGCACGAACCTTGGCTGTGGTTCGTTCCCTGGCCCTGGTTGGGGTCATGTGAGAAGCAACCAATCGACATGTCTCTCTCATATCGATGTTTCTCTCTCTCTCTCTCCCTCCCTCACTCCTTCCACTCTATCTGAAAATCAATGGAAAAATATCCTCGGGTGAGGATTAAAAATAAAATAAATAAATAAAACTGGCTAGATTTGCTTAAATATATATACATATTTTTTCTTTTTTTTCTTTCTTTTTTTTTTTTTTTTATCCTCACCCGAGGACATTTTTCCATTTTTTGTTCAGATACAGTGGGAGGGAGAGAAAGGAAGAGAGAGAGAGAAACATCGACATGAAAGGGACACATCGAGTGGCTGCCTCCCACACGACCAACCAGGGCCGGGGACAAATTGCAACCGAGGTACATGCCCTTAGTGGGAACCGAACCCGGGTCTCTCTGGACCGCAGGCCGACGCTCTAACCGCTGAGCCAAACCGGCCAGGGCTATATACATATTTTTTCAAAATCCTCACTCGAGGATATTTTTCCATTTTTGTTCAGATAGAGTGGGAGGGAGAGAGAGGAAGACAGGGAGAGAGAGAAACATCTATGTGAGAAGGACACATTGACTGGTTGCCTCCCGCACGATCCCAACCAGGGCCGGGGATGAATCACAACCGAGGTACGTGCCCTTGACTGGAATCGAACCCGTGACTCATTGGTCCATGGGCCGACGCTCTACCCGCTGAGCCAAATCGGCCAGGGCTAAATATATTTCTACTTAATAAAACTGGCCAGGTTTGCTTTATAAAATACATAGCCATATTTTATGCTCTTTACATATTACAAATAATGTTTTATAAAGTAAACCAATAAGAATATTTAAAATAAAATTTAATTACATCACCTAACATGGCTGTACCAATAAATACTTGCACCAGCAGCCTCTTTCTCAAACAGCCTGTGTAAGATTATTTATTTTATTAACTACAACTAAATAAAGTTTTAGTTAAGATACTTTGGGCACATGTCACAGAAAATGATTAGTGCTACCTTTATCAAAAACAAAAAGAGAGGATTTATTATAAGGAAACAGACATCTCATAGAACCCAATGCAATAATTCAACCAGGCTCCAGAAAAGAACTGAAAATAAAAACTAAAAAAAGCCACCAGAGCCCAGCCGGTGTGGCTCAGTGGCTGAGCATTGACCCATGCACCAAGAGGTCACCGGTTCGATTCCCGGTCAGGGCACATGCCCAGGTTGTGGGCCAAATCCCCAGTGAGGGGCATGCTGGAGGTGGCCAATCCATGTTTTCTCTCATTGATGTTTCTATCTCTCTCTCCCTCTCCTTCCTCTCTTTCTAAAGTCAATATAGAAAAAATAAAATAAAATTTAAAAAATACTATCAGGTTATTAAATATCTTTCTATTCCACTTAATAAAAATAAAATAATAATAATAAGAAAATTTAAAAAGCCACCAGAACCCAGGCAGTTGGTTCTTGGAACCTAGTTCATCCTCTTCGTTCTGCAGAATAGCGTTCTCTTCTCTGTTCACAGAGGAGGGAAGCAATGGCCATGCCCAAATGCAGGACTATGCAAATCCAGTTCCTCTCTCACATCCAACAAAACAGTGAAGTCATCCCTCCTCTTTTGGAATAAAGAAGCAGAGGAGCCCTGGCCAGTTTGGCTCAGCAGTTAGAGCATCGGCCTGTGGACCAATGAGTCGCAGGTTCGATTCCAGTCCAGGGCACATAGCTCAGCTGCGGTTCGTCCTGGCCCTGGTCGGGGTTCGTGCGGGAGGCAACCAGTCGATGTGTCTCTTTCACATCGATGTTTCTCTCTCTCTCTCTCTCCCTCCCACTCTATCTGAACAAAAATGGAAAAATGTCCTCAGGTGAAGATAAAAAATAAAAAATAAAAAAATAAAAAAAAACTTATGTTTGCTGAGGCAATTCAGAATCTAAATAATTTTAAAAACTTATATATATAAAAAAAAGAAATATCAGTTCCAGTGGAAGAATAAGTGAAACTAGCTTAATGACACATTCAACTGGACAACTTCCACGCCCAAGTATACCTGTCAAATGAACTGTCACATTGAACAAGCTGCGTTCCTGTTCCCTTCCTATGGGTTATACAAACAGAGCTAAAAATATTCATTGCTTAAGGTAAGCAAAGCACTTAGGCTAATAATAAAACAATTTGTGCTTACAGTCTCTCTTTGGAAAAGGCAAACAACTTAAATGTTAAAGAGTCACGGAGCTGATAATTATCTGTTGGTTTGTTCAGTTTTACTTTCCTCTGAGGATTTGCTAGTCCACTGTCTGGACATATCCGTAAATAAGGAATGTCTTCCATAGGAAAAAAAAAATCACTTTCAAATATAAATTCAAAGTTGTTTAAAAATTTTTTTTAGGTATAGTTATAACACATGTTCCCCCTTAGTGATGAATAATTGCTGGACTGAGCTCTAGGAATGCCCGAAATCCAATTTTTCCCCCAGCAGATAACAATTCAAGTTAAATAGGCTCTCTCTAAATATATTCTTCTAGTCTCATCTTTCAATATTATCTGCTAAATTTAACCACAGATTCTTAAGTTACATTTTTTTCCATAAATGGTATTAAGCAAAGATATTCCAATGAGGGGAAGTGCACAGTGAAAGGTAGAATTACATCCTAATTTTATTTCTGATTCTCTCTCTGACACTGGAGGACTTATTTCAGCTTCTTATTCTGTAAAGTTTATATAATAGCAATGCCTCACAGCACTGTTGTAAGAAGAAAATAAAATGTGAAAACTAAGCAAATACAAAATTGCCATGATGGTTGGTACGGCTGTTAGTAATATTGCTCTGGTTATAGGAACACAGATTATCATTTGCCCAAGACTTGAGTTCCAGAAATTCAACCGTTAGGGCAGGTACATTAATAATAATATCTGCATTTGTATAATGCTTTATTGTTTATAAATAATTTCTGTAAAGGTTACTCATTTAATCCTCACAAATATTATATAACAGATGTGTTACCATCCGAGGCGACAGAGGCTCTGAGATGACAAGTGATTTGCCCAAGTTCATTCAACGGGTAGTAAATCTAGGAGTCAAAGCTGGATTCAAACTGTGTCTTATGACTCCAGGTCTAGTGTTTTTCCTTTATTGTAGTGGAGTTTTTCTGATGTTTTAAAAAGCTTCTGATTCTATTTCTCACCCTAACTTAAAAGATAGGAGTCATCTTTCCTGGATAGATCAGAGATCCTGATGGCTTCTTTTAACCACTTCAGTGTTTAATTCTACTACTTCTTTAACTCCTCACCCTACTTATTCATTAATTTGTCTGTGCTTTTCTCTGTATAAAAATGCAAAACACCATGTCTTCAAATCAAGGCAGCGTCCTGTATTCTGGATTGATACCAGTTGAGAGAACACAGAATAAAGAAGAACAAATGCTAAGTCAGCTGATTTTGTGGCACGGCCATTTTGCAAGGGCCTAGAAACACATATCTAGGTTTAAATTAGAATTTTTTTTTTTTAAGAGAGTAGAAAGGAGGGAGGGAAAGAGAGAAAGAGGAACATCAACGTGAAAGAGACATATGGATTGGTTGCCTCCCGCACGACCCTGACCCGGGCTGGGAATCGAACCCAGGTATGTGCCCTTGACTGGAATCGAAGCAGAGACCCTTCGGTCGGCAGGCCGATGCTGTAACCACTGAGCCAAACCGGCCACGGCTAAATTAGAATTTCAAAATGTAGATCTCAATTCCACATAAAATGGGGTCAGCAGTATCTATTGCACATGATTAGAGTGAAAATTAAATAAATATATGGAGTGTGATGGTGTATAAATATATTTTTATTAGTGGTTGGCAGAGTAATTGGCACAAAACAAGTACACAATAAATGGAAATTTCATGACTTTGGGGGAAGTTGCAAATAAGTCAAGTTTGGAAAAGGTCTTAAACATGGCTGGATTCACACTGAGGAGACTGTGAATACCAGTAAGCAACAAATATTAGTTACAATTTCCGGATGTTAGATCATGTTTAAGTGCTGATGGTAGTGGACTGTAGGTAACAATTCATTCAACTGAGAATACATAAACAAGCCCAGAAGGACATTTAAACAATGCCCTTGAACAGAAAACAAAATTTATCATTTTCTCATGAATGGAGATGCTGCACATCCCCTTCCACTTACCGCCTGTTAAATGTTTTATTCACCAGTTATGTGTAAGAAGCAAAGTCCATGCACAACAGATGGCAGCCCAAATCTGGCTTGTCTAAAATTGTTTTCCTCCTACTCAGAAGATCCCAAGGATGTATTGACATGAGTGTTGCAGATGAATCCTCAGCAATGAATACTACTTCACAGTGACTCAGAGACCAACTATATTTTGCCTCATTAGTGAGAGCCACGCATTGAAACATGGACTGAACTCAGTCTGGATCTGAAGGCAATTTATGTGCAATTTGTCATCCAATGCCAACAAGTGTATGCATGTATGTAAACCACAGAAGAATGGAAAAATCCATCTGATAGCCATTAAGGCCTTGATAGCAATCAAGGCTTTAAAAAAAAGTAGTTAAATTTATGTAGTCATTTGCATTGACTACTGCTGGAGACACTGTCACACCTGCCAAGAAGAGAAGAGAATTCTTCACTTCTGCCTCTGCCTCTGGCCCCAGACCCACACACTGGATTGGCTGAGGCTGGGTCATGTGACCACACCTAGCCACCTGGAGCTGGGCTTCTATAATGAGAGGCCAACCAACCTCCCACCAACCACTCCCAAGTGGGGAATTCCCCAAATGCAAGAAGGAGTTTCAAATGCTGATAAGCCAAAAGAAAGAGAAAGAAAGAAAAACATCCACTACCGCCTGTGACCTATGAGTTGGCCCTTGCCTCTCCCTCCAGCATCCCCTCACCCTCTCACTCTCTATGTTCCGGCTACATTTCCTTCCTTCAAACATTTCCCCTATAAGGCTCTTCCCTCTGGCTAGAATGCTTCCTTCTCCACCAGCAGCCCCTCCCCACTCTGATCTAGGCTAGTGTAATAGTCCAGGTATTGTTAGAAAAAGGTCAGCACACTCACGGGTGAGTTTAATGAGGGGCCTGTTTACAGAGATGTGGGCCCTGTGAAAGGAAGCCAACCACTTGTAGTGAAGCATCCTGACTAGCAACAGCAGGAAACCCTACAAGGGCAAGGGATATGGGTTCCTGGGACCCAGAGAGAATAGCTGTGGCTTTCAGCAAAGAAAAGAAGTCAATCTATACAGGCAGGCAGTTGGGGAGTAAATGGCCTGATTTAACTCTGCTCCCACCCTCTAACCTCCTGCCGATGCCTCTTATCAGCCAAACCCAAGCTGAGGACAGAGGGACAAGTTGCCTGTTGATGGAGGCCTCTAAGGCAACCTCCTGGAGCATAGCGCAGGGTCAAGGAAGGTGAATCATGGATCTGGAAGAGTTAATGGAAAAAAAATCCAACATAGTTGGTGTCTTTTTTTTTCAGATAGAGTGGGAAGGAGGGAGGGAGGGAAAAAGAGAGAGAGAAACATCAATGCGAGAAAGACACATCGATCAACTGCCTCCCACATGACCCCAACCAGGGCCGGGGATCGAACTGCAACTGAGGTACGTGCCCTTGACCGGAATCGAACCCGTGACTCTTTGGTCCATGGGCTGACCCTCTAACTGCTGAGCCAAACCCACCGGGGCAATGTGTGTCCTTTGTTTTAGGTTCCTTTCCTAATGGTACTTATCTCTATTTTAACTATGCAACAATAAGTTGTTTTTAAAATTATTATTAATAGATAGGCATTATTAGTAATATTAAATTCCCCAAGGTCAGGTATTGTAAATTCCCTGAGGTCACGGATTGTGTTTCTCTTTGCTCATCCCTGTTTTCCCGGGCACTAGCATAGCACCTGACACAAAGAAGGGCCTCAATAAATACTTTTTGAATTAATGAAAGAATCTTCAATATGAAATGTTGTGCTTTAAATAGTCTAATTCTTGAGTCTTCAGTAACTAAAATGGGGAAATTATGCCTTCCTACTTCCTTGCCAGACAGGGTCTTTCCCAGTTTCTTTGTCCAACTAGTAAAACGGCCTGTTATCATAAAATATCTGAGGCCCTGCCTAGATGGAGCTAAAATTTTAATGATTTACTTTTATTTTGCCCAAAGTTTCTTCTGCTCAGTTCATTTTTCTAGGTAATTTATTGAGAGCTCATTCTCTGGCATACATGTAGAAAGCTAACGTTCTCAGGCTTCACGATAACCAGAAAGTTTAAACCACAACGCACAGCAAGCGTTTCAGCTTAAACCTTTTTGCCTTTGTACTATAGCTGAAACAGGCATAATGCCATGTGGTGCATAACATATGGTACCAAGTCCCTATTCATATGGAAAATATGCTAATGATATCCTGTACAGGAAGTAAAAGTGGAACCAGATTTATTTTTTCTACATAGGTTTATCTGGATTCAGCATCTAAAAGTACTGATTTCTATGGTCACAGAGGGAATAATATGGAGACTGAACAGAGATGGCTGGTGCACGAGGTCAGTGACAAAATACTTCACCAGAGGAAGACAGGAGTAACCCATGATCTGGCTGGTGAGAGTCACGGTAATGTCAAGGACTAATAAGAGATGTTTAGACTTCCGGTCAAGATGGCGGCGTAGGTAAACGCAGTATCGCGTCCTCCCACAACCACATCAAAGTTACAACTAAACTACAGAACAACCATCCTTCAAAACCGCCTGAAATCAAGCTGAAAGGAAGTCCTACAACTACGAAATTAAAGAAGAAGCCATATCAAGACTGGTAGGAGGGGCAGAGGCACGACTGGCTGGTCCCACACCCACGTGTGGCGGATAAAAATCAGGAGGATACCTCGGCTGGGAAGGTCCTCCCTGAGGACTGAGGGGTCCCCGTCCCACACCAGGCGCCCAGCTCAGGGTTCCAGTGTCAGGAAGAGAAGTCCCCATAACTTCTGGCTGGAAAAACCAGCGGGAACTGAGGCTGAGGTGGCTGGAGCCCCAGCAGCTCCTCTTAAAGGGCCCGCGCACGGACTTATTGGGACTCTCACCCTCCGGACTCCAGCGTGTGGGAGGGAGCTTGAAAGGCACCAGAGTCATATGGGGAAGAACTGAGCTGTTTGGCATTGGAGCGAGGGCTGGAGAGGCAGCTTTCTCCTGGACTGACGTGCTATCAGAGGCTTTTGTTCCTTTGGTGAGCCCTTCCCTGGGCCGGCAGACGCCACCATATCTGGGACTCCAGCAACCTAGCTCACACTGTTTGCCCCGCCCTGGTGGTTCCCTGAGGCCCAGCCCCATCCAACTTTCAGGCCCACCCAAGCTGTTGCCAGTTGCTTTACCATAGGATTGGCCTGTCTTGGATCCTGCTTCAGCTTTTCCGAAATTCTTTCAAACAAGCAGCATCTGGTCTCAGCTAGCCCCATGTCTCTTGCTAAGTAATACATAGAAACAAACACAGAGAGGCAGCCAAAATGAGGAGACAAAGAAACAGGTCCCAAATGAAAGAACAGAACAAAACTCCAGGAAAAGAACTAAGTGAAATGGAGTTAAGCAACCTAACAGATGCTGAGTTCAAAACACTGCTTATAAGGATGCTCAATGGACTTAGTGAGAACCTCAGTGAAATTAGAGAGGGCCTCAAGAGCATAAAAAAGGACCAGTCAGAAATGATGGATGCACAGTCAGAAATGAAGGAGGCACTAACTGAAATAAAGAATAGTTTACACAGATTCAATAGTAGAGTAGGTAAATCCAAGAAGTAAACCATCGATTTGGAATATAAGGAAGCAAAAAACACCCAATCAGAACAGCAAAAAGGAAAAAGAATCCAAAAACATGAGGATAGTGTAAGGAGCCTCTGGGACAACTTCAAGCGTGCCAACATTCGCATCTTGGGGGTGCCAGAAGGAGAAGAGAGAGAACAAGAAATTGAAAACCTATTTGAAACAATAATGGCAGAAAACTTCCCTAACTTGGGGAAGGAAACAGACATACAAGTCCAGGAAGCACAGAGAGTCCCAAACGAATCCCAAGAGGCCCACACCAAGACACATCATCATCAAAATGCCAAAGGTTCAAGACAAAGAGAGAATCTTAAAAGCAGCAAGAGAAAAGCACTTAGTTACCTACAAGGGAGTTCCCATAAGACTGTCAGCTGATTTCTCAAAAGAAACTTTGCAGGCCAGAAGGAAGTGGCAAGAAATATTCAGAGTGATGAAAAGCAAGAACCTACAACCAAGATTACTCTATCCTGCAAAGCTGTCATTTAGAATCGAAGGCCATATAAAGAGTTTCCCAGACAAGGAAAAGCTAAAGGAGTTCATCACCACCAAACCATTATTATATGAAATGTTGAAGGGTCTTCTTGAAGAAAAAGATAAAAAAAATATGAACAAACAAAATGGCAATAAATACATATCTATCAACAATTGAATCTATAAACAAAATGAACAAGCAGAACAAAAACATTCTCATAGATACAGAGAACTTTTGTTGGGTACCAGATGGGTAGGGGCTGGGGGGAGGGGTGAAAAAGGTGAAGGGATTAAGAAGTACAAATTGGTTGTTAGACTGACAAACCTCAAAGGGAAGGGGGTTTGGGGGTGGGGGAGGATAAACCAAGGAACTTATGTGTATATATGCGTAGCCAATGGACACAGACAACAGTGTGAGGAAAAGCAGGGGGGGGTCAGGAATGGGGAGGAGGGGGGCAATGGGGGAAAAATGAGGAACATCTGTAATACATTCAACAATAAAGATAAGTTAAAAAAAAAAAAAAGAGAGAGATGTTTAGAGAAGCCTTTGAGCCTTATGGAAGGAGTCCAAGACTCAGCTCTATCCCAGGTTCAAAGAACTCCTGCCGACCTGTGAGAAACAGATTCAGCATACCCAAGATGTTATTTCCACTAGTGGATTATGTTTGCTTGTTTGTTTTTGGGGGGTTGTGTTTATTTTTACTGGTCAGAGCTCTATTAGGCCTATTGCCCCCTTTTTATAACAAACGTTTTGTAATGCCTCCTCTGCTATCCTGAAATGAAATTCATAGGCAATACAATTTACCCCAAACTTTTTAAAACCAACATAATGATCTAACTATAAAACAAAAGCTACATAAAATACACTTATAATAAAGTTATCTATCTATATATAGAGAGATAGATAACATATATATATATGAGAATGTAAACTTTTAGGCAATCAGAGGCTCAGAATCGTGGGTACTATCACTGTGAATCTAACAAACACAGATGTGTTTGTTTGTTTGTATTGATTTCTTTTTTTAGAGGGAGAGGGAGATAGAAACATTGATGTAAGAGAGAAACATTGATCAGCTGCCTCCTGCATGCCCCCCACCAGGGATTGAGCCTACAACCCAGGCATGTGCCCTGATCCCGGATTGTGCCCTGACTGGGAATCGAACATGGACCTCTCAGTCCATGGGACGATGCTCAATCCACTAAGACACACTGGCCGGGGCTAACAACCACAAATTTGATCACATACTAAGATGCACACACCATGAGCACTGTTGTCAGAGCCATGAGTTTTCAAAATAATCAATGCTTCTTAGTAATGTTCCCAGCAAACAATGTATAATCTTCTCTTGGCTCACATAGTAGCTACATTCCTAGAATGCTTAGTAATCTTAAAAATATGTAAAAGCTACTTAGAACTTTACATAAAATGGAGTTGGGTTCTAGGCACGGATCATTACAAATGAGTTTTACACCTACGTGGAAGTCCTGTAAGACATTCAAAAGTCTCCTTCAATTAACAACAATTTTTTGCTTTATGGGTTTGTCTTGTACACTGCAGAACATCTAGCATGTCTGGTTCCAGCCCACTAAATGCCAGAGCACCCTCCATTCATTTTAACAAGCCAAAATGAGTCTACAAGTTTTGAAAGGGCCCCATGGGTATATAGTGTCTCCTCTGCTGAGAACTGCTGGGCTGGAGGATTCAGTAATCAGTTTTCTAACTATGATAGTATCACTGTGATGCTATCAGTATGTGACATTCTAAACCTTCCTTTGGCCGGTACAATTCTTTCCAGCAGGCCCAGAAACAAAATCCTTCTAACTTAAGAAGAAAAAAAAGTTTATGAGAAGGATACTGGAGCAGCTCACCCGCCTGAAGGACCAGCTAAACAAGTGTATCATTTAAGATTAAGTTCCACTAAACATGATAGAAAACTCATAATAACAAGAGCTTAAACAAAATAGAATTTTAATTCTCTCTCATATAAACTGAGCCTGGAGACAAGAAGTCTAGAGTTGGTACAGCCACTCTGTTCCATGAAGTATCCTGGGACCCAACTTTATTGTGCTCATCACACACACTTTAGGTTGTGGCCCTCGTTCTCATGGTCCAAATCGGCAGCAGAATGCAAGAGAAGATGGAGAACCAAGCAAATCCCAACTATCTTCTAAGGAAGGTTCTCAGAAGCTGTCATGAGACAATTCCACTTACACCTCATTATCCAGAACTGAGTCACATGGCCATGACTAGCTGCAGGAAGGCTGAGAAGGTGTTTATTCTGGGTGGTCATGTAACCAGCTGAAAATTCCATTACTGAAGAAGAGAAGAGGACAGATATTGGATGATAAACTAACAATTAATGCCTTGCTTGGGAAAGTGGAGAACCAGGGCAATTGTGGGGTCTCAGCTGACAGCATTGTTTGTGCATATTCAATATTGGTAGCCTTGGGGGTTATGACTATGCTGTCCTGTAATCCAGCTGTGCTCTTGGCTGTTTAGCCTTCCTTGGTGTAGTTGGCTGAATAATGACTCCTCCAATATACCTACGTCCTAATTCCTGGAACCTGTGAATATGTTACCTTACACATAAAAGGAATTTCGAAGATGTGATTAAATTAAGGCTCTTGAGATGGAGAGATTATCCAGGATTATTGGATGTGCTTAAAGTCATCACAAGAGTCCTTTTAAGAGGAAGGCAGGAGACCAGAGGGAGAGATGTGTCGATGTAAACAAGGGATTGGAAGGATTAGACGAAGGGACAACTTCTAGAAACTGGCAAAAGGCAAGGAAACAGATTTTTTTCCTGAAGCTGCCAGAAAGAATAGGTCTTGATTTTATATTTCTGGCATTCAGAACTACAAGAAAATGAATGTATTTTGTTTTGGACCACTACATTTATGGTAATTTATTACAGCAGCAGTAGGAAACTAATTCACTTGGTAACAGACTTATTTTCTGAGCCTGATTCTAAAACATTCTCATAAATTTCATGAACTCCCAATAAGTATGGTCCCAGTAAATCCATTTCCTGCTGAAGCTAATCAGAGTTGGTTTCTATGATGTCCAACAAAGGACCCAGCCTGGTAAAATCATAGACCATCCCTCTAGGGGCTACCAGTAAGAAAAGTCAGCACCATCAGCAGCCTTTGTCTCCATTTGCGTCTGCTCAGGAGTCATGTTCCCATGAGAACAAAACCAATTTTCCTGATTAGATCACTTGCCCACTCCTGTGGCCAGGGGACTGAGGTCCTATTGACCTGGGCCCCAAGGCTAAGGCGACTAGATTCCATTCTTATGTAGGTCCCTTGGCTAAGGCGACTAAATGACTCCATTTTTATTATCAATGGACCTTTCTCAATATTTTTCCAATAATAGGTTAATTACCCCTAGAAGTAAAGGAATTTTGCCTAAGATTATAGTTGCCCCACCTGTTGGGAAGCATTTGCAGTTTCCGAGTACTGGTATTTGCAGGCATTTGCAGGTACTTGTGCGCCAGTGAGTAACGCTAATTTTGACTTCTGTAATCACTCCCACTATTGTACCGGTCCCTTGAAGGGGGGGGGGCAAAAAGGAGGAGGGGATTTCTGCCTTTAAAATCGGACCAGCAAGAAGGATGGGGGCTGCTGATCTAAGGGGAGACTATGCCTCCCGCAACCCCCCGGCCAGCGAGAATAAAGCGCTCCTTTACAATTCGGCTGTGTGTCTCTGGTTATCTCGCTGACGCGTTACAACACTATGCGTGGCAGCTCCAGCAGAACGACAAGGATTGGGGAAGGGGCAGTTCACCCCAAGTAAGAAGGCAGGGAGCATTTGAGATCTTTCTCCCTGGTATGTCATCAGTTTGGCTCAAATAAACTCATAAAAAATAAAAAGTAATGAAGCAAGTGTTTTCACCAGAGTAAGTAGGAAAATAATACTGGCCAGTCAAAACCAACATATTCTCATTAATTTAATAGTTCAGAGACTTATCCATGAGCCAGATCGCCAACTTCCAGATAAATATGGCTGATTAATAAGATGTGTTATCTCCTCTTTTTTTCCTCTGAAATGCCACCAAAAAATGGTTTAAACCTTCAGGGCAAATAGGAAATGAACAATGACAGACAAAAACAACAAATATTTGAAAGCTGGGAAACAGATGGAAGAATGGTAACAGATATTGCTGGGCCAAAAAAAAGCTAAAACCTAAGTTTCTGAAGAGGTGGATACTAAGAAGGAGGCAGCCTCTTTACCCTGTGGCTATTCAGAAAATGTAAGGACTTAGAAGCATGAGTACTTCCTGTGCATAAAAAGAAGCATTTCATGTCTCATTATTAAATGTGAGTGAATCGAGAATTTGATAAAATTCTGTCTCATAAATCTAAAATATGTTTGAATAAATAAATTAGTATACCCTACTTACCCTAGAAGAAAATTGTTAGATTATTAAAAATACAAGTAGATAACCAATGACTATGAAATATCTGAGGCAATTCTCCAACAGCAACAACAAATCCTAGAGGAAGCAAAGATTATGGAAGGAACAAAATAAAACTTTATTAAAAACTGGAATTGATATCATCAGAGAGAAAAAAGTTATGTTCATGAAACAAGAGAAGAATGATTGTTTTTAAAAAAGGAATAATCAGAACAAGAAAACATTTGTGGAAATTAAAATTAAGGTCTTGAAACAAACAAATCAATAAAAGGCTTAAAAAGGTCAAAGGAAATAACCCAGAAAATAAAACCAAGAGATAAAGAAGATGGACAATGAGAGAGGAAAAATAAGAGGTTTAAAGGATCATTCCAGAATGTCCAACATATGACTGATAGGATATCCACAAAGAGAAAAACAAGGGGGAAAACCCTGCAATTTAGACATGCAATTTCAGATCAAAAGGGTGGACTGAATAGCCAGCCCACTGAATAAAAAAGGACTTACTCCAAGTCATAGAATAAAATCTAAGGATCAACTTAAAACGTCTAGGAGATTGGGAGACGGGATAACCACATAAAAAGGACTGAGAGTCAGAATAGACATCAAACTTCTCAATAGCAACAGAGTTCAGAAAACAATAAAGCAACACCTTTCCTTTCCAGTCCTGAGGGGAAACTATTTTCATCCTAGAATTCCACCCCTATCCTTAAGTAGCAATCAGCTGCAAGGAGAAACACTCAGGGACACCCATGCACTTTTTCTCAGGAAGCCACTGAAGGGTGGGTGCCAGCAAAATGAGAGACTAACCAAAAAGAGGAAAACACTGGAGGCAGGGAAGCATGGAATGTCACACGTAAAAGTAATAAAGGGACATCAGTTCTAGGATGACTATCTCAGCAGTGACCAGCCCAGATGGGAGCAGGAGTTCAGATAATCTTACCTGAAATGTTCAATGTAGTGTCGATAAGCATCTGAAAATCTAATAAAACATTTGGTTACACTGATAGAAAACTTATGAGAAACGAGGCAATTCTTAACTCCAAAGGAAACAACAGGTTGTACAAATGAAGGAAAAGTAGTCCAAGTACTATACTTGAAAAAAACGCGGTAGAGTGAAGCCGCGAAAGTCGAAGCGCGAAGTGAGGAGGGACGACTGTATATAAATAAAGAATCCTACTTCACAGAAATTCATTTATCGCGGTAGAGTCTGGAACTGATTAACCGTGATAAACTAGGGCCGACTGTATACTACTTGGCTTACCAATGACAAATACTTACATAGTAATGTAAATACTAAATAGTGAATTAATTAGAAACTGAGCTATAATTATATAAGAAGATGAAGGGAAGTATATGTGTGTGGGGAATTAATAAAGTTTAAAATTTATAAATCAAGAAATAGCAGTATAGTTATAAGCATATTGTATCAGGAAAAACTGCCAAATATTTAAAAGCCTCAGCTTTTTTAAATATAAACTTTGCAGTATCATTTAACATTTTGTATAACTTACCAATTTGATTTTAAAAAATTATACCCCCTTCCAAGAACCAACGAGAATCAATCCAGAGATTTTTCACATTTCAGCTTGTATGCATTAATGCCTGCACTCCATTTAGTGCAGATTCTTTTCGGAGATCCAACAGGGACTGAATCTAGGAAGGGATCATTGCTCTGTATGTCTTGTTGCCCTCAGCGATCAATATTTGAATTTTTAAAGAATTACTCACAATGGCAAAAACATTCTCTCCTATATTCTGTGTGTAATTGTTGAATTTGTTTTCCAAATATTAATTTATTCTCCATATTTACTATAACCACCACTGTTTGGCATCTGAAACCAAATGAAAAGCCTCCCTTGCTTTGCTCTGCCTTGACCTGGTTCTCCCTCCGTCCCCTCTCAGGTCATGACTTCATTACATCATTCAGGGCCTTCTCTGTTCTAACTCCAAATTTATGTAATTCCTACATTTCACCTTATAAATTATCAAATATTCAGTATTAACAACAGTATTGTACATATTTTTGCTGACAATAAATTTATGTGTTACAGTAAAAAAGTTTATTTATAAATTCAGGACCTATACACAACCTAGAGTAAATACAGTTTGCATAATAAAATGTACTTCTCTGATAGATGAAGCAAAGTCTATCAGTGACTAAGTGACAGTAAACAGCTATCTTAGAACTGAATAGTCAAACATAGACTCAGTATGCAATTCTTTTTCTTCTTTTTAAAATATTAATTTCTCTACATTGGCATTTTCTCCTCAAAATGTTTCTAACTGATAAATTCTGCGACGCTGAAAGTAATTTTATATATCAAAGACTTCTGAAGAAAAGGGGACATATTCATTAAAATTCATTATGTTGCCCTGGCTGGTTTGGCTCAGTGGTTGGAGTGTCTGCCCTCGGACCAAAGAGTTGCAGGTTCCATTCTGGTCAAGGGCGTGTACCTTGTTTGTGGTTTGGTCCCCGGCCCTGGTCAGGGTCGTGCAGGAGGCAACTAGTTGATGTGCAGGAGGCAACCAGTTGATGTGTCTCTCTCACTTTGACGTTTCTCTCTCTCTCTCTCTCTCTCTCTCTCTCTCTCTCTCTCTCTCTCTCTCTCTCTCTTTCTCTCTCTCTCTCTCTCCCCTTCCCACTCTATCTGAAGATAAATGGAAAAATAACCTTGGGTGAGGATTATTAAAAAAAAAAAAAAAAGCAAATTAAAATAAACATTTAAAAAAGCTTATTTAATAAAAGCACATACAGGCTGATAGATAGGGATGGTCAGTGATGGCTAATGCCTTTTGTTTTCTGAACCAAAAAAAATCTGGACCTGGATAAGCAGAAATGCTTTTTGGGGGTGGGGGGAGAATAAGTAACTTGAAATTAGAACTGTCCCAGAAAATCCAGAATGTGTCATTGAAAATATACATCATTATAAACACAGGAGAAACACCATTCAATCACAGAATACAACAGGGTTCCATTTTATGCTCATTTAATCATCTAGAATTCAACTGCACATTCTCAGCAAGAGAAATGGAAATATAAGTAGCATAGGCAAACATGCTTCTGTTACTCAATGAGCATGTGCCCTTGCCAATGGATACAATGAAACCTAAATTGGTCTATTGCTGTTGACAAACCTGTGGAAAGAATGTATGATTTTATTTAAACTGTATCCTTGACCACGGGCAAAGAAGTCAGAAGCATCCCCCCGTGTCACCAGGCCACGGTGATGTCTTGTTTGTTGCTTATTAGATTAACGATGACTAGTTCCACCAATGGCTTGCCTGGTTCCAGTCTAATAATATACACCAATCCTCTGCCTCCCGTGGTCAAGCGGATGGAAGAGGGCCAGCTCTTTCACTGTTCCCTAAAGAGCCTTTCCAATGGATATGTCAGTTATATTAATCCAGAAAGAGCACACATTTTGAAATCAGAGGAATCTGGATTTGGATAATTTACTCAACTTCTCTAGGTTTCAGTGTCTATGTCCATAACATGAGAGAAATAAAATCTATATCACTGTTGACCCTTGAACAATGCAGGGATTAGGGGCACCAAACCCCACATAGTTGAACATCCACATATAACTTTTGACTCCTCAAAAACTTAACTACTGCCCTGGTTGGGTAGCTCAGTTGGTTAGAGCATTATCCCAAAATGCCAAGGGTGCAGGTTCAATCCCTGGTCAGGGCACATACAAGAAGCAACCAATGAATGCATAAATAAGTGGAACAACAAATCAATGTCCGTCTCTCTCTTTCTCTCACTCTTCCTCTCTCTAAAATCAATTTAAAAATGCTTAAATAGCCCGGCCGGTGTGGCTCAGTGGAATGAGCGTTGTCCCATGGACTGAGAGGTCCCAGTTCGATTCCCAGTCAGGGCACATGCCCGGGTTGCAGGCTCCATCCCCAGTAGGGGGTGTGCAAGAGGCAACCAATTGATGTTTCTCTCTCACATGAATGTTTCTATCTATCTATCCCTTCCTCTCTCTAAAAAAAATCAATAAAAACATGTTTTTTTAAATGACTGGAATGGTAAACTTAATGTTATGTAGGTTTTACCACAATAAAAAATATTTTTAAAAACAAGATATAAAATTAGGGAGTCATCCCTAAATCCATAACCCTGCATTTATCAGATTATCTTTAATGACCTAGTGATGGAGTGAAAACGTCAAATGTTTAGAGAGGTGGAAGACCAACTTCACCTGCACATGCAATGTGGAAGTCGCCTTGGTTGGGAGAAAGAACTCACTTCCCACCTCTCGGGGGCACTTTTGTCTTCCTAGCAACTGCAGAGTTTTCTTCCAGAACTGTGACTCATCTTTTCTGGGGGAAGTTTCTTATCACAGTGTGGTAGCGAGGTAGTTCCATTAAATAGAATGGTCATTGAATATTCAATACATTAAATAAATAAATTTAAAAAACCCTATTTCACATTATAAAAATTTGTTCTCAACTTCAGAAATATCTTTAAAAGAACAAGTACTGCCAAAGACTACTTTTAATTATAGTAATAAGCAAGGAACTAATAGGGGGTGTTCAATCAACATGGAAGAAAATGCTTCCCTTCGGCCTTACTTCTACATTTCATTCCTCACTCAGCCCAAAGCATATTCTAATACAATACCATCAATTTATTCGTGACAAGGTATTAATTAGTATGTAGTCCTAGCAAAATGGGTCTGTTGATTATTTTTGTATGCAATTTCTTTGGTTGGGAACATTGTATTAAATAACGGTATGGCAACTGAAATGACTCGGCAGGCCCACACAGTGAGGGGAGTATTTTCAATAGCAAGTTGCTTTTATATGGGCATATTTCTACATTCTAAAATAATGTCTCCATGATCTTGACAAGAGTTCAACTCTTTTAAATCTATAAGAAATAGGTGATGCGTGAGTGTATGTGTGATGATTCACAAATTTGAAATAACACCTACTCTAACTTCGATTCGGGCACAAAATGTGTCAGTGAAGCCTGCAATTAAGAAAATTACCTTGGCCCGTCTTGCCACAAGGATGGTGACGTCACTATACACAGGCAGAGCAGAAATGTGTTGGCAAGAGTGAGTTTAGAACACAGTTCTACTCCAGCTCCGGCTGTGCCGGGTCCCCTACAGCTTTGTCATTGAGAAGAACGCTAGTAGCATCTACTGAACGTGCTCCGTTCTTTTAGTCTTCACAACAGTCCTGTGAGATGGGTATGATTATGCTCCTGTTTTACAGATGAAGAGGGGTCAAATAAGTTCCCAAGATCATCCAGCTGGCCAGTGACAGAGCTGGGATTTGAATCCAAGTGTCTCAGACTCAGATGCTCACCCTGCTGACCAGGACTGGCTACATGATTTGAAGGGCCTATTGCAAAACGAAAATGTGAGGGCCCTTGTTCAAAAATTATTAATAATTTCAAGATGGTGACAGCAGAATAATAAACCAAGCATGGGGCTGTTCTAAGCACAGGGCCTTGATTTCACAGGTTGTACACCCTTGACGCCGATCCTGCTCGGAACTCCATTGCTTCCCTCCACCGTGTTCTTCACCCCCATGCCTCAACCTAAGTCGGCAAATACTTTGTCCAAGCCACAACTCCACTCTACGTGGTCCTGCATGGGTTCATGGGAGACCCCCATTCTGCCTGGACACAAACATTTATTACTCAGTCAATCCTTTTACTTGCTGAGATTTCATTTACATAATGCTCAACAGCAAAAAGTATCGCATACTTTTATGTTTTGAATATCAAGCCTTCTCTTTGGTTGATCTCTAAGGCTTCCCTTTTAATTAGCCTGTTTTCCTCTTTTAAAAAAATAAAATAAAAAATAAAATAAAATAACTGTAGCCCTGGTTGGTGTGGTTCAGTGGTTAGAGCACCAGCCTCTACACCAAAGGGTGGAGGGATTGATTTCTGGTCAAGGGCACACCTGGGTTGCAGGTTCAATCCCAGCCCTGGTTGGAGTCGTGTGGGAGGCAACCAATAGATGTGTCTCTCTCATCGATATTTCTCTCTCCTTCCCTTCCTCCCTCGATTCCACTCTATCTAAAAAAAAATCAGTGGAAAAATATCCTTGGGTGAGGGTTAGCAAAAAAAAACAAAACACAAAAAACAAAACTGTAGCCATTCTGACTGCAGTTTTAAGCACAGAACGTCATGGTGTCACGCATTGCTCCTTCCTGCTATGACTATTAGCAGCTGTTTCATCCTAATGATCCTCAGATCCTTGTAATTGTAGGGTCCTGATTAATGGACTCTGCCTCTCGGGATCTTCTTTTGAAGATCTTTCCAAACCTTTCATTTGGCACCTTCATTCAAGTGGAGTGTCTGAAGCTTGGTGGATGGCGTGTTTCAGTGTAAACCTTTTACTGTCCAGCATGTGCCCTGAGAACAAAGGGAGTCTGTTTGCAGTGGGTATAGAGTAATTGGGACATGAAGTTTACATTTCTAGGGACGGGACTGGGCTGAGTGTGTATACCTCTGGGGGGCGGAGGGAGGAGTTAGGAGGTGGAAGACAAAACAGAGAAAGCATAATCTCTGCCCCTGGTGGGATGGCCACATAATTTGATGACTAGCCGCAGACTCTCCCATCCTCACCTCCTTTTTATTGTGATTTCCTTTTCCACAAGAAATTTTGGCTGTTCCTATTTTTTTTTCCTTTATTGATTTTTTTTTTAGAGAGAGAGAGAAAGTGAGAGGGAGAGAGAGCTAGAAACACCAATGAGAGAGAACATCGATTGGCCGCCTCCTGCATGCCCCCCACTGGAGATTGGGCCCACAACCTGGGCATGTGCCCTGACCGGGAATCGAACCAGCGACTTCTTGGTGCATGGGTCAACGCTCAACCACTGAGCCACACCAGCTGGACTTTTTTTTTTCCTTTATTGATTTTTTTTAGAGAGAGAGGAAGTGAGAGGGAGAGAGAGACAGAAACATCGATGACAGAGAACATCTATCTTTAATTTCTTCCTAATATGAGGCAAGGAGGAAGGAATCATAGGCAACTGCCACCTGAGACTTTACACTTTAAGACTTAAATGTGGTCTCCTGGGATTGCTGCCTCCCTACCTTTTATGGATAAGGTTGGATAAGATTATGAATAATTTGTAAACTTACCATAAAAGGAGAAGGCACAGCAAATGTGTAAAACAGCAGTTCTCAACTGTATCAGACCCCACGATCCCCTTTTTATAATGAAACATCCCCCTCTCTATCCTGAAGTGAAATTCATATATGATAAAACCTACCCACAGACACAAAAAATTAAAATTTTTTTAAATACTCACACAAGGATATTTTTTCCATTTATCTTCATATAGAGTGGAAGGGAGGGAGGGAGGGAAAGAGAGAGAAACATTGATGTGATAGGGACACATCGATTGGTTGCCTCCCACACGACCCTGACCAGGGCCAGGGACCGAACTTCAACCGAGGTGCGTGCCCCTTGACTGGAATCGAACCCATGACCCTTTGGTCTGCGGGCCAACGCTCTAACCGCTGAGCCAAACTGGCCAGGGCCACAAAAATTTTAATTAACATAAGGCTCTGAGTGCAATATAAAGGAGAAACAAAATTAGAGTTAAGGTTTATGTTCAAATCTTTATAAATAGATGTATCACCCACACCAGTACCTGAAGGATATTTGAAAGTTGGGCAGGACAGTTTCATTGTTCTATGGAATTGTTTCACCCATCCGTCACTCCAGGCCCCCAGCCACCAAATACCACTTAGCATGCCTTCACTCATTGTGATAACCAAAAATACTCCCACAATCCCTGGAACACATCCTAAAGGGTGGTACTGCCCCTGTTGGAAACCACTGGTCTCAGTAGGAGTGCCTGTGTATTGAATTCCTTTTGCTTTTCCCTCGGTTAGGATTGCCAGGTGTCAGGACAAGACACACTTGCCATACCCTCAGCTAAGAGTTCCAGGGCCTGGCAAGCCTGAACTCAACAAGCATGCCTCTTCTGTTTGTACACATCTATTTTTAGGCCACCAGTTTAAAAATAGTACATGCATACACAACCCGTGTTCACCAAGGTGCCTAACCACGTAGAGTGACGAGGCTTTGGCAAGGGAGTGGCCATGCCATGCATGGACTGATAGTTATGTAGAGTGAAGCAGAATGAGCATTTATTTTGTGCCATATTTAAATTGTAGGAGGGTGGGAATGATGGGTGTGTCAATGTGGTAAGTTGCTAAGAAGGGTGAGTTGGCTTTACACATTGTTTCCTGGTCCTCACTGACCCTCAGTTAAAGGAGACTCTGAATTATAAACATTTTTTCCCTGGCCAAGGACAGGTACTAGCAGTATTTGCCTCTTTTTTGGCCTGCTGAATATAAAATTGAGGCCAAACAGGGAACCAAAGGGAATCATGATCCGTGGCACACACTCCTAATTAGGATAAATTGAAATATTTACCAGATACTTAAAAAGACTTTGAGTTCTGGCCAAAAAGAAAAAGGAAAAAAGTATGTTGTGGAAACTTATGTGAGTCACCCTCCAGCATTTACCAGAGGTCAGTGTTTTGCTGCCAGAATAAGCTAATATTTGAATGGATGATGAGTTTTAAACAATCTAAGGGAAAACTTAAACAGCAGAATCCCTCTACATCATGACCTATGATATTTCACTCTCCCCTTTTCAATTATTCTCATCCACGAGAACATTTACTGGCTTAACCCCAAGCATGGTTTCTGGGTGGTACAGTTCTTGTGTGGGCCATTAAGAATAAAGTGGGATTGAATCAATGGATGGGAGAGAAAAGTTTATTCCACATGTATGCATTCATTTGATTACTTACTCAGCTTAAATTCACTTATATTACATTGCATGTGCCCTCAGCTCCCTGACCCCTCTGACACTTTGAGATAGTCACTTGATCATGCTGAGAGATCACACTTTAAATTATGGTCACAAACTTCGAGTCGGCCTTAATGCTGCTGGCAGTCGTATTCTATTTCCCCGGTGCCTTTATTCTCTCACTCTCCCAGATGACATTTCATACCTTCTCCTCTGTCCACAAACCTCAAATACCCACTCACCACCCATTTTCATTCTCTGTGGATGGCCTCGCTTCCTATTTCACTGAGGAAATAGAATGAATCAGAAGAGAGCTCCCACAAACACCCACGCCCACATCTGTGCCCATGCCCTGGGCTTTTCCCATGGCCATAGATGAACTCTGTGCCCCTAGAAAAGGCGACTGGCTCTACTCGTAGACCAGATGCCACTTACTCTGACCCACTCAAGGACATCTCTTTAGTAATTCTCTCAATTCTTTCCTTTTCACTGGAACTTTTCCATCCATCTACAGACATCATTCCACCCACCTTTGAAAAACCCTCTCTTGACCCCACTTCCTTCTCCAGCTACCACCTTTATTTCCTTCTTTTCTAGAGACTGTCTATATTCACCATCTCCAATACCTCCTTTCCCATTCTCTCTTAAACCTAAAACAATCGTGTGTTTATCCAACCCATTCCAATTAAATTGCCCTTATCAAGGTTATCTCGTGCCTGGCCGGTGTGGCTCAGTGGTTGAGCATCGACCAGTGCACCAAGAGGTCACTGGTTTGATTCCTGGTCAGGGCATGTGCCCAGGTTGTTGGCCAAATCCCCAGTGCGGGGCATGCAGGAGGCGGCCAATCAATGTTCTCTCTCTGTAAAATCAATGAAGAAAAACAAATTTAAAAAAAAAAGGTTACCTCGACTTCCCTGTTGCTATATCCAATGGCCAAATCTCAAGCTTCATCTATCTTGATTAGTGGATTATGAACACTCTCCTCAAACCGCTTTCCACTTGGCTTTCCGGAGCGGACTGACCTTGACATCTTGCCTCTCTGGCTGCTCCTTTCCAGTATCCTTTGCTGGGTTCTCTTCATCTCTCTGACCTCTAAAACTTGGAGTATTCCAAGATTCAGTCCTTGGACCTCTTCTCTTTTCTATCTTCACTCACTTCTTTGGTGATCTCATCTAGTCTCGTGGCTTTAAACACCATCGAATATGTGTTGTGTCCAGCCTGCATTTCACCCCGAACTCCAGGCTCACATATCCAGCTGCCTCCTTAATATCTCCACGTGGATGACTAACAGACATCTCAAACTTAACTGTCCAAAACTGAACTGATCTCCTCTTGCTCCCACCAAACTCTGTTTCTCTTCCCCAGGTGCTCAGACCAAAACCTTGAAGTCATCCTTGACATCTCTCTTCCTCTCACACCTCAGATCCCATCTGTCGGCTTAACTTGAGCATACATCCAGAATGTGACCACTTCTCACTACTTCCAATGTGGCCACTGCTCTCTCTCACCTAACTTAGTGCAGGAACCTCCAAACTAGTCTCCTAGCTTCCATCTTTGACACCATCCAGACTCTTCTCAACACAGAAGCCAGAGTGATCATGTTAAATCATAAACAGAGTCACTCCTCTGCTGAATAACACTCCCATGATATTTTTAGTAAAAGGTCACCTCCAAAAATTCCTTTAGAGCCATGCATGCTCTGCTCCCTGCCCCTTCTCTCCCCAACTTCACCCCTCGTTTCTTTCTCCCTTGCCTGTTCCATTCCCGCAGCACACTCCCCACCCTTTGCTGTTCCTTGAACCTTCCAGGCTGTTCCTGGGATGTTCTTCCCTCAGACACAACTCACTCACCTCCTTCCCTCAGATGTCACCTTCTCAGGGAGCCCTTCCCTGTTTACCCATCTGTGATTGTTCATTTTATGTATCATCTTGACTGGGCCATGGGGTGCCCAGACATTTGGTCAAACATTATTCTGGGGGTGTCTGTGAGGATCTCATTCTGGGTGAGATAAACCTTTGAATTGATAGACTGTGTAAAACAGATTTCTTTCCCAAATGTGGGTGGGCCTCATCCTAACATTTGAAGGCCTAAATAGAACAAAAAAGATGGGGTAAGAGGGCACTTTGCCTGCCTGACTGCTGGAGCCTCCGTCTTCTCCTGGCCTTGGACTGGAGCTTACACTATCAGCTCTCCTGGTTCTTAGGCCTTCAGACTCAGATGGGAACTTCACTTCTGGCTCCGCTGGGTCTTCAGTTTGCTGGCTGTAGATCTTGGGACTGCTTAGCCTCTATAATCGCATGAGCTTATTTCAATTTATTTATTTATTTATTTATTTATTTATTTATTTATTTATTTATTTATTTATTTATCTTTATTGATTTTAAAGAGAGAAGAAGGAAGAGGGAGAGAGAGATAGAACCATCAATGAGAGAGAACATCGATTGGCCACCTCCTGCATGCCCCTCACTGGGGATTGGGCCCACAACCTGGGCATGTGCCCTGACCAGGAATTGAACTGGCGACCTCTTGGTGCATGGGTAGACACTCAATCTCTGAGCCACACCAGCTGGGCTAATTTCAATTTCTTATTATATATATTCAATTTCTTATTATATATATATTTATATGTGAAATTATATATATATGAAGCCTCTTGGTTCTTTTTCTCTGGAGAACCACAACTAATACACCAAAATTGCAACTCCTAAGTACCCCATTTTTTCCCTTCCCTGCATTATTTTTTTTCTGTAGAATTTATTGCTATCTATCAGAACATAGATTTATTTTATGGTTTTTTTGTTCATTTGTTTGCCTTTATCTGCCAATCAGACTGTCAGCTCCTCGAGAGAGGGGTTTTTGTCAGCTTTGGTCACTGTTGTGTCCTAGCACCGAGAAGAGAACCTGACATATATGAAGTACTGGTAAATATTTATTGAATGAATGAATGCCTACTATATGCAAAGCATCCACTTTGGGTGCTAGTGGAACAGAGATGAATCAAGTTAAGTTACTTAATCCTCTGCACTTCTGGTTTCTCATTTATAAAATCGGGGTAATACTATACTTCATAGGACTATTACAGGAATTAAATGACTGAATATTTATGCAGTGCTTGGAGTAGTGCCTTAAGTATATACAGTACTGTAGTAAATGCTATGTTAAGTAAACTAAATTTTTACATATGCCTTTAAGAAGCTTGCATCCAGTGGAGAGGAAAACATATCTGCAAACAAGTACAGAGTGTGCAGCGGTAGCACAGAAGACGGGAAGGGTCCGTTTCCCCGTAGGGTCAAGGGAACTTCACAGAGAAGGCGATATTTAACGCGAATCTTGGAGAATGAAGAAGTACTTAATAGGCCAACAAGAAGGGCATTCCAGGCCAAGGACACAAGAAATGCTTGAATCAGGAGATTCAGAGGTAAAAATAAAACTGTCCTCCCACCTTCCAGAAAGTGATGATCGAGAGTTGTCTCAATAAATCCAGCTTATTTTCTTACTTTGTGCCTTGATTTCTTTATTATGTAAGGGAAGGTGTTGGTAACACTGAATATTAAATTGTAGTCATTTTACTGTGTAGGAGAGAAAGTTTTGGTGATCGTTACACCCTGGGGAAATGTTTCTCCCACTCTGTCTGATGCACTTGGTGAAAAGAATCTGCTAGCATTAAGCTACTTTAATGTCCCTGAAAGAATCTTCAAGTTTCTTATAGTTCATTGATATTTCTTTTTTTTTTTTTTTTTTTTTTGTACGTGCCCCTAGCGGGAACCGAAGCCAGGACTCCCTGGTCTGCAGGCCGTCGCTCCAACTGCTGAGCCAAACCGGCCAGGGCTTTTTTTCTATATTAAAATAATTGTTATTAGGGGCAACATTACTTTCTTTACACACCTTTGACTAAGTTCTTTTAAGTGAATGACCTAGAAATCAGTGAAAAGAGACCTCACAGGGAAGTGGTCAAGGGGTCATTCAGGAAAGGCAGCAAGAGCTGTGCAGTATGCATTGAGCCCCCACAATTAGGTCCGGCCAGTTTTCAGGATCTGGCCCAGAAACTCACTCCTGCCAGTGTCCTGGGTACAAGCCTTGAGAGATTGACTCATGCACCAGAGACAGAGGTAGACATCCAAATGCCACTTTATTCACTTACAATGAGAAGTTGAATTCTCACATGGACCAGAATACCCTCATTGGCATAATTAGCACATTTTCTCCTTGAAGACAAGGCAAATAGAGGTAAATTCATACTCAGAAAGTATTTTACTAATTTTCCATGAGAAATATCTGTCATGAGAACAGAAACCTCAATTTCTGTATGATCTGTTTATTTTCTCCCTAGAGACAGCCTAAATGGGAGTCAAATCACAATCAGAATATTGGTCAGTAATAAGAATAAAGATTGGTTGTCAAAGGTATGGAACTGGACCAAAAGACTCCCTGGCACACAGAATACAAGCCTCCAAAGATGTCCACACCCTAATACTCAGAACCTGTGAATCTGTTACCTTACATGGCAAAAGGGGCTTTGCCGGTGTGATTACATTAAGGATCTTGAGATGAGAAGATTATCCTGGATTATTGAAGTGGGCCCAATATAATCATAAGCATCCTTATAAGAAAAAGGAAAGTCTGGCTGCTGTGGCTCAGTGGTTGAGCATCGATCCATGCACCAAGAAGTCGCCAGTTCGATTCCCAGTAAGGACACGTGCCCAGGTTGTGGGCCCGATCCCCAGTGGGGGGCATGCAGGAGGCTGCCAATCAATGTTCTCTCATCATTGATGTTTCTATCTCTCCCTCTCTAAAATCAATAAAGGAAAAAAAAATTTTTTTAAAGAAAGAAGGTCACAGGTGGTAGGAGGGTATGTGATGGCCAAAAAAAGAAGAGATTGGAATGACACCAGGAGAGGGCTATGAGCCAAAAAATACAGGAAGCTTCAAGAAGCTGAAAAGTCAAGGAAATGTATTTTCCCCGGAAGCCTCTAAAAGGAATACAGCACGGCTGACACCTTGATTTTAGCTTGTAAGACTCCTGACCTTCAGAACTATTATAGAATACATTTGTATTATTTTAAACCATTAGATTATGATAATTCATTATAGTACAAAAGAAAACTCATACTGACTCTGAATGCATTTTAGGATTAGATTCAGCGGTGACAGGTAAAACTCCCTAAATATCAGTATCTTGAACAAGATATACGTGAACAAGTTAGAATCTCTCATAAAAATAAAGTCCAGATTAAACAATCCAAGACTGATATAGCAGATTCAACACTGCCCGGCACCCAGGCTCCCTCTATCTAGTTGCTCTGCCATCCTTAACACATGATTTCAACACCATGGTTCAAGATAGCTGCTTCATCTCCAGCCATCATATATACATTCTAACCAGCAGGACGAAGAAAAAGGTGAAGGTAAGCATGCCCTTTCCTTATGAGGAAACTTACTGAAAGTAGCAAATACCATGTTAGTTTACATCCCATAGACAAAATGTAGCCACACCTAGTTTCAAAGGAAGCTGGGAAACATAGTCCTTATTTTGGGTGACATTGTACTCAATGAAAAATAAAGGGTCCTATTTCTGAAGAGAAGAAATAGCAGGTACTGCTTATAATACCTACCACAGCACATCAGTCTCAGTTTAGATTATATTACAAAAAGAATAAAGTCCTCAATAATCCATTAGCAATCACCCCTGCATCCATCTCCACCAGAACCAGAAACAGGCAAGCTAAGATTTCCTTTCCTCTACTCTGAGTTTAGGTGGGTACTGCCAATTTGGTTTCTATATGGGTGTTGTTGTTTTTTTAAATCTAGAAATAGAAGGCTAATCAATCCTTTTATTGACTGATATCTTTAGAAATATTAATGTATCTTCAGTCAGGTTATTGACATTTTAGCTGGCCCAAGTCAGTCTGTCTCTTTCGGGTAATTACATATTTTTCTGCCATACTCCTACAGTTTATTCTCAGAGGGAAGTCTTATTTCCTCATTCACAAGTCCTTGGAAGGTACTTCTCCATGGCTCTAACGGACAGTAACAAATTATAAAGGGGAAACATCTGTCCCGGCCGGCGTGGCTCAGTGGTTAAGCATCAACCCATGCACCAAGAGGTCACCAGTTTGATTCCTGGTCAGGGCACATGCCCAAGTTGTGGGCCAAATCCCCACTGGGGGGCATGCAGGAGGCGGCCAATCGATGTTCTCTCTCATCGATGTTTCTATCTATCTCTCCTTCTCCCTTCCTCTCTCTCTAAAATCAACAAAGATTAAAAAGAATAAAATCAATAAAGAAAAAATAAATAAATAAAGGGGAAAGATCTGCCATTGGGTTAAAGCCTGGTGCCAACAGATAAGTTTCACTCTTTTCTATGGTCATTAGTCATGGCCAACCATTCCAATCATAGAACTGTCTGAAAATTGTCCCAAATGCAGCAAAATGTGATGGTTGAGTATAAATCAAATACCTCTACTTGAAAGAGAATTGTGTCATTTGCTTTTGAAATTCTTTTTAATTAGAGTCAGGGCTGGTCTAACAAGTAGGTGAAGTGAATAGCTATGCTCATGGAATTACAATATGGTAGGTATAATTAATATCCTCATTTTCTGATGAAGGAACTGAGGCCTAGAGAAATTAAGCAATTTGCCCAAGTTTAGGGCTATTGAGTGTCAGAGAGAGAATTCAGACCTCCTAACTAGAGTCTGGGCTCTTAACCATTACATTATTGATATTATTTGAGAAATATGGGGGATATTTCTGCTCTAAAATATTTGGCCATTATTTTTCAAAATGCCTGAAATTTCAAACATTCTTTTGGTCTGAAAGGCAAATATATTGGGAAAAGGAAAGCTGAACCTTTAGAGAACCTAGGGTGTGGGGTGGAAATCATCATGTTCTTTCTATATATGCATGAACAATACATTTCAGGCCACCATCATTGCTCACCTGGATTGCTGCAACACCCATCGGTGGTGGGCAGTTAGACAGACATGAGCAGAGCAAAGATGACGGGCCAGGTACAGGAGGTCGCCAGGGAAGAAAGCCCTGGGTGCCTAGCAATGCGCAAAACTGAGAAAACAAGGACCTCACCCCCAAGGTGACCTTTCCTTCCCTAGCATATTGCTGGTCATGTGGTTTAAACCCCCTGACTTTTCATATCACTGGTCTTGTGGTTCAGACTTCCTCCTGACCTTTCCCCACCTGGAAAGTTGCTAGTCACGTGGATCCTATCACAATTACTCCACTCTGCTTGTTGTAGTGTGAAAACAACCATCAAGGGCACTTAAATAAATGAGCTTACTTGCATTCAAATAAAATTTAATTTCAAAAAGCCTGTGAAACACATCTGGACCATAGGCTCTAGTTTACCAACTTGTTTTTTGTCATGAAAGACAATTTGAAATAACCAGCTAGCCTTCCAAAGTGATAGCAATTACCAGGATATATAATTTTTGGCTTAAAAAGTTTTTTGACCCACTGTTTTACAGTCATTAGTAAGGTATTTTAAAAACGTTGTTTAAAGCATTATTTTTTAACAGCATTTGAGGAAAGTATTGTATTGATACTTCTCTCAGAGGGAAAGTAATTACAACACAATTACAGTTTATCATTCAATCAGCAGGAGATGTCTTTTTATTTTTAGCATGATCATTAAAAATAAAAGCACAATTTATCATCCCACTGCTCCAAGAGTACTACTGTAGACTATCCTTCAGGAAGTAGGTTGAGATCAGCCCACTTAGTATCAATATTATCTTTGTAAAAAAGGTGGGTGGGGGGAATCAAGATAAAATGCAGATTACACAAAAAACTTCAATAATGCCCAGCCCATGTGGCTTGGTGGTTGAGCATCGACCCATGCACCAAGAGATCGCTGGTTCAATTTCCGGTCAGGGCACATGCCCAGGTTGTAGGCCTGATCCCCAGTGGGGGATCTCCCTCTCCTTCTCCCTCTCCCTTTCTCTCTCTCTAAAAATCAATAAAGAAAAAAAATGTAAAAACAAACAAAAGAAACAAAAAAAACTTCAATAACAAAATGATAATGTGGCTAACAATTGGAGGGGGAGGAATCAGTTTATTCAAAACGTCAAAGAGAACACAAAATAAAAGCAATCAACAGAGAACTTCTATTATAGTTTACTAATTTCACTGTCATAAGAAAACAAAACATATTTCCTTGGCTTTAACAAATCTTTTAAAATGTTAAAACTAAAAATATTTTCTCAGATAGAGACTGATGCTTGCAAATGCTTGATACAGAAACCAAAAACAGTTCTATTTAAACAAACTGCCTTTTCTCTTTGTTCATTTAAATACATTTATTTGAATTGATGACTACAGTTTTCACACCTTCAAAAGAAAAGACATATCAAAAGGGACCTGAATGAACACTTCATACTTAATGGGCTCTTTTTCCCTTTCGATGTTTTCCTCCCCACTACACTAGTGATTCTCGTGCAGTCCTTGAACCAGCAGCATCAACATCATCTGGGGATCTGTTAGAAACCCAAATTCTTGGGCCTTACCCCAGACTTCCTAAATCAGAAACTCTGGGAGTAGGGCCCAGTAACAACCCTCTGGGTGTACTGATGCACACACAGGTTTGAGAATCATGAGTCTACATCCAGGCAGATGCCTTGTGACTACTGCAATAGAGAAAGAAACATACTCTCCACTGCTGGGTCCCACACAGGTCCATATGGAGTCTCCCCACCTTTCCCATATTCCTACTAGCTCAGGTCCACAGGAAGGGTGAGTGAAGATGGCTTACAAATGGAAAGCTGTACTCACTCATAACTAACTGCTACTCCACCGCTCATCACCAGCCACCTAACCTACATGTAACTTAATACAGTAACACCTGAGGCATCTACACTTCCTCACTCAGCTAAAGCTCAAGGATCAATATTGTGCTATGGGGATGGGGAGGAACACAATTTTCATAAGAAGAATTACAGAGCCCGGCCAGTGTGGCTCAGTCGGTGGAGTCTAGATGTTATCTCTAGTTTAACCCAAAACTTTATCTCTGTGGTCAACAGACCTGAGGCTTTGTTCCTAAGATTAGTTGAGATAGGTCAGAACCTTATTGTCCTAAGGTCTTACTGCTTAAGGGAGTGGTTGTACAAAGGACTCCTATGAGGCTGTTCTCTGGCCCCCTTGTTTCTCCTCTAAGGTGGTCTACCACGGGTCAGGGTAGGAAAGGTCAGGGAAGGGTTTGAACCACATGACCAGTGATATGAAAGGTCAGGGGGTCTAAACCACATGACCAGCGAGTTGCCAGAGGAAGAAAGGTCATCCTGGGGGCAAGGTTCCACCCATAATACTTGCATTCCCAGGTTTTTTTGTTTTGTTTTATTTTTAATCCTCACCCCAAAATGTTTTTTAAATTGATTTTAGAGAGAGAGGAAGGGAGAGGGAAAGAGAAAGAGAGAGAAACATCAATGTGAGAGAGAAACATGGATCATTTGTCTCCCAACCACAACCCAACCAGGGATCGAACCCGCCACCTAGGTATGTGCCCTGACCAGGTATTGAACCCACAACTTTTTGGTGTCTGGGACAATGCTCCAACCAACTGAGCCACCTGGCCAGGGCATGTTCCCAGTTTTGCCCATTGCTGGGCACCTGGCGCTTTCCTCCCTGGTGACCTTCTATACATGGCTTATTGTTCCTACTCTGTTCCTGTCTGTCTAACTGCCCACTATATCAGAAGCACATGAGCAAATTGCTTTCAGTTTCCTTCTGTTTGGCCTTAACCTCTACTTGACCAAAGAAATTGGAGCCCTATAAATTAACAATACTCTTTTGAATTAAAAAAAAATTTTTTTTTAATCCTCACCCAAGGATATGTTTTTACTGATTTTTAGAGAGAGAGAGAGAAAAAAAAATCTATGTGAGAGAGAAACATGGATCAGTTGCCTCCCATACACACCCCAACCAGGGATTGAACCTGTAACCTTTTGGTGTATGGATGATGTTCCAATTAATGGAGCCACCCGGCCAGGGCAAAACAAAAATTTTTTTTAATAACATAAAATGTAATCAGTGGGCCAAAACACTATTACATGCACTGTATTGTGAGAAGCATTGGTGAGGGGGAGAGGTTACAAATTTTAAAAAATAATAAAAGAAGAAACACAGTTAAGGGAAAGCCAGTTGAGAAGCAGGAACCTCTGAACAGATGTGGAAACTGAACTGGTCTTTGAAGGAGGGATGTATAGGGAGATGGGAAAGAAAGTTCCAGACAGGCACATGCCATGAGTGAGGACCCTGAATACACTCGGCATATTTGGAATACAATGGAGTAGTTTGAGTAGACCAATGTATCTGGAGTAGGACATCCATACAGGAAAGATTAAAGAAGTTGATTAGTCATATGACCAGCCCGGCTGGTGTGGATTCAAAGGATTGAGCGTTGTCCCATGGACTGAGAGGTCCCGGTTCAATTCCCGGTCAGGGCACATGCCCAGGTTTCGGGCTCAATTCCCAGTGAGGGGTGTGCAGGAGGCAGCCAATCAATGTTTCTCTCTCATCAATGTTTCTATCTCTCTCTCCTTCTCCCTTCTTCTCTCTAAAAAATCAATAAATAATAATAATAAAATTCTAGGGACACGATAAAAGCAGCATTTTAGGAAGACTGAATTGACAAAATATGTAGAGTAAATTATAGTTGGGTTTCTCAAGCAGCAATATACATATAAAATCATCTGGGATCCTGTTTAAATACAGATTCTGAGTTAGTAGGTCTGGGGCCCAGGCCGAGAGCCTGCATTTCTGACATGTTCCCCAGTGACGTCCAGATTGCTGGTCCTCAGATTAGGGTATGATCTGAGGGATGGATTAGGGTATGAATTAGGGTATGACATCCACGGAGCCATAATATTGAAACAGAAGGAGAAAGCATGCTATAAAGGGGGGAAAAAAACTTTTAACAAATTTATTATTCTAGTCTGTTCGTTTGTTTGCAAGGAACAGACATTTGTCCCTCAACCAGCTGAGGTACGAAGGGTGGCTCTAAGCGAGAAACACGGGAGAATCTTGCAGAAAGAAATGCAGAGTGTGGTGGAATGTCTCCAGGAAATGGAAAGGCACCGGACACTGCATCTAGCTGATTATATGCTTTCCTGTCTTCTGCTTCCTTCTCCTGCTTACTCATCAGTTTGCCCATTAGACTCTCGGTCCTGACTCTAAATAACTGCCACTTCAAGACAGACTACCATCTTCCTGCAGGCTCTTAAGTCTCAGCTCAGGTTCTCAGGAAAGAATCAGAATGGACCAGTCTTTGGATTGGTCCTCAGGGTAAGGAGTCCATCTCTGGTTCGATCATCCATTGTCCTGACAGAGTCTTCATATAATATTTCAAGGACTGTGAGTGAAATGAGGAAGGGGAGTTGGAAACAGCCGGCAAACTGACCAACAGACCCGCTCACATGACTGGTGGGAGAGACTCTCGGGGTCAGTGGAGGCCTCCAGACGTCTACTACTTCCCATGCTCTAAAGCAGCAGTTCTCAACCTGTGGGTTGCAACCCCTTTGGGGGTCGAACAACCCTTTAACAGGGGTCGCCTAAGACATAACAGTAGCAAAATTACAGTTATGAAGTAGCAACGAGCCCTGGCCAGTTTGACTCAGTGGTTGGAGCATCGGCCTGCAGACCAGAGAGTCCCGGGTTCGGTTCCCCTTTAGGGGCACGTACCGAAGGAAAAAAAAGAAAGAAAGAAAGAAAGAAAGAAAGAAAGAAAGAAAGAAAGAAAGAAAGAAAGAAAGAAAGAAAGAAAGAAAGAAAGAAAGAAAGAAGGAAAGAAAGAAGGAAAGAAAGAAGAAAGAAAGAAGAAAGAAGGAAAGAAAGAAGAAAGAAAGAAGAAAGAAGGAAAGAAAGAAGGAAAGAAGGAAAGAAGGAAAGAAGGAAAGAAGGAAATAAATGAAGTAACAATGAAAATAATTTTATGGTTGGGGGTCACCACAGCATGAGGAACTGTATTAAAGGGTCGCGGCATTAGGAAAGTTGAGAACCTTCTCTCTCACATCGATGTTTCTCTCTGTCTCTCTCTCTCTCCCTTTAAAAAATAAAAATAAATAAAAAATAAAAAAAATAAAACATTGAGAAACCATTTCTGCCAGCCTTAAGCTTTCATTCACTTCCAGACTATATGAGTTGGTGAAAAAATCAGAGGTTGAAGAAGCAGATGGTGAGGTCTGTTCCCAGCTTTTCTGTGCATTTCCTGCCTCCACCCCACGTGCAAGAGACTGAAGAGGGGAGCTTGTATCCCTCAGATGAGAAGGTTTTTAAGAGAATTACTAGGAGAGCTTGACCTGTGTCCTCTGGAATTTGGGGGTACTTGGGAAAGGTTTCTCACTTTGAAAAGTGTAAAAGTGAAAGGTTGTGGCTAGATCAGTCAGAGATAGCAGAGCAGCAGAAGGGAGAGAAAGACAGAGGAGAAAGAGATGCAGTCCCAGTGAGACAGGTCAGTAAGCCCGGATGAGCGGAATGGGGACACTGAGACCAGATAGTTAAACAGCAGTTTGCAGCCATCTAGAAAATCCTATCTTCCTTAAACCAGGGGCACTTAAGAGTAAATGGTTTGCATTTCTCCTCCCCAACCAGAGGGCAAATAGCTTAAATCACCCTACTCAGGGAGACAGATAACAGAAATCCAATTAGTGCCATTTGCCAACCACACCCAAGGACAGATGAAGAGACTAAACCTCATTTTGGTACATTAGCATAAAGCTGATGAATATTCTATCGAGGGCCTCCCCTAAGACCTCCTCTAAACACCCAAATTTTAAAACCCCTCAAAACGAAGGTCCAACAGGTGCTCTCCCTCCCAGGAGCACCCTCAGCCTCCTCCCCGACAGGCATGCATCTCCTAATCTCTAAGGGACCCCACGAGGTTTGCAACAGAGAAGCAATGGGCAGCAGCAGTTCACCCTGGGCAACCCTCCTGAACCTGTACCCAAGGCCCCCTTTTCTCTGACTTCTTAGTAAGCCAAAGCAGACCACCTGGCTCATTTCCCCAGCCCTTCTTTGTTCCACTATCCCCGGCTCTAATAAACGTCCTCTAAAATTCACCTGGACTCCTGTTGTAAAATTTTTCCTACACAAAGTCAAGAACTCACACACTATCAGCTGGCCCTAGGCAGACCGGCTCAGGGCCAGGTCCCCTTTCCAGTAACCACCAGGAGTAAGCTGCTCTCACACTGATGTGGAAGTGGGGGTGGGACCCGGACAAAGTGGGATCCTGCAGGAGGAAATTGGCCTGTATTAAAAGGGTCCCTGCCCCTTTTAAGAGCAATGCCATCTAAAACTTCTAACATGGACTAGACTTTTTACTATTTGAGAATTATGAGAAAGATATGAGACATGCCCAAGACTTTATCCAAGGTGTGTGGAAGGGTGAATTGTCAGAGCTGGTTTAAACAGAGAATGGGAGTGGTGGTGGAGGGGTCCCACTTCACCCTACTAAGTCCAACATGTTTTTAAACCATTTACAAAAGAAAAATGATTAATTCCAATGGTGTTTGCAGATTCCAGGCGCTGATTAAGTGGACAACACTCTAGTAGCCTGAAAACAGAACTTGGAGTTGAAAATTTGTTTTTCAACTTTTATTTCTTGCTTGAGATAAAACCGCTTCATTTGGGATTTAGAACCCAACAGAAAGCTCTCTAGAAGCTCCAATGAAGTCGATCTTTAGCAAAGGGATTTATGAATCAAGAAAGAATGACAGAAGAAGGAAAGAGAGAGATAAATATTCTCACTTCTGTAAAAGCCACAGGAGGTTTCCTACTGAAAATTTATGACAGATTGGAGAATGGAAACACTAGCTGAATAGTATCACATGTACTCACTTAACATAGGTTCTTTGACTTTAAGTGAAACAATGTATAACAAAACCAATTTACCATAGACATAGAGGAGTTGGTAGAAACAAGAGTTACCTTCCTATGGCATCTCATCAACGTTGTAACAAAACAACATTATTATTATTATTTTATTATTATTATTATTTTTTTTAGTACGTGCCCCTACCGGGAACCGAACCCGGGACTCTCTGGTCCTCAGGCCGATGCTCCAACCGCTGAGCCAAACCAGCCAGGGCCAAAACAACATTATTGAAGGACCTGCATTTTGAGATCATCAGGTAAAATAAGCAGGACCCTACCCCATCCTTATCTTGGACACAGGAGCCCAGAAGCTGCTAAAGAGGGAGGTCAGCCATACAAACTCAAAGGTTCCCATTCCCCAGCATGCCCCACCCTCAGTTTATTTATGCCAGTAAATGTATCAGATCCCATGTAACCACAGATTCTTATCCAGTGTTCCAGTGTATTACTTTGTTTACTAAACATTTCTCATTTCCCATGCTAAGTGCTAAGTTAATTCATTCAAAATTTTTTTCTTATGGAGTCTTCTCTGTGTCTGGCACTGTTCAATAAGCTCCTCCTGGAACTTATATTTGAGTGTATGGCAATGCAGGTAATAAAACATCCATTCAAATATGTCAGATGAACCTAAGTGTCCACTGGAAGACAAATAGATGAAGAAGTGGTACATATATACAACAGAATATTACTCAGCCATTAAAAGAATGAAATCTTGCCCGGCTGGTGTGGCTCAGTGGATTGAGCGTCATCCCATGGACTGAGAAGTCCCAGTTCGATTCCCAGTCAGAGCACATGCCTGGGTTTTGGGCTAGATCCCCAGTAGGGAGCGTGCAGGAGGCAGCCGATCGATGTATCTCTGTCCCTAAGAAAATCAATAAAAACATATTTTTTAAAAAAATAATGAAATCTTGCCATTTGCAAAAGACAAATACCATATAATTTCACGTATATGTGAAATCTTAAATAAACAACACAGAAACAAACTCATGAATACAGAGAATAAATTAATAGTTGTCAGATGGAAGGGGGGGGTTGAAGAAAGGGTGAAAAGGGTAAAAGGATTAAGAAGTACAAACTGCCAGTAATAAAACAGTCACAGGGCTGTAAATACAGCATAGGTAACACAGTCAGCAACATTGTAATAAGTATGTATGGTGTCAGGGGTACTAGACTGAGTGGAGTGATCACTTCATAAGGTATATAAATTTATGTCTGGTCACTATGTTGTACACCTAAAACTAATATAATATTGTATGTCAGCTATAATTGAAGAACTATTTTTAATTTAAAATAAATAAAAACTAGAAAAAAATAGATGACGGTAAATGTTATATTTTTTTAAAATGACGGGCAAAAGAAATAGAGATTTCAAGGAGGGGATTGGGATTTAAAATAGGGGGTCAGAGAAGGCCTCCTTAAGAAGTCGAAATTTTGGGCAAAGTCTTGAAAGAGGTGAGGGCCCATACCACACAGACATATCTGGGAAAAGCATTTCAGACAAAGACAACACACGTCTTGAGGTCAGAGCATTTTGGTATTTTCAAGGGACAGCAAAGAGTTAGTGTGGCAGAGGGAGAAGGAAAAGGGAGGGTGGCAGGTGAGGTCAGTGAGGTCAGATGTTTCTCCCTTTCTCTTCCTCTCTCTCTAAAATAAAAACAAAACATATTTTTTAAAAGAAATATATATTTAAAAAGTATATGTACCTAAATGTCACAATGTGTCAGATTATCATCTAATGTTTCCAATAAAAATCTAATATGAAAAGTATCAAAACAGCCCTGGTCAGTTTGGCTCAGCAGTTAGAGTGTCGGCCTGCGGACCAGAGAGTCCCGGGTTCGGTTCCTGCTAGGGGCACGTACCAAAAAAAAAAGAAAAGAAAAGTCTCAAAACATATTGCTAAATGACACTGACCATTTTCCAACGAGAAAAGGGAAGTCAATAGAAATAAAAAAACAACTCATAAAAGCAAAATATAGCATTAAATGCATGTGGCTTTAAAAGAGATTAAGAACTGCATAACAGAGGTTTTCTTCCTATTACAATTATCATGAGAGAGAGAGAGAGAGAAACTACAAAAATGCTATGTATTCATGAAGGATAACAATACAAATATGAGAAGGGAGGAAGCAGGAGACATTTTTGAAATGTCATCAAACAGTGCCAATGAATATTATTTCTGCCAGGGAACAGCACAAGAGAGAATGTTTTATTCAAGAATATCCAAGGAGCCCTGGCCGGTTTGGCTCAGTGGTTGGAGCGTCAGCCTGTGTACCAGAGAGTCCCAGGTTTGGTTCCCAAATCCAAGAAAATAAAATTGCATTTAAATGGGATGTGTGCCAACTACATAAAAATTTTTTTAATGAAAAACTGAAAAGCAGCCCGGCCAGTGTGGCTCACTGGTTGAACATGGACCCATGCACCTGGTTGTGGGCCTGATCCCCAGTGTGGGGCATGCAGGAGGTGGCCAATTGATGTTTTCTCTCATCAATGTTTCTATCTCTCTCTCCCTTTCCTTTCTTCTCTTTCTAAAATCAATAAAAACAAAAAACAGAAAAGCAACTTCTGGAAATAAAAGTGTTATTTTTTATTTTGGAGATAAAAATTTGTTATACTATGTATAGTCTTGTAATAAATGACTATTTAGGTTATTAATAGCTTGAGTCTCAATGTTAAAATAAGATGAAAAACAGAGATTTAATAATTTATTGAGAATTTTTTTCTTTTTTTTTAGTTTTTTTATCCTCACTCGAGGACATTTTTGCATTTATCTTCAGATAGAGCGGGAGGGAGAGAGGGAGGAAGAGAGAGAGAGAAACATCGATGTGAGAGAGACACATCAAGTGGTTGCCACCCACACGACCCCAACCAGGGCCAGGAACAAACTGCAACCGAGGTATGTGTCCTTAGTGGGAACCGAACCCGGGACTCTCCGGTCTACAGGCCGACACTCTGACCGCTGAGCCAAACCGGCCTGGGCGAAACTTTTTTTTCATTTGACTTTGTTACCAACTAGCCATGATTATTAGTAATGTAACATGTCTTTTAGCCTTTGTCCCTTAACTTTCTCCTAAGTAAAATAAAGGGAGGTTGTGTGTGTGTGTGTGTGTGTGTGTGTGTCTGTGTAGAGAGAGAGAGAGAGAGAGAGAGAGAAAGAGAGAGATCTTTAGGCCAAATGTTTATGCCACCTTCTTCTCTTCCCTATCAAATGTGTCTACCAGCCTTGAGAATATCCCTTATGGTTCTTGAAAGCTTCAAGAGCTTCCCATTTTCTCTCTAACTACATCATTCTTGAACACTTCAACATCCTCTCCATGACTTTTTGACAACCTGACCTCACATTTTTTCAGCCTTATTGACTTCTTGCCACCTGCATTCCTTGGATATAGAATCTGCTCGACCTCCAAGAGTTTAAACTGAAATGCCCACCCCAGCCATCACCTCTTGTCTTGTCACTTCTCCCATTCCACGGAACCTGGTATCTGTCCTCAAAGTCACATAAATTCCATCAACCCTCAACCTGCAACCCTCAAGGTTGTGGTTAAGGCTGCAGATTTTAGAGTCAACCTGTTTGAGTTTAATTCCTGACTCTGCCTCTCACTAGCTGAATGACCAGGGACAACTTACTTAATTCCTCTATGCCCTAAATTTCCCATAGGCCTCCTGTGAAGGCTAAATAAGATAATCCACATTAAATACGTGATGAATGCTGGTCAGTAGTATTAGTATTCCATTTGCCTTACTTGTCCCTGTGGAGCCTGGTCACCATAGCCATCCTTGCTTTTTCCACTCTGGTTAGTATTAGTCCCTTCCATTGTTCACTTTTTTTACCTCAGTTACTGGAGTGCTTCAAACCTCCATTACTTCCTGGATCTAGTTGGACTCACTCTAGACCATCGGGGATATTCAGAAATATATGTATAATGAATCGCTCCTTGAGTTCTTATCCTCTTCCCCACAATTGCTATTCTAAACCACCTCTACTTTCCTCAAGTTCCCAAATCTTCCCCTGCGTGAAATATTTTTATGACATGAGGTTGTCTCCTATTTCACTGGGAAAACAGAGGCCACCCTGTTAGCAGAGAATGCTTCTCCTGTACTCCTGTTTTGTCCCATGTAGAGGGAACCCAATGAATCTAACTCCTGGCTTCTCTGCCTCTGTACTCACTCTACCTTAGGGGAAGTGGAGTGACTCACCTGATTGTTAAATTTGTGCAGAATAAACCAGCATTCTCTAACCAGCCTGTGAATCTCTTGGCAGCAAGCTGGCCCTGGACAACCTGGACCAATTGCTTTTACCATGGCCATAAGGTGCACAGGAGGCCAGGGCGGAATCAGCATTGTTAATACACACCCAAGTGATTGTTTTGATCAGACAAGTTTGGGAAACACTTACATCAGCTATTCCATAGCTGAAAACAGTCACAGCAGCTGATGGCCAAGGACTAAATTTGTCAGCTCACAAGATATAACACAAGTAATATTAGTAGACAGAGCTCACCTTACATGTAGCACTGAAGGGGTAAGAACTTGTCCTTCCTGTTCCCTTTGAAGTTAGAAGGCCATGCAACATACTTTGGCCAATGGAATGTGAAAGGAAGTGATGTGAGTGGAAGAGATGTGCTACTTCCGGGCGGAAATTTCAAGAGTCAAGGTATAACTTGTCGCATTCCCTTGTCCCTGTTGTGATGATCATGGAAAAACCTGTGAACATTCTGTCATCCTAGTTCCTTAAGTGAATGTAGTGTGACCAGAACTACCTTCTAATCCAAGATGGATATGTAGTATGAGTGAAAAATAAACTGTTGTTTGAAGCCACTGAGATTTTCAGGTTCTTTCTTATTGCAACATTACTCAGCCTGTCCTGATTCACAGTCTTCAAACTCTACAAATTTCTAAGCTTTGCAAGAAGACAACAATATCTCAAAAGCCACTTTCTAACAGAGGAGTTAATATGGTCAGGTAAATTTTCCCCCTAGAAAAGGAAAATTCAAAGTGCCGAATTTAACATCTCCTAATTAAGTGTATGTTCACCTGACATAGATTCTAGATCCTTATATCAGATCAATCATCTTGCTAAAGAAAAAAACTCAAGAATTTCTTTTCCTCTCACCCCTGACTCTAGAGTTTCTGCTCTGGTATTTGACAATAGTAATCAATAGGTTTTGGGAACATAATTTTGCCTGAAATAACTACACTAGAGATTGGGGAATAGCTTTTTCTAAATTTGATGGGTGTGGCCCTGGCCGGTTTGGCTCAGCGGTTAGAGCGTCGGCCTGCGGTCCAGAGAGACCCGGGTTCGGTTCCCGCTAAGGGCGCGTACCTCGGTTGCAGTTTGTCCCCGGCCCTGGTTGGGTCGTGCGGGAGGCAGCCACTCGATGAGTCCCTTTCACGTCGATGTTTCTCTCTCTCTGTCTTCCTCTCACTCCCTCCCACTCTATCTGAGCAAAAAATGGAAAAATGTCCTCGGGTGAGGATAAAAAAAATAAATAAATAAAAAAATAAATTTGATGGGTGTGGAGACAGTGCTTTAATAATTTTGTGTCTTATTGACTTTTTGGACCCTCTAGAAACTCAGAGAGAGACTTGATATTATTTCTGTCTAACCACAGTGCTTGCAAAAAATTCCAACCCTATTTAATCCTTAAGAACCCCTCTAATTAAGAGTGAGTGAAATATGAAGTGGAAAGGATGAATTCTTGACATTATTTTTTTGAAGTTTAAACCTCAAGGGCAAGTGAATTTGACATCACACATTAATTTCATTGGATTTTAATTTGTAAGGGGTTTTAATCTTTAGACTTTAATTTTCCATGGGAATTTGATAATGGAAGAGAGTTTATGGTCAAATTTGGAGGGTCTCTGGGTTGACTTCATTTTATTATTGAAGTATTATAATGGTGCCAAGTAATCTCATAGCAAGCTCTCTATATGTGAGATCAGACAATATTAATGAACATAATTGGCATGGAAAATAGACAAGGTGAAATGGGGGATAAAAGGGGGGACATCTGTAATACTTTTAATAATAAAAATAAATTTTAAAAAAGAAAATAGACAAAGTGAGCCCTGGACAGTGGCTCAGTTGTTTGAGTGTTGTCTCATGCACTGAGAGGTTGCTGGTTCGATTCCCAATCAGGACACATGCCCAGGTTGCAGGCTGGATCTCCAGTAGGAGGTATGTAGGAAGCAACCAATCGATGTTTCTCTCTCTCTCCCTCTCCTATCAATAAAAACTATTAAAAAATAAAATAGACAAGGTGATCAATTTTCAGATTTAGAATTCTATAATTAATATACTAAAAAACATGGTCTGTTTTTATGTCCTGTTTTAGCAGCTTCTGTCTCATGCAGGGCTTAGTCTTGGAAGGGAGCTCAGGTTGTTTTTTAAATTTATTTATTTATTTATTTATTTATTTATTTATTTATTTTTTTTAGAGAAGGGGAGGGAGAGAGAGATAGCAACATTGATGTGAGAGAGAAACATCAACTGGCTGCCTCCTGCATGCCCCATCTGATCATCCAATAGTTCCTTCCTGTTCACCGGAGAAACGGAGCCCACAAAGCTTCTCCCCAATTTTGACTGCTACCCTAAGATGAACTTTCTAAACTTTACACACCAAGTGGAACTCCTTTTAGGGGCATCGTTTGGTAAGATGTTTTGTTTTGTTTTGGCTCCCTCTGCCTCCTCCCACATGTGAGTCTTGCTGCTATCATGATGTGTTCCCACCTGTATAGATTTGGGAGGTCATACCTTGCTACCTAAACTTGCTATTGATGCTGTTAATGAGTTTTAGGTTTTTCTATCCCACTTGCTCTATCTGTTTTTGTAGGAAGGTATGGGAATATTAAAAAAGCAATGCCACTTCCAACTTCCCAGAATTTCCTTTGCTTTTTTCTTGATCCCTTCATGTAGCAAAGATAATTATATGCTCACCAAATACCTTTTCATATTTCTTCTATATTCCCTGCCTCCCAATTAAGTGTGACCATGTGACTAGGCCTAGCTGATGGAACATGAGTGGAAGGAACAGGTGACTTCACAGCAGTGGCAGTGAGATCCCTCTGCATCACTCCCTCAGCTCTCTCTTTGTCTCTCTTTCAGCCCAAAGACTGAAGCAGCCTGGGTCAGTGGGTCTCAGCATAGAGGATAGTTATCTACAGCATAGTTTGCTTTAGCAAGAAATAAACTCATCTTTTAAGTCACTATTCTTTTGGGGTTGCTGCTGCAGCATGAAACCAAACTACCCAGACACTTCCCCACCGACTTCCTCTATTAATTATCCATTTGTCACCTCTTTCTCTGTAAATATATTCAAGTATCTCCTAGCCAAAACAAAAAACCTCCCCTTGAGCCTACTGTTTCTCAGATTATCATATGTCTCCCCCCTCGTTCACTGATACATTTCTGGGAGGAAAATCTGTATTTGCCACCTCCATTTCCTCAGCACCCACTCACTGCTTAATTCCTGGGGATCTGGCTTCTGCTTTTGTCATTCTCCAGAAATTATTTTCTTTAAGATTACCAATGATCTCCTACTTGCCAAATCACACTCAATCCTGCCTTCTCTGGTCAAGTGGTTTTAGGTCTTTTTATTATTACAGACCCTTTGAAAATCAGATAAAAACTATGGTTCTTATTCCAAAAAAACAAAAACAAAACACACATATGTAAGCATACAAACTTTTCATAAATGTCAAAGAGCTTTTCGATCATCATACTCCCCCAAAGCTTATCCATAAATAGACTAAACATCCCTGTACGTTGGGTAAAGAATTCTGCCCTGGTGTGTACCTAAGAAAGAAACAGAAAGTGAAGAAGCTCAATCATTCCCCCAAAAAGTCACATGGAGTATTCTTTCACTTCCTGATGTATCTTCCTGTCACCCTGCAGTTTTGTCTCTCCTCTATTTTTTGCATTTCTGTAGATGATAATGTATTTTGCATTACCATACATTTCCTCATTCCCTCCCCCCTCTTTTATCTCTCTCCATTCAATCATGGAGTACTTGCAGAGTGAAAAATAACAGTGTGCTCCTCTTCTCCCAAAGAAAATTACAGTATAGCTGGGAAGAGGCATGCTCACATTAAAACTTGAGTGATAAAATAAGAATATAAATAAGTGGGAGACATACTGAACTATTTCTAAGGAAGGGTCAGACACTGCTTTCTGTAAGATAGGGAATGTAAACTGGGCCTTGAAAGATGGGTTGGGCTTTTGATAGGTAGATAGGGGAAAAGGGTGTGACAAATGGAATAGAAAGTATTGTGTGAACAATAAAAAATATGTAAATATAAATGAAATGTCGAAGTAGGTCCCACATTGATTGACCAGAGAGAACACAAAGTTAGATAAAAACAGAATCGTATGGTGGGACCAGTCTTGTGTTAGCCTTGAGTACCGGGTTAGAGTGTCTGGGCATTATTTGGGGGACAATAGGGAGACACTGAATATTTTTGAGCAAAGGACTGACAGCATAAAATGATCTTTCAGGAGATTAATCTGCTAAGAGTGTTTAATAGAGAGGTGAAAAACTGGCCAAAAGAAGGAGAGTTAGGAGACTGACCAAAAATCCATAACCTGAACTTGTGAACGATAGCACTGAACTGTTTGAGAAGAACGGCATTTGTAAAAATGGCAGAGCTGATGTACCAGGCATTAGGATGTGTGGCTTGGATCTCCCTTCAGCTGGAAGAATGCAGTTAGCTAATGATAGCCTCCAGCTACAGCACCTTTGGGACCTACCACAGCAGCATTCAAGCCGAGATCACCATCTTCCGGTAAAGCCCCGACCTATGCCTGAGCATGGCAGTGTTACTAGGCTCTAGCCACTTCCCTAATGGACAGACTTTGCTCCAGAGGTTCCCACTGGGTTGGCTGGCTCAGGCTTTTCTAGATCCACATCAGAGTGAGGCTCTCCCTGTCCAATCCTATTTCTTCCCTTTTCTTTCACAGGTGGCAGATCAGCATCAAGGTCTCTAAAGCCTTCCCTAATTGATCCTCCTTCCTCCCCCTTTATCTCTCATAGGTGTCCTGCCACACTCCCCAGCTACTAGAAAAAACTTTGGAAATACATGAAGAGTTAAATATTATAAAATTTATACAAGTAAAAATTAAATTGGTAGCACGGAATTAATTGTGTCTAATACATACACACTTCTTTTTTAAATCCTCACCTGAGGACATGCTTAGAGAGAGGAAGGAAGAGAGAGAGCGAGCGAGAGAGAGAGAATGAATCATTGATGTGAGACTGATTGCCTTCCGTACGTGCCCCGACTAGGGATCGAACCCGAAACCCAGGTAAGTGCCCTGACTGGGAATCAAACCAGCAACCTTTCGGCACACAGGATGATGCTCAACCAACTGAGCTACTCCAGCTGGGCTAATTGTGTCTAATAAAGGCATATTCTAACTATTTCACGAGCCAGAAAACTAAGAAATGTGATAATAATAATTTTTGTATTGAGAAAAACACCAAGGTCACTGCAAATTTGAATGAGCTTTCAACATCCTGAAATCTTTCCTCCAATTTAACTTGAGATTAAATACGAGACTAAAGCAGCTATTTGGACATTTCTTTATTTAGAGGAACCAATTTATTTTAAAGAGAACGTTTTCATCTCACAACTGAAAGTAATAATGGGATACACGGGAGGAGCCGAGCAGTTCTCTGAGACAAGTACTGCAGCTGGGGTTCAGCAAAGATGAGAGTCAGTTTACACACTAAAAATATGTCCTTCATATAGCAAAGATTCTTGGAGCTTCTTTGAAATATACTTTATGTCTTGTGTTCATGAGACACTTCTGTGAAAATGGAAAGATGCTCTTGTCGTGGCAGTGTTGAAAAATACATATATGCATATGAAAAGACCTGTCACACAATATAGCAACTTGACATTCAGCATTTAACGGAAACACTACATGACAGACTAACACTACCAGCTAAACATAACCACTCTTCCTGTTTTGTTTGGTGGGGGAAGTTGTAGTGTGATGTTAGAGGTATATGTCATGTGTGCATTAGGCGGAGGGAGATCAGTTGGTCACTGAGTTTCGGCTGTTCAGGGGTGGAGTAATCTGGGAATGAAAGTGTTACACTAAAGTAGCTTTGAGCTAATCAAGAACAATTTGGTTAAAGGCCAAATCATTTCATTCCTATTTTTAACTGCTACCCAACACAACAGTTTCCTTTTGAAGTTGATCTTGGTAGAGGTTGAAACATTTCAATGATATAAATTCAAATTATTGCTTCTCATAAATAGAACATTGGGGAAATGATTCCATAGTCCTCCTTTACCCCTAGCATGACCTCTCCCCTGCCAATTTTCTATCTTATACATTTGCTATCACAAATTATTTCCCTCCTTACTCTACCAATTCCAAACTTTCTTTTTCCTCATATCTTTTACATCTTTTTCACAACTCTCTACTCTCAGCTGAGGACACTGCCTCATACTTCTCTGAGAAAACAGAAGCAATCATAAGTTGCTCATCTTCCCATTCCCAAACCTATGGTTCTACCTGCACCTGTACATTTTCTCCTTCTTCCCTCCCATTTCAATGGAGGGAGTGTCTCTTTTCCCATAATTTTATTTCTGCTCTGGATTGAATTTCTCTTTCTCCACATCATCATCTCTCCCTTTCTAATAAATTATTCGGATCCCAAACAAACATGTGTTAGTGCCTCTCATCTGTAGAAAAACGTTTTCTTGAGTTATAGTATCTTTAAACTACATTTTCATTTCGCTTCCCTTCACAGAAAACTTGTTGAACTATCCTGTCTGTACATGCTCTACACTCCCTCACCAAGTCAGTTTTTTTTTTAATCCTCACTGGAGGATATGTTTTTACTGATTTTAGAGAGGAGAAGAAGAAGAAGAAGAAGAAGAAGAAGAAGAGGAGGAGGAGGAGGAGGAGGAGGAGGAGGAGGAGGAGGAGGAAGAAGAGGAAGAAGAAGAAGAAGAAGAAAGAGAGAGAGAGAGAGAGAGAGAGAGAGAGAGAGAGAGAGAGAGAGAGAAACTTCAATGTATGAGAGAAACATTGATTAGTTGCCTCCTGTATGCACTTCCACCGGGAATCGAACCAGCAACCTAGGTATGTGCCCTGACTGGGAATCGAACTGGCAACCTTCTGGTGCACGGGACTATGCTCCAACCAACTGAACTACATGGGCCAGGGCACCAAGTCACTATTGAATCCTCCCCAGTCTAGCTTCCTTATCCCACAGTACATCTGAAATTGTGCTTGCCAAGGTCAACAATGATCTCTACAGGGTGGGGCAAAAGCAGACTTACAGTTGTTCATATGGAAAATAAAATAATTAATAAATAACAATAGAAGAATAATTTCTGTTTTTCATACTTACACTGTAAACCTACTTGTGTCCCAGCCTGTGTAGCACCAAATCCATTGGCCACTTTGGTCCTACTTGATTCTTCAGTAGCATCTCTCTCCCTGGAAACATTCTCCACTCAGCTTCTGTGATGCCACTCTGTGCAGAATAGTTAAGGTAGCAGGCCTGAGGCTGTCATCCTTCAAAGGAGTTTGCAACGTTGGCCCTTAGCTAGCATTTGGGAACTTGATTTTCGGCAGTGTTCCCATTGTTCCCTAACTGACAATGATGGCTCACTGTGCCTAGACTATATAAACAGTGTGGTTTATGCTGAACACCTGCTTTCCTTCTGAGACTCTGTAATTTTGTAGGCAGAGGGTGCCTACATGACCAGACCCCAATAACAATCTTGGGCACCGCGTCTCTAGTGGGCTGCCCTGAGAAGCATCACCAACATGTTGCTCCATTTTCATTCCTGGGGGAAGAATGTGCTCTGCATGGCCTCTCAAGGGAGGAAGAGGACATAAGGAAACTGCCCATGGATTCCTCCAGACTTCACCAGTGTGTTTTCACTTACAGTCCAGTGCTGCATGTTTACTATATATCACCGTGATAAATCTTAGCTGTGAGTACAGTTACATGCTGATTCCAGCGAGCCTCCTAGTGAATGTCCGAACACGGAGCTGGTTTTGAGGACCCCTAACGTTACTCTGTCCTGGTTTTCCTTTTCTCATACTCCTTTGTTGGTTTCTCCTGCTCTGTCCCACTTGGAGGCCTCAAGGTTTTACTGTCTTCTCTTCTTTATACTGTTTTTTAGGTGATCTAATCTAGTCCCTTAACATTAAATATAATATCATCTGTATGCTGACAACTTCCAGATTTATACTTCCACTAACTCTAGAAACTGATATCCAAAAGTCTACTTAAATCTTCACTGAGGATCTTGTAGTGGTTTTTGTTTTTTGTAAAATTTTTCCATCTATGTTCAAACAGGATTAGTCTAAAATTTCCTCACTTAGTTTTGGGGTCAAGTTTAAATGAACTCTAGTTCCTAACTGCCAACTACCAAGGCATTTTTTTAGCCTTCATCATTTACCTCTACAGCACCTCACTGTTCACCACTGGTTGTCCCTTCAATGTACTGGTTATTTATTTATTTATTTTTGTATCATCCTCACCTGAGGACATTTTTCCATTTTTTGTTCAGATAGAGTGGGAGGGAGAGAGAGGAAGAGAGAGAGAGAGAGAAAAACATCGACGTGAAAGGTACACATTGAGTGGCTGCCTCCCACACGACCCAACCAGGGCCGGGGACAAACTGCAACCGAGATACGTGCCCTTAGCGGGAACCGAACCACAGGCCGACGCTCTAACCGCTGAGCCAAACCGGCCAGGGCTGTACTGGTTATTTTTGTTATGACAATGACAGTGACGTCCAGAGTTATCTTTGTACATTACTAGAGTTCCTCATGTCATGCCCCTGACTCAGTACTTACAGAATATACTGCAGACACCTTAGGAAGGCATATAGGACTGTTTGTAACCTGGTCTCAGGTTACCTTGTTGTCTCTTCTCTTGCCATTATCCACACTTTCTGTGCTCCTACCACACTGTACTCACTGCTTGCTGGCCTAACCAGGCCCACTGAAAACTCCAGGGCTTTCTACATATTGATGCCTCTGCCTGGGGTATGCATATCCACTTCACTTCAAGCCCCTAATGGCACCTCTTCAGCTTCACCCAAGTGTTTGGTGACTGCCCACAGTACTGTATTCCTATAACTGAAATAGCTCTAAAATTCTTAACCCAACTTACAAGGCACTGCATGATTTAACTCTGTTTACCTTCTCAGCCTTATCTGCCACTCCCACCCTCCCTCCTTGAGCACAGAGTTCTTTTCAGAGCTTCTCAAACTAGCCAAGTTCTTCCCCCACCTCAAGCTTCCACTCATACTGTTCTCCTAGCTAGATCATTTCTTTTTTAATTTATTTTTTTGTCTCTGTGTGTGTGTGTGTGTGTGTGTGTGTGTGTGTGTGTGGTTTTCTAGAGCTGAGGAGAGAGAGGGATGGGTTGGGAGAGAGACTGCCTTGAGAGACAAAAGAAGAGGTCTGGGCTTGCTGGTGGGGTGGACCCTGGGGAAAGTAGGGGGTGGGGCAAGGTACCTGTGTGCTCCAGAGAGAAAGTCCTAGCTGGATCATTTCTAATTCTCCTTCTCAACACTTCATTCATCAAATGCTACTTTCTCAAAACAAGTATTTCTAGTCCCCCTGTTCTATACAATCAGAGCACTCTTTTTCCTGTTAAAGGGTTTAAGGAAATTATAATTAAATACCTGTAGAAGGAGTTGTTTGACGTCGGCCTGCTCCACTACACAGTGAGCTCCATGACACCAGAAACTATACCGAAATGGATCTTTCAGGAAAAGAAATATTTTATGTTAAATTTTAAGTTGTTTGTATTTCTAGCATATCAATCTGTTCTCACCTTTAACCTGTCTACATTTTATTTACACACACGTACAAAGCTTTGTGTGAATGGTTTATTGTATAGAAATTGTGTACATTAAGGGGGGAAAGCCAGGTTCCATGTTTGGATTAAAGCATTACTAAAACAGAGACAACAGAAGCCTCATGGTAAGATGATGACTTGACAGAACTAGTTTAGCAGAAGCTAAAATCTAGAGCTGAGAGTGACTGTAAAAACATAAGCCCCCATCCTCTAAAACTGACAGAATTATTGGATGAGGCACTGAATATTTCAGTGTGTGTAAGGGAGTTTGAGTTACAGTAAGTCCTCAATTAATATCCCATCGATCAACAGGTTGTGCCTTTAAGCAAACTAACATACAAAAATACAATTTCACCATAGGCTAATTGATATAAACAAGAGTTGAGTTCCTATGGCATCTCATCAACAATATTACTAAATGACACTGGGGACCTGCTGTAGTTTTATCTGGAGATCTTGAGTAGGAAGATTCCAGCTGACATTCAGTTGCAATTTTATCTGTTTACTTGTCTGTCAAGCCACTAGACAGTGAACTCCTTGTGGATAAGTGCTGTGTCATTCATTTTATGATCTCAATCTTGGCACTCAGAAGGCAGTCAGTACATGTTTACAGAATTAATGGATATATAATTCACTGTGGAGAACTAGGGATTTGATATATTACCCCTCTTATGAGTCTATAAATTTCAAAATAGATCTGGTTACTACAAAGAAACCAATTTCAAAAGGTAAGCATTTCAAACATCAGATAAAATGTGTGTCTTGCTGGCTATTCAAATTATTTATGCAGACAATTCCATTCTCTGACTATGAACAAAGCCTATTCTTTTTACACATATAAAAACTGGAGCCCTGGCCGGTTTGGCTCAGCGGTTAGAGCGTCGTCCTGTGGACCAGAGAGTCTCGGGTTCGGTTCCCGCTAGGGGCATGTACTTCGGTCGCAGTTCATCCCCGGCCCCAGCTGGGGTCATGTGGGTGGCAACCAGCTGATGTGTCTCTCTCACATCGATGTTTCTCTCTCTCTCTCTTCCTCCCTCTCTCCCTCCCGCTCTATAAAAAACAAAACAAAACAAAACAAAACAACCCACCCACACACAAAAAACTGGAGGTAGGTGGAAAGAATGTAGATCCTCTTGGTGCAGTGGTTATTATCCCTCCATTGACTCTATTGTTAATTTTTCCAACTACCATAAAAAAAACAAAAACAACACATCTTGCCCTGGCTGGTGTGGCTCACTTGGTTGAGTGTGTTTCCATGCACCAAAGGTCGCCAGCTCAATTCCGGTCAGGACACATGCCCAGGTTGCAGGCTTGATCCACGGTGGGAGGGGAAGGGGGCATGCAGGAGGCAGCCGGTTGATGTTTCTCTCTCTCCCTCTCCCTTGCTCTCTCTCTAAAGGTCAATAGAAATGTTTTTAAAAAAATACATCTCTTTATTATATTTGATTATGAGGGAAGCTGTGATCACCTACGTTATTCACTATTTGTCAAAGAAGAAACACAAAAAGCTTCAGTGGTGCTAAAAAATACTTTTTGCATTTATATATTAAATAAGTATTTCAAAAGTAATAAATAATAAATTATTTTTTAATCAGTAAATAAATATAGCTTGGTGGATAGGCATCACCAATGGCCACCTATGTGACGTGAGGAAGGTAAAAAAAATACTTGCCCTGGCCGGTTTGGCTTAGCGGTTAGAAGTGTCTCACATCGATGTTTCTATCTCTTTTTCCTTCTCCCTTCCTTTCTCTCTAAAAATAAAATATATATATATATATATATATATATATATATATATATATTTTAATCAGTGGAATAATATCCTCAGATGAGGATTAACAACAACAAAACAAAACTCTTAATAGCCTACAATTATGCCCTTTTGATCCCAATGATGTCTGATATCTAATATTTTAGAGTTAGAAGTTCATTCCTGTAGGTCTTCCAGTTCCAATAGCACAGCAACCTGAGCAAATGTAGAAACCCTCTTATGTAGGAATGATTCATTAAACATAACAACAATAAACAATAACCATAGATGAGCTCACACACAGAAAAGGAAAACCTCCAAATGCCAGAAAAAGAGAGGAAAGGAAAGCCAGAATAAGTGTGTGAGTTAACTCTGCATCAACTTTGGGGCAGAGCTATTGGATCTGGAAACAGCAATCAAGTTGGATTTTAATACCTACTCAGAGACTCAAGGTGAAGGCTTGGACCTAAGGGAATTGGAAGTAAAATAATGCATAAAAATAGAACTCTCCAAGGGTTGAATGTCCAGGCTTTTAACTTGCAAATTTACACTAGAGGAAAAATGAATGTAAATATTGATTGATACTGGGTCTGTGACACTTACGTGGATCTGATGCAAGGAATGAAAAAAATTGCTCAGGGTCACATGGGATTCCCACAGAATAAAAAAGCTATCTGAAGATGATCTCATAATATAAAAAATTATGAAGCACTGCCTGGCTGGTGTGGCTCAGCGGCTGAGTGTCGACCCATGCAGCAAGAGGTCGCTGGTTTGATTCCTGGTCAGGGCACATGCCCAGGTTGTGGGCCCAATCCCCAGTGGGGGGCATGCAGGAGGTGGCCAATCGATGTTCTCTCTCATCGCTGTTTCTATCTCTCTCTCTCTCTCTCCCTTCTTCTCTCTCTAAAATCAATAAAGAAAAAAAAATTATGAAGCACAAGTAAATGATCCACCATGAACAAAAGTCAATAAACATAGCACCTCTAAGAATTTGAGATAATAGAAAGTATGTCCAAAATATGATTGTCTGAAATAATTAAGTATTTCTCAATGATTAAAGAAGTCATTGAAACCATAAAGAATAAAACTAAATTGCCCTGGCTGGTGTGGCTCAGTTGGTTGGGCATCTTCCTGAGCACCTGGGGGTTGCAGGTTCAATTCCCAGTCAGGGTGCATGCCCAAGTTTCAGGCTCAATCCTTGGTGGGGCTGTGCAGGAGGCAGCCCATTGATGTTCTGCTCTCAAATTGATGTTTCTCTTTCTCTCTCCCTCTCCTGCCTCCCTCTCTAAAAAACAATAAAAATGTTTTTTTGTCTTGTTTTGATAAAACCTCAATGAAAAATAGAATAGGCAGATTTGTCAAATAACTAAATAAAACTTCTAAAATTAAAAACATAATCCTTGGTATTAGAAGATCAATGGTCAAGTTAAACAGCAGATCAGATACAGATGAACAAAAAATGATCAGAACCAGAAATAGATCTGATAAAGTTATCCAGAATGAGGTTGAGAGACAAAGACTTAGAAAATATAAGAGATATGGAGATCAGGATGAAAGGTAAACATGTCTAATAGCAATTCTATAAGGAGAGAACAAAAAATTGTAAAGAGATAATACATGAAAATTTTGTTTGATAAATGATATGAATCTTTTAAGAAACACAAATCCCCAAGATTAATAAAAAGAAGCCCACATTAAGTTACATTGTAGTGAAATGGCAAAATGCCTAACAAAGAGAAAAACTGTAAAATAACAATAGAAAATTTCATTCCTTTAGCTGATATCTTCCCTGTTAAAAATTGAACTTCATATTTGAATTTTAGTTCAAATGAATGAAGTGGATACTATGACTGGATAAAAAGGATTTTGGATTAAATATTCAAAACTTAAAAATCATATAGGAACTAGAAAAAGAAGTCCTCATTTCTCAGATACAATATTCTGATGTCTTTTAATAACTATAACAGCAAGAGTCTGGATATTTGATTATTCTAGAATGACTCATTTTTAAAGATTATGCTTTTAAGTACTTTTAAAGATTATGCTCTGGCAACAGAGATTCATCCACTTGCCAATATATCCCCAGCCCTGAATACAACACATATAGAAAAAAAGTAAAGCAGGGGAAGGCATAAAACTAAATACCCGTCCTTTTGTTCACTGCTAATAAGTGAATTATCAAGTAGTAGGCCAATAAGTATATCAAAGATATAAATATTTGATTGATAATTATCCCTGCCAATTCCTCCAGTTTGAGGAAAAACCTTTCTGTTCAGAGTATTTTTCATGAAGGGATATTGTACTTTCTGAGTCTTCCAAGAAGGGTGATTCCAGTGGTTTTTCCCGGGGCTTGATAAGAAGCCAATGTCTCCCTCAGGGTCTGACTGAAAGGATAACAGGCTGTTATCTTTGGCAGAGTATCCTGAGCTCTAAGAGATACAAAATGCTTGGAAATGGTCTGGGGAGAAAACTGACCCCAGACTTTGGATTACTGTCTTGAGGGATTAGTAGACTATATCACTCAGAGACACTCAGGTTTCCCAACTTTCTTACTTCAAGGGGTTTCAATAGTGTTTTCTACTAAACTTCACATAGAATAATAGAAAGAGACTTCATCTCTTTTGCTCTAATAATTCTTCTTTTCCAGTTCAGACATCCACTCCCAGGAAACTTGGCATCACCTGGAACTGCTTTTTTGAAATAGTAAATCCAAACATTCCTGTTCTTCCAGATCCCATGCCCAGGCTAATCCTTTCATATTGTCCTTGCTTCTCATCGGGATCTGCCTCTCTGTCCTCTTCTCTCTTCACTTTGACTTTGTGGTAAACAGAGTTTGCCACCCAAGATATGGCTTTTGGGGGTATTATTTTAAGCTGATTATTTTTTAAGAAACAAGACTCTAGAAGAACCTTTGACCTTTCCCTCAACTATCTAAAAAAATTTAGTAGAGGGCCTGCTCTAGGAAGATAGGTATTATTATAGGTAACTATAGTTTAATCTGAATTAACTGTGATAGACAAGAAGGAACCTAGCAAATCCTTTGATCAAAGTCTTCTCAGTGTCTCATTGTTAAAGATGGCCAGGCAAACACTTGTTTACCAATCATTTGCTTTTCCATCTCCATGTGAATTGCCTTCTTCCACTGTGAAGCCTCAAACCACAACTCTCCTGCCACCCCACCCCAAACCCCCCATCCTGGCCTTAGTCCAGAATGACATATAAACCTCAAGTGCCCAATTTGTCTTTGGGTCCCATATTCTTATGGAAGCCTGTATGTACATACATAACAAATTTGGTTATTTTTCCTGTTAATCTGTCTTATGACAATTTGATTATTAGACCAAGCAAAAGAATTTAAAATGGTAGAAGGAAAATTATTTTCCTCCGTTACAATTTCAACCAACTTAGACATTAACCACTCTCCTTCAAATATTCTTAACTCAATTATCTCTATTTAGAGGAGATAATCCAATGCAATAGTGTAGGTAAAGCATTGGCTGAGAGAAGTGCTCAGCAGATGGTAGCTAACACCACTGTCATCATGACCACCAACATACATAACGTTCCCTTACTCCTTTGTCATTCTATCATACCAGCCTGTAGGTACACAATCTTGGGCTGCTAAGCATTACTGGAGAAAAATCACTAAATTGCATATACAGATGGTAGTGAATTCGTGCTTCCAGCCTTCAGTGCCAAACAATTCTGTTTCTTTAATTAGTTTTTTGAATTTTGAGACTACTCTAAACCTTCTCCAATCTCCTCAAATCTCCTACCCATCACTTCGTCCCATCATTCTCATTCTCTTGCTTCACAGAAAACATAACACAAATCAAAAACCCCTATAAAAACCCAAAACAGGAACCATCAGAAAGAACTTCCCCAACTTCCAGCTACCAAATCTGCAAACCTTTCTGTATTTGCACCTCCCCTCTTTGCTTTTCTCCTCTGACTATGAAAGTAATGTCATTTACTGCTAAGGGCCAGATTCTGTTATCAGAGAAATGGATGGATGGAATTTCTCCATTGCTAATTGGAGTGGGGTTCTTGGGGGTACTGCTGGAATAAGCATTCTGGAGGTCCCCATAGGAGGATGAGATGTGGCAGAAAGTTTTATTTGCATGGAATTACATCCTTCGGGTTGCAAAGTCTCAGTTCCCTCAATCCAGTCCTGGATGATCTGCAGCTGGGGATTCAGCAGAGCTAGAAGCGAGGCCAGTGCCCAGAGTTTCTGTTCCATGGTGGAGTTGTGTCAGGCTAGTTCTAGTCCATCAGTCCACTGTGTAGGGTCCACATGGCTATGAGCCATGTGGGCAAATGCAGGGGAGCATGCCCCCTGCAACACGAGAACCAAGAACCCAGCATGCAAAGGAGCAAGAGGCAAGAAAGGGAACTCCTTTGTTTAGGAGCTTATGTATCTCAAATCTTCCAGTGCTTGCAGTAGTCACGCCTACTCTGGCCAATGGCCTGTTCTCAGGTCTGACTGACAGGCAAGTACCTACCCTATTTCATCCAGATCTCACTGGGTATGCATCTATTGTCTAGTCCCTTTCCCCAGCCATCTGTGGGGAACAGGCCTGGAGAGTGTTAAACTGCAGCTTCCTGGCAAAGCTGTACAAATGGCATTCCCCTATTATCTGGTTTTCCCTTTGCTCCTTTCCTATTATTAATAACTGGGTTTATTACAAAGGTATCAATTCCTCAACCACCTATCTTCAACCTCTCTCACCACTGGCTCCTTCTCATCAACATAGTAAAATATATCTCACCATTAAAAATTCTTATTTTTATTCTAGCTACCTCCTTATCTCTCTCCTGTTCTTCTCACCCAAAGTTTTAAAAAAGGTACTCTACATTTGTTGCCTCTATTTATTTACTTTCCATTTGTCCTTGTCATAGTAATCTGGTTTCCATTCCAACACTTCACTGAATCCGTTCTTATCTGCTTTATCAATAATTTCAAGGAACCCTTCTCAGTTCTCATTCCATTTGACCTATGAGCACCTTTTGTATGGTTAATCACTTCTTACATGGTTTACAGGAATGCCTACTTTCCTAGACCTCCTCCTATCTCTCTGACTGCTTCTTTTGAGTATTCATTATGGTCTCTCTCATCTTTCTCTGTCCCAAACTCTAGCGTTCCGCAGAGTTTGGTCAAGGGCCCTATTCTTTTCATGCTGTTAAATTAATTAAACAAGGAGGCCATTAGACTGAGGTGGCACTAATGCTTTGGCAGCCTACTTAAGCAAACCAGAATCTAGGTGTGCCTCAAGGTTATGAAATCTAAATGCCAAGGACAATCACAGACGGCCCACAGGCTTGAAGCTATAGCCAATCAAATAGTTCCCTTTCTTTGCTTCTACCCTGGCTGATGTCAGCGGAGCACCCTTAACCACTTCAGGTTTGGCACTGCCCAACTGGAACCAATTGTTGCTCCAATAAACTTCAAAATTGTAATATGCCTTAGTTTATCCTTTAACAATACTCTACATCTCATCCCTCTCAATCCCTTTATATGCTCATCTATATCCCAGTTTATTTATTTTTTTGGTCCTAACCCGAAGACACTTTTTTTTTTTTTTTTTTTTTTGGTATGTGCCCCTAGCAGGAACCGAACCCGAGACTCTCTGGTCCGCAGGCTGAGCTCCAACCGCTGAGCCAAACCGGCCAGGGCTATATCCCAGTTTAGATCACCCTCCTTATCCATATGTCAAAATACTTCACCATGCCTTAGGCATTCTGCCTCCAAAGCTGTTTCTGTAGTGTCCTCTCTCAGTGAAAGACTTCACCCAGCGTCCCAAACCAGAAATCTGACATCATCTGTCTCTTCCTTCTGTTTCACTCTTAATCAGCTATCAAGCCCAGGCCATTCTCGTTGCTGAAACAGTTGTCAAATCATTTCAGCTGACATCCAGGCCATCATGTCACATCTTCTTAAAGGATCCTCCAGTATCCAGTCTTGTCTGTTCTAAACCATTCTCATACAAAGCAGAGTGATTCTTCAAAAAATGTAAATTATATCATACCACCCCTATGCTTAAAATCTTTCAGACTTTCTTGTTGCCTTTAGGATAAAGCTCTAAAAAGCCCCTAACATTTTCCTTCTCAGTCTCAATTCTCCACTCCCCTCTCTTGCAAGCCATCTTCAGCCATTCTGAACTTCTCTGAATTCCTAGAGGACATGCTTGAAGCCTCTGAGCAGCTTCCTCGGGTGAAATATACCTTTTCCTCCCTTCTTTTTCTAGCCAACTCCGCATTTAACACTGAAATTCAACTTATGTATCAGTTCTAGTAAAGTCCCTGACACCTTAACTTCTCCCCCCGCCCCCGCCGTTGGAACACTTCTTTACGCGTTCCCAAAGCATCCCGCACGGATCCAGCAATAGCTTTGTTTGACTAAATGCCCGGAGGGCAGAAAGCTGGTGCTCTTTAGTTCCATCTTATAGGACAAGTAGAAGCGTCTGACACACAAAGTAGCTCAATTACTATTTGTTGAATGGATAACTATTCCCTTCTTTGGAACGAGGGCGGCTAGCAGAACACCAGAAAGGTGCGGGTTTAAAGGGCGCCGAGTAAAAAATATATATCTATAACCATCACGTGGGTGGATACCGAGTCCCCCGGCTTTTCCATTGACTGGGCGCGGGGGACGAGGTCGATGCCGGCCGGAGGCCAGGGCGACCCCGGGCTCGGGAGAGGCGCCGCGGGAGCGCAACCCCGGCCAGAAGGGACAATAGCTTGGAACCCGGCCTCGTGTTTCCGGTGGGGCGGCGGCGCTCGGCCCGTGAAGCCCGAGGGTGGGGGCTCCGAGCCCGGCCCACGGCGAGGAAGGCGCGGCCCCCGAGCTCCCGCCCCAGCCGCCCCCGCCGCCCCCACTGCCCCCGACCCCGTCGCCCCGCCCCGCCCCGCCCCGGAAGTGACTTGAGGCCCGTCCGGAACCTCCGGGCCGGCGGCTGCAGCGTCACCAGCGGGGCCGGTGCGGGGCGAGCAGAGCGGCCGCTGCCGCCGCCAACGAACCGGCACCGCGCGGGGCCAGCAGCGCGCCGGCCAAAGGAGGGGGCCCAGCGGTCGGGCCGAGGGCGACGGGCCGCCGGCAGCCGCAGGGCGACAACGACGCGGAGGAGGCGGAGCCCGCAGAGGGGTGGGGGCCGGGGAGGGTTCGGGGGGGAGGGGGTGGGAGGGTGTCCCGCGGCTCATGGAGCCCACCGAGCAGGCGGGCGGCGGGGACCCGCCGGAGCCGGGCGGGCGTCCCGGGCCGGGCCCGCGGTCCTTCGTCCCGCAGAAGGAGATTGTCTACAACAAGCTGCTGCCCTACGCCGAGCGGCTGGACGCCGAGTCCGACTTGCAGCTGGCTCAGATCAAAAGCAACCTGGGCCGGGCCGTGCAGCTCCAAGAGCTGTGGCCCGGGGGCCTCTTCTGGACCAGGAAACTCTCCACGTAAGTGTGACCCGGCTGCGGGATGGGCCAGCGGCAAAGGCTCCGAGGGAGGGCGTCCGGGGGCGGCGGGGGCTCTTTGTCCGCTTCTGGGGCTGGACCTCAACTCTGCCCGGGTGCGAGCCCGCGGTCCCCGGGCAGTCGTCCCAGGGTCGCTACCGAAGCCTGGGGAAGCACTCAAGCCTCCTCCCTGCCACTTTCCTACGGGACCGGCTCGCTTCTCACCGGGCCTCTACGTCCTCGCTTGCAGCTTTCCCCCAAGGGTTCGGATTGTTGTCTTCTGACCTGCGGGGTTCCCAGGGAAAGACATAAGCGGACCCCCGAGGGTCCTGCTTGGACTTGTGCTGCTGCGGGAAGGAGTGCAGAGAGGATTCGCCTTTGGGGGAGCAACTCTTGACTTCTCCTAGTTCCTCCGTTTCTTTCTTCCCCTATGATCTCCGCCTCTCCACAGCTCTCAATTCGCGTCTAGTAACTTTCTGAATGGGAAGGAGGCCGAAGGGAACTTCTAGGTTCTACTTTTTTGAGGCCTGCTCAGTCTTTGTGGGTTTGATTGAAAAGACTGATTTAAAATCAGCCCTCAGCGCACACTTGGGCTGTATACTAGACGTTAATGTCGAGAAGGTTGAGCCTTAGGACTTAGGGAAAGTGTATATTGCACCTGTTTTGGAACTGTACGGTACTAAGGAAAATAGAGAAGAGAGCTGTCAGGTTGTCCTGGAAGTTATTAGTATCGGGCGTGTGTTCATTTTGAGTCGCTGAGATGAATATGTATTACCGGAATCAGTTTCAGGAGTTCTAGTCTTCTATTACTTTCTTTTTTGCATAACCTGGCTGTGAACTATAGTGCGACTGAAATGAGGGGAACACGGGTAAAGTATAGTTGCAGGGGGTGGGGGAAAGTTAGAGACTTTATTTGCTAGATAGGCATTCACTGTGTCAGAAGAACTTTTTTAGAAACGAATTTTGCTGTATCTTGTTTAGTTAACTGTACCTGAAATCTAGTAACATTGTATGTTCATGCATGGGGTTGTGAATGTGTGAACACATAAGACGGGTCACTTATCCAGTGTTTATCCAAATCTGCTGAGGGAACTGGGTGATGACTCAGGATTTTGTAATGCAATAGTGTTCTTTACATTTCCTCACAGGATTGTGCCTATTATTAGGGAGCCTCTGACAAATTTCTCATACCTACTTGGCAGAGGTGGTGGGAGTAATTACCTTTTTAATTAAAAAACAAAACAAAAACACTTAAGTTGCCCTTTTCAATAATAAAATGTCAAGGTTAACAGTTCTCCTCTTGGATAGTGAGTAAAATGTGTGGTGTTCAGATCCATAGGAGACTTGTGTGTGTGTGTGTGGGGGGTGGGGGGGGAGTGAGGGGGAATGCAACAGGGAGAAGAACCACTTTTAGTCAAAACAGAAGAATGTTTAATAAATGATTACATTAACATGATTTTTCAAGTGAGTCTCCTAGTTGTTTGTGTTACTCAGGCACAGTAAAAAAAAAGTTACTGTCAGTTCCAGTAATTCCCCACTTTAATCACTTGGATTAGATTTGCCAGAGAAGAACCGTTTTGGAGGACACAAACAGCTCCTTTTAGATGGACAGTATATGAATATACCAATGTGTGAATGCATGTCTGATTTGAATTTATGGATCCAGACTCTATACAGGCATAGTTAAGCATTGTTTTCTGATATTTACTGTTACTAAGCTTGGCAAATTATCACCTAGGGTTTTATTATTTTTGTCTTATTTAGGTGTAAGTAGCTTTTGCCTAGGAAGGGCTAAAAATACATTGGACACAGTCCTTGGTGTTTAGGGCAAAATTGCAGTTATATGGCTTAATAACTTAAGAACCTAAAACCACTTATATCTAAATTACCAGCAAGAAATGCTATCAGGTAGAATTTTATTTGGGGATGGTGGTTAAATGCTGAAAACTTGGGATTCTTGGGATTGTGCTATGAGACATTTTGAACATAAGTCATGTTAAGGTGACCTGTTTATATATTTGTGCTTGTTGTTTATTAAGCCTTGTGTGTGTTGCACAAGTTTACATCTAAATGATGCCAGAACATGTGATGATAGCTGTCAATTACAGTAGTGATCATATTTAGTACTTTGCAGAAGAGTAGAAAGAAGTAATGAAAATAAAATCTAATTTCTCCCACTAGCTCTGTGACTGTGGAAAGTTACTTTAATCATGTGTTTCGGTATTCTTGGGAGAGAAATGAGAGGGTTTGGACTAAATCGTGAGAAACATTACTCTGGTATTTTATGATTTTATTTTCTTATCCTGTAGAGCCTCAAGTAAGCCAGTGTATATCTTCCCACAAGGACTGTAAGCAGTTTGTAAAGTATCATGTACCTTCGTAAAGAAGACCCGAATGTAAATGCTGTTCAAAGGCACTGGGACTGAGTCCCTAACCAGAAGTATACATCCGTAATCTAGGCACCACAGATCTGGGTGGGGTAGAGTTCTGGTTTGAGAGGCACTCGGGCTCCCTTTTCCGATTTTTTACCTTTTAGTAATCATAATTCTGTTTCAGTCCATTTCAAGACTTGTGGATCTGTTTAGCATCTCTGTGAAGAAAGGTTACTTCTGTATATTTAAAAAATTGGTCCTATAATATGACACAACTTCTCTTGTACAGACAGTTTAAAGTATTAGAACCTGTTCAAGAGAGATTGTGTGACATAACATATCATAGGGCCAGTTTCTAAGAAGCAAGGAAACAGAAGAAAGGCACAAACTAATCTAGTGGTCCTTGGAAAACAGCAGTAAAGACAGCTCATGGACACTAAATGAAAGGTATTGGTAGATTACTTGTATGGCCAATGTAGAGAATGGAATTGAAGAAAGTTAATCTTGAAACTTGCTTTTTTCTCCCTTGCCCTCTGGACCTTTCATGAGAGGTACTGAGGTCTGGTCCTAAGACCTCAGTTTATCTCTACCTGGCTTTGCCACCACTGTTATCATCTTGGTCTTGCTTAACCTCTCTCAGCTTTAGAGTCCTCTTTTGGAAAGTGGGAGTATAGACTATTAGTGGTATTTCAAACTTAAAATTTAGCAGTGGACTGTTTCATAAAAGCAACATCTTAATCTTAAACACAGAATTGGGTTCCTCAGGCCCACTAAGACCGCACTGATTTTTTTTCTTTGTGACATTCCATTGAACCCCTGATGACTGCTTAGGGCTCCAAAACATACTGATTAAAATGAAAAAAAAAAAAAAAATTACTGGACGAGTCTCTAAGTGCCTTTCTAGCTAGCTTTCTATTACTTTAAATAGGTCTGGAGGAAGGGCTAAAGGAGGGACAATTAGTGAATGGGCTACTATTTCCTACAAGCTTACCCATTCATGATCATTTCTTTCAAAGAATTTTAATTTTAGTGAAGTAAGTGGGCTTGATGTATTATGAAGCAAATTTAGATGTCTTGTTTGTTACAATGAAACGTTATATTCTGTGCTGTTTTATAATGAAATGACTGTATTATACTGAGGAATCATTTCATTTGTTAATGAAACTGTAGTTCTCTTGTTTTATTATTAAGAACAGTATGTAGCCTTCCTCCTGGACAGGAATTGGATTATCCCAGTTGACACCACATAATGTACTAAATTTATTCAAGAAATGAGTTATCAAATAAGCTGACTGCCTCTTGTGGAAAATAGTAATGTGAATACAGGAGCACCCAAATTTATATCATCTCTGTGTTGGGGAGGAAAGTAGAAAATGTTAACCACTGAATCTCAGTTGCCTAGTAACATGATGTACTTAATAGGGTGTCTAATGTTTGAGTATTGAAATTGTGAAGTACACAACAAATACAAGTGCTTTTTATTTGTTTTTGTTTTCTTTTAAAAATTTTTTTCTTTTTTGATTTTTTTTTTTTTTTTAGAGAGAGAGAAAGGAAGGGAGAGCGGGAGAGAGAGAGATAGAAACATTGATGAGAGAGAACATTGATTGACTGCCTCCTGCATGCCCCCCACTGGGGATCAGGCCCACATCCTGAGCATATGCCCTGACCAGAAAGGAGCCAGCAACCTCTTGGTGTATGGGTCGACGCTCAACCACTGAGCCACACTGGCTGGGCCAAGTGCTTTTTATTTGTAAAAGACTCTTGAAATCTTGACAAATTACCACATTCATCAGGGAGAACCAGTTAAGAGAAAGTAGTAGAAAAGGTTTGTCTTTTTTTCACTAGTTAACTGGTTGTTTCTGCCAGAATTGCATATGTGATTTGAATAGTTTTCTAATATTATTTATTTGTTTTGCTTTAAACATTTTTTTTCTGTTGTGGAAATTGTCGAACATACCCAAAGGAAGACAATAATAAAATGAACTCCATGTACCTATCACCCATTTTCAACATTAATCAACTCAGTGGCCTATTGTGTTATTTTCACCACCTTAACATTATTTTAGAAGCATATTATTTCATAAGTGCTTCCACTATGAATCTTTAAGGAAAAAGGAATTAGACCAAAAAAGTCAATACCAATACCATTATCAGACTTAAAAAAAAAATTAGCCATAGTCCTTGTCACTTTGATCAATCTCATGTTCTTTTTTTTTTTTGCAAAATTTGTGATTTTACTTCTGAGTTTCCATTTCATTTGGTTTTGTCTGAGGTTTACTACAAACAGACTTCGTGGACAGATTAAAAATAGGTTATTAATGAACATTTTTATACTATGACATTCTTTTTTTCTCCCCTCTTAACTTTGGAGATACAGAATCAATCCTAGGGTAACATGGACTCCCTTGAATTATCTCCATTTTAAAAACAAAGACACTGATGTTGATAGGTTAATAGATAGTTGGATACAAAATAGTCGAGTCAGGAGTCTTTGAACAAATAATTTTCTGAGTGCCTTGTGTGGATGACACTTTTTGGCACTTGGGCTATGTCAGTGAAAGATCTGCCCTCGGGGGAAGTTCCAGTGTGCTCTCTTAGTCACATTTTTGTTTATTTGGGACAGACTAGGTAAGGTGTGTAACTTCATCAAGAAATTTGGGAAAAGAAAATATGAATTCTAAGCTTTAAAAAAACTCATTCTGACCAGTGTATTTTATTTAACACCTTACACTGATTGAGAAAGGCAAAGGCAGTTAGAAAAAAAATTAGTAAAACGGTACCATAGTTGTTCTTCTGAGATCTGAATATATCATTTAAAAACAATTTTTCCCAAGTGGTCTTGCAGTGTTATAAGGTAAAAATTTTTGAAATACATGTCCTTTTTTTTGAAAACAATTTTTTTTTCTTGATTGATTTTAGAGGAAGAGGAAGGGAGAGGGAGAGAGAGATAGAAACATCGATTGGCCGCCTCCTGCATGCCCCCCACTGGGGACCTGGCCTACAATCTGGGAATCGAACCGGCAACCTCTTGGTGCATGGGTCGACGCTCCACCACTGAGCCACACCGGCTGGGCTGAAATACATGTTCTTTTTTTTTTAATCCTCACCCGAGGACATTTTTCCATTTTTTGTTCAGATAGAGTGGAAAGGAGAGAGAGGAAGAGAGAGGAGAGAGAGAGAGAGAGAGAGAGAGAGAGAGAGAGAGAGAGAGAGAGAGAAACATCGACATGAAAGAGACACATCGAGTGGCTGCCTCCCGCACGACCCAACCAGGGCCAGGGACAAACTGTGCCCTTAGCAGGAACCGAACCCGGGTCTCTCCAGACCGCAGGCCGATGCTCTAACCACTGAGCCAAACCGGCCAGGGCTGAAATACATGTTCTTAATTGAAGTGAAATGATGGAAGACTCTTGTTTTTTAAGGGATGCTTATTTATTAGTAAATACATGCACAACTTCTAAACCTGTCCTTATTGTGGAACCTGGGTGTTAACTTTCTTTCTAGTGAGAATTATTTCTAGTGAATCTCCCCACCCCTTAATACAAAATCCAGATCTGTTTCTCTCTAATCTTTGTAGAAAATTAGATTAAAAAATCTCATTCATACTGTGTAAACAGCAAGCTGAGAACATGGTAATAAAAGTAACAGTGAGCAAATAACAAAAAACCTTTACATTCATTGAGATCACCACTGGAATGTTAAAAGCAGCACATACTATAAATATTCTTATTTGGAATCTTGAGGTTGGCTACTTCCATATTTGGCCTATGCTCAGCCTTTCTTCCCTTTTAGTGCACTTGCTCTTGATCCCTTGTTCATGCTTGTTCTATTCTTTGTGTACACATCTTCCCCCTGCTGTGAGCTTTCTTGAGGTCAGTGTCTTCCATATTTATCTCCTTCCCTTCATTCCCAGCATTTAGTACAGTGGTGTATAATACATTCATAGGGCCTCGGTAATATTAGAATTAACTCTTTTTCGTTCTGTGAAAACTGAAGCATTATGTCGTCCCAAGGAACTGTTACTTTTACAGTCAAAATAGAGAACTCGAATCTGGATGAGATCTATTTTAATAATGGGTTCAAAAGAAAGTATATATTTAATCAGAGTAGTGGAGGGAAGCATTTTGGTTAAGGAAGAAGTTGTGTTTGATAATCAACCCAAAGTTAATTAGAGAAGAAAAAAAAAATATATATATATATATATATATATATATATATATGATGTATCGGGGAATTGAACTGACATTTCATTTAAAAATAAATCTGTAATAATTGTATGGTTAGATATTTAGTATTAAAAATGTAGTTAGATGAAATTTGGTAGTGGTCTTCACCTTTTTATGCTAATTTGACTGTTTCATAATACCTGGTCCCCAAGTTTTAGAGTTTAAAAATATAATAAAAGCTTTTCCCATTAAAAAAAACATTTATTAATTGATTGAATTTTTTTTTTTTAGAGAGACATCAGTTTGTTCCACTTATTTATGCATTTATTGATTGCTGCCCCTTCTTTTTTGTTTGTTTGTTAATCCTTACCTGAGGATATTCTCCTGTTGACCTTTTAGATAGAGATAGAGTGGGAGGGAGGGAGACATCAATGCAAGAGAGTCACATTGATTGGTTGCCTCCCACATGACCTGGACCAAGCCAGGGATTGAACCTACAACCCAGGTACATGCCCTTGACTGAGAATTGAACCTGAGACCTTTTGAGACCCTTTGGTCCATAGGCTGACTCTCTAACTGCTGAGCCAAACCTGCCAGGGCCATTGGTTGCTTCTTGTATGTGCTCTGACCAGGGATGGAACCTGAAACCTTGGTGTGTAGAGACGACACTCTAACCAACTGAGCAACCCAGCCAGGGCAAAGCTTTTTCTCTTTATAAGAAAAAACACTTATTGCAGCTGTGAAATGGGTTTGAGAATACTATTGTAGTTTAAATAATTTGGAGATTGCTTAAGAATTGTTAAAAATGCTTTATAACCTAATGGTAGACAGTCTAAATGGAAGTATTAGTAGTAATCTTTGAGCTGTTAAGTGTGGGTGTTTCATTTCATTTTCTGACAATTTTCTTTTTTGAGCAAAGGATGAAGTACTTAAGAGCTAGAAATTTTGAAGGCAGCCTTTTGCATGTGAGTGTTGATATTTTTGGCAGATTCCTGAAAAGTTTAGTTGGGATAGTTTGTGTTCTGAGGGAAGGTAGGTTACTTTCTAGAGATCCCAATAAATAAAATGTTGTCAAATTTCTGTCAACATATACCAAACAGAGGTCCCTATTATGTGTATGGTGGAGGAAAATTACTACTTAACAAATTCAGGAATGATTTAGAAATGTAATCTTTTTTAAAATTCATAATTTAACAGACAAAAATCTTAAGACTTTCACTTTGTGTTTTGTTTGTTTTTTGCTTTGGGGTCTCATAGTTTTTATCTCTGTGTTCCTTTGTGAAGTGCTTAATGGAGAATTTTCCAGATTGTGGATTATGACCAAAGGTTTGATCATATAGTAGGTCTTGACCAGTTGTGTTTTTTTTTGGTGGTGGTGAGGGGGTGTTTGTTGGTTGGTGAACTAAATTAGAGTTATTAGAGTGAATTTGGAAGTAATAAGGGGGAATGTTTATGGCCTTTGTTTCAGTTATATATGTATATTTATGTGTATACTGGGTTATATATTTATTATTGTGGGTTGTGGCCAAACAGTATGAAAGCTACTGATTTTACAGGTTTCTTTCTGTACTTCAGATCATATCACAGCACCTATTTATTAAGCTATAAAGATACAAGGGATGAAAATGAACAAGTTGCAACAGTTAAAAAATATCAGTAACCTGAGGGGGTTTTGGAAGAGAGTGTTATTATAGATACTACCTACCATGTGTTGAGGGCTTAGAATGTGCTAGCACTATGCTAAGGGCTTTACTGTCATTTAATTTTCACAAGCAACCCTATGAACTGTAGGTATGTTTATTATCCCGATTTTACCACTGAAGAAATGAGACTTAAGCGAGGTTATATAACAGCAGATTTGCCTGATGACCACAGGGCTCTTGCTCTTAACCATGTGTTCAGAGGAAGGAAAGCTCCCTGGGCTTTGTAGCCTGGGAAGCCTGCACAAGGAAGGAGAACTGTAGCTGACCCTTGAGGTAGGACTTGGTTAGTTAAGGAGGAATTTGGAGAAAGCCATTTAATATGGGGAAACAGAGATAGGAGCAGATTGACCATACAACTGTTAAAGTCTGTGCTCAGAGCATTATATTGAGATAAACAGTTACCTGTGTCTCCCTGTCTAGGTTATATGCTCCATTTGTTACTTATTTTTATGTTTCCATTGCCTGTTACTATGCTTGGCTCTTAAATGACACTCAGTAAAGCATTTTTTTTTTTAATGTTTTTTCTTTATTGGTTTTAGAGAGAGAAGAAGGGAGAGGGAGAGAGAGACAGAAACATTGTTGAGGGAGTACACTGATTGGCCGCCTCCTGCATTCCCCCCACTGAGGATCAGGCCCACAACCTGGGCATGTGCCCTGACTGGAAATCAAACCAGCGATCTCTTGGTGCATGGGTTGATGCTCAACCACTGAGCCACACCGATGGGGCTACCCCCTCTTTTAAAAATAGAAATTAGCTTGGGTGAGCTGTTTGTAATCACTTAAGCCCAGTATATTCCTGAAGATATACTGGCCATTCAGTCTGTTGAAAAAGATATTTCTCAGATTGTCTACTTTATTTCATCTCTGGTTGGAGCTGAGGGTTAAATAGGCGTTTTAGAGGGGTCGTCTCTGCCACCAAGTATCTTTCAGTCATCTAAAGAAATACAGTAATGTATACATGCATAACTGTAGTATGAGATAGAATATGAAAAGCACTCAGAGTTTGGTACAATCTATTAAGGAGCAGAGAGGACAGAGATAGCACTTTTGTTTGGGAATGAAGGAAGACTTCATGAAGGAGGAAGTCTTAAAAGATGGATAAGTTTCTAAGGATATGAACAAATAATTCACAAGAAAATAATTATATAGTAAACAGACATCTTAAGATACATTTTCCCTCATAAGTAGTTAAAGAAATATAAATTGAAACAGATTGTATTAGTATTACATTATTAATGACTTAAATAGATTTTTAAAAGCATATGTTATGCCCTAGTCAATTTGCTAAGGGGCAGTGGTTCCCAGACATGGTGAGACATCTGGGAAGAATCTTATTAAAAAACGACTGGTGCCAGGAGTGCCCTCCCCCCCCTTTCTAGAACAATTGAATTAGAATGTCTTTCATGTATGTTAATCAACTATCCATCACCATAGCTTTGTGAGGACACCCTGATTTCACATATATAATATGTAGGAGATTAAAGACTTGCCGGAGAGACTAACATATAGAGCAGTTTGAATTCTCAGCAATCTTGTAGAACCATGCTTCTCATGCTTGCTTGGGTACTATGTTGAAATTAATAAGTCTAACTATCCAAAGTTGATTATAATGTTGAGAGTTGCAAAGCAAGCTAGAATGGAAACATAAGACATCCTTCATCTTAAATAGCAACTAACTTGCCTTTGTTCCATACCAGCAATCACTTGGAATTAATATCTTTATTGTTGTTTATTTGTTTTGTTTGTGATGGTGAATCTCCTTTGTTGATCCTCTTTGGAGGGGAAATTGGAGGAATATGGAACATTCCCTTGGTTGTGTCTTCTTACCACAGAAGTACCCTGTTCTTACTCTGTTCTTCTACCTAGAGCTGTCTCCTGTGCCTCTTTCCCCAAATGCTCAGATTCTTGACCTTGGGTTGCCTATGCAGAGTGGTGACAGCTTTCTAATCTTTTAAGATTCAGTTTGATGATGACTTAACATAATGAAACTTTGATTTAAAAAAAAAAAAAAAGAATCATAAAACTCTAATACTTCATTTATCCCCTTATTTCTGTATATTTAGTTTTCTGGGCATGTGTCTCCTCACATCTGATTTGTGAATTCTTGGCCTGAAGGAACTGTTTGAATCATAACTCTCATCTTGTACATGTCATTTGCTCTAGAAATGCCTTTTTTTGGGGGGGGGGGTTCGTGCTCCTAGCGGGACTCCAAACCCGGGACTCTCTGGTCCACAGGCCGATGCTCTAACCGCTGAGCCAAACCAGCCAGGGCTAGAAATGCTTTTTGAAAAGAGGAGAGGTGGGTTTATGAGAAAATACTTGATTTTAACCGTTCATTCACTGTTTCTAGCAATGAGAAGCTGTTATCGGTATTTTCAATATTATGTGTAATGATGAAGGACTTAGTCCTGGAATAAAGTCAAAGTCATTCCTGAGCCTCTAGTTTTCTCTGCTAATTTTGCCTTTTTAAAATTTTTTCTATTTGGTGACACTTTATAAACAGAAAGAAAAGATTGAAACTCATATAGCTATAGCAAAAGTGTTTGATATTTATTTTGGTAGAGGGAAGAGTTGAAGTTACTATCTAAAATTCGGAGTTCAGGGATTTCACTGGTCATAGTAGTTTTCCTTGCTGTAAATATTTGTCATTTAGCCCTGTCAGGTTTTAAGACACATTAAAAACATTCCTTGTGCCTGGCTGGTATGGCTTAGTGGATGAGCGTCGACCCATGCACCAAGAGGTTGCCGGTTCGATTCCCGGTCAGGGCACATGCCCAGGTTGTGGGCCAAATCCCCAGCAAGGGCCATGCAGGAGGCGGCCAATTGATGTTCTCTCTCATCGATGTCTCTCTCTCTCTCTCTCTCTCTCTCTCTCTCTCTCTCTCTCCCTTCCTCTCTCTAAAAGGAAAAAAAGCAATCCTTGTCTCACCATTTATTAAAATATTTTACAATTCAGTCAATTTTATTGTTTTAAAATGCAATTCCTGCACATTTTTTAACTTAAAAAATTTTTTTTATTATTGATTTTTAGAGAGAAAAGAAGGGAGAGAGGAAAGAGAGAGACATTGATTTGTTGTCCCACCTATTTATGCATTCATTGGTTGCTTTTTGCATGTGCCCTGACAGGAGATTGAACCTGTAACCTTGGCCTGTTGGACAACACTCTAACCAACTGAGCTCTAATCATCTGTGCCTGGGCTCCTGTACATTTCTTTTAGAGAAATTTCTATTTTTTTTTTGGTATTATGAATGAATGGAACAATATTTCTTCAACCACCACTGTGTTTTATCTGGGTGCCCTGGCTGGTTTGGCTCAGGGGTTAGAGCATTGGCTCACGGACCCAATAGTCGTGGGTTCGATTCCCCGTCAAGGGCATGTACCTGCGTTACAGGTTCAATCCCTGGCCCCAGTTGGGGTCTTTTGGGAGGCAACCAATCAATGCGTCTCTCTCACATCATTGTTTCTCTACTCCCTCTCTTTCATTCTATCTAAAAATTAATGGAAAAATATCCTAGCATGATTAACAGACAAGCAAACAGAACTTAAATTCTGAGTTTGTTGGGTTTTGTTTGTTTGTTTGTTTGTTTTTTGGAGGAAATAACTTTAATGGGTTTTTTCTTTATGAATACACTGGAAGATCATACAGTGCTGCCAGCATTGGATGCAATCCTGGGCTGCAAATCTACACACTCCTTTGCAATTGGTCTTGTGATGGCAGAACATTTCATCTCGCCTTTATTGTTTACTGTGACCCCCTTATTATCTTCAAAATAAAGAAACTTGCCATCTTTTCTCTAGTATGTCTTTTGTTGTCAATTACCACTGCTGGGTGTACCTTCTTCTAGTTTTTTTTTTTTTTTTTGCATTTATCTTCAGATAGAGTGGGAGGGAGAGAGGGAAGAAGAGAGAGAAACATCGATGTGAGAGAGGCACATCGAGTGGTTGCCACCCACACAACCCCAACCAGGGCCAGGGACAAACTGCAACTGAGGCATGCGCCCTTAGCAGGAACCGAACCCGGGACTCTCTGGTCTGTGGGCTGACGCTCTAACTGCTGAGCCAAACCGGCCAGGACCCTTCTTTCTAGATTTTTAAATTTTCAAGTTAAAATTCCATTTTTTCGTCTTTTCAGCAGAACTACTCCAACTAAAGCATTTAGTTAAGATTAACTATCATTGCTAAGTGTCTTGCGTATTTTATAATTACAAATAGTCTTAATGTTCATCTGAAATATTAATTTTACTTTATTGATAGATATAGATGGACTAGAAACCCAATGATTGCCTTGAATAAAAATAACTGGTGAATGACAAAGCTTGTATTGAAAACCAGTATTTTTGGCCTCTAGCCAAACTAATTCTTAGTTCATTTCAGTAGTGGTATATAAATTTATATTTTACTATAAATTTCCTTGTAATGTATAGTAAACTGTCCAGATGAAGAGTAGAAAGAAACCTTGGCAGTATTGTACATATTCTTTTTTTTTCCCCTTTATTGATTTTAGAAAGAGAGTAAGGGAGAGGGGGACAGAGAGAGACACTGATGAGAGAGAACATCAATTGGCTGCCTCCTGCATGCCTCCCACTGGGGATTGGGCCCACAACCTGGGCATGTGCCCTGACCGGGAATCGAACCAGTGTCCTCTTGATGCATGGGTGGACACTCAAGCACTGAGCCACACCAGCTGGGCGACCTTACTGTGTTTTATTGCTTTTACTGTTGAGTATAGATGTTGAGTATCTTTTCATATGCTTATTAGTTATCTGAATGTTGTCTTTGAAGGTGTGCCTACTTGAGATGCCCAGTTTTTGTTTGTGTCTTTTTCTTACTGATTTGAAGGGATTCTTATATAATTTGGATATGAGTCCTTTGTCAGGTATATGTATTCCAAATATCTGACTGAGCTTTTCACTTTTAATGGTGTTTTATTGTGAATAGGTGTTCTTAATTTTAATGAAGACAAATCATTAATTTTTTTTTTTAGTACTTTTTGTGATCTCCAGAAGAAATCTTCTTGGACTGCATTTTGAGAAATGCTGAAAGCAGAACCAACTTTCTGGTTGGCAAGAGCAATTTGCTGGTTGACGGGGAAACAAAAGGATTTGGAGCAATTTCTCTAAAAATCTCTAATTTTGTCAGCAGTTCCAGATCTTCTAGAAATCACCCTGTTGGTCTCTTTAGTGTTAAATTTGGGGCTCTGAATTTTATGTCCCTCTTGTTAAGCACACAGTTGTCTTTCTGCTGCGGTAAAAGCCATGGGCTGTAGCTAAGTTATTTCCGTGGCTTAGAGCAGTGTTTCTCCAGTTTTTCCATAGAAGTATCCTAGCCACAGTGGAAAGTGAGTGTATAACCCTGAGGGCATCTGGAGCCCTGGCAAGGCCTGAAGCAGCCACTGAAAGCAAGGAATGCTTCTTTAACTCTTCTGCTTTATCTTTAAAATGTGTACCAGGTTTAAAAGATGTAGTTTGTTTTTACTTGAAAGTAGTATTTAAATGATTTTAGCTTTTACTTCTGAATTTAGAGAAATTGAAGGAGGCTTCAGGAGGAGGTTGTACCATGTCTATTCAGCAGCTTGAAGAACTTCTGGCAGGCTGGGCTTAGATTCTCTCTCTACGTATATCTTCACTAAATCCATTTTGCATTACCAGCCCAAAGTGGTTAAGAAAATTTCACAGTAATTACTGGTAGAGGCAGAACAATATCTCAGGTCTTCTTATTCTGCCTCCCATACTATCCCCTTGTGTAGTACTAAATTATAATCATGGGATTATATTTTGAAGTGACAGAAAAGAGCTGAATAAATACACAGCAGCCTGAGAAAATGAAAAGGAGTGCTGTTAGTGGACCAAGAATTGTGAGGAATTTCTGGAAAACAAAAAGCAGTTAGGTACCCTAATTTTAGGAGTTAAGCGTAGTTTAATTTGATTTTAGCTGTTGGGGAAGTGCTAAAGATCATATAAGGAATATCAATACTATTTTCCCATTGATTTATGCATTTAATTGTTTGTAAAATGGTCTTCCTCAAAGGAGTTTATGATTTTAAGTTTCCAGTAATTTGTTCTAAGTAGGTTTTGGTTACTTAAGGTTTAGTTATTTAGGTTTTAGCTCAGCGGTTAAAGCGTCAACCTGCGGACCAAAGAGTTGCGGGTTCAATTCCAATCAAGGGCACATACCTCGATGTTTCTCTCCCCCCCCTCCTCTCTCTCTCCCTGCCTCCCACTCTATCTGAAGATAAATAGAAAAATATCCTCGGATGAGGATTATATAAAATAAAATATGCTATAATTAGTCATTCTTGCTTTTTGCTTATAGTTGACGGTTTTGATTACATTGGTTCTCTAAAGTTAAAAAAATTTAAATGTACAATTTTGAGGCAAAATACTACATTTTAAAAATAGTAACTTTATTATAATTATGAGTTAACTCTTGGAAACAAATGATACAGTTTATGTGACTTGCTGTATTTTTCAGGATTCTATGTAAGCCATATGCATTCTTCAAAGATTTCTTGTGGTTACAATAGATATAAATGTGCATATCTGTACTCTCTTGTTCTGTCTTATTCTTTAACTCTGTTGTGACATGCTGGGTTTTTTGTTGTTGTTAATCCTTACCTGAGAATATTTTTTCCGTTGATTTTTATTTATTTTATAGAGAGTGGAAGGGAGGGAACGAGGTGGGGAGAGATCAAAACTGCAACCCAGGTATGAGCCCTTGTTCTGGAATTGAACTGGTGACACTTCGGTGCCGGCTGTCACTCTAACAACTGGGCCCAGCTGGCCAGGGCTTATTTTGTAATCTTTTTTTTTTTTTTTTTAATCCTCACCCGAGGACATTTTTCCATTTTTTTGTTCAGATAGAGTGGGAAGGAGAAAGAGGAAGAGAGAGAGAGAGAAACATTGACGTGAAAGGGACACATTGAGTGGCTGCCTCCCGCATGACCAACCAGGGCCGGGGGCAAATTGCAACTGAGGTACATGCCCTTAGCGGGAACTGAACCTGGGTCTCTCTGGACCGTAGGCTGACGCTCTAACCACTGAGCCAAACCGGCCAGGGCTTATTTTGTAATCTTAATGAAAATACAGAATAATTCTTTTCCTCATAACAGTGAGTGGATATAAAATGATTAACATCAAAGACATTTGAAATTGTGTTATAATACATATTATTTTTAATGTGGCAAGAAGCATAAATTTACTATCTTAACAGTTTTTAAGTGTGCAGTACAGTAGTGTTAACAATATGTACCTTGTTGTACAATGGATCTCTAGAACTTATTTATCTTGCATGACTGAAACTCTATACCTGTTTTCCCTTTTATCCCAGTCCCGGGCAACCACCATTCTGCTTTCTGTTTCTGTGATTTTGAATACTTTAAATACTACATATAAGTAGACTCATGCAGTATTTGTCTTTTTATGATTGGCTTATTCCACTTTTTAGCATAATGTCCTCAAGGTTCATCCATGTTATAGCATACGACAGAATTTCCTGTTTTAAAAGGCTGAATAATATTTCATTGTGTGCATATACCACATTTTAAAAATCCATTTATCCATCAATGGATATTTATGTTGTTTCCACATGGCTGTAGTGAATAATGCTGCAAGGAACATGGATGTGTCACCATACCTGCTTTTAAAGACAATACTGATTTTTCTCTTGCAGATATATTCGACTTTATGGGAGAAAATTTAGCAAAGAAGATCATGTTCTCTTTGTCAAGTTATTATATGAGCTGGTATCAATTCCAAAACTGGAAATCAGCATGATGCAGGGATTTGCCCGTCTCTTGATCAACTTGTTAAAGTAAGTCAGTTTTTCTGTGATTTCTGATATGATTTTTTTGGTTTGTTTTTTCAAGATTTTAGGGAATGAGAACTTTATACGTTTAAATCTTATGTGCTAACCTTTTAATTAAAATTCTATCTCCTCCATGAAGTTTTCTTTTCTCTAGCACACATTGAACTCTATGTTGTCTGATTGTTTTATTTATACTAATTTTCTTTTCTTATATAAGTTGTGAGATTCTTGAGAAGATAGGGATCATTTATTCTTTTGCTGATCCCAGGGCACCCAGCACAATGCTGGAAACTTTAAGTACTCCATAGATAATGTGGGAAAATATGTATGGTGGCACAAACTTAAATGCCCCCTTTTGCCAGGTGTTCTTTGAGGTTTGAACAGCAGCAAAAATCTGGTGTATTGTTCTTCCTACTACCTACCATGTTCTGCCAGTGAGTGGGCTGTGGATGAAGAAAAGCAAAACCCACTGTGATGACAGCAACATTTAACAACTGTCCTCCCTGAGTAGTATGTGTAATATACACACACCTGTGCACACATACATATATATATGTATGTTTACCGTTCCTAATTAGGAAAAAGGAACTTCTTTCAAGAGATGATTTGGAGTTGCCTTGGAGACCACTGTATGACATGGTGGAAAGAATATTATATTCCAAGACAGAGCACCTAGGATTAAATTGGTTTCCTAAGTAAGTATTTCCATAAAAAAAAAAATACTTCATTATTGTAAGTATTACAGATTTCCTCCTTTTTCCCCCCATTGACACCCTCCTACCGGCTCCCACCTGCCCCCCTCCCCCCTTGCCTTCACCACACTGCTGTCTGTGACCCTTGGTTATGCCTAGTAAGTATTTCCATTTGAAGGATTTCTTTGGAAGCACTTGGGGGCATTTAGGGGTTTGATCATAAATGAGAAATATTGATTTGAGATAAGAAGCAAATGTACATTTTAATGTACTCAATTCTATGTAACTTAACTACTAAAACAATTTTTGCCCTCTTTAAACTATATGTGAAGCTGTACTTAAGAACTTCCCACCAAGATACTTCTAATAGCTAACATCATCATAATGGCCAAAGAAAGCAAGAATTTTTTGTTGAAATCTATTTGTCATTAAAAGTAATGCATAGTTAGCACTGTTTGTAATATATCCACATGGGTTTTATTTTATTTACTTATTTAATATGTTTTTTTATTTTATTTCAGAGAGAGGGAGAGAGAGATAGAAACATTGATAATGAGGGAAACATCCATTGGCTGCCTCCTGCACGCCCCCTAGTGGGGATGAGCCCGAAACTCAGGCATGTGCCCTGACCGGGAATTGAACTGGGGACCTCCTGGTTCATAGGTCAGTGCTCAACCCCTGAACCACACAGGCTGAGCTCCACATGGGTTTTAATTCTTCAGGTAAAATGAATGCTTCAAGAAGAGGAGTTTTGCATAGTCCAGGGGCCACACACTCCCAGTTAAAGAAGCATCAGTTTTCGTGTTGACTCTTCTGAGAGCACAGACTATTCAATGCACATCCCCTGGTTTATCTTATTTTCTAGTAATGTTTAGACATACAAAGCTTACAAATCCCTGCCTAGTTATGGCTTCTTGTACATGCATCCTGACTCGTCCAGATCTCTAATTTTTTTTTTTAATATCCTTCACTTTTTTTTTTTAACTCATCTTTATTGTTGAATGTATTACAGATGTTCCCCCCTTTTTTCCCCCATTGACCCCCTCCTCCTCAATCCCACCCCCCTCCTGCCTTCCCCACACTGTTGTTGGTGTCCATTGGTTATGCATATATGCATAGAAGTTCTTTGGTTTATCTCAGCCCGCCCTCCTTCCCCCCTTCCCTTTGAGGTTCATCTGTCTAACAACCAATTTGTACTTCTTAATTCCTTCATTTTTTTCACCCGTCCCCCAGCCTCCACCCATCTGGCAAGCAACAAAAAGTTCTCTATCTATGAGTCTGTTTCTGTTCTGCTTACTCATTTTGTTTGTAGATTCAATTGTTGATAGATGTGTATTAATTGCTGTTTTTATTGTTCATATTTTTGTTCTTCTCCTTCAAGAAGACCCTTCAACATTTCATATAATACTGGTTTGGTGGTGATGAACTTCTTTAGCTTTTTCTTGTCTGGGAAGCTCTTGATATGTCCATTGATTATAAATGATAGCTTTGCAGGATAGATTAATCTTGGTTGTAGGTTGTTGCTTTTCATCACCTTGAATATCTCTTGCCACTCCTTTCTGGCCTGCAAAGTTTCTTTTGAGAAATCTGCTGACAGTCTTATGGGAGCTCCTTTGTAGGTAACTAACTGCTTTTCTCTTGCTTCTTTTAAGATTCTCTCTTTGTATTTAACCTTTGGCATTTTGATGATGGTGTGTCATGGTGTGGACCTCTTTGGGTTTATCTTGTTTGGGACTCTCTGTGCTTCCTGGACTTGTATGTCTGTTTCCTTCACCAAGTTAGGGAAGTTTTCTGTCATTGTTGCTTCAAATAGGTTTTCAATTTCTTGTTCTCTCTCTTCTCCTTCTGACACCCCTATGATGTGAATGTTGGCATGCTTGAAGTTGTCCCAGAGGCTCCTTACACTATCCTCATTTTTTGTATTCTTTTTGCTGTTCTAATTGGGTGTTTTCTGCTTCCTTATATTCCAAATCTATGGTTTGCTTCTTGGCTTTACCTACTGTACTGTTCATTCCCTGTAAATTATTCCTTATTTCAGTTGGTGCATCCTTTATTTCTGACTGGTCCTTTTTTATGTTGTTGATGTTCTCACTAAGTTCTTTGGACGTCTCCTTAAGTTCCTTGAAGGTCTCACTAAGTTCCTTGAGCAACCTTATAACCTGTGTTTTGAACTCTGCATCTGATTGACTGCTTATCTCCATTTTGTTTAATTCTTTTCCTGGAGTTTTGTTCTTTTCTTTCATTTGGGACATATTTCTTTGTCTCCTCATTTTGGCTGCTTCCCTGTGATTGTTTCTATGTATTAGGTAGAGTTGCTACATCTTCTAGGCTTTGTAGGGTGGCCTATTGTTGTAGGTGTCCTGTAGGATCCAGTGGCACAGCCTCCCTGATCACCCCAGTTGGGCCCTCGAGGTGCACCTCTAGTGTGGACTATACACCCTTCTGTTGTAATTGAGTCTTGATTGCTGTTGGCATGTCAATGGGATTTACTCAGGCTGATCAGCTGCAGGGAATGGCTGTGCCCACTGGCCTCTGGCCTTTGACTATCTTGGAGGATCAGCTGTTTAGGGGCCTACCACACAAAGCAAGATTTACTTCAGTAGGGCTCTGGTACCCACTGAGTCCACTCATTGAGTGTGTCACTTGTGGAGGTGGTTGGGTGGGTGGTGTTTTGATGTGGTCTGAAGCTGTCCACTGGGTGTGCTGGCTCTGGGGCAAGGTCAGCCACTGCCTGTGTTCTTTCCAGGCCCACCCGGCATAAGCTACAAAGTGATCTGCAGATGGCTGCTTCTTGTGCTGGGCTTGGAGGTGCCCAGGCAAAGCCAAGTTGTGAACCAAGGCTGGCTGCTTCTAGTGCCAGGCCTGAGGCCACTTAATGAAAGGTATGGGGCTCACTGAGACCAGATACTGCTTGTCTGAGAGATTTTAGGAAACTTTGAAGCAGGATCCAGGACAGGCCAATCCTATGGTAAAGCCTTTGGAAACAGCTTTGGTGGGTCAGAAAGTTGGGTGGGGCGAGGCCTCAGGGAATCACCAGGGCTGGGTAAACAGTGTGAGCCAGGATGCTGGAGTCCCAGATATGGTGGCCGTTTGCCGCCCAGGGAAGGGCTCACCAAAGGAACATCAGCCTCCACCAGCACCTTTGTCTAGAAGAAAGCCGCCTCTCCAGCACTCATCCCAAGGCCAAGCAGCTCAGTTCTTCCCTGTATGTCTCTGGCGCCCCTCAAGCTGCCTCCCTTCTGAGCTTAGAGGGAGCAAGTCGGAGTAAGTCCGTGCGCAGGCCCTTTAAGAGGAACTGCCTCGGGCTCCAGCAGCTGCGGCCTCCCTCAGTCTCAGTTCCCGCTGGTTTTTTCATCCAGAAGTTATGGGGACTTCTCTTCCTGGCACTGGGACCCTGAGCTGGGCGCCTGGTGTGGGACAGGGACCCCTCAGTCCTCAGGGAGGACCGTCCCAGCCGAGGTATCCTCCTGATTTTTATCCGCCACACCTGGGTGTGGGACCAGCCTGTTCGCGTGTCTGCCCCTCCTACCAGTCTTTATGTGTCTTTTTTAATTTCGTAGTTGTAGGACTTACATTCAGCTCGATTTCAGGCGGTTCTGAATGATGGTTGTTCTGTAGTTTAGTTGTAATTTTGATGTGGTTGTGGGAGGACGCGATACCGCGTTTACCTACGCCGCCATCTTGACCGGAAGTCCAGACCTCTAATTTTGGTATGTTTTGTATTTTATTCTGAATGTACAGAGTGTAATATGATCATCTGCCCTTTATTGGTTAGTAGTGATTTTAGACTTGACTGCAAAGTATCTTTCCTCTGTTAATAATAGGGTTTGGTTTGTCCATTTGTGATCTAGCTCTTAATTGTCTCAATCTTAGCATGTTTGGCTTAAAATGCTCATATTATTTGAGATTGAGGTTTATTTTGAGGAATTTTTTCCCTTCATTTAGCCATTTCCTCTCATCTAGAGTTGTTTATCATATGCATATGTACTCATTCCAGAAGAGCACAATTTCACACACCTGTGTTATTTTCCTTTTTCTCTTTTATAAATTCAGTCTTTAAAGATTTATTTCTGTGGTTTCTCTCTCAATCCTAGACATGTTGATGTTATTTCATTACTTCTTGTAGCCTCCCCAGTTCAGTTCATTTAATCCATGATTAATCCTCAGGCTGCACTTAAGTGAGCAGTCTTTTTCATAGAAATTTTTGAAAATCACAGCAGATGGCAGATTTTAAGAGCTTTTCAGGTCTTAGGTAAGTAAGTAGTGAAATGATGTAAGTTGAAAGAGTAAAAAAGAAAATGACTGTAGTTGATCCTGAACTTAGGCCCTAATTGGTTTTTGGAGAGTAGTCACAAATAGAGTGGTCAGAAGCCATTTATTTCCTGAAGATTTCATGTGTTAAAACAAGAAAACCCATTTTTGAACCATAAAAATAGAAAATTCATCATGAAACCGAATGGTACAATATTCAAATATGTTTTTATAAATATTATGAAAATCTAAATTTAACATAAAAGCTGTGTTGTAAAGATTCCTTATGAATTTTATTTCTGCTGGAAGGAGCATGGCATGGACTGGATTTGGGTGTATTTAAAATATGAGCCCATTGAAGTTTGGACTGATTCACTGTTTCATAGATTTCAGTGACCTTCATACTGGGTTCAAAATCAGTTATCTTTCTGAAAATTTCCTGGCTGATTCTTTTTGGCTGCCTCTGAAAGTCTTTGGTAAATTTAGGCAATTTCTTCTTCTTTAATATGTCATTTACTTGCTTCTTCATAACCAAGTTTCATACTTTCTGCCCTGACAGGTGTACCTTTGCAAAGGCAGCCACTTCCTTTCAAGTCCTGTGTGGCTTTCCTCTTCAAGTAGTACCAGCTGTGTTCCTGGAAATTCTGTTAGAGCTTATCACTAAGTGTCAGTCCTGCTTGTAGTTCCTCCTCCTGATTCTTGGTACTGTGCTTATTACCATGTCTTTTCCTGAAGCTTCACGTCATCCTTGCCCTTGTGGAAACCTTCTTAAAAGTTTTACTGTGGCTATTCTTGATCTTTTGGAGAAACATTGTGTCTCTGCTGAAATTATCACTTTTGTTTAAAGCAGTGATTCTCAGCTCTGACGACTCAGTGTCCCCTTTTCTATTTTGTAGTTAACTATAAATAATATAACCTATCTATGCTCGTTATCTATAATCAGTGGAAAAAAATAAATGTCTTAACTATAGAAGAGAAATCATAGGAAAGTAGTTTATTATAAAAACAATACAAGGTGGAGCAAAAGTAGGTTTACAGTTGTGAGTATGCAACTATGTTTATCAATTATTATATTATGTTCCATACAAACAACTGTAAACCTACCTTTGCCCCACCCTGTATATGCTTCAAGTATGTAGCTATTATTACACTAGAAGACATAGTATGATATTCAGATTTTGCATCTACTTATGAGTAATTTGGACTTAAAAGAAAAAAAGGTTAGAACACATTCTGTATAAGAAGTGCAAGAACTTGAAAGAACAGCATTATGAGTGGACATTAAAATAAAAGTTAGTGCTAGGATAAAGAATAACATAGGGAAATAACTTAAATTTCAGACTACTGAACTGAGAAAAAAGTACGTTTGATATTCTTACAGATCAGCTGGCCTTAGTGTCACAGTAATTTTTTATGTAATGATGTGTGGTGTAGTTATTTTGTATCATAAAACATTGTTTTTTATGATTTTTTATTGTGTGTTTTTATATATTTTAAGAGAGAGGGAAAAAGGAAGGGAGAGAGAGAGAGAGAGAGAGAAACATCAATGTGAGAGTGAGACATCCGTTGGCTGCCTCCTGCTTACCCCCTACAGGGGTTCCAGCCTAAAACCCGGACATATGCCCTAACTAGGAATCGAACCAGCAACCTTTTGGTGCATGAGACAATGCCCAGTCAGCTGAGCCACACCAGCCGGGGCCAAAGCATTATATTATTTTATTTTATTTTATTTTATTTAATCCTCACCTGAGGATATTTTTGTTTGTCTTCAGATGGAGTGGAAGGGAGAGAATGGGGGAGAGGGGGGAGGGGGGGGACGTGAATGTGGGAGAGACACATCGTCTGGCTGCCACCCACACGACCCTGACCAGGGCCGGGGACAAACCACAACCGAGGTATGTGCCCTTGGCTGGAATCAAACCTGCAACTCATTGGTCTGTGGGCTGACGCTCCACCAATGAGCCATACTGGCCAGGGCCAAAGCATTATTTTTAAACATTATTACATGTGAAGAATTAAAGGCAAAGGATGAATTGGGGAAAGAAACGTTAATATATGAAGCCACAGAGAATTTGTGCAGTGCACTTCTGGGGAGAATATCAGAGCAAGATTGAAAATTAATAAGCAATGCCAAAATAAATAATGTCAATATATAATTTTCACAACATAAATTGCCTTTTGTGCCATATGAAAAAGGTTTACAATAACAGATAGCATTTTAACAAAAAATTATTAATGAAATTCTGTGACATCTTTGTATTTTGTGTGTCTGCTAATTGCCAGTGGACACTTAATTCTAAGACTATTCAAACACTTTAGTCTTAGTTACATATTTGCAGGCAACAACTACACATTGACAGGAATATGGTATTGATAGATCAGGTGTTGTGATTGAAATTGCTGAGGTGGTGTGATTTTTTTTTTTTTTTTTTCCTTAAAGGAATAATGAATAACCGTAGGGAAATTTTTCAATAAAATAAAGTACAACCTTGTTCAATTTACATGTTATTTGTATTCCCAGAAGAATCAGTGTCCACTAAAACTATGCAAAAAAGCACTAAATGTTTAAAGTTTAAAGTAGTTAACTTTTAGGTTCAAAACATTTTAACCTGTGTTACTGTGCAGTGGACATTTGAAAATCTTACAGTTTTTTATTGTGTCTGGCTGTTCTGTGAATTGCAGGATATCTAACATACCTGGCTTCTGATCACTAAAGATCTATTGAGCCTGCCCCAATAATCGTGATAATTAAAAATGTTCCATGCATTTCCCAAATGCTCCCTACATATGGTTAAAGTCTCTGAATTTACCACCTCTTACCTTCCATCCGTACAATCAGAAGTTTTCTGCTTCATTAATCAGTCCCTCCTGTTTTCTTATCACTGGTCCAGAACTCCTTGCTTTCTTTTTTCCTGTTTTTAAATCTCTAAGACACAGCTCTTCTAGTGTCCAAACCACTATTTTTTTTTTTTTCTGTACCAGGAATTCTCAAACTATATCAACTTAATACCTCCTTCTCTTTCCCTGAGGCTCTGAGATATTTCCAAAGAGGTCTAGTGTGAGAAAATTCTTGGAAGTTTCACATTGTATCTTAAATATTCATGTCTGTATTGGGCTTATTAAGTAATGTTTCCATAAGTAAAAATTATTACCTAATATCTCGACTAAAGTGGATGCTGTAGGCAGATGAACCCATTGGTCCAGTGGCTTGGAGTGCTCATACAAGGCTGTGCACCCCCACTAAACAGCGCACACTGTGAAATGGGGTGCTGTTGGTGCAGCTCTTTTTAAAAATGCTGATGTGTTCCAATTGGAAGGGATCAGAAATATCTGGAACTGCTTTTGGGGGGCTCTTGCTTAAAACATTTTTCAGGACTGTAATCGTTTATTCATTTTTTCTAATTTTCTGTAATTTTTTTACTGTTGTATATTAATTCTCCTTTGAAAGCAGTACCTGTTACCATATTTCCATTCAGATCACACTGTATAAAGTTATAAAATTTCAACTTTGAAAGATTTTCAAATTCTTTGGCTCTTGGACTTCCTTCATCACACTTGCCTTGATTTTACTTATTTATTTTGTAATTTGAGAGAGAGAAAAAGAAATTTGTTGTTCCACTTCTTTATGCATTCATTGGTTGATTCTTGTATATGCCCTGACTGAGGATCACACATGCAGCCTAGGTGTATCAGGGCGACACTAACCAACTGAGCTACCTGGCCAGGCTCACACTTACCTTGATTTTAAAATCAGAGGAACCTTGTAGTCCTGGTTCTTAGGCAGAAATGTTACGGAATAGTGGAGAGTTATATGATAGTACTTTTGTTTTCTGTTCTTCTGTCTACTGAATTTCTAAGAGGGGATCATTTAAAACATTAAAAATTTATTTTTCTACTTAAGGTTGTATTTAGCACAGTAGCAGAGCAAGTGTTTCTAGTCAAGGGATAAAATTATAACTTTTTACAAATACTTTATTACAGAAGTTCCTTAAAGAGCCCTTTAATATGGAATACTTTTGAAATTGGTATTTTGTGTATTTTCATCTTAGATGTATTCTTATACATCTTAAAACAGTTTTGTCAGCTGGCTGCATGTGTTCTATTTTTAGAATACTATTTTTATAATCAAAAGTGAAAGGTTGCTTCATTTGTTAACTGTTTGTCTTTCAAGTCTTAAACTCATGTGCCTTAGTATTTTTGTCATTGAACCACTGCTTTAGCATGCATGGCAACATGCTTTTTTAAAAGCAATTTTATTGTTTGGAGCAAGGATATTAAACATTCTTCTTCTTTCCCTTCTTTTCCCTTATCTTCCTTTCTCTCCCTTCCTTCCTCCTTCTGTCTTTCTTTTGCTTCAGGGACAAAGATCCTTTTCACTCTCATCTGTTTGTACTTTCTACTGGAGAAACAATTCAGGTTTTGTTTTTTTGTATTCAATAGAAAGATCAAAATTGGAAAGGAGCTAGGTAGTTTTGAATTTAAACTAGCAACATAAGAATTGCTTATTGTTTGCCTGGCAAGTGTGGCTCACTGGTTGAGCGTCGTCCCATGGACTGAGAGGTCCTGGTTCGATTCCCGGTCAGGGCACATGCCTGGGTTATGGGCTTGATCTCCAGTAGGGGGTGTGTAGGAGGCAGTCGATCGATGTTTCTCTCTCATCCATGTTTCTGTCTCTCTCTGCCTTCCTCTCTCTCTAAAAAATCAATAAAAACATTTTAAAAAAAGAATCAACCAATGAATACATAAATGAGTGGAATAACACATTGATGTTTCTCTCTCTAAAATCAATTTGATTAATTTATTTTTTTTTAGTTTTATTTTAGAGAGAGGAAGGGAGAGAGAGAAATAAACATTGATGAGAAAGAGAGACATCAGTCAGTTGCCTTTTGCACGCACACCAACCAGGGATTAAACCCAAAACCTCCATATGTGCCCTGACCGGGCATCGAACCGACCACCTTTTGGTGTTGGGATGAAGTTCCAACCAACTGAGCCACACCGGCCAGGGCTAAAATCAGTTCTTAAAAAAATCAAAAGTTGCCCTGGCCGATTTGGCTGAGCAGTTAGAGCATTGGCCCATGGACCAAAGATTCGCGGGTTTGATTCCAGTCAAGGGCATGTACCTCAGTTGCAGTTTGGTCCCCAGCCTGAGTCAGGGTCGTTTGGGAGGCAACCAGTCGATGTGTCGCTCTCACATCGATGTTTCTCTCCACCCCCCCCCCAACCTTCTCTCTCCCTCCCTCCCACTCTATCTGAGATAAATAGAAAAATATCCTCGGGTGATGATTAAAAAAAAAAAAAAATCAAAAGTTGTCTCTGTACTACAGTGATCTTTACTTGGAAACTTTGTTTTGTTTTATTTTAAAGCCATTTTATAAACTGCTTAATTCATGTTGATCAGGCAGCAATTTTGCATGCTCTTTTTACATGAGTAGTCAGGTTTAAACAACTTCTCTTTTTTAAATTTATTAAGATTAAAAAAAATACTATCTTTTTTTTTGTTAATCCTCACCTGAGGATATTTTTCCAATGATTTTTAGATGGAGTAGAAGGGAAGGAGGGAGGGAGAGAAAGAGAGAGAGAAACATTCATGTGAGAGAGACAAATCAATTGGTTGCCTCCCACATGACCCTAACCAGGGCCGTGATTGAATCTGCAACCCAGGTACATGCCCTTGACCAGGAATCGAACCCGAGACCCTTTGGTCCATGGGCTCTAGCCACTGAGTCACACCACCCAGGGCTTTTTAAAGATTTTTAAATTGATTTTTAGAGAGAGAGGAAGGGAGAGGGAGAGAGAGAAACACACCTATGTGAGAGCATGACGTCGATCAGGTGCCTCCTGTACACCCCGTACCTGGGATCGAACCGGCAGCCTTTTGATGTACCAGATGATGCCCATCCAGCTGAGCCCCATGAATCAGGGCAGGACAACTTCTCCACACTTGCCATAGATGCATACTTAAAAAAAAGTGATTATAATGAAAAACCAATGTTAATGCTACATTGTTGATGAAGATGTTGTATTTTATTTATACTTTTGTTATGGTAAAATTATCTTGACCCTAATTTGTGTGAAGTGGCTGTGAAAAAAGACTAATGATTTACTAAGCAATATTAGATCTTAAAAAATTAGATATGAGATAGATAGTGTTTGATTGATGGTGGATTTGTTTAGATTTAGAGAAAGCAGGTATAATACAATTGAGTTATTTTAGATGAAGTGTTAAGTACATTCTTAAGAAAAAAATACTTTATAAGCAATTACCATTAAATTATAAGGAGGTTAAGGCAAAGGTATATAGAATATACCAAGGTTATAGTTTCCCAGTTTTTTAATTGAAAACCAAATATGACTGTTGTAAAGTTAAATTATAGTTCAAGAATTATCAAGTGCCACTGAAAGTACTTCTGGCTATGGGCAGTCCACACCACCCTCATTTTGAACATATCATTTGCTGTACATTTCTTTGGATTAGAAGTGAATATTGTCCTGATTGTTAGGTAAGGGAGGAGGTAGGAAGTGTAAACATTTAAGTTTGTATAAGTCTACTGTCTTAGTAATTGGAGTAACTGGAGACTAAGGGTTTTGGCTTTCCTCGGGCCTCTCTGCTCCATATTTGGCATTTGCTTCATTATTGTCATCATAGGGAACCATAAAGAATGGCATCATAAGGTAATTGAGCCCAGACAGGAAAATTGGCACAGAGTCATTTGTTGACTCTGGCACAAGAACTCAAGAACTGGCACAACAACTTACTTTCTGCCCTAATAAGTAGGGTGGCAGCTGGGGGAGAAATTTCCTATTTTGATGTGATTTCCTATTTTGATGAAATTTCCTATTTTGATAGTTACCCAGAGGCAGGAGAATAGATATAAAAACAAAATGAGCACAACAATTTAGTCCTTAAAGAAATTGAAAATGTAATTTATTTTGGCTAAGTATGAAATAATAATTATCGTTATCATTTATTGTAATTAATTCTGAGCCAGATGACTACTTTCTTTATGTGATCGCAATGAATTTTTATAACAGCCTTATGAGAGGTAGGTATTACTACTCTTATATAGATGAAAAAACTGAGGCTATAGTATTGCACTAGTAAGTAGTAGGACTGGTATTCAAATTCAGATCTGTCTGACTCTAAGCCCAAGCTGTGAACCATTAAATGATATACTAGGACTTTCTTTCCAATTTTACATACCTTTATAAGAGGAAATAGGGTATGAGAAAACCCACCCAAAACTTAGTCCTTCTGTATGTAAATCCCTTTTAATTAAAAAAAAATGTTTTAATTTGTTATCACTTTAGTATTATAAATTTCCAGCAATTGGAAAAGTTTTTAGTGATTATTCACTCCCTCTAAAAATTAGTAAAATGTAGTCTAGTAGCATCCAGCCTTAACCTTTTATTTTATTTTTAAACAGAAACATTGTTTCCTTCATCTTGAGAGATTACAAGAATCACAAAAGGTCACTATACAGATATCACAGGTTAGAGAGATTGTACCCTTTTCTGGATAAAGAGCATAAGTCCAATGGCACAGGCCTTATGTATAAGGAGGAGTTGAAATTGACTTTATTTAGATGAACAAAATAAATCACATTCCCACACACCCCATTCCCCTAATGAATGAATTGAGAGCTATCAAGTATTATAATTAACCTATTCTTCTGAAGAGTGAAGGGAACTGGAGAAAACATAGCTATGCAGCCTTTTGTGACTTGCTTTCTAGAATTATTTTTCACATTACATGAAAGTTTGTTGGTAGAATATAAAAGTTACCAGTGAAAATAGCAGAGTTTTTGTGTTGTTACTCTCAAATGAGTTGCCACAGAAACAATAACATAAATGGAAAGTTAACATGAACACAAACTTTAGGAACCGTAGAATTCTAGATCTTTTGCTTATATCCTTTGACAGAAAGTTTACGATTTTAGGATTTTCTTTTTAAAATCTGTTTAAGTTGATTTATTATTTTGGAACGAGACGGCTCTTTAAACCTTACCTATTAGTTCTCTAATTTGTTTCTAAATGCAGTTCTTCAGAACAAACTAAAAGACCCAAAGATCTGTGCTCTTAGGTATAAATATAGATGAACACATAGCCTTCTTAAAAGCACTTTGACAATGCTCAGAAGTAAAAAAAAAAAAAATCGTAGTCATGGTCTTCAGGGAGATTTAAATGTAGTTGGAGAGAAGTTTGACTTTTCTTTTAACCAGGCAAACTTAGATGTTCTTTAACCTAAAATCTGTGTTTCTGAATTGCTTAGCTTTTTTATGAGGGAAGGTAGAATCTGTCTCTGATAATCAGAGAAAATGCTCCATGATTGCTCTCTGGCCATATGGTTGTCTTTTTTATATTCATATTGTTTCATGAGTGTGGCCTGGTTAATTGTTTTCTGAGTACTTTGTAAACTAAAGAGGACATTTACTGCTTCAAGTAATAAAATTATAGTTTTCTCTCTTGGTTATTTGATACATTGATTACTTGTGCTGAATTTGGTTTGTGTTAGTCCTTGGAATTTCTTTGTAGATTAGACTTCTGAATTTCAAGAAGCTTAATGAAAAAATGTCAGCCTGAAAGTTACCTCTTTCCCCCCATAACTTTTTTTCTTGAGATTTGGGGACTTAATTTATTTTTACTTGTGCACATCATACTATAAGTATTCACACACTTTTAAAAAAAATTCCACTTCAGAATTACCTAATCCCCCTTTGTTTGAATTATTTGCATTTGACCTTTTTTGACTGTGGTCCAGTTAATATTTTAAAAATTCCATTCTGGTCATGTGTTTAAACTATTATTACAACAGAAATGTTTATTATAAATTAATATACAAATATTTGTTTTTCATATTCACTTGAACCACCTACAAGTTGGAAAATAAGTTGCGGCTTTTAATGTTATTCAGCTAACATTTTCAGTAGCTGGTCAAAAAGATGGCTATTGCTTTTTAAAAATAATTGTTGCTGGCGATAAAGTGCCTTGGAGGGTTATAGAACTCATCAGTTGGGTATAGAAAAGCGGTTTCTGACACTTGCTGATAGAAGCTCACCAAATTTGTCTGCTGTTTGTTTTGATGTAAAAGCACTTTAATAAAAATTTAAAATTAGTATTTGAAGGTTTCAGCCACTGAGCATATTTCTTGATGTGTTGAGAAGTATGGTCATTACTGCCTACTTTGTTATCCTTTTCCTCCCTTTAGTTCACAGCAGAGAATGAGTAAATGAGGGCAAAGGAAAGAGTGGATTATGGAGTGGAGGTAGTTAATCCTTACACTCTGTATGAAAGAGAAGGATTAGCAATTGCATGTACACAGATAATATCTAAGTTTAGGAGCATATCTTAGAGAGTCTTTATTAATTGAACTAGATGCATTCTTAAAATACACTGAACTAATTTATCAAATGGTTTTTCCCCTCCAGTTCTGTAGAGAATGTTCTCAAAACACTCGTGAAAAGCTGCCGACCGTAAGTAGCTTCTCAATTTATAAAGTCTCATGTTGTTTCTGAGGGCATTTCCCTATCTTTAGTATGCTTTGAAGAGGAAATCAAAGGTATGAATAGTTTCTGACCTTGTGATGTTAGTCACTGGGCACAACATGTCATTTACACCTCTTGAACTGAAACTTGGCAGATTTAGAAATTTGTAAGTGGTGTGGTTCTCAATCACCCATTATAAAGTTAAGAATGCCATAATTTATTTATGTATAATCACCTTTGTTTTAAAGGTTATTCTAGATTATTGTTACTCAGATTAAAAATGTTTTTCGTAATAGGCATTTTAGGGGTATTGCTTGAGATTGAGTAATAAAAAGAAGGTGGTCCATACATTTTTTTCTAGTATGTTCTCTGTCAGTAGAATATTTGACTTTAAATATCCCATATTCTGATGTTTAAAGATGACTGTGCATAGAATTTAGTATTAATTAATTAAAGTCCAGTTCTTCAGACTTAAAATATTTCCTGATTCTTGTTCTGAGACTACTTTTCCTGCTATGGATCCAGGGAATTTTTTTTTTTTTTTTTTAATGCTGTAATATGAGTTAAAATTATTTTATAAATCAGATACTTATTGTTGATACTTATTACTCAGTCTTGGGAAAGTGTATTTTCAGGATATAAAATATCTCCCTTTTTAAGAGGCTCAAGATATAACTTGAGTCATCAGCCACCAGTATGCAGTGTCATTTTATAGTAGGCAATTACTCTCTTGGCCTTTGTTTCCTCACTGAAAACTTTATCATCACTGAGGTACTTCCCAGTTTTTAGTTTGTTGGGTAATTCATAGAACACCCAAGCTTTTATTTTGGATCACCAGGCTAATACTTGACACTGAAAATTAGGAAGAGGAATTGATGTGTGAAGTCTTTAAAGGCAGAGTATGTTCTTCCTTTTTTTTTTTTTTTAAATTATAACCTGTGTAACAATGACCTAGCAAATAAATGTGTGATAAGCTCAACAGAAGTATTATGAAAAATGTAATTTTATTTTTCACATAAAGGAATTAAGTGTGATTCTAATTAACACAGATGTATAACAAATGTAATAGGATTAATTATATGACGTGTACATCTAATTTGAAAAGGTTTTCTAACTTTTTGGCCTTACCCAAATCAGAATTTCTCATATGCTTTTTGTTCTTCTAAAACCTTTAATGGGAATTTGAAAAATTATACATGGGTCCTCTTTATCCCTTTACCTTTGTTGTGTGTGTGTGTGTGTGTGTGTGTGTGTGTGTGCGCATCTGTGCACGTGCGCACTTCAGATTTTAATTTTGTAAATCTCTATCCCAAGGACACCCCTGTCCATTTCATATAATTGTACAGTTAGAGCCTGTAGGACCAGATCATCTAGTCCAATCCTTTCTTCTATACAGGAAGACTTTGTGGCCCAGTGAGGGTAAATGGTTTGTCCAAGTGGGCCTAGCAATTGATGTTCTCTTTCTCATTGTACTTTACTGATTATTCATTTTTTATATAGATTGCGTTTATATAGATAAGATTTTTTTCTATTGCTATTACATAGCACACAGGAAGAAAAAATACAACCATTTGTAGGTGATTTGAGTGACTTTGTATTTTATCTGAGTTTTATCAACTTTGTAGCATTTTTCTAAGTTCCAGAGTCAAGAAGAAATTTACCTTATCTTAAGTGTGTCTTGAGTATTTAGTTCAGAGTTAAAATGTGTTTCTTGTAGGCTAACATGACATTTGTAGTGTGTGATGTATCTTATGAAAGCCATTCCCCTCCTCCTTTTTTTTTTTTGTTAAGTCATGTGCTGATGTAGAGCTTTTAGCCAATGATCAGATACATGAAAACCTTCTTTTTTTATTAGATATTTTCCAGCAGATGCGACAGCTGAGATGCTAGAAGAATGGCGGCCTTTAATGTGCCCTTTTGATGTAACAATGCAAAAGGCCATCACTTACTTTGAACTATTTCTTCCTACCTCCCTTCCTCCAGAACTGCATCATAAAGGTTTTAAGTAAGTATTTGCATGTCTTGAGAAATTCTAGAATGTAGCAGGAAATACAGGTATAGGCAAACTAGTAAAGCAGTATTAAGTAAAGAAAAATTTATTAACTCAACCATTATGTTTATTATACTTGACGTGTACGAAGGCTAAAATAATTATATATATGATTGTAAATAGAGAATGACGCTTGTATGTCAAGCCAAATAAGGTGAGGACTTTAATTTTAGAAATAGAGAGAAAGAATAATATATTCAAAAAGGATTGGAAAATATCAATAAATAGGCAGTGATAGAAATGTTAAATTGCATAGAGTTTTGGGAAAGGAAAAGTGTTTTCCTAAAACTTGGTTTTAACTCTCCATTACACATAGTTTCTCATGGGTCTTTTTTATAATCTTTTTTTTTTTTTTTTTTAATCCTCACCCGAGGATATTTCCCCATTTTTGTTCAGATAGAGTGGGAGAGAGGGAGAGAGAGAGACACACACACATTGACTGGTTGCCTCCCGCATGACCCCGATGAGGGCCGGGGATGAACTGCAACTGAGGTGCGTGCCCTTGACCGGAATCGAACCCGTGACTCATTTGTCTGTGGGCCGACACTCTAACCGCTGAGCAAAACTGGCCAGGGCATATAATCTATTTTTGTGTGTTTGTGTGTGTGTGTGTGGTCTTTGCACCATTTTTAGGAACTAGAATGAAAAAGATTTTATTTCTTTTTTTTTTTTTTTTAACTTATCTTTATTGTTGAATGTATTACAGATGTTCCTCATTTTTCCCCCACTGCCCCCCCTCCCCATTCCTGCCCCCCTCCTGCTTTTCCCCACACTGTTGTCTGTGTCCATTGGTTATGCATATATACATATAAGTTCTTTGGTTTATTTCTTCCCATCCCCCAACCCCTCTTCCCTTTGAGGTTTGTCAGTCTAACAACCAATTTGTACTTCTTAATCCCTTCACCCTTTTCACCCATCCCCCCAGCCTCCACCCATCTGGTACCCAACAAAAGTTCTCTGTATCTACGAGAATGTTTCTGTTCTGCTTGTTCATTTTGTTTGTAGATTTAATTGTTGATAGATATGTATTTATTGCCATTTTGTTTGTTCATATTTTTTAATCTTTTTCTTCAAGAAGACCCTTCAACATTTCATATAATAATGGTTTAGTGGTGATGAACTCCTTTAGCTTTTCCTTGTCTGGGAAACTCTTTATATGGCCATCGATTCTAAATGACAGCTTTGCAGGATAGAGTAATCTTGGTTGTAGGTTCTTGCTTTTCATCACCCTGAATATGTCTTGCCACTCTCTTCTGGCCTGCAAAGTTTCTTTTGAGAAATCAGCTGACAGTCTTATGGGAACTCCCTTGTAGGTAACTAAGTGCTTTTCTCTTGCTGCTTTTAAGATTCTCTCTTTGTCTTGAACCTTTTGCATTTTGATGATGATGTGTCTTGGTGTGGGCCTCTTGGGGTTCATCTTGTTTGGGACTCTCTGTGCTTCCTGGACTTGTATGTCTGTTTCCTTCACCAAGTTCGGGAAGTTTTCTGCCATTATTGTTTCAAATAGGTTTTCAATTTCTTGTTCTCTCTCTTCTCCTTCTGGCACCCCCAAGATGCGAATGTTGGCACACTTGAAGTTGTCCCAGAGGCTCCTTACACTATCCTCATTTCTTTGGATTCTTTTTTCTTTTTGCTGTTCTGATTGGGTGTTTTTTGCTTCCTTATATTCCAAATCGATGGTTTGCTTCTTGGATTTACCTACTCTACTATTGAGTCTCTGTAAACTATTCTTTACTTCAGTTAGTGCCACCTTCATTTCTGACTGGTCCTTTTTTATGCTCTTGAGGCCCTCACGAAGTTCACTGAGGTTCTCACTAAGTCCATTGAGCATCCTTATAAGCAGTGTTTTGAACTCAGCATCTGTTAGGTTGCTTAACTCCATTTCACTTAGTTCTTTTCCTGGAGTTTTGTTCTGTTCTTTCATTTGGGACCTGTTTCTTTGTCTCCTCATTTTGGCTGCCTCCCTGTGTTTGTTTCTATGTATTACTTAGTGAGAGGTATGGGGCTAGCTGAGACCAGATGCTGCTTGTTTGAAAGAATTTAGGAAAAGCTGAAGCAGGATCCAAGACAGGCCAATCCTATGGTAAAGCAACTGGCAACAGCTTGGGTGGGCCTGGAAGTTGGGTGGGGCGGGGCCTCAGGGCATCACTAGGGTGGGACCAGCAGTGTGAGCCAGGTTGCTGGAGTCCCAGATATGGCGGCGTCTGCCGGCCCAGGGAAGGGCTCACCAAGGGAACAAAAGCCTCTGACAGCACGTCTGTCCAGGAGAAAGCTGCCTCTCCAGCCCTCGCTCCAATGCCAAACAGCTCAGTTCTTCCCCATATGACTCTGGTGCCTTTCAAGCTGCCTCCTGCACGCTGGAGCCTGGAGGGTCCGAGTCCGAGTAAGTCCGTGCGCGGGCCCTTTAAGAGGAGCTGCCGGGGCTCCAGCCGCCTCAGCCTCAGTTCCCGCTGGTTTTCCAGCCAGAAGTGATGGGGATTCTCTTCCTAGCACTGGAACCCTGAGCTGGGCGCCTGGTGTGGGACGGGGACCCCTCAGTCCTCAGGGAGGATCTTCCCAGCCAAGATGTCCTCCTGTTTTTTATCCGCCACACGTGGGTGTGGGACCAGCCCATCCGCCTCCGCCCCTCCTACCGGTCTCGATGCGGCTTCTTCTTTAATTTCGTAGTTGTAGGACTTCCATTCAGCTTGATGTCAGGCGGTTCTGAATGATGGTTGTTCTGTAGTTTAGTTGTAACTTTGATGTGGTTGTGGGAGGAGGCGATACCGCGTTTACCTACGCCGCCATCTTGACCGGAAGTCATGAAAAAGATTTTAGACTGTACTTTTAAGAAACAAAAAGGTGTGAAAATAAATGGAAAAAATATCCTCAGGTGAGGATTAAAAAAAAAAAGATTGGTTAATAATATTCCAACATTTTCTTGCCCCCCCTATATTATCTTTAATTTGAAATAGTTTTCCCCACTGTCATTTAATTGTACCAAACACTTTGTAGCTCATTTCTTGTGTGGAACATTTACTGTAGTGCTAGATAATGGCATAATTACTAACTGGGTTATTGGAGACAAGAAAGTAAGGGGGAGTTACAGGAACAGGTAGTAACAGGAAAACATTTCATGAGAAAGGCAGGAAGAGGAAGGAGAAACGTGTAAATAGTATTAGACAGGGGTGGACAGCAATTACTTGACAATGAAGTGGAAGTATTATAAGATGATTCTTTTCAGTATAAATAAATTGGAAGAATATTTAGATAAAATTAGTCCTTTGTGACAGTAAGTTTGTAACTTTCAGTATTATTTTTTCTAGGTTGTGTAGTTATCCGTAAGAATAATAGATTAATAAAACACAAAGGCTATCTGGCTTTGAACCATTTTCTATAAGTCATTTGCTATTCATAACAACATTTTTCTTCTTCAGACTTTGGTTCGATGAATTAATTGGCCTTTGGGTTTCAGTGCAAAATCTCCCACAGTGGGAGGGGGTGAGTATCCCATTTTTCCTCCTATACTTACTTCATAGTTTGCATATAATATATGAAGTCATTTGATAAGTAACTTCAGTTCCCTAGAATTGGCTATTAGCGGTGTTGTAATCAGTTTTTAAATTTTATTTGCTGTATTCTAACAGCAGTAGACATTTTATTTTGATTTTATTAATATATTGAAATATACGAATGTAATGGGAAATGCATGAAACAGTAAGACACTGCTTGTTTCCTTTTGTACCCTCACTAGCATGGTGCTGGACACATAGTAGATATTTTCTATATGCTTACTGGATTAAAATTTCTTTTTCTGTTTGCATTGTGAATAATGCGTATATCATTTTCCATTTATTTATTTATTTTCCAACACCATTTATCCCTCTATGCCCTCTCATTTTCCTTTTTATAAGCATTTCAACTGCTTTTCATTTTAAATGGGTAACCAGAATCAGAACTTAAATTTGGAGATTATAAAACATATATTAAATCAATTTGTGCTAATACTGATTGCTGAAAAGAACAGATGAATGAGGGGTATGACTGTGCCACTTAAAAACAACAACAAATGTAGTAATTGTCTTTCTTTTTTTGTTTACTTTCAGCAACTAGTAAATCTTTTTGCACGATTGGCTACAGATAATATAGGGTACATAGATTGGGATCCATATGTACCAAAGGTAATTAAGAACATTTGAACATATTACATACAATAGCACTGCCATCCTTTTTATGTCTTTAAGGAGAAGTATATTTTATATGCTAATTCCTAACACCACATCAAATATTTTTAGACCATTAATAAAAACATAATTTACAGGGTGGACCTTTATTTTCAAAAAGTAATTGAATCATATCAAGATATCAAAAATATGTGATTTTTGTCTTACCTATGTAGGAAATGAACCATAAGTTTCAGAATGAGTAAAATAGAAAGTACTAAGTATATTATTCACAGTGTCATACATTCATCCATTCCAACAAATTTTGTGTATTGTATTTGATTCCTATTCTAGTGTTCCCCACTTTTTATTTTATTTATTTATTTATTTATTTATTTTTTTATCCTCACCCGAGGACATTTTTCCATTTTTTGTTCAGATAGAGTGTGGGGGAGAGAGAGGAAGAGAGAGAGAGAGAGACATCGACATGAAAGGGACACATCGAGTGGCTGCCACCCGGGGACAAACCGCAACCGAGGTACATGCCCTTAGCGGGAACCGAACCCGGGTCTCTCTGGACCGCAGGCCGACGCTCTAACCGCTGAGCCAAACCGGTCAGGGCTGTTCCCCACTTTTTAGATCACATTATATATTTCCCTAGATTAAAAGCTCGAGTTTCTCTAAGTGCAATGTTCTTAACATTGCATCTTCTGTATTGTTTCACCTGTAGTAGAATCCCCCGTGGCACTTGAGGAGGGCTGGAGTGGGTCATGCAGGTGATTCTGAGGCACATAGTGACAGCAGGGGGCAGGGCTGGGGCCCACAGAAGGCAGCTCCTTGTGCCTTTGCTTGTGCTGTCTTCCTCTGTTGCTGGCCAGTGGAAACTAAGGAGGAGAAGTAATTTTTCCCCACCTTTGGGCCCCCTATCTGTTAGTAGTGACAGATTTAAAATAAATTTTTAATTACATTAAAATGTAATTAGCTTGGCCAGTGTGGCTCAGTGATTGAGCATCGACTCATGCACCAAGTGGTTGCTGGTTCAATTCCTGGTCAGGGCACATGCCCAGGTTGTGGGCCAAATCCCCAGTCGGGGGGCATTTCTCTCTCATCCATGTTTCTCTCTCTCTCTCCCTCTCCCTTCCTCTCTCTCTAAAGATCAACAAAGAAAAAAAATTTTTTAAATGTAATTATTAAATGACAGATTAAAATGCAAATTCTTAGGGGGGGGAAATCAAGCCATTGTTAAAATTTTATGCGTCCTTGGCATGGAAGGAGAGCATAGGGAAGTAATTTTTGTGCATTTAGAGAGACAGAAAGGAGTCAAAGCATTTCATGTTTAACTTTAGGTATCTATATTCTGCCTTTTTATGTTTTGCTATATCTCATTTGTCTGTTTTGGGGTACATGGATACAGTTGCTCTATCCACATGCCTGTGACCTCAGAGTGTCATTTTGAAAAGTATAGATATTTTTGTATAATTTTTAAAGAACAAAGCTGATTACTAAGCAATACATTCGGCCCTCGTTTATCGCGGTTAATCAGTTCCAAACTCTACCACAATAAATGAATTTCTGCAAAGAAGGATTCTTTATTTATATACAGTTGTCCCTTGTCACTTTGTGCTTCGACTTTTGAAAAAAGTATTTGAAAAAACTGCGATAGAGTGAAGCCAAGAAAGTCGAAGCGCAAAGTGGCGAGGGATGACTGTATGTAATTTGCTTCAAAACTGATCAAATGAAAACACATCCAATAACACTAATATACAACATTTAAGTTATTTAAGGAAAGTTATTTGATACCTGTATATATTTATTTTTTTATTCTTTTTTTCTTAAAAAGATATTTACAAGGATTCTGAGAAGCTTGAACCTCCCAGTGGGAAGCAGTCAAGTGTTAGTCCCAAGATTTTTAACAAATGCTTATGATATAGGACATGCTGTAATATGGATCACCGCTATGATGGTTTGTAATACATTATATTTGTTTCCTTATAGTTCATCTAAATTTTGTGTTAATCATGCAAAAATTGTAAGTAATCACATAAGCTTATATTAGTGGATTAGTTGGTCACTTGATTCTTTGATGTTTTCAGACCCAGAATGTACTCATAATGTACCATTTATAGATGTCTATCACCAGTGGACCTTAAAAATAGGCTTAAAGTTTAGAGTTTTGAGAAATTCAGAATGTCTGTAACAGTTTTACAGGCCAGGAACCAGATTATAAAAGGACTTTTCCAAAGTCAAATTGAGAATGGTTAAAAGTGAGATTAGACCTCAGGGTTCTACACATGCTTAGTATTAATGCAATCAATGTAAATGTTTGAGCATGAATCTTATTACAGCAATCTTGTGAAAAGAAAAGCATGAAGAGTTATTTTATTGATAGATTGAAGGAAAGTAAAAATATGTCCACATGCTTGGATTTCAACATCATCTTTCAAATAAGACTATAGAACAACTTTTATGGATTGTTATGCATATTGCTTCTATAACTGTCTCTTTCTTGAATTATTATTCTGTGTTTAATATTTTCTCCCAGATTATGCTGTTGTTTGGTTGGTTGTTTTGTGTTAGTGATTTCTGTGGAAATGGCACAGTGGTTGTGAGAAGTTTAGCTCTTAAATTTTATGTAAGATGAAAAAAATTTTTTGCACTGACTGGGTAGTAGCTGAGTTGCTTAGAACGTTGTCTCGCACCAAGGTTGCAGGTTTTGATCCCCAGACAGAGCACATACAAGAAGCAACCAATGAATGCATAAACAGATGGGACAACAAATCACTCTCTTTCTCTCTCTTCTCCCCTCCCCTCTCAAAAATCAGTCAATCAATAAAAAATATAAAATATTTAAGCTCCCTGTTTTTGCTATTTCATTATTAAACAGGAAAAAGTACCCATTTTCTTTCTGATATTCAATAATAGCAAAAACTCTTGGATGTTTACTATCTTACATAAGCAATGAGAAAAAACTCATTTTTTTAGGAGCCACTGAATTAGATAGTGATTAGTATCAGCCATATTTTAGTTACTATTGCTGTTCTTTCTCACACAGTTGTTCTTATTGGTAGCTTCATTTTGTGTTCAGTATGAATACTGAATATAATAAAACTCAACAGTGATACTTAGTATGTTAGAATTTTAAAATTTTTGTTGCTATTTTGCTGTGGAATTATGGTTTCTTAGTGGTTGCCCTATTCTAGAGTGAGAAACATGAACATGGATTTCATTTCAGTTGGAAGACAGGTTCCTAATGTAATTGACACTCTACCTTAGGTCTGTGCTGTTTCTTGAAAGAAGATCAGCTTGAGGCAGATAGGTGGTTTCAAGGCCTTTATCCCCAGGCTGTTCAACTTGATAAGATGAATACTAACTTTTTTCCTCATTCCCCCCCCAAGTTATGTTGTTGTTTAGTTTGTTTGTTTTGACAGTAGATTAAGACTTTTTTTTTTTTTTGAGTCAAAATGTGGTCACATATAACAGGTTTAACCATTTGAACATTATTTTCATTTTTATAAATTTAATTTTTTTTTTCTTTATTGATTTTAGAGAGAGAGGAAGTGAGACGGGGAGAGAGATAGAAACATCGATGAGAGGGAACATCGATTGGCTGCCTCCTGCATGCCCCGCCTAGGGATTTGGCCCACAACCTGGGCATGTGCCCTGACCAGGATTCGAACCGGCGACCTCTTGGTGCATGGGTCGATCGATGCTCAGTACACTGAGCCACATCAGCTGGGCTAATCATTTGAACATTTATATTTAGAAGTAATAATAAAACATTTGAATGCATTTATGTAAATCTCACCTCTTCATTTCCTGCAATGAGCAATTCACTTCTTGAATCATTTAAGGAATGTTTTTTATGCTTGATGTTACCACTTTTGGTTATTTTAAGATGAAAATTTTAGTGACAAAAGTTATTTGATTGCATAAAAGATACTGTTATCCTAAATTGAAAAATATCTTTTTAATTTGGTTTCAGTAAGTTGCCCTTATTTTTAGTAGATTATTTTGAACCAATATGTATGAAGTTCATTGGGGAGTGTTTTTTACTCCCGTTTAGAGGTAGAATTGATTTTTGTTGGCAGGATGAATAAACCACATTAGAGATTTACATGTAGGCTTGGGCCTAATAACCCCTCCAAATTTACAGTATGATGGAGTTACTGATCTTTTTACTCTTATATCTGAACAGGGTGGACCAAGTAAGCTAGTGCAAAAGCACTTGACTGGTTTGTTTAACAGCATCACATCTTTTTACCATCCTTCAAATAATGGGCGCTGGCTGGTGAGTATGTTCATTTTTCACTCTAAGTTTTGGAATTTTTTGAGATATGGCCACATATAACTATTACCTGTTATGTAACTCTATAATGTGTTTTCTGCCCTTCTTATAATCTTTGTATGTAAATGATTAAGTTCAAATTAAGTTACTGTGTTCATAAAACATATATAAATAAACTAAGATAATGCTGGTGTGGTAACTGGCGACAAGATGCTACATTCTGGCAACAAAATTGTAACAAAAATGCCACCAAAGCATGGAATAATCTTTTCAGTTTTATTTGCCTTTTTTTTTTTTTTTTTTAAAGTTGTCTGGTTAAAATGGCTTTTTATGTAATGAAAGGCTAATGTGATGCTAGAAGTTAAAACTGAAATTTGAAATATATTTGTATTGATGATTATCAATAGTTAATTGGTAAGAGTATTTCATTCTGTCTAGATATACTGTGCGCGTCTTTGCAATAAGATCATAAGAGCCGTTATTTTATAAATCTTTATTTGGGAGGGAGATAGAACCTACCTCAAACTTTGTGTTTCTGTGTCCCCAGAACAAGTTAATGAAACTACTTCAGCGGTTGCCAAACAGTGTTGTTCGGAGATTGCATCGTGAAAGATACAAGAAGCCTTCTTGGTTAACTCCTGTGCCTGATAGCCATAAGCTTACTGATCAAGATGTTACAGACTTTGTACAATGCATTATTCAACCTGTCCTCTTGGCTATGTTTAGCAAAACTGGTAGTTTAGAAGCAGCCCAGGCTCTGCAGAATCTTGCACTCATGAGACCTGAATTAGTAATACCCCTTGTACTTGAAAGGTAAGTGTAGCTTTACATGTTTGTTGAAGCCTCAGTGGTGGCTGCAGTTATTCTGGTTAGCTCTTCCCTCTACTCTCCTGTTCTGCTTGGTTTTCTTTTCTCTTCTGTGGCTTCTGTGTTGCTATCTTGGTGCTATACCTGTTCCTGGAGGAGAAGCAAGACATTTTAACCAAATGTTTGATGATTTCATAAAGGTTTATTGGAGAGAAAAAACTGACATGAAATGGATGAAATAAGTATTTTGTATTATTTGCACATTGTAGTTACTCATGTTTTGTTCATAAATTAAGCTCGGGCTGTTTTTTCATCAGAATGTGAGTGTCACAATGTATTGAGAACATGGCAGTGAAGTGATTTTGGATTTCTAGTATTTCTTTATAACCAGTGACACAGAAATTGTGATTGTCTTTATTATTTTCATGTATGGTGTAATCTTAGGTGTATTATTTCCACAGGGTAGACCTTATTGCATTCATTTTGCTTTTTATGTTGAAATTGTAGCAGAATAGTTCTCCATTTGCCAAGTCACTGTCACAACATAGGCCTGATGTGCTTGCCAAGACACAGCTACTCTCAGTTGTTTTGAGAGCAGATTACTTCAGCTTTCTGTTATTCCTCTGCTGCCTGAAATTGAGCTTTATGATTTCTCTCTAAATAACTTTGTAAAAAGTAGAAGAAGTTAGTTTTTAAAGCCCAAAAGGATCTAACAGATTGAGTTCCATAAAATCAGATTTGTCCAAGGTCTTTAGTGGGAACGGTGGAGTAGTTTGTAACTTATGTTCCTGAATTCTAATAATCATTGACCATTAGATTAGATGCAATCCTATTAGAATGTGAAAGTGGATTCAGATGGTTGAAATCATGCACAATCTACCGTTATATGTTCTTTTTCACTGTGGATTTGCATGGAGAAAGGTGGTGAGATGGCAGGGGGTTGGGGAAACATGTACCTTTATTTGTGTGATTCTGTTACCTTTGAGAGCAAATATTCACTCAAAATATTCTGCTAGCTACAAACCTTTAAATCAAAATGTGGTTTATGAATTTATTATACGTAATGTATCATGTATGGTTATCTGTGATGGAAATTTTTTAAAATTCTGTTTTCAAACTGTAGAACATATCCTGCACTAGAGACTTTAACAGAACCTCACCAGCTCACAGCTACTTTAAGCTGTGTAATTGGAGTAGCCCGCAGTTTGGTGTCAGGGGGCAAATGGTTTCCTGAAGGTCCAACACATATGCTACCTCTGTTGATGAGAGCGTTGCCTGGGGTGGATCCCAATGACTTTAGTAAATGCATGGTGAGCATATTTATGATTCTCTTTTGTATCTAAGTTATAACTGTGTAAGTGGCATCCTGTTAAATTTTTTTTCTTTCAAATACTCTTTAGACCATAGATCAATGTAAAATTTGTTAATGATGACATAATTATATCTGTAGATGCCCAAGTTTGGGTCTGTAGACCGTTAGTTGATCTATGTAACATCTTCCTTCATAAGTAACTTGCCATCACCTATATTCATTTAGTGATCACTTGATGTTTTAAAGCTCATTATGTATTTGCTATTTTCCCTAAGCAGAGACATTAAAAATCATAGCATGTGATCATTTCAACAACTTTCCTTCACCTGCACTGGTGACAAAGGGGCATGATACATGTTATAGGTGTAGCATGCCAGGGCCTGGTTATGTGCACATCTCCTGACATTGCTCATCTTCCCTAGTCTCTAGCTTCTGCATTAGCATTTACTATTTACCCTTAGGTACAGTTCCATTTTTAGGAAGGAGGCAAAGTGACTTCTCAGTGACAAAAGGTTGGAGAACTTTGTGCTTAAACCTAATAAATAACTATATGAAAATAAACAGTATAATTGCATTACTAAAGTAACAGCTGGTTCATTTTGAGGAACCTTAAAATGTCAGTTCTAAGTAAAATATTTCTAGAAAGATTGTTGTGGGATTCCCTCAAGATAATTTATTTGGGTAGATTATGGTATGCTTGTGTTTTTAAACCAAAATTGTGTAACTAATGTTTAATTTGTTGCATCTTTCCATAGATTACATTCCAGTTTATAGCAACATTTTCCACTCTGGTGCCTTTAGTAGACTGTTCATCTGTATTACAAGAAAGAAATGACCTCACAGAAGTAAGAATGCTTTCTGATAGTAAAGGAATTGGTTAGCTCAGTTCTACTTCTTATTGTATATGCATAGCAATATTTGCTAGTTTACTTTTTTTTTTTAATATACCCTCACCTGAGGACATTTTTGCATTTATCTTCAGATAGAGTGGGAGGGAGAGAGGGGAAAGAGAGAGAGAGAAACATCGATGTGAGAGAGAAACATCGACTGGTTGCCACCCACAACCCCAACCGGGGCCGGGGACAAACTGCAACGGAGGTACATGCCCTTAGCGGGAACCGAACCCAGGACTCTATGGTCCTCAGGCCGACGCTCTAACTGCCGAGCCAAACCAGCCAGGGCATATTTATTTGCTAGTTTAAAAGCAAGTTTGGATAGGTGCTAACAAATTAACATTGTCTTGTGACTACAGTGATGTAAATGGAGGGCCTTGTCATCATTGCTATTTTGTTGTATTTCCATTTCTTTGTCACTTCCTAATGTTTAGTTAGGCAAAGGTGATGGTGTTTTGTTTTTCCATTTTCTTATGTTAGTAATAAATCTGTTAAGATTGGCATCGAATAAAGATAAATTTTCTTTATTACTCTCTGGTTCTTTTAGAACTGTTTTCTTTATTGCAAGCATATTACTGCTTTTGTCATTGGGATGTTTAAGTAGTGAGAGTTAATCCTTTATGCATACATTAGAAGTTAGAAACAGTTTGAAAAATGTAATTGATAATAAAAATGGCTACTTGACTTCTGGCTTGGCCCTTATAAAATACGTTAACTCTTATTTTGGTTCCTGGAAAGTAGTAGATCGAGTTATTCTGAATTGATATGTGATTATCGTGCTGTTTCTCACAGTACCCAATATAATAATTTTGTGTTATATCTGTTTCATAGACCATATTTGAGTTGTGTTAGTTCAGAGAAAAAAATCAAAGGCTATTTTTAATTTTTCTCCTCATTAACGTTACAGGTGGAACGAGAACTATGTTCAGCCACAGCTGAATTTGAGGATTTCGTCTTACAGTTTATGGACAGGTAAGCATGTACCCCAGACCTACCCTTTATCTGAATTCAAAACAGTGACTGTCCCAGCAACTTTTAGTTTATCCCTGCTTTGCAGTTGCTGTTTAACTGCTGCCCGATGATGGTGCTTCTGATGTTATAAAAGGACAGTTGATTTATGAGTCATGCACGAATTAAGTAGCTGTTACTTGAACAGTCATAATAATAGAGGTTTATCTAATCATCATCAAAAATGTTAAACCAGTTTTCAGCTGCTAAAATTACACTTTTTTTCTTTCTTTGCATTATTTAGATGCTTTGGACTTATAGAAAGTAGCACATTGGAACAAACAAGAGAAGAGACAGAAACTGAGAAAATGACTCACTTAGAGAGTTTAGTGGAATTAGGTCTGTCTTCTACATTTAGTACAATCCTCACTCAGTGTTCCAAAGAAATATTTATGGTAAGAATGCACTACTACAAAAAATTAAATTCCAGTGTTGTAATTTTATTTGCTGTTTCATTAATTTTAATTTTATTTTATTTGATGTTTTAAAAATTGCACCGTAAGCTACTTTAAGTGTATATATCATTACCAGTTTATCTTTTCTATACTAGAATTTGAAAAAGATATATAGTTGATGCTCATTATTCACATGTTCCATGTTTGCAAATTTACCTACTGGCTAAAATTTATTTGTAACCCCTTCATCGACACTTGCAGTGGCAAAAACTTGAGTTGCATGTGTTTCCAGTTGAGGTCCAATAAGATGACTCTCTAGCCCTGGGCAGTTTGGCTCAGCAGTTAGAGCGTCGGCCCACGGACCAGAGAGTCCTGGGTTCGGTTCCCGCTAAGGGCACGTACCTCGGTTGCAGTTTGTCCCTGGCCCCAACGGGGCTATGTGGGTGGCAGCCAGTTGATGTGTCTCTCTAACATTGACGTTTCTCTCTCTATCTTCCCCCCTCTCTCCCTCCCGCTCTATCTGAAGATAAATGCAAAAATGTCCTTGGGTGAGGATAAAAAAAAAAGGATGACGCTCTGCCTTTTTGTTTCAGCTCTCATACTGTAAACATGTTCTTTTTGTGTCTCTATAGTGCCAGGTTTTTCACATTTTTGTGCTTTTTGTTGACGATTTTGCTGCTTAAAGTGGCCCCCGAGAATAGTGCTGGAACACTGTCTAGTGTTCTGAGCATAAGAGAGTTGTGATGTGTCTGAGAAAATAATGTTTTAGATAAGCTTTGTTCAGGCATGAGTTATAGTGCTGTTGACTTGAGTTCCGTGTTATGAATCAAGAATATATATATATTAAATAAGGTGTCTTCAAATAGAAACACAGAACACAAAATTCATTGGTTACTGAAAATGTACGCAGAGCCTTTTAGTAACTTAGTCCTGTGTGTTCCCTAGAAACAATGCAAATTACCATTTGATAATTCAGTGCTCACAGCAACTATATAGAACATCACTACTACAAATAAGAATTAACTGTAGTTTTAAAGTTTACAATAAATACTATTTGGGAGAATAGGTTTACAAATTGCTTATGCCATAACATGATAGAAATTAAATCCTAAATATAAAAATCTTCGTAACACTTATTCGATATTGGTTGATACCTGTTTGTACAGTATGGTCTTTCAAGCCACAGTTTATTTCCATTTCTGTTTCTTCTTCCTTTGTCTGAGATTATCACTGTTCAATTTGTTAAAAGCTAATCTGTTTTACAGCTGCATGAAATATTTACTAAGATTATATGAGTATAAAGAAATTAACATATATCTCTTATTTAGTTGAAGTCTTTTGAAGGGAGTTGTTTATAATTTTGAGCACTGTTAATTAATGTATAGAGCTCATTCTTTCATTCAGCAATTGAAATTCTGTGACCTGATTGTAAAATTAAATACACTGCTTCAAGTCTTTTAGGTCTGTAGTTATCAGAATGACAAAATTAAGTACTAGATATTCTAAAAATTTTATTTTGTTATATTGGATTAACCAACAAGATGATTGTATTTGCTTCCAAGAGTTGTAATTTTATCTTTAGTGTTTCTGTAGCAAATAAAATCCTGTGCCTCAAACGTTTTGTTCATGTTAAGGTCTTGTGCAAAGACTGCAGACATAAACGTTAAGCAAATCCTTATAAATTCTGATGGCTAAAAATTTCTTACTTGGTTACATTTAATGTAGTCTGAGCATTTTAAAAAATGTTTTATGTTTAATTTTCTTTAAAATGTTGATTAGACATTTTGATTTTTTACATATCTTAACAGGTGGCCCTTCAGAAGGTATTTAACTTTTCTATTTCCCATATATTTGAGACGAGAGTGGCGGGCCGTATGGTGGCAGACATGTGCCGTGCTGCTGTAAAAGTGAGTCTGGGTGTTCTGGACTGATGCATTAACAAATCAGTAACCAACAGGTTTATGTGATTAATTATTTTAGACTTGTTTGTTATACTTAAAATTCATAGTTCTTTCAGTAGCTGCTTATAGCCCTTATTTGCCACTGAAAATAGTGCTAGCGTATACTTTGTGACTGTTAAATGTTTATACCTTTCAAAAAACTTATTTTCAAATGTTTTCAGTGCTGCCCAGAGGAATCTTTGAAGCTATTTGTTCCTCACTGCTGCAGTGTTATAACTCAGCTTACAACGAGTAAGTCATAAAGTTATCATTCTGTTTTTTTAGATAGAATTTTTTCTTGGTTTCTAGAACTCTGTTGATGAAAACAGATCCTTTAAACTATGCAACATTTTGATTTTGCAGTTTTGGGGGAAAATTGCTCAAAATAAGGTATCACCATGTTGATAGGTAGCTTAGAAATTTTACTTTATTAACATTTTCATACTTATAAGAACAATACAGAGAGTGCCATAAAAAATATCAGTTATGCCCTGGCCAGTGTTGCTCAGTTGTTAGAGCGTCAGCCTGCACACCAAAGGGTTGCTGGTTCGATTCCCAGTCAAAAGCACATACGGGGTTTTAGGTTCAATCCCTGGCCTTGGCTGGGGTCTTGTGGAAGGCAACCAATCAATCTGTTTCTCTCAGATCAATGTTTCTCTCTCTCTCCCCTCCCTCCCCGCTCCCTCTCTCCTCTCTTCCCCCCTCCCTCACTCCTACTCTCTGAAAATCAATGGAAAAAATATCCTTGGATGAGGATTAACAACAAAATTACCAGTTACTTTATGATATGTGCATGGTCAGACATTTGGTTGCTGTGTTTATTTTCTTGAAAAGTGAGTTTCCACCTCACTGGAAGGTGGAAATGAAGAAGGTGGAAATATGTTGTCTTCAACTTAATGAAGAAGGAATTGAAACGTTTCTGTAAAAGAGACTTTTTCAGCTATCAGAAATATTAAATATAAATATTTTAAAAATGATTCATTTAGTTGGATACATAGATTTTTTTACCCCTCTGTACTATTTTGCCTTGTTTAGATGATGATGTATTAAATGAGGAAGAGCTGGACAAGGAGTTACTATGGAATCTTCAACTTTTGTCCGAGGTATTGTAAATCTTTGGAATAAGAAAATATTACTGTGAAAACATTGACTTGCTCTTAGTATTTATTCTGTTTTGAAAATTTGACATTAAAATGTGAAAAGTCATGTTTTAGCTATTTCTTGATATGGCTGCAAAAAGTCAGATAATGTCGTTTTCTTGTGTTCAGAGGAGTATGATAATTGTTGATTGCTTTATGTTCAGTGCTCTGCTTGACTTTTTACTGATTAATTCTAGTATGAGTAACTCATTAATTGAAAAGCTGATTGAGCCCAGCTGGTGTGGCTCAGTGGTTGAGCATTGACCCATGCACTGAGCAATTGTCAGTATTCCCGGTCAGGGCATGTGCCCAGGTTGTGGTGGGCTTGATCCCCAGTGGGGGGCATGCAGGAGGTGGCCAGTCGATGCTCTCTCTCATCAGTGTTTCTGTCCCTCTCTTCCTCTCTCCCTAAAATCAATAAAGAAAAAATATTTAAAAGAAAAGTTGATCGATTTGAGATTTTTTTTTTCTCAAGAGAGACACTTTTGAAAAGGATGTTACTGTGCCATGGCACATGAGAGCAGTCAGAAAATGTGTTTGACCTTTGAAAAGAATAAATTGTTAGACTATAATTAAGATTAAAGTCCTAAAATGAATTAAATTATTTTAAGAAAAACACTGTTATGATTTTAAGCCACTTTCATGGCCAAACATCAACCTTTGCATTAATTATTGATTCTTGATCTTTTAACCCAAATATCTTCCACTGTTTCTTCCTTTTTAGATTACTCGAGTGGATGGGAAGAAGTTGCTTCTTTATAGGGAGCAACTTGTAAAGATTCTCCAAAGAACCCTGCATCTCACCTGTAAGCAGGGCTACACTTTGTCCTGCAACCTCTTGCATCACCTTCTGCGTTCTGCTACCCTCATCTACCCTACAGAGTACTGCAGTGTGCCGGGCGGCTTTGACAAGCGTCCTTCTGAATACTTTCCTATCAAGGTAGGCATTTTCAGTAATTTCGTCTTTAGGGATCTATTTGGTTATTTTTCTAAAGGATTCAAAATGTGGGTCTTATCCTTGTTGTTTATGAAGGTGTCACTTCCTTATTTTTAATTTTTTATTTATTTTTTATTTTTAATCCTCACCCGAGGATATTTTTCCATTGATTTTCAGATAAGAGTGGGAGGGATGAAGGCAGGGAGGGAGAAAGAGAAACATCGATGTGAGAGACACACATTGACTGGTTGCCTCCCACCCGACTGCACCCAGGGCCGGGGATCGAACCACAACCGAGGTATGTGCCTTTGACCGGAATCGAACGCGAGAATCTTTGGTCCTCAGGCTGACGCTCTAACTGCTGAGCCAAACTGTTCAGGGCCAGTTCTTTATTTTTTATTTATTTTAAAAATATTTTTTATTGAATTTTTTAAGAGAGAGAGAAACATCGATGTGAGAGAGCCACATCAATTGGCTGACTCCTGCACACCCACTACTGGGGATCGAGCCCGCAACCTGGGCATGTGTCCTGACTGGGAATGGAACCAGGACCTCTCAGTCCATGGGACGATGCTCAATCCACTGAGCCACACTGGCTGGGCTAGTTTTAAAGTATATTATTAAAACGTATTGGATTGTCTGTTTTGAGGATCTAATTGGCTTTATTAAGTAATTCATGAATGGGGCAGCATCCCATCTAGCAAGTAGAAGGGCACTCCCTGGAATGTTTTAAACTTGTACAGCATAGTGCTGGCGCTCACTCTAGTGTTCTTCTTTTCTGTTTTTGTGTGAGATGACTTGTTATGCCATATCTAATCTTTTTAATTCCATATAATTTTATTGGGGAACTCAGTAAACTCACATAAACTCACTGTTACTCTTATAAGTAAACTACTATTTGAGAGGCTCTTCAGAGACCTTTGTCAGGAGTTACAATGAAGGGGCAATATGTTATCTTTTTTTTTTAAGTATGTTTTTATTGATTTTTTTTAGAGAGAAAGGGAGAGAGAAACATCAATGTGAGAGAAAAGCATCAATCGGCTGCCTCCTGCATGCCCCCTACTGGGGATCGAGCCTGCAATCTGGGCATGTGCCCTGACCGGAAATTGAATGGGGACCTCTCAGTCCATGGAACGGCGCTCAATGCACTGAGCCACACCCTTCAGGCTGTTCTGGGCATTATTTGCTACCTTAGGTTTGGAATACTTACACGTATTCTTTTAAACATTTTCAGTGGTCTGTGTATGTTCTTTTTTTTAAACTTGTCAACCTGCTGAGCAAATGCTGTTCTTTTCTAGGACTGGGGTAAACCAGGAGACCTTTGGAATCTGGGAATCCAGTGGCATGTTCCTTCTTCCGATGAAATAGCTTTTGCCTTCTATCTGTTGGACTCTTTTCTTCAGCCTGAACTCATCAAACTCCAGCATTGTGGGGATGGAGAACTCGAAATGTCTAGGTTCGTTTTTTAAAAATAATTAGTGTTTTATGGTTGCAGACTTAAAAAAAAAATCTTTTTTGTGCCTTTTCTTCTCTCCATGGCATATCTGGTGTGTTCATTTTCAGTGTGTTTTGATCACTGCCATGAGTGTAATTAGAAAACCACTTAATATAGCATTCTGTAACAGAAATTTTGTCATAACATTTAAACATTTCTAGGGTTTTTCCTAGCTTGTTTTGAGTGCTTTCTACTTAGCAGTTTCACTTGTGCATCATTTGGGAAGTGTGTAGGTACGCCCCCTTTGAAATGAAATGCCTACTTTTCTAGATTCAGCTTAGGTTTGTGGGTTGTTTCTTGGTAATTCATATTATTGACATTAACATTACTTGGACAAATATCTCTCTGTAAGATAATTTTTTTTTCTCTCCCTAGGGGCTTTAATAAGAAAAAATTATTTGAGACCATTAGACTTTTATAGTTTGGATCTTTGACAATTCCTAAAAAAATAATGAGAAAATTTCTGTGTCAAATATGAGAGAATTTTAATAACAAATTCAGTAGAAATGGGATTGGAGGAAGAAGTATGATTGACTTAATGTCAACTATAGTGTATCGTAAAATCTGCCTTTTGAAGTAAATGTTTAGATAGTCCATTTTTAACAGATGGGATATGCTGGAAGATCTTACGTAATACTGTTTTCCATTTTTGTTAGTGGTAGTGATCTTTAGTAAACAGGTGATGAAATTCAGAATTGTTTCACTAAGGGCAATCGGTTGTTGTTACCTGTGATTATTTAGAACCTATTTAAATATAAGCAGGTCTCTTATTACCAGTGAACATCTGTTTAATTACCTTGTACTATTAAGTAGGTAAACAATGATGTTCACCATTTCTTTGCCTTAATTTTGTATATCCCCACTTGATAAAGTTTTTGTACTTCACCCTAGACTCTTGGCTTTTTATTAAAGAGGGATTTGGAGTCTTCTGAAATATGAAAATACCTTTTATCTTTTCTAGAGATGATGTTCTACAGAGTCTGACGATAGTGCACAACTGTTTAATTGGCTCAGGAAACCTCCTGCCTCCATTGAAGGGAGAACCAGTTACTAACTTGTAAGTAAAAATAACTACTTTACATATTTTGCTGTTTTCCATTTGGCATATATTTTAAGTCTTAGTCACATAATGAGTCCCTGGTTTTGTCATTATTGGTGTTGTTTCTGTATCACTTTAACCTTTTTGTCATTGTTAGGCCAAAAATAGCTAAAGCACAATTTAGGTCTATAAACTTTAAAGCTTAATCAGGTCTTCATATGGTGCCAGGATAACTTTCAACGTTAATGTGTTTTAAAATATGAACGTGGAGATATTTAAGTTCATCTTTTAGTTTACTGAGTTAATTAAGGCAAATACTCTAATTTAAAAAGGAAAGAAAAATACTTTTTTTGTCTGCAGTCAATGTTGATTTAAAGATACTGTAGCAAAAAAACTGGGGTGTTTTTTAATAAAAATTTGTTCAATGTTATGAATTATGATTTTGAACTTTTTAGATCTACCAAGTTGCTTTTATGAATTTAAGTGCTTTTCAGAGAATTATTATTTTGAATGAATGTCTTGATTTAGTCCATTGTTAGTGCTACCATTTAAGTTGAAAAAATTGAGTTTAATGGAAATCAGCAATATGTAACTGTAGCTCACTTATTAAGTAGATAGCTACTAGTTTCAGTATACCATCTTAGATCATTTTCTGTCAACATCAACATCTCATTGCTCAACAATTTAATGAAAATCACATAAAAATGAGTAAGTAATCCCAGCCCACTCAAAAAACACAAAGAGGAAAATTATTTGTGGATTTTACAACAAAAATATTAAAAAGCTTCAAGGAGTTGTTTTAAAATGTGGCTTGTTTTTCTTATATTTTGTATAGTCTTTGTTTGGAATCATACTTTTTCATAATTCCCACTTATTTCAATCTAAAAACTGTTTCTAGCTATGAAGTTTAGCTTGCTCATTAGATTTAAGAGGGAGAAGTAGGGTCATTCACAGGTAAGGAAATATATTTTCAGTTCACCTAGGAAGTTGCTGAATTCTTTTAAAGAACTTTAGTTTTTCATTAGTTTTATAGTTTAATATAAGGACAATTTTACCAAATTCATTTTTGTTACAAGAGATTGATTTTATAACTATTGTTTTTTAAATTGTCACCTGAAGATATGTTTAATGTGATAAATATTGATGGTTGCCTTCAGTAAGAGCCCCCATTAGCGATCAAACCTGCAACCTAGGTATGTGCCCTGGCCAAAAATCGAACCCACAACCTTTTGGTGCATGGGACAATGCTTCAACCAACTGAGCCACCTGGCCAGGGCATGAGAGATTGATTTTAAAGTAGTATTTTTAAATGAGACCTACAGAAATGGTTTTGATTTTCCTGATGTCCTTAACAGTGTATAATACAGTAAGCATTAACTCTTTTATGGCATGCTAAAAAGTGATTTCATATGTAACGAGTTTATTATTTAGTAAATTTAGTTGTGCTTTAACTTGTTGACAGTGAGAAGTGTCATCATGTAATCCCTAAGAGCAAAGCATGCATGATCTATGTATATGATGAGAAGATTTTTAGTATTGAGTGATCATTACGATGTGCTGCTTGAAGGATCAGCTCAGGAGGCTTCGAGGTTTCTCGATGCAGTTCATAGTCTGTAGCCATATTATGCCATATACACTATAATAATGAATTGACGCAGTCTTTTTCTTTTGAAATAAGTGTGCTCTGGGACAAAATTGCCATATATTTTGTTATTATAAACCAATTAGGTTTATATATAATGAAAGGCATTTTCAATAAGGAAAAGAATAGCATGTTATGAAAATTCTATGAATGCCATGGAATACAACTAGTTTGTTAGACTACATTACTGTACATTACAAACTATAAAATTGTTCCTGAGTATCCTTTATAGGTTTTTCCCAGAGAAGTTGAAGAGGAAAGATAGTTTAGATGGAAGTTTTGTTTTAGAATTTCACTTTTAGCGTGAAAATTTAATATAATGAAACATAATGAAGTAATAAAAGTTATACTTAATATAAATATACATTGTTTATATTTTTAAATATATTTAAAAGTATACATATAAAATGTTTTCTTGTATACAGGGGTGGGCAAAAGTAGATTTACAGTTATGAGTATATGAAAGTTTATTCTTGTATTATTTATTATTGTATTTTTCATACAAACAACTGTAAACCTACTTTTGTGTCCACCCTTGTGTATTTAATAATACCTAGTGAAATAAAACATAAAACAAGAAAATGTCAATCTTTTTAATCATTGAATACACATTTTTAGGGTTCTATTGATAGTTGTATACATCTGTGTAGGATAATGATTATAAGAAGTAGAACTAAAGATGAATGAACAACCCTTTACCTTTGAATTTCCAAACAGGGAGTTTGTAAAGTCTTCCCTGAGCCTTTAACTCATTCTTAACAGAATCCTTTCCTTTAAAACCAATTTCTAACTGGGATCATCTTCATCTGAAATTTCAGTTTGTTTTGGTAATGTGCGCCTTGTTATATTTGTTTTCTTTATATAACATTTTGGCTTTTTTGGCCGATAGTAAATTGGTTCTCACCAAAGTATCATAAAATAAAGTTAGCTTTTTAAATTTCTGAAATGCTTTTTTAATAAGTCAATTGTTAAAATCTTCTAAATGTAAATTGATTTGAAAAAAACTAAGTAATTTCTTTTTTTTTTTAATACGTTTTTTATTGATTTATTTAGAGAGAGAGGAAGGGAGACATAGAAACATCGATGTGTGAGAGAGAAATCACTTGGCTGCCTCCTGCATGCACCTTACTGGGAATCGAGCCCGCAACCCAGGAATGTGCCCTGACTGGGAATCGAACCAGGACCTCTTAGTCCATGGGGCGATGCTCAATCCCCTGAGCCACACCAGCTGGGCAAAACTAAGTAATTTCAGTTGATGGTGCCATTGTTCTGTGATACTAAATCACACTGCCTAGTGTGAAGAAAGAATATCTGTAGCATAATCCTCAATTATTAGCAGCAGGTCAATTTGAAACTAGTAGTGAAAAGAAAACTCTTCAGACAGTAGTTCTTCCATAGGAAATAGAGTAAAATGTACCACGGCGGGGAGAAAAGGAAAGGCATGTATGTGACAAATGCTTTAGTGTAATGCCAACGGCGCCTGAGGGAGTCACTCTTGTTAATAACAAACAATTTGCCTTTGTATTATGGGACATTGTGCATTTTCTGAAATACTCAAGCAGTTTTTGCAAGCATATAGCAACTCAAACAATTTTTAAAAATTTAAACTTATATTTTTATTTTTCTTATGTAAATCTCAATTAGGTAAAATATTCTAGCTGCTTTAAATTTTGTTTTTTTTGTTTTTTGGTCAAACCACTCATTATTAAGTTTACCTTGCACATGTATTAGTAGTATTTGTCTTCTGGAAAATTGAAAAGTAATGGAAAACTGGAAGCTTAGTTCTGAGTTTTCCTGTAAGAAAATCTAACTTAGTTTCTAATAGATGGGATGATCTTAAAATCCCCATTGTTCAGGGAAATGGCTACTAAATGTGAAAACCAATTTTCTGTGCTAAGTGATGAGAGACTGACAAAAAATAAAAAGCTTAGATGAGTTGACTAACCTAATAAGTATTAAATAAACAATACACCTAATGGTATCTGCATTGTAACTTTTTGGCTTTCAGCAGTGTAGGGGGTCACTAGATACCTTGTACACACTATACATTTTACTGTTTCAAATGATGGTAAAATAAGGTTCCTTGAGGGTAATTAAAGGGTAAATTATTTTAGTTCAGTATAATTTTAATTTTTAACAATTTTGTTAAATACTAAGTCTGCTGAATTAGTCTTAAAATGAAACCTTTCTGTTTTGCTCTTGGAACTTTTAGTTAATGATTTAATAGAAATATTTGTGGTATAGTTTATACTCATAGTTCTATCTTTATAGATGTGAAAGTTGGAGTTTGTCTTTCCAGGGTCACAGGGATTTTGGACACTTGCCTTTTTAATCCTCAAATTGTCATTAATTTCTCCTTTTGCAGTCCACTCATAATCTTTTAGGTCTAACCAGCTATCACAGAAAGCAAAAAACTAGTGACATCTATAAAAACAGGCTTACTCAAGGTAGAGGAGTCATTTTTCATCGTAAATATTTCTTCTTTGTGCCCCCTTTTCTCTGATAGATCTGTTAAGTCATTCTTAGTTAGGTCATTCTTAAAATCTCAGCCTTTACTAACTTTTCAGTCAAGAAAAATTCATACTTAAGGTCTAATAGTTGAGACCATTTCATTAATATGTGAAAGGATGTGTTGTTATGCAATGAGGGGCAGGGCTAGCTAACCTCTCTTGGCACCTCCAGGGAACTACCCAGCTCTGCTGGGGGAGCCGCACACAGAAAAGGAAACAGTTACTACTCCACGGTGAGTAATCCTGTTTTCTCCTTATTTCACCTTCTGACTGTTTTCATTAATTTTTAAAAGCTTGTATGTCAGACATGGAAATAGTTCTTATGCTCAGCATAAAATTTAAACCTAGCACTATGTAAGATTTCTCTTCCTTTACTTAGCAACCTTTTGTGCACATGGTAGAGTAAGAGCCAGCTTTTCATTTGTGTTTATTGCTATTATGGATGCCTAGAATCGGATTGCATAACAGAACACATAAATAGGCTCATTGTCTCTTGTGAAACACTTTGTAATCTTGACTGGAAAAATATCTAGTGGCTTGGTTTTAGACCTTTTATGTTTGTTTTCATTTGGGAGGGGAGGGATTATTGGAAAGGTTAGCTTGTTCTTTCACTTAGAGACAGGAAGAGTTATTACTGTTTGAAGTTGTTTTATGACAGTTGACCTAGCTTTTCATTTGAATATTTGATTTGTATATTTTTGTTTTTATGTTATTAGTCATTTCTTCCTTTTTCACCATCCTTTTCCACCAGTGATTGTTTTCAGTTCTACTCTGATCACAACCAAAAAAGACTGCCATCTAGTGGTACAAATAACATAGTTGTGGAAAATTTACAGGTGCCCCCGCTTCCCCCCCACCCCCCAACTGTGGCACACATATTGAATAGATTTTGTTATAAATTAGGTGACCTTGTACTATTTAGTTGCCATGAAGCTGATTTAGCTTTATTATTTATAGATGGTATTATTTATATTATGTTGTGTTAAAATTACTTGTCAGAATTTTATTTAGTTCTTACATCAAATTATATTACTCTTTGTTAAATGAAACAGTGAATGTTAGTAGAATGAATTTCACTTGGGATGGGAGAGTGATGGTACTTGATTTAAATTATATATTTGCTACTATGGGTTTGAATCAAAATGTAGATCTGTAAGTTGTCAGCACTTTAAGTCTATTCAGCTAAGCTTATGTTCATAACTAAAAGTTAAAAGAGCAGTTTTAAGTAACAGAGAGTATGGCTGCACATAGACTTATAATATGGCCACAAAGAGATAAATAGGTCATGAATAGAGATTTCTTTTAGAAAATTATTCTTGTAAGATCAGAAGAACTAATTTGGTATAAATATGTATTTACACTTGCTGAGAAACATTTAGTGTAAAACTTGTCAATCCAAATGGAGTTTAATAAATTTATTAGATAAGGGGTCAATTAAAGCTGAATATTAGATAATTAAGCATAAAAGGAACTTGTGATGGATAAGAACAAATAAAACTAAAATATATGTCTAACCAGATGCCTTCTCTACACTTGAGTTATGGTAGATGTGTTTTGATTCAGGTTTTAAAAATAAAAGCCTAAGTAATTTTTATTTAAATATGTTACTTAGCACTTTAAAATCCCATATAGACTGATATTTTAAAATAATTAAAATAATTGTAATAACATCATCCTTTTTCAGATTTTTTGTTAGGGAAGCAATTTAGAGTGACAGATGGATTTTATCCTCACCCGAGGACATTTTTTCATTTTTTGTTCCGATAGAGTGGGAGGGTGAGAGAGGACGAGAGAGAGAGAGAAACATCGACGTGAAAGGGACACATCGAGTGGCTGCCACCCGCACGACCAACCAGGGTCGGGGACAGACTGCAGCCGAGGTACATGCCCTTAGCGGGAACCGAACCCGGGTCTCTCTGGACCGCAGGCCAATGCTCTAACCGCTGAGCCAAACCGGCCAGGGCGACAGATGGATTTTAAACATTAGTACAGAGCTTGTAGAAGAGACTTTTTTCGGGCCAACGCTCTAACTTCTGAGCCAAACAGGCCAGGGCATGAGACTTGTTTTTAAATGTGATTATAGTGTAATTGGTTACTAGGTTCAAAGGCATACAGGAAAAGGACGTCAAATTATCAGTTGATAGTTCTTTTTGTTTGTTTGATTCCTCCCACCCATATAGTAAAAATTGTTCAGACGTTTGCCATAGAGACTGTTTTTTATGTTACTTGTAAAAGTAATTTTGTGATAATTAAAATGCATGCTTGGTTCAGTATTATTTGGTACTAGGTATGGACTGGGTAATTGTATTCCTACCTTAGTAAACTACTTGTATTTATAGCAGCATTGAGGAAACATGTCCTCTCATGTGACATCTCATGACAAGCACTTCCCCATCCTCTACCAAGGGAGGTCAGGTTGGGGTGGATAACAGTCTTATGCTTTATGCTTGTTAATGCTTGAGCACAGCCTTTCTCTCTGCTGGTGAAATCTAATTTCAGTAGACATGTTGGACTCCCCTTGAAGTTCATTGTAAAGGAATCTGATTTTATTTTTACTGACTAGATTTTGGATACATATATATTTTTAAATCATACACAATTTTACAGAATGTCAAGTTTGCAAGCTGTTGTCAAAGGTTGACGCTCTATAGAATGAAAACCAAGTTTTAAGATTTAGAATTTGAACTTGAAAGTCTCTGAGAAGCAGATTAGCTTTTTATGTTATAAACTGTTACCATTCTTTGTTTATACTCTGTAGGCTTGGTTTTGAAACTTGAGATGGTATTATTTCTGTCCTAGGCACTAGATTATGGGGAGGGACATAATTAAATAATTGGCATTTTAGTAATCTTAATATTATTACCATTTAGATAAATCCCAGAATTTAAAACTATGAAATATTAAGGTAAAGATAACTTAATTCAACTTAAAAAATATACTAGAGATGGGAGTATGTTGAGTTTAAAGTGTTTTCTTCATTATAAGACTGTGAATGTAATTCATGAGTGATGAGTAATAACGATAAAAGTTGTTTGTTACTAATTAGTTCTGTGCTAGATACACTTATCATACCTATGTTTTCTTGGCATTTGTGCCTATTTCTCCTCTTAGAAAGTATTATCTCTTTGTTTATAAAAAGATATTGAATTTAATCTCATATTTTGATATAAAATGTTGAAAGTTAAAGTATGTTTTTCAATGAAGAAAATTTAGGTTTCAGTTATAAAGGTTCGTATTTTCCAGTACCTGTTCTTACATACCTAAAAAGTGACTTTTAATCATTTCATGGGTTTAACTAGCTTGGTTTGTTCTAGTAACATATTTCTTTGTGACAGATCTTTAACTAGGAAATGCAGTGTTTTTTACATCTGAACATCTTCAGAAGTAGTGGCATTTTTCTACAGATGGTAGGAGAAATCGATTTGGCTGGTTTTAAGAGGAAGGGTAATGATTATCCAAAGAAGCTTGTCTGCAATATATTCTACAATAAAATTTGATTGTGGGTTTTTGGTGACTAGTTTTAACCTTTACTGTGCCATTACAAATCTGACTTTTCTTTGTATAAATGTTTATCATCAGACTTAAACTTTTACACTTGAATATACACTATCAGTACTATGCTCATTTAGGCAGTGAATTCCCCCCCTAAAGTCATTAAATGTAATTAACATTTTCTTTAAGATGAATAATATTGTCCTTACTAATGAAACAGATAGCATCAATCCTCAGGAGGATAGAATAAAGAATTGAAGTATGGAAGATGGGAAATCTGTGTGTGTTAAAAGAGCGTCATCTTTGTTTTGATTTAAACATTCTAGCAATGACATTTTTCCCTTTAATCCTTCTTATTGGTATTATTAATAAATATAAGCACTCTTGTTTTTATACAGGGTACCAACTATGTTGTCCTTGGAAGAGACAAAGTTATATACAGGACTTGAATATGGTATGTGACTCCTAATCTGAGTAAATCTGTGTGGGACTATTTTTTGTCAATTACAAGTGTTAAAATGAAATAATTTCATAGTAATAATTTTCCTAGGCTCCTTTTTATATATAAAATGGATATTAATTATACAATAGTTATATTTGCTTTTTCTGAGAAACCAGAAAATTATTATGTAAAGAATAACTAGGCCCTGCCGGTGTTGCTCAGTGGATTGATCATTGCTCCATGGACTGAGAGGTCCCAGTTCGATTCCTGGTCAGGGCACATGCCCAGGTTTCAGGCTCTCCCCAGTAGGGGGCGTGCAGGAGGTGGCCAATTGATGTTATCTCTCTCACATCAATGTTTCTATCTCTCTCTCCCTTCCTCTCTCTAAAAAAAATCAATTAAAATATATTTTTAAAAAAAGAATAGCCAGTAAAAGATAGAAATTTGGGTCAGCAAATAAATATTTGGATGTCTTTTATGTGCAGAGGCAGACTTTCATATTTTATAATGTTCATTTATATTTAGAATTGTTTTAGAACCGATATATTATACTTGCTATGAATGGGAATATTATAACCTTTATATATTCTGACTATCTCTGTATTTTTCTATCATAGTTAAATATTATATAAACTTGCAAAGCATTTTTTTGTTGTTAATTTAACATTAAGATAAATTTGACACACTTCCTTATTGCTGGGCTAACACTGGAGTTAGTTGCATACATTATTTGCTAGAGTGTAATTTTTGTTTGCTTTATTTGGGTCACCTATAACTAATTAGAGAATCCTATGTGTTTATGGTCTCTAATTAGTAAATAGAGCCTTGAAATATTGGCAAAAATGTTTTTTTTCTCCCTCCTCCTTGTCTACCCAAAAAAGATTTATAAGCAGGTCATTGTAAATGTGAAGGTTATTCTGTATCATACCTAGCCACTAATCCAACTATTATAAAGGCTGACTAACCCATTTGTTTTTTTCCTGGATACATTATCTCTTCTTGACACAAACTGTTGATATAAACTTCAACAGTATAGTAGCATTTCAGTGTGTCTAAAATACCTTCTCTCATTTTTCTAAAATAGACCTATCCAGAGAGAACCACCGAGAAGCAATTGCTAGGGTCATAAGGAAACTTCTTAGTAAGTACATATATGCATTTAAGTTATTTTTACTAATAAATATTTAGGAATTTAATTCTGTAGCATATGTGCTTTTACTTAACATTTTTTATTCTCAGTGGTGAGAATATCAGGCAGTTTTTTTTCTTTTACTAATAAGACCTTTAACTAATATATTAGGAGTCCTGTAGTAATTAAAAATATTTTAACCAGAATCCTATTTCTTCTCCTGTTATAGACCACATACTTAATAATTCAGAAGATGATACCAAGTCATTATTTCTTATCATAAAGGTACAGTTGTCATTTAATAGTTTCATAGTTATTTATATGACTGGATTTGATGTGATGACTTATAAATATAAAATCTGATCAAAATTCTTTGATACAGATTATTGGAGACCTTTTGCAATTCCAAGGATCTCACAAGCATGAATTTGACTCCCGTTGGAAAAGCTTTAACTTAGTAAAGAAGTCAATGGAAAATCGGGTCAGTATTTTCACCTGTAGCTCTGAATTAATTTTTTAAAAGATGTGCATTATTGATATAATCACCTGATTTAGGGATTATTCAGCATAGCGAGGAAGTTTACATAAATAAAAATAGATTTTCAAATATTATATCATGGTATAATCAGAAGGATCCTAAGAAAATGTATTTTTCTGAAACAAACTGTTCTGTAAATTTCCATGTAGTCTCTGAACTCTTGGTGGAAATTTGGAGTGTGATAACTTGGCAACAGCACCCAGGCTGCATTGTAAGAACTTGAAGTACTGAGTAAAAGATAGGAGGAATTGTCCAAAGGCATGAATTAAAGCATTGCACTTTATGTAGATCTGAGAAAAAATATGTCTTATGTTGTAGTTGTGCTTCAGGAGAAGTCAGTACAAGTTTCTCTGGGAGCATGGAAGAAAGAATACTGAAGTCAGCCATTTGATGTTCTTGGCAGTTTTTTTATAGGAGACTTTTGTTGAAATTAAGTCTAAAAAGGTCGTATGAATTCTTTGTTTAGGCAAGAGGTGCTAGAAAGAGGAAATGCGTGTTAGAGGGCAGGGAGATACTACAAACATGGCATGGTCTGGGGGACTGGCTGTAAAGAAGAGTGGGAGGTGGCAAACTAGGTCATTTATAGTTTTGTCCCCAGAAAGTGCTTCAGTTTTATATTCAATGGGGAAGTCATTAAAGGTTCTTAACTAGATCTGTCTTGAATATTAGAAAGAGCAATATTTATTTCAGTGAATTTTGAAAAGCTCTCTAATCACTGTGAAAAATAAGCAGTAGAGCCCTGGCCGGTTTGGCTCAGTAGTTAGAGCATCAGCCCAAGGACTGAAGGGTCTCAAGTTAGATTCCTGGTCAAGGGCACGTACCTCGGTTGCAGGTTCAATCCCCGGCCCCGGTCAGGGTCGTCGTGCAGGAGGCAACCAATTGATGTGTCTCTTTCACATTGATGTTTCTCTCTCTCTCCCTTACACTCTATCTGAAAATCAATGGAGCGGGATAGGGAGGAGGGTGTCTGCAGGGGAAAAGGAGAAACATCTGTAACAAAAATAAATTCATAAAAAAAAAGAAAAGAAAATCAGTGTAAAAGTATCTTCGGGGAGAGCCCCCCCTCCCCCGCCAAAGGCAGTAGGGGATTGAGACTGGAAGTAGGGAAGGTGGTTAAGATATTATAATAGCCCAGATGGAAAAACAGCCTGAATCAGGTCACTGGCATGAAGATGGAGATAAGGCGTTTTGAAAACGAAGGAATTGATGACCCATGTGACTGGGTAGAAGATTGGGGGTGAGGGAGAGCTTAAATGATAATTTTCAGAAAAATAAAAGATGTTATATTCTCTAGTGAACATACGTAGTTACCCATGAAGTCTACTTATAAATGTAAAGAGTCAAGGAATTTTCTTTGTTGGCTATTTTTGTACTTTGAATAAAAACCAGCTCCATTGCTTTCCCATGCATGGACCCATTCATAAATTATCAGAAAAACAGGGTGTTGGACGAACCATTTAAAGGGAGTATGTCCAGTACTATATATAAAATTGATTGAAATAGTACTTTTTAATATAAGCCTGATGGCTTTAGAATAAATGAAATACTTCCACTACTCACCAGCCTGCCATGACCTTCTTTGAACTAATTTTTCATTAAGGGATTCAGAGCAATCCATTGTTGAGGTCATTAGGGAAACTGTTGAAGTGTTTGTTACTTTGTCTTTCAGCTCCATGGCAAGAAACAGCATATCAGAGCACTGTTGATTGACAGAGTAATGTTACAGCATGAGGTAAATATTATTTTAAAATCATGATGACTTTTTTAAATGACAGTTTTCCAGACGAATAATTATTTGTTACTTCATAATTAAATGAACTTTTAGTACAGACATTGAGATTTGATTTACATTGTTTCCTTTCCACAGCTACGAACACTAACTGTTGAGGGTTGTGAATATAAAAAGATACATCAAGATATGATCAGAGATCTTCTTCGTTTATCTACAAGTTCATACAGTCAGGTAAGGCTAGTCTAAACACTGCCCTCCCTCACACTCCCATTTTATTACATACAATCTAAATATCCCCATTTTAACAAGGAAGTTTAAATTTATTGACATAGCGAACATCTTTCAAGTTGCAAATATATTCATGCTAATTCAAAGGGTCATGCATTCAATTCCTGGTCAATAGCACATACCTGGGTTACAGGTTCGATCCCCAGCCTCGGTTGGAGTCGTGTGGGAGGCAACCAATTGATGTGTCTCTCTCACATCAATATTTCTCTCCCCCCCTCCCCCTCTTCCCTCCCTTCCACTCTATCTAAAAATCAATGGAAAAATATCCTCGGGTGAGGATTAAGAAACAAACAAACAAAAGTTGAGGAATAGTGCTAGTGTAATATTGCTACAGCTTAATTAAATCACATGATGAAGGCCAATATAATCCCTCCTAGGTGTTATGGTTGGGTTTCAGGAAGCTGCTACCATGTGAATTGTGGGGTCTAAAGGTAGCATAGGACCCAGAGATTATCTCCAAGCAGGGAAAACTGGAAAGAGAAAAGAGATTTATGTATAGCCAACTATTCTATATTTATAAAAGAGGATAAATTGGGAAACTAGTCTCTAACCCAGAGATTTCACCTAAAGTGATCTTTAAAAGAGTTTGAAACATGTACAGTGTGTTGTGTTTACTATAATGTTATTATTCATTACTGTTTAACTATTTTGTGGGTTATAAGTTTATACTGAATCCTTTGTTTGTGTTCAGAATATGTGGGTGATAACTTAAGGTTTGTATTGAAAAGTTAGGTTGTTCTGTGTTTTGGAGAAAATCAGACTCTTCTCATCAAGAGTAACTCAGAATAAGAAATTTAATATTCTGATTATGTTACTGATCAAATTCATATTAGTTCCATTCAGTCTCCTTTATCAAAAATATTTGAACTAATGTAACCTAAAATGTGGATATGGTCGGTGGTAATGCTTTCCTTTTGATAAAAAAGATACTTGTTTTTGTTAAGGCATTGTTTTGATATGTTTTTCTATTATTACAGTATTTAAATTACTACTTTGTTTATGATAATTCATTTAGAAAATTTTGTAGTTTGTCTACCATTGAATCAGACTCCTCCCTGTTAATACTTTCTCCAGGTCAGAAATAAGGCTCAGCAAACATTTTTTGCTGCCTTGGGAGCATATAACTTCTGTTGCAGAGATATCATTCCCTTGGTTTTGGAGTTCTTACGACCTGATAGACAAGATGTTACACAACAGCAGTTCAAGGTACAGTTTTTTGTTTTGTTTTGTTTTGTTTTACTATGAAAATGTTCAAACATACAGAAAAGTTGAAAGAATTTTATAGTGAACATCAATATGTCCACCATTCAGGTTCTGTATTTACCTTTTTGCAATATTTACTTCATCACACATCTATCTCTTCATCCATCTTACTTTTTATGTATTTCAAAGTAAAGTGAAGACATCAGTACACTTCATAGGTATAGTCTTTTTTTTCTCCCTAATGTATTTACTTATATTATTTATATAAAAAAAATGTTTAGGGTAATGTGACCAGCATGAAGGAGGGCCTGAGACAGAGTAAGTTTGAACAACTGAGTGAAAGCTTATGTGATTAGTGCAGAGAAGGAAGGGAATGACACTAGATAAGGAAACACATTTCATAGGGATACAGTATAGAACACGAGTGAAATAGTCCAGCCAGTGTGGCTCAGTGGTTGAGCGTTGACCCATGCACCAAGAGGTCGCCAGTTTGGTTCCTGGTCAGGGCACATGCCCAGGTTGTGGGCCCAATCCCCAGTGCGAGGGCATGCAGGAGGTGGCCAGTTGATGTTCTCTTTCATCGACATTTCTCTCTCTCTCTCTCTCCGTCTCACTTCCTCTCTCTCTAAAATCAAAAGGAAAAAAAAATTTTTTTAAAGAATGTAAGTGAAATATAACGATTGCTTATACCATCAGATAGAAGTAGGTTGACCAAAAGCAATTTAGGAGGGAGACTTGATAAGACTTGGTTGAATATGAGCGGACTGAAAAAAGAAGGCATGGAAATTATTCTAGTTCTAGATTGTACAACTGGCTGTTGGGTACATCAGAGGGAGGGAGAAAAGATTATAAATTATTTTGTTTGGACAAGTTTAATTTGAAGTAGTTTCTATAAACTAAGAGGCAAGGCAGTTAGATGCCTGAGTTTAGAGTTTAAAGATACTATTTCCATGTGTATTGATGATAATTGAAATCTTTATGTGGGTGAGAGAGCCTAAGAGGTGAGTGAGAAGAGAACCAAGAGGCAGGTGTTGAGAAAACTTTATTAGAAGCCCAAGAAGAAGAGATAACTGAGAAAGGAAAGGTCAGAAATACATCCAAATGAGGAGGAATTACAGAAAATAAGGAAATATCTTTCTGAAAGGAAAACTCAATCAGCACTGTCAGTTGCTTTCTGAAAAGAGTTAAGATGAGAACTAAACATGTTCCTTGAAGTTGGCCTGTAAGGACAGGTCAACAAACTGTAGCTTGGGCTCATTCACTTGCTTTTGTAAGTCAAGTTTTATTGGAACATAGCCATGTACATTTCTTTATGTATTGTCTATGGCTATTTTTTTTTTTTTTAATCCTCACTCGAGGACATTTTTGCATTTATCTTCAGATAGAGCGGGAGGGAGAGAGGGAGGAAGAGAGAGAGAGAAACATCCACGTGAGAGAGACATATCGAGTGGTTGCCACCCACATGACCCCAACCGGGGCCCGGGACAAATTGCAACTGAGGTACGTGGCCTTAGCGGGAACTGAATCTGGGACTCTCTGGTCCACAGGCCGACGCTCTAACCGCTGAGCCAGACTGGCCAGGGCTGTCTATAGCTATTTTTATGCTGCAGTGACAGAGATGAGTAGTTGCAACAGAGACTATATGGCCAACTATTTACTGCCTGACCCTTTAAGGAAAAAGTTTGCCCCCCACCCCCACCCCTACCCGCCTATGTAGATGTATAATTCAAGAGTGTTGTAGAAGGTTTAACTCATTGGTGGTATGTTATTGATCTTGTTGAGAGCATTTTAAATGGACAAAATCAGATAGGTCAGGTAATATCAACATTGAACAATGTCTGTTAAATCAGTAAAATTGAGCTTAACAGTGACCTTAAGGGAACCTATAAAGAGGAGTAGAGTGTCAGGTGGGTGAGAAGCCAGGCTGGAATTCAGTTAGGGTGAATGAATGTTCAGGAAATAACAAAATGTTTTTGTACTAATTGTTCTTCTCATTAAAAGGGTGCCTACTGTCATCAGAATCATTCTGATAAATTGAACTTCATGAGAGAAAATAAATAGTATAATTAAGTAACCTAGTTTTTATAGACTTAGGAAAATACACGGGAAAGAGATGTTACCTACTGTTTTAGAAAGTATTCCAAACACTATGCCCTAAAATGATAAGAGTGCCACAGTTCATGACCTTTATGATATAGTTGTAGAACATTATGTCTTTAAAACAACATCCTTTCATTTTTGTATAATCTTAATAGCCATTCTTTGAGCCAACCCCCTATTAAATGATTTAAAGGCAATATTACTGGATGACAATTAAAATGTCAAGTTGAAATTTCTAAAAGTAACATGTCAAATATGTGAACCTATTTTATTAAACATTATAAAGCATTTAAGTAATCAGTGTTTAGTAAATTTAAAAACATCATATAGGTGAGTGGCTACAGCTAAACAATGCGTCTTAGTTCCCATAGTAATCATTTTTTCCTGCAGGGTGCCTTGTATTGTCTCCTTGGAAATCACAGTGGTGTGTGCTTGGCAAACCTTCATGATTGGGACTGTATTGTACAGACGTGGCCAGCAATTGTTTCTTCTGGTCTTAGCAAAGCAATGTCCCTGGAAAAACCATCAATAGTGAGACTGTTTGATGATCTTGCAGAAAAGATTCGTCGTCAATATGAAACAATTGGCTTGGATTTTTCGGTAAGCACAGCCATTTTGTAATTCAGATTTTAGTGGAAATACTGCCTTGTTAAAATGCTTTTTATTTTTCTTGTCTTTTTTATTTTTTCAATAGTAATATTCTTGATAATTGATTCTAATTTTTTTAAGCGTTTGTTTTGTTTTCCTTGTGATCATTACTGTAGATAGCAGGGTGGAATAGGTTGGAGCGAGGCCAGGAGAGAGCTAGGTTGTTTTCTTCCAAGGGGCCACGAAGGGTTATTAATTACATTGTTGCATTTACCATTATTCCCTGTATGTCCGTGGCCTCATTTTTCAAAGAATTGATATTTTAGGATGTTACTCATACTATCCAAAGTCATAGAAGATTGACCACAGGGTTCATAATTTATAGTGAAGAAAATTAAAAGGAAATGGTTTGACAAGTGAAAAAGCAGAGAATATCAGGTTCATGGGTGCTCAAAAGGAGAGATGTAGCAGCAGGTCATCTACAAATTTTCAAATGCATACTTACACACCCATCAGAATTAGGGATGGCTAAAAGAGGTGTGAGCACAGTTGAATGCCCCTCTTCTCTAAAGTGTTTATGTTTGACATCCATCCTCTGGTTTAAAAATCACTGCCCTAAATGAATTCCTTTTCTAGAAAACAGTTTTGCTATTTACAACTATCATTAGATTAAGCTGTCTTTAAAAAAATTTTTTATTATTATTATTTTTTTCTTTATTGTTGAGAGTATTACAGATGTTGCCCCCTTTTTCCCCCCATTGACCCCCTCCTCCCTGCTCTTATCCCCCTCCTGCCTTCCCCACATTATTGTCTGTGTCCATTGGTTATGCATATAAGTTCTTTGGTTTATCTCTTCCCACCGCACCCCTCATCCCCCTTTAAAATTTTTAAAATTGAAATGTAATTCACATTCCAAAAAATTCAACCTTTTATGTTATGTGCTTATATATTAACAACAGTATATTCACAAGGGTGTACAATGGTCACTACTCTAATTCCAGAACATTTTCATCAGTCAAAAAGAAACCCTGTATCCAGCAACAGTTACTTCCCAATTCCCCATACCTGTAGCCTCTGAAAACCACGCATCTACTTTCTTTTTCTGTAAATGTACCTGTTATGACATTTCATATAAATGGAGTCATACATTAGTGGCCTTTGTAACTGGCTTCTTTCACTTAGCATCATGTTGTCAAGATTCACCCATGTTGTAGTATGTGTCAGTCAGTACTTCATTTTTTCCCCTGGCTTTTCTTTCTAATAAGATTCCAAAGTCATGTGTTGGAATAGCAGAATTACTTCAACAATCAAAAAACCCCTCTACCAACCAGAAAATGCCTAGCTCAGAAGAAATAAAAGAAGGACTTAAACGCCAGCAAGTAAAGAATGCTGATGCCCTAAGGTAATTATAAGTGCCTACTTGTCAAAATAGATTACATTATAGATGGTAGGTTTTAAATATCTAAAATATAGGTGAAACTTAGCTGTGTAATAAAATGTACACATTGATTCTGAAAAAATACGGTAATGTTAGGAAATAATCATTGTGAAGATCCCCAATTGACACTTATGGGGTTGGGAAACACCATCTTATTTATTTATTTTTTAAAAGATGTTATTTATTGATTTTTTTAGAGAGAGAGATATAGAAACATCAATGTGAGAGAGATACATCAGTCAGCTGCCTCCTGCACGCCCCGCAACCCGGGCATGTGCCCTGAGTGGGAATCACACTAGGACCTCTCAGTCCACGGGGTGACACTCAACCCACTGAGCCACACTGGCCGGGCAACACCAGTTATTTAATAAAGTTATCTTAACATCACATCTTTTTTCAATGTGAATTCTCTTTGATTTTTAAGTACACATATCAGTTATTAAAAGCTAAATGAAGTTCAGCACATCTTTTCCTAGCGCTTATAATAATAACTTTTTATCAGATTTATACAGATTTGGTATCAGGATATTAGTAAACTGTTTTTAGATTTTTTTTTGGAATCAAAGCACTTCAGTGCTTTAGTGATAAAACTCAAGCAGGGGCCTTCCTATCTTGATTTGTTTCTTTGCCTTATGAATATGCTTATTAATTTTTTTCTGACATGTCTATATAAAAATAATAAACTTATATAGGAGCCTACCTTGTGTATACTTGGAGTGCCATATGGGCAGACCACTCCCAACTAATTGATCATTATTTATAAATTTACTTCTGAATGTCTACTCAGGAATAGTTGAGTTGCTCTGTATACCTAGTACTGTTTTTGGTTTTCTTTGTACCCTTCATGTTCTTTTCCCATTGTCTCTGTTCATCCATCTGCTTTTACTCTGGTTTGCTTCTCGCCAGTGACAGAAGGTGAATCTGGCTAGAATTTGGATTTATATTAGTATTGTATTAAAACAACACCTCACCTGAAATTTTTTTTTTTTTTAAAGGAACTATGAAAATTTGATAAACACTCTGCTAGATGGTGTGGAGCAGAGAAATCTGTAAGTACAAGAATTTTTTTTTTTTAATTCTCAAGCTTTTTATCTTACATGTTGTAGGAGGTTTCTGTCCCAGAGGCCATGGAAGACTGGATCACAGAATATTGTGGTCTGATTCATGGATTTATAAGATTAAGAAGGGATGTTCGGGGCTAATGATAGGAGTGGTATTCTTCAATATATCTATGTTAATTCTTGGGAGACTCAAAAATGTTTCAAATACAGATTTTTTTTAAGTGGTTTTATGAGCAGTGTGTTTTCTGATTTTGTTTTCCCACTCCCCTTTTTAGGCCCTGGAAATTTGAACATATAGGCATTGGACTTCTGTCTCTACTCTTGAGAGATGACCGAGTGTTACCTCTTCGTGCCATACGTTTTTTTATTGAGAATCTCAACCATGATGCAATTGTAGTTCGAAAGGTAGATACTTTATTTTATTTTTAAATTTATTTATTTATTTTTTATCCTCACCCGAGGACATTTTTCCATTTTTTGTTCAGATAGAGTGGGAGGGAGAGAGAGGAAGAGAGAGAGAGAGAAACATCGACGTGAAAGGGACACATCGAGTGGCTGCCACCCGCACGACCCAACCAGGGGCCAGGGACAAACTGCAACCGAAGTACGTGCCCCTAGCGGGAACCGAACCCGGGCCTCTCTGGACTGCAGGCCGACGCTCTAACCGCTGAGCCAAACCGGCCAGGGCTAGATACTTTATTTTAGTTACAATCTTGTGTTTGAGAATTACCTCACCTGAAGCCTTTAAATTCCTCACAAACAAGACACACTTAATAAATATCTTGGAGTGCATTGATTTGAAGTCTAACCTCTATTGGTTGAGAGATGATAATTCATCTAACAAATATATGAGGACATGGTCAGACACTGTACCTTTCAGCACTGGAATTATAGCAGGGAACAGGATTCTAGGTTATAATGGGAAAGATTGATTGTGAGAAATTAATTATAGGTATGAAGTGTTACAGGAAGGGAAAGATACCTGAGGATATAACTTGGTTTTACTCGCATAGTGTTAGAGGTGGGGTACAGGATGGGGCTGACCTAGGCTGGTACATTGGAGAAAGAGCCTTAAAGTTTTGGCTGAGGTTTGAAGAATGAGCATGTATTGGTTTAACAATGAAAAGCTCAAAGTTTTCTAGGCAGAGACTAGCATGGATGAAGGTTCAAGAGTAAGAACTGTGAATTAGTCCTTCCAAGTCAGATTTAGCACTCACATGGCAATGCCACCAGGTATCACTGGGTGAGGTATTTCTGTACCTTTGAAAGAAACGGAATCCAGCTTCTGCTTTGAATATGGCAGGCAACCATTTAAGAGATTTCAGTTTTTGATACATCCACCTTATTAACCTGTTTCTCTTCTAGATGGCAATCTCAGCTGTTGCTGGTATTCTTAAGCAGCTAAAAAGAACCCATAAAAAACTGACCATCAACCCCTATGAAATCAGTAAGTACTACCAAATGTAATTAATACTGCTTCTCAGCAGACTCAGAAAGTTTCTTTGAAAATATAAATTATAGTTCTTGATATCAAAAATATTTTAATGCAAAGTATGAAATATTATAAAGGAAAACAGTTGGCTTAGTAAGACTAGTGATAGAAAGTATAAGAATAGATTGACTCTGTATGTCTTCATAATACACATACCTTTTGCACACTCTGGGCAAATGTCACCTACTTATTTCACCAACTAAGCAATTATACTAGTAATTTATCAAACTGTATTTCAAATACTCAAATACCATTGCCATTAATACATCAGTATGCTAAGTATTTCTATTTGGGTGGTAGGTTTGGGGGCAAGGTTAATCTTCTTCATACCTCACTGTATTGTCAGACTTTTTGTTTATTTATTTTCTTTATTGATTTTTTTAGAGAGAGAGGAAGGGAGAGGGAGAGAGAGATAGAAACATCAATGAGAGAGAACATCGATTGGCCGCCTCATGCATGCCCCCTACTGGGGATCGGGTGCACAACCTGGGCATGTGCCCTGACCGGGAATCGAACCAGCGACCTATTGGTGCATGGGTTGATGCTCAACCGCTGAGCCACACCGGCCAGGCCTATTATCAGACTTGTTGAATAGTATCTCATATAATCAGAAAAAATAATAAAGTAATTTGATTTTGGAGGGGGAAAATGTCATTTTTATTTCTTTGGTTATTAATTTTTTTAACGTCTCTGATAACTACTGTGGTATTCAAACAGCCATCTTCACTTCTCCCCCAACCCCTTTTGGCGGGGGAGTATAGCTATGCACTTCCATCTTTATTTTGGAACACTATAAAATGGTGTTTACTGAATGTGGAAAAGACTTTCATTATATTCCCTACTACTAATCTTGTTTTATCCTCACTGAAACACGTTTGTAAGTTCCATATTAAGTGAATATATAATGGCTCCCAAAAAAGTGTGTGTGTGTAAAGAGATAATGTTGAAGTACACATGGTGAAATGTTAAATTTTGGAGCATCTTGGTGAAGAGTATATGGGAATTCTTTGAGCTCAGTAAGTTTGAAATTCAAACCTAAAAAGTTGTAACAAAAGTAATCCCTTACATTTGGATCATACTTGATTTACTCTCCAAATAACTATCGAAACACTATTTAGTGGATAATCCCATCTTTCCCCTCTGGTTTGAAATGCCTCCTATATATATGTTGGTCTTGCTTTGTGGGAATTTTAAGAGTCCTGTTATGAAGAAAAAGTTACACTGATCCTTTTGATTGAAAATTGAGAATAATTATTGCATAGATATTTTTAAGTTCATCAAATGTAATTGTCTTTTCCTTAGGTGGATATGCTAAATCCACCCAAGTTCTTGCTGGTGATAGGCCTGATAATCATTGGTTGCATTACGATAGCAAAAGTATACCAAAAACTAAAAAAGAATGGGAGTCAAGTTGCTTTGTGGAAAAAACTCACTGGGGATACTACACCTGGCCACAGTAAGTTGCAGCTTCCTGCGCACCTTATTATTAAACAGGTTATCTGTGATGTAATTTGTTTTATCATCTTTGAATTTCTGGGGATGTTCAGAAGCACTTTAAGCAATAAAAGGGACTCTGCCACCAAAAATACACTTTTTAGCTTTTTCCCTCTTCCCCTTTTTCATTTGCTCTTGCCAGTGCTATGCCTTGATCCTGCCTGTTTGCTTGTTTTTCCACTGAAACCCTTAGACTTTTTTAGTCCCACCATTGTTGTCTAAGGTGTTAATAGCTGCTCTTAATTATATTCCTACCTATTAATACTAAACATGCCTAAACCAGCGCAGAGAAATACTTATTTATCTCTTATTATTTTGACTCCAATAATTTGTCATAAGGACACAGTGATCTAATAGATGTTTTAAAGCCAACACTGTTAGTGATGTACTCCTATCCCAAACTTAGCATCTAATTAGAGTTTATTAAAAGTTCCTTCTAATGCTTTCTTATCCATGAAGCTCTAATATATTTTGTTGTGTGTATTACAAATATAAACTCTTACTGTGTAGGAATATGGTTGTTTATGCTGGTGTGGAAGAGCAGCCCAAGCTTGGCAGAAGCAGGGAGGATTTGACAGAGGTAAGCATTCTGTTTTCACCGGAGTAAACACTTAAGCTGGTTCAAATGCATCTTTCTTTTAGCCAAATTCATTTCAAACCCAGTTCATGTTTTTCCCCTCGATTTGTGCATTTCATTATAGCACTGGGCTAAATGTTGGTGAATGTGTACTCCCTTACTCCGCCCCCACTATCTCCGTGTTCTCCCCATTCTTAGAGCCAAGCAGCTGGCTGCAGTCTTTCTGTATCTAAGGTTACCCTCAAGTTACTACCCCATTTAGCACTCACTTGGGCACTACTTGATGTAGTATGTAGTTATCTACTTGTTTTTCTGTACCATTTCTGTCTGCTAACAAGCTTCTTGAAAGCAAAGATAATGAATGGCTTTTAGGGGTTTTTTGGCATATAAATATTGGGTACAAGTTTACCTTTTAACTTCTGATGTTTTATAAATATGGAAATAATTTGCTGGAATTGGTTTGCAATTTAGGGACTTTTTCTAAATTGCACACAAGATGGTACAGTCATGTTAAATCTTCATTTCCCAAGCAGAAGATTTGTTGATTTTAATTCACAGTTTGGGAACTGGAATCCAAACTTGAAGATCTGAAGGAAACTTCTAGCTATTCTTATGGATTTAGCATTTTTAGGAACCAATATTATATTGGTTTTAGAAAGCCTCTATTAAAAATTCTTTAGAACAAAAATAGCAGCCTACTGTTGTATGTCAAAACTTTATAGATTAATGTTTTCAGAATCATGTTGTTAAATACATTTTTAAACACTGAATTTTTTTTTTAACTTTACAGGCAGAACAGATTATATTTGATCATTTTTCTGATCCTAAGTTTGTTGAACAGTTAATTACATTTCTATCTTTAGAAGACAGAAAAGGAAAAGATAAATTTAATACTCGACGTTTTTGCCTCTTTAAGGTAACTGTTATTTATGTGCCTTCTTCATAAAGTTTAGTGGCTGTCAATTTGTAAATTCATATGTTTTAAAGTATTTCATTAAAGTTTGAGTTTAGTCATTCATCTCTTATTTTCATTTAAAATGGCTCTGGAAGTTTTGCCAATCATGTTGATCTTGACTTAATGTCCCAGGACTCTATAAAGAAAGCCTTTTTATTATTTATCTTTTTCTTTTTTTCTTTATTGATTTGAGAGAGAGAGGAATGGAGAGATAGAAACATCGGTAAGAGAGAACATCGATTGGCCGCCTCCTGCATGCCCCCCACTGGGGATTGGGCCCACAACCTGGGCATGTGCCCTGACCGGGAATTGAACTGGTGACCTCTTGGTGCATGGGTCGATGCTCAACCACTGAGCCACACCGGCTGGGCTTATTATTTATCTTTAATGTTTGTAATTAGCAGTTGAAGCAAACAAAAAGCCCACAAAACTATATTCATTTAATTTTTTAAAGGGGTGTGTGTGTGTGTAGCATTTTTAAGGTCAGAAAGATTATTAATTTCTATGTTACTGATTAATAATACCTCTAGGTTAAAATGGTAAGAATACTGTCATTTTACATATTCCATTAAAATATAAAATTCTAAAGGAGAGAACCTTTGGAGTTTTTTAAGCACAGTAGTAATGTAGTAAACATATACAAGCCTGTTATAATGATAATGGAGATGATAGTCATTTAAGTACTGAGAAACTTTCTTTTCTTGGTTTTTATAGGGTATATTCAGAAATTTTGATGATGCCTTTTTGCCAGTGCTGAAGCCCCATCTAGAACGTTTGGTTGCAGATTCACATGAAAGCACCCAGCGGTGTGTTGCAGAAATTATAGCTGGTTTAATCAGAGGTTCTAAGCATTGGACGTTTGAAAAGGTGATGTATGTGTACAGCACATTCCCTGTTAAAATTGTATTTTCCATTTGTGTAGTAATTCCTAACACAGGTCCATTTCCATACATAGTTAATTCATTCAACAAATATTTACTGAGTTCCCAATATAGGTGAAGAACCACTTCTCATATTACGGAATAATTTGTGTGAGTACATATGTAGTGAAGAGAACACGAATAAGTCCTTCAAAATTGCTTATCCTTTTTTTTTTTTTTTTATCCTCACCTGAGGACATTTTTCCATTTTTTGTTCAGATAGAATGGGAGGGAGAGAGAGGAAGAGAGAGAGAGAGAGAAACATCGACATGAAAGAGACACATCGAGTGGCTGCCTCCCGCACGACCAACCAGGGCTGGGGACAAATCGCAACCGAGGTACGTGCCCTTAGCGGGAACCGAACCCGGGTCTCTCTGGACCGCAGGCCGACGCTCTAACCGCTGAGCCAAACCGGCCAGGGCATCCTTTTTTTTTTTTAATACACTTATTTTTCTACTTCGTTTTGTTGTTAATCATAGAGGAAGTGAAAACTATTACTTGACTTACTTTTTTCATCTAATGTAACAATGAAAGCCAACGTATTCATATTTCCTAAAATAGCCCTAAATGTACTCTTGAAATTCTTTTTTTTTTTTAATCCTCACCCGAGGACATTTTTGCATTTATCTTCAGATAGAGTTGGAGGGAGAGAGGGAGGAAGAGAGAGAGAAACATTGACGTGAGAGAGACACATCGAGTGGTTGCCACCCACACGACCCCAACCGGGGCCCAGGGACAAACTGCAACCCAGGTACGTGCCCTTGGCGGGAACCGAACCTGGGACTCTTGGGTCCGTGGGCCAATGCTCTAACCACTGAGCCAAACCGGCCAGGGCTACTCTTGAAATTCTTACTGGAACAATGTTCGATACATATATGTTGTATTTATGTACTGTTTAGAATGACATATTAATAAATAATCTGTTAAACCAAAAAAATGAAATATTCAATTCCATGTTGCTTTTGAGTATAAGTCACCAACCCTTCATATATGGTAACATTCAGCATCATTTAAATTTTGAATTATTTGCCAACATTATGGTAAAAATCAAGATATGTCATATACAAAAAGATTTCTGTTTCCCTTGAAAAGTGGGAAGATCCTGGAACACTGGTCCCGCATTGTTCCACGGTGTCCGTTGGCTAGTGCTGCTCCTGGGCTTCTCCTTCCTGAGGAGCTCTCTAGCTCTTCATCAGATCCCTTCTGCTGGACTCCTTGCACATCTAAGTACAAATTTGGTCTTGTAGGAGATTTGAGTTTCACCCCTCCCCCTCTTTTTTTTAAGTATCCCGCATTTTAATTGTAAAATTTAGTTTTATATACCTGCCCTAAGGTTAGTTTCTTAGCAAAATGCACTAGACTGAAATTAACCTGGTAAAATGTTTGGAATGCCTGAATATAAGGTAGGCCACCATTTCCTCAAAGAAAAGACACAAATATTGTTTTTGGCGAATTTAATTACACATACTTTTAGCAGGCCTATGAACACATTATTATTATTATTATTTTTTAATCCTTACCGGAGGATATTTTTCTGTATCTTCAGATAGAGTGGAGAGGGGCGGGGGGAGAGAGAGAGAGAGAGAGAAAGAGAGAGAGAAACATCAACATGAGAGGGACACATCAACAGGTTGCCACCTGCACGACCCTGACCAGGGCTGGGGACGAACCACAACCGAGTTACGTGCCCTTGGCTGGAATCCAGCCCCTGACTTATTGGTCCACAGGCCAACGCTCTAACCGCTGAGCCAAACTGGCCAGGGCAACAGTTTTTAATATATTAACTTAGTTATATGTATTCACATCACTTATTAAATAAAAGTATTTGTTAATTTGTATTGCCTCTTTTTCTGTTCACATATCATGAAACAGTTTTATTTAATATGTTTTTATTGATTTTGGAGAGAGAAGAAGGGAGATGGAGAGAGAGAAACATTGATTGGTTGTCTCCTGTAAACACCACCCCCCCCCCCTCGACCCCAGGGATTGATCCCACAACCTGGGCCTGGGCCCTGACCAGGAATCGAACCCATGAGCTTTTGGTGCATAAGACAACACTGAAACAACTGAGCCTCACTGGCCAGGGTGAAACAATTTTATTTAAACATGTCACACATACCCTTGTCCTCTTGTCTCTATCATTGTTTTTAGTTATTTTCTAGAATACATGTCCTTTCCTCATAAGTTAAGGTACATTTTTTTTCTATTAATTTTAATCAATGCCTGGTGCTGCCACTGGAAACTTTATCCCAAGCCCTCCCTCCCCGTTTGCCCTCTTGACTGAAGAGCAGTCCGTGCACCTGCAGCGTGGGCATCACGTGACCTTACTAGAAAAGTAGAGTCTTGGGTCCCACCCTGATCTAATGAATCAGTCTGTGTTTGAGAGATCCCAAGATGATTTGTATTCTCAAATTAAGCTATGAGTAGCATCTATACACGTTTGCAGTCTGTGTATAACTGAACACTTTTTAAAGGCTTTTGATAGTAATTAAAAACTTGGAATTTGAAGATTATACTTCAGACTTATAATAAATTGTATTAAAATGTCATTGCTTCCTATATTAGAATTCAATCAAGTGACCTCGATAAGCATGCAAAATTTTGAAATGATGGAGGTTTTTGCAGTCCACTATGCTATATTACTCAACATTTTAAAAAGAGAACTTCCCAGTAGTAGTGGGATTTTGTAAGAAATCATATAAGGTGTCTCCTCTTCTGAATAACTTTTTAAAATTCACCTTATAACTGGGTGTATGATGATAATATAATAAAGTTACTTTCCTGGATTATTTGGGTGTCCTGAGAAATAATTTAAATGCAGTATCAGTTTGTGTGTTTTTATGTGTTGTGTTTCCTGGAAAAGAGTTGAAGAAAAATGTTCTGAGTGTGATTAACTTTTTCCTATATATTTTGTTTTGAGTAGGTGGAGAAGCTTTGGGAACTTCTGTGCCCTCTGCTTAGAACAGCGTTGTCCAACATTACGGTAGAAACTTACAACGACTGGGGGACTTGTATAGCAACGTCCTGTGTAAGTTCTCCTGCTTACTTCTGTGTCTGACTGATCTATTCAAACTTTTATACGGTCTCAAAATCTGTGACATCTCATTATACCTCTTGAATCTTGAAATTTTGTTCATAGTTATGTCATCTTAACATAACTGAAAATGGTTCTGTTTAGTTTTTCAAATAAGCCTTGAGTGATAACCTTAAGCAATTATATCTTCTTAGCCATGACAATACGTTCTTTAGATTAGATGACAAATCAAATCATATGTAACTTAGATAATAGTAAAAGTCAGATGATGTAAGGTTTATCGGTGTTATTTTTTACCCTAAATATGTCCATAGCTTGTATACTTTGATTTAAAGAAAATCCATTTAGCTAACAATTTTCTCACTGTTAATCTTTCTAATGAGCTATAACACATTTGGATTTGACTCACTTGTGATTTTTAGTTTGATTTTCTTTCTCCATACTTTATTTATATACAAAATATATATACTTATATTTCTAAAATCATAGGATCTGACTTATTTACAGAATTGTAGGACTCCTGGGTTGTGTTTTTTTGTTGTTGTTGTTTTTTTTAAATGTTTTATTGATTTTTTTAAAGAGAGGGGGTCAGAGAGAGAGACAGACATTGATGAGAGAGAACATCGATTGGCTGCCTCGTGCATACTCCCCACTGGGGATCGAGCCTGCAACCCAGGCATGTGCCCTGACCCGGACTTGAACGAGTGACCTCTTGGTGCATGGGACGATGCTCAATCCACTGAGCCACACCACTGGGTTGTAGGACTCCTGTTTTAATCGTTACTTTATATTTTCAACACAGGAAAGCAGAGATCCCCGGAAACTTCATTGGCTTTTTGAGCTACTGTTGGAATCACCATTGAGTGGTGAAGGCGGATCCTTTGTAGATGCATGGTAAATTAAAAAAAAAAAACTAATGCAATTAGCAAAAGATTTTACAACAAAAGATAACATGTTTGTACCTAGTGTCTGAATAGAAATGAGCTGCCTACACTCTTAAAGGCTCGATAAAGTAACTACAGGTAACCCTTGAACAACACAGGTTCAAACTGTGCTAGTCCATTTATATGCAGACTTTTTTCAATAAATATACAGTCAGTCCTCCATATTCTGCACTTTTGCACCTGAGGATTCAACCAACCTTGAATAGAAAATACTCTTAGGAATTTGCGGATGCAGATGGCCATTGTTCTATGCCGTTTTATGTAGGGGACTTGAACATCTGCAGATTTTGGCATCCACAGGAGGGTCCTGGAACCAATCCCCCTGCAGCGGGATAACTGAAATTTGGGGAAGTCCAAAGTTAAATGGGGATTTTTGACTGCCCATTTCCATTGATTTTTATTTATTTATTTATTTTTTATTCTCACCCGAAGACATTTTTCCATTTTTTGTTCAGATAGAGTGGGAGGGAGAGAGAGGAAGAGAGAGAGAGAGAAACATCGATGTGAAAGGGACACATTGAGTGGCTGCCTCCTGCACGACCTAACCAGGGCTGGGGACAAACTGCAACCGAGGTACGTGCCTTTAGTGGGAATGAAACCCGGGTCTCTCTGGACTGCAGGCCGACGCTCTAACTGCTGAGCCAAACCGGCCAGAGCCCATTGATTTTTAGATGGAGTGGAAGGGAGTGGGGGAGAGGCAGGAGAGAAACATTAATTTGAGAGAGACACATTGATTTGGTTGCCTCCCTCACGACCCTGACCAGGGCCGGGAATCGAACCCAAACCAACCAGGGCAGTGGAGTTATTTCTTAACTGGGAACAAGTCAGAGAAATGGAAGCAACCTGAACAATTCAAACATAAGTTAGACAGCCTTCTCCACTGTGACTTCTTTCTGTACCGTGACTATTAACTTCTTTCTCACCGCCTCTCGTTGTTCACTCTTTCCTGTCAGGAGAGAAGAGAGTGATCCTTTTAAGGAAAAATATACTTGGTACAGTGTAAGGAGCTGGGGAAAAATTAATGGATAAGAGAAAGCAATCTAGATAATCCTGTTAATGAGAATAATTATTTTTCTTAGTGAGGAAGGTTTGATGTTTAGAGATGAACTCAGTATTCTGAAGTCAGTGTTTCTTTTGATTGTATAGTAGTGGAGATGAAGTGAGAATACAGAGAAAATGATGCAGGAAAAATAATATCTTTATAAAGATGCTGTTTTGAATTGTCAGTTGTATTTATTAGGTGAGCAAATGAAACAGTTTTCAGTGGATACAGACATTAGTCTATACTGTCAATGTGTAAAGACTAACAGAGCTCTCCTGTGCTTGCACTGTAGTCGGCTCTATGTGCTGCAAGGTGGCCTTGCTCAGCAGGAGTGGAGAGTGCCGGAGCTGTTGCACAGGCTGCTGAAGTACTTGGAGCCCAAGCTCACCCAGGTTTACAAAAACGTCAGGGAAAGGATAGGGAGGTAGGTATTCTTTTCTCTGTGGTATGGCATACCTCTTGAGCTCTCTTTATTAAATTTTAATATCTAATAATAATTACTGGTTATGTTATTGAGTTTCATGCTGTCCTCTTCTTCAAATTTTGTTTTCTATTGGGTTGTGGACACTAGACAAGAGGCTCTGAATGTCGAACAGGATAGTGGGGTGCTCAACAATCCAGGCTGAGCAGTTTTTACTACCTCAGGCTTGCAGGCACAAGCACAAGGGGCCCTCTCCAGGAAGTGTCTTGATTGGGTTATAACTTTTGAACCCTAGTTTTATTGAGAGTGTGGGATCTCTTCTTACTATACACATTTTATTTTACAGTGTGCTGACTTACATATTCATGATAGATGTTTCCTTGCCAAACACTGCGCCAACAGCATCCCCTCGTGTCCCTGAGTTTACTGCTCGAATTCTAGAAAAATTGAAACCCCTCATGGATGTGGATGAAGAAATTCAGAACCATGTTATGGAAGAAAATGGAATTGGTGAAGAAGATGAACGAACTCAGGGCATTAAACTCTTAAAAACTAGTGAGTGGCTAAAATTAGTAGATACTCACTTAAAAACAGACATTTTCCTAGGGCTTTTGTTCCCTTTATTTTTTTATTGTGGTAAAATGCACACAATATAAACTTGACAGTTCAGTGGCATCGAGTACACTCACATTGTTGTGAGTCATCACCGCCATCTGTCTTTAGTGCTCTTTTCACCTTGCAGCATTGGCACTGTGTCTGTTAGGCGGTAACTCCTTCCTCCCCTTGCCCAGCCCCTGGCACCCACCGCTGCTTTCTGTAAGGTCGCCTAGTCCAGGTGCCTCACGTAAGTGTAATCATACATGTTTGGCTTTTTTCACTTTGCATAGTGTTTATTCATCTGTTGATGGACATTTAGGTTATTTACACCTTTTTGCTATTGTGATTGATACTGCTATGAGCATCGGTGTAGAAGTATCTGAGTCTTTGTTTCATTTCTTGTGGTTATTGAAAATGAGTTGCTAGGCCATATCGTAATTCCATGTTTAACTTTTTGAGGAGCACCAAGCTATTTTCCACAGTGGCTGCACCGTTTTACACACCGGCAGTGCAAAAAGGTTCCATCTCTTTGATATGCTTGCCAGCACTTTTTCTGTTTTTATGACAATAGCTGTCCTAATTGGTGTAAAGAAGGTATCTTGTTGTTTTGATTTGCATTTTCCTAATGATTAGTTGTTGAACATCTTTTCATTTGCATATTTGCCATTTTTGTATCTTCTTTGGAGAAATGCCTATTTAAGACTTTTGCTCATTTTTGAATTACATTTTGTTGTTGTTGTTTTATCTTTTTATTGATTTTTGGGAGAGAGCTAGAAACATTGATGTGAGAGAGAAATGTGCATCGGCTGCCTCCTGCACACCCCCCACCAGGGATTGAGCCCACAGCCCGGGTGTGTTCCCCGACTGAGAATCAAACCGGGACCTCTCAGTCCATGGGATGATGCTCAGTCCACTGAGTCACACCAGCGGGGAGTTGTAGTTCTTTTTATGTTCTGGATATCAGTCAAAGAAATCATTGCCATCTCCAATGTCATAAAGTTTTTCCCTTAGGTTTTCTTCTAAGAGTTTTATAGTTTCATACCTTACGTTTGGGTCTTTCATCCACTCTGAGTTAATTTTTGTACATAGTAAAGATATGAGACCAGCTTCATTGTTTTTGCTCATGGATGTCTAGTTTCTCAGAACCAGTTGTTGAAAAGACTGTCATTTCTCCATTGAATAGCCTTGACACTCTTGAAAATTAATTGGCCACATGTGTGAGGGTTAATTTCTAGGCTCTCTAGTTTATGTCATTGCTCTGTATGTCTGTCCTTATGTCAGTACCACTCTGTTTTGATTACTGTAGCTTTGTAGTAACTTTTGAAATCTGGAAGTGTGCCCTGGAAGATTTTGCTCCGTGGTTAGAGCATTGGCCCATGGACCAATGAGTCGCAGGTTCGATTCTGGTCAAGGGCATGCACCTCTGCTGCGGTTTATCCCTGGCCCTCCAGGGTTGTGCGGGAGGCGGCCAGTCGATGTGTCTCTCGCATGTTGATGTTTCTCTCTCTCTCTCTCCCACTCTATCTGAAGATAAATAGAAAAATGTCCTCGGGTGAGGATTTAAAAAAAGAAATCTGGAAGTGTGAGTCCTCCAAATTAGTTCTTTTTAAAAATTATCTTGGTTATTTGTGGTGTCCTATTGTCTTTATATCTAAAATTTTTTCAAGGATCCTAAATATAAACAAGTAACTTAGTCATTATTTTTGCTACATTGGGATGATTGAAGGCTAGTTTTAATTTGTACTTAGTATAACTATTTGGTAGACTTGTTACTAGTTTGCTGAGTTATTCCTTGAGAGTGGCTTCAGTATTCTAGATTGGTCGACACCCTACTGCTGATCAGGGTCTAATTCATGAAGCCATATAAGCAATCTGTTCAGTCATGTGGAAGCGCTGTCAGGATGGCCGACACTAGTATTGCGGTGCTGCGCCACGCTGTGGTCTCTGATTGGACAGCAAAGACTGACTCTGCGTCTTCACTTCCAACAGTATTGAAATGGCTGATGGCGAGTGCGGGAAGATCCTTCTCTACGGCAGTCACAGAGCAACTTCAGCTTTTACCTTTGTTTTTTAAGGTAAATTTGTGGCTAAAATTAAGAATGCATCCCCTTTTGACCTTCAAAAGGAATTTATACTTATCTGATGGTTGATAGTTTTCAGACTGTTTATGATTTGGTTGTATCTCGAAGAAATAGAATAATCACAGGAAAATCATTAGGTGATAGTGGTTTAATATTTGTTGAAATAATCTTTTTAATATTAGTTAAGAGTAGGGTCTGGTTAAGATGAAAGCTTACAGACAGAACATTGTTTCACTGATAGCCAATTCCTAAGTAATCGTTTAGGAAAATACTGATAGCTAAAAGGGAAAGTCACAATGAAATTTTTGAATATTGCTATTTCTGGCTTTTTAATACTTAATGTATAATGAAGCTGAAGATCAAAATGTTTAGTATATTGTACTTATTTTATAGTGTTAAATGACACTGTAATCGGGTCTAACAAATATCTGTAGGAAGTAACTTGCATGATGACATTGAAATTTTATTTGATGAGGTATATATAGCCTGAGGTGGTTTTAATTACTCCTCTGGTCAGAGGATCAAGGTAATAAAACAGATCAAAAAGAGGGCTCAGAAGGAGCCTTTCTGAATATGGGTAAGGACAGGGCTTTGTCGCAGTGAAGGCTTGGTTAAGTTTCCATTTGTTATGGATATGCTAAGAAATTTCGTAATACTAAGCCTTGACTATTTCGCCTAAGTTGATATACTCCTTAGTGTGTTAGAGAAAAATAAATATTTTTTGGGAATTAAAACTGTACTTTAAAAAGAAACAAGAAAATACATTTAGAATATTTTAGAGGACATTTATTTAAGGGTTGGGGACAAAGGAAAGAAGGTAGAGTGAATGTACCTTGTTTTATTAATTTGTCTTGAGGACCCTATAAATACTTTTATAATCAAAAAACAAAAATGAATCTTACAATATGTATTGTATAATAAAGAGCAAATAATAATTGTCAGTAGAAACTAAGATTTTTAGCATGAGAGACAAGAGATATAAAAAAATTCTTGCTGTTTAGTAAAGTCCCTGTAATCCTAAATTTGCAACTATCATTTTGATCTCACGATCCATTTCTATTTAGAATAATATGTTTATGTCCTAGTAGTGTCCACTGAAAAAGCTCAGAACCACTAATCACCCTGGTAGCAGTCATTACTCCTACTGCCCAGATGACAGTTTCTAAGTGTCATTTCCCGCTAGAAGAACAAGGGTTGCTTGGGGAAATGGCTGATTTCAGGTTTAGACCAAGAAATGTACAGGATAAAACTAGGTTATGTTGTCATACTGGAAACCGTGTTACAATTGTGTTAAAGGACTCAGGAGCCTATTTGAGCACCAATAAGATGAGTAACTACAATGGATCAAAGCCATAAAATTGGCTGAAATTCAGTGGTTCATAGTGATACTTAAAAATATATATTTGTTCACTTTTGGAGGATAGGAGGGAAATCATTCTGAGTGAGGGAAATTGGTTGCCTTTGTGCTTATTGGCTGTTATTTTTCAATTTTTGTCTTTGGTATGTTTTATTCTCTAGATTGCCCCAGTAGAAAATGACACTAGCTATGATGAACTGAAAAGAGATGCAAAGTTATGTTTATCACTAATGTCTCAGGGGTTGCTTTACCCTCATCAAGTGCCTTTGGTACTTCAGGTGCTAAAACAAGTAAGTATATGCCATATACATACATCTTTTCTTTGGAATTTTCGCTTATCATTCTAAGAATTTCACAAAGTCAGCTGCAGTGCACACAGTACCTGATATTTGTTTTCATTTTGAATTCTCTTTTAGTATGAGAGAGTGCATGTACTGACCAAGAAACAGACCTAGATTCTGTAACTGGCTCTGTCACCAGCTGCTATGCCCTTGCCCAGGTCACCCAACCCCCAAATATTCTATATACATAAAAAGTTAATTATTGAAGCACCTTGAATACAAAGTGCTTTTGAGGGAAGGGGATGGTCATTCCCTTTTACCATTTCCCCTTAATTTTATTCACTTGTATTTCCTGGCCTATGGTAGAAAGACCTAAGTGATTATATATTTTCTGGCAGCATTTTAGTATTCTGTGTGCTCGGCTTTATCCAGGGCATACATGTGTTATATAATATTAAAATGGACATGTTCCCATGGTTTTCAGATTTTTAAGTTTAAATAACACTGAAAAGCCTGGCCGGTGTGGCTCAGTGGTTGAGCATCGACCCATGCACCAAGTGGTCGCTGGTTCGATTCCTGGTCAGGGCACATGGCCAGGTCATGGGCCAAATCCCCAGTGGAGGGCATGCAGGAGGGGGCCAATCAATGTTCTCTCTCATCGATGTTTCTGTCTCCCTCTCCCTTCGTCTCTCTCTAAAAAAAAATCAATAAAGAAAAATAAATAAATAAATAAATAACACTGAAAAATATTTTCAACAGCCCAAAATTTTGGTATTCTTTTTGTAGTGGAATTTAGTACTTCTCAATCTTTTTTGCTTTCAATGCCCTATTACTATCTAAAGTAAAATAAAATAATGTGCAACCCTTGGAGGAGTTAGTCATGAATTATAAATAGTTCTTTTTTTTAAAATGGACTTTTATCTGTATGTTCCTTTCTCTTTTCTCTCAGCCATTCATATATTCTGAATACCTTTACCTGAAGTAGCTCATACAACCTTTCATTTAGGAGGAACTATAGGTTGAGTTTGCTCTAACTTTACCTGTAAAATAGGTAGAATTATATTAGAAGATTATATTTGTGTGTAATTTTGGTGCCTGTCATCTCATGTTCTTGTCAGCACTGTTTTTATTGTTTCTGCTTACTTCTCATTCACAGACGGCAAGAAGCAGTTCTTGGCATGCTAGATACACAGTACTGACCTACCTCCAGACCATGGTGTTTTACAACCTCTTTATTTTCCTAAACAGTGAAGATGCAGTTAAAGACATCAGGTGGCTGGTTATAAGTCTTCTGGAGGATGAACAGCTAGAGGTACATTTTAAGTTAAATTGAAATTTAATAAATTTAAAGAAAGTATCATGGCTCCCCTGTAAGTAGTATTTACACATTGATAAGATGTGTTCTATTAAAGTATACATTACTAAAAGTAACTTTAATTTTAACATAGCCCTACAGGATTAGTTTTGATACCCCAGTCACGATTTCCTGTAGTACAAATGGAAACAAACATCAAGAAGTTCTTGTCCTGGTTTCTCTTTGCAGTTGGACTGAAAACATTTGTGAACCAAAGTTTTCTTATCTATGAAATTGCGGGTGATATCACTCTGTGTATCTTACTGATTTTTAAAGGACTAACAGGAATGTACATGAAGATACTTTCAAGAGAATGAAAATCTACACATAAATGCACGATAGGATTGTTGTTCCTTTTTATTTTCTTTGGTAGAGAAATTGAAGGCAACTTTTGTGGTGGGGCTCCATCAATATTTTGTACAAAAAGATACATTAGTTGAAATAGCCTAATATTTAAAAAGCATGTTGTAATAAATGTAGAATAAGATATCACTTCCTAAATTGGCTTTAGGTAAAGAAAATGTAACTGAAATTTTTACTTATTTTATTTTATGGACTTAATGGGTTTTCCATGTAGTGGAGCACTCCCATTAATTATATATTTTATTTGGGAGCACTGAAAATAGACTGTATCTATAGGAAGTTGGGAATGCAGTTTTTTCCACCTCCCTAATGAGCCTACTCATTTTGCAATCCAGCTTCCTTTTGTTCTTTAGCTCCCTAGGGTACTCCCACAGTGGTTATGACAGTTCTGACAGCCTTCAATGAAAATATTTACAGCTATCTATAAAATTTTTAAAACCTTTTCTTGTATAGTTTTTAACTAAAGAATGGAAATGGAAAGGTGGAAATTCAAAGGTCAGTGTTTACTAACTTTAGAGATTATAGCAATTGCATTAAAATTTGCTGTTTTCTGGACCTTGTTTTAGAATATTTTTATGTATTACTTTTATATTTTCTTCCATGTACTAGGCTTAAACGTAGCTGTTACCATGAACATAACCATGATGTTTATTAAAATTATATTTTTAAAATGTGATGCTGAATATCAGTAATAATTAAATACAGCTATTTATGGTAATACTGAAAACAACTTTGTAGTAATCTAAATGAGAAATGTTTAAAGAAAGCTTTATTAGATTTAAGGAGACCTATCAATAGGAAAATAATTTATGGAGAAATTTAATTTTGTATAAAATAGTTAAGCTTTTACCTGAATGTAGTGGCTTTCTTTCATTTTGAGGCTACAGACCCTTTGAGAATCTGGTAAAATCTCTATTAAGAAACAGCAAAAGAGCATTTATAGAATTTGCATAAAAATGCCTGAGAAAGTCTGCACCCCGGTTCCCATACCACCTTTCTTGTTTCGGTTATTCCACCAGGCTTGGGATCTTAGCTCTAATAAAAGTTATTATCTTTACAGGTTCGAGAAATGGCTGCGACCACCTTAAGTGGTCTGTTACAGTGTAACTTCCTTGCCATAGACAGTCCTATGCAGGTTCATTTTGAACAACTTTGCAAAACAAAACTACCGAAGAAAAGAAAGCGAGATCCTGGTTTCGTAGGAGACACAATTCCTTCTGCAGGTAACAATACTGGTAGGAAACACCCAGATTCTTTTGGGAATTAACCAGGCTTACACAACAAATATTTATTTAATACTTGTATGTGCCCTGGGTCTATGCTAGGTACTGGGAATAGACGTCTGTGCTTTTGAGGAGCATTGCACATAGAAGGCAAGGCCTGGTATGTCACAGCTAAAGTTAAGATAGGTGCAGAGGGACCTGTTCACAAATGTAAACAAGAGAGTAAGATCTGGTTGCAGTGTCATGTTTAAAGAAAAATTTCAATGTGATTGCAAAGAAGCATTTGATCTTGCCACAGTTAACTATAGTCACAAGAATAATGGAAAATGTATAGAAAGAGTATTAGTAAGTAGGAAACTTATTGAATTTGTAGTAAGTGCTTCAGATATGAAGCTCTTAGTGCTGATATGGTAGGCTCTTAATTATATCATGTTACCTAGTAGCAGTTTCCAATAAAATACCAATGTATATTCTAGTTTCTTTGCTTGAGAACTATATATTCTAATAATTAAGTACCAATGTAGTTTTAGGTCTTTATTAAACTAAATGGCATTGTTTACAATTCTGACTACTTCAAATTCCCTTTTTCTTAATGTAACTCCCTATCTACCATGTTTCTTGTATACCATATAATATACTTATAAACACACAATACATACACCCATCTTTTTTTTTGTAATCCTCATCCGAGGATTTTTCTATTTATCTTCAGATAGAGTGGGAGGGAGGGAGAGAGAAAGAGACTCTGAGGGAGAGAAACATCAGCATGAGAGGGACACATCAACTGGTTGCCTCCTGCACGACCCTGACCAGGGCCAGGGATGAACCGCAACTGAGGTACATGCCCTCGATTGGAATTGAACCCGCGACTCTTTGGTCCGAGGGCTGTCACTCTAGCTGCTGCGCCAAACTGGCTAGGGCTTTTTTTTTTTTTAATATACTTTTAGTGATTTTAGAGAGGAAGGGAGGGAGAGAGAAACATTGATGGAGACAGAAACATCGATCTGCTGCCTCCTGCTTGTCCCCTAAGCCACAATCCGGGCTTGTGTTCTGACTGGGAATCAAACTGGCAACCTTTTGATGGATGACACTCAACCAACTGAGCCACACTGGCCAGGGCCATACACACATCTTTATTAAGATACAACAAAAATCGGAAAGCACTTTAATGTAACTTCTATTGCTAAAGAAAGAATATAGAGTCTGTAGAATACAGACACATTGCAGTTCTGTTTTGAGTGTGTTTACCTAATGAAATGATGCATTCTGTGAGGGGTTGTCGCATCCAGAAAAGTGGGCTCTAATTTTGATTGAAATTTGTTTTAGAACCATGGATTGCACTTGTGCATATGATATAAATTGATCAAAAAAGGCATTATTTTGTTAGGTTTAGCAAACATATGACACATTTCCAACCTAGATGTAATTAGGCTGTCATTGAGGGACAGCAGTGGGATGTCTTTAGTTCGGCCTCATGTTTCTGATGTGTACACATAAAGATTCATTTTAAATACAGAAATTTATACATTGAAAACAACTAGCATAATTTGAAACTAATTTTATTTCACTGTAACAAGTGCAATTGAGTCCTATAAATATTTGCACATATATTGCTGTTTTCTTTGCAGAGTTGGTCAAACGCCATGCTGGGGTGCTAGGACTTGGTGCATGTGTTCTTTCTAGTCCTTATGATGTTCCCACCTGGATGCCCCAGCTCCTTATGAATCTGAGTGCACATCTGAATGATCCTCAGCCTATTGAGGTAAAACCTTCTTTGATAGTTTCTGTGCACACATATTATCAGTGATGTTCTGTAACACACCATTTATACTGATAATTTCCTATACACTCTGGACCTTTGGCTTTGATACAGACACTGCTACCTCTGCCAGGGTCATGTCTGCTTATCAGTAATTTTTAAAATCTTACAGAGACCTTGCTCCCATGTATGTTTAAGATTTTTTTAAAGGATAGTTTAGTGATTTTTGGAGAGAGAGGAAAGGAGAGGGAGAGAGAGAGAGAGAGAGAAACATTGATGTGACAGTGCAATATTGATCGACTAACTCCTGCACTCCCCCTACCAGGGATCAAGCCTGAAACCCAGGCATATGCCCTTGACCAGGAATCGAACCGGCAACCTCCTGGTGCATGGGACAACACCCATCCAAATGTGCCACACTGACCAGGGCAAGGTCTTTTGGTAGCAAGGAAAAATTACTGTAACTTGTGTCTTTCCCAGTTCAATGAAAGTAAAGTATTGTCAATGTTGTTGATATAAATTTTATGCTTCTGTTTTTCTAGCATGTTATATCTAGGAGTATCTGATTAGGAACTAATGTTAAACAGGAAATTATGATGGTATTATTTAGTGAGCACCTATGTTCCTAAATTAAACAACTCAGAGACGAATGGCTCTATCCTTTTCACCTTAGTAAACAGGTGCATGTGTATATTGAAACTGGTTTACTTATGTGGTGTAAGTTCCAGTAGACTGTGCAAGTAATTCTAAAGTGAGCTTGGTGACTTTGTGAAGTATAATAAGATTGGCTTGTTGGTTCTGTAGCATTTGGTGAATAGTGAGATCTGAAATGTAGAGGGTTTGTTACTTAGCTAAAGGTATCCTAAATATAACTCTAGTTGTTTAGAAAGGTCAAAATAATATGTATGTGGGTTGCCCACTCCACAGATGACTGTAAAGAAGACCTTATCCAATTTCCGAAGGACACACCATGACAACTGGCAGGAACACAAACAGCAGTTCACGGATGACCAGCTGCTTGTTCTCACCGATCTCCTGGTGTCCCCATGCTACTATGCATAGAAGGGTAAGTCAGCAGAGCTCTGAAGAAGTCTGACCTCCTCAGGCAAATGTCATTGGTTTGATGGCTGAGAAGTGGGTGTTCATACATTTGTTCTTTTTGCTGATATTGTTAGATGTCGTTGTTTAAAGTTTTGTTTTTTATTTTTTTTATTTTTGCTATGGGCCATTCTAAGAAAGTTCCCAGAGAATTTTTCCTTGCTTTCTACTTCAGATATTAAACAGACAATTTATGCGACTGTGTTTAGACCTTTATCAATGAGTAGGCTTAGTAGCCTAGAAATGGTAAGATAAAAGAAATCTTATTCTCAGTTGCCTCCGGAATGGGGCTGGGCATTTCTGGTCGCCCTGAGGACTCTAGGTTGTATATTGTAGTGAGAACATTTCATCTGGATTCTTAAGTATTTATTATTCATTCTGTATTAAAGAGGGAGGACCCAGAAACCTTTCTACTGGGATAGGAAGAATAAGGAAAAATTACATACTGGGCTTTTAGAGTTGGATGCCCTCTTGCCTGACAGAAATTTTTTTCCTCCCTGATACAGGTGAGTAGTCCGCACTTCGAGCTCTTTTCATCAGAAATTCCAGACCCTCAGGTACCATCCGTGGTGGCTCTCTGCGGGTTCTAAACTCTGCCTTTGCTGAGCTCTCATCATTTTGGTGGTTTCTGTGTTTGCTCCCATTAGTCCGTGTTCCACAGGTTCTCAGCTGCCATTTGATTTCCTAACTTGTCCAGAACTGTTTCCAGAATATTGATCACTTTTTCTTTGAGGCATCTGACAAAACCACAGTGTCTCAGACTAGAAATAATTACCCAATATGATCATGGTATCCAAGACCGGACAGAGTCTGGGAACTCATTAAGAAACAGTTTACCTGGAATGGAGAATGCCCATCTGTAACACAGGTCCTGTCATTTCATTCATCTCAAATTATTTTGACTTCTTTCCAAATGGCTGTTGGGTTTAGATGGTAGTGGGGCTGTGGGCCGTAAATCTGAAGCCTGGAGAGCCATGAAGATGGAAGGAAAAGAGGACAAGTCCGGAACCTAACCAAGGACCTGATGGATTGCTTGATAAGACACACAAGTGAAGTCTGCGTCCACCATGCACTTCCCACAGACTAGGGTTTTTGGTGCTGAATAGAGGAGCAGTTGCTGAAAAACTGGGGATTCGGTAATAAATTTTTGATTGATTGTTGTGTGTGTATACAATGTATGATTTTGAAAATAAACATCAACAACAATAAAAACCCTGACTGGTTGACTTTTACCTGTATTCTTTACAAATATTGTTTGACCTGCTTTGAAAACTGTTATACTTCACCTAATGGAAGATTGCTGTGTTTGCGAAAATTCTGTAATTTTTTTTTCCCTTTTCTTTTTTTTGCCTGCAGAATCGTTGAGAGACTAAGAAGTCTTGATATTTAATTGACTTGTTTAATAAATGTTATATAGATGTAAAAGACTGTATAAAATGTAGAGATAGTATTGGCAAGACTGGACAGATGCAACCTTTTACACAACACCATTGTGTAATTTGTAAAGATTCACATGTAGCTCTTTATTATAGTGATTTGGGCTTTTGTACCAATTGAATGCCATTTTTTGCATTTTTAAATTATTTTATTTTCATGTTACAAAAGATGAGGTGTGGAGTTTTGAGTTCATTTAATGTTAGAATGTCTGAATTTTTATGTAACTTTTTTGTGTGCATCTCTTAATGCAAACGCCACATGTTTGCCTTTGATAAGTTTGTAGGATGCAAGGTATCTTCTAGGTTAAAATAATTCACAAGTTTGTGAAAGTCATCTTGCAACACACTCTGTACAGTCTGTCTTCCTTGAAGGAACACTACAGTATATTTTTTAGTATCTACTTGCTGAATGGCTCAGTGCAGACCTACGCACAGCAGAGGTCCCGGTACAGTATCAGTGTACACAGGCGCAGTCCCTGTATAGAGTAGTGCCAAACTGATTACTTCATTGTGTAACTAGTTTAAAACCCAATAAATGGATTGTTTTTAACACCTGGCTTTTGTCTTCAATGAGTAGAGAGAACAGTTCCGTAGAAGTGGCTCCAGTGGATTCCTTTGCATCCATAGATCTAGATCTGAAAACTCCTGCCCCCGACCACAGGGAATTATCCAGGTTGGACCCGTCCACTACAGTAGCTAATAGCTACATGTGGCTATTTACATTTAAATTAAAAATTCATTTCCTCAGTCTCACTAAACCATTTCAGGTGCTGATTAGCCACTTGTGGCTAGTGGCTTACCCTAGTGGATAGCACAGATCAGTGTTTTCATCAGAAAGTTATGTTGGACATCATTGGTCTAGGTGATTGATATGTCTAAGAATCACATGGGGATTTTGTTAAAATATGAATTTTAATTCATGCTCCCAGCTCATGATACCAGTGCCTTGTCCTGAGACCACACTTTGAGTAGTGAGGATTTATATTGGCCACTTAGGCTTCTTCTAGGATGTATGAAACTATGTCTTCACAACGTTCCTAAAGTGGAGCTTCAAGAAGTGTGAGATCCTGGGTCCACTGTTCCTCGGTCACAGTCGCTAGTGGGGACTTGGCATCAGCATCTTTAAAGCTCCATAATGCTTCGTTTGTGCAGCCAGGATTGAGAACCCTGGTGAAGACTGAGGCCCGCTATACAGCAAAAACAGTACAAATCTGAGTTTCTGACGTGCCCTGTGTGATTCTGATAACAGGTTTAAAAGTTGCTTTTTACCTTGATACCCCAGTCTGATTATACTGTGAATTATTTAATTAAATTTCTACCAGTGGCCTCAATAATGAGTGGGGTGGCGGGGGTGGGGGGAGAAAAGGGGTGGATGGCTACTATTGTCTAAGAGTACTTGGGTGTATGTTGCACTAGAAAGAATGGAGGACAGCAGGAACAGTGTTAAGGACAGTTTCTAGAAAGAGGAGGGATGAGTGGTGAGAAGCGAGGAGGAGAAAGTCTGTATCTTTGAGGTAAGAGCTAATAATCTTTAGTTTCTGAATTGGATTTTTTTTTTTTTAGCATTTAAAATATATTTTAATGAGAACACTTTCTATCCATCTTTAAATGAAAATGACTTTCATGTTAAAATCTGAAACAGCTCTGGCATTAGGGCTTAGTTGCTTCCTGGTCCACAGGGCTTAGATGTCACCGCACTCCTGACTCCCCCGTGCTCTGTGTGAGCCAGGCCCGCCTCTGTTGGAAGTCCTTATGGCAACCTCAGGGGCTTGATGCGTAAACGTTTAACCACTTTCACTTCTGCATTCACCAAAGGGATGTTCTTAGGAACCTGAGGAGTATGCACTTTTTCTAACCTAAGCATCTGTATTACATCTTTTCCCCAAGACGGACGTCTTTTTGTACTTTTTATTCTGGTAACAATATGCACTTTATGAGGGTGCTGTGGATCCCCACCATAATTTTCATGATCTTCAGGTGAAGGCTGAAACGCTTTATCTGGAATTCTTGACTTGGTAAATTTGTGAGGAATCCAGTCTGTACAAACGAGAGACTCCACACCTTTTGTCAGGGTGTGTAGTCAGCCCAGGGGCCTCTGAACTACTGAGCACAGAATCCCAGCCATGAGTGTGGTGACTGTCCTCTGCAGAGGCAGCGGTTGCTAAATGCTGTTAAACCTGAATTTGCCCGCTGACAGGAAGCCGAACCTGAATCGGATCTTTTAAAGACTTTGCAAAGTGTGTTTCAAAATTTAGGAGGAAAGTTTACCCACCAATTCTCTTAATGTGAATGAATAAGTTTTGGTGCCCCCCAAAATTATAAATAGGTTGAGAAAGCTGTTTTCAAATATTTGGAAAGGCATTACCAAGCCCTTAGGTTGCAGGCCAATTTTGGTAATTAGTGTGGCCAGAAAGAACCAGTGAGAAATTTTGTTTCACTGAAAAATTAAACTTTTTCCACATGGTCTTCATATTTATTTATTTATTTTAATTATTTTTTTAAATCCTCACCCGAGGACATTTTTGCATTTATCCTGAGATAGAGTGAGAGGCAGAGAAGGAGGAAGAGAGAGAGAGAAACATCGATGTGAGAGAGACATCGAGTGGTTGCCACCCACGCGACTCCAACTGGGGCCGGGGACAAACTGCAACTGAGGTACGTGCCCTTAGCGGGAATCGAACCTGGGACTCTGGTCGGCGGGCTGACTCTCTAACCGCTGACCCAAACCAGCCAGGGCTTCATAGTTATTTTTATGGACAATGACCATTTCTCTTGTTAATATAATTGTGGGTATTCCCCCAGTTGAACATTGAGGTTGTTTTCAGTTTTCCCTACTACAAATTATAGTGCAATGAACATTTTCATACCTTCGTTCTTAAAACTTTTCTTCAAGTATTTCCTTAGGATAAATTCCAAGGAGTGAGATTTTTAGGTCAAGAATCTAAACATTAAGTGGTTCTGATGATGTTTTCCTCAAAGTGCACATGTATCAATTTGCATTGCCAATAACTATTAGAATGCCGATTTCCCTGCAAGTTGATAGCCATTCAAAAATATATATAAAAATGTTTATTGATTTTTTAGGGGGAGAGAGAAACATCGATGTGAGAGAGAAACATCCATTGACTGCCGTCTGCACACCCCTACTGGGGACTGAGCCCAAAACCCAGGCATGTGCCCTGACCAGGAATCAAACCAGGACCTCTCAGTCCACTGAGCCACACTGGCCGGCCACCATTCATATTTTTGCATGTTATAGTCAGCCCTGCTTGGGGTTTTTTGTTTGTTTGATTTTGCAGATTTTCCATTTTTTTGACTGCTAAGCCAGTGTTCTTTTCAATTTGGCACACTTGGCTGGCACATTTGGTAGACATACTTATCGTAGCTTTAGCCTTGCTGATGACACTGAATGGTTCTGGAACTCTGGTATTTCCTAATTTCCTCTTCTTGATCTCTAGAATCCTTTCCAACCTGTACATCCCCCCCCCCCCCCAGTATGAGATAATTCCTCCCACAGGTGTAACTCTGCTGTGTGTCAGCCCAAACCTCCTGGCATGGCCAGATGTCTGGAAATGAGCTGGCAATTATTGAGTAGCTAATTCATATGGAAAGGGATATAACTTGGGAGTTTCCACTCTCAATACTAATGTCTTCTTTTCCTGCTGATTACTTTTAGGGCCCAAGGTCACCATTGCCGACAACATAGATTAGAACTGCTGCATTGCAAGTGTTTGGGAGTGGAGTATTAGCGGGAATTGATGAGAAAATTTTCTTTAGAAAGAAGTTCATTTCTAAACAATTCTGGGAGCATAGTCAACTCCTGGACTGAATGTCTACTTCATGAATTATCCAACCCTTTTGTTTTTTGGTGAACACACAGAGGAACTGGGAAAGAAGTTATATGCATAAATGAAATCCTTTGGTACTTGGTACCAAACACTTTAGCCACAATAGGATTTCAACAGCAATATTCTCACTAAGGGATTTCACTTAACGGAATTAATTTTCTGGCACCAGGGTGCAGGAAAGGGCATTCAAATTGCATTCTTATTTCTAAATACTACCTGTGCCCCCCTCTCCCCCCAGGTTAGAAAAGTAGTAAGGTCCCAATTATCCAGACTAGCCAACATACATAAGAATGTTACTTGATGGCTCAGACTAAAATTAAACCAGGTTTATGAGTTCATTGTTGTGGACATGTGGACTCTACAGTGAGAGGATGGTAGTTCGGGGTTAGTGTTCTTACTAAAATGTGCCTAGCTGCGCACCAAGGACCATTGCTTTCCGTGATTTTTAATACTCAACATTCATGTCCATGATTTCTTAAGGCTTGGTTGTTTGCATGGGTAGTTTCTTTTTACTTTGCATCTGTTTTCTAGTAATTCCTTTAGCTGAGTTCCATCAGAGCGCAAAGAGAAGAAAAAAATGTAATTCTTTTTATAAAGGTGGTCTGATTTAAATTGTTATAATGACTTGATTTACAAATTCTAAGTCCCAAAGTACGGAACTGGACGATGCCAATTTAGGAGAAAACGTATTAGCTAGCTGCAGACCAGAGAGCCTGGCAGGCACGAAAGCCGAGGGGACACGGGCGTGGGCCGCGGGCCAGCGAGAAGCCCAGGGAGGCCCCCGGACCCCGCTGAGAGGCAGACATGAGGCCGCCACCCGCCCATTGCACGGGTGCCATTCCTCTGAGACCAAGATCCCCGTGGGTCGCTGTGTGCCATCGGTGCCCCCACCCTTCCCCTCCTTTCCACCCAGTCCGCCTGCCCCCCTTCCTGTCTGTCAGCCGTACATCGGAGCGCGGACTCCGGAGGGCGAAGCGCGCGGCGCGGAGGACGGGGAGCGGCGGGCCCCGGCGCACGAGAAGGCCCGCGAGGTGGTGAGGGTGCGAGGGCAGGCGGGGCGCCAGGCCGGGGTGTCCGGCGGAGGGGGCGGCGCCCTCCGGGCTCGGTGACTGCGCCGCTGCGCCCCCGGCTCGCCGGGCTCCCGGGATGCGCGGAGGCGGCCGCGATGGCGATGATGCCTCTAGCCCTGCATCATCCCGGGCGGCGCGCAGGGCTGGGGTCCGGGCTGCGAGATGGAGGAGGGGCTGCACTGCGGCCACCGGGCAGGTGAGAGGCTGCAGGTCTCGGGAGGAAGCGACTCCACGGGAACAGGGCGGGTCGGGCCCGGGAGGCCGGCGGCTCAGCGAGGAGCCTGCTGCGCTGGTCCAGGCCGGGCCGCCGTGCACCTGCGGTCCCGGCACAGTCCGAGGGGCAGCGATCTGGCCCCTGTCCGGCCGGCTGCCGAGCCCCGCGGGGCCGTGGAACCCCTCCCCCACGGCCCATGGCCTGGCCGAGCCCTCCTCACCCCACCAACTCTCTCCCCACTCGTTTGCTAGCTTCTCTGGCCCGGCCTAGGCCCTCCTTACCATAACCTTCCCCACCTTGGGAGCTCCTACCCATAGCCAGCCCCTGCCAGGGGTCGACCCCCGAACCCATTCCATCCCCAGACTGGGGGCTCCACAGCCTCCTGTTCCCCTCAGCCACTGACCTTCCCCCGCCCCACCCACGGCTCTTCTTCAAGAGGTTCAACTGGGGACAAAGAGCTTGGGCTCTGCCATTGGATGAACCTGGCTTGAATCTTAGTGACCTTGGGCAAGTCATCTAGCTCCCTGAGGTTTTCCGGATCAATACAAATACAGTGGGAATGATAATAATACAGAACGTTGCTCTCTGAGGGTTAGACTCTGAAAATGCCTGTCCTTGGGGAATGTAAGGCATTATGAGGGAAAAAATGAGTGTGGAGAATCCAGGTCATGAGTTGACTTAGGAAAGCACATATAAAATGTTTGAATATATATTAAAATATTTAGACAGCCCACTAAATTATCAGAGACTCTTCACATGTCCTAAGGAGAAAATGCCACTGTAGGATAAATTGCCATTGACCATCATCTCTGGCTTACTAGTTACTTAGGGATCCCTCCTCCCTAGTTGTAACAAGATGCATATGATATGAATTCAGTCCATGTTATTGTAGTTAATATGCCTGCTTAAGACAGGTGTTCCAACTTAAAATTTTTCTTGTTTTATTACTTTAATCACATCACCCTCCAGGACCTATTTATGGTGCCAGAGATAAATAGTAGCTTGCGTGCTTGCATTGAAAAAGAACACTGGCGACCTTCATTTAATATATTTAGGCATAGCAAATAGTATTCATTTACCCCCGTCCTCACATCACCGAGTTTTATAGTTTTGCCTTCATGACTTCATTCCAAATTGTGATCTCAGCCTCCTCTTTCTTATAGTCCCAAAGCTAGTATTAAGACCTGAAGGGTTTACTTTCCCTCCATTTTCCTTTATTTCTCCTTAAGTTTCTCTGCCAAAACCTTTTCTTCTAGTCTGCTTTTCCTCACTTTTCTCTTCCCAGCCTCTGATTCCTAACTTCCCCCCACCAAATTATCCCAATAGGTGTGATTTATAATTATATTATATGAGAACCATAATTATCAATCTTGACAAAAAAGATACACGGAAGTGTGTGTGTGCGCTTGTGTGTATTCAAATTTTGGGTTCCAAGAACTTTGAGTTGGGAAGAGATTGCAATACCTGCTTGATAGGATTATACTGAGAATGAAATAAAGTTGGATAACTTATATAAAGCTTCTAGTATGAGTTCTTGGCATATAATAACCACCCAAAAAATTATAGCTGCTGTAACCATCTTCTGGTCTGGGGATGCTTCCCTTGATCCCTTTGCTGTTCTGTCTAGCACGATGGTGAACAGTGTGGGCTTTAGGCAGTGACTGCCTCCATTCACATTTGTGCTCTCTCTGACTCAGTTTCCTCATCCGTAAAATGGGATACATTATATTAACTATCTCAGAGTTGTTATGAGGATTTAGTAAGTTAAGAGCGTGGAGTGCTGTGAACAGTAGCTGGCATGTCGTAAGCACTCAATGAAGTTAACATACTAGTAATGATACTGATGATATTCCTGACCTACAATTCTCCATTATTTTTTAATCTGTTGAAAACATTATAACTGTACAAAAAGTGAAATTTGCCCTTCATCAGCTCCAAATCTCTTTTCCTCCCACCTCTTACCCTTGACTAATGTTGGGGCCTCATGGTCTCATTTTCCTCATGACAACTCTGTGTCCGTATGTCGCCTAGCCTGGGGTCTTCATAACTTTCGTCCTCTGCTTCTTCAGTGTTACCCATGGACTCAACATTTCTCTTAGCATCCTACTTCCAGATTCTTCATCCTACTAATTTCCCCCAACCAGACTCCTGCTTCCCTCTTCACCCTGTTCATTTCCCACTTCCAAAGAGGAAACCCTTTGGGGGGGGGGGAGAGCTTGCTATAAACTTAAGTATCACTACTCTTCCTGCCCCCTCACATTGGGCTTTCTCTTCTACTCCTCTTTTCATCAGTGAACCCCAATCCTCCAATTAACAATTTAAAAAAAACAGCAAAGGGGTCTCTCTCTCACTACATAGGTATTAAAAAGTGTTCAGAAACAGAATACGATCAAGTGAAAACAATAAGCTATCGATTATTTTTAAAATTCTCATCATTAAGAAACAAAGGTCAGGATTAATATTATTCTCTCTCACTGAACTTTTATAAGGAAAGTACGGAAAAGTTGGTCTCACTTTCCAGTGGGGAAAGTCATCCTATTGTCATGATCTGCACCAACTGACTGAGACGACAGAGGAGGCCATCTTCTTCCTTCATGAAGGACACTAGTTAGTTATACGTGTCTCCCCAGGACTGAAATTTGTCTGATGCTCACTGGCACAGCCATACCTGTTATTAAATGCCAAGAGACGTCTGTACCTTGGGTGGTCCATAGCTGCTTCTTGGAGCCCCCAGTAATCCCTCACTGACAGCCCCTTTCTCTGTCCCCGTGATCCAGCACCTAAAGGGTTAACCTCTGGCACAGCTGGAGGCCACAGGAACCTGGCTTGAGCTTGTGGTTAAATATTCTGAACATACTCCTGGACCTCCCCAGTGCCATTGGTTATTTCTAAAATGCTGGATTAAAGCAAATACCTTTTGGTTGTCCAGAGTATTGCATCAGTCGCCAAGGAACAACTTAGGCTGCCCCACTTGGCAGCATTTTTGGGAGCAGGGTGGGCACCAAGCCACTCAAGGCTTTGGGATTTGGGATAACAGAAGATTTGTGTGAGTGTACTTTAAATCTCCTTGCAAAATGGGGGCGAGGGAAAGGTTAAGAAAATAAAGCAGCAAGAAGGAAAACAAGTTCTTCTTTTAAAGTAGAGGCTGTGTCTTACTCATCTTTTTACCCACAGCACCTGGCATAAAGCTGGGGTGTAGCATGCACATAATAAATGTAAATTGGGTGGATGAATGCATGAGTGGGTGCATGCCTCCTGCTCCATCATGAAGATATTCTCGTTGGAATAATGATAGCTCACATTTACGTCGCAGTTTAAAGTTTATAAAGTGGTGCTTTGCACCTTGTAAATCTCAAATATAATTCCGATACCCTTCATTCCTTTCATTTTTCCCTCAAATGTAGTCCTACACAAAGTTTTTTTCCAAAGGAGGGTATGGAGTTGGCCAAGAAATCACAAGCAGGAAGAAGAAATGGTAAATAATGGCAAGTAAAGGATTCTTCTTAGGGGAACAGAATTTGTTAGCGGTTTGTGGGAGTTAAGTGGAGGCTACAGTACACTTCAGCAATCCCCTCTGCTTCTATTTTCAGCTCATGCTGTTTTTCACCGCTGTCCTGCCGCACAGCCCGAGTCCCCTTCTCGAAGTCTGTCCGTCCCTACTCCCTGCCCCTCACCTGCTACCCAGCCAGCTCCTTCCCCCTCACCAGGACTCCCTTCAGCCTCTCAGCCCCCGCCGGCTGGATCCGGTCCTCTCTCATTTCCTCGGCACCCGCTATCCTGATTTACCACATTAGGCTGTAATTACATCGTTAGGTTGATCTCCAACTAGATTGTGATCTCTTTGGCCGAGAGGTTATGTTTTTGTCCCCAGTGTCTGGCACCAGGGTGTTTCTAAAAGTAACATCTGGACGCCCTTCAATCAGAATCTCGATGGGTGAGGCCCAGGACTCTACTTTTTTTAACCTGCTCTCAAGGTGATGCTTAAAACCAGTTTGAAAACCACTGTCATAAAACCTCTAATATTAGCTGGCTGGATGAATTTGGAGGTGTTTTGTCTTTTCCACGTCGGGCTGTCCGTGCCCTGGGTCAAAGCTGACACATTCTAGTGCTTTTGTCAAAGACCAGGAGTGCACTCCACTTGCTACATCAATTCCTTTCTGTTTCAGGGCGTGCACTTCCGTGCGCAGGCTTTTCTGCCTTGGGTGTCTTTTGTCACCTACAGCTCATCTGTGAGTTGAGGCCCTGACTGCCTTTCCACAGAAGGAAAAGATCTTTCTCTCTGAAGATGAACTCAACGGACCACCTGCAGGACGCACCCAACAGCACCTTGCTCCACCCGCCCCACACCCCGGGGAACGGCACCGCTCTGCACGAGGGTCTCCAGGGGCTCGTCCACACAGCCACTCTGGTAACCTGCACTTTTCTCCTCGCAGTCATCTTCTGCCTGGGCTCTTACGGCAACTTCATCGTCTTCTTGTCCTTCTTTGATCCAGCCTTCAGGAAATTCAGAACCAACTTTGATTTCATGGTCCTGAACCTGTCCTTCTGTGACCTCTTCATCTGTGGAGTGACGGCCCCCATGTTCACCTTCGTGTTATTCTTCAGCTCAGTCAGTAGCATACCGGATGCTTTCTGCTTCACCTTCCACCTCACCAGCTCTGGCTTCATCCTCATGTCCCTCAAGACGGTGGCGGTGATCGCCCTGCACCGGCTCCGCATGGTGCTGGGGAAGCAGCCTAACCGCACAGCCTCCTTTCCCTGCACCCTGCTCCTCACGCTGCTCCTCTGGGCCACCAGCTTCACCCTCGCCACCTTGGCCACCCTGAAGACCAGCAAGTCCCACCTCTGCCTTCCCATGCCCAGTCTGCTTGCTGGAGAAGGAAAGGCCGTTCTGTCCCTCTATGTGGTGGACTTCACCTTCTGTGTTGCTGTGGTCTCTGTCTCTTACATCATGATTGCTCAGACCCTGCGGAAAAATGCTCAAGTCAGAAAATGCCCCCCAGTAATCACGGTTGATGCTTCCAGGCCACAGCCTTTCATGGGGGCGCCTGTGCAGGGAGGTGGAGATCTCATCCAGTGCACCATGCCGGCTCTGTACAGGAACCAGAATTACAACAAACTGCAGCACATTCAGACCCATGGGTACACCAAGAGTTCCAACCAGCTGCCGAGCCCGGCGGCCAGCCGGCTGCAGCTGGTGTCAGCTGTCAATCTCTCCACAGCCAAGGATTCCAAAGCCGTGGTCACCTGTGTGATTATTGTGCTGTCGGTCCTGGTGTGCTGTCTTCCGCTGGGGATTTCCTTGGTGCAGGTGGTTCTGTCCAGAAGCGGGAACTTCATCCTTTACCAGTTTGAACTGTTTGGATTCACCCTTATATTTTTCAAGTCAGGATTAAACCCTTTTATATACTCTCGGAACAGTGCAGGGCTGCGAAGGAAGGTGCTCTGGTGCCTCCACTACGTAGGCCTGGGTTTTTTCTGCTGCAAACAGAAGACCCGACTTCGAGCCATGGGCAAAGGGAACCTTGAAGTCAACAGAAACAAATCCTCCCATCACGAAACAAACTCTGCCTACATGTTGTCTCCAAAGCCCCAGAAGAAATTTGTGGACCAGGCTTGTGGCCCAAGTCACTCAAAGGAGAGTGTGGTCAGTCCCAAGATCTCCGCTGGACATCAGCACTGTGGTCGGAGCAGCTCAACGCCCATCAACACTCGGATGGAGCCGTACTACAGCATCTACAACAGCAGCCCATCCCAGGAAGAGAACATCCCGTGTCATTTACAGCCAGTAAACTCGCTTGGATTCGCCAATTCCTATATTGCCATGCATTATCACACCACTAATGATTTAATGCAAGAATATGACAGCACGTCAGCCAAGCAGATTCCAGTCCCCTCTGTGTAGAGTCACGGAGGCTGGAGAATCTTGTGTAAACTGTTTTGGTTTCTGATGCTAACAGTTTTTTCCCCCACTTTTGCGAGACTAGTAGTAGATCAGAACTTAAAGATTCAACTAAACAGTTGGCAGTTTTGATTTTCTTTTCTCTGAAGTGTTGGCATCTGTTGGTTTGCTTTGTGGTTTCTTGACATTTTAAGATTTAATGTAAGAGTTTATTATTTAGATTTTTACCCTGACCTGTGTTCCAATCTTTTGTACTAAACTTTGAACTAGATCATGCTGCTGTGTTAAAGTAGAGAATGAACTGATTATGATCCTTTGACTGGGTTAGGGGTCTTTGAGGTATATATGAACTGGAGATTTTAAAGAATGTGAAGCTATGATTTTTTACTGAGGTGTTATTTTTATTAAGTGAATTATAAGTTTTGATTCTTTGAAGTGTTGAAATGGGGAAGAATACACTTTTTTTGGTAGCAGACTTATTAGAATAAATACTATATTGTTAAAGCAGAAAATCAGAAATATATTAGCTATAGTTATCCTTACCAAAAAATACACAGGTATTAGGTACTGTCCTAAGACAGTCAACCAAGAATATAGTATTATGATTATTACCATTTATTATTATAGACATTATTACTTTGTGTCAGTTGAGTAGCTATGTAGTTTTTTGTTTTGTTTTTAAAGAAAGATATGTTTCCTTGGTAAAAGTGAATCACTGCGTTTCAGAACGATCTTACCCAGAATCCCGGTGGAGAGGACTGCACCTGTGGTAGAGGGGTGCTATTCTGGGGGTGTCGGTGCCAAATGTGTTCATCTCAGTCAGGGTTGCTCTGTGAGAAGCAACAAGACTGTTATGTGTTAGACGATCTTTATTATTGCTTAAGAAGGCGTAAAGGTGAGAATGGGAATTATTTTTGTTGTTAATCCTCACCCGAGGATATTTTTCCATTAATTTGTTTAGATAGAGTGGAAGGAAGGGAGGGAGGGAGAGAGAGAAAGAGAGAAACATTGATGTGAGAGAGACACATCAGTTGGTTGCCTCACACAAGACTAGGCCGAGGATTGAACCTGCAACCCAGGTACACGCACCTTTGACTGGGAATCAAACCCGAGACCCTTTGGTCTGAGGGCCGATGCTCTACCTGCTGAGCCAAACCAGCCAGGGTGAGAATGGACATGTTTCGATTTATGCTTTCCTTTTGTGAGAATGGGTTGTTAACAATCTCACGAAGAGTATCCAGGTAACTATTTAGAAATATTTTTTTTTTGGTCTTTATTTATATATTATTGTGGTAGAAAAATTCTTAAGATCTATTTTTAAACTAATTGTTTTATTTCTCTCCTATTAATCTTAACCTAGAGATGGGCAGTAAGGAAAAATAGATTAAGTATTTCTATACCTAAAACTAATTTTATTATGTATGCTGTGATCCCTAGCATAACAACTGTAAACTCATATTTTTATGTAAAAATATTTTCATTTACAGTTAGCATTTGAACTCATTATAGTTTTGGAACTATAACTGCTTAGACATAAGATGAGCATCAAGATACAAAATCTGTCTTTATAAATTGTTATATTCAAGAACAGTTACTGCAGATTGGAAGGCACTTTGCTCCAGGGGATGAACGATATTCAGTTACAGCATCCTCTCCCAGGCTGTTCCCAGTGTAGAGGTCATGAGAGGCATAGAGAAGATGAGGCAGATACTCTCTGTTCAGAACTCTGCTCAGCCTCATCTAACAACTCTTACCTTTCAGTATCAACCATTTATTTCTATTTCTGAGTTTGAAGTATGAGATATGGGTTTCTTTTTCTTTTTTTTTAATTCACCTTTTAGGACTCTCTCCTTCCCTTCCTTCTTTCCCTTTCTTCCTTTATTTTTGCTATTCAATTTTATAATAGAAGAGAAACTATCCACTCATTTTTTTTTTTGTAATTGAATGCTATTTTTAGAAGTCACTATGACCTGTTTCACTTGTGCTTTTATATTTTTAATATAACACTGTTCTCATTTATTAATAGTCTCATGAGATAGGTTAGTATATTATCTCTTTTTTAACAAAGAATTAAGATATCTCATATCCTCTCCCAAGATCATTTGAAGAACTGTGGCAATCTAGGAATTAGACTTTTGTCTAAAATCAGAGCCTGGTATTTATTCCAATAAGCCAGACAGCTTTATAATTAATAACATTAATTAAGAAGATATTTCACACTTTGAAAGGTATGTATCTCTTTTTTGGCCAGGCATTTCAAATGTGAGTCAATAAAAGATTTTTTAAAAAGTAATTTCTACTTGTAAGATTAAAGATGACAGGTTTCCTGTGTGACCTTGAGATGACTTGACTCACCTTGGGGAGGTACAAATTATAGTATAAAGAAAACTATGCATGTAGATGTGAGGCCTTCAGTCTCTTTATGCTCATCAATAAATTATTGATTTAATTTGCATGAAATACATAGTGGGCTACATTCTTAGCCCTCTTCTATATCTACATCTATATGTAGGTATAGATATATAATTTCTCTCTTCATAAGGGCTAAACTGAGAACTAAAAGTAATGAGAATTCAGTTGACTATGACTAATTATCAGGGTATATTAATTAGTTCTCTTGATGCTTTACTGTGATGCAAACTATGTGTGTATTTCAAGCATTTTATAATTGTTCTGAAGTTAACCATTAAGGCCAGGTTTGTATTTCTGATGCTTTTAATGTTCTTTTAAAATAATGTTTGGAAAATAAAAATATTGAAAATTCTAACATTGCTGAATACCAGATTGCAATACTATGACTTTTCTGTCCATTTAAAAACTATCAGAGAATAGCAGTGATCATTATTGCACAACAGGTAACAATGTATCGAAGCTCAGAGAGTTATTTCCTTAAGAGATGAAATAATTTCCCTGACCACATTTTGTAGCATGCATGAATGCTCAGGCTAAGTAAGAATAACTCCAAAGGTTAATTATTTATTAGACTAATTTTCTCACCTGGCAGGAAAAGTCCTGATGAAACGTTTCAAAAACTTCTTTAAAACAAGATTAAAATCTGGACAAAGATACAGAGCTTTAGGATTTTTAGTTTATCAATCATAGTTTTGTATTAAGAATCAGAAAATATTAATTTAAGTGGAAAAGTATTGAATATAGGAAACTAGATGTCTACTAAATCGTTAGAAGTTCAGGGCTCTGTGACAGGTTTCCAGGAAAGATTCCATGATAAACACTATCAGCCTGACCAGCTAGGAGAGCTGCCACTTTTGCTATAAGGAGGGAGGAAGTCAGGAGTCCTCCTCGGACTTTCCACTTCAAGGGCACCCTGTTGAAGTAGCTATCCAGAGATCAGGACCCTGCGGCCACTGCCGCTACCTCCGCAACTAACCCCCTTGACACCTCCATAGCCAGAGGCTAAACACCACAGCACGGCTGCAGAGAAAAGTCTGGCACCGTGCATTTAGTTGGTGGAACCCAATTTGCCTTTAAAATCCTACCTTCCGCCCTGGCCAGTTTGGCTCACTGGTTAGAGCGTTGGCCCGCAGACTGAAGGATCATGGGTTCGATTCCTGGTCAAGGGCAGGTACCTGGGTTGCAGATTTGATCCCAGTCCCTGTCGGGGTGGGGCTGTGCATCTTCACATCAATGTTTCTCTCTCTCCCTCCCTCCCACTTTATCTAAAAAAAAAATCAATGGAGCCTGGCCTGTGTGGCTCAGTGGTTGAGCGCTGACCCATGCACCAAGAGGTCACTGGTTCGATTCCCAGTCAGTGCACATGCCCGGGTTGTGGGCCAAATCCCCAGTGCGGGGCATGCAGAAGGCAGCCAACCGATGTCTCTCTCATCGATGTTTAGATCTCTCTCTCCCTCTCCCTTTCTCTCTCTTTAAAATCAATAAAGAAAAAAAAAATCTCATTAAAAAAAAAAAAACCAATGGAAAAATATCCTCTGGTGAGGATTGACGAAAAAATAACTACATAAAACCCAACCTTCCTGCAAATCTGGAAACTTTAGTTATACCAAAGGTAAACCATAAGGAGGTTTGGAACATATATTGAGTTCCAATTTTCTCTGTAGGCCACCTCTTTGGTTCTCAACGTTTGTACCTACACCTGTAGCCATTCTTCCAACAGCAGCAACACCCTCTCCCACTTGAAATAATGCAGCGTCTCTCAATTAAACAAAAACATGCTTCCTCTCCTCCAGCCTGGCTGCTTTGATTATCTTCTGTATCTTTGGTGTTCTGCAGTTTTAATATTATGTGTATCTTTTTATTTATCTTGGGATTTTTTTGGACTCCTTGAATCTATGTCCTGGTGTCTTTCATCAATTCAGGACAATTATCTTTTCAATATTGTCTCTGTCCCATTTTCTCTACTTTTTTTTTTTTTTTTTAACTGGCTGTTATTTTTTTCTATGTTTTTATTTCTTTGTTGTACAGTCATGTACCGCATAACGACATTTTGGTCAAAGACGGACCACATATACAATGGTGGGCCCAGAAAATTATAACGGAGCTGAAAACGTCCTAGTGATGTAGCCATCGTGTCAGAGCGAAACGCGTGACTCCTGTGTTTGTGGTGATGCTGTGTAAACAAACCTCCTGCACTGCCAGTCATATGAAAATACAGCCCACACAGTCATGTACAGGTCACAACACTTGGTAATGACAGTAAATGATTATGTTACTGGCTTATGTATTTACTATGCTTTTAATTGTTATCTTATAGAGTGCACTCTTTCTACTTATGAAAAAAGTTTGCTGCAGAACAGTATGCCGTGTTATGTCTGCACCAGTCTCATACGTCTTGTGTTTACTGTGTCTTTTGATGGCATCACTTTCTCCTGTGCTTGATTTAATCTCGTGGTATTTTGTTCATCACAGCCCCTAAGGGTGCAAAATCCACTGCTCATGTTACCAGTTAGAGGCCACATGGAGTGATCAACCTGGAAACAAAATGAAAAGTGGTTAAGGACTATGAGGGTGGACAATCGGCTCACCAGTCAGGCCTATCGCATTCCACCACAGCTATGATTCTGAAGAACAAGAACAGTGACAGAGCTGTTAAAGGATCTGCTTTACTGAAGACAACAAGACTAACACAAATTCGGGAAGGGCCTATGTCGGACAGAGAGGAACTTCTAATGACCTGGGTTGAAGGCCAGACACAGAAGTGTATCCCTCTCAGCATCATGACGATCACGACCAAAGCAAGTTTGTTTGCCGTCTTGAAGGAAAAGGCTGGACACAATGACAATGTTGAATTTACTGTTAGTTCTGGGTGGTGTAAGCGAATGAAGACTTGTCCTTCATTACATAATGCGAAGGGGAGTGGTGATTCTGCAAGTGCTGACGTGAAGGCAGCCGAAGAAGTTTTGGAAATTCTAGATAAGCTGACTGTGGAGGAAAATGATTTGCCAGAGCAAATATTCAATATGGATGAAACTTCCCTGTTCTGGAAACAGATGCCTGAAGGGATGGCTAACCCAATGCCAGGCTTCAAGGCTTTCAAGGATAGGATAACAGTCTTGTGTGAGGGCAGCATTGCAGGCTACAGATGGAAACCCTTTGTGATCTGGCACAGTGAGAACCAGGGCCTTCGAGCACACCAATAAGCACACACTGCCAGGGTACTACAGGAGCAATAAGAAGTCAGGGAGGACCCAGCTCCTCTTCCAAGAGGCCCTCCTGAGTTGCTATGCCAGTGAAATGGAGAAGTACTGTTTGGAGAAGAACGTATCTTACAAGATTTTGCTTATTGTGAGTAATGCTCCCAGACATCTTTCTTATAGTGGTGTGCTTCATCCCAATGTCAAAGTTTCCTCCTCCAAACACCACCTCTTTGATCCAACCAATGGGTCAAGGAGTTATAGCAGCTTTTAAAGCCTACTGCCTAAGGAGGACCTTTGCCCAGGCTCTTGCTGCCCCTGAGGAAGACACCGATGCAGTTCTGGAAGACACCTGATGCAATTACACATTTGCATCAAGAACACTGAGTGGGTTTGGGGCAATGTCACCAGGGAGGGTATGAATGGCATCTGGAAGAAGGCACTCAAGAGTTTCATCCCCGACTTTAAAGAATTTGCCAAGGATGAGGAGGTGGCAAAAATCAACAAGGCTGTGGTTGAGATGGCAAACAAGGCGAACAACTTTAATCTGGGTGTGGAAGAGGATGACATTGAGGGGTCCCAGAGGTGGTGCTGAGTAATTGACTAAGGAGGGGTTGTTGAAACTGGAAACGGAACACATAGCTGAAGAAGAGGCAAGAGAAAAGGAAACTTTAGAAGAAAAAGAAGAATGCTTGCACCCCCAAAAGAATTCACAGTGAAGAGAAGCTTTGCAGACCTCAACAAGCTCCTTGAAAAGTCTGAAAACATGGCCCCCAACACCAAAAGGTTTTCATTAATAGAGTTAATAAAATGTCCATGGTGCATTGTCTGCTTACAAGCAAATTTATGATGAAAATAAGAAACACCAAGCAAACTATCATGGACATAGTTCTAAAAATATGCCACCTCCTTAAGAAGAGCCTCAGGCAGGCCCCTCAGGAGGTGTTCTAGAAGAAGGCATTTGTTGTAGGAGATGACAGCTCCATGATGTTATTGCCCCTGATGACCTTCTAATGGGCCAAGACATGGAGGTGGAAGACAGCGATATTGATGAACCTGACCCTGGGTAGGCCTAGGCTAAGGTGTGTGTTTCTTAGTTTTTAATAAAAAAAAAAGTTTAGAAAATAAAAAGAAAAAAATCATATTGAATAAGGATATAAAGGAAGAAAATATTAAAATATTTTTGTATAGCTGTACAATGTGTTTTTTAATTTATTTTTATTTTAGAGAGAGAGGAGGGGAGAGGGAGAGAGATAGAAACATCAATGAGAGAGAACATTGATTGGCCGCCTCCTGCATGCCCCCCCACCCCATTGGGGATTGGGCCCACAACCTGGGCATGTACTCGGACCTGGAATCGAAGCAGCGACCTCTTGGTGCATGGGTTGATGCTCAACCACTGAGCCACACTGGCGGGGCTGTACAATGTGTTTGTATTTTAAACTAAGTGTTATTACAAAATTTTTTTTTTAAGTTTCTAAAGTAAAAATGTTACCAATAATACAAGGTTCATTTATTATTGGAAAAAGAAAAAATATAGAAAAACACATTTATAGCGTAGCCTAGGTATAGTGTTTATAAAGTCTACAGTCGTGCACAGTGATGTCCTAGGCTCCCATGTTCACTCCCCACTCACTCACCCAGAGCACCTTCAGTCCTGCAAGCTCCATTCTTGGTAAATGCCCTGTGCAGGTGTACCATTTTTAATGTTTTATACTATTTTTTTACTGTACCTTTTCTATGTTAGATACACAAGTACTTATTGTTGTGTTAAAATTGCCTACAGTTAGTATTCAGTACAGTAACATGCTGTACTGGTTCATAGCCTAGGACTGGTAGGCTACAATACAGCCTAGGTGTGTAGTGCACGATACCATCTAGGTTGGTGTAAGTTCACTCCATGGTGTTTGCACAATGACGAAATCGCCCGATGACACATTTCTCAGAACATGTGTATCCCTGTCATTAAGCAGCACATGACTATTCTGAATAACTTCTTCCAATTTATCTTCAACCCTGTTACACAGTATTTTTAGAGTTTCCAGTTTCTACATATAATTAAAAGTGAATCATGTTTTACACAGAGTAAGGATAGTTCTCTAACTTTGATAATTTCAATATTTTACTTTATTTATTTATTATTATTTTTTATATTTTATTTTTTAAATAGGCCTCTTGTCTATTACTTTTGTTGGTACTCCCTCATGGTGCCTTTTTTCTTTTTTTAAATTTTTTTAATAATGTAACATTTTTTTTATTTTTATTTTTTTTAATTTATTTTTTTAATCTTCACCCGAGGGTATTTTTATTTATTTATTTATTTATTTTATTATTATTTTTTTATCCTCATTTTAGGACATTTTTCCATTTTTTGTTCAGATAGAGTGGGAGGGAGAGAGAGGAAGAGAGAGAGAGAGAGAGAGAAACATCGACGTGAAAGGGACACATCGAGTGGCTGCCTCCTGCACGACCCAACCGGGGCCGGGGACAAACTGCAACCGAGGTACGTGCCCTTAGTGGGAACCGAACCCGGCTCTCTCTGGACCGCAGGCCGACGCTCTAACCGCTGAGCCAAACCGGCCAGGGTGATATTTTTACATTTATCTTCAGATACAGTGGGAGGGAGAAAGGGAGGAAGAGAGAGAGAGACACACACATCAATGTGATAGAGCCACATTGACTGGTTGCCACCCACACGACCCCAGCTAGGGCTGGGGACGAACCGCAACCGAGGTACCGGAATCGAACCCGGGACTCTTTGGTCTGTGGGCTGATGCTCTAACCGCTGAGCCAAACTGGCCAGGGCCTTGTTTCTTTCCTTCATGCTTTATTTTTACTGTGAGCTGCTAATTTTCCTTGAAACATTTTTTATGGAAATTTCTCCAGAGAAATTTTGCATCTACTTTCTTCCAGGCATCTAAGTGGATTACCAGTCCAAGACTGCTTTAAACCGAACGTGAAGTATTCTGGAACCACCTAGGTGATACGGGGGATGCTAATCTAAGGAAGTAAGCTTGTGGTTACAACCTATAATAGATGTTTTTTGTTTTTCCATTTCCCTGTTAACTTTCAACACAACTTTTCTTGAGGTCCTCTGGCAACGGAGTATATTAAAATGGGGTAAGTTTTCTTTTTTCTTACTCTCAGGATGTAGATCTTTGGGGGTTCCCGTTTTTATGGGGAATGGATGTCCTTTAAGAGGGGATGGAGGTCATAAAACTGAAGCTCAATTTTTCTAGGTTTGGTAAATGACTTCAGAGCAAAAGTATCTACCATCCCTCACTTACCTCTTAAGTGTCTTTATTTTCTCTTATATTTTTGCCTTGTAATCTCTTACTTTCTTATTGGCTCTTTGGTGCTTTTAGGAACCTGTTGGAGGGGGTTCTGAAGTTGAAATGTTTATTGTTAACTGAATCAAAGCACTGTTATTACTATCAACCCCCCACCCAAACTGCTCCATTTAATAATAATATCTACATTTACTTTATTTTTTATTGATTTTTATTTTTTATTTATTTATTTTTTCTTTGCACATGATTTTATTTTATTTTATTTTATTAATTTATTTTTGTTACAGATGTTTCTCCTTTTTCCCCCATTGACACCTTCCTCCCCATTCCCCCACCCCGTCCCCAGCTTTGTTGTCCATGTCCATCAGTTATGCATACATGCGCATAAGTTCTGTGGTTTATCTCTTCCCTCCCCCCCACCCCCTCTTCTGAGGGGTGTCAGTCTATACCCTACTTCCACATCTCTGGGTCTACCCTGTTCCTCAGACTGTTATGTTCATTATATTCCACAAATAAGTGAGATCATGTGATATTTGTCTTTCTCTGCTTGGCTTGTTTCGCTTAGGATAATACTCTCCAGGTCCCTCCATGTCGTCTCAAAGGATAAGAGATCTTTCTTTCTTACAGCTGCATAGTACTCCATTGTGTATATGTACCACAGCTTTTTTATCCATTCATCCACTGATGGACACTTGGGCTGTTTCCAGATCTTAGTTATTGTAAATAGTGCTGCTATGAACATGGGGGTACATGTATTCTTTCTGGTTGGTGTTTCAGGCTTCTTAGGGTATATTCCTAGAAGTGGGATCACTGGGTCAAATGGCAATTCAATTTTTAATTTTTTGAGGTAACACCATAGTGTTTTCCACAGTGGCTGCACCAGTCTGCATTCCCACCAGCAGTGGACTAGAGTCCCCTTTTCCCCACACCCTCGCCAACACTTGTTGTTTGATGATTTGTTGATGGCGGCCATTCTGACAGGTGTGAGGTGATACCTCATTGTTGTTTTAATTTGCATCTCTCTGATGATTAGTGATGTTGAGCATTTCTTCATATGTCTCTTAGCCATTTGTATGTCCTGTTCGGAGAGGTGTCTATTTAGTTCCTCTGCCCATTTTTTAATTGGGTTCTTTGTCTTCCTTTTGTTGAGTTGTATGAGCACTCTATATATTTTGGAGATTAACCCCTTATCTGATGTATCATTGGCAATTATGCTCTCCCATAGAGTGGGTTCCCTATCTGTTTTGATGGTTGTTTCTTTTGCTGTGCAGAAGCTTTTGAGTTTGATGTAGTCCCATGTGTTCATTTTTCCCTTTGTTTCTGTTGCCTTAGGTAATGTATCAGTGAAGATTCTGCTGCGTATGATGTCCGAAATTTTGTTGCCTACATTTTCTTCTAGGATTTTAATGGATTCACGAGTCACATTTAAGTCTTTTATCCATTTTGAGTTTATTCTTGTGTATCGTGTAAGTTGGTGGTCTAGTTTCATTTCTTTGCATGTAGCTGTCCAATTTTCCCAACACCATTTATTAAAGAGGATGTCTTTACTCCATTGTATGCTCTTGCCACCTTTGTCAAATATTAATTGAGCATAATGTCTTGGGTCAATTTCCAGATTCTCTGTTCTGTTCCACTGGTCTGTATGCCTGTTCTTGTGCCAGTACCAGGCTGTTTTGATTACAGTAGCTTTGTAGTATAACCTGATATCCGGTATTGTGATCCCACCTACTTTGTCTTTCTTTTTCAAGATTGCTGTGGCTATTCGGGGTCTTTTTTGGTTCCATATGAACTTTTGAAATATTTGTTCTAGTTCTGTGAAATATGTCACTGGTATTTTGATGGGGATTGCATTGAATCTATAGATTGCTTTGGGTAATATGGACATTTTAATGATGTTAATTCTTCAAGTCCATGAACAAGGTATGTGCTTCTACTTTTTTATATCTTCCTCTATTTCTTTTTTCAATATCCTGTAGTTTTCTGCAAATAGGTCCTTTACTTCTTTGGTTAAGTTTATTCCTAGGTGTCTTAATTTTTTTGCCACGATGGTAAATGGAATTGTTTTTTTAGTTTCTCTTTCTGTGAGTTCATCATTGGTGTATAAGAATGCCATCGATTTCTTGACGTTAATTTTGTATCCTGCTACTTTGCCAAATTCATTTATTAAGTCTAGTAGATTTTTGATGGAGTCTTCAGGGTTTTCTATATATAACATCATGTCATCTGCGAATAATGACAGTTTCACTTCCTCCTTTCCAATTTGGATTCCTTTTATTTTTTTCTTCACGTTTGATTGCTGTAGCTAAGACTTCCAGTACTATCTTAAATAAGAGTGGCGAAAGTGGGCATCCCTGTCTTGTTCCTGTTCTTAAGGGAAATGTTTTTAGTTTTTGTCCATTGAGTATGATGTTGGCTGTAGGTATTTCATATATGGCCTTTATTATATCAAGATATGATCCCTCTATTCCCAAATTGCTGAGCGTTTTTATCAGAAATGGGTACTGGACTTTGTCGAAAGCTTTTTCAGCGTCTATTGATATGATCATGTGGTTTTTATCTTTCATTTTGTTTATGTGGTGTATCACATTTATTGATTTGAGAATATTGAACCAGCCTTGCATCCCTGGGATGAATCCCACTTGGTCATGGTGAATAATTTTTTTGATGTATTTCTGGATCCGATTTGCTAGTATTTTGTTCAGGATTTTGGCATCTAGGTTCATCAGGGATATTGGCCTGTAGTTTTCTTTCTTTGTAGTGTCTTTTTCTGGTTTTGGAATTAGGATTATGCTGGCCTCATAAAACGAGTTTGGAAGTCTTCCTTCTTCTTGAATTTTTTGAAATAGTTTGAGGAGAATGGGTGTTAGTTCTTCTTTGAATGTTCGGTAAAACTCCCCCGTGAAGCCATCTGGTCCTGGGCTTTTGTTTGCTGGGAGAGTCTTGATTACATCTTCAATTTCCTTAGCTGTTATTGGTCTGTTCCAGTTTTCTATCTCTTCCCAGTCCAGTTTTGGGAGACTATGTGTTTCTAGAAATTTGTCCATTTCACTTAGATTGTCGAATTTGTTGCCATATAAATGTTCATAGTATTTACTAACGATCCTTTGTATTTCTGTGGTGTCAGTTGTTACTTCTCCTCTTTCATTTCTGATTTTGTGTATTTGGGTTCTCTCTCTTTGTTTCTTGGTGAGTCTAGCTAAGGGTCCATCAATCTTGTTTATCTTTTCAAAAAACCAGCTCTTTGTTTCATTGATCCTTTGAATTGTTTTTCTGGTCTCTATGTCATTTATTTCTGCTCTGATCTTTACTATTTCCTTCCTTCTACTTGCTCTGGGGTTTTCTTTTTGTTTGCTTTCTAGTTCTTTAAGTTGTGAGGTTAGATAGTCTATTAGAAATTTTTCTTGTTTCTTGAGGTAGGCCTGTAGTGCTATGAACTTCCCTCTCAGACCTGCTTTCGCTGCATCCCATAGATTTTGTGTTGTTGTGTGTTCATTTTCATTGGTTTCCAGGAAGTTTTTAATTTCTTCCTTGATCTCCTCGGTAACCCATTCATTGTTTAAGAACATGCTATTTAGCCTCCATGTGTTCAAATGTCTTTGCATGTTCTTGTTGCAATTGATTTCTAGTTTCATGCCATTGTGATCTGAGAAGATGCTTGATATGATTTCAATCTTCTTGAACTTGTAGAGACTTCGTTTGTGTCCTAACATGTGGTTTATCTTTGAGAATGTCCCATGTGCACTTGAGAAGAATGTGAATTCTGTAGTTTTGGGGTGTAATTCTCTGTAAATATCTATTAAATCCATTTGGTCTAGTGCTTCATTTAGAGTCTCTGTCTCCTTGTTAATTTTTTGTCTAGAGGATCTATCCAGTGATGTCAGCGGGGTGTTGAAGTCCCCTGCTATGATTGTATTGTTGTCAATTTCTCCTTTGAAGTCCTCCAGAAGATTTTTAATATATTTTGGTGCTCCTATATTGGGTGCATATATGTTTACCAAGGTTATATCTTCCTGTTGGATAGATCCTTTCAATATTATGTAGTGACCTTCTTTGTCTCTAGTTATGGCTTTCATTTTGAAATCTATTTTATCAGATATGAGTATTGCTACCCCAGCTTTTTTTTCCTTTCCATTTGCTTGGAAGATTTTTTTCCATCCCTTCACTTTCAGCCTATGTGAGTCTTTTGTTGTGAGGTGGGTCTCTTGTAAACAACATATATATGGGCCATGCTTTCTTATCCAATCCGCTACTCTGTGTCTTTTTATCGGAGCATTCAATCCATTTACATTTAAGGTGATTATTGATATGTACTTATTTATTGCCATTTTTGTTTAGTGTGGTTCTACTTTCCTTCCTATTTCTTCTACTAATTACAGCAGTCCTTTTAACATTTCTTGCAGTGCTGATTTGGTGCTAATGTATTCCCTTAGCCTTTTTTTGTCTGAGAAGCTCTTTATTTGACCTTCTATTTTGAATGACAGCCTTGCTGGGTAGAGTAGTCTTGGATTCAGATCCTTGTTTTTCATGACCTTGATTACTTTATGCCATTCCCTTCTGGCCTGTAGTGTTTCTGTTGAGAAGTCAGATGATAGCCTTATGGGGGTTCCTTTTAGGTAAACTGTTGCTTTTCTCTTGCTGCCTTGAGGATTCTCTCTTGTCTTTAATTTTTGGCATTTTAATTACTATGTGTCTTGGTGTGGGCCTGTTTGGGTTCTTCTTACTTGGGACTCTCTGTGCTTCTTGAACTTGAATGCCTTCTTTCTTCACCAAATTAGGGAAGTTTTCTGTCACTATTTCTTCAAATATATTCTCTAACCCTTGCTCATTTTCTTCTTCTTCAGGGACTCCAATGATGCGAATATTATTACGTTTCCAGTTGTCCCACAGTTCTCTTAGGCTGTCTTCCTGTTTTTTCATTGTTTTTTCCTTTTGGTTTTCTGATTGGTTGATTTTTTCTACCCTGTCTTCTAATTCACTGATCCGGTCCTCAGCTTCTTCTACTCTGCTGTTTAGTCCTTCCAATGTGTTCTTCATTTCTGCTATGTCATTCTTCATTTCTTCTTGCTGCTTCTTAATTTCCACTTGGTTGGTTTTCAGTGTTTCTATGTCTTTGCTTATGGCGTTGATGTCTTTACTCAAGGTGTTGATGTCCTTACTCATGCTGTTGAGCTTCCTCAAGATCATGGCTCTGAATTCGAGCTCTGTTAACTTGCTTAACTCCGTTTCATTTATCTCATCTTCGGTAGAGGTCTCTTGTTCTTTCATTTGGGATCTGTTTCTTTGTTTCACCATTTTGGCTATCTCAGTGGTTTTTGGAGCCTGCCAAATTTTCCTGTGGATGTTGGTGTTCTGTTGTTTGTGGCTCCCTCTACTGGGTTTGGATGAGCGTGGGTGGACCCACTTTAAACACCATCATGGAGTCTTACTTTCCAGGGTAGATTTGCAAGCCCAGAAAAGGTTAAGTTATCCTCTAGCTTTTTGCCTAGAGGCTATTAGTCGTGGTTGCTTGAAGAGCCTTGGGTTTTCAGTTGAGTGAAAACCTCCCTCAGGTGTTCAGTGTGAGAGGATTTCCAGAGGGTAGGACAGATGCTAGTAGTTAATGAGCCTCAGTTTGCATTTCAATGCAAGGGTGTGGCTGGATCTCTGAGGGAGGGGCTGCCGCCTCTCCCCAGAGCCCTGGGATGTAGTAAGACGGCCAGGCCACAGTCCTGAGTGGCCGCAACTCAGCAAAAGCTCTGAGCGCCCTCCAAATCCCAGGTGTCCCCACACAGTTCCAGTCCAGTCCGCCCTCCCTCTGCCGGAGTCCAGGTGAGTGGCTGCGGCTATTTTAGCGCTCTGTCCCGGCTCTGTGCTGTGGAGCCAGCTCGGGCTTTAACCCCGAGGGCGGGCGCTGCTCACGGCTAAGGCCGCTGCCGTCCGTGGGCTCCCAGCCCCCCTCTCGCGCCTCCGCAGATCCTACCAGGAGCGAGTCAGTGTCCCTGGTTGTATGGTCCTCGCGAGCTGCTTTTCTGTTGCTTTTTCCTGACGATTTGTCTTTATTTTAGTTGTAATTCCAGTTTGGTCCTGGGAGATGGTCTGTGTAGCTTCCATTCACTCTGCCGCCATTTTGGAATCTGCCTATTTTTTATTGATTTTTAAAAATCCTCACTCGAGGATATGTTTTTATTGATTTTATTTATTTATTTATTTAGAGAGAAATTGAGGGAGAGAAACATCGATGTGATACACAAAAATCAATTGGTGGCCTCCTGTACTCGCCCTGACCTCGGATGGAAACTGTAACCCAGGTATGTGCCCTGCCCGGGAATTGAACCTGAAATCTTTGGGTGTACAAGATGACACTCCAACTGGGCCACCTAGCCAGGGCTCAAATTGGGTTTTAATGTCTACTCAGAGACAGAAGTTGAAGGCTTGACTTTATTCCCAGGAGGATAATCAGCAGGACTCTAATGAAAGGGGACCTGGGTCATGATTTAGGACTACAAGGCCTGTTCTGTTCACTCAGGTAGGACATCTTTTCCCAAGGGACCACCTGTCGCCCAGAGGCTGCCAGCCAACCTGCATTCATTCTCATTGGCATTCCCTGGCTCATTATGCAGCCTGAGGACACTGGACATGAAAGTACACTCCTCAGCAACCACACAGGAATGGAAGGAGAAAGGGGGTAACTGGTTCTTGCAGGAGAGAAGGGAGGAAAGCAATTACTTTAAAGTGTATGGCAATTTGAACGAAGGTGCAGATTTAGTGACATTTTGCTTTCCGTAAGAGATAGTTAACAGGCAATCTCTTTAGGTCCAATACCTTTGATATATATATATATATATATATATATTTTTAATCCTCACCCGAGGATATTTTTCCATTTATCTTCAGATAGAGTGGGAGGGAGAGAGGGAGAGGAAGGGAGAGAGAGAGAAACATCAACTTGAGAGGGACATATCGACTGGTTGCCTCCCGTATGACCCTGACCAGGGCCAGGGACAAACTGCAACTGGGGTACGTGCCCTTGGCTGGAATCGAACCCATGACTCATTGGTCTGCAGGCCGACGCTCTACCGCTGAGCCAAACTGGCCAGGGCCCAATATCTTTGATATTAATTTTATCAAAGTAAAGATGTCACTCTACTGCTTATGGAGAAATTCGTGAATTTTCCTTCCTCTAGCCCAATAAACAGACAATTCTGCTTTTTGAAAACTACACTTGGCTGGTGCCAAGATAGGTTCAGTTTGTTTCTCTGAGTTCGTCTGTGTGCAGGCTTGCCCTTTTGATGCTTTCCTGAACCTTCAGCTGCCTGTAGCATGCTGATGAGTGGGAGAGCTTTCCGTTGATTCCCAACGTGGGAATCTTGATTTTCATGCAAAGCCTGCTGTTTTGCAAAATGCAGCTTGTTCAGATGGCAGATAGACCTTAAAAAGTGGAGCAATTCACAAAGAGTGCTTTATGCCCGTCTTCTGTGGCGGTGGCACTAGCACTGGTTTTATAACCTGTGTCGATGCTTCAGGGTCAACACCTCACATCTGATATTAGCGAGGGCTAATGAAAGCTTTCTGCTCATTGGTTTGGCTTTAGCAACCAAGAATGTCAAAGAAATTACAAGACTTGATTTTATTAATATTGCTCTGAGGAAAGATATGACTGGGAATTGTGTTCTTAACAGAGACCAGAATGTTAGACACCTTCTTGGAGAAGTCCCGAGTACCTCAGAACGGGAATATTTTCAGTTCATGGAGTTGGAGATTGAAAATGCAATTCTTTTCTTGACCTTAGAAATCAGGGACTTCAATCACTGCCCACAAATGGGGGAAATAAAACAGGAGACACAGACGCTGTATTCTGAAGGAGAAGCAATATATAGAACTGTGCCATGAGAAAGCAGTGCTAACCAAGACTGCGAAAAAATTGAATGATGTGGTACAGAATCTAATTCTACCCCCTTTTCTTTTCCAATCATTGTAAAACTGAGGAAAATGATTTCTTTCCTCAAGTACCAAACCCTGAAAAATTAAGGGCTGGGAGGAAGCCCATGAGAATTGGGGTAGTTGAGAAAGATTTTATAAGGTGTGGGTGAGAGAGGATGAGGGTTTGTGCATTTATTCACTGTCTTTTGATGAGCGTCAATTTTATGTGAGGTCTAAGGAGAAACAAACATATGATATATTCTTTACTCCAATAAATAAAAGATGAAGAGCCCTGGTGGGTTTGGCTCAGCAGTTAGAGTGTCAGCCCACAGACCAAGGAGTCGCGGGTTCGATTCCGGTCAAGGGCATGTACCTTGGTTGTGGTTTGTCCTGTCCCTGGTTGGGGTTGTGAGGGACAACCAGTCGATGTGTCTCTTTCTTTCCCTCCCACTCTATCTGAACAAAAATGGAAAAATATCCTCGGGTGAGGATTAAAAAAAAAAGGAATTATTTCTTTCATGTAAATCATAAATACAATCTGGATCCAGCCCTGGCTGGTTTGGCTCAGCGGTTGGAGCTCAGCCTGCGGACCAGAGAGTCCCGGGTTTGGTTCCCGCTAGGGGCACATACCAAAACAAACAAACAAAAAAAACCAATCTGGATCCAGATAAATGGCCAATGCACTTGCAGTGTTTACCATCACAAAAGGATTATCAAAGAGAGGAGGGTTTGGTGGCATTTCACCAGGCCAGAATTCCCAAGGTAACATTTTAAGCTTACTAGTGAATTTTCACTTACCAAGTTAAGAAAAGTTAGTGGTGTTCCATGATAAAAATAATATATGGAAAAAAATGAGTGTTGTGTGTTACCAGGAGAAAATCAATCATTTTCCTCATTTACAGGGTATTTTGCTGAGCCCTTCAGAGTGGTCTCTCAGGCAGGACATGATAATAGTGGTTCATGGGGTGGAAGATGTTTCCATGAACAGAAAGTACTGTAGTGTATTATTTACAAAATGGACTCTAGAATCTGAATCAATTCAAATGCTGTTTCAGCCACCTGTAGTTTAGTTCAACTCTTTGAGCCTCATTTTCCTTATCTGTGTTAAAGATAGTAAACCCACCTCATACGATCATGACCATAGGGTATCTAAAGTGTTTAGCATAGTGCTTAGTATTTAATAAGTGTTCAGTAAGTGGCAGATATCAAAAGCAGAGTCTGGGGCAGCCTGTCACCTGAAATTCAAGAAGTAATGGCTCGCGCTGGCCGCTGTGGCGCAGCTGGCTGGTAGTGAAGAACGATCGCATCCCTGTCAGCTCCGCTACACGTCATGCCCGCTCTTCCCTCAGGTGGTTGTGTTTTATTACATGAAACCTGACTTATGAATGACTGTGTGCACCAGTGTCAGTCCACCTGTTAAATATTACTGAAGCTCAATCCTGCTTTTGTAGATGAAAAATTAGAATTTCTAATATTTTCTTCCCACAATCCACCGGATCACTTTGCCTGCTTGTGACTACTGCCATATAAAATCAAGCATGCCCCTGGGTATGTAGTAGTCCATGGTTTCTCTACCACCCCTGCCAAACAACTGAAAACAAGAAATTGAGAAATGGATTTTCTTTTAGACCAAGTCACCCTGGCAACATGTGAAAACTTTTTTTTTTTTTTTTTTAATCCTCACCCGAGGACATTTTTTTATATTTTGTTCAGATAGAGTGGGAGGGAGAGAGAGGAAGAGAGAGAGAGAGAGAGAAACATCGACGTGAAAGGGACACATCGAGTGGCTGCCACCCGCACGACCAACCAGGGCCGGGGACAAACTGCAACCGAGGTACATGCCCTTAGCAGGAACCGAACCCGGGTCTCCCTGGACCGCAGGCTGACGCTCTAACCGCTGAGCCAAACTGGCCAGGGCAACATGTGAAAACTTTTACCTCAGCAGCTCATTATTACATATACCATTCATATATATGAAAGATAGTTCCATTTCTATGTTCAAATGGAAATGCAAACACTGGTAAATAAAATCACCCAACACCAGGAAGAGAGTTTAAAATTAGATTCTAGTATAGCTGGTATTTTACTTTCATTTGAAATTCTGATTGCAAATCCCAATTCAAAGTTTAAATCTTTATTATTATTTTTTATTTTCCTGTTTAGCTAAGGCATTTTATGTTAGATCTTTGGTGCTACTGTGTCAATAATTTGGCCTGATTGTGCTAGGAAGTTTAAGCATTGTCAGAAATCAGGTCAGGCCTTTGTCTATCACACTAACTGAAAAGAACAGCTCACCAGGGACTGTACACAAAGCTTGCTATTCAGTTTAGCTGAGATAATTTGTGATCCTTTGTTATTCGAGTCTCTTTTAACACAGACAGAAAGATACAAACTAGAGCTGGCCTATGGGCCCATCTAGTGGCATCTTGAAGAAAAGCAGATAAAGCTAAGAGAAAAAAAAAAAGTTTCCATGTCACAATTGTCCTATAAAGATGAGCTACTGGTTTTTCCCCTGAAACCCTAATCAGGGGAATTAGTATGCGTGAAATTGTCAAAAGTGAAGTTCCTAAGTCAGTGATTTTTCAATCACTGGAGAATTTGTTTACTAGGTCTGGGATAGCACCCACCTTAATAGAGTTTCCACTTTGAAAAGGCGTCTGTCTCAAAGTGCACTAGGCATATTATAGCTGAGCCTTTCCCTATTAGGAGCTCAGCCTACTTATGTACCTAGCAGAATGGTGCATGGTAGAGGTAGCAGCAAACAATTTAGAGATCCAATGAGACTTACAGACCACTGATAGGGACCCAAGGTTTAGAATATGGAGGTACCTGGCCTAGCCCTCCCCTCACAGACATTGAAGCTGTTAGCCAAGACAGAAGGCTGACTTATTATTTTTTTTAAAAACCTTTTATTTTTAAATAATTATGACTTGTATCTTTAAGATCTTCTGAGGTGAACTATTCTAATACAGCTTTTTAGATATTTTTCCCCACTTACAAGAGAAAGCATTTGGCTTAAATATTCTCAAAATGTCTTCCAGCTCTAACATTTCACAATTCCAACTCCCCTCCTATACCTCTAATCCAGTGGTTCTCAACCTTCCTAATGCCGTGACCCTTTAATAGTTCCTCATGTTGTGGTGACCTCCAACCATAAAATTATTTTCGTTGCTACTTCATAACTGTAATTTTGCTACCGTTATGTCTTAGGCGACCCCTGTGAAAGGGTCGTTCGACTCCCAAAGGGGTCGTGACCCAGGTTGAGAACCGCTGCATCTAAATGTGAGAGTAATTGTATTTGTCTTGGCTCACTGATATAATAAATAAGATTCTATAATTTATTAAATAAGTGAATTGTAATGGCTTTGGTCTTATCCTATTATGTTAATAGGAGATAAGGGCAATATTAGAACATAAACGAACACTTATTGGGAAGCTGGTGTCAAGTACTGGGGCCAGGCTTTCTACATACAGTGAAATTAATGCGTTGATACAAGCACACTATGAAGTAAGCAGTCTCTTTACAAGAGGACCTGAGGCCCAGAGAGGTTAACTGATCTGTCTAGGATCACATAGCTCGTAAGTCAAAGACAGTCTTGGACCTAGGTTTGAATGCAAAGTGCACGCTCTTTCTGTATGTGCTGTTTCCTACTAAAGTCTACAAAGAGCTCTCCAGTAGCCAATTGTATTAACCTTTTCTCAAACGGAAATAGCTTTGGCCAGAACTACTGAAAAGGAGGGAAAGTAAAGTATTTTATGGCCAATTTTCTGTCTTTATTTAGTTATGTACGTCTAAAATACAACAAGATAAATCTGTGTGCCACAGGGTAGTGGAGAAAATAAAGAAACTAAATAATCTGCCATTGACTATATGACAACACTGCTTGTGGACATTTTATTCACTTTAAAATAAATATTGTGCTGTAAAACCGCCCAGAACTAAAATCTGTAGTACACGGTAGGCAAGTACAAAGGATACCAGCACAGTCCGTTTTGTTAGAGTAAATCATTCTAAGTCAAGAGAGAAGAATCACTGACTGTGTACACCAGGAACATACTTTGAGGAAAACACACTCATATCAAAGAGAGAGAAACAGATAAACGTTCTGAGAGAGGGGCAACCTATTACAAACAAGAGCTTGGTGGGAGTAACACAGGTGAAGAAAACTTATATGTGAGGCTCTACTCTGTACCCAGTTTTTAGTTCAATACCTAGTAGAGAGCAGCTGCAAAATAAAAATTTGTTGAAAGAATTTCAGTCGCTAGAAAACATATTTTACATGGTCTTCCATTTAAACAACCTCTTATCAATTTCTTTCTTCATTATCTTTACTTCATTAACTAGTTATATATACTATACTTTACATAATAAATCTATTATTTAAAAACTTTCAATAGGTACAACAATTATGGCATTTCATTAGGCTGGGCTCTAAATTGCTTGGATGAGACTTACTTTGGAATCACATTATCCAAGCAAAGAAAAACACAACCAGTTCATTAGACACAATAAAAATAAAAAAATGTGAGACAAATGCCTGCCTTAGAAGTTTATCAACAACCTCTTCTATACACATATATATTCACAAAGTGGTTGAGAGTCCTTTTATATGATCCTTTAGATGAGGTCCAATGGCTGAGACACATGGTCAGAAATCATTAAGACTTTCAATGATCTTTTCTTTCCCTGAACTTTATTATCCTTTAGTTGGGGAGAGAAAGAAGTCCATTTTCATCTGCGGTATCTAAGATTTTACAGATCACTGGAGATTCAACCTAAAGAAAAACAATAATAAAATCATTAAAAAGTTGCTAAGATGAATACCTTCTTTATTCAGTATTATTCTGCTGAATGAATACATGTATACAAATTTGTTAAATGTATACAAACCCTGGTTTTGGATAAACCATCCAATGTTATTTCTACAAATTCAGCTTTTTGAAAAACAATTTTTAGTCATTCATATAAAATACCAAAAAGGTAGAGAAGATATTTTTATCTTCAAGTAAAAGAGATGAGAGAGAGCCCTGGCCGGTGTGGCTCAGCTGGTTGGAGCTTTATCCCGTACACCAAAAGGTGGCGGGTTCAATTCCTGGTCAGGGCACATACCCCGTTTGTAGGTTTGATCCCCAGTCAGGGCGAATGAGGGAGGCAGCAGATTGATGTTTCTCTCTCTCTCTCTAAAAGAAGAAAAAAAAAAAATCAGTAATAATAAAAAAAGAGATAAGAGAGAAAAGGAGTAAAGGACAACATTCAGAGAGGAATACATAGCTAGGTTTTACACAACAAAAAATAGAAGAGTATGGCAAAATAGTAAGTGTACAATTCAAGAAAAAGCAAAGGAAAGTGTAACCCAAAGAAGGGCCAGGTGTTGAAATTATCAGATGTTAAGATAATTATAATAAATATGAGGTAGGAAATAGTGGAAAAGGTAAACAAAATGTATGAATAGACGGGGAATTTTCGCAGAGGAAAGGAAGCCATAAAACATTAAATGGAAATGCTAAAAATAAAAAAAATATGTCAGAAGTAAATTCATTCAAAGAGCTGGATGAGGCACAGCAAAGAATTACCACACCTGAAGATAGTTCAGTAGAAATGACCCAAATTGAAACAAATAAGCAAAGAGTGAGAATAAAAGAGTTTCTGAGATTTTGGGACGACTTTAAACTAACATGTTTAATTGGAGTCTCAGAAATAGAGAGAAAAAGAATGGGGTAGAAGAAATCTTTGAGGAGAGAATGTGTAAAATTTTCCCAAAATTGATGAATTATATCGACCCACAAATGCAAGAAGCTCAGTGAACTCCAAGCGGAAGACATACAAAGAAAACCACCATTAAGCCTCACATAATCAAAGGTAGAAATCATAAAGTTTTTAGAAGAAAATATAGGATAATATCTTTGTGACTTTGGGATGGCAAAATTTCTTACAAAAAAGCATTAGCAATAACAGGGGAAAAAATTGAGAAAATGAACTTCATCAAATGAACTTTTGCTCATGAAAAGATTAAAAAATGAATAGGCAAGCCACAGATTGGGGAAAAAATGTGCAATATAAATACAAAGAATTCATGTCCAGAATATATTTGAATTCCTAGAAATAAATAACAAGACAAACAACTACAAAAATAAAAATGGATAAAAGACTGACAAAGACTCTCTTCTTGACCAAAAATCCATGGTCAGGCTCTCCTGAACCCTCTTTTCAAGCAGGCCACTTTTTGTCCTTGGGCCCTATCTTGGGCATGCTGAGTGCAGTTGTAGCAAAAAATCCTGACAAGCCAGTTTAGAGAGGATCCCTCATCATCAATATCTAAGCACACTCCATACTGATAAAATTCCTCATCTCTCACCTTTGCTATCTGATCATCCTGGCTTGCCTTCAGCAATAATCCTGTTAAGTCATTTTAGCAAGAATCTCCTACCCCTTAGTGTCTCCTCTTAGTAATTTTCCACTCACTGGCCAACCCTCTCCTCCCCATGTCTGCATGTTGGCTATACATTTGCAGCTGTCTTTACCTTATTTGGAGCTCAGCTGGATCTCTCTCCCCTACTGTGATAGTCTTGACACCTATTACAATAGTCCTGAATAAAGTCTTCCTTACTGTTCCAGTATCAGGATAATTTTTTATTTAAAAAGACTTGGTTAAACATTTCATAAAAGAGGATATATGAAATAATCACATGGAAAGGTGCTTAAACCATTTTTCATTTGGAAAAGGCAAATTAAAACCACTCAAATGGCTAAAATAAAAAGACTGACAATACCAAATGTTGATGGTGAGAACACAGAGCAACTGAACTCTCACACATTGCTGATAGAAATGTGAAATGGTTCAACTACTTGGAGAACTGCTTGGTAAAAGTTAAATATACACCTACTCTATGATTCAGCAATTCCACTCCTAGGTACTTAACAAAAGAAACAAAAACTTGTAAAAAAAATGTTCATAGCAGCCTCATTCATATAATAAAAATGAGAAAGAACCCAAATATGTATTTATAGAAGAATGGATAGATAAGCATATGTGGGATACTTATACAAAAGAACATTATTCAGTAATAAAAAGACAACGAAGTGCTGATACATGCAACATGGCAGAGTCTGAGAGACATGCTGAGTTAGAGGCCAGGCATAAAAAAACTTGTATGCTATATATTAGGGGGACCGGAAAGTAATGTCGTTTTTTTTACATTACATTCAAACAGATAAAATTTTAACAAGTTTTTATTTTTAATCAATGATGTAATCACCCTCATTATCAACAACCTTTTGCCATCTAGTGTGCAAATTTTCAATGCCAGATCGAGAAAAATCAATTGGTTTTTGAGCAAAATATCTGGAGATGGCATTTTGGACATCATCCAAATTGTCAAATTTTTTGCCACTTAGAAAATGTTGTAGCGATCGGAATAGATGGGAATCCGATGGCGCAATATCGGGCAAATATGGTGGGTGAGGCAATATCTCCCACCCCATTCATTAATTTTTTTCCAGGGTTCGTCTTGTGCAGTGCGGTCTTGCATTATCATGTTGCAGAATAATGCCTTTTCTGGTGACAATCGCTGGGCACTTTTCAATTAAAGATTGATTTACTCGATCCAGCTGTTCACAGTAAAGGTCTGCATTCAGTTTGTCCAGATTTCAGCACTTCAAAATGAACGACCCTGCGAATACTCCACCAAACACACAAAAGTGCCTTTTTGGGGTGTAAACCTGGCTTAGCTGTACTTCGTGGTGATTCATTCGGAGAGCCACTGCCTTTTGCATTTTGGATTATCATAAAGGACCCATTTTTCATCTCCAGTGATCAAGCAATCAAAAAATGCTTCTGTATTGTGCCGCTGAAGCAATAAGTTGCATGTGGTGGACCGGTTAGCTTTGTTTTCTTCGGACACATTATGCGGGACCCAAACACCTGCTCTGCTTACTGTACCAATCTGCTGCAAATGTTCTTGGATGGTCGACCAAGGTTGGTTAAGAGTGTTTGACAGTTCCTCGATTGTCTGACACGGATTTGCTTCCACTTCCGCCCTTAACATGTCATTACTTTAATGACATTACTTTCCGGTCCCTTTAATAATTACATTCATATGAAATTAAAAAAAAGAGGCAAAACTGACCTATGGTGTCAGAAATCACAAAGGGGTATCTTTGGGGATTGAGGAATATTGACAGGGAAAGGGTATAAGAAAATTTTCTGCAGCGACAGACACCTTGATTTGGGTGAGTTACATGGGTATATAAAATTGTCAAAATTCATCAAACTCAACACTTAAGATCTTTGCATTTAATTTTATGCATATTATACCCCAATAAAAACAGTTTTACAGAAGTAGTATATTTTGGAAACTACTAAAAATCTTTCTAAACTTAATGCTAAAAATTAAAATGTGGCCCCAAACTGAATTCCTGAGTATTATTTTTGTACTTACCCCAAGGATATACTGACACGAGTGAGGCTCTAGCATATATACAGTAACAGCATGAGGAGAATCTGATTCTTTACACCTAAAACAGAGAGTACTTTACAGTGCTGCCCAAACCATACAAAATTATTTTTTAATTGTTTTCCTCTTAAGCTATAAAAATTCCATATTAGTGGCCCTGTATAATTCAATACAGAACTGGAATAATAATTTATTATTTATAATTTAATAATTGTTATAAATAACATTATGAATGAAGGCAATTACTCATAATTACATTTTAAATTTATAAAAACTGTTGCCCACAGAAAGCAGGTCACAGAGAAAGGCGTAGAGCACAACTGGATGGTCCGACTTACTTCAGTTTTACGGTCACCTGTCTTGGTTTGTCAGTTATATCACAGACATCTCCATTCCCGTAAAAATGTGACACCATCCTGAATCAGAAAAACACACACACCTAAATAAAATTCCACTAATTTAGAGTAATTGTGATGGGTAAATATTCTTTAAAAATACATATTTTTAGAGGTATGTCACAGAGAGAGTCTTTCAGATTCTATAAAGAGAATATAAATTGAAATACTTTGTATTGGTTTAATAAGAATGATCTTCAATTTGCACATTATTTATCTGTATGCAAATAGTTAAGGTTAAATTGCTTTAAAAACATCGTTCTTTTCAAATTAACCATTTCTCCAGCCCTGTATACTGTTTGCTTTATGGAACAGTTTTCCCTCCTTCCCATCCTCCATCCTGCTCGACCCATTGAAAGCTGTAGGGCAGATGTACAAGGTAAAGCCTAGGCTAAGCTATACATTCCAAACGAGCAGGATCCAAAGAAAAGCTTTAATTTTGCTAGCCTCACACTCCTGTGCTTCAATATTTGTTGCACATGATACCATCAGCTATTTTCACATGAAACATATACAAACATTAAGACAAATCCTTTAGTATAGCACTATGCTTCACCTGAATTACCTTATTTAAATGTCACAATAATCCTATGAGGCAAATACTAATAGATAAGAAAAGTGAGGCTTAAGAAGATTATGTAATCTGCTCAAGCCAGAATTGAATCCAGGGCAGTGGACTTCAGTGACTTGCCTCTTACACTAAGTTGTTTTCCACACAAAAAAACAACCCTAAGAGATGTCCCTGATAAAAACTGACCAAAGATTTTACTTGAGTTAAATGTTACGTTTTTCAATATTCTGAGTTTTAAGCATTCTACTTATCAGATCTAAAGGCAAACAAAGTTAACCTTTACCTGACTGTCTGGGTACCATCATCTTGAAGGTGATAGGCTCTAGCAGTATTCTTCTTAGCCCACTCAATATGCTCATCTTGGTTCCATGTCCCGACAACCACAGCAGTTTTCCCACTATCCTTGTCCTAATATATGAAAAAAATATTTGTGATAATGCATGCTTGATGTCATGAAATAGACATTTATGCTGATGGCCTATAAGCTATAGTCCCTATCCTCATAAGCACACTGGGTATCTATACTTAGAGATAATAATGTTTTAGTCAAACTCGACCAGTAGAAATTTGAGCTCATTATCTTCTTTATTCCTGTTTCTCTGGAAAAGGAAACTACTTTCTAGTCAGAATAGCTTCAGACATAGTTATTTTTGACTATTCTATTTCCTTCTTCTCCTACACCTATCAGTCCTGTCAATTTTCTTTCCTGGAAATGTTCTCGGCTTCAAATTCTCCCTTTACATTTCCACTGTCAACACCTCACCACCCAACCAACAGTTTAATCTTTCATACTAGATAATATAACTACACACTACTACTACACACATACTACACACTACTGTGATTCTTAATGAAACTTCTGGCCTCTGTCTCTTACCCTGAACCACACTGCAGCTACACTCAACCTATCTTCATCTTCTACTCTTTCAGGTGCAAACCTTCAATTATACTACTCTTCACACTACTCATTTGACACCAAGCTCATTTCTGCTTCAAGACTGTTCACAAATCCCCTTGCCAATTCCGCTTTTATTATTTTTTAAACACTAACTATATGTTGTCTTATATGTGGACTTCATTCTCTCTCCTTCCTTTTCCTTCCCCTAGTCCCCTTTCTTCCTGTCGTCCTTTCCTTCTTCCTATTTTATGCCAGGCACTGTGCTAGGCACTAATATACATGTGATGAGTAGAACTAAAAACCCTTACAGTGGCAAATGAAACCGGCATGGCCACTGCCCTAGTAGAGCTTACTGCCTAGGCAGAGAGAGCCATTAAATACTCTTTTAGCAACCAGACTGTAAGTCTCTAGACAGACATGGATTAAGAGGTTGGAGATGGAGCAAGACTGCCTGGGTTTGAATTCTAGTTTCACCATTTATTTCCTATGTGATTTTAGCCAAGTTACTAAATATTTGCTTTCATTTCCTTGTCTTGGAATAACAATACTCATCTTAGTATTGTTATGAGCATTAAATGAGTTAGTATGTGTAAAGTACTCAGAACAGTGCCTGGTATACAGTATACAGCGAGCACTGTATTTGTTAGCTACTATTATTTATTTATTTATTTAAAAATAAATTTTTAAAAAATCCTCACCCAAGGACATTTTTCTTTTTTTTTGGTACGTGCCCCTAGCGGGAACCGAACCCGGGACTCTCTGGTCCACGGGCCCGATGCTCCAACCACTGAGCCAAACCGGCCAGGGCGACATTTTTCTATTTATCTTTAGATAGAGTGGGAGGGAGGGAGACAGAGAGAAAAAAAACTATGTGAGAGAGACATATCAACTGGTTGCCTCCTGCATGACCCCCGACCAGGGCCGGGGACGAACCGCAACCGAGGTATGTACCCTTGACCGGAATCAAACCCGTGACTCTTTGGTACTCAGGCCCACGCTCTAACTGCTGAGCCAAACTGGTCAGGGCGCTACTATTATTTTTATATTTCCCAAAGCTCCCAGAAGAGTCCTTCAGAAAGTTCTAGGTTATATGACCTTGACCAAAATAAGGTTGATAAAAGCCTAGTATAGGCAAGTGTACAAGAAAACAGCCATTGTTAATGTGAATGTAAACTGGTCCAACCATTTGGAAGGCAACTGTTCAGGATGCACATACTTTGCCCTAGCAAGTACACTAGGAATGTGCCCAGCAAAACTGGAAACCACTTAAAGGTCCATCAGTAGAGGTCTGGCTAAATACATGTGGGTACAGATGAAATCCTCTGTACCTGCTGAAAAGAGGGAGATCAGTTGCTGCTGACAAGTAAAGATCTCCAAGATACCAATCAAAAGACTAAGTGCAGAGCACTGCAGAGCAATCAGGAGATCTTTTCTGTATAAATAAAAAGGTTATACCAACATTTATGTATATGCATTTTTTTTCTTGTGGAGGGTTAGGGTTAACTAAGAAAAAGTGAACGGTTACTTTTGGGAAATGGAACAATGGTGGAGGAGAATTTTACTTTTCATTCTAAATTTCTGGCATATATTCCTTTAATTAAAAAAAGCCATTGGGGTATTATCTGGACTGTAGTTAGATGATATGTGTACTTTATCTTTTTCCTCTATAAATAAATGTTAGTAAAAATAAATTATCTACAAAGCAGCAAGAATAAGTGGAAAGAATAGTGAAATCGAACTGCTCAGGTTTAAGTGAAGAAAAAGATGTCCTAGTTTACAGATGCCTCATAAATTTGGAATGATTTAAATGTGCAAGGTGAGTTGATGATCTTTCCTGGTATGAACCATCTTGGAATTTAAAATTGGCTTAAAACATCTCAAGAAGGCAAATACAGTATTTTCTAATTACTAGTTATTATTTCTTTTTGGAAATAAAAAGAGCCTTTTAAAACAGCCAGGTGAATATTTATTAGTGTTTGTTTTCAACATCTAGTAGTTTAACTTAGCAAAGTACAGCTATGACAAATACAATTATTGGGGCTTAAACTTCAGAATCTAAGCAGCTGGGCTCAAGTATGGGGAAATATGCTATCTGATTTATGAAATTATAAATAAAAGGAAGAATAAGAAGCCAATTTGTGTAATGTTAAAATTTATTTTATTTTAAACTTGGATGATCTAGTACCTTCTTTTGGTTGAGAAACCTACTGTATTTACCCTATTTTACTAACTTTAATGATAATGTACTATCTGACCATTCACTTTCTTAATTTAAAGATGAATTTTAGGAATAATATAATCTTTTCAACAATAAAAAAGAATGAAATCTTGCCATTTGTGACATTACGGATGGACCTAGAGGGTATTATGCTAAGTGAAATAAATCAGACAGAGAAATACCATATGATCTCACTGATATGTGGAATCTAAAAAAATAAAATGAATAAACAAAACAAAACAGAAACTGACCCATCAATATAGAGAACAAGCTAATGGTTGCCAAAGGGGAGTGGGTGAGGAGTTGGAATAAAAAATAAAATTAAAAAAATTACAAAACAAAACAAAACAAAACATTGACTTCTTCTCTATTTACAGAAACTGTTATTGGAAGAACCCCAGCTAAAGGACAAACTGTCATTTTAGGGGTTCTCCCAGTGGGGTTAAAGGGTGGAGACCAGAAGAGTGAGCTGTTAATTTAGCAGATCACCTTAATGAATTTTTGAACGTGGAAAGGCAGGTCTGGTACTTAGTTTAAGGTCCTAAGTGCAAAGGTTATTGGAGGCAGAGAATAAATTAGTATGATTATGGACGTGAGCAGCCAGTAGCTAGTGAGGAGAAGACAGGTAGCAGGGATGCCTGAAAGGGAAAGATGGATTGAAAAGAAGAAAAAGATAAAGACGAGTTATAACAATGACTAATTTCTCGGTCAAAGCCAACGAGGTTAGCCACATGAGCTTATTATTCCTCCAGGCTCACAGTAACACAAGCATCTGAGTAGTTAATAAGCAATGTTACTTCAAGATTATTGACTGAGTTAAACACTGAGTTTTACATTTTCCAGAATTTATAGAGTTCAGTGAGTATTTCCATATTAAAATCATCTCATAATTAAAAGTAACACCAACCCCCCTTTTTTTTCTCCACAAAATTTTTAAAAACTTTAATCCATCTAGTGGTAGAATGATATAAATGCTGTTCTCTACCTCATGGTATTGATGTACATGTTTGCCATAGCAGAATTCGTATTTCCACCAACCAACACCCTACAGAAAAGAAAACATATCAAGTTATGTACAGGAAGGGGGTCCTGGGGCCTGTCTCAATATTGCCACACAATAGCAATAGAAATAGGTATAACTTAAAAAAACCTGTAATAGCAATAATATGGTTGAAAATTAAAATAAAAAATTACTGACAAAAAATAGACAAATACAGAGAATAACTGCTGTTATTGTCTTGATAAAATAAAAATTCCACTTGTATGTGTATTTTTCACTGGAGCTATTAGTCAGGGGCAAAATTTTACCTCTGTAGATGTTAAGTCAAGTGTTTTTTTTGTTTTTTGTTTTGTTAATCCTCACCTGATGGTATTTTTCCATTGATTTTTAGATAGAGTGGAAGGGATGGAGGGGGAGAGAGAGAGACACACACATTGATTGGTTGCTTCTCACATGACCTTGACCAGGGCTGCGGATTGAACCTGCAACCCAGGTACATGCCCTTGACCAAGAATTGAACCTGTGACCCTTTGGTCTGCTGACCAACGTTCTAACCCTGGCCAGGGCTTAACTCAAGTTTTAAATGTGATTGCTATACAGTCATTGATGCACATTCCAGCTACCAACTAGAATCACATGTCTTAGTTATATATATTATCTGTCAAATAAGGTTAAGTTTTAGCTTGTGAGTAAAGAGAATAATAATGGCTATGGATTATATAGTAAGATGCAGAGAGAAATGTCCATTGGGAGGCTTCCAGAATCCTGCCATTTCTCTATAGACCAAAACCTTTTTCAGTGCTGCTAATGCCTCTTGACTAAATAAGACACAAATGAAAGCTGTAAACTAAACATTTAAACGGAAGAGTCACTTCTCACCCCGTGAAAGCAGTAAGAACCACTAAGGAACTCTTTTATGAGTTGGTCATCTGTCAATTTGGATATGTGGGTTGTTCCAACAGTGAGCATCGGCTGAGAACCAATAGCAATGGGTTTATGGACTGCTGGGAATCTCTCTTCTTTAGTTGATTGCAAATCTTCCTAAAATTAAACACATACATGTTTAAGGGCTTCTTTGCCACACTTAATTTTTTCAGTTGTGACAAATTATTACTTTTACACTGTAGAAAACTTAGAAAATACAAGTTGTCCACTCATTTTTAATGTGTTTTTTAAAAAAAATAATTTTGCAGTGCTTGAAAAATGTTAGTTCCATTTACCCATTAGGGGTATGGTGCCCATTCTTCCCATGCAGCGATTAATTTCCATTTCATACATTTTGTCTCATTATTTTTATTAAGTACTTTGCTACTTGTTAGATTTTGTATCTCGACATTTAGTTTATTAAAATGTCGTTACTATGGGTAAAAAAAAGTATAACAAGCAGGGTAAAGAGAAACAGAGTGGGAGCAAATACGAATATTAGTTATAATTATTCAAATGTAGCAGGGTCTAGAGAAACCTGCAATTTAGTAAAGGAACACACCAACTAATAAGGGTGCACGGACTACAGAGGTAGGGGTGATTCAAATAGACTTTGATCATGAATTGGAACATGAAGACTTCACAAAGAAAAAACCCTTGGTTAAGTCTTAAAACATAAAAACTAATTTGTGATTTATGTGAATGTCTGTGTCCATATGGGCATATGCATGTGAACCCGAGGAAGAGGTGCAGCAAAGATATGAGGAAGGTATGATATTTAAAGCTAAAGAGGTAAGCAGGCACTGTATGGTCAAAAACTATATAATCTCAAGAAATTTGGACATTACCTTACAGGTTTTGGGCAAAGATATGGAGTGATCAGATTCTTTAGTAATCACTTCAGCAGTGTGGCAGGGAAGAAGAGTAAGAACAAATCAGGAGGGGGGAAGCCAACTTAGAAGCTACAGTAACCCAGGCCAGAGAAGAAGAGAATTCAAAATAAGGGAGTGACAGAAGAAGGGTGGAGAGAAGAGGATAGTTTTGAAAGAGGTTAATGAGTTAGAATTTGGTAGTTAGCTGGGTACTGACAGTGAGTGAAGAGGAAATTAGATCAGAATTGAAGTGTACCAATTATAATTGAATAAAATAATTAAAAAATTAAATAGTAAAAGGGTTCCCAGTAAATGTACAGTGGACACAGTATTTCCTTTTTCACCTGCTATAGGTGCCATTGACCAACTGTGGTTCTTTTCTATTTCAGCTTGGAGAAGTCAATATACAGTTCCTCTTTCTAGAAACTAATGACCTTATCCTTTCTCTCCTCCAATATTAAGGAAGAATAAATATTGCCAAAATAGCTTTTTTAAAAAATGTTTTTATTTATTTTTTTGAGAGAGAGAGGAAAGGAGAGAGACAGAAACATCGATGTGAGAGAGAACTGCCTCCTCCAAGCCCCCCACTGGGGATCGAGCCTGCAACCCAGGCCTGTGCCATGACCAGGAATTGAACCAGGACCTCTCAGTCCATGGGACAACACTCAGTCCACTGAGCCACACTGGCTGGGCCAAAATAGCTTCTTAATTTTTGAAAGGACCTTGAATTTTATGTATAACTCTTTCTATATTCAGAGCCTACTATGCTCCTGGCACTATTATTTTTTTTGTTAATCCTCCCCTGAGGATAGTTTTTATTTTTTCCATTGATTTTTAGACAGTGGAAAGGAGGGAAGAAAGGGGAGGGAGAGAGAAAGAGAGAGAGAAATATTGATGTGAGAGAGACACATCGATTGGTTGCCTCCCAAATGCACCCTGACCAGGGCTGGGGATCGAACCTGCAACCCAGGTACGTGCCCTGGACTGAGGATCAAACCTGAGACCTTTCGGTATGCAGGCTGGTGTTCTAACCACTGTGCAACACTGGCCAGGGCTCCTGGCACTATTTCAAGTGCTGAGTTTTAGAAATGCAACAGACACAGTCACTGCTCCGTAGGAGCTAGCGTCTAATAGACAAAACTATTTAAGTAGAATACATGAGACCTACAGTAAGGTTAGTGAAAGAAAACAGTACTGCATAGTGAAACCTGCAGCTGAGACGAGGACAAGTAGGAAGAATAAAAGCACAACCATTTATTGTTTCTTGTGGACAGAAAATCTGTCATTTTTGCCCCGCCGGTGTGGCTCACTGGTTGAGCATTAACCCATGCATGCACCAAGAGGTCACCGGTTTGATTCACGGTCAGGACACATGCCCAGGTTGTGGGTCCAATCCCTAGTGGGGGGCATGCAGGAGGCGGCCAAATGATGCTTCTCTCTCTCTCCCCTTCTCCCTTCCTCTCTCTCTAAAATCAATAAAGAAAAAAAAATTAAGGAAAAAGAAGAAAAAACATTAAAAAAAGAAAAGAAAATCTGTCATTTTCAAAAAAATTATTCCAATAAAAGCAAGATGATAGTTTTTGTAGTAGGGTTTATAAATTCATAAAGTGGACTCCTAATAGTCCAGTAACCTCCAAATTAAAGTAATATAATAACACAGGCAGAACATCAAACCAAAATTCTGACAGTCAGATTTGTATTTTTGTTTAAAAAAGAAAAAATTATTTATCTTTATAATAAAGCTTGATCTACACATAAAAGGCAAACCATATGCCAAATACCAACTTTTAAAAGAAAAGTTATGTGTAATACACTAGATTTATTGATATATACTCTATAATCCAGAAAAGGAAGCACTGAGAAAATACTGTTAGATAATTCTCATACCTCTTTATTTCTCCTAAAAGGCACCCTTAGAATTTCTTCCTGCTGTTCCAACTGTCTCAGGGTGAGGGGTTTAAATGGTGATCCTGGCAGTGACTGGCAAAATATGTCATTCACAGGAGATGCTCTGAATCTGTTCAGTAAGAACAAAGCAGTAAAGCTAAGCACATGGCAACTTTAAAGCATATGCATTTCATGTTTAAAATATTAAATCCACATCCTACCTATATTTAGGATGATTGCACAAGAGTGGTGTCAAAATGACAACTTCATATTCACAAGTTGTAACTTCAGCTACTGAAAGAATTTCATGCTTAGATTCAGGATGACATATGTACATCACAGTACTTGATCTGGGCCGGTTCTGTTTCAAACTACAAGGTGTACCATTTCCCATTCCCACAGGATAGTAGGGTGTCATCTGACCTTCGATATTTTTAGTGGGAATCTTAAAAAAAGAGTATAAGACAGACTTTTCATTAGAAATGGGGGTAGGAGTGAGGATGGGAGAAGCACTTGTTCTGAAAGGAAGACAACTATATTTTATTTACAAAGTAACATTCATAAAGGTAACTTTTATGTATTTCTATAAGTTCTTCTAATATTCTTTTGACTCATAAGTTTCTTATTTGAGCAAACATGTATTTTCAGAGCTAGTTTAATACAGCAGAAAAAGAAATTTTTATTTGGCACTAAAATGAAGATGTTAAGTAAATGTACAGTTATATAAAAGGCTATAATATCATGATTAATATGAACTATTTTTAATAGTTCTAAAGAAAGAGACTAAGATAAAATGTAGGAACTTACTATATGGAGCTGGTCAGAGCTTTCTTCACTAAACTCTCAGTGCGTGGCTGTGTTAGAGTTTAGATTCTAGAGGTTTGAAGTTTGATTTGTCAAAATGTGGAGTTACATAATAAAACACTCACTATCTTCTAAAACAGGAATCTAAATACTGTCCTGTTCATTAATCTGCTTACTCTTCTTCCCTGTTATTAATATTAACAGACATTTTTCAGCACATAAACTCTTATATAAATCTCTTCAAAGCCAGCAAAAGACAAATGGAGAAATTTTAATAGAATGGAGGAATAAGGGAGGTCATCTCAGAAGACAAGGATTATTAGGAAGTTAGCTTCCATACTATTATCTATATAAACACAAGAAAACCTTAATGTAAGGGCTTTAGAAATATATCATTAATAATATCTCCAAGCAATACCTTTGGAGGCAGGGAGCTTTGGTACCCTGACAGCGCATGTCCAAGCAGGCAATAAATAAATGTTTCCAGGGAAAAATATTTTGAGATTTCTTATATGCTATTTTCATGCTAGTGTCTGGAATTAAATAGTCCTAGGTTCAAACCCAAGCTTTGAATTTACTAGCTTTATAACTTTGACCAAATTTCAGTTTTTGTCATTTGTAAAAGTAGAATATACACAGTGGGGCAAAAGAAGGTTTATAGTTGTTTGTATGGAAAATAATAATAAATAATACATGAATAAACTCTGTGTTCTGTACACTCATAACTGTAAACCTACTTTTGCCCCACCCTGTATACTCTAAGGTTGTGGGGAGAATCAATCATTACCTTTTGTTACATGCCTGGGACAACATCTGGCTTATAAATTGGGGCTCAATAAATGTTAGTTTTCTTCCCATACTCTTTTCTTCCTCTTCCTATTTCACACTTTGAATTCTATCCTCCAGAGCCACAGTAAATAAATATTTTATCTCAAAGATAGTCTGTAAAGTTAAAATCTTTTAAAATAGCAATGCTATGTGTGTCTACACTTAGCTTTATCAATTCCCCACAAAACTACACTTTTAAAATATGTTTTTTATTGATTTTTTAGAGAGAGAGGAAGAGAGATACATTTATGTGAGAGAGAAACAATTTTTGCTGCCTCCTGCACACCCCCTACTGGGGATCGAGCCTGCAAACAGGGCATGTACCCTGATGAGGAATTGAACAGGGACCTCAGTCCATGGGGCGATGCTCAATCCATTGAGCTACACTGGCTGGGCCAAAGCCGTACTTTTAAATCATAAGCATCCCTTTTAAGTAATTTTTAAATGTGTTTTTATTGATTTTTTTAGAGAGAGAGAGGAAGGGAGTGAGAGACAGAAACATCAATGTGAGAGAGAAATATCAATTGGCTGCCTCCTGCACGTCCCCTACTGGAGATCGAGCCTGCAAACCCAGGCATGTGTCCTGATCAGGAATCGAACCAGGATTTCTTAGTCCATGGGACAACGCTCAATCCACTGAGCCACACTGGCTGGGCCCTTTTAAGTAATTTTTAAAGCCTGTCGTCATTTCACTTTACTTCTAATATAAGTATTATTCTAATATGAAGCCACTTAGAGAAATATCCTCTATCAATAAGTTACTTAACTCTGGAAATTTTTAAGATTCAGAAAGCATTCCTTGAACTATGGGGGCATTTAAAAAATCGTGATTAAGCATTCTAAGGAATCATTCTTTTTTAAAAAATATTTTTTCTTTATTGATTTTAGAGAGAGAGAGAGACATTGATGAGAGAGAACATCGATTGGCTGCCTCCTGCATGCCCCTCACTGGGGACTGGGCCCACAACCTGGGCATGTGCCCTGACCAGGAATAGAACCAGCATCCTCTTGGTGCATGGGTTGATGCTCAACCAGTGAGCCACACCAGCCGGGCAGGAATCATTCTTTTTAAATAATCCTATTCAGTCATCAGTTATGCATTCACATTAATAAACATATATGAAATGCCTATATTTTGCCTGGCACTCTGCTTGCCCTGCAGGGGATAAAGAGATAAAAGACAGTCCCAGGTCTTAAGATGCCTGCAGTTTGGTACCTTGTTATTTACAGATAGTTTTAAATTTATTTATTTATTTAGTTTAGAGAGAGAGGAAGGGAGAGAGAGAGAGAGAAACACTGACTTGTCCCACCCATTCATGCATTCATTGATTGACTCCTACATGTACCCTGACCAGGGATCAAACCTGCAACCTTGGTGTATTGGGACTACAGTCCAACCTAGCTACTCAGCTAGGGCCTATGTAGATAGTTTTATCTGTTTTACCCGTAGGAGATAGGGGCCAAACACAAAAGCTTTTATTGTAATTGTTTCCATGGTTAAGGACAGAGAACCACTGCTAAGCATAGAGGTGATATAATGCTATTATAGAAACTTTCCCAGACATGCCTTTGGTAAAATTGCTTATATTTATATGAACTTAAAAATAAATAAAAGTATCACAGTATAACTTTTCTCAGAAAAACCTAACATACTGCAAATTTCTTTCACCCAAACTTTTGAGATATTTGACATAAAGAACACATGGCTATTAAGTTGTATAAATTAAGTTGTATAAATTCACGCCTAACAGATGTTAAGAGAGAAAAATCAACATTTGTCACTTGCCTCTTTTGATTTTTCCTTTTCTTCTGTTTCTTGTTCTGTGAAATAATATAAGAGTAAGGTAAGTGTAAAGAATGACCAGCGACTTACATATAAGACACAAATGACTGTTTTCAATCAATTCCGTAATCTTAAACTTCTTTCTAAAGAAGATCCAAAACATGCAGGTACTTTTTATTAGTTTTAGCAAGTTTCCTTGAAATGGTTTTGTTTGAAAGGACAGTCATATTTAATCTTTACCTAGGAAATACTCTATTTGATGCAAAAAACCTGGCCACAACAGTGTTCTTCTGAAGTATTTTTATCTCAGTGAAAAGTTTAATTGTGAATTAGTTTATCAATTTAAAAAAAAATTTGTTTCTTTATTGATTTTAGAGAGAGAGGGAGGGAGAGGGAGAGATAGAAACATCGATGAGAGAGAACATAGATTGGCCGCTTCCTACATGCCCCCCACCGGGGATTTGGCCCACAGCCTGGGCATGTGCCCTGACCGGGAAATGAACCTGCGACCTCTTGGTGCATGGGTCGACGCTCAACCACTGAGCCACATCAGCCGGGCTAGTTTATCAATTTGAATATAGATTAATAGAGTATTTCACATTTGAGGGATAAATCTACATGTCTATTTCACTATATAAAAACTTTGCTTATACCAAGCAAGACTAACACTATATAAATATAACACTAACATGTGCATCTTATCAGATTTTAAAAAATGGATTACTAGGTAGAAAAAAAGCATAATGTTTGTTAAAGCAGAAAATAATGACAAGATCTTTTTGAAAAAGTTTTCTAAGGAACTGTTCAGAACCTTATTTTGGTGTTTTAAAATTCAGTCTCCAACAAAATCTTTTACATTCCAAACTGAACATTACTTTATATCAAATTCCAGCATTACTATCAAGTCAGTATAGAAACAAACCTTTAGAAACAAACCTTTTTCAGATAGAAGGGTCTTAGCCAACATATTCCCAAGGTAGTACTCGTGAATATTTACTTTCTGTATTAAAAAGGAAAAAAAAAAGTATGTGTATATATATATATATATATATGTATATATATATATATGTATTTTGCAAATACATTTTTTAAGTACACAAACTTAAAACCATTAATCTCATTATTAGAGTTCTCATTTCATAATGTTCCATACTTTGTATTTTTTAAAAAGATTTTAAAAATTGATTTTTAGAGAGAGAGGAAGGGAGAGGGAGAGAGAGAGCAACATTGATTCAGCTGCCTTCTGCACACCCCCTACTGGGCATTAAGGCCGGGCATGTGCCCTGACCTGGAATTGAGATGGCAACCTTTTGGTGCACAGGACGATGCCCAACCAACTGAGCCACACCGGCCAGGGTGTACTTTGTATTGTGAAGCAAAACATACCTGACCACTTTCTTTCTCTTCATGGTACTGCCGAATATGTTTTCCGTGACATACTTCATAAGTCCAATAAGACTCAATCTAAGAAAGATGAATGTATTTAAATTCACAAAACCTGCATAACTCAATTCAGTTACTTTTTGATACTTTAGGTAGATTTTCCCCAAGATTTAGAGTAATTTTTCATTAAATGAAACTTACTATTATGCCTCAGAAAACTATGAAATTTCTTAAGCCTATTCACTGTTTTCACTAATTAGCTGTATGTGAAAATTCTGTGAAGAAAATAGGTCTAGAATAACCACCTGACTTAGGGATCATTTCCCACATAGCTTAAAAAATAATAATTAGCATTTTTAATTAAAATTATAAGGAAAATTTCTTTTGATCTGAAAAACATTCAAAACAGTTTGGTAAGTGATATTATTTGATATTGGTATTATTGGGTGTTTGCTATATACATTTAAATGAACAAAATACTATTAAGCAATAGCTTAGATTTATAACTAAAAATGTGATACAATATAAATGAAATACAGAATTTATTTTCAAGGGTCTATTGACTGCTGAAAATTTATTTTCTAGTTATCAAGTGAACATAAAATACATACTCTGTAGGAACAACTGCTTTGTTTAAATAGTGGCTCCAATAAATCCCTTGGATTAGGGCCTTTATAATCCTTTTCTTCTTCCTATGAAAGAATTAAGAGTTTAATATTTACAATTATTCTAGAACTTCACCCAACTCTGCTGTTTGGTTATTAACTCATTGGTCAAATCACAAATGCTTAGAAATAAAAAGGGGGAAAAAAAAGTCAAAATCTTTAATAGTAATCTATGGTATACCACTTCTTTCAAAAGAATTAAAGTATAAAATATGAAGCCTTAGAATAATCTTTCATTCTTTCTTCTCATAAGAAAAGGTTTTTGAGTATCAGTTTCCTGAACAATTCTTATAAACCTATATCAGAATTTTTAAATGACTGTATCCAAACAAATTCTAGCTATAAAAGCCTCAGAATAGTTGAATTTTGTAGAATATATTGGAGAATTTTAAAGTACTTCTTAGTTTTCTATGTATTTTTACATTTCAGACTTGATGCCAAATATATACATGTGTGTGATTTGTGTGTGGGTGGTTTGAGTGTTAAATAGGTTTAAAACAAAATTAAAAAGCTGTCTGTCACAAATTTCAAATCTGAACAAAACTAAGAAAGCACTGAGTTTAATATTTCCATTTCACAGATCATGAAAATATTACATAATGAGCTCAATAAATTTACTGAGTGGAGGAATTGAGTTTCAAATTTTTTCAAGGTTCCATAGCTAACTATAGCCTATACCTCAGCCTCCTGGCTCCTAGGCTGATGTTCTTTCCATTTTACCATGCTGCCTCTCCTGTTTCATCTTGAAAGAAGTCATTGCCTTAAAGGATGGATAAGAGGCAGTTAGTTAGGGCATTTTAGGAGGAAGAAATGGATATGAGCTAAGGCAGAGAGAAAGCATAAGGTGCCTATAGATTTATTAGCAATTCTTTACAAAAATGTCACATATACATTTAAAAATTATATCTTGTTTCAAAACCCTCATTTCTATAAAGGAAAGCAAGAGTGGAGTTAGATTTTCATTGAAAACTTCAATTGGTTGCTGATTTTTCCAAGCTGTACTGTAAAATCAAAGACTTCAGGATAATAGAAGTGATTGCTATTTCTTTGGTAAAACAGTATTCCTGAAAACCTGTCATTCAATTTTATTTTAAAGTATGTAGTTGCAATGTTTTAAATAAATATCTTTGGTGACAAGGATTATCAATATACTTATACAAACGTACCTCATCCCCACCTGTCACAAGAGGAAGAATGCATTTATATTTTTCTTTATGTGTAGTTGTCATGATGACATAATTATCTTCTTTATACAAAACTCCAGTTGTAGGCTAGAGATAGAACAAAAAAAAAAAAAACACATTACTTTCTCTGGTTAAATTGTATTACATTGCATAACTTACAGTCCTAAATCAAACTTATTCATCACTTCAACAGAGGATTTAAAAACATATTTCCAAAGGAAAAGGGAAAAGATTCTACATGTTTTAAAAAATTTCTATGTATATTTTAATGACAAAATGAAGATGACAAACTTTATCCTGGTGTTACAATATAACAGAAAAAAATAAACAAAAATAGTTTGGAGTATAAAGAAAGAAGTAGTAATGCAACAGACTTAAGTTAAAATATGGATTAAAAAGCATTAAGAGGCATTAAATGTTCATGGATACACCATCACTGAATACTTATTACTCCTACTAACAATTACCACCTATATGTAAGATTCAAAGCACTTTACAAAATTACTTGCAATTGTGTTGGACAGTGCAGTATTTTTCACATTTGGATAATGTATGGATAAATTACTTCTAAAAGAAAAATCACCATGGACTGTCTGTGCTGACTTAACTTTTTTAGTATATATGATGGGTCAGTAAAACCTCTTCTATAAAGGGCCAGATAGTAAATATTTTAGGCTTTGTGGGCTGTATGGTCTCTGTTGCAACTACTCAATTATGTCACTGTAGTAAGAAAGTGCATAGGCAATATATAAGTGAATAGGAATGGCAATGTTATGAAAATATTTTATTTACAAAAACAGATGGTGGACCAGCCCAAATGTATAATTTGCCAACTCCTGATAGATATCAACAAAACTATCCATTAAGCTTTCTATACTATGATGCAAAACAAATTCACAAATCAAATACGAACCAATATAATACAAATGAACATTTTAATTAATATAACATTTTAAGAAGAAATCTCTGTGATAGCAAATGTGTCACTCATTAACTAGTAAGGCAGAGATTTCAGTCTATATGTGTTCTTTGATAATTCAATTCTCCCTTATCTTTTCTCTTCTTACAGTACTATGAAACCACTATGCTATTTGGCTATCTCTGGCAAGGAAAGAACCACTCTTATCAAGTACCTCTGCTCTTTTCTCAATTTAACAAAAACAACTCTTAACCACAATAAAACCAGTACTACTTGACACCAATGTCATCTTAAACACAAAGGCAAATTAGGGCAATGTTTCCTCAAGACAATAAATCAAAACAAAAAATTGCAGTAAATATGAGTTGTATTAACTATGAGAAAGTACCATTTTAAGTCCTTTACATTTATTAACTCATTGATCCTCAAAACAAGTATTCTATCCATTTGAAGCCCAGAGTTTAAAGAATTTGTCCAAGGTAACACAGCTAGTAAGTAGCACAGCCCAGAGACGAAACTAAGACTACTTCCATGTTCTGTGCTTTTAACTGTTTTAATATACTCGATTCAGCTTTTGTTAACATTGTCTTAGATTACTATATAGACTCCTGGTTTATGGTCAAGGATCTTCTTTTTAAATTAAATTTATTGGAGTATCATTGGTTTATGAGATCATATAGGTTTCAAGTGTACATTTCTATGATACAAGATCTGTATATTGCATTGTGTGCCCACCACCCAAAGTCACACCATCTTCCGTCACCATATATTTGGCCCCTTTTACCCTTTAATACCTCCACCTCAAGGGTCCTTTTTAAAAAGATTATTGTAAGTGAAGCGGGGAATAAAAAAGATTTGAAAGTAAGAGTTACAAAGTCAAATTTACAATAAAGGAATCCTTAGAAACATTTATTTAGTTGAGCCAATAAATTGCTATAACATTTATAATGCCTTTCAGTGTTACACAAGCAAGTGAGTTCTGCAAAACAGGACTCGCATTCCTTAGCAAATATGGTCTGAAGTCTTGTAAAATTATTGCTGTACTGTAGTGAAGGCAGATACTAACACTTATATGTATTTACCTCTATTAGTGAAGTATCTGCAGCTCTAATTTGCAAAGTTGAATTCTATAGCAATATCAACTTATTTGCTAACATGCTCACTGCAGGGGAAAAAGGAACTGCTTGTTTGGAACCACAGCAAAGAAAGGAAGACAATTCTTTTTTTGTAATAAAAACTACTCTTAGGTTTAATGTCTCTATGATAAAGAAACTAATTTATCTGCCTATTGTTTTTAAGGTCTAGATGAGGGGTAACAAGAAATAGAAACCATCACTATTCTTGTGTAAAGATTTGTCTTTCATTAGTTCAGGAAGGGCTGCTTTCCTCATCAATAAATAGACCAAGTAGAAATTCTTCTATCTGAAAATTCTTCACTGAAATAGTGAGTCACTTATTGGGATCATAAAGGAAAATTTGTAACAAAGTTTACCCTACTTTTTTGTAATGGTTCTTGCTGGGAAAAAGCAACCTTTTTAACCTGTTGGTGATAGTTTCTAAGTTAAAAATTTTTTTTTGGTCTACTACTAAATTGCTTCGTTCTGATTTTGTGAAACAGGTTCTTAAGAAAATGAAATATAATACATTCTGAATGTATGGAATTACAGAGAGTGTAAAAAACTTGTTTATGTAACTTAAACCTTACATATTAAGAGGTATTAATGATTTGATTAGATATTAGTGATTTGATAAAAATCAGATTTTAACTTTTTTTTTTTTAAATCCTCACCAGAGGATAATTTTCCACTTATCTTCAGATAGAGTTGGGGGGGGCGGAGAGGGAAGAGAGAAGCATCGATGTGAGAGAGACATATCGATAGGTTGCCTCCCGCACAACCCCGACCAGGGCCGGGGACCAAACCACAACTGAGGTACATGCCCTTGACTGGAATCGAACTCGTGATTCTTTGGTCCGTGAGCTGATGCTCTAAACACTGAGCCAAACCGGCCAGGAAAAAAATCAGATTTTATTATAATGACCCTAAACAAAGGGGAATCAATACTCTAAGGTTAAGGAACTTGACAAATAACTTGGCAGGGAGAAATTCCTAATGTTTGACATAAGTCTGGAGGAATTAAGATAGAGGATGAGAGACAAAACTATCCAAAAGAGGCAGTAAAATAAACTCAGTGGCACAACTTGTCCACATATATAACATGCTTGGAAACATGGAGTTGGTCACCACTTTCCCCAAGTGTAGTGACTGAGGAAAATTTTTAAGTGGGAACACATTTCTATATTAACAACAGAAGTAGAGAAAATTAAACTTATTTTGTAGTTTTATTTTGGTGAAATCCATGAATTCTGTGAAGTAATGAATAATTGAACATTTTAATGACTAGAAATGATATTTCAGAAGGAAAACATATACACAAAAACAAAATTTAATGCTAAAAACCAGTAAAGAATATCATTATCTTTAATGAATTATGTAAACATTTTAAAATTTACAAATTTTTGGTGCTTAATACTTTTTCTAAATAAATTTGAAAGCAAGATTGTAATGATTATGTATTTTTCGATATAAATTAATGGGAAGATGATTTAACATACAAAAGATTTTTTTAAATCTAAAAAAATTCAGATCTAATCCAGTCCCTTCCAATTTTAGACAGTAGAGAGATAAAGGCCCTCTCCTTAGTTCACACAGCTGTTTAGTTTTACATAAATGTCCAACCAACTGGCCCATAAAAAAAACAAATAATAGTGCCAAGGAAGGAGGACTGTAGTTTCAATTACATAAAGTAGGAAATGGAAGCCGTAAGACTATAAAAATATTTTTTAAAAAATCAAAAGACCAATGATGTCTCTTGGGGCTGATTTTTGCTCCGAGGGCCACAGAGTTTTTGACAACTCATATAAAAATGTATCTAGATTTTTCTGAAAGTAACTCAAACTTAAAAAAGAAAAAAAAATCTCCCCAAGTCTTCAAATGTGCCCATCTTAGATTATGTTGCATTGCCAAAGAAAAGTAATGAAAAACAAAATTTCAAAATAAAATGGATATGTGAAAGGTTGGTACAGCATTTCCTCTTTGTTGCCAGCAAACAGCAGTGCCAGAAAGAAAACTGAAAAATAATTTGGTAGTAACGTCTAAAGAGGCTAGTAGTCATCCACTTACAGGTCGGTAAGTTTGGAGGGCCGTATATCAGCATGTGATTTTAAATTAAAAAAAAAAAAAAAAAACCCAAAAAACAGGTGCAAGACTAAAATTTTTTAATGACTACATTCTTTAAACATTTGCCATGTTCATTCCAAGTGTGCTGTTTGGAAACAATAACTCCAACCCTGCTAAAGTTACATCTGACTTACAACTGTTAAATAAATATTTCAATATATTATCAATACAGGGCGCGGCAAAAGTAGGTTTACAGTTGTTCATAAATGTAAACCTACTTTTGCCCCACCCTGTATTTCATGGCACTAACCCAAAGATAAACCTGGCTACCCAGAGAAACGTTTACTAAAATAAATTTGAACTACCAGAATAAGAGAACTGAAAACAGGGGAGTGGAGAAACAAAGCAGGTGTGAAATACTAGCAAAAACATTTGCACATAGAAAGCTGCTGTGGTAATGATGACATCCTTTATCCTGGTATATCTTGTTTCCATGAAAAAATAACAGAACAATATACTAAAATAGTCTCCTAAGTGGAATGACTATAGGTAATTGGAATAAGAATTTTAAAAAAGTTTTGCATTTTCCAGGACTTTAGTTTGAAAGAAATGGATTGATCACTACAGGGTAAGTGTCATATAAAACCACAATTTTCATTGGCCTACAGAGGATAGGAAGACTTTCCAGCAGTCGACTCCCCAAAGAGAAGGACTGCAGATATTCGTTACTGTGAGGTTATAAATATGTTCTTCGCTGTAGGACAGCTGATCATAAAATCTCATGTTCTGGGATCTTAAGAACAGTCGTAATACATCAAAACTGTAAAGGATATTCTGCACAGAGCGTCAATAACATCTCAAAAACAACTCTGAAGGGAAAATAGCTGTGCATATGAGTTCGTGTGCGTATACAAGAGAGAAGAACGAATATGAATGAGAGGGAACTCCTATCTGCAGTGCACCGTGTGTGGGCAGGAAGGTGTGTAATACTGAAGGACAGAAGACTGATGGTGGAGGAAGATCGGCAGCGGACTTTCCAAAGAGAAGATAAATGTGCACGCCTGACGTGGTTCTAAGAAAACTTCCACAGGGAGGGAGTGTTGGTAAGTAAGTCTAGTTCAGACAGATTTAAAAAGGGTGAGCAGGTGACCGCTGGGTCCCCGATGCTTAGCATGGAGGGCACACCCACATAGTGTGTTCGATAACACTTGCTGTACGAATGAATGGACGGGGTAAACGAAGTTCTGGAGAGGGGAAGGAGGCATGCGCCCGCAGCTGTGGTTCCAGCAGGAAAAAAGCGTAGAATACGGAGGGAAGGGGCCGAACCCGCAGTGCCGGGGAAGAGAGATGGCTACGGGGCTCGCGAGGGCACTGACCAGAGAGAACTCGGTGCCGGGCCAGTTGACTCGGAAAGGGATGTCATCGCTGAGTTGGGGGAGCGCTCGGCCGCCGCCGGACGCCTCTAGGAGGCCGCAGAGGACCAGTAACACCGGTCCGCCTGGGACCAGACTCCGCGCGCCGCCGCCTCCTTCCTCCATCCTCCGCCGCCGATTCCTCCAGCCGCCGACACAGCCTCCTCCACCGCAGAGGAGAGGAGGGGGAGGAGGAGGAGGAGGCGGCGGGACTACTTAGACGCCCAGGCAGCCCGGGGCTCAACCGCCGCCACGTCTCCTTCCGGAGAGCCCGGCAACACCGCCCCTGCCCGTGGGCCCCCGCCACCGTTTCCGGGGCAGGCGGCATGTCAACATCCGGGGCCGCCGAGCCGCCCGCCTACGGAAGCCGGGACGCCGGCCGGACTCCGCTGGTTTCCCGCAACCGCAGTTTCGCGGGGCAATCGAACGGAGCGGCTTCCCTGGAGGCCTGAGGACCGGGCCTCGGAACAGTGTTTTCGGCGGAGAAGTGGCGGCACCAACAGCCGGTGAGTCCGGGAGGCGGCGGCCGCGCCCTCCCGCCCCCGGCGCGGCTCCCCAGCGGCGGGCAGCACTTGGACCGCCCGGGCGCGGGAAGGGAGAGGGAGAGCCGGACAGGTGCTGGGCTTCGGACGAGAAAACGGGCAGTAGCGCTAGTGAGAATGACGGTGTCCCTGACTGCCCCTCCCTCCCCCTGCTTTTCCTTTTCCCTTTCTCCGCATCCAGCATCGGCGCGCTGCACCTCTCGGGCGCGAAGCCCCTGCCCGCCGCCTCTGCCTCTGCGGTGGGCGGCCGCGGGCTAACGCGCAGCGCGCTGGGCTCCGCAGCCCGCGGGAGGCACGTCGGCGCAGGAAACCTGTCGCGGGACGCAACACTGATTCTCCGAGGTGGGCATGGACCCGGCCTCTCCTCTGAGGAGGGCAGGCAGGAGTCACTGTCCTGACACTTTACCCCACGTGGGGCGCCTCCTTCATCCCACAGATGAAGTGTTGGATTGTTGTTTATCAAAGAAGCTAAGTTTCCTTCGGTGAGGTCCAGGGCCAGGCGAATGTGAGGTTATGAATCACGTGAGGGTATAACACGTCTGCCCGCATTCAAAAGAAAACAAAAAGTGTTGGATTCCACACCCCCACCCCACCCTCTTAAAAAAAAAAAAAAAAAGCCATTGTAATTTCTAACAGAATGGGTTAGCCAAAGAGCACCTGTCATTGCCTTTCTGGAGGTGGGAAAAGTTAAGTCTTTTGCTAGATCGCTAAAGACTGACCCCCCGCCTCGGAATTTGAACCAAATCACAAAGCAGGAAGAGTAGTCTGTTTTTCAACTTTGAAAAAAAGATTTTTATTTATTGATTTTTATTTATTGAACGGAGAGGGAGATAGAGACATTGATTTGTTGCTCATAAACACACAAAACACTATAATTTTCAATTAAAAAAAAGAAACATTGGCTTGTTATTCCACTTATGCATTCATTGGTTGATTCTTGTGTGTACCCTGGTGGGGGATTGAACCTGCAACCTTGGTGTATCTGGAGGACACTCTAACTGAGCTACCTGGCCAGGTCTATTTTTCATCTTAAAGTTTCCTTTTTTAAACATAAGGAATCCACAGTATCAAAGAAAATTACTTTGTTCCAGAATTGTTGTTCATTAACTTATTTTGCAGTTATTAATGCTTAACATGTACCAGATCTCTGGGATTGGCAAAGTGGCAAATAAGTGTGTTTTTATTCTCTGTCTCTCATGGTCTAGGAAGAGAGATTACACAAACAAATCATTGCAACTTATTGTGGTAATAATAATAGTAGTAAGCATTTAGCATTTACTCTGTGCTAAACACTACTAGTCCATGTACTTTATGTGTATTATGAGCCAGGTATTATAAATTATACAGTACAGGGGTGTTAGAGCGGAAGGGGTATTAGATAGGAAGAAGGAAGTGAGGAGCTCTGGGGTTGGACAGGAAAGGTTTCCCAGGAGAGGTGACATTAGAACAGGGGTTTTAAGGATTTATAGGAGTTCATCAGGCAGGTGGGGACGTGCATGTCAAGCATAATCCTTCTAGATGGTTCATTTGGGCTTTTTGGTGTAGTCAGAGGGCCGGGTTGGATGGAATCAGCAGGAGATTGATGCAATAGAAGAACAGAGGTGATTAGTTCAGGGCAGGTAGCATATGCCCTGTAGAGGTGTTTGAGTTTTATCCAATGTATCAGAATTTCTTCAGATTATAGACTTTTTGCATTGAAATCATCTGAGGTGTCCCCAGTTTCTCAAGTATACGAAGATTAATTCCACATGGATTAAATGTTTAAGTGAACAACAACAAAAAAATAGAAGAAAAGTTAGGAGAAATAATTGAATGATCTTGGTAAGATAGAAAATCCTGAAGTCATGAAGGAAAAAAAAGACACATAGTAGTCCTCCTTTTATCCTCAGTTTTGCTTTATTTTTATTTTTTATTTATGGTTTTGCTTTCTGAGGTTTCAGTTGCCAGTCGTCACCCACAGTTCGAAATATTAAATGGCAAGTTTCAGAATTCATGTTTTCATTTGCATGTCATTCAGAATAGTGGAGATGGAGAGAACAGATTTGGAATATATTTTTTAGGTAGAATGTCTTGAACTTGGTGGGTGAAATGTGGCAAGTTCTTACTGAGATGAGTTGATGGTGCCTAGATTTTTTTTTTATAATCCTCACCTGAGCACATACAGAGAGAGAGAGAGAGAGAGAGAGAGAGAGAGAGAGAGAAAGAGAGAGAGAGAAAGAAACTGCAATGTGAGAGAGAAGCATCAATCGGTTGCCTTCCATACTTACCCCGACCGGGGATCCAACCTGAAACCCAGGTATATGCCCTGACTGGGAATTGAACCGGCAACCTTTTGGTAAACAGGATGACACTCAACCAACTGAGCCACTCTGGCCTGGTGGTGCCTAGGTATTTTTGATGAGGAATTGATATGAAATTTACTGAAAGGGAAGAACAGAATGTGGACTGATGGGAACCATGTGTTTTTGTTTATTTTACTTTTTTGTTTGTTTGTTAATCCTCAATGGAGGATATTTTTCCATTGATTTTTAGATAGAGTGGAAGGGAAAGAGGGAGGGAGAGAGAGAGAAACATTGATGTGAGAGAGACACATTGATTGGTTGCCTCCTGCATGACCCCAACTGGGGCTGGGGATCGAACCTCCAACCCAGGTATGTGCCCTTGACTGGGAGTCAAACCCGAGACCCATTGGTCTTCAGGCAGACTCTCTAACTGCTGAGCCAAACTGGTCAGGACATTAGTTTTTATTTTGAAATAATTTCAAACTTACATAAAAATTGCAAGAATTGAACCCAGATTACCCAGTTAACATTTTACCTGATATGTTTTAATTATAATACAATAATAATAATTTCTGAATCAAGGGTTCTGTTTTGGACATGTTAAGTTTTAGATATCAGTTTGACATCTAGGTTGAGCTAGCAAGTTGGTTAAGCCTGAACCTCAGTTGGGGGGGGGGAATCACAGGCTAGGCTAGAGTTACACATTTCAGGGAGATTAGCCTGTAGATACAATTAAAGCCAGGTTCTGGCGGAGATAATCAGGAATGAGGATAACAAAGGGAAGAAAAGGGTCGTTAAAACATTATTAGATACTGGATAGCATTAAAAAGCTAACAAAATGGATTGCAAGGTGTGCCCAGTAAAGCAGAAAAAAAAATCAGGAAACTGACATATTAAGGAAGTCAATAGAAAGAAGTGTTTCAAGGAGGGAGTGACCAGCTAGTCAAATAAATGCTGCTGAGGAGTTCTGTAAGATGAGGATAAGTAATAAGTGACCATTGGATTTGGCAGCATGGAGGAGGAATAGAGGGGAAAAAGGCTTGGCAATTGGGTTGAAGTAGAGGGCTTGCTAAGGTGTACATTTGATTGAAAACAATATGTTTTTGGCCCTGGCTGGTTTGGCTCAGCAGTTAGAGCATTGCCTCGCAGACTGAAGGGTCTCAGGTTTGATTCCCAGTCAAGGTCACGGTACCTGGGTTACTGGTTCAATCCCTGACCCTGGTTGGCGTCATTCGAGAGGCAACCAATCCATGTGTCTCACATTGATGTTTCTCTCTCTCTCCCTCCCTCCCTTCCACTCTCTCTAAAAATTGATGGAAAAATATCCTTGGGTGAGGATTAACAAAAAACAAACAAACCCCAAGAAACAATATGTTTTGCACTTTCTCAGAGTCTATAGACCAGAGTTTCCCATTTTTCAGCCTTGGCACTATTGACATTTTGGGCCAGTTGGTCCTTTGTTGTGAGGGGCTGTCTTATGCATTGCATGATGTTTGGTGATATTCCTGGATTGTGTCCACTGAATGCTAGTAGCACCCCCAACCCCACCCCTCACCCCCAGTTGTGACAACGAAAAATGTCTGCAGAAATTTCCAAATGTCCCTTGGCAGGCAAAATGGCCCATGGTTGAGAACCATAGGTTAAACTCTTAAATGAAAGACATGAATATTAATGATAAATTTTCAGGCATTAGATCACTGAATGGGAAGATGTTTAGGGGTAAGCAAGGAACCTTTCTGGCACTCCAGAATTTTTGGCAATGTTGTGAATACCTACTTTGCCTATAATGCAAGTGGTCCTGTTTACATTACATCTTTGATAATTCATAAGGCACTTAATCTTACCTTGCATTGTCATTATTTTGCACATTGGTTATCATTATAGAGGATTTTGGATCTAAATATGTAGAAGGTTGTCCTGAATCTGTATTAACCCCACCATAGCCTAGAAATTGTTACTTTGAAAAAATAGCATTACTTCCTTTAATAGTCTCTTGACTTTTTCTCATATAAATATGGTAGAGAATATGCAATTTTAATTTTTATTTATTTTAACTTCCTGATTCATAGTTGACGGAAAAATTCCCCTTTAATTGACAAAGCTACCTTTTGATGCACATAAGGGAATTAGTCTTAATGCAGCACCTTTTGATTAGCTGCAGAACTACAGATCTGGGGAGTGATCAAGAAAGTTGTAGAGTTACTCATCTAACAAATCTGGTTTGGAGGCACTGTCCTGTAGCACTTAGGGTGCTGTAAACATGAATTAGATATAGGTCAAGTCCACCAAAACATTACCACCTAGAAAGGGAGGTAGGAATTGTACATAACTAATTATGTTAAAGGTGGGGAGTATAGTTAGGGAGTTCCTGTTCAGATAAAGAAGTGTAGACATTCAAAGCAGGGACTGATTACCCCTAGCAAGGGGTGAGAGGAAGGAAGGACGGGTAGAAATCAATAAAATAGTCCTGACACTTGTGTAGGACTTTAATAGATGGTAGGATTTGGATTTACAGAGGTGGGAAAAGTCTGTCCTATAAGTGGATGAAGAAACATGAGCTCAAGACACATAGCGATCAAAAGTCATTGAGTACAGGAAGGAGGCTTGGGAATGACATAAGGAGTTTAGTAGGTGACAAGGGTGACATTTCACCGTGGTGAAAAAGAATATTTTAATTAACAAATGTTATTCATCTGTAAGAAAACCAACTAGATCACCTTATCATAAAATACACAAGAAGTAAATTGTAAATGAGTTAAAGATATACAGGGTTGGACAAAAGTAAGTTTATGGTTGTGAGTACGTGAAACAGTTTATTCTTATATTATTTATTAATTCTTGTATTATTTTCCATACAAACAACTGTAAACCTACTTTTGTCCCATATATAGCTATATGAAAAAAACAGAAGAATGTTTGTATAATTGGAGTAAATATAACATTAAAAAAATTTTTTTTCTTTTTTATTGATTTTAGAGAGAGAGGAAGGGAGAAGGAGAGAGAGATAGAAACATCGATGAGAAAGGACATCGATTGGCTGCCTCCTGCATGCCCCCCACTGAGGATTGGGCCCACAACCTGGGAATGTGCCTGGACTGGGAATCAAACTGGCGACCTCTTGGTGCGTGAGTCGACACTCAAATACTGAGCCACACTGGCCTGGCAAATATAACATATTTTTATTAAGACAGGCAATCCAAATACTGTAAAAGGAAAGATAGACTTGCTATAATAAACTTTTTAAAATGAGTAATTTCTGTTAAAGTTAAAAATGTGCATACATTTTGGCCTACTGATTTTACTCTTTGGAGTCTTTCCTTTAAAAACAAAAGCCCTGATACATAAGGATGTATGCACAAAGATATTTATTGTGGCATTTATTTGTAGTGGCACAGAAACGCTAGATATCTGATTTTCCAACAATAAGGCAGTGGCTTAATAATTATATGCAAATTCTGTACAACTGAATAGTGATGTGGTTAGGAGCAGGGGCTCAGGAGTTAGGCCCATTAGAGTCTGATCCCAGCTCTGCCACCTACTACATGTGTGACCTTGGCATGCAGCTTAACCTCTCTAGAGCTCAGTTTTCTCATCTTTAAAATGAAGACAATAACAAATGTAAGAAGTAAGAAATATTATGAGGATTCAGATTTATTATGTATTCTATTCATGTAATAGATGTGTCCAGGCAATATTTTAAGCACTTTATAAACTTATTTAATTGATTTATTCCTCATAATAACCCAAAAAGGTAGGTTTTATTTTCCCCATTTTACTGATGAGAAAACTGAGGCATGAGAGAGGTTAAGTGTTCTAATATAATCCACACACACACACACACAGACACACGTATACACTTATATACCTGTGCCATGTTATAAAATATGGCTGAATAAACTAAATTTTTTTTCCATTTGAAATTTTTATGAGTCAGAAATGAGAACCAAACACTCAGGCTTTGAATTAAAAGTTACCCTAAATCTCTTTATTATTTTTCATTTAGAGATATAAAGGGCAAAACCAATAAAAATAAAGACATTTGCTTAACTTAACAGCTGGTATGCAGTCTGGGGTTGTATGGTACTCATTACTCCAGAGGCTGCTTAACATAGTAATTGCCCTTTTCTCCTGGTTTCCAATACTGATCCTCCTCCCGCTCCAATTTGTCCTTTAAATATAATTCACTCTCTGGTAATAAAGAAGACTTAAGTGGACTGGGATACACATTTTGGGAAAAATAAAGGAAAAGAAAAGATTTTGGTTTTCAAACATTTTTGGTTAAAGTACAACATATATACAGGTGACAGAATGCCAGCAAAAATATAGGTGCAAATATTAATATTGTGTATTTCTTGGGCACAGGGGAAAAGAGAGTGGAAATTTGATTTCAAATCAAGCTTAAATGTTCCTTTTTTAAAATGAGATTTATTCTCTCTCTCTTTTTTAATGTTTTTATTGATTTTTTTTTTTTTTAGAGAGAGAGGAAGGGGTAGAGAGATAGAAACATCAATGTGAGAGAGAAACATGGATCTGCTGCCTCCTGCATGCTGCCTACTGAGGTTCAAGTCCGCAACCTGGATATGTGCCCTGACCAGGCATTGAGTTAGGACCTCTCAGTCCATGAGATGACGCTCAATCCACTGAGCCACATGGGCTGGGCAAATGTTTCTTTTTTTTAATCCCATGCTTTATATTTTTGTTTATGTTTTTACTAAGAATTTTCTGTAAGAGTTAATTTCAAACTCTATGTATACAGCAACACCTATGTAAACTATATGTGTGTGTAGTATTCTTGCCAAAACTGGATCTAATAATAAGAAAATAATAAACATCCAAAATGTGGCACATTCTACAACTGGCCTGGACCTTGAAAAAAATCAATGACTAGGAATAAGGAAACTTCTATATAATCTAAGTTGTACACTGCTATTACATCTTAGAAAAATAATGGCTTCAATTCTTATCATTTATTTACCTTTTTTCCCCCATTAAGGATCTAATCAAGGTTCATAACTTGCATTTGAATGTTGTCTTAAAGTCTCTTTTAAACTACAGCAGTTTCCCTTTGTCATCAATTTTAAGGCTCACTGTTATTTTTTCTACTACTAAGAAAAGAAAGTAACCTCTGCCAAACTTATGACATGCCATCTAGTGTACGATTGATCTTAATTTCAAGAGTCTTTAAATTAGATAAACTTATTAACAAAATATAGCATCTTTCCCAGGGTCATAATACAGGTTATAGAACTGGATATCAATCCCCAAGCAGTATGGCTCCTAAATCCATTGTTTAGGCCACTATTCAGTGCTGCCATTTTGTTATCAGTGAGTTTTTGCATGTAAGCCTTTTTAGCTTCGTGCCTGGTATAATATATAGTAAGTACCTAACATGGGTTAGCTTTTACTGTCATTTTCACTGCTTCTACATTTTACTAATACACTATGTTTATAACATGTATATTCTATAACTTTATTTGGATCTTCTGTGCTTTGTTTATAGGTTGGCTTTTAAACATTGAAAACGTATAAACTGTTTACAATATTATAATTGCGCAAACACCATCCATTATAAAACCAAGAGGTGTAATTGGAACTACAGAGAAAGAAATGTAATTGTATTAATCCTCTGCCACTTCAAGTGTCCTATTGATTCCTAATAACAGTACTATATTTGCTAAAATGAATTCATTTTGTTCTTGAAGATGTATTTTGAGCTCTCAAACATTTTTCTTCTAATTTATACTAGTTGCTTTCCAAGTCTATATGCTGTTCTTTGTTTTTTTTTTTTTTTTGTATAACTCTCCTATATTAGGTCTACTGTTTTTGTTATTACATGTCCTCCTTATCTTAGATTTCCCCCCACCTTGTTGGATATAACTATTTTCAAAAAAGGTATAAAGCAGGTAATTTAATTTTCACTGGCCTTTATATATTTGAAAATGCATTTATTTTGCCTTCTTGTTTAATTAATAGTTTGGCAATAGAATTCAGAGTTCAAAATTATTTTGTTTTGCTCAAAACTTTGAAGGCATTGTTCCTTGGCCTGGTAGTGTCTAGTACATCTGATGAGAAGTCTAATGCCAGTATATACAAGTGATACACTTTTTCCTCTGGAAAATTTAATTAGATGTAACTGTTATGAGAGTGTTTCTAGGTGTGGGTTTCTTTTTCCATTTATCCTTTATGGCACTGCATGAGTTCTATTTGTTCACTTCTGGAAATTTTTCTTCAGTTATGTCTTCAAGGGTTCTTATTTTAGCTGAGAAATCTTTCATTGCATACTTGAAAGATAGGTCTTACCATCATATAACCATTTAAGCTATATATCACAAATAGGCTTCAGGGCTTCCCTGCTAACTTTGCTTTGATTTCTTATTAATATTATAGAAAGTTTTTAGTAAAATAAAGGGTAAAATTTTGCACAAACAAGGCACACAACTACATTTTGTATATATTATGAAAATATTTCTCCAAAAGCTCGTAAATTGATGAGTATCTTAAATCTGTTGTGTCTTCTGTTTTAATCATTGTTCAGCATTTACTGTGTATCATATGCAAGGAGGTAATGAGTGACAAAGGTTTACTAGTTGGGAATGGAGATGAATTGTTTTTAGTGTACTAAATTTCAGGTGTTCGTGTAGGTGCCTTACATCTAAGACATATGGAATTGTAAAGAGTTTGAGAAAGTAGGCTGGAGATTGGAAGTTTGCTAAGTAAAGTTGATAACTGAAGCCTAGGTTTGATGAGTTTGTGTACCTGATAAACAGTCTAAAATGTAAATGTAAATGCCCAGCCAGTATGGCTCAGTGGTTGAGCATCAACCCATGCACCAAGAGGTCGCCGGTTCGATTCCTGGTCAGGGCACATGCCCAGGTTGTGGGTCTAATCCCCAATGGGGGCATGCAGGAGGTGGTCAGTCGATGTTCTCTCTCGTTGATGTTTTTCTCTCTCCCTCTCTCTAATATCAATAAAGAAAAAAAAGTAAATGTAAATAACAATGAAATATTCTTCTCTTTTGGTCTTAGTGATATGAGATGATTGGTCACTATTGTCTGATGCACTAGACTTGTAAAGAAGTATGAAGTCCGAGATCTTTGGGTTGAAGCAGGAAGGGGTCGTTAGAGATTTGAGAGTACACTGATAAGGTGGAGGACAGCAGAGTAAAGTTAGATTGGAGGGGAATTAAGATAAGTTGATAAGGAAGTAGAACACTAGTTAAAAAATTCTATGGATAGGAAAACTGGAAGAATAAAATAAATAAATAGGATTAAATGGTGGTTTTTCCAGTTATAGAATGTGTGTATGTGTGTTGGCAAACCATTTAAAATGACAAGGAGGTTCAGTACAATGAAATAAAACCACCAAGAAATTAGTAGTGCACTACTGTATAATATTTTAGAAAGGTAAAATGAACTTTAAGAAGAATGAAAAACCCCTGAAACTCAGTAAAACTAATTTTCATCATATAAATTTGACACATAGAAGAATAATTTTAGACGTTGTCTCTGGAGGAGTTCAAGTTCTTTAAAGAATAGCCACAGGATTAAAAAATCATTCTACTAATCTTAGAGTTTTTAATGTATGCTTCAGGTGAGTTTATTTTAAGGCTTTAGAAATGCATAAAAATAGATTGTTAAAAGCTGAATAAATTCATAGGAAATATAATCACAGTTTAAAAAAAATTTTTTTCCCTTTATTTATTTTAGAGAGAGAGGAAGGGAAAGGGAGAGAGATATAGAAACACTGATGAGAGAAAACATCGGTTGGCTGCCTCCTGCATGCCCCCCACTGGGGATCGGGCCCACAACCTGGGCATGTGCCCTGACCGGGAATCGAATGGGCGACCTCTGGGTGGATGGGTCGATGCTCAACCACTGAGCTGGGCTAGTCACAGTATTTTTGCTGAACAAAAGATAAGTATAATTGGAATATTTCATATGTAAATTTTAACATGATGTGATGAGAGGGAACTTTAAGTACATTTATCATATAACTGACTTTGAAAGAATCAGGGATGGTAAATTATAGGAGTATGATGCCTACATTGATATTTACAACTGCTCCAAAGTTATAATTTAAAAACAATATGTACCTATGGAAAAGAGAAATGTAATATAATGGCACAAAATGTTGACTATGAAATGTTTGAAAAATATCTAACAGACCAAATATGGTTCTTAAACTATAGGCATGTTTGTAATCATTATGAATCTCAAAGAGATACTGAATCCATGGTACTCTAAGTATATAATATAAAGTTATATTAGATAATACTTATCAAGTATTATATCAGGTACTATGTAATGCTTTATATGTTAAAATTAAATTGCACTATCAAGATGTAAATTAATACACATTCAGGTACTTTATTAAATAGAAAAAGAAAAATATGTATTTTCCCTATTTAAGATGAAATGCATTATCTATAGACAAGGGTCAAACTTTTATTTTTTTTATTTTTATTTTTTTAAAATTATTTTTATTAATTTGTTTTTGTTACAGATGTTTCTCCTTTTTCCCCCATTGATACCCTCCTCCCCATCCCCCCGCCCCATCCCCAGCTTTGTTGTCTATGTCTGACAATGGTCAAACTTTTAAAATCAATCTTAAAGAAGCAGGTTGCAGTCATGTTTTCAAGTACTGAAAGTTGACATCACAACAATCTTTGTTTCCCTAAATGATAAACTTTTTATGTATGGAGGTGGTATTTATAAAATGGTACTTATTTACAGTTCTTGGTAGATTGAAGAGTCAATGTGTTGTTTGGGAGTGGGAAAAGGAAATTTAAGATTGGCCTGGAGTAGGAGTAGAAACACTTATTTAAAAAAATCCACTCCATTAGAGGTTTATATTACAAGTGTCTTTTCTCAAAGGAGGGTTTACGCTCACCCTTGAATTCCTAAAGCTAACACCTAACTATTTGTATTCTGAGAAATGAGAGCCTGAGTTGTGTGTGTGATTAGGTCACAGTGAGAGAAAATGTTTTGAAAGTGAGTTCAAAGGGTGGTAAAGAGAGACTTAGTTTTGCTAACAAAAGTAATCTCTAGGTAAATGGTACCTTTGTTATGATTCTTGCTGGTTTGGAGGCTCCAAATCTTAGCTTCTCTCTAATTCAGTACTGTTTAACTTCTCCATTTTAGTTATGTTTCTCCCTATCTCAATGAAAATGAATATCCTTGTTCCTGGGCCTTTTACAGGGCCTCCCTATTAATGTTGATGGTATGCCACATGTATGTTCACATATTTTCTTGTCTAACTTCTCACTGAAAGCTAGAAAGGCATTTAAATGAGCATCACAAAGTAATCCCTCCCCCTTGATGTTCTTTTAAAAACATTTCTTTTTCTTTACTGATTTTAGAGAGAGAGGAAGGGAGAGGGAGAGATAGAAACATCGATGAGAGAGAGCATCGATTGGCCGCCTCGTGCATGCCCCCAAATGGGCATTGGGCCCACATTCTAGGCATGTGCCCTGATAGGGTAATCAGTGACCTCTTGGTGCATGGTTCAATGCTCAACCACTGAGCCACACCGGCCGGGCACCCTTGATGTTCTGTTAACAGTTATGTATTAAGTGGTAGAAGAATCACTGGGGAGTCACCAGCTCCTTTGGATCTAGGTTTATGAAATAAAAGGCAAGATCTTTGAATTCATCTATGTAATTGTAAGCTACAACATGTTAATATTGGATAGGCCCATTATATTTGTTGATCTCTCTCTCTCTATATATATAAATTAACTGTAGCACCTCTATGTAATAAGTTATGTACTATTTCATGATATAAAACATTAATCTTGCCTGGCCGGTGTGGCTCAGTGGTTGAGCATCGACCCATGCACCAAGAGGTCACTGGTTTGATTCCTGGTCAGGGCACATGCCTGGGTTGTGGGCCAAATCCCCAGTGGGGGGCATGCAGGACGCGGCCAATTGATGTTCTCTCTCATCGATGTTTCTATCTCTCTCTCCCTCTCCCTTCCTCTCTCTCTCAAATCAATAAAGAAAAAAACACACACAAAAAACCATTAATCTTGTTTACTTCCTGAAGAAAAGATGCAGGGTAGTGAGGATGGTTAAGTTCAGATAGTTTTAAGATATATCTGTGCTTAATCAGAGAAACTTGATTTCTGCTACTTATTAGATATGTAACTGTATGCAAGTTACTATGGAAACAAGCTTAGAGGTAATATGGAGGAAATGTTTCTATATGTAAAGTGCCTGGCATATCCTTATAGATATTCATTAGTGAATGTCAGTACCTTTCTTGTTGTACAGGACAAGTGAAATGCCTTCTGGAAAACTAATATTGAAAATGTTGGAAAATATTTAAAAAGCTTTATAGCTGAGTAAATTACCAAGTAAGTTGTTAATAAATAGAAAAATATGAAAAGGACTATTGTTCCTATTAGTAGGACAACTTTATTTTTTGTTCTCATATTTATGTCTCCTCTAGAAAGCTTTTTTAAATTTATTTTTTATTTTTATTTTTTCCATTACCGTTTATCCCCTCTATGCCCTCTTCCCATCTCCCCCAACCCTTCCCCTCTGCAATCACCACACAGGACAGCTTTATTTTTATTCTGTATTAGTCATGCCTGGGTTCGAAGAGTTTATTATATTATATTAGATTAAATGTGATACTGAAATTCTTTTCATATTGAAAGATTTTTAGAGAGACTATATCCTATTCAGAAAGAAATCACTCATAACGAGAAATAATCCAATTAGTTTGAATCAAGGCTAATTCTACATGAATTAATAATGTATATGGGTATTTCCTACTTGAGAGACATCATCAACAATATTCAGCAGATGCCTCTGTTTAGGTAACAAGACAGAAGGGGAAAAAAGCTATATAGCAAATGATTAAGTAATGCCATTTCTTACTTTAAAAAATATACAATTCTAAAAGCCATTTAAAACACCAAACTTCCATTTTATGTTTGTTAATTTGTAATGTTAGAAAACCCATCTTTAAAAAAAAATTTCAGTATAAGATTAATACAAAGTGAATGACAGACTATCTTCTTAGTGGATTTATATTATGTAATTTGTGCTTTTTTAGCTGAATGAGTTTTTTTCCATGTAGTAAAAATACATTATTCAGAAAAGGAGAGGTATAGTACATTATAATTCCAAGGAAATTTTTATATTAAAAATGATAATTTTTTGGGCTTAAATTGGAAAGGATATTATTTAATACCTGAACAAGGAAATTCATAATCAAGGCTGAAATCTTACCTATATTACTATATATTTCTAATTATACATTATTTTAAGCTTGTATACTTTAAACCATGGTTACAGAATTACTGCGTAGGAATATATTGAAGGTATACCTTATTATATTTACTGGACTTTTGATTTAATTCTCTACAACTTCAAAATAGTGTGATAAGAAACAACAACATTGTTTTTACTCTGATTAAAAAAGAAACAAGTGCCCTGGCCGGTTTGGCTCAGCAGTTAGAGCATCGGCCCGCAGACTAGAGAGTCCTGGGTTCAGTTCCCGCTTGGGGCACGTACCTCGGTTACAGTTTGTCCCCGGTCCTGGTTGGGGTCAATGTGTTTCTCTCACATCGATGATGTTTCTCTCTCTCTCTCCCTCCCTCTCTCCCTCCCGCTCTATCTGAAGATAAATGCAAAAATGTCCTCAGATGATGATTAAAACAAAAAAAACAAAAACAAGCTTTGAACTGAGTCATTGTATTTTTTCTAAAGAACTCACTTCTCACGATTAAGTGTTCAATATCATTAGTTAGGAAATCATTATTAAAACTTGAATTTTTTCTTTAACTGTACCCTAATCATTCTGAATATGTATGTAGGTGTTTCAGGACACTTGCAATTAAACCATAAATTTTGATGATATCAAACATTAAAAATAAATAAATAAGATCTTCAAGTAAATACGTTTCCAAATCATATTGTCACTGTGCAGTGCAACTATTCTCTGAAGACTAAAAGTTCTGCTCCTTTGGAAAAGTCAATGATTAGGTCTCTATAAGCAGTCGAAGTTCTGTTTTCCTTGTAAACGTTCCTTTACTAATTTTTCCAAAGAGAAAAGATGCTCGTCTGCATCTTCTGGCACAAGATTCCTAATAGAATTTGCAAGTTCAAAAAGATATTCTGTATTTCTTCCACTTGGACCAGCTGCATTAAAAATTTGTTCAGCAATGTCTTCCAGAGGTGCAGGACCAAGGTAATTAGGATTATCACATGTTCCAATATACAGCAATACCTTGAATGGTTCTGTAGTGGGATCTTTTGGATAAAAATTGACTGTTGTGGTCCTGTAGCCTCCTTTCTCTCTGAAGTCAAGGTATGCTTTTACTTCTTCTTCCTTTCCTGCTGGCAGTCTGTAAGCAACACCCCATACACAACCCTATTGAAAAATGAAAAGAATATATTATTTAGTATTTACAAGGCTAATATAGGTTAAAGTATGTTGTGCTCTAAGAAAATATCTTATATATTCTTAGAAATCAACACAATTTACTTAGTGCATTGAACAGGTACATACTAAACAATAAAGGAAATCATTTTAAATTCTTCAATCTGAAAAAAGTATTTCCTTGCACACCAGTATATTTATCTTTGTTTAAATTTTTGAAAGTATGTTTTTTATTTAATGAGACTGAAATGAAAAAATATCAAGTCTTCATTTGGTCATTAAAACTATAGTTCTAAAGCTTAAAGTATATAAACATTTCACTGATGGTATAGGGCAGTAGCTTCCAAACTGCTTCACGGAGTATTATAGTGACCCTGGAGCCTACCTCAGAGGCTGTCTGGATATGAGTGTTGGGGTGCTCTCCAGGAGTTTGGACACACCAACCCCCTTCAGCTAAGAGCTGAGCATCACTTATCTTTTTACATATCAGGTGTTCCCTTTTTTTTTTTTGCAGAAAGGGTTCTATGTTTTAAAGCTCTGTAGTAAAGTAATCAACTACTTAAGGCCTTAGCAGTTTCAATTTATTTGTTCAACTCTTCACTGCCTAAACTTTCAAATATCCTTTGTAAATTACTCCATCCAGAATACTACATGACAATCTCTTTTGTCAAGAGAGCCCATGAACAAAGAAAGTATCAGTAAAAATAATGTATTTTAGCTGCAAATATTTTTTTACTACAAATAAAGTATCTGTGATATAAGCAAGATTTATACTTGGTAATACAGATTTTCTAGTTTCTTGAGAACCTTTATTAACTTTATTAAACTTTAGGTTGCTAACCATCCTCTTGAATGAATTAACATTCTGTAGAAACAGTGCCATTTATTAATGTTAATTAAGAGTTATAGTTACTAGTTTAAAGCATTTTTATAGATGCTTTCTCTAATGTAAATTATAAAGCATTTCATAATTTTATCATTCATCTGCTGTTGCTAGCTGATTTTTGTATATCAAAGTCCTTTCCATAGTTAAATCTTTAATTTCACAGTATTAAACTTTGAATCCATACTTCAATAAAATGACTGAACATATTTAAGAAACAGAGGACTATCCAGTAAATAAAAGTTTTCTAGAGCTCCAAACCTGTTAAAAAACATGTTGTACTATTGATAAATTTAGATAATAAAGAAAGCAATAATTCCTGCCTGGGATTTTTGCTGAAAATATTAGACTCCTAGCAAACGTGAGGAGAGCTTTAAGGGTTCCATTTGATTCTTAGTGGTAGTTGGGCGGGCTCCATTCATGTCAAAGAGGACCACCAAATCCTCAATCAACCAACTCTTTAAGAAAAATAAATGAGACTACATGCCATTTGGTTTTCTTTTGTTGTCTACCTTGCATTCTGCATCCAACTTTTTCCAACAGATGAATACAGAGGAATTCTAGATCTAGTGCAGTTCAAATAGTCTTTAATGACTGTCAATACAATTTCATTTAAAACTGAGAAACATCTCAACAACTTACATGATTAAAGACTATACAAAAAAAAAAAAATTATACTGTACCCCAGGGTCTTCAACAAGAGTCACAACTCTTCCAGGCTGTTTTAAAAAAAAGTAAAAAAAATAAAAATAAAAACTTTTATTTTCTGAATTAAATTTAATCAATTATCCGAGCATTAGCAATTTATTGTTGACATGGAGTATTTTAACTTCATTTGCTCATATTAAACACTTTTTTAAAAAGCTCTTATATTTTATGATAACTTTTAAAGTGAATTAAGAGAATCTGCTTTATCCAAACTATCTTGGCCTTTCTAAGCCATTCCCTTCAACTTGTATATATTAGTTATATATTATGTTGACTTAAAATGGATATATTGAAAAACACACCTGTGACTAAGGCTCATCTGAAATGAAAGGTAGAAGGAAGAAACAGTTATAAATAAAGGTTCTGGTCATCTTTCCCTCTTAGGAAAAAAAAGAAAGTTTATTAGGGAACAAAACATGGCATTCCAAGGTGCTTTTTATAGGGACATGGTTCTCAAACTCAAGATGAAAATTACTTGGAGGGCTTGATAAACACACATTGTTAAGTCACACTCTCAGAATTTTTGATTCTGTAAGTCTGGAGTTGTCTGAGAATTTGCATTTAGAAAAAAATATTATTCCTGCCTGGTGCCAAATGTTATGTATCTGTTGACATGTTAACATCATTAGTGAGAATGTTGAGTTGTAAACCACAGTTTTACTTACTCAATGCCCACTGTCTGGGCATCTTTATAACCTATATCTTTCAGATTATTAGTGTCGTCTTTGTTGCTTTTTCCTTCTAGTCTTTGTCAACTTGAATAGATAATTTGTAATCATGGAATATATGGGATTTTGGATTTTATTTATTTTCCTGTTAGTCTTCTCATACATTTTAATAGTTGTATAATATTCTGTAATCAGTGAAGTATCACTCCTGTGTTATTGGACATTTAGATTTGACTTATTTTCTACTTAAGATAATGCTACAGTGAGGATACATATATTGGCGTGGGTCATGTAGATATTGCCATAATATTTTGAAATTATAAATGAATTAGCTATTCATTGAATACCTACTCTGTGTTGTGGAGAAGATAAAACCTTGATTCTTGCTTCCAAGAGTTTATATTGTAATTCTGGAATAAGAAGTTAACACTTGAAATAGGTAGAGAATACTTAAGGGCTAAGATGTATGATATTTATTAAGTGCAGTAAGAATTCTGAGTCTTGAGTGGTCAGAATGGAACATACAATTCTGGCAAAAAGGCGCTGTGATTCAGGAGTCAGGGCCCACAGGCAGTATATACCAGGCCATGTGTCTGACTTTAGCAACGGGTCCCCCCATGTAGGGAAAATGATTCAGAAAGATAAATGGGAAAAATAGGACAGAGTCAGCTTTGAAAAACAAAAAGTGGAGTTGAAATTAGGGGACAGTGGAAAATAAGAAGCTGCTGAAATTTGGGAGAAATGGAATAAGGAGCTACTCTAGCATGATAAAAGAAGTGTTTTGGGACGATCATTATGGTAAAGTGTATAGTATGTAAATTAGAGTGGGAAGGAGGTAGATTCTCGGTAAGAAATGTTTGTGGTCCAGGTGACAAGTTCTGTAGTGCACCTTTCCTTGCCTCCCCTTACATCCAGACAAATCACCAATTCTTGATAGCCCTGTCTTCTGATTATCTTCTGTGTCTGGTTCTCTTCATCCTTCAGTGGCTTCCTTAGGGATCTCACTGCCTGCTTCTAGTTTTGCTTCCCTTTAGTCTGTTCTCTACTTGGGCCTAAAATGACTTTCTAGTGCAAAAATTGGGCCACTCCCATGCTTTGAATTTTTCAGGATTGTATTCTACAGGACAAAATAAAAATTCCTTAGCATAATTTGACTACAAACCTCATTTCTTACCACTTGTTCCCTCAAGCTGTACTGAATCATTTTTAACTTTTATAAACCTGTGTCTTCAGATGTACTGGTGCCCAGTGTGGAATGTCCTTTCTTTTATATCCCTTTGATATCTTCCTGCCACTGTCTCCATAAAGGCTAGGCTGACTCCCCAGAGGACTGCAACAGCATCTCCTTCTCCTAAACTCTCCTTGTTCCTTTTATTCATTTCCTTTATAGTACTTACCAAGTATTGTTGTTTGCATAGGTGTCCCCCACTTATTTGTAAGTTATCCACATTGTTAGTTACCCCAACTAAAGTGTTCCTTATGGATTAGTTGTTTTGTGGCCAGTACAAGGCTGATTTCTATAAGCAGTGAGCTGCTATTTATTTTCTGTACAAATATATTGAGATGAATGGTTTTTTTTTTTTTTGGACATTCCCCTAGCGGGAACCGAACCCCGGACTCTCTGGTCCGCAGGCCCATGCTCCAACCGCTGACCCAAACCGGCCAGGACGAGATGAATGTTTTTGCATAACTGACTAAAAAATGGATCAGATAACTTATATTTCACATTTATAATTTAGAGAAGAACCATCCAGAAACATGAAAAATACTGCTGGATATAGTAATGGATACTGTGTTACTCAAGTAACAAACCAGGAACTCATTTAAGGTTGCTAATACTTGACAACTAAAGTGATTAAAGTAAATTTCTTAACCCAAGGTAATATGGAAACTAGTCCTTCTGTGACCTTAGGTGTCATAAAATAAGTCTTTGGAAAGGTATAAAGAAACCCCAGAAATAACACAAGTTTAAATTCCAACCAAAATGCAGAAATGCCATCTGCCAAAATGCAGAAATGCCAACAAATTTAATTGCCAAAAAGCTGAATTTGCAAGTTGATTTTAGTATTTCAACTCAGTGGTGACTCAAAGATTGATCTTCCCGCCCGTTTTTTTTTTTTTTGGGTGTGGGGAACAGAGGTTGCCAGGACAGGGGGCCCCTTGCCAGCACGTCAGCCTTGTGCGAACTTGTGTGCTTGTGCCCACGTTTCTTGCCTGCTCAAGAAACTACCTACCAACATCTCAAGCGGCTTCGGAAGGAGTACCCTAGGTTTGGGAGAGGTTGGAGTAAGGTGGCCGAGGAAGAAGCACAGATGTAACATTGGTGTCCCTAACCCACATGCTTGGCCCTCGGAAATGTTGGGGTGTGGATCCCGCGGAGCTGGGCCAGCAGGTGGGGGCAGTGCTCCTGGGATTGTAGGTGTGGGGGACTGGCTAGGGGCTCACCTTGCCGGGGACTCCACGGTGGTCTGTGCTGCCTTGCCAGAAGCGCCTGCTGTAGCCTGTGATGCATCCAACCAGCTTGTCCTGATAGGGGAAGTCCACCTTCCAGATCAGGGATCCGTAACCAAAAACCCACATCTTTCACCAGCACCTCGGGCTGTGGCGGCAGTCGGTCTGCAGCTTGCCCGACGCAAGTTACCGGCTGCGCAGGGCGCAGGCGCTGATAGCCGCAATCCCTGGTTGGTGGCGCAAAGCACTCTGGGACTTCAAGTTCGAGGTTTTCTGGCTCCGTGTCGGTCAACTTTATTTTCTTTTCTTGCTTAGGATAGCAAGAAGCATGGACCTTATGTATGCTAAACAGAGATTCTCCTGTAGCCTTAAGCTTCCTCTGGTGCGGTTCTGCAGAGGACTACAATACCCACACTCCTTTTCTGGGGTTTGTGGCTCCGAGGTTGGAACTGTCTGCTTTTTTTCGAAGTAACGGGGGGAGGGTAAGGAGAAGGGAAAGGGCAGGAGTCGTGGCTGGTGTGCTTTAGATAACCAAGAAGAGAGATACGTGTATGGCAGTTGGCACGTAGAAAAGACATTTTGTTCTGCCTTGAAAACGGGATTTTCCCATGTAACAGCAGCCAGAGGAGCGCAAGTTGGGAATGTAATCCATATTTGATTTTATTTATACTTTAAAAAATCGTCTGCCTTTTTACCTTTAAAATAAAAACAGGACGTTTATTACAGAAGTTTTATGCTGGTGAAAGAGCTACTGTTAATGCAAATAAATTTGCTTATGTATTTAAATTTTACATGAAAATGATCTTATTTGTCTTTAGTATTCCCTGCAGCACACTCAGAAAAGACTAGGCAAAGGTTCTCAGCTCATGTACAGGCTTTGGAAGCTATCTGGGGAACCTCCTGAAAGTATATACAAAATTTGGGGTCTATGTGTATTTTTCTGAGGAGAAACTTTATAGCTTTCATGAGTTTTTCCAACAGGACAAGGATCGTCAAAATGTTACTATCTGACCCTGAAAGGACACAGCTGGAAAGCTGCTGAATAGTCTATTGAGATCTTCCCCTGGGACCTTCCCTAAAATCTCCTCAGTACAGAGGACACCCCCCCCCCCCACGTGTTACCATTACCTTCCTCACTTCCAAGTTCCAAGGGTCCTTCGTTTTACTTCAATGACTTGTTTCCTAAGCCCATTTCTTCTATAAATTACTTCTTCTACCTTTGTGATTTTACAAATAAATGTTCTTTTATAGTTTGAGTGTTGGCTCTGAATTGTTTCCTAGCCAGAACTCAAGTACGGAGGTTGCTGAACCCAGGTCCGGTCTGACCTCATGGGTCTAACACCTGATGCAGTTCTCATCGCCCACAACAGATCCATTAACATTGTTCCTGTGAGAAAATTCAGTAAAATTTGGAAAAAGATGCATACCTTTTTCACTCAGATGCTGTTTTTAATGTCTTTGGAGTAGTGTTCTTGTTTGTGTTTTGAGAATCAGACAGACCTCATAGCTCTTATGTAATATTTGTACGAAACATTTTGTAAACTCTAAGCATTATGTAACTAGAAACTAATATTATTGTTCTTACCATCTCACATCTGAATAGGAACAGAAGTATATGCACGTTTACTGAGCGTCAGGCATTGTGCCAACACGTTGACCTGTAGAGTTTGTACCCGAAATGGCATCATTCCCGTTTTATAGATGAGGACCCTGAGACTCAGGTTAAGGAAATTGCCCAAGGGTGTAAAACTAGTAAAAGTGCAACTGAAATTTACACAGGTTTGTTTGACTCCAAAGTCCGTGATTGTTTTTTGTTTCCCCTCATTGATAGCACATAATATATGAAGCTTCTATCAGGCATCCCACTTTGAGTAGAAACCAGTTTATAAGAAATTTGTAAGATTTGTCAAAGTGACAGCTTGGGGTCCTACTAGAATAGGGCATAAAGTCAGTAGCTATTGATGAGGAAAGGAAGATGAGCACAATCCAGGGCTCACAGGCAGGGAGAGAGCTGAACTGAGCCCCACAGTGGCATTGCTCCATGCTGGCCACAGGGATGCTAGATGCTGAGAAGTAAAAGGAGAGCTCTGCCATGGCTGCCACTCCCTCTCCCCTGCCTCTTGGGAGCAGGCCTCCCAGGCCAGCTTCAGCCCTGCTTTCTGCCATGCATTCAGCTGAGCTGTAGAGGCCTGTGTTGCTGGACCCATGTTGGGCACTCAGGCTAGTTGTGCATTTACTTGTCCTCTAGAGCATTTAAAAAATAAAGGTAAAGACCTTGAAATAGAAATCCTCAAGAAAGAACAATCATTTGGTCAGGCTTTTGTTTTCATACACAGAAACAGCTGCTATAGTCCAAGTGAGCTTCCTGAACTGTATTTTGGAACAGTAGCTCTCACCAGCAGGGTCTAGGTCTCCACTGATTGGTTGGTGCCAGGGCAGGGTCAAATAGAAGACTGGAGACTAGAAAGAGATTTCTTGGAGGAAATTGGAGTAGAGTCTGGTTTATTTTTTCCTCTCCCCAGAGTGAATGCTGTTTCCCCGCCCCATCCCCAAACTGGGGAGACCACATTTTACCCCCTGACTGAGATCTGCTGAGTTAAAGAATCCCACAGAAGCCTCTCCAGTGAACATGGGTTAGACTCCAGCAGAGGCTGTGTGTGGCATGACAGGTCTCTTTCTCCATCTTAGGCTCTTCTTCAGCAGTCATGTGAGAGATGCTAGCGACTGTCTACTTCGATCTGCTAATCTCTAGTTCAGTGTTGTTATATTGACTCTAGTGTTTTCTTTCTGCCTTGTTTTGTAGACTGGTCAAAAGAATGGATTTTACAGAGGCTTACTCTGACACATGTTCCACGGTTGGACTTGCTGCCAGGGAAGGCAATGTTAAAGTCTTAAGAAAACTGCTCAAAATGGGACGGAGTGTTGATGTTGCTGATAATAGGGGATGGATGCCAATTCATGAAGCAGCTTATCACAACTCTATAGAATGTTTGCGGATGTTAATTCATGCAGGTAAAGTAAATTCAAGGTATGGGGAGGTGGACCTGCAAGCTGGATTAATAAAACATAAAACAATGGTAACATATGACTTATTTGTTTCCCATTCTGTAACCTTAAAATAACTGCCTTTGCATTAAGAATGATAAGATTGCCTGCTTTGGGTTGTAATGTTGTCCTTTATATGGAAGTGCTTATGCCTGGCCCATTTTTTAAAAAAATTCTCACCCGAGGATATTTTTCCATTTATCTTCAGATAGAGGGGGAGAGTCAGTTTCTGTAGCGTAGTGGTTATCATGTTCGCCTCACAGATGGAGGGGGAGAGAGGGAGAGAAAGAGAGAGGGAGAGGGAGAGAGGGAGAGGGAGAGGGAGAGGGAGAGAGAGAGAGAGAGAGAGAGAGAGAGAGAGAGAGAGAAAGAGAAACATCGATGTGAGAGAGACACATAGATTGGCTGCCTTCTGCACAACCAGTGCCAGGGACCGAACCACAACTGAGATACATGCCCTTGACTGGAATCGAACCCACAACTCTTTGGTCTCAGGGCCAACACTCTAACTGCTGAGCCAAACCAGCGGGGGCTGCCTGGCCCACTTTTATTGTCTGAGCTAGGTTTAAGAATTTGATTGTTACTGGTCATGGTTACTGTTTCTTCTTTTTCCAAACAAAAGGAGCAGTGTTACTGATAATGAGGGTGTGAGTGTTTTGCTTGAATTATTTTTTTAAAACGTTACAGTTTCCTTAATTTTGAGGATCTTTGTATTTGCTGAGGACATGTTAGAGAACAGGATGGACAAGGTCCTTTTATGGTGTTTATATTTGCTGACTAAAGGTTGCTTAAAATCTTGTAATTAATTATAGCATATCACTAACAAATATTTTAATTTGGCAAATATATGATGTAACTCTTAGTACTTTTTATTAGTTCAAGTTAAGAAAATATACTATAATACTGGCCATGATAACAGATACTAAAGATCCTTAGATAAATAAAGCAGTGTAGCACAGTGATTATAAGAGTTGTGTTTAGCCCAGCCGGTGTGGCTCAGTGGACTGAGAGGTCCCGGTTCGATTCCCAGTCAGGGCACATGCTCAGGTTGCTGGCTCGATCCCCAGTAGGAGGTGTGCAGGAGGCAGCCAATAGATGTGTCTCTCTCACATTGATGTTTTTATCTCTTTCTCCCTTCCTCTGTATGTGTGTGTGTGTGTGTGTATATATATATATATATATATATATATATATATATATATCAATAAAAACATATTTTAAAAAAAGAGTTGTGTTCAGATGGAGCTGGGTTCTCCTGACTCCATCATTTTATTGGTGTGACCTTGGGCAGTCTTTAAATCTCTTAGTGGTTTTGTTTCTTTATTTGTAAGATAGAAATACTCCATCATTTCAGCTCAGGCCAGAAACAGTGGGTCATCCCTAATTCCTTCCTTTTTCTTATATTCCTCATCCAGTAAATCAGCAAATTTTTATGTGTGTGTGTATGTTGTGTATGTATATATCTGTGTGTATGTATACAGACAATCACACAACCTCTCCCCACTGCCATAACCACTGATACCTTGGTCACATCATCTCTTGCCTGGATTGCTGCAATGGCATCCTAACAAATGTTTCTGCCTGTGCTTCTTCCCCATCGTACCACAGTCTAGTCTTGGTATACCAGAGGGATCCTTTTACAGTGTGTCAGACTGTATCTTCTGCTCACAGCTCTGTAATAGTTTGTCATTTCATTCTGAGTAAAAGCACTGTTTCATGGTGTTTTATAGAATAGATGTAAAATATTTAATCATTCTTCTGTTAATGGACATTTTGTTTCCTAAAATTTTGCTATTATAAGTGGTACTTCAGTTAACATCTATATATACACTTCTTTGTGCACGTGGGTGAGCATTTCTGTAGGGTGGAGTTTAGAAGTGAAATTGTTAGTGCAAGGAGTGTCCAAAGTTAAAATGTTGATAGATACTGCTAAGTTGTCTGCAGTATTAATCAGAACCCAAGTTTAAACTGGCTTATGCAAAGGAAGGGAATGTGGTAGAGTAGTTCATGTAAATGTTAAGTCTGAGTGGTAAGTCTGTTCAGGTACTGCTGGATGCTAGTATTCAAAATGATGTCGTTAGGACTCTGGGTCTCCCTTTCTCTTGCCTCTGCTTTTCTCCATGTTGATTTTATTTTCAGGCAGGCTTTCTTTTTGTAAGTTTAGGCATACATCGTCTTTAAAGAGCTTTTTATGTATTCTGGATATTCTTTGCTGCTATATGTGTTTCAGATATTTTACATAGTTTCTCCGAGTCTTTTAATCTTTTATGTCGTCTAATTTCTTTGTAATGCATTCAAACCTCTTCCCTTCCACTTACTTTCCCCTTTCATCGTATACATATGATGAAGCCTCTTAAAGAGTTGTCTGAGAATTTTGCACATGAAATTCCTTGTGTTGTGGAAATTGTTTTATACCCAACTCCCAACCTTTTCTTTTTAATCCTTACCCGAGGATATTTTTCTATTTTTCTTCAGATAGAGTGGGAGGGAGGAGGGAGGAAGAGAGAGAGAGAGAGAGAGAGACATCAATTGGTTGTCTCTCGCATTACCCTGACAAGGGTCAGGGATGAACCGCAACCGAGGTACGTGCCCTTGACTGGAATCAAACCCGCGACTCATTGGTCTGCAGGTCGACACTCTAACCACTGAGCAAAACCGGCCAGGGCATATACCCAACTTTTTCTTAGAACACCTAAATAAAACATAATGATGCCCAGTGGGTGTGGCTCAGTGGATTGAGCATTGTCCCATGGACTGAGAGGTCCCAGTTGTATTCCTGGTCAGGGCACATGGCCCAGGTTGTGGCCTTGACACCAGTGGGGGGCGTGCAGGAGGCAGCTGATCGATATTTCTTTCTCACATCAATGTTACTCTCTCTCTCCCCCTTCCTCTCTCTCTAAAAAATCAATTAAAAACATATCTAATAAAACATAAAAATAATTTTAAAACATAATGTACATTGTGCAAAGTGCTTGACTACTTAATCTATTTGAAACGGACATTTATCACCCTTTGTGATTGGCACATCTTAAATTTATTTGGCTCCATCAAATTTCAGCTCAACTGTTGAGATAAGGTTCTGATCTTAATATTTAACCCATGTTAATCTCTATTTAAATGTTTAACCTCTACTTAAAACCATGTGGTTTTGCTTTCCCTCTTAGGGGTTTGCAGAAAACAAAATGAAAGTCTACCACCTGTCACTCTATCACTTAAACAAGTAAGCAGGTTTATGATTTATAAGTAAAAGGATACTTTGTGTCAGGAAACAGGGTTGTGGTACATTGTCATTTCGGCACAGGTGTCAGTGACTGGCATTCATCCAGCTGACATGGCCCCAGTCCTTAAAGTGCAGCCAAAAAAGAACTCATGAATTATTTATCATAAAAGAACTGAAGTGCCCTTTGGATTTGTCCGTTAGGAAGTCTTTAATGCCCTTACCATTTAAAGTTTCAGTAAGTAGAATAGAATTGGGAACCGCTTTGCCTTCCAGTGAGAAGTAAGTAGAGGTTAAGGCATTAAAAACTGAGTATTATTAGCCATTTCCCCAGAATTCCTCTTGTAGGGAAAGGAAGGGAGTGAGAGGGTGGTGGTTGATGGTCCAGTACAAGATAGATAAGGTCTCTTTGGTCCCCAAATATCAATTAAGGAGGGCAGTTTATCATTGGAACCTCCAAAACCAATTTATATTTGGTCCTGAAAACTTTCTTAAAATGGTATTTTGGAGACTTTCCCAAATTTATAATGACTGTGACAGTACATAAATACTGTAATTCTGTTGAACCTCTTTCAGGGTTGGACTAGCTATTTTACCCTTGTTTTACTCTTAAGGAACCTGTACTTCAGAAAGTTTAAGTAATTTGTCCAAAGGGTAATCCAAATTATAACAGGCAGAGCCAGAAGTACAGCCCAGATCTTCCAACTCCAAATCCATTGCTTTTGCTAAACGATGTTACCTTCTCGGTCCAATGGTTTTAGAGTTAGTTAAATATCTATATTTTTTGTATAGGTAAACTCTTTTATTATCTCAAACTGTTTCTTATCCTGAGTGAGAAGTGCCTTTTCTTTACTTCATAGATAATTGTACAGGAGGTTTTGTTTCTCTTTCCTAAGATGTGTGTATGTGCACATCACTAAAGGTGGCCTCACTGAAGTAGGAATTAAACACCCTTCCTTGAGGGGGAGTATCTAAATAAATTGTTTGGAATTCTTCAGATATTTGGAATGTATTTTTTCTTCTGTTTATTTACTTATTCAGTCATTTATGTCTGCATGAACTTGGATATTTATTTTATACATTGGATGCTAATCCAGTATAATGTAATTTATTTTTTTGCTCATATTGTTCTACCTTGATCATTGGGTGCTCTTTCATATTGCGCCTGTGTTTCTTTGACATGTCCTTATTTTTTGTTTTTTTGAGCACTTTCGAGACCTGCAAGACACTCCAGGCTCATTTTGCATATTCTGTGTGCCAACCCTAGAACCAGCCATTCTCTTAGGAACCCTGGTTCCTTTTATTGGTGAATGATATTCAAAACCAACATCTGGGCATTGGGTGTGCCCATTGCTACTGGCATATTATTGCCTTTAAGCCTTTCAACAGACAGAGCTAGGAAATATATATGTGTATTATAATCCATGTGTATACACATACTTGTGTTTCTGTATTGGTCCATCCATATCTCTATATTAAAGCTACACACGAGTTCATACTGATATCTTGACTCTAGTCTGGTACTATATGGTTCATTCTGGTCTTCTTCCTTTGCTTCTCTATACAACAGTGAGAAATCTGGCTCTCACTATCCACCATCCATTTATTTATTTATTTGGTCTTACTGTACATATATAGTGGTTTCAGAATTATTAATTTGTACTCCTATAAGAAACAACTTTACCAAATAGACTATAGTGTTTATGTAGTTCTTGTTGTCATCACCTTTCAGTTTCTAATCATAATAACCATTTTCCAAAGTTACTTAGGCCAGCATCTTTTTTCTCCACTCCCTCAATGAAGTTATGCTGTACATTGTAGTCTAGTTAGATGCCTTTGTCAGTCTGTATTCTATCCTAGGACTCCCCTACTGCCCTTCTCCCGATTGACTTGTTTTTAAACCTTACAGTTTTGTGGATATCTGAATAAAGGTCAGCTTCTGACTAATTTGGGAAACACTATTTTATGATATGAACTTTAAAAATGTAACTACCTACCTTGTCGTTTAGTCCTGTATTCTGTAAAGTTTGAGGCTGTGTTCTTTTGAGTATTTATGCTTGTAAACTATTATTTGGATATTATTATGGCTTAGTATGCTAATGTCATCAATGAATTACAACAACAAGAATTATTAAAACAGATAATTATTTTAATCAGGAACATTAGTTTTATTTTTTTAAATCTTATATTTCAATTACAGTGTACATTCAATATTATTTTGTATTAGTTTCAGGTATATAGCAGAGTGGTTAGATAATATACTTTATAAAATGTTTCCCCCAATATCTCTAGTATCTACCTGGCATCATACATAGTTATTATAATATTATTGACTATATTCCCTATGATGTACTTTGCATCCCCATGACTATTTTGTAACTACCAGTTTGTACTTTTTAATCCCTTCATCTTTTTCACCCAGTCCCTCAACCAGCAACCATCAGTCTGTTCTCTGTATCTATGAGTCTGTTTCAGTTTTGTTTCTTCATTTATTATGTTCTTAAGATTCCACATATAAGAGAGATTATGTGGTATTTGTCTTTCTATGACTGGCTTTCCCTTAGCATAATACACTCCAGGTCCATTCATTCTGTCACAAATGGTAAGATTTCATTTTTTTTTTTTATGACCAAGTAATATTTCATTATATATATGTACCATCACTTTTTAAGAAAATATTTTATTGAATTTTAGAGAGAGAGAAAGGGAGAAGGGGAGAGAGAGAGAAAAAAAAAACATCAATGTGAGAGTGAAACATCTATCAACTGCCTCCTGTAGGCCCTCTACAGGGGATTGAGCCTGGGAATTGAACCAGCAATCTTTTGGTGCACAGAGGATGCCCAATCAACCGAGCCACACCAGCCAGGGCGGTAACATCACTTTTTTATCCACTTGTCTGTTGATGGGCACTTGTGTTGCTTCCATATCTTGGCTATTGTAAATAATGGTGCCATGAACACAGGGGTACATATATTCTTTTGAATTAGTGTTTTGAGTTTCTTTGGATAATTACGCAGAAGTGGAATTGCTGGGTCATAAGACAGTTTAATTTTTAATTTTTTTTTTTTTTATCCTCACCTGAGGACATTTTTTCATTTTTTGTTCAGATAGAGTGGGAGGGAGAGAGAGAGAGAGAGAGAAACATCGACGTAAAAGGGACATATCGAGTGGCTGCCACCCGCACGACCAACCAGGGCCGGGGACAAACTGCAACCGAGGTACATGCCCTTAGCGGGAACCGAACCCGGGTGTCTTTGGACCGCAGGCCGATGCTCTAACCGCTGAGCCAAACCGGCCAGGGCTCATTTTTAATTTTTTGAGAAAACGCCATACTGTTTTCCATAGAGGCTGCACCAATCTGTATTCCCGTCAACAGTGCGTGAGCATTCCCTTTTCTTCACATCCTTGCCAACACTTGTGGTTTGTTGATTTATTGATGATAGCCACTTTGGCAGGTATGAGGTGATATCTCATTGTGGATTTAATTTGCATTTCTCTAATGATTAGTAATGTTGAGATTCTTTTAGTATGTCTATTGGCCATCTGTATGTCCTCTTCGGAGAAGTGTCTATTCCGGTCCTCTGCCATTTTTTTTTATTGGATTGTTTGGGGTTTTTTGGTGTTGAGTTGTGTGAGTTCTTTTTAAATTTTGGATATTAACCCCTTATTAGATGTGTCATTGGCGAATATGTTCTCCCATTCAGGAGGTTGTCTTTTCATTTTGTTAATGGTTTCCTTTGCTGTGCAAACACTTTTTAGTTTGATGTAGTCCCATATGTTTATTTTTTCTTTTGTTTCCCTTGCCTGAGGAGATATATTAGAAAAAAATATTGGTAAGAGAAATGTCAGAGATTTTACTACCTATGTTTTCTTCTAGGAGTTTTATGGTTTTGAGTCTTACATTTATATCTTTAATTCATTTTGAGTTTATTCTTGTATATGGTGTAAGGAGGTGGTCTAGTTTCATTTTCTGCATGTATCTGTCCAATTTCTCCAACACGATTTATTGAATAGACTGTCTTTACCGCATTGTATGTTCTTGCCTCCTTTGTCAAATATTAATTGACCATAAATAGGTGTGGTTTTTTCCTAGGCTCTCTATTCTGTTTCATTGATCTATGTCTGTTTTTATGCTGTTTTGATTACTATAGCCTTGCAATATAGTTTGAAATCAGGTAGTGTGATACCCAGGAGCATTAGTTTTAATTCTGGTGTTCTAGAAAATATTATTTAAAGTTAAAAAAATTTTTTTTTTTTTATTATTACTACTCTCAGAAATGCCTTCACCATTCGCCTTATAGCCCATCCTTCTATTATTGGTATAGAATTTTATTTTCGAAGCAAAGAATAAAAAGTCACTTCTCAATATTATCTTTCGCTGTGGAGTTACAAAAATTTTATTGTAGGCATTATTTACATAATTGGAATGTTACCAGAACCTTGAGATTTTTTTTTTTATTAACAAATAAACCTCAGAAACATTAAAGTAAATGAACTTATTAATTCCTTGTAAATTGTATACTACTGTTTTTTCTTTGGAGTGCATTTCATTATTTTAGAAATGCAGTCTTCACCCTGGCCAGTGTGGCTCAGTTGGTTGAGTGTCCCATGCATGGAAGGGTCGCTGGTTCCATTCTCGGGCAGGGCATATGCCCCAGTTGTGGGTTCGGTCCCGGTCTGGGTGTGTATGGGAGGTAGCTGATTGATGTTTCTCTTTCACGTTGATGTCTCTCTCTCTCTCCCTTTCCTTTCCTCTCTAAAATCAGTAAAAACACACACACACACACATGCACGCACGCACGTGTGCGCGCACACACACACAAAACAGACATGCAGTCTTCATTAATTATTAGACTGGAGGTAGGTTAGAAAAGGAGTTTGTTACTTTTTATTTTGTTTGTTACATTCCATTTCCATAACTTACTTATTTTATAACTGGAAGTTTGTATCTCTTGACTATTTTTCGCACCCCCAATCCCTTTCCCCTCTGGCAACCAGTAATCTTATATTTGTAAGTTTGGTTTTTTTTTTGGTTTGTTTGTTCATTTGTTTTGTTTTTGAGATTTCACTTTCAAGTAAGATTGTATGGTGTTTCTCTTTCTGACTTATTTCACTTTGCATAATACCCTCAAGGTCCATTCCTGTTGTCACAAATGGCAAGATTTCATTCTTTTATTTTTTAATCCTCACCAGAGGATATTTTTCCATTTATCTTCAGATAGAGTGGGAGGGAGAGGGAGAGAGAGAGAGGGCCAGAGACAGAAACATCGATGAGTCACATCGACTGATTGCTTCCCGCATGAGCCCGACCAGGGCCAGGGACAAACCGCAACCAAGGCACGTGCCCTTGGCCGAATCAAGCTCGCGACTCTTTGGTCTGTGGGCCGTTGCGCTAAACGCTGAGCCAGACCAGCCAGGGCAGATTTCATTCTTTTTTATGGCTGTGTAGTATTACATTGTGTGTGTGTGTGTGTGTGTGTGTGTGTGTGTGTGTGTACATATATACCACATCTTCATTATCCATTCATCTATCAGTGACACTTGGGTTGTTTCCATGTCTTGGCTACTGTAAATATGCTACAGTGAACATAGGGGTGCATATATCTTTTTGAATTAATGTTTTTATTTTCTTCGGATAAATGGCCAAAAGTGGAATATTACCTTAATGTTACTAGTTGAAAAGCAAGGAAGTAATGCTAGAGATGAGACCATTTCTCTCATGGAAATTTAGAAATAAAAAAATCAAACTTATTAATACTTTAGTAAATCTTGCTTAAGCAAATCTTTGGTGCTGTATCCTCTTCAGATTTTGCTTTTGTGTTGCCTTTCAACTCCTGCCACTCCCCTTGCCTTATCCACCAAAAATCAGAGATGAGAAAATGAGTGTGTGGGCAGAAGTTTTGTGTTAAGAATACCCGAGAGCTGTTTACACTGACCCCTTTGGAACTTAAAAAAAATTTTTTAGAGAGTTTTAAACTACAAGACCTCCCATTTATAATTGTTTTAATATTTCTGGGAATCTTTGCTTTTTAATTCTAAGAAATAGAATTGATATCTTCTAGCTGATGGATTTTTATTCTTTCATAGATTCATCTGAAAAGTACATTAGGACAAAGACTTTTGAGGGCTTCTCTGCATTACATTTTGCTGCACGTCGAGGACATTGGAAGATTGTACATATTCTTTTAGAAGCTGGGGCAGATCCTAATGCAACTACTTTAGAGGAAACCACGCCACTCTTTTTAGGTGAGATACGTTATTTGTGGTACAGGTGCAACTTTTTATTTTTATTATTATTATTATTTGTTTAATCCTCACCCGAGGATATTTTTCTATTTATCATCAGATAGAGTGGGAAGGAGGTAGAGAGTGTGAGAGGAAGAGAGAGAAACATCAATCTGAGAGAGATAAATCAACTGGCTGCCTCCCGCATGACCCGGCCCGGGCTGGGGACGAACTGCAACTGAGGCACATGCCCCTGGCCGGAATCGAACCCGCGACTCCTTGGTCTGTGGGCCGATGCTCTAACCACTGAGCTAAACCGGCTAGGGTGCAACTTTTTACTTTTAATTTATTTTTGCTAATGAAACTAAGCGTAATCTCCCCCCTCCTACCTCTAGGCTGTTGTACCTAATGTATATGTTCTTTGGCAAGTATTATACTGCTACTTCTTTGATTCAGAAATCAAAAAGGTATTTTTAGCCCTGGCCAGTTTGGCTTAGCGGTTAGAATGTCAGCCCCTGGACCGGAGGGTCTTGGGTTCAATTCCTGCTCAAGAGCATGTACCTAGGTTGCAGTTTTGATCTCCAACCCCAGTTGGGGTCGTGCAGGAGGCAACCAATCGATGTGTCTTTCACATTGATGTTTCTCTCTTTCTCTGTCTCTCTCTCTCTTTCTCTGTCTCTCTCTCTCTCTCCCCCTCCTCTTTCTCTCTCCCTCCTTCCCTCCCTCCCTCCTTCCACTTTATCTAAAAATCAATGGAAAAATATCCTTGAGTGAGGATTAACAACAACAACAAAAAAGGTATTTTTAAAGGCCACCCCACTCCCCCTTGTTTTTTACCTTTGGGTGACAGCATCTGGGAATATCTTTAAATGTATATTTAAAGTTGTAAAATCTGTTCTGAATTGTCATCATCGTTGTTCGGAAAACTAGGTAGAATATTTTATGTTTGCTTTTTTGCTTTTTCTTAGCATTAAGATATTAGGAAGATTTTATGGAAAAAATCACCAGCTAATCCTTTAATGCTAGTTAATTTGTTGCCTATGTGGGTCACTATTCAGACTTCTTCAATTATAGACTATTTTTTATATTTATTTTATTTATTATTTTTTAAAATATATTTTTATTGATTTTTAGAGAGAGAGGAAGGGAGAGGGAGAGAGAGATAGAAACATCAATGAGAGAGATAACACTGATCGACTGCCTCCTGCACATACCCCCCTGGGGATCAAGCCTGCAATCTGGGCATGTGCCCTGGCTGGGAATTGAACTGGTAACCTCTTGGTGCATAGGTCAGTGCTCAACCACTGAGCCATACCAGCTGGGCAATTTTGGACTACTTTTTAATTCCTTAAGGACAAAAGCCAAATTCTAAAGGACACACTTCCAATACCTGTCTCTTTTTATTCCCCTCCCTCTCTTCAATCCTATCTGTCTTCAGAGACATTGCGTCCTGTAAATTTTAGTGGAACATGAGAAAATTAAGAGAATAAAACATTTGTTTAGAATTAGTGTATCTGGACTAGTTTTAGTCTTGCCACATGTAATTTGTATGTTCATTTATTTACTGAATGCTGTAATAGTACATACCTAGTATTTTTAAAAAATGTGTTCTTATTGGTTTTTTAAAACTTTTTTTAGAGAGAGAGGAAAGGGAGAGGGAGAAAGAGAGAGAAACATCAATGTGCTGCACACCCCCTACTGGTTGATTGAGCCCCCAACCCTGGCATGTGCCCTGACTGGGAATTGAACCAGTGACCTCTTAGTGCACGAATCAACGCTCAATCCACTGAGCCACACTGGCCAGGCCATAGCTAGTCTTTATTGGGCTGATAAGAAAATGAGATGTCTATGAAAGTACTTTTTTACCTTCTTAACTTAACAATATAGATTCTTAAAATTTATGTATAATCTATTCTTTTTAGTGTACAGTTCTGTGGTTTTGATGTATGCATAAAATTGTGTAATGGCAACAACAATGAAGACACAGAGCAGTTCCATCATCCCCCCAAATTCTATCATGCTGCCTATTTTTAATCAACCTTTCCTGCCCCCCTTTACCCTTGACAGCCACTGATCTGTTTTCATCCCTGTAGTTTGCTTTTTTGCAAAATGTCATGAATATATGTGGAATAGTACAACATGTAATCTTCCAGACTAACTTCTTTCACTTAGCATAATGCTTTTGAGATCCACATTGTTGCATATGTCACTAATTGATTTCTTTCTGCTAAGTTGTATTCCATTATATGCATGTATCACAGCTTATCCATTTACTAGGTGATAGACATTTGAATTGTTTTCAGTGTTTGGTGATTATGAATAAATTGCTACAAACATTTGAATACAGGTTTTGTTTGAATATAAGTTTTCATTTCTCTTGGATTAATACTTAGGATTGTTGGGTCATGTGGTAAGTGTATGTTTAACTTTGGAAAACAATTTGGAAATTTCTTATAAAGTGACTTCCATTGTGTATTCCCTCTGGTAATGTTTGAGAGTTTCAGTTGCCTCACATTTTCACCAACACTTGGTATGAACATATTTTTCTTTTATATTTTAGCTATTTTAATAGGGATTTAATTTAGTGATATCTCATTATGGTTTTAATTTGCATTTCTCCTGATTTCTAATGATGTTGAACATCTTTTCATGTGATTATTTGCCCTCCTTTTTTTCCATTAATTTTGTATTTAGACATTTTGTTTTAAAATAATTTCAGATTTACGAAGATGTTCAATACCAGTGCAAAGGATTCTTAGATACCTTTCACCCAAATTTTGTTTTTTCCATTTTTACTTTATTATTTTATTTTGTTCTATACTATTTGTCCAAATAATATTTAACCCTTTGAGATTAAACTGTAGACATAGTTCTTCTACACCTATGAATACTTCAGCGTGAACTTCCTAAAAGCAATGAAACTCTCTATATGATTGCCATGATCAAAATAAGGAAGTTAACATTGATGGAGTATTATTGTTTTAATCTAAGGTCTTAGTTTTGCCAATTGTTTCGCTAATGTCCTTTATAGCAGATTTGTTCAGGATCCTATCCATGATCACTTGTTACATTTAATTCTTATGTCTCTTTGGCCTACTGTAATTTGGAACAGTTTTTCAGTCTTTATCTTTTATGATTTCAAAATTTTTCAAGAGTTCAGGCCATTTATTAATATTTTGTAGAATGTCTTTCAGTTTGGGTTTCTGATTTTTTTTCCTTGATAAAGTTCAGGTTATGCATTTCTGAGAGGAATGCCACAGAAGGGAAATGGTATCTTAGTGTATCTTATCAGGAAGAATATGACCCATTGCTGGTAATGTTAATATATAAAAGTATTTTGAATATGTGAAGTGCATCATTATGAAGATGTTTCCTAGAAACTTTGATGTAATATGGTTTGAGTGTTCTGCAGGGGAGATTGCTTTTTTATATAAGGTTTCTTTCTTTTCCCACATCCACATTTAACCCACTTTGTTCTTTACAACTACATAGTAAACTTTCACTGAGGCCAGCTATGTACATTCTCTATTTTAGTTGCTATCTTCAAGGAATCTATATAGAGGAGTGAACAAAATGAATTAAGTCCTGTAAAAAGGTAGATTTAAAGTGTTTGCGATACTAAAAGAGGGAAGAATAAGTCACCCTGGATACCAGAGGAAGACATCATGTGCCTCTAGAGTGCTATATTAATTGTAACAATAACGTTTATTGAGCAGAATGTATACCAGGCAATGTCCTCGGTGGTCCCCCAGATCTATCTCTTGCTTCGACAGTGTTTGGACAGAATGGACCCAGAGACACCCCATCTTCCAGCCTGCATCCACCCTTCAACCTCTTTTCCAGTCGCCACCTTCAGAACCACTTCAGCGATCCTCAGTCTCTGAGACCAGCCAACACCATTTTTTAACCTTAACTCTTTATTGCTGAACAACCACAAGCTCCCAAAATTATCAGAATTATTCCACCAAGGTGTAGGCTATTGTCAACTGCCTGGCCAACCAGCATCTGCCGGCCTCCTGCACCTGCTTCTCTCTGGGCTTCTATTTTGACCTCAGTGATATGGCTCTGGAGGGCATGGGCCACTTATTCTGGGAGTTGGCGGAGAACAAGCACAAGGGTGCTGAGCATCTCTCTCTCGCTCTCTTTTTTGTTAATCCTCACCCGAGGATATTTTTCCACTGATTTTTAGATAGAGTGGAAGGAGGGAGGGAGGGAAGGAGAAGGGAAGGGAGACAGAGAGAGAGTGAGAGAGAGAGAGAAACATTGATGTGAGAGACACATTGATTGGTTGCCTCCTGCACGACCCCGATCAGGACTGGGGATTGTATTTGCAACCCTGGTATGTGCCCTTGATCGAGAATCGAACCTGAGACCCTTCGGTCCTTGAGCCGATGCTCTAACCACTGAGCCAAATTGGCTAGGCTTGAGTGTCTCCTAAAGACGCAAAACCAGTGCGGTAGCTGAATTCTCTTCCAGGATGTGCTGAAGCCTTCCCAAGATAAGTGGGGCAAAACTCAGGATGCCATGGAAGCTGCAATAGCCTTGGAGAAGAACGTGAACCAGGCTCTTTTGGATCTGGGTTCTACCCGCACAGACTCTCCTCTCTGTGACTTTATGAAGAACCACTTCCTGGATGAAGAGGTGAAATTCATCAAGAAGATGGGTGACCACCTGAGCAACCTCCACAGGCTGGCCGGCCCCCATGGGTTGGGCAAGTATCTCTGCACACAGCTAGGAGCCTTTTGGAGCCCAGAGGCCTTTGAGGGGCTCCTCTGAATTTCCCTGGTGTCTGACTTTTGCCTGAGCCTCTCCCTGAAACCACTAGCCATTCTTTGTTTTGTTTAAAAAATTTTTTTTCTTTATTGATTTTTAGAGAGAGAGGAAGGGAAAGGGAGAAGGAGATAGAAACATTGATGAGAGAGAACATCAATTGGCCGCCTCCTGCACGCCCCTACTGGGGATTGGGCCCACAACCATGGTCATGTGCCCTGACCGGGAATTGAACTGATGACCTCTTGGTGGTGCGTGGGTCGATGCCACTAGCCATTCTTTTAACCACCCTGGAGCGCCCTCCCGTGCATTGGACCACATGGAAACAATAAAGTTTTTTGCAGGAAAAAAAACTATACCAAGCCCTGTCAGATGTTTTACATGAATTAGCTCATTTAATTTTTTTTTCTTTATTGATTTTATTTTATTTATTTTTTTTAACTTATCTTTATTGTTGAATGTATTACAGATGTTCCTCATTTTTCCTCCATTGCCCCCCTCCTCCCCATTCCTGCCCCCCTCCTGCTTTTCCCCACACTGTTGTCAGTGTCCATTGGTTATGCATATATACATATAAGTTCTTTGGTTTATTTCTTCCCACCCCTCAACCCCCTTCCCTTTGAGATTTGTCATTCTAACAACCAATTTGTACTTCTTAATCCCTTCACCTTTTTCACCCATCCCCCAGCCCCCACCCATCTGGTACCCAACAAAAGTTCTCTGTATCTATGAGAATGTTTCTGTTCTGTTTGTTCATTTTGTTTGTAGATTCAATTGTTGATAGATATGTATTTATTGCCATTTTGTTTGTTCATTTTTTTTATCTTTTTCTTCAAGAAGACCCTTCAACATTTCATATAATAATGGTTTGGTGGTGATGAACTCCTTTAGCTTTTCCTTGTCTGGGAAACTCTTTATATGGCCATCGATTCTAAATGACAGCTTTGCAGGATAGAGTAATCTTGGTTGTAGGTTCTTGCTTTTCATCACTCTGAATATTTCTTGCCACTCCCTTCTGACCTGCAAAGTTTCTTTTGAGAAATCAGCTGACAGTCTTATGGGAACTCCCTTGTAGGTAACTAAGTGCTTTTCTCTTGCTGCTTTTAAGATTCTCTCTTTGTCTTGAACCTTTGGCATTTTGATGATGATGTGTCTTGGTGTGGGCCTCTTGGGGTTCATCTTGTTTGACACTCTCTGTGCTTCCTGGACTTGTATGTCTGTTTCCTTCCCCAAGTTCGGGAAGTTTTCTGCCATTATTGTTTCAAATAGGTTTTCGATTTCTTGTTCTCTCTCTTCTCCTTCTGGCACCCCCAAGATGTGAATGTTGGCACGCTTGAAGTTGTCCCAGAGGCTCCTTACACTATCCTCATTTTTTTGGATTCTTTTTTCGTTTTGCTGTTCTGATTGGGTATTTTTTGCTTCCTTATATTCCAAATCGATGGTTTGCTTCTTGGCTTTGCCTACTCTACTATTGAATCTGTGTAAACTATTCTTTATTTCAGTTAGTGCGTCCTTCATTTCTGACTGTGATTCCATCATTTCTGACTGGTCCTTTTTTATGCCCTTGATGCCCTCTCTTAGTTCACTGATGTTCTCACTGAGTTCACTGAGGTTCTCACTAAGTCCATTGAGCAACCTTATAAGCAGTGTTTTGAACTCAGCATCTGTTAGGTTGCTTAACTCCATTTCACTTAGTTCTTTTCCTGGAGTTTTGTTCTGTTCTTTCATTTGGGACCTGTTTCTTTGTCTCCTCATTTTGGCTGCCTCCCTGTGTTTGTTTCTATGTATTACTTAGTGAGAGGTTTGGGGCTAGCTGAGACCAGATGCTGCTTGTTTGAAAGAATTTAGGAAAAGCTGAAGCAGGATCCAAGGCAGGCCAATCCTATGGTAAAGCAACTGGCAACAGCTTGGGTGGGCCTGAAAGTTGGGTGGGGCGGGGCCTCAGGGAATCACCAGGGCGGGGCCAACAGTGTGAGCCAGGTTGCTGGAGTCCCAGATATGGTGGCGTCTGCCAGCCCAGGGAAGGGCTCACCAAAGGAACAATGGCCTCTGATAGCACGTCAGTCCAGGAGAAAGCTGCCTCTCCAGCCCTCGCGCCAATGTCAAACAGCTCAATTCTTCCCCATATGACTCTGGTGCCTTTCAGGCTCCCTCCCGCACGCTGGAGCCTGGAGGGTGCAAGTCCGAGTAAGTCCGTGCGCAGGCCCTTTAAGAGGAGCTGCCAGGGCTCCAGCCGCCTCAGCCTCAGTTCCCGCTGGTTCTCCAGCCAGAAGTTATGGGGACTTCTCTTCCTGGCACTGGAACCCTGAGCTGGGCGCCTGGTGTGGGATGGGGACCCCTCAGTCCTCAGGGAGGACCTTCCCAGCCCAGGTATCCTCCTGATTTTTATCCGCCACACGTGGGTGTGGGACCAGCCCGTCCACCTCCGCCCCTCCTACCAGTCTCGATGCGCTTCTTCTTTAATTTCGTAGTTATAGGACTTCCATTCAGCTTGATTTCAGGCGGTTTTGAATGATGGTTGTTCTGTAGTTTAGTTGTAACTTTGATGTGGTTGTGGGAGGACGCGATACCGCGTTTACCTACGCCGCCATCTTGACCGGAAGTCCTCTTTATTGATTTTAGAGAGAGAGGAAAGGAGAGGGAGAGAGAGATAGAAACATCGATGAGAGAGAGCATCGACTGGCCGCCTACATGTCCCCACTGGGGATTGGGCCCACAACCTGAGCACATGCCCTGACCAGGAATCCAACCGGTGACCTCTTGGTGCATGGGTCGACCCTCAACCAGTGAACCACACCACCTGGGCCTCATTTAATTTTTTAAAAAAGATTTTTTAATTGATTTTTAGGGAGAGAGGGGGAGAGAGAAACATTGATGTGAGAGGGAAACATCTATCGGCTCCCTCCTGCAGGCCTCCTACTGGGGATGGAGCCAGCAACCCGGGGAAGGGCCCTGACCGGGAATTGAACTGGCAACCTTTCTGTGCACAGGATGGAGCCCAAACAACCAAAGCACACCAGCCAGGGCAGCTCATTTAATTTTTACCATGATTCTATGAGATATGTACTGTTATTATTTCCACTTTTACAGATGGAGGAAATTGTAAAAACACTGTATTTGGTATCAGAAAAGCTGTAGTTGAGTCTTGATCCTGCTATTGTCTGTGTATTAGTTAGAATAACATTTTCTGAATTGATTCATTGGTCTATTAACAGATGTTTGGTGACAAAAAGGTGTTTAATGAACATATGTGTGGAAAATGCTATGTATTATATTCCCTAATGTAGGGGGGGAAAAACCATTATCCATGTAGGTTAATGTGCCCACCCAGTCTGAAGTTTCCTCTGTACTCTGTTATCTTATTTTAGTATTTTCATAGCTCTTATCACTGACTGCAGTTATTTTATTAGCTTTTTGTTTATTGACTATCCTTTCCACTAGAAAGAATGTTCCATGAGAACAGGCATTTTATTTGTCTTATTCACTGTCATAACTCTCCAACTCAGATCAGTGCCTGGTGTGTGGTAGGCATTCAGTAAAGTATTTGCTGAATGAAAGAATGAAGGTCTCTGAAGAGGCCTCTAATAGAACAGCACTTGTTTTAACTTTAACCCAACATTTTGAAATGTATTTGACCATAATATTTTTTTTTCTTTGTGTAACACAAAGAACATTAATATTTCATGGGACTATTTGAGAAATGCTAGTTTGGTCACTTATAGTTTCAAAATATAATAGCCCCATTTATGAAATTTAGTAGTTTGTTTACTTATGTAGGTGTTTGGAGAAAATTAGAGATGCAGAGTTTTTAGTGATTTATAGTTCATAATATAGTTAACTTGAATTTTTTTTATGTTAAGGAAGAGTTGCTAAGAAAATTCAAACCCGTGAATGACCTTTAATCACTTATTTATTTTATTTATTTATTTTTAATCCTCACCTGAGGATATTTTTTTCCCCATTTATCTTCAGATGGAGTGGGAAGGAGGGGGAGAGAGAGAGAGAAACATCGATGTGGAAGAGACACATCAACTGGTTGCCTCCCGCACGACCCCGACCAAGGCTGGGGTCGTGCCCTTGGCCAGCATTGAACCTGCGACTCCTTGGTTCATGGGCCGGCGCTCTAACCTGTGAGCCAAACTGGCCAGGGCTAATCACAAATTTTTAATAATAGGATTTATTTAGTTATTTTAGCAGCAAGACTTACCATTCTAATTATGTTTTATATTGGCTAATACAAAAAATAATTTGACTCAAGCAGGAGATTTAAACCCAAGGAAATGTAGTCACATAGTACTTTTAGGTGCACAAGTATTGCATCTATTATATTAGGTCCTTGTTTGGAAGAACATAAGAATATATATTTTTTTTAAAAAAAGAAAAGTACTGTCTTAGCTTTTGCAAGGACATAATGTCAAAGAATGGACATATGACTCTTTAGTTAGGTGATCTGGGCTCCAGTGTCTGCTCTGCCCATAAATAATATGACAAACTTAAGCACTCTGCTTTGCCTACCTGTGTCTTTCTACCTCTTTTAAATAACCGTAGTGATCTATGTTTTAATTTATAGTGGAAGAGACTCTTTTATTAAAACAAAATCCAGTGGATTTGAAATGAGAAAGGGAGACTGCCCATCTGGTCTAGCTTCCTTCCCCATCTGTAGTTCTCTTCCAACACTGTTCTTTGCTGAAACTTTGGTGTATGTTGTCTGTCCCCTTTCCCCGAGGGAAGCTTTATTCCCACGCGTGTTGTAGTACCTGTCCTGATGGCCCAGTTACTACCTAAACTGTTGCTAGGGGCTATAAGTATAAAACCAGAGGATCGAAGTATAGAAAATGAGTACAAAACTATGGAAACTTGCCAGATGACTGGAAGAATCCTTGACATCAGTGATGGGTGATTATGATTGAACTGAAGGTTAAATGTAGAGTTAAAACAGTAGTAATGCCACAGTTTATAATGGGAACATTTTTCCTACACACAACTATCATCAAAATTTTCATAAAAATGAGTTCGGAAGGGAACTCTTTAGTTTGATGGCAGTAAAAAACGAGAAAACCACAAGAAGGGCAATTCAGGAAACTGCTCCTAATCTTTCCACCTGAAAATTATCCTTCTAGAACATCTTTTGGTTACCATGCAATTTAAAGTTGATATTTTAATAAGGAGCCTGCCCCCTTATTTATTTTGCCCTTGTCGCCTACGTTCCCCACTCCCTTTCCCTTGCCTCATAAGTGCATACATAGTAAATATTCTAAGGATAGATTTGTAAAACTGCTTTGGAAATAAGAATATCCTTATTTTTAAATATAGCAGATTCTAAGTGAAAATTCAGCTAATTATATAGGAAATAGGTTTTCTTTTTATTTTGCTATGTATAAAACAACACTGATAAATTGGAGGCTCAAATCCAACCCAATGTGACTTCATAAAACAGTTTCTGTAGGAACTGCACAGCATGCAGTTCTGGTTTTTGATGGATTATTTTTCATTTTTTGTTCTTCTGAGTCTCTGCTTATTCTGTGTAACCTTCAATGTTAAACATAGCAGTAATTTTTAGTAAGAACAAAGTGTTTTATAAACAGTGTTCTGTGAGGCTGCCTATTTCAATATTTAACTATAAAATGTGTCATACTTCAGCTTACGTGGCATATCCTTTAACTCTGACTCTGCTCTTGTCTTCTAAAAGTGATCAAACCACCACATATTTCACTTTTCACTATTTTCTGGGATCAACAATCATTTATAGGGTTGTTTTTTGAGGTGTTAGGAATTTTGAGGTTTAGCATTCATATATTTAGTATATATTATATCAATTAAACTTTATCTTTGGAGTTATTTTTAGATTTTTCAGTGGAAAGATTAATCGTCTTCCTCAAGGATTATAACATAAGCATTTTTACTTGAGGCCCTGTTAATTCTTGAAAATATGGGTTTGAGTTTTGCCAGATCAAAAGTATAGCATTCACTAAAAAGTTACATTTAAAAAAAATTTAATTTCATGTTTTGTTCACTTTTATCTATTTTTATATGGTGTTTCTTGATGTAACTTTTTATTATTTTATATTATACCCTTCTATGTTTTAAGACAATATATTTTTGTTCCTTAATGTAAGCAGTTAGGAAAGTAGGATATTATCTTTCTTATATTTACCTTCATACAATTAAATATATTTATACAATCTGTTATTTTATTAGTCATATTTTATTGATAGGTTTAAACTTCTAGCTTTTAAAGATGAGGAAATCAGTATCCTTATGTTGTTCTTACGTAATTCTTTCTCTTCCTCTCTTCTCTTTCCAACTTTTGTTAGTTATATCGTATTTGCCTGGTCAATAGAGATAACATTTTGCATCCTGTTCTGGCATCTTAATTCCTTCATTTCATTTTATTCTTAGTTCTGTGGTTAAATAGCTCAGAAGTTTACCACCAGTTATTTTGCCATGGTTTTTCAAGCCTTGTTTGGTTAACTAAAGTCTTCCTTTATTAGAGTTCTCTGAAAGGACATATGGAAATAGTGTTCCCTGAGTTCTTGCCTGTTCATAATTGAATAATGATTTTATATTTGGACAGTATGATTAGGTATATAATTTTTAATGGTAATCTATTATGTTCTAGAGTTGAAGTTTGAGGCCAATCTAATTTTTTTTTTTTTGTGACACTATTTTTCCATGTGTGTTCTCAGTTTTCTCTGAGACATGCTGCACTCTCTCAATATATAGATTCATATTTTCTTTATTTACTAAATCTTTTTGGAATTATAACTTGAAATATTTGTTCTGTTATTATGAGGATCTTCTTGGGCTCTAAATATTCATGTGTTGAATATCCTATCTGTTTTTCATATCTATATTTCTTCTCTAATCTCCTTTCTCTTTATTTTCACGTTATTTTTCCTGTTTCTATTTATTTATTTATTTATTTATTTATTTATTTATTTATTTATTTATTTATTTATTTAGAGCTTCTATGGGTTTTTTTTTCAGAAATGTCTATTCTCTTTAGTATTTCTTCCAGTTTCAATTGCACTCTTATGATTGTTATATTTTTTCCAAGTCTGTCTTAAGTTGTTCAAGCGTGTATTACATTGTTTCCTATCGTCTAGCTATCTGTTATTTGATCACTTATATCCCAGTGTTGTGCCTTTTTTCACTAACTTTTTTGAAAATATGTAGCAAAACGTTTAGACACAATTTTCATGCCCTTTGTGGCAGTATTTTTATGATGAGTTTTTTTGGGGGTCTACTAATAGTTTTTCCTGTAGCTTTCTCCCCCTTTTTTGTACCTTTGTATGAATTCATGCTCGTTCCTTTGTGATGAGTCATCAGGAAACATGAATTTTTGCTCAATCAGCCGTTTTCACAAGATTTTAAATGGCCGGGAGCTGAAGCCACATTCCTGACTAGCTAGTTTTCCTTTATGACTCAGGGTTTTTGGGTGTGAGTTTATTTAGCTGTTATCTTTCACCAGTCAGTGAACATAGCAGCTGTGGGTTTTGCAATGTAGCTTCCCTTCTGTAGTAGCAGAGACCAACCACTCTTGGAAATATATCTTCTTAGAGTGATTCTTTGTTTAGACCCTGCTCTTCTGACTTTCAGGCTTCAACTGGGCCCAGAGAAGTTCTGCTGTCAGCCTATGAATCAATCCTCTGCTGAAAACTTGAGTTTTGCATCTCAGAGGGAGCCTCTCACCTTTGAGTTTACTTTGTCAGCTCTTTCTCAGACATCCAGCTGAGATATCTTTTCTCCTCTTTCTCCCACAAGTACCTAGGATTGACCACTATTCTTTTACCTAATTTTGATCTGGAGTTTTAGCTGGATCCTAGTTTTGCTAAAAATGGAGAGTGTGTTTTTATTTCTTCTTTGCTGATTTTGGATTAATTGCTTTTGGATGCTTTCTAAGAAGAGTAAGGGGGAATGCTTGCTTTATGCTACAATATTAAAATTGGAAGTCCATATTAATTTTTAAAGTAAAACAGAGTTCTTGATTTCAGTATTTTGCAATAATTTAATATTATAGTATATGGTAGGAATAGACCTAGATGAACTCCTCCTCACCCCCACCGTGCCCATACAGTGTAATCCCTGTTCTCTTTAGGTATCATAGAGCAGTGCTACTCAAAATGTCAGTGTATTGATATAAGGGGCTTGAGCCAGAATATAAATCAATATACTACTGCTTCCTTCATCAAAAAAGTCTTGTTTCAAGAAAAATGTCAGCTGAACTAAACAGTGTGCTCAGGGACATAATTGATTTACATTCTGGTAAAAACTTCTTCCCTCATTGAGGACTGGTAACAGTTTGCAGACTGACAGCCAGTCTGTGAATGATATTGGGTAGTTCTACTGTACAATACATATGTGTGGCTAATTCAGTTGTCTCTTCATTCTTCATAATTATTGCTGTTGGCCAATTAATTGTATGTGGTCATCACAGGTGAGTGTGGCGGAAATAGAAGTGCTGCTCCTATATGAATAGGAGTCCTTGGGATGAAGGCTAGTTTGCCATGTACTTTTTTTCTGATAGGGATTCCTCATTGTAATGATTTATTTCTCTAAGCCATACTATGGAGATCATATCTATGGAAGTGGCCTGTGTTATAAAGCAATGGGAATTGGATAATTACAGAAAGTGGTAGAAGTCAATGTTGTAGCTCTAGAAAAGTTGTAAGTTTAAGGCTGTGCTGTCTAAATCAAATATTTCTCTTGATTCTGTGGCTGGGGAGATGTGGATAAAAAATTAATTATAATAAGATATTGATTAGCTTTTTGTCTTTCAAGACTTTCATGTGATTGATGGGTATGTTTTTCTGGATATGGTTTCTGATGTCTAATTGGCCATTAGACTTTTTCTATCTGTCAGAAACAGAGAGTCATGTCATGTTGTCAGTGGCAACATCTAGAATTGAATTGGGGTATCCACCACACCTTTTTATTATGTCCCTATCATAATTAATTTAGCACATGAGATCATGGTTTTTCCCCCATCAGTATATGTCTTTAAGATTATGATTATTAGTCATTGGGCAGACATGAGGTACTTTATAAGAAAGAATGTAACTTTTTATTATATTTTTAGAAAAAAATTCTATCAATAAAATATTATATTTCAGATTTAAGATTCATGGCCAAGATCCATTATTGGAATCTATCTGAATATATAGAATGGTTTGAAATTAGGTATATATCCTTGATGAAAAAGCCCTATTTTGTAACCATTCTGATTATAAACTTTAATTATGAAATGAATAACTATGGGCAGTCCTATATACCCAGAGACGTTCTTTAAATAATTCTACATCCTTGCCAGTCACATTGCCCAAGTGAAGGGTTGCTACTAATGTATTCTGTCAATGGAGTTAGTACAGTACTTTATTTATTAAAAAAAAATTTTTTTTTTAAATCCTCAACCCGAGGATATTTTTCCACTTATCTTCAGATAGAGTGGGAGAGAGAGAGAGGGAGAGGGAGAGGGAGAGAGGGAGAGAGGGAGAGAGGGAGAGAGGGGGAGAGAGAGAGAGAGAGAGAGAGAAACAGACACAGAGACATTGACGCGAGAGAGACGCATCAGCTGGTTGTCTCCCGCACGATCTCCACCAGGGCCAGGGACAAACTGCAACTGAGGTACATGCCCTTGACCAGAATCAAACCCGGGACTCATTGGTCCGCGGGCCATCACTCTAACGACTGAGCAAACTGGCCAGGGCAGTTTAGTACTTTAATACTTCTGTTGTCTTGGGTATAGATTAAGCCTTGGAAAAATAGAAACTCTGAAGTCCTATAGAATAAATTAGGAACACAAGAGAAAAACCTCTGTTCATTGCAGTCTGGTTTCTTTTCTATGCCACCAGATGTCAGTATAACTACAGGACCAGAGAAGTACTGCAGTAGATAAGTGGCGTAGGAATGTTGTTTTTGCTTCACGAAAGAGGTAGGGAAAAAGAAGTTTTATACAAATTAGGTGTACAGTGCAAAGATTATTTTATTGTTGAATTGTATAGAAAAATGAAAAGCATAATGGAGAATAGAGTACATGTAGAACTTAAAAAAGCATAGATACAGTTAAACATTCACATATAAATCAAATGTACTAATTGAATGTTTTGGTGATCTCTGACACTCACCAAAATCAGCAGCTGGCTGCTATAACTAGAGCTGATGAACAGCCTGTGGTTAAACTGTTCACGATAGCCTCACCAACTGTGATGTTTGTCAGTAGAATTACTATCAAAATCTGAGCCTCAAAATGACTAGCTTATAGATGTAATACTCAGCTTACTGCGATTTGCATCTGGTATAGAACTTATCTACAGTAGTTCCCTAGAACACATAGTCACATTAGGCATTTTTCCAAAAGAGCATTCAGTAGGATAATTACATTTTAAAAACTTATTCTCTAATGAATGCTCTATTAAATAATGATCATTGTTTACTATTCCTAGTTAGAGTTATCACTTACATATATGCCAAGGTCTACCATAGTTGTCCCAGATGAGAATCTCCTACATTGAGTTCCTGCCTTTATGAAGTCCTCATGTGGGCCTTGTGACTCAGTGTGTTACATGCCTCAACTGAGTGTTGATTTTGGTTAGAAGTTTTGTGTGGGTCATAGGCTGTTTCCAGTATTTTAATTTATTTTTTTCAAAAATATTTTGTTATAACATGTTTTCCCAGATTACTTCTTTTTGCTTTCTTTTTTTTCTCTAATTTAGGGAATTGAAAAACTTGTTTCTTCAAAAATGTGAACTGCCCCCCTAGAAATTATTGCAGGAAATGATGTTCTCATGTCATTCTTTCTGTCCTAGACTTTTGCTTTCACAGGTTTCATCAGTACTATAATATGACCTGTTGTGAGAGGGGCAGTGTCCCTACCCCCAGAGCTTCTGGTTTTTCTTTCCTCCTGTTTCAGCCGGAGTCTTACAGACAATACCTGGTTGGAATGAAGGGAGAAAAGCCTTTTTCTCATCTCTCTTTGTGTCCAGACACTTTGAGATTTCCCTTTCAAAATGGGGCATTTTATTTCATCCTTATTATTTATCCTTGGGCTCTGGTCTCTATTGGATACCAGATCCTACAATTCTGCTTTCTTTTTCTCTCTGGGACTCTACAGTACTTTTCTAGGTTCTAGAATTACTAATTTCCTTGAACACTTACCCCAAGCCACAGGAGTCATTAATGGTCTGGCTCTCAGCCCCTGTAGCCAGGTATTTATTTTGGAGGTAGATATGCCTAGGCTTTAGGATAAATTCCAGTTTAGGTAAGTTTTAAACTCTAGACCAGTGCTGTTCAGTAGAACTTAGAAATGTCCTACATCTGCACTGTTCAGTGTAGTAGTCACTAGCCATGTGTGGCTTTTGAGTACTTTAAATGTGGTTACTTTGATTGAAGCACTAAATTTTTTTTTTAATCCTCATCTGAGGATATTTTTCCATTTATCTTCAGACAGAGTGGGAGGAGAGAGAGAGAGAGAGAGAGAGAGAGAGAGAAACATTGATTGGTTGCTTCCCGCACGACCCCGACCAGGGCCAGGGACAAACCGCAACTGAGGTATGTGCCCTTGACCGGAATCTAACCCATGACTCATTGGTCCTCAGGCCAACGCTCTAACCACGGAGCCAAACCGGCCAGGGCTGAAGTCCTAAAATTTTAATTAACTTAAATTTAAATAGCCACATGTGGCTAGTGGCTTCTCTATTGGTGAGTGCAGCTCTTCATTCATCCTTAATTGTGCAGTAGTCCTCTTCTGTCTTTAAAGCATTTGTCTCCTCTGCCCTAGCATCAATACTAGGTGAGTCCCTTGCCTGGCTGGTGTGGCTCAGTGGTTGAGCATTGACCCATGCACCAAGAGGTCACTGGTTCGATTCCTGGTCAGGGCATGTGCCCAGGTTTTGGGCCCAATCCCCAGTGGGGAACATGCAGGAGGTGGCCAATCAATGTTCTCGCTTGTCGATGTTTCTATCTCTCTCTCCTTCTCCCTTCCTCTCTCTCTAAAAAAAAAAAAAAAAAAAAATACTAGGTGGGTCCCACAAAGTGAGACAGGGAGCAAAAGACCACTAGTAGCCAGTCAGCTTTGCTTATCAGTGGAATGGTAGAAGTTGTGGCCAAATTTCCCTCATCAGCATTTGATTAGGTGATTATCAGGGTTCTGCCCTTGATTCCTGCTTTCAAGGTCTTACCATCTAATTGGGGATAGTATAACAACCAGAATTCAAGGCAAACTATAAGTGCCATAAAAGGCACAAAGTATTGTGAAGGTTAGTCTGTCCTAAATACAGTTATTTTTCTGTGTGGATTCATCTACTTCCTTGTCTCTTTTGGTTTTAAAGCATTTTTAATTAACATACAAAATATGACCTTAAGATAATATTTTGAGAAAATAGGACAGTGTTCAGTTAGATTTTTATTCTGGTATATTTTTTAAAATTCACACTTAAACACTTTAGGAATTTTCAGATACTCAACGTTTTTGGAATTCCCATTTGAAATTCTCTTCAGAATTGGTGGCAGCCTTTTATTTTATTTAATTTTTAAAACTTTATGAATAATTTCAAAAGTATATAGAAAAATATAATAAATTGCCATGTACCTAGCACCCAACTTCAGTAGTTATCAACTCAGGACCAATCATATTTCAGTTATAGTTCTATCCATTGTCTCCACTCATTTTGAAGGAAAACTCTATTCATCATATAATTTCAGACATAAATGTTTGTGTATGTATCTCCAAAGGATAAAGATTTTTTTTAAAGAAAAGGACATATATGCGTAACCCATAGACACAGACAACAGTGTGGTGATGGCCAGAGGGAAGCGAGGGGTGGGCAGGGGCTGGGTGGAACTGGGCACAAGTGGGGGGGAGGATGGGGACATCTGTAATGTCAACAATAAAAATAAAGTCAAACAAACACACACCACCACAATACTATTACTGCTCCTAAAGTTAACAGTAATACATTATTATCACCAAATACCCAGTCACTATACAGATTTCCCTGATTGTCATAACGTACATGTATATTTTTAGTTTGTTGAAATCAGGATCCAATTAAGGTCTCTGAATATAAATTGTAATTATATGTCTCTTATATCTCTTTTAATATAGTGTTTCATCATTTCTACCTCATGTAATGTTTGTTACCTGTTCACACATTAGCTCTAGAACAAAGTATTGGATGGTTGAGTGGCCAGTTATCTTTTTAGCATCTGCCAGTATTGATAATGGTGTTCTAAAAGAATGTGATATATTTGCAAGAGTCGAGTTAATTTTTTTTTGCTCTCCAGAGACTATCTTGTGCACAGATTGTTACTGATGCTCGTTTGAGCACATGTTACTCGAAGGTTCTGATGGGAGATAAGATGTTGCCACTACTGACACAGACACAGAATGTAAGGGGAGTTACAGTTTGTTGCTGCTGAAATGCCTGGTCCTAGTTATTTGCACTTGTGAAGTGGTTTCTTTCCTTCTCTTTTTTTCTTTCAGATATCCTCTAGGGTACTTCTCATGTGTGTGGCCATCCTCATGTCACGTAGAAATTTTTTTTATTTACTAATATTTCCATGTCACTCTTTCTTAGTTCAGAATCACTTGAGTTGTGGAAATGCTTTTGAATCGAAAAAGGTTGGTATTACCATATTGTTGAGGAGAAGAAAAGAAATTTTAGTTGAGTGCCTATAGTGCACATAAATACATAAGTGTGGTGTACATTCAAGTTTAATATATTTCCTCAAAAGTAAAGAATTTTTCAGCCTTACCATAACGATTCCATTGGGGACATGTTAGTAGGCTTTTAGGATATGATTGACAATGGCTAAAAACACATACACTTAAATTATAGCTGCATATTCCAAATTTAGGTGAACAGAAATTAATATCCAATAAAGACTTTACTGGGATTGGATCATAGAGAAAGAGTGGAAAATCTTTGTAAGGTTTTTTTTTTGTTGGATTGGGAGGAGGGCATTTGAGTTGTGGTAGTTGGTGACTGTTGAGTCTAAAGTCAGTGACTCTTTATAGCCCCAATATAGCCAGGAGAAAGTATGCAGTCTGTTTCCTTGGAATTTATAACAGAGAGCCTGTCAAGGTTGTCATTGTCACTAACTACAATGCAGTCTTACTTACTAAGATAGAGAGAAAACAAATGATACTATTTCTACAGTCTAAGGAAATGTCTTTGGGGTTTTTAAGTGCAAATAGGAGCCCTGAAAAAAATGTCAAAATATTATAGTTGTTGATTTCAGTGGCTTGTTGTTTGCAGCCCTTTTATAATAATTAAAATTCTTCCACAGAGCTGTTGGGTATGTTAATAGAGTCACCTTTAATTTACATAGCATGTGAAGTCATAGCAAGTGTAATGACTTCTTCCAAAGCATTGTTGTTTGCAGAATTTCTGGGATCTGTAAGTCAATATGGCTTTTGATTTTGGTTTTTAAAATAAAATTTTGGAAAATTCCAGCCATTATTTCTTCAAATATATTTTTTCTGTCCTATTCTTACTCTTTTCCTTCTGGTGCTTGGATTGTATGTATGTTAGACTCTTTGATGTTGTCCCATAGGCCTGTACAGTAGGTTTCTTCCTTCAGACTTTTTTCCTCTCAGTTCTTTAGATTGGATGATTTATATTGATGTTTTTAAGTTCTCTGACTCTTCTACCATCATTTCTTTTTTTTTTTTTCAGTTCTAGAATTTTCATTTGGTTCTTTAAAAAAGAAAGCTTCATTTCTCTATTGAGATTCTCTATGTTTACTTATCCTGTGTACCATATATATTAAAAATAAAATATTTGAACACATTTTTCTTGATATTTTAAAGCATATTTAAATAGCTACTTTAGTTAATCTGTTAAATCCAATATGTGGGCCATCTTGGGGTCAGTTTCTGTTGACTACTTTCTGGCTTATATACTAGATATTGTGGATAGTATGTTACAGAGACTAGAATTCTGTTATCTTCCTCTGAGAAATGCTGACTTTTATTTTCTTAATAGGTAGGTCATATACTGGCTTATCACCTTGAACTTGTTTTAGGTTTGGTTTTATACTTTGTTAGACTGGATCTGTGGAGAGCATAAGGTGCTTTCCAAGCCAGTTTAACTTGGCGTAACTCAACTCCCAACCTCTGCCTCCTTCCTGATCTTGTTGTAGGGCTTCTTTTAGGCTTAGTTAGAGCAGACCTAGAGTTGGCCTTACTCTCAGATGTGATCCTTACTCCTAGGGCTCTGCCTTTTGGGTGTCTCAGCTGGATGCCCAAGGTGTTAGTGAGGTCCTATGGTTTCACAGACGACCTAGGTGGAGCTTCTAGGAGTGCCATTGCTTATCAGCACTGTTTGATCTCTAGTTACCTCTGTTTAATTCTGAACCGTTAGCAGTTCTCTTGTAGGCTTTCACCTTACTTTACACGTGTGCAGCCCAGATCACAGTCAAGGATTTTTGGAGAACTTCCACATTGGGGGCCCTCCCTCTACATAATTCTCTTTTCTCTGGAGTCTTACTCCACAGATTTCAACCATTTGAACTCTGATCTCTGCCTCCTTAGCTCAGTGGACTGCTGCACTCTGCTTGGACTATTTCCTCTGCTTGAAGTACTCTTTCCTCAACCTTGCCCTTGCTCTGCTTAGACTTTAGCTCACTACACCACAATCAAGAAATATCCCCAGGTAGACAGCTGAGGCGATCATAGGGCTCACTTTATGTGTTTTCCTTCTCTCAGAATCAGTCTATGCGTATTGTTTAATGCCAGAAAAAGTTGTCTCTCTATATTTTGTTTACTCTTATGATAGTGTACGGTGGGATAGCTAGTTTAGTACCAGTTATATTGTTATATCTCGCACTGTAATTCCAAAGCCTATTCAGTTTGGAGAGGGAATGAATTTTTAAAAAGAAAACAATCTTATTTTCTTTCAGACATTTAAAAAAAATTCATCCAATCAATGATTATTTATTGCCTATCTTCTCTCTGTGATTGGCTCTGGGCATATAAGGGGGATGAGACACAGTTTCTTTCCTCAAGAAGGCCAACAAGTAGGAAGCTAGAGTCTGTATTTTCTTTTTTTTTGAATAAACTTTTATTGATGTATAACATACATTGTTTTAGTATGGGTCTTCCTTTTCCCTCCAGTGTGGTAAATTGTCATATAAGGACAAAGAAGGCTAACCCACATTTTCCAAAGGAGAGGCTTTGGTAGTAGATGTAAGCTCTAAATACACTATTATAAACCATTATTTCTTCATTATTACCATTAATTAAATTTGTATGATTTTGAAATAATTAGCAAGAGCTATAAAATGTTATTTATCTGTTCATGTGTTGGTTTCACTAGAGATGCAGAAATTAGATATCTTAATGTATTTTGTCTCTGCTTCTATAGTGTACTTAATAATCAAAACAAATTTTTTCAACTTTCACTTTTATAAGGTCAGCCTAACTCACGAAAAACAAACTTATCTTCACTCTGCTTCATATATCACCACTGACAACCTGATAATCTTCAACTCAGGGTCTAGCTATAGAAAGATTTTTGCCAGCAATCACTGATAATGATGTATGAATTGGATATAAAACAGATTTTCTTCCTTTTCTAGTATGACCTCCATCCAAAATTAGATTGACTTTAGATTGATTATAGAAAAATAATAGCTTGAAAACTGTTGTTTTTCCCTAGTAAAATGCCCTTGAATGTTAACTTAGAAATACGATTTATTAAACTTCTTCTGCAGTGATACTATCTCAGCCATGGCGGTTAAATTTCTGGAACCTCCCAGGGTAAGAGAATTCTTCATTAAAGAACTCCTGACAATTCTTATGGGGGAAATAAGCTTTAGTATAAATTCAATATATAAATTAATAGAGTATCAATGTCATGTTACCATCTTCAATAATAATGAGTATGTTTATTATTTATTTTATATTTTTAAGTATTTTATTTTCCTATTGTTACATCTCCATTAGCATTTTTCAAGTGTGACCCTTCCTCCAGATGTAGTATCTATCTAATTTTCGACTGAGAGCTGCTGATTCCTGCCTCCTACTGCAGTAGAAGATATAGAATAACTGTATGTTTGAAATAAAAAATCTTACTTGCTTTTCTTTTCTGTTACCAAGTACATGAAGTCAGACTTTTTTTTTTTTATCCTCACCCGAGGACATTTTTTTCACCTCTTGTTCAGATAGAGTGGGAGGGAGAGAGAGGAAGAGAGAGAGAGGGAGAAACATCGACGTGAAAGGGACACATCAAGTGGCTGCCACCTGCACGACCAACCAGGGCTGGGGACAAACCGCAACCGAGGTACATGCCCTTAGCGGGAACCGAACCCGGGTCTCTCTGGACCGCAGGCCGACGCTCTAACCGCTGAGCCAAACCGGCCAGGGCTGAAGTCAGACTTTATACACATCTCTGCTCTCTATTCTTTTATAGATGCTGATATTTACCCAAACTCAGAATTCTAAGAAGTCATTGTAATAGCCTCACACCTACAACATTCACAGTATACCTTATTTACTTAATGGTGCATGTGTATGTGTGTACTTATTTTATTAAGTATTATATAGCTCTCTTCTGGCATTGGTTTTTCTTCCCATTAACTCCTCTAGGATTACTGCCACCGTCAAAGCAGAAAGTTTTGTGGTAAATAGCATCTGGAGAGTTTACCCGACTTATTCTATCAACTTAATAGCATTATACCTATGTTCACTCTCATGAAGTAGGATTTATAAACTGTTGTTTGTACATGATATTAGACTACACATGTCTTATGCTAATGTTAAATTATATATATGTAAAAGAAAGTAGAATAGTTTGGTGAAACTGGTAAAACGGCACGTGATTTTTAGGTATCTATAAGCATGCAAACAATTCCTTCAAAGGATCTACTTTACCAACAGCTTGGGAGCCATTAGTTTTTTTTGTTTTTAATTTATTTTATTTTTTAAACTAAGTATATTGGGGTGACATTGGTTAGTAATATTACATAGTTCCAAGTGTACAATTCAATAATTATACATCATCTGTATATTGCATTATGTGCTTACCACCCAAAGTCTAGTCTCCCTCCATCACCATAAATTTTGTCCCCTTTACCTTCTTCATCTCTGCCTCTGGTAACCACCCTTCTGTTGTTTGTGTCTGAGTTCGTTTGTTTGTTTGTTGCTTTCTGTTTTATATTCTACATGTGAGTGAAATCCCATGGTTCATGTCCTTTTCTTTTTCTTTTTTGTTAATTCTCACTCGAGGATAATTTTCCATTGATTTTTTGATAGAATGGAAGGGAGTGAGAGAGAGAGAGAGAAAGAGAGAGGGAGAGAGAGAAGCATCAATGTAAGACACATTGATTGGTTGCCTTCCGCATGACACACTCCACCCTTTGGTCCAGGGGCCGATGCTCTAACTGCTGAGCCAAAGCAGCCAGTGTGGTTCTTGTCCTTTCCCATCTTTCTTATTTTACTTTGCATGGTACTCTCTCAAGATCCATCCATGTTGTTGCAAATGGCAGTATTTCATCCTTTCTTATGGCTGAGTAGTATTCCATTGTGTATATGTACTGCATCTTTATCCAATCATCCATCGAAAGATACATGGGTTGTTTCTGTCTTGGCAACCATGCATAATGCTGCAATGAACATAGGGGTTCATGTATTCTGATGAATAAACATTTTCAAATTTTTTGGGTGGGTACCCAGAAGAGGATTGCTGCTGTGTCATATCATAGCTCTTTTCTTAATTTCCGGATGAACCTTCATACTGTTTTCTAAAGTGGGAGTCATTAGTTTCAGTTACTATGGTTAAGTAAAATGCATTTTTTTTAGCAACACTCTTTAGTTATCAAGTTCTTTTTTAGTTCAAATAAGCAAGGTTTTTCTGTATTTTTAATTTTAACAACGATTGCTGTTTATGATGGCAAAAAGTATCTAAGATGCAGAACTTGCAGTATTGCTCTTTCAGTTGTCAGTGACTATTGTCATTTGTGATCAAATGGTAATGATGGGAAAACTTTTAATCCTCTTGAGACTATCTTTTGATCTGTTAATCCCATTCTCTCACTGACATTTTTTTCCTCTATTTTTAGAGAGAGAGATAGAAACATAGATGAGAGAAAACATCGATTGGCAGCCTCCTGCATGCCCTCCATTGGGGATTTGGCCCACAACCTGGGATTGTGTCCTGACCAGGAATCGAACCAGCGACCCCTTGGCGCATGGGTCGACGCTCAACCACTGAGCCATACCAGCTAGGCTCAATTGCATTTTTTAACAAAGTAGAAACTGAATGTCTTCATTATCAGAGAAAATGTTTGCTTTTTGCTTCCATTTCCTCTCTCTGTCTTTTAAAATACAATTGTAAATAATTTGTATGTACACAGAAAGGATGTATATATTAATGGGTTTGAGCTAAGACATTGTGATAAATGTTTTGGCATTGCGTAGGGAGTGTGTGTTTTGATTTGTTAATAGGAGTGATCACAGCATTGTGAGTTTGAGGTGAATAAGTGATGAGAATATCACCAAAGTGTCCAGTCCTACAAACATGGCTTTCTACTGATAATAATTTTTTTTTTTGACTGCTATATTGCAGCTGTTGAAAATGGACGGATGGATGTGTTAAGGCTGTTGCTTCGACATGGAGCAAATGTTAATGGATCCCATTCTATGTGTGGATGGAATGCTTTGCACCAGGCTACTTTTCAGGTAACTTCTGAATTTATTATTTCATCTTCATGTAAATTGTATGTTTTACCCTTTTAAAATGACAGTTCTATACAATTTTTGCTTCCTACTTGTCTGTGATTTATGATGGTTAGTGCAGTACAGAAAAGGCAGTCTAAATGCTAATGATCATTCTGAATAAACCAACTGCTCTAGTAGTTTCAGCAGCTTTGGGTGACAGGCATTACCTAAGTTTTTCAAATGTTGATAGCATAGTTAAAAGACCATCAGAATACTTGGGATATAAATTGATAAGGAGCAATGGCTTATTTTATGTATAGCAATGTGTTTAGAAACTGTGATAACTCCTTAGTGCTTGGGTAGCAAGCTATTTTTGCAGAATTTTATAAGGATAATAATTCCTAGAGATCAGTTCATCTATTTATGTTTAGTGGGTTTGCTAAAGGTATAGAATAATCTGATTGTTACTTCTTCCCATCCAACTTTTAAAAAAAGGTTTTCCTTTAGTGAGGAAAAACCAAACAAACAAAACAAAACACAACAATAAGAAAAGAGATACCTTCTATTTTCTTTGCTTTCTCTTATTTAAAATATGAATCTGTGCTTTAGGAAAATGCTGAGATCATAAAACTGCTTCTTAAAAGAGGAGCAAACAAGGAATGCCAGGATGACTTTGGAATCACACCTTTATTTGTGGCTGCTCAGTATGGCAAACTAGAAAGTTTGAGCATACTTATTTCATCGGGTAAGATTAATCCATTAGCCTTTGCACTTTTAAGATCATGAGTTTTAACTGTGGTATCTTCCTAGGAAGAAGAATTCTTGACCCAGATATAAATCAGGTAGTGAAATTTATGGTTTTATGTTAGTGGTAAATAAGAGTACATACAAGTTGATTTATAAACCTGGTTACTAAGTGTCTATTACTAACATAATGCAATGCACAGCTACTCATTTATCTGAAGAGGAACATAATGATCTGTCACTAAAGCAGGTTTATTGGAAGCTGAATGATGGGCTGTCCTTTCTTATAGGGACCTGAGCAGTTCCAACATTCTAGGGTAGAAGACTGTATTAAGATTAATTAATTTGCTAGATAGCTATTTTGTATATTAAGACTTTGAGTTGTATGTTTTGATCAATTGTATGATTATTTAAATGGGTTTATTTCAAAGCATATTTATAGTTTATTATGTTAATAGCAACATAAACTTGTTAAATGTTTCTCCTTAACAACCATTAAACACATTTAGCGTTGTTAGAGATGGTGTTGGGGTGACATTCTTACTCTATATGACATTTCTGTACCAAAACATTTATTATGTAAGGGCTTTTAAATTTCTCCAAACACATATGCCCTCATAAGTGCTAACCTGCTGAAGCGTGGATAGTTAAGAGCAGAAGGGAAATACATCAGTTTTACTATCAGACAAATTAAAAAAATTTTTTTAAATTACATTAAATATAATTTTTTTAAATGCCTGTGCTTCTCATATACTTCCTATAACACCTAGGCTTTTACTAAATTGTCTTCAAATATACAAAACAAAGTTTATTTAGGCAGCATGTATTTTATTATTTGTAATTTCTCTTTACAAACCTTCAAATACTCAAGTTGAAGTAGGAAGCAAAACAAACATGTATTAAGTGCCAAATTAAGATATGTTACAGATATGAGTCTATAAATCTTATAGTTGAGGGGAATCTCCAGAATCATTTATTATACATGTGTTTTTAGATTAAGAATTCCCACCCTGAGTGTTTGTCTTGCCAAAGATCTAGAAAGTACTTCTTGGCAGAATCAGGACTTGGACCAGGCCTTCTGACTCATCTTCCTACTTATTCTACATTGTGTCTTCCTGAGGACTGTCTTAATTCATATTATGGCTTCCAGTCCCATAACTTCCAATTATTAGTATATAACTAAGATTTAGAATAAAATAGGTTAAACTGCACCTTAATGACTCTCCTCATGCCAAGTCTGTCTCCTGGGATGCTAATGCTTCTGTCTCCCGGGATGCTAATGCTAAGCACCTATTGTTTTGCTTTGTTCTTTTTTTTTTTTTTCTTTTTCTTTTTTTCTCCTCTCTGAATAGTTATGAACAGCAAATTGAAAAGGTATGCAGGTATGTTTATAATGTAACTATTTATGTTTCTAACCCCTTAAAATGACTTTCAATGAATTGTCTGTCATTGTTTTTCAACTTTTCTACCTGTAATCTTACAGGGTCTGGTTCCTTATTCTTTCTGATACTTTTAAATTGCCATTCAAAATGAAACATTGCTTAAAAAAGAAAGTTAAGTAGGTTTCTTTCTTGACTTAGCCTTTTCTCAGTAATAGTGTCCACTCCTTTCTGAGGCTGATAGTAGGTAAAGAATCACCTTCTATTAAGTTAAGATTCTAGTTGTTGCCCTGGCCGGTTTGGCTCAGCGGTTAGAGCGTTGGCCTGCGGACCAGAGAGTCCTGGGTTCGGTTCCCACTAAGGGCATGTACTTCAGTTCCAGTTTGTCCCCGGCCCCAGTTGGGGTCGTGTGGGTAGCAACCAGTCGATGTGTCTCTCTCACATTGATGTTTCTCTCCCTCTCTCTTCCTCCCTCTCTCCCTTCCACTCTATCTGAAGATAAATGCAAAAAATGTCCTTAGGGGAGGATAAAAAAAAAAAATTAAAAAAAAAGATTCTATTTGTTTAGACATGTTCAATGTCCTGTTGGAATTTCTGAAGTTTCCATAAACTCATGTTTTGCATAGCTTTTACCCATCTCATGGCTTTGGTTTATGAAAGGTATATTTATGGAACATCCTTTTAAATAAAAAATAGTTCTTCTCCCCTTGGTAATAATGATTTTCCCACTGAGATATATTCCAGAAATTTTAAAATCCTCACTGTCATATAGTAACATCATAGTTAGCAAATTTAACACATTAATAGTCAATGAGAAAAGTTTGGGGAAGTTTGTCTGCTATTTTCAAAACCTCTACAAATATTGAGGTCACTTTCACCATCTTTATATCTTTATAGAGCTGGTATCTAAATAATTGATTAGATTTATGCTTTTTAAAAATCAGAAACCCATTTAAATAGACCTTTTTCTTTTTATTGGAGGCTCTGTCATGCATTGGTCATGAAGAAAAAGGATGTAATAGTCAGTATAGTCAATACTAGTTTTAAGGCGTAGCCCCCATGTATGTCATCTCTACTGTAATTTTTTTCATAAAACTTAGCCTGAATCTTTTAGTGGCATCTACAAAGGTTCGTAATTTAGGTTTTTTTCTAGTACTTTTCAGAAATGCTATCTTATTTGATGGTTTGCTTTTAACCTTTTTAAATGATTATTTTATTGGAACCACAGAGTGCTTGTTGAAGGAGAGATGGGAATGAAATGAATCTTTCAGTAACTAAGAGTTTTGTTTTAACTTAAAAAGTAATTCTAAAATATTAATAACTGGTTTTCTTGCCAAAATAAAAGCAAAACAATTTAAATGATTACCAGCAAGTTAGGTAAATCAATATTTATACAACACTATCCACTGATGGGAGGAAACTATTGTACAGTTGGCCCTTGAACAATATGGGGATTAGGGACTCTAACAACCCCCCTCACCCATAGTTGAAAATCTGCATATAACTTTGACTCCCATGAAACTTAACTGCTAATAGCCTACTGCTGGCTGACAGCCTTACTGATAACATTAACAGTTGATTAAAACATAGTTTTTGTTTTATGTATTATATATTGTATTCTTACAATAAACTAAGCTAGAGAAAGGAAATGTTATTAAGAAAGTAAAAAGAGAAAATACATTGACTATATACTGTATTGTATTTATTGATATCGTAACTTTACGTCATCTGTTTACAAGGTGGAAAAAATTCACATATAATTGGACCCACAAAGTTCAAGCCTGTATTGTTCAAAGGTATTCTGTACTGTGAAATCCTTTCAGGGAAGCTGCTTTTAAATTTATGTTCATTATCATTTTTTTAAAACCCCATAAATGAGGATCATCTTTTAAATGTTTTCTTTTGTATTAGGTGCAAATGTCAATTGTCAAGCCTTGGACAAAGCAACTCCCTTGTTCATTGCTGCTCAAGAGGGCCACACGGAATGTGTGGAGCTTTTGCTGTCCAGTGGGGCAGATCCTAATCTCTACTGTAATGAGGACAATTGGCAGTTACCTATTCATGCAGCTGCACAAATGGGCCATACAGAGTAAGTGTTAAAAATGGAAAATAAAAATGGTCTCATAATTAAAAGGTAATAAAGAATGAGTCTTCTGGGCCAGACCCATTACCTCCAGACAAAATCCTTGCTATTCTCTTCTCTACCAAACTACTGAGTGACTAGATCCACCCCCACGTCCATTCCCCCTGCCACTCCCCAGCTCCTCTTATTCATGCACCTTCCTAGTGTAAGGCAGGCACAGTGGCTGGAAATGGGACAACCCTGGGGGCTTTCTCAGGTTAAGTCTTCCCCTGATTTCTCAAGCTGTGGCCATACTTTTCTGCTGTTCTCCAGTTTTACCCCAGGCATCTTTAGTTAGCTATCTGATGGCCTTATTTGACTCATTTACCTTACCTCCCTGATCCCAGAAAGTTTTTGAGTTTGTGGCCCCTATTGGAGTCTAGTCTTTTGTGTGGTCTGGGCAGTTCTCCCATCTTGTACCCTTTGGTTAGACTTCTGTTCATCTAATCTCAAGACCAACCAGTACTTCTCCCTGCTTATATTACTCATATTATTAGCCAAAGTTCTCATGAAATTTGGGGCATTTTCTGGAGAGAGAGGGACTAAAAGATGGTTGGAACTCCCTGAAATTGGGGGTTCCAGGAATCTTGGAAGCTAATAATCTGGTTATACGGCAGCTTATCTTAACATAAATTGGCATTGAATGAGATTTTGAAATATGTGCTTAAAGTCTTTGGAATCATACTTCTATCATTATAACTTTATAGCTATTGTTAGTATTATTTAATTAGTATTATTATTTATTAATAATAATTTATTAATTTATTAATATTAATTAATATTAATTAGTATTATTTAACCGGGTCTGTGACACTGGGCTAGACAAAAATAGTGAAGTTGCCAGTATGTTTGCAGTCAGAAAACCTGCAATAATAACCAAATTCTGCAATTTGGTTATTATACCACTAGGTGGCATGGTGTTTTACTGTTTCCTTAAAGATATTTGTAAGCATGTTTGTGTCTCCTCCAAGAGTGTTTTTCCAACCATTAAAAAAAATTAAACACATTTATTAAGTTTTAAAATATTTAAACAAATTCCTTATTTTAACCCAATATTTAGGTTTTAAAATTTGGTATTTTTTAAAATTCTTGATTTTTTATTTAAGTATAAATCTTAAGTACACTTATATTCTGAGCTTTAAATTGATTTCAAAACCCTCTTGGGAATTTGTCCTCATTTATTCTCAGTTTTGATAATTCTGTTTGTCACCGTGGACTTCTTCCATAGACTACCTCTAGGGTAAATGCTGTGTCTGTAAAGTCTTCAATTCTGTCATCATCTCAGGCCTACCTTACCTAAGGAACAGTATCAGAGAGAATGTACTTTGGAGTAGCCCTGCCTTTCTTTTCCCAGAAAAAGGGAGGATTTACTAGCTTTCATTATCTCTAGTTTTATTTTTAATTTTAGAAAAGTAGATTAGTCCTTTCTCTCCAGCTGACAGCTGGAGGTAAGTTTATAAACAATCTAAGAACTTCTGTTTTAATGATTTCCTTTAGAATTTTTTCTGCTTATCAACCAATTTTTTTTAAAAAATCCTCACCTGAGGATATTTTTCTATTTATCTTCAGACAGAGAGGGAGGGAGGGAGGGAGGGAGGGAGGGAGGGAGGGAGAGAAAGAGCGAGGGAAAGAGAAACATCGACGTGAGAGGGACACATCGACTGGTTGCCTCCCATATGACCCTGACCAGGGGGCCGGTGACGAACTGCAGCCGAGGTACGTGCCCTTGACTGGAATCAAACCTGCACCTTGACTCTTTGGTCTGTAGTTCGACGCTCTAACCACTGAGCAAACCAGCCAGGGCTTATCAACCAATTAAAAAAAATTTATTTTTTTTTTTATTGTTGAAAGTATTACAGATGTCCCCCTATTTTCTCCATTGATTCCCTCCTTTCCATTCCCACCCTACTCCTGCCTTTCCCAGCCTAGTGTCCATGTTGATTGTCAACCAGTTTTTTTTTTATAAATCTGCCTCAGTGTTTAAAGAGCTCATATCCTTTTTCAGAGAACAGAATATTTTAGCAGAAATTCTGATTTCTTGCTGATGAAAATACTATTCATTTTGTTACTTTTATCATTTAAAAATTCTTATTAATTGGAAAAATAAAACTTTAGTTTGTATTTTAAGAAGAAAATAATTTATTTCTTGATACAAGTTTATATTTGCTACAATAAAGTTTGAAATAATTGATTAGATTATAAAATATCTAACATAAAATTTGAATTTTGGGGAGTAGGGGCATGGTGGTAAGGTAAATAGTTACTGAAAAAATAAGAAAGGGCAACCTGTTACCTGTTTACTTATAGGAACATTATTTAATTCTCTCTCAGATCTATTTAAAGACCTTTGTATGAAGCAACAATAATAAGCATAACATTTTGGAGTATATAGCCTGTAATAATTTAATATAGGTAGAAGCTATACTGAAGACAGACTTTTATTTTTATTCCTCACCTGAGGATATTTTTCTATATTATCTGATAGAGTGGAAGGGAGAGAGAGAGACAGAGAGAAACATCGATGTGAGACACATCGATTGGTTGCCTCCCGCATGACCCGACCAGGGCCGGGGACGAACCACAACTGAGGTAAGTGCCCTTGACTGAAATTGAACCTGCAACTCATTGGTCCACGGGCCGACGCTCTAACTGCTGAGCCAAACCGGCTAGGACCAGACTTTTATTAAATAAATCAATAGGTGACTCTTAAAATGTATGCTGTAGAAATGTTACCTATACTTATGTGCATATAAAAACATTAAATACTCCTGTGTTTGTGTACTTGCAGAATCTTGGACTTGCTAATACCACTTACTAACCGGGTCTGTGACACTGGGCTAGACAAAGTGAGCCCTGTTTACTCAGCAGTGTTTGGAGGGCATGAAGACTGCCTAGAAATGTTACTCCAGCATGGCTACAGTCCTGATGCCCAGATGTGCCTTGTCTTTGGATTTAGTTCTCCACTGTGTATGGCTTTCCAAAAGGAGTATGTATATTTGCTATCTTTTATTCTTTTTTTTCTATATGGAGATGTATTTCCTACTGACTTTCTTTTTTAATCCTCACCTGAGGATATTTTTCAGTTTATCTTCAGAGAGAGTGGAAGGCAGAGAGAGGGAGAGAAAGAGAGAGAAACACTGATGTGAGAGGGACATATCGATTGGCTGCCTCCCGCACGACCCCGACCAGGGCCGGGGATGAACCGCAACCGAGGTATGTGCCCTTGGCTGAAATCGAACCCGCGACTCATGGGTCTGCGGGCTGATGCTCTACCACTGAGCCAAACTGGCCAGGGGCATCATTTTGTACACTTTAAATGTCTTACAGTCTTACTTGTGAATTGTACCCCCAATAAAGCTGGGGGGAAAATAATTAAAAGTGATTATCAAATAAGGCATTGACTGTGTTTCAGGTTATTTACTAATTGAAATTTATAAGACTTCCTATAAACCTAAAAATAAGTTTTGTAGGTATTATTGCATTTGGTATGTGGCATATTTTATGTGAGTTAAAATAATTAAATTAAAGTCTTAAAAATATTTGATAATCTGCCAAGAAATGAATTACTGCTGTTTTATTAGCTTCTGGCCAATATTTGTATATAAGACTCCTAAAGTTTTAAAATACACAGTAAGAATAAGGCTATGTGTAAGGAAAGCCATATTAAGTAATATCTGTGGTTCAGCCACTAATGGGCTAAGTTGTGCAGGTAGATGCTATTGTTTTTAATGATGCAAAAGAGGTTGCAGTCATACTTCAGATTTCATTGACTTTCCTGAATTCACATATGGATTGTCATCCACGATTTAATTTAAATGTTTATCAGAAACTTATTTACTAAACTTTTTCAGTCTCTACCATCTCTTAACATTTTGTTATATAAAACAGTTCATTTTGTTTATTCTGAATTTAAGCTTCCAGGTATATTTTATAGTCTGAATATTTGTGGTTTTGGTTAATTGGAGTATCTGAAACCTACTCTGTGTGTAACTTTTATGATTTCATAGTTCTTCTCAAGTTTTGTCTTTCTGAACACTTCAGTTTACCTTCAGTACGGCTGCTTTGATCACTTTAGTTGTTTTCATGTCTTTCTCCATTTATATCTAACTCCCTTACATTTTATTATTAGGTCAGTTGAACTGAACTTTTGAAAATTAGATCAGAACATAATGATTTTGGATAGTTTGTATGTGTCTGTTCAATATAATGATAGTCTGTTTTTGACCTTCATCTTACCTTTTGGAGGAATGATATTTTTATTTTTTCCGGTCACAGCAGCTAACATCAACTTATTAGAGTATAACATATAACATATAACATATAACACATGCTCCTGTTAACGCTGAGGAACCAGGTAAATAGAACCATGTGGGACAGAGAATGTGAGGGAAATCCTGGAGAAGAGAGTACTGGAGAAAGGGGATCCTCTAATCCTGGATATGAGCCTGCATATGTCTCAAGCTCACCCCAAGCTTTGAATGAGCAGCACAGACCCAAATTGTTGAAAACAAGTTTTAAACTATGACCCAAGTCTCAGCTTAACCCCGAGTGGCACATTTCATGGGACCAGACCCAGAGCAGCATAGCAAAGAGGCTTTAAGAACTGAACTGACATTGGAATCACTGTCTGTGAAAGGTGAAACAGAAATTGCAGTCTGGCTTTTCTGTGCTACCTACAGTGAGGTCTATAGAGCATTGCTCTGGGTTCCTGTTGTAACTTATAGGGGAACTTCACAATGTCCGGAGCCCTTGATGTCCTGCAAATGAAGGAGGAGGATGTCCTCAAATCCTTGCTTCAGGAACCCACTTAGGTGGCACCAACCCTGACTTCCAAATGGAACAGTACATATACAAAAGGAAAAGTGATGACGTCTGCATAAATAGAAGAGCACCTGGGAGAAGCCTCTGCTGGCAACTCATGCATTGTTGCCACTGAAAATCTGACAGATATCAGTGTCATCCAGAGGCCAGCGGACTGTGCTGAAGTTGGCTGCTGCCAGTGGAGCCACTGCTTCACTCCTGGAACCTTCCCTAACCGGGTCCAGGCAGCCTTCGGGAGCCGAGACTTCTGGTGGTTACTGATCCCAGGCTGAGCCACCTGCCTCTCTCAGAGACATTTTATATTAATCTGCCTACTATTCTCTGTGTGTGTGACCCAGACTCTCCTCTGCTCTATGTGGATGTTGCCATCCCATGCGACAACAAGGAAGCTCACTCAGTAGGTCTGATGTGGTGGATGCTGGCCTGGGAAGTTCTCCACATGTGTGGCACCATCTCCCGTGGACGGACACCAATGGAAGGTCATGCCTAATCACCGCTTCTACAGAGATCCTGAGGAGACTGAAAAGTAAGAGCAGGCTGATGCCGACAAGGTTGTGACCAAGGAGGAATTTGGGGGTGAATGGACTGCTCCAGCTCCTGAGTTCATTGCTCTTCAACCTGAGTTCTCAGACTGGTCTGAAGGCTTAGGTGCCCTCTGTGCCTACTCAGCAGTTCCCTGCTGAGCACTGGAGAGCCCAGCCTGCCACTGAAGACTGGTCTGCAGCCCCCACTGCTTAGGCCACTGGATGGGTAGGGATAACCACTGAGTGGTCTTAGGCTGCTCTTACGCAGACTCATAAACAAGATGGAAATAAAGTTGGTGGAAATTAAGCAGTTTTTAAAAATAATTGCAGTGTGAACCTAACTAGGTTTTATGCCTGCTCAAATAAACCAACAAAAATCAATATTCTTGAGAGGATTATAACAGGACCCAGAGACTGTACAACATTAACAGTTACAATGTCCAGAATACAGTCTAAAATTACTTGGCATGTGAATAACCACTAAAATATGATCATTTCCCAAGAGAAAAAGCTAAAACATCAATATATTTGTTTCATGAGGGTACCTTCTCCTAGTCTGTCTTTCTTTTTACATTTATCTTTATTGTCGAAAGCCTTCTCCTAGTCTTTCTAATTGACTTTTCATTTGCCTGGGATCCATGGCAGTAGACTTAATTTTAATACATCTTTGCCATGTGTACTTACTTTGTGGATAATTTAACTGAAGAGAAACCTTTCCCAAGGGCTAAATCTAAAAGATGGCAGTGTCATAATCCCATATGCTTGCATTTAATGTGTGTATGTAAAGGAGTTGACTTAAGTATAGCACATAGCACAATTTTTGTCACAGAGTAGAAAAATATCAGGATTAATTTTCTTCTCCCTACTATCCTTTGTTTAGAAAACAATATAAATTAAAAATTTAGTCTCTATACTACAGTAATATTTTGTCTGGCAATTAGTTTGCATGCCAATCACTGTACCTGTAATGTGAAAACCATTTGATTATTTTGGGACTCTTAAAAACTTTGCTGATTGAGAAAGAAAGCAGACATTTTCCTAGTAGGTTTTGTTTTAGTATATCAAGAGGATAATATAGCTGGGTATCTGGAGAAAAAAATTTGTTAATTTTTTGTTACTTTTTCAATAAATATGCATCTTAAAATTTGGATTCTCTACAGCAGCAATTCTCAACCTTTTTCATCTCATGGCACACATAAACTACAAAAATTCTGTGGCACACCAAAAATATATTTTTTGCCAATCCAACAAAAAGAAAAAAATAGGTATAATTTTGTTCATTCACACGGGGTGGCTGTTGTTGTGCTAGCTGTTGTCATTGTTTAATTTGACATTCTAAAGGAAAAGAGGTCAGTGCTCCTGACTAAGTAGCCAGGTATTGCATGTTTTAAAAATTCTTGTAGCACACCAGTTGAAAATCACTGTTCTACATTAACATACCTAAATTAATTAAGTTAACTAGAATTCCCATTTAAAAAGCAAGGATAATTTAATATAATTATTATTTAAAATAACTATCATGGCCCTGGCCGGTTTGGCTCAGTGGTTAGAGCATCAGCCTGCAGACCAGAGAGTCCTGGGTTTGGTTCCCGCTAAGGGCACGTACCTCAGTTGTGGTTCGTCCCTGCCCCGGTTGGGGTCGTGTGGGTGGCAACCAATTGATGTGTCTCTCTCACATCGATGTTTCTCTCTCTCTCGCTTCCCCCCTCTCTCCCTCCCGCTCTATCTGAAGATAAATGCAAAAAAAAAATGTCCTCGGGTGAGGATTAAAAAAAATAATAATAACTATCATGTTCTATTGATCCTTAATGGAATAGTGTATTAATTTCCTATATTCCATTTAGCAGTTATTAATGAGAATTTGAGTTTTGGTCACAATAATGGTACCAGGGAAGTTGGAAAACTCTATTTTCCAAAATTAATTATTAGTTAAGTTTGGAGAGATTTGGTAATAGATAATGAGATAAGTTTAGTGGTATAAGTTTTGAAATTTTTGTAGCAACAATGTGTTGTTACAGTAATGTTAGTTAGGTGTAAGATTGTTGTATAAAACTATTTAACCAACATATTTATTATTTTAAAAAATATATTTATTTATTTTTTAAATCCTCACGTGAGGATATTTTTTCCATTTGTCTTCAGACAGAGTGGGAGGGAGAGAGAAGAGAGACACAATGACTGGCTGCCTCCTGCATGACCCTGACCAGGGCCGGGACCGAACCTGGTATGTGTCCTTGACCGGAATCGATCCCGTGACTCTTTGGTCCGCAGGCTGACGCCCTAACCACTGAGCCAAACTGGTCACAGCATTTTTATTGATTTTTAGAGAAAGAGGAAGGGAGAAGGAGAGAGAGAACATCCATGTGAGAGAGAAACATTTATCTGCTGCCTTCTGCATGCCCCCTACTGGGGATTGAGCTGCAACCCGGGCATGTGCCCTAACCAGGAATCGAACCAGCAACCTTTTGGTGCATGGGACTATGCCCAACCAACTGAGCCACACTGGCCTGGGCAACATTAAAAAAAATGTATTGACTTTAGATGTTAATGAGTTAAAAACTTTTGTTTTCTCATTTGTATGTTTTTGGTATTTTTCTGAGACGTAGACATTTAGTATTTGTGGCCCTTCTTGCACTATTGGCCTGTTGTGTTCTAGTGAACTTCTATCTGCTTTTATAAATAGTACAATTAAAATATCATAAGATAATGAAAATAATAAATGTAAATAATGGCTATGGGTTTTACGCTTTTCATTCTTTATTGTTTTATTCAGCTGATTTAACTTTTTAGCTCAGGATTAGCATCCAGAAACATTTTTGCTGGGTATCCCTTTGAGATGAGCTTCCATTTGAAGCGCAGTGACCTTTAGCTCATCTCACCACTCCAAGGCATGATGGAAAAGTGTCTCCTCCACCACTGCACAAAAGCTTTGTCCCTCAGAGCTAAACAGTTAACAGCTACAGTGACATGAAAGCCAATCTTTCAAGGGCATAGTTGAGTAATTCAACTGAAATGTGAAAATATAAGAAAAAGACTCCTTTAACTGGAATGTGTAAAAGAGGAGGGAAGTTGAGAAAATTTAGGACAATCTGAACAAATATTAATGCCTTTTATATATGACTGTAGGAGGAGATAATGGCTTAACTAACCTGCTTTTGTCCTTTGAATTGATACTGATCATTGTTAGCATATTAGTTGCATAGAAATTGTTGTGTCCTTTCTTGTCATATCACACAATAGGTACATCTGATAAGACCTAATGTCTTTATTTTGTTTTTAGCAAATGGCTGAAAGCTATTCAGTAAAACTTATATGGGCTTTTGATCATTCAGCTAAAAAGTTTGTTAGATATTTTGTTGCCTAATTAAGCGTAAAATGCTCAAGATGTTTGCCCATTTTTGTTTGTTTAAAATAAATCTTGTTAACATGCTGAATTTCCTTTTACTGTGCTGCTTTAAAAAAAATTTTTTTTTCTTTATTGATTTTAGAGAGAGAGGAAGGGAGAGGGAGAGAGAGATAGAGACATTGAGGAGAGAGAACATCAACTGGCTGCCTCCTGTACACCCCCCACTGGAGATTTGGCTCACAACCTGGGTATGTGCCCTGACCAGGAATCAAACTGGTGACCTCTTGGTACATGGGTCACCGCTCAACCACTGAGCCACACAGGCTGGGCTACTGTGCTGCTTTTTATCTGGGCACTGTTTCTGTGTACATCTTCTAACTTCAAAGAGCAGAATAATGGAAAATGTACAGGCCTAAAGATAAGGTCTAGACATTGCTTTTTTAGGTTTTAAACCTCTCCTTTTTCTCAGTATTTGATACTTTTCACTGTTTATATAATGTGTGGTCTCTTAAGGTGTCACATTGAGTTATTGCTATTTATATTAAATAGATTAGCAGACATTTGGTCCTGTCCAAAATGTCTAGTGAGACATTTGAGTCCAGGCCAAAAGGTCCTTGAAATTTTTAAAAAATGTATTGTTTTTTTTTTTTTTTTAGAGAGAGAACGAAAAGGGGGGGGGGAGAGAGAGAGAGAGAGAGAGGAAATAAAACATTGGTTTGTTGTTCCACTTATTTATGCATTCATTGATTGGATCTTGTATGTGCCCTGACCAGGGATGGAACATGAAACCTTGGTGTATCGGGACGACACTCCAACCAACTGAGCTACCTGCCAGAGCAAAAAGGTCCTTGAAATTTGGTCCTGTCTGAAATGTCCATGGAGACATTAGGTCCTCATCTAAAGGTCTTTGATAGTTGGTCCTATCCAGAATGTCCATGATTAGAAAACATTTGTGGGTTCAGATAGCCCATAATGTTTGTTTATACTTTTGGTTTCATACATAAAAACACTACCATGTTTTATAGATCCAGTAATTGTGTTGTGGCTGTATTATCAGTAATAACCCTTCTTGCCTTGGTAGCCTAGCTGGTAACCATATGTCTCTGTGAGTGTTTTGGATAGGACCAAATGTCTGGCAAGGGTTAAATAGGATGCACTGTTTTCTTCTGAATCTGTTCATGAAATTTATCATTTAACTAAAGGTTATCTAAGCCCTAGGGTCTACTGTTGCTCAATACCGTGTAATAATCAAGGTCACATAGAGCACTGAAGTTGCTTACGTTTCTGGAGCTTGCACATATATTTGAGACCTTCAGCCTTCTCAGAAGCTCAGGGCATGCCGACAAAGTTTTATGATTCTCCAGTTTATTATTTGCCATAATACGTAGTTTTGTTGGAAATTGGTTAATAATGTAACAGTAGGCAGTTTTATGAGTCTTTTTAGGAGTGTGCTTTTGTCTCCTCTAACACAAGGCAATGTGGTAATTAGAAGAAGTTTCGAGGTGGGTTTTCCATAGTGTGTTTTTTGTAGAATACTAATTCTGTAGATTGTTAATAGATATTACATGGGATAAAATAGTTAATTAAGTTTGGGAAGCAGGGCTAAGTAATGTTAAATAGCTTTCTTTCTTGAAGGGCTTCTAAGAATTTTTCTTTTGTTGGTGGTTTGTGAATTCCTAAGGGGAAATGAATGAATCTACAAAAGTTTGAAAAGTTTGGAAACATAGGATGAACTTATGTTTACAATAATTATACTGTTTTTCCTGTGTTTATAGATTTTGGGTACATTTTATACTCTTTATTGTGCTTATTTAAGGTTAATTGGATTCTTTAATTTAATTTTAAAGCTATTTCTCAGGTATCTGGAGGTTGAAGAAAAATAGTTTAGCATATAATTTGAAAATATAACTAGCATACTGTTTAAAAATATGTTCATCCTGTATTTCTTTTCCAGACTCACTCTGTACTACAGGGTTTCGCAACTATTTTCATTTCAGAGCCTTTTTCGTATGGATCATTTTCAGGGACTAATGTTTCATGCAACATACTTTGGGAAACATAGGTCTGGCCTTAAAGTCTTCTTCAATTTGACTACTTCATGAAAGTGTTAGTTTTCATAATAGAGGGCAGATATTTCAGATATTTGCTGTATCATATTCACTGTCAGATTTTGGTTTGACATTATTATCACAGTTCTACCAATTACTAGCTCTATAACTAAGCTTTAATTTTTGCATCTAGAATGGAGATAATAGAACTTATTCTTAGGGTTGTTGTGAGGGCTAAGGCACATCTTTCATGTAAAAGGATTTAACATAGTGCCTAGTACAGAATAAATACTGAAACTTTGTTGTTATAGGGAGTTGTACACACACATGTTTCTCTCATGTTTTAGAAATGGATGGTTTATCTTTTGGCCTTGTTCTTAAATATTTCTTAGCATGAGCCACATGTCTGGGTGCTATGTTGAAATTTTAATATGAAAGCCTCTTGGTTTTGTAGTTTTTTCTAAACGGAAAATCTGTAGCACTTAATCTAATAGGGTGTATTTATGACTCACATTTACCTTTGTATTCTGTAGCAAAAGTAAGCTCTAAATCATTAAGAGCTCAAGTATCTATGGTTAGGCTATTGATGGTTTCAAAGCATTAAACATGGTTTCAGAGGGAAGAATTTAGCCAGTCCCTGAATTGCACATGTAAACACACATGCCTTGAAAATTGCCAGGCTTCCTGAGAATTGTATTTCACATTTGTGATGAGAGAGTGTCTTGAGTTCTCACAGTCTACCTGCATATTTTTTGAAATATTTTCAACAGTCTATATGTAGCTTGTCTGTTCTATAGTGGAACAAACAAGTAATAACTGCAGGCAAAAGAATGAGAACCTAGTTAAATGAGGTCGAAGTGGTTGAAATAAATTGGTGATAACGGTTCAGAACCATCAGTCGGAAGTATATCCTTTAGCATTTCTTGCAGTGCAGGACTGCTGGCAACAAATTCTCTCAGCTTTCCTGTGTTTGAAAACAGCCGGAGGGAAAAATACAAACATACAGGGCTGTTTGCAAGAACATTGGCCTGAATGATGGACTTCTTATCAGGAACAAATAGCAAGGAGTAGACAACAATGTTATTAATTTTTATAAAGAAATTTTAGCCCTGGCTGGTTTGGCTCAGCGGTTAGAGCGTTGGCCCAAGGATCAGAGTCTTGGGTTCAGTTCTGGTCAAGGGCACGTAAACCTCAGTTGTGCTTTGGTCCCCAATCCTGGTCAAGGTGGTGCAGGAGGCAACCAATCTATGTCTCTCTCACATCTCTCTCTCTCTCTGTCTCTTTCTGCCACTCTATCTGAGGATAAATGGAAAAATATCCTCAGGTGAGTATTTAAAAAGCAACAACAACAAGAAAACAGTTTGCCACGTGAGTTGCAAACATTAAAAAAAAATTTTAGAATTATAGATTTTTTCTAATTGCTGTGCAGATAATTAAAAGTAAAGAGAATACTGTTTAATCTTTTAACTAAAAAAAAAAAGTACACATTGGAGAATAAATGAAATAGATTTATAAGAATATACAGGAGTTAGATGATATTTTACTAATATATACAGCTGTCCCTTGCCACTTCGCGCTTCAACTTTCAAGATAGAGTGAAGCCGCCAAAGTCGAAGTGCGAAGTGGCGAGGGACGACTGTATATAAATAAAGAATCCTACTTCACAGAAATTCATTTATCGCGGTAGAGCCTGGAACTGATTAACCACGATAAACGAGGGCCGACTGTATAGTGTTTTAACTTGTTTAAAACCTTGATTTCAAGTTTTATAGCAAGTCTTCAGAAGTAGTTGGTCTCACATGACAATGGTTTAAATATTTTATATTTATCTGTGGTGCCTCTTACTTAGATTCTATAATACTATGATTAATTAAATATTTTTTAAAAATAGTGTTAATGCCAGTTTCAAAAGGGGGATAATTTTATTACATATTTCTTTCACAGTTGTCTATATAATAAACATATGTGTTTACTGAGCTTTGTTACAGTTAAAATTATAACCAGTTTTTTAAATGTGGTCATACAACCATCATAATTGCAATTTTTGATGACTGTATCGTATTTTGTACTTACCTGCTCCTCTACTGTTGAACATTTAGGTACTTTCTTTTTAAAGGCTATTATAGATAAAACTATGGTTAAGATATTTGTGCAATAGAATATACTTTTTAAAAAAATTTATCTCCTGGATAAATTCCCATGATTTATGTTTATTATATTTTATTTTAATTTATATGGTGTTTTACTTTACATATAATTTATTTTCCAAATACTTATACAGTGCTAACTCTGTGTGCCAGCAAGGTTAAGTGTCTTGTTCCAAGTCATATAGCTTGTAAGTGGCTGAGCAGGCTGGCTGCAGTCTGTGCTCTTACAGCTTTGCTATGATACCTCTTTGGATATATCTTGCCAATTAGCTCTCTCAAAAGGATTGCACTTATTTTCAATCAGTTTCACCACAACTTACCAGTATTGGATGATAAAATATATAAAAATAAAACAATTTAATAGGTACAAAATGATATACTTTTACTCTGTAAAAGTATGTGATAAAGTAGATTAATTTAGAAATAAAGCAATAAATTAAATATTTGTTCATTAAGAAAAGCTTTTCTGTGTGATTGTTTTTTTACCATTAGAAATTTGAAAGTAAAGGGGACACTGACCAAGGTTATTGCTAAAGGAAATGGTATTTTGGTGATTCCTAGAATGAGTCATCTGTTTTTAGAGACAGATCACATTGTTTAATAACTTTATTTAGCAAGTATTTTGTAGTAGAGATACTTAATTGTACAAAACTATGTTTTGAGAAGAGTTTTCTATTTGTTAATGAAAATCTTTAAAATTATTTATTTAAGATGAATGTTTAGAATTCTAAGGGTACTACCTGTTTATAGTTGGAAATTAAAAACCATGCAGGAGGGTGTAAATTAAAAAATAAAACCCTCCTTTTCCTCGAGTCCCCCACTCTCAAATCCACTAGAAATGTAAAAACCATTTAGTATCCCATCTGCTATTCTTATTTTCTAGCTGTAACTACTATTAATTGTTTGTAACATTTATTTTTTATGTAAAAGTCTAACTTCTTTCTTTTTTTTATTTTTGTGGTGGAGCTGTGAATTCTTTGGAATTGTGAATATTCTTTTGAAATATGGAGTCCAGCTAAATGAACTTCATTTGGCATACTGCCTGAAGTATGAGAAGTTTTCAGTATTTCGTTACTTTTTGAAGAAAGGCTGCCCACTGGCACCATGGGACTGTATATCTGAGTTTATAAATCATGCAATTAAAGCACAGACAAAATATAAGGAGTGGTTGCCATCTCTCCTTCTTGCTGGATTTGACCCACTGAATCTTCTATGCAGTTCTTGGTAAGAAATTCTACAATAGTGGACCTTACCTTTTTGAGTGACTGTACTACCTTTAAGTTCCCCCAATTTCTTGATAACCCGTGTTGGGATGAGGGTGTGTGTGTGTGTGTGTGTTTGACTGTGATGGTTGGACTGGGGACCTGCAAGAAGAGAACTGTTTCTATAGCTTCTAGCTTTTGCAAATGTCGTTAGTGTCTAGTTGGGGCTGAGAAGGTAGTTGTAGTAGTGAGAAAACTCTTTTGGCCTGATAAGTCAAGTCAAGTGAGAAAATGGAACAAATGTTTCCAGGAAAATAGAGGACAGGGGTATTTTATAAAATTTTAGTAAAACATTCTAGAAGGCTTAATTTTTGTGCTTTAAAAACCACCAAAAAGGGGGACATCTGTAATACTTTAAAAATATATATCAGTATATTTAAAACATAATTAAATAAAAATTACCATTTACTAAAATAACAAGACTGAGACAAATACTGAGATTTTCTGTGTCAGCAGAAAAGTGCTTTGATATCTTATTTATCTTTTCAAAAGAGGTCCTCTTTGGGGTTCACACAGGCAACTGAATGGTCCCTCCTTGTAAATTTGGTTTGGATTGCTGGAGACTGTCTTCCACCTGGTGGCTTCTCCATCTGTATGCAAAGAACAGGTCTTTATTTGGCAGCATCCCAGTATTTCACCTTTTTATTATGTCTGCCATTGTAAATTATTCAGAAATTTTCACTAAGCAGAGGTTTTATGCCTAGGGCTGTGTGGTAGCTGGTTTGAGGACTATGGAAGCAAAAGCAGAGCTTAGACACACTTCTCATCCCCACTGTACTTTTTGATTGGTTTGCAACAGGTTGAGTCCCTGATTGTATTTGCTGCTTTCTCCAGCAGCTGATTAATACATCGTTATCTGTCAAGTGCTCATTGTTGCAATTCCCTCTACAGTTTTTCAATAAATTTTCACCAAAACATTTATATTTAAGATAATTGAATGAAAGAAAGATTGTTGACAGTTTTTTGAGAAATCTCTGATTTAAAAAAAAAGTTATATATGTATATTTGTCTTAACAAATACACACACGCAAGGGAGATATAAACACTTGCTAATGAATGCTGCATCTAGCTATTTTTTTTTTTTTTTTTTTTTTTTTTTTTTTTATGTGATTTATTTATTTATTTATTTTTTTTTATTAATTTACTTATGTTACAGATGATTCTCCTTTTTTTCCCCCGTTGACACCCCCCTCCCCTTCCCTCCCTGTCCCGTCCCCGTTTTGTTGTCCATGTCCATTGGTTATGAGTACATACGTACAAGTTCTGTGTTCATCTCTCCCCTCCCCCGCCCCCTCTTCTGGCAGATGTCAGCCTGTACCCCACTTCCACGTCCTCCGGACTACCCTGCTCCTCCCACTGTTATGTTCATTATATTCCAGAAATAAGTGAGATCATATGATGTTTGTCTTTCTCTGCTTGGCTTGTTTCACTTAGGATAATAGTTTCCAGGTCCTCCCATGTCGACGCAAAGGATAAGAGATCGTCCTTTCTTAACGATGCATAGTACTCCATTGTGTATATGTACCACAGCTTTTTTATCCATTCGTCTACTGATGGACATTTGGGCTGTTTCCAGATCTTCGCTATTGTAAATAGCGCTGCTATGAACATGGGGGTACATGTATTCTTTCTGATTGGTGTTTCAGGTTTCTTCGGGTATATTCCTAGGAGTGGGATCACTGGGTCAAATGGTAATTCAATTTTTAATTTTTTGAGGTAACGCCATAGTGTTTTCCATAGTGGCTGCACCAGTCTGCACTCCCACCAGCAGTGTACTAGAGTCCCCTTTTCTCCACATCCTCGCCAACACTTGTTGTTTGATGCTTTGTTGATGGCGGCTACTCTGACAGGCGTGAGGTGATACCTCATTGTTGTTTTAATTTGCATCTCTCTGATGATTAGTGAAGTTGAGCATTTCTTCATATGTCTCTTGGCCGTTTGTATGTCCTGTTTGGAGAGGTATCTATTTAGTTCCTCTGCCCATTTTTTAATTGGGTTCTTTGTCTTCCTTTTGTTGAGATGTATGAGCACTCTATATATTTTGGAAATTAGTCCCTTATCTGATATATCATAGGCAATTATGCTCTCCCATACAGTAGGTTGCCTTTCCACTTTGATGGTTGTTTCTTTTGCTGTGCAGAAGCTTTTGAGTTTGATGTAGTCCCATGTGTTTATTTTTTCCTTTATTTCTGTTGCCTTAGGTGATATATCAGTGAAAATTTTGCTGCGTATGATGTCTGAAATTTTGTTGCCTACATTTTCTTCTAGGATTCTTATGGAGTCATGAGTCACATTTAAGTCTTTTATCCATTTTGAGTTTATTCTTGTGTATGGTGTAAGTTGATGATCTAGCATCTAGCTATTAACAGAGCTATTTAAGTACCCTTCGCATTTTACTTAGTGAATTTTATTGTTGTGTTTGGGCTCCTGAGAGCTGGCAGCAGTTGCCCCTCACCATTCTAGGATTCACTCCTTGACTACAGCTGGAAATCCAGCCCCAAATGTGGGTAGCCGTGAGCGGCCTTGACAGTGTGTGTCCCCTTTTCTCTCTTCCCTCGCTTGTCCCCAGGGCACCGCTTTCTTCTCAGCCACACTCTGTGTTCCTCTGCTGAAGCTGCGAACTCAGCTCCACATTACTTTCAGTTCTCTGGTTTCTAGTATGTGTTTCTGGTTTCTAATCTATTTCTTTCACCAACACTTAGAATACTACCTAACATGTGAGAGGCACTATTTTAAGTTCTTTACTGTATTAACGTATTTCCTATCAAATACACTGGATACTATTATTTTTACTTTACAAAGGAGGAACTTGAGGTACAGTGATTAACATACTTGCCAGGCTTACTCAGCTAGTTAGTACTAGAGCTAAGTTTTGAACCCAGGTTGTCTTGTAGTTTGGCTCAAGTCTGTCTTTCTAACCACTGTGCTGTGCTGCCTTAGCCCTGCGCATCCATAGGGATGTGGTAGTTACATCACTTGATTGCAGGTATCCTTTTTTAAAATTTAGTTAATTAATTTTTTTATTACAGATGTCCCTCCTTTTCCCCCTCCTCCCCACTCCAGCCCTACCCCCACCCACCTTCACCACACTACTGTCTGTGTCCATTGGTTATGTATATATGCATATAAGTTTTTTGGTTTATCCCTTCCCACCCTTGCACACCCCCTTCCCCCCACTTTCCCCTGAGGTTTGTCAGTCTGTTTCCTACTTCCATGTCTCTGGATCTGTTTTGTTCAGCAGATTATTTTGTTCATTATATTCTACAAATAAGTGAGATCATGTGATACTTCTCTTTTTCTGATTGGCTTATTTCACTTAGCATAATACTCTCCAGGTCTCTCAAAGGGGTAAGAGATATATATATATTTTTTTACAGCTGCATAGTATTCCATTATGTAGATGTACCACAGCTTTTTTTATCCACTGATGGACATTTGGGCTATTTCCAGATCTTAGCTATTGTAAATAGTGCTGCTATGAATATAGGGGTGCATATATTCTTTCTGACTGGTGTTTTAGGTTTTTAGGGTATATTCCTAGAAGTGGAATCACTGGGTGAAATGGCAGTTCAATTTTTAATTTTTTGAGGAAACACCATATTGTTTTTCATAGTGGCTGCACCAGTCTGCATTCCTTCCAGCAGTGTACTAGAGTATCCTTTTCTCCACATCCTCACCGATTTCAGGTATCTTTTTTTTTTTTTTTTTTTTAAGCGAGAGAGAGAGAGAGAGAGAGAGAGAGAGACAGAAACATCAACATCTCATATCAACTGGCTGCCACCCACAGAACCCCAACCGGGACCAGGGACAAACTGCAACCGAGATACATGCCCTTAGTGGGAACCGAACCCGGGTCTCTCCGAACCCGGGTCTCTCTGGACTGCAGGCCAACGCTCTAACTGCTGAGCCAAACTGGCCAGGGCTGATTTTGGGTATCTTAATCCCTTGCCCTACCTGGGGGATCGGTGACAGTTTATCTTATTCCTTTTTGCTCCTAAATTAGGAAGAACCTATGCAGGGAAAAAGCCAGGGCCGATTTCGGGTATCTTAATCCCTTCCCCTACCTGGGGGATCGGTGACAGTTTATCTTATTCCTTTTTGCTCCTAAATTAGGAAGAACCTATGCAGGGAAAAAATTAAACATTGCCTTTTTTCCTTTCCTCCTCAGCCAATTACATAGACTACTAGAAGGAGAGGGAATTATTTAGATTTATTCTGCTAGAAGGCTTTGTAAAATATACTCTCCCATCCCAATTCTGATAGAGGCCCCCCCCCCACCCCCACACCAATGTGAATAGTCCATTTGAGAATTTTTGTGGTAATCCTCTAAATGTAGTGTGAGCTATATTTATTGGATGGGTTAGACAGACAAGAGTTAAGAACCAGTAAACTCCGAATTGTTTTGAAGTAAATTGTAAAACTTGCAGCTGTCTGGATTGAGGATGCCAATTGCATATAGTTTACTCAGAAGGGGTAACTTTGGTAACTTTATATTCATTAGAAAAATACACTAGAAAATTTCACTTCAGCAATAAAAATGCTTAACATGGTCAAATTTTTGTTCACCGATCTTTTATTGAATGGATAAAGCCAGTGTTTACACTGAATATGATAAATGTTTTGCTTTTTTTGATCAAATTTACATTCATAGATAGAGCTGTTATAAGAAAAATTCTCCCATAAAATTCCAATATGCTGTTAAAGTGAATTTTGGTTTTATCTTATTTATATCACATGTAAGTCTGTTGCTTAATCTTTGTCATGTAAATTATAAATGTCTTTCCTGGGTATTTTTTGTCTTAAATGTTCTTTAAAAATGTATCTCGCTGAATAATTGCCCATCACAATATAATCTACAGAGTTGAAATATTTTTTAACTTTAAATGCAAGGCTAGGTGCCTCCATCCGAATGTAATACGTAAGTAATAGAAAGTAAATGTCATCCGTGCATTTGGTTGATTAACTGTCATTCATTTATGATTGTACAACTGCTTTGTACAACATAATGGTCAGTGTAGTAGTAACAATACATTTTTAGTGGCGTTATCAGCATTGGTAAGATTAGTTATATTATCTAAAGCTGTGTAAACAGATTTATTTCTCGTGTGTATGTTAGATAACTGAATAAAAATGACTTGGTGTTTGGTCCCAGTGTGACTTAAAGCACATTAATGCAGAAAAATGAAACCATTAAAAAGGAAATAATGAGCCAGAACCAAGTAACCTTTGGTGTGGAGTTCCTAGAAAGTCAAGATTTTTTTTGCCTTTGAATATATTTTATTATTTTATTTGTTCTCAGTATTTCCTGATAAGTTGTGATTTCATTGAGAGCTTCTTGAGAAGTAAAATGTTTTCTCAAGGCATTTGTGCAACACCAAGTTCTTTGTTATATAGAAGTTTGTACATTAGAGAATTAAGAATTTGGGAAATAATTTTCATACTCAAATCAGTCATTTCAAGGACACTTTGACCCTGAATTACAAAAAGTAAGTTGTGTTTGTGATGACAAGTTTAGAGTATTGTTCATTTTCTTTCTTTTTAAAAATTTTGTGATCCTCACCTGAGGATATTTTTCCATTGGTTTTCAGATAGAGTGAGAGGGAGGGAGGAAGAGAGAGAGACACACATCGACTGGTTGCCTCCCACATGACCCCAACTAGGGCTGGGGACTGAACCACAACTGAGGTACGTGCCTTTGACTGGAATCGAACCAACGACTCTTTGGTCTGTGGGCTGACGCTCTAACCGCTGAGCCAAACCATCCAGGGCTCAGTTTCTTTTTTCCTTCTCTTTTTTCCCTTTCTTTAGTCTTTGCTCAGTAGTGAGTCCAAAAAATGAATAAACAAAAAAACGACCTTGGAAATAATTTGAAATTTTTGAAGTAATTCTTCAGACAGGGTGATGGCAGGGGAGTATCTAATTGAGTACAAGATGGGCAATCTTATTTAGGATGTATAGTTCTCTTTAAGCATTGACTAACTTTCATGTTGTCAGGCCTACTGAAAATTTCAAACTAGTTCTAATAATATCAAACATTTTTATAATGTTTTATAGTTTTGAAAGTATGTTTACTATATTTTCTCGTATTATTTGCACAATTAGTGCCCTGAAATAGGTTAAGTGTTGTTCTTATGTCAGAGGACCAGGATCAAGGGCTTAAGGAATTTCAGCAACATGTTTGTAAGTAGTGGAGGTAGCATTAGAAATCAGAAACGTTCCTAGACCAGTGCTCTTTCCATTAGGATTCAAGTGATTATACAATTTGGGGAAGTCTCTTTTGGCTAGGTTGGTAGGAAATCTGAAATTATTTTGTAAAAATAGAGGGAGAACTGTTCATCTTGGGTATTTTCTTTCAGTTCTTAGAGACGAAACTGATTCTGCTCTGTCCTTTAGAGCTGAACCTGTAATGCGGAAGGTTCTTAGAGGAGAACAGTTGTACCTCCCTGGGAGTTGGGCAGAAACAAGCCATATCTCCCGTATACTTAGATTAGGGATGGATTCCCGTGTTTGGGTTTTATCCTTTCAGGACTGTTAAAGCAAATGATCCAGTTGAGAGGAGATAATGGCAAATCCGCTTTTGACATTGCCGCTGTCTCTGTCTTTCCCCACACTGCTGCTGGGAATGGGAAGGACAGTTCCCACCCTGTGCAAGAGTAGAGCTTCCCCTTGTCATCTGTTGGACAGTGCACACAGTCAGTTCTGTTTCCTGTGGGAACCTGTTGATGATCATTCATATCCGCTGAACCTGCCTCCAGTTAATGAATATTTTCTATGCCCCAGTTTTCTGTCTGCCTTCCACACTGAGGTATTGTAAGAATAGGTCTGTGGTGTTTATTTTCAGGATGAAAGTTGATGTATTTGGTATCTAATGGTGTGTGTTAACATCTTGCTAATACAGGATTGACTCAGTCAGTGACGACATCCTTATCTTCACTTTGGAGTTTACTAATTGGAGGAGACTTCCTCCAGCTGTCGAAAAGATGCTCTCTGCTCGTGCCTCAAACTCCTCTTGGGCTCTACAGCAACATATTGGTAAGAAAGGACACTCTTAAAACACACTTGACTACTTTTTCTTCTCTTCCTTCTCTGGCTGTGTTGTAATTTTAAGTAATAAGGGTTGTTGGAGAACATACTAATTTGGGCATCATTTGCATTTTCTTCATGTGGAGAAAGGATGGGACTGTGAGGGGAGATCATAGTGATTTCCTTCAACAAAAATCGTATCTGATTTTATAAGTTTAGCCTAAGGAACATATGAAGAAAAGGAGGCATTTACTGATACTTTTATTTAAAGATATTCTTTTGTTTTTGGTAAGGAATTTATGTAAACAAAAATGAGTTTGCATAAAAACCTTGTTAGTGAATATTTAGTTTGTCAGAAAAATACTAAACTTAATTTTCCTTTTCAGGGTATGTTTGTATTTGTGTTCTCTCTTAAATATTTTATCATTTCTAAGAGGAGGTATTACCATTGTTTATTTCTACTTGTCCTTACTGAACATATGCTGATGTGTTGGTAGAATGTAATTATGGAAGTGATCTGGGTGAAAATTCTGTGCATTGGTTGATATTTAATATGACTTTTTAAAACAAATTTTCAATTTACTCTCAAATTGATTGATATTTTATGACTGTTTTAAAACAAATGTTCAACTTATTCTCACTTATTAAAAATTTTTTACGCCCTGGTTCAGTTGGTTGGGTGTTGTCCCATGCACCGAGAGGTTACTGGTTCAGTTTCTGGTCATCCTGGGTTGTGGGCTCGGTCCCTAGTAGGGGGCCTGCAGGAGGCAGCCAATCGATGTTATGTTCTCACATCTATGTTTCTTTCTTCTCCTTTCCTCTCTCTTTAAAAATCAATAAACTATTCTTTAAATAAAATTTGTAAGCTAATTAAAAAATTAAAGAGCATACAGTAGAAGATTTTACACAAGGAAATCAGTTTAAATATAATATATGCAAAGTATTCCTATTTTGTTATTCAGATTTATTTTACTTTAACTATATTTTAACCAGATTATATATCTTAAGAAAATTATTTCTCTACTGCTATTTTTACATTAAATGTAACTGCATAAATCATGTTGAATAGGGTTTTAACAAGTGAATTTATGCATATGTAGAAAAGTCTTATTTCTTGGAAAATTATGTTTAAGTAAATTTCTCAATCAAAAACAGACATTCAGGCCCTGGCCGGTTTGGCTCAGCGGTTAGAACGTCGGCCTGCGGTACAGAGAGACCCGGGTTCGGTTCCTGCTAGGGGCATGTACCTCGGTTGCAGTTTGTCCCCGGCCCTGGTTGGTCATGCGGCCGGCAGCCACTCAATGTGTCCCTTTCACGTCGATGTTTCTCTCCCTCTCTCTCTCTTCCTCTCTCTCCCTCCCACTCTATCTGAACAAAGAATGGAAAAATGTCCTTAGGTGAGGATAAAACAAACAAACAAACAAACAAAAAAACAAACAAAAAAAACAACAGACATTCAGGAAAATATGCTCTTGAGCTGAGGTGTATTCAAACTGTTAGAGAGGTTTCTGTTGAAGAAAAAAGTAATCTGGAGTCTGAGCCTTTTAGTATAGATTTTTTTTTTTAATGGTAATGTTGGAAAACTCATGTGTAATTCTTACTGCTGGGAATTGCACCTGCTTTTACTGATTATGTATCTGCAGCAGCAGAGAACAATGATCTATTCAGAACAGATAGAATGTGGGGCAGTGGACTTGGGAACAAAATGTCAAAGAGGGAGCATATGCCAAATGGGAAACTTATTGCAGCGTGTCAGTAAAGATATGCAAAAGTTTACTCTGAAGACTTTGTATGGCAGGTTTGTCCAGATGAAGGCAAAAATTGTGCATGTGTACATTACCCTGCAATAGACTGAATCCATCAAGGACTTCTTGTTTAATTAGGCACTAGGTAGAGCTTGTGAGTGGTAATAATCATCATCTCTTAAGAGGATTTTATTTTGGCTGAAGATTTGCAAGTCTTTCTCTTCTTGGTTCCAGTCCCATGTATCCAGCTGCCTTTTGGATATTTCCACTTGGTATATCCCACGTTTTGATATATCCAAAATTTGAACTTGCAATTTCTCCTACAACTCCTCCTGTTCCTTCTGTCTATTTTCTGGGTTCAGTAGGTGAGATGGTTTGGGAGTGCTGTTTGCTAGGAAAGTGAGTTATCCCTGGCAGCTGTTTGTTGCATCCATAGCAGTGGTGTTCAACAGGGATGATGACTTTGTCTCCTCCCCCTCAAGGGATATTTGGCAATGTCTGCAAACATTTTTTAGTTGTCACAATTAGTAGGGATGCTATTGCCACCTAGGGGATAGAAGCCAGACATGCTGCTAAATAGCCCCCAACAACAAAGAATTATCTGGCTCCAAATGTCAATAGTGCTGAGGTTGAGAAATCCTGATCCACATCCACTCTCGTGTTGTCCGGTCTTCAGTTGTTTTAGTCCCATCCTGGAAAGACTTTTTAACACTGTTCTTACTGCAGACTGCTTAGGAAAAGTGTGTGCTTTCCTCCTTGTTACATTGGTGTTTCAGTGTATTCTTCAGTGGCTCTTCTGCATTTCAATGCTGGATTTTAGTGAGACTGGAGGAAACACCTTTGTATTCAGAAACTTTTCTTGCATCAGAAAGCAAATGTGTGCTAGGTAAAATTTACTGACTGGTTGCAGCTTTAATAACAATTATTTGTTATTTTTCAATTCAGTTGACAGATTATTTTATAATAATTTCAGGTGTACAGCAAATTTAATTTTTTATTTTGCTCACACAATTTTTGATTGTGTGCCTTATGTATACCTCTTAAAAACATCAGTTTAACTACCACATAGCAGTCGATTTAATAAAAAATTTCAACAGTCTCTGACCAACTGTCCGAGGTCAAGACTAAGTAATTACATTCTTATGGATAAAAGCACTTGGCTTTATTTAGTTCATCCTGAACCTTTAATTATCAAATATGTACAATTCTATGAAGAGTATTTTATAGCTCTGAATTCTACAAAGGATCCTAAAAGTGCCCTAGGAAACTCTTGATCTATTTATTTCAGCATTCCTCTCTTTGTTCTAAAAAGGATTTAAAACAGTTTATAATGTAGATTATCATAAAACAGTAAAACAAGTTAAAAGTGGAAGCAAAAAGAAAAGTGAAAAGTAAAGGTGGGCTGGATCTAAAGCTGGGTCAGGCGAAGCATGTCATGGTAATACGACACTTGTTAGGCTGTAAGTTTGGCTCTGACTGAGCTCTCTAGTCATTGATAGCAGGTTACAGAGTTCAGAAGATAAAACAGACGCGTTGCTCAGGAGTAAAACTATTCTTGGATGTTGTAATGAACAGTTTCCTAGACAGTATCTTGGGTAGTAGCCATGGTTCTTGGGACTTTATTTTGCCAATCTTCAGTGCATGTGGAGTCTTGCTATCATACCAAAGTATAATTCAGTCCAAACAGTTCTTAAGTGGTCAGTACAATGTGGTCCAGGTACTCAGGTCTCTGTTGCTCTAACTTGACCAGGGCTAGATTTATAACATCTGGAGGAATGGATAACCTGTGTGCACTCTGAGCAGTTCTCACTAAATATTGTCTCTCTCAACTCAGTTTTTAACCATAGTTAGTTAGCAATGAGTTCAGAATTATACTACCTAAGAGTACAGGTATTTTGTGTTGCAGATTGAATTGAGAACATATATATATATATATATATATATATATATATATATATATATATATATATTTTTTATCCTCATCCGAGGACATTTTTGCATTTATCTTCAGATAGAGCGGGAGGGAGAGAGGGAGAAAGAGAGAGAGAGAAACATCGATGTGAGAGACACATCGACTGGTTGCCACCCACGACCCCAACCGGGGCCGGGGACAAACTGCAACGGAGGTACGTGCCCTCAGCAGAAACCGAACCCGGGCCTCTCTGGTCTGCGGGCCGACACTCTAACTGCTGAGCCAAACTGGCCAGGGCTGAGAACATATTTTTAAGAGATAGTTTATCCTTTCCTAAATTCTCTCAAACAAACAGCACGTGGCCTCAGTGAGCCCCATACCTCTTGCTAAGTGGCCCCAGGCCTGGCACTAGAAGCAGCCATCTATAGATTGCTTTGTAGCTTATCCCTGGTATCCCAGGTAGAACACAGGCAGCGGCTGACCTTGCCCCAGAGCCAGCACACCCAGTGGACAGCTTCAGACCACGTCAAAGCACCACCACCCAACCATCTCCACAAGTGACACACTCAAGGAGTAGATTCAGTGGGTACCAGAGCCCTGCTGAAGTAAGTCTTGCTCTGTGTGGTGGGCCCCTACACAGCTGATCCTCCAAGGTAGTCAGAGGCCAGTGGTCAGTGGGCACAGCCAGTCCTTGCAGCTGATCAGCTTGAGTAAATTCCTCCCATTGACTTGCCAACAGCAATCAAGACTCAATTACAATAGAAGGGTGTACAGTCCACACAAGGGGTGCACCTCGAGGGCCCAGCTGGGGTGACCAGGGAGGCTGTGCCACTGGACCCTACAGGACACCTACAGAAAGGCCAAACTAGGAAGCCTAGGAAACATGGCAACTTTACCTAATACATAGAAACAAGCACAGGGAAGCAGCCAAAATGAGGAGACAAAGAAACATGTCCCAAATGAAAGAATAGACGAAACTCCAGGAAAACAACTAAACGAAACGGAGATAAGCAACCTAACAGATTCAGAGCTCAAAACACCGGTTATAAGGATGCTCAAGGAACTTAGTGAGAATGTCAAGAGCATAATAAAAGACCAGTCAGAAATGAAGGATGCACTAGCTGAAATAAAGAATAATTTACAGAGAATTAATAGTAGAATAGGTGAAGCTAAGAAGCAAACCATCGATTTGGAATATAAGGAAGCAAAAAACACCCAATCAGAACAAAGAATCCAAAAAAATGAAGATAGAATAAGGAGCCTCTGGGACAACTTCAAGAGTACCAACTTTAACATCATGGGGGTGCCAGAAGGAGAAGAGACAGCAAGAAATTGAAAACCTATTTGAAAAAATAATGACAGAAAATTTCCCTACCTTGGTGAGGGAAACAGACATACAAGTCCAGGAAGCACAGAGAGTACCAAACAAGATGAACCCAAAGAGGTCCACACCAAGACATATCATCATCAGAATGTCAAAGGTTAAAGACAAAGAGCATCTTAAAAGCAGCAAGAGAAAAGCAATTAGTTACCTACAAGGGAGCTCCCATTAGACTGTCAGCTGATTTCTCCAAAAAAATCTTTGCAGGCCAGAAAGGAGTGGCAATAAATATTCAAAGTGATGAAAAGCAACAACCCACAACCAAGATTACTCTATCCTGCAAAGCTATCATTTAGAATCGATGGACAAATCAAGAGTTTCCCAGATTAGAAGAAGCTAAAGGAGCTCATCATCACCAAACCAATATTATATAAAATGTTAACAGGTCTTCTTTTAAAAAAAAATTTTTTTTTCTTTATTGATTTTTAGAGAGAGAGGAAGGAAGAGGGAGGGAGAGAGAGAGAGAGAAACATCGATTGGCCGCCTCTTGCATGCCCCCCACTGGGGATTTGGCCCACAACATGGGCATGTGCCCTGACTGGGAATCGAACTGGCGACCTCCTGGTGCATGGGTCGACGCTCAACCACTGAGCTACACCGGCCGGGCTGACAGGTCTTCTTGAAGAAGAAGACAAAAATATGAACAATAAAATGGCAACAAATACATATCTATCAACAACTGAATCTACTAACAAAATGAGCAAGCAGAACAGAAACAGACTCATAGATACAGAAAACTTGTTGATGGTTGCCAGATGGGAGGGGGCTAGGGGGTTGGATGAAAAAGGTGAAGGAATTAAGAAGGACAAATTGGTTGTTAGGCTGATGAATCTCAAAGGGAAGGGGAGAAGGAGGACAGGAAGACATAAACCAAAGAACTTATATGGATATATGCATAACCAATGGACACAGACAGTACTGTGGGGAAGGCAGGAGGGGGGCGGGATTGTGGTGGAGGGGGTCAATGGGGGAAAAACGGGGCTCATCTGTAATACATTCAACAATAAAGACAAGTTTTTTAAAAAAAGAGATAGTTCATCTTAAAAGTATAAGCAAAAGAAAAATGAAAAATAAAGGTTTATCTGTCTTAGGTTAAGTGTTCTGTTGTGAAACCCAAGGAACATTATGAGGATTCCTTAAATTTGGTGGACTGAGCAAGTATCCACAGTTTAAACCATCAGTTAGTTCCTTTGATACTTGGAGTGATTAGGAACACTTAGTTCCTAGTTTTGAGCAATGCTCCTTCCTCATGTACTCTTCAACATAAACCAATTGGGTTAAGTACACAAAGCTAATGACACATGGCAACTTATTTTATGAGATTGTTATATTTGTAGTTAATGATTGGGGCATAACTGTCAGAAGCTAAATTTAGGTTTAGGAATAGTTGAACTATAATGCTTTCTGGTAATAATTTTTTTCCAGCTTTATAGAGAAATTGACCTGTAACTGCAAATTGGGTGTACCTTTTTGGTAATAATTAACTAGCATTCCATTTGTCTACTCAAGTCATTTCTAGTTGAAGGTAATAAACCAGTTTTTAAAAGAATACTTGTTTTTCTACAGCAAGAACATATGTCTTGTTCAAAAGTGGTATATCATTACATTACAAAGATGAGAGGAGGGCACAGCCCCGACTTGCAGCTTTTAGATAATACATTTGACAAGCTGGGACATTTGGCAGGGACTGAGGAAATACGGGGAGTCAAGAGCTGCCTTTTTAAAACTATAGGATAAATTGTTCCTTGTATCTAGTCACAGGGTCTGTGCCTGCAGAATTAATAAAGGTAAATATTTGGTGAGACTCCGAACCTACTATTCACAATGTTTTCGTTTTCTTTTAACTCTAGAGGTATTACTCTGGATGCTATTAATTTGAATGAGGCATTATTGCTAAGAACCCAATCAGTAATTACCTGTCATCTTAAAAAATGAAACGTGATTTTCTATTTATAGAGCAGGAAACTTTTTTTCTTCTATATTTTTCTTGCTTGACATTGCTGCCTTCAGATTACTCCCCCTCCTCCTTTGTAGAAAACAGCCCCTTTACGAGTTATACCATCTGTCTGTAGCTCCCACTCTTACCCTTGTCATTGTTGTTATTGACTTTCCAGTTACTAGTCACATTTACTGTGTATTTGGGCACCTGGCTCATATTTATTACTTCCTTTCTTCTCTAGTTCTGAAGTCACTCTAGGTTCCAGATGAATCTGACGTCCACGTGCACAACCTCTCTGACCACGGTTCCTTGACTGTCCGTAGAGCAGGAAACCTTTGACCTTAGATGCCAGTCCTGCTGTGGGCCTTCACAACTGCAGCAGAATCATGCTTTCATTGACAGGGTCCTGCGGACTGCCCTTAAGAGCAGACTTGGTTTTATTTTTAATGATAAATTTATAGTTAACATTTTATCAAGGTTCCATCTGCCCATTTATAATTTTAGCTCTACACAGCCTCTTATCCAAGTGGGTTTTTATTGTTGTTGTTTGTGGTGGTAGGAAAATCCTTACTAATCTAGGTACTGATGGGTTATATGCACATTTGCTGGGACATTTTGCTGTTAAAACTGTTTTTTTTATGTTGTCAACAGTCTGTTGGTAAGCTAAGAGAGGAGAATTTGTTGCCCTGGAGCAATTAAGGCAGAATTTTTTAAAAGTCTTCTAACTATCATATCACCAATATTATTTGAAAGCTCATCTTATCTTCCCAGATACATACTGTATTGGATATGTGTGCTGGCAGAACCCTGGGACAGCTGTATCCCAATTAAAACAAAAGAAACTTATTTTTCAGGTCCCAAATATCTGTTTTAAGGTGGGAAGGCAGTGAGGGCAGAGCATTCACTTCTGGTAACTTGTTTATTTGAGAACTTTTAACCACATACTCTATAATTTTAGTTCTAAATGTGGACCACAGGCAGAAGTTTCAGTAAAGAGAAGCTATCATGTAAGTGTTTCTATAGGTGGGCACCAACAAATCTAGATGTTTACATCCATTAATTTTTAGTGAGTGGATTTTTAATTACATGTCAACTATGTATCAGACACTGATTTAGAATCTATGAATGAAAAATAAAGTGAACATAGTTCTTTAACCAGTGCAGTGGCTAAAAGGGAATAGGCAGGGTCATGGCAGAATTTTCTTTTTCTTATTTATTTATTTGCATTTATCTTCAAACAGTGCAGGAGGGAGATGGGGGGGGGGGGGAAGAGAGAGAGAGAGAGAGAAACATCGACGTGAGAGAGACACATCAACTGGTTGCCACCCGCACGGCCCCAACTGGGGCCGGGGACAAACCGCAACCGAGGCACGTGCCCTTTGCGGGAACCAAACCCGGGACTCTCTGGTCCGCGGGCCGACGCTCTAACCGCTGAGCCAAACTGGCCAGGGCTTTCTTTTTCTTTTTAAGATGAGAGAGGCTGAACATGTTTCATAGATCAAGGAGTCTCAGTTTGTAAACACACACACACACGCACACACACACACACACACACACACAACCAAAAAGCAAACATACACACACACACACACAAATGTTAAAGATTTGGAGATAAAAGCAGTAATTTATGTAATAACATTTCAGATAGGTCAGAGGAAGATACGATTAGCCTCAAACAGGCCCATTCCTGTTAGGAGAAGAGAGATGAGGATGCGTGGATATAGATCAATTTATAGTTTGAGGATTTGAAGCTCAGAGAAAGATCCTAGGTATGATACCTTTTCTTTTTACTTTGAAGAAGGAGGTTGAAGTGAGAGTTGAGTAGGGGACTTGATGATTTAGAATGGTTGTTCTGGGAAATGAGTTGGTAACCAGTGAAATACTTGCTGAGCTACTCTGTGGATCTGGTGGAGGTTGGAAGTGGTACTAGTTTATGTGGTTATATGATCACATTTTCCCCAGCATTCCTTTGCTTTCTCAGTAAGGAGTGCAGAAGCAAAATGGTTAGGTTGATCCTGGAGATTGTCAGAGTACAGAATTGAGATGATAAAATAAAAGAACAGAAATGATGGACCCATAGAATTCAGTCTAGATAGGAAAAGCAATGAGAAAGGAAAGGGTTCTGTAGACCAGATGGCAGGTGGAGTCAGGGGGCCTGAGGTCTCAATGATATTAATTTTGGGTGTCGTGGCATAAGGGGAAGAAAAATCTGGAAGGATAGGAAGTGTTGTATGTTGGAATTTAAAGACAGAAAAACATGGGTGTGAAGGTGGTACAGAAGATCTATGAGAATGCCTCCTAGACCTGTGATTGGTGTGGCAAAGTGTGGAAGAATGAGAAAATCCTATTTAATAGTTGGTCGAGGAAGCAATTTCCTTGGGAAGATCAGACTTCTGTGAGGACAAGAGGTGGAGAGAGTGTGTTCTGTACTATGATAGAGTAGGGGTTTCTGAGACTTTATGGATAGGTTTTTGAGGGAGTTAAAATTTGCTTTATAATATTGAGCTTAATTTTGTCCTATCAGACTGCTGTGCTATAGTTCCCTAAACAAGTTAGGGAAATGAAAAATGATTTTTATTTTCTGAGACATTGTGAGACCATGATTCATTCTTTCATTTGCTAATCACAGGAAATGCTTATGCTAGATGGTTTTACATAGTGTCTTGTAGTTCAGTGTGATTGTTCAGTGGACCTATGATTGTATCACCAGTTTTATCTTAAGCAATTCTTCAAAATTGGTTAAGTGGCTTAAAAAGATTTCTGCAAAGAAAGAGTGTTTTGTGTGAATAATATTAAGGTATAAGTACAGCTGAAACAACAAAATAGTTGTAGAGCTGCACCCCTGTTCTTTATCAGGTAGCCACGTTATGTGATAGAAATGCCAATCAACTAATCTGAGCTGACAAGAAGTTCAGAAGTATCAAGAAAAGTATTTAAAATATGTTTTTTTTTTTTATTAATGTTAACAGTAAGCCTTGACCTTAAGGTGTAGTGTGCTTTGAGACATTAGGTAATGAAAAAAATTATAATCTGCAGGATACTCTAAGCATTCTAAAACATAAAGACAAACTCTGTTACTTTTTTCATCAATATTTAAGTCATATTATGCTCAATTTATAATTTTTACAAAATTAAGCATAAGTGCTTAGAACTGTTTTTAAGTTTTTTTAATTCAATAGTGAAAAGACAAAGAGTCACATGCCATTGGGGAAACATGTTCTTTTTTAAATATGTTTTATTGGTTTTTTTTTTTAGAGAGATAGGAAGGGAGAGGGAGAAATAGAAACATCGATCAGCTGCCTCCTGCATGCCCCCCACTGGGGATCGAGCCAGCAACCTGGGCATGTGCCCTGACCGGGAATCGAACGGGCAACTTCTTGGTGCATGGGTCGACACTCAACCACTGAGCCATTCTTCAGATTTTGAGTTCTGTTATTTATTTTTCAGAGTCCTTAGGTAGTTGCTTTTTGTGTTTTGTCTAGAGTTTCTAGTTGTAATCAGTTGGAGAGAGAGACTGTACAAGTAAACTAAGAAAGGTTGGGAATAAAAGGATGGAAGCCAGTCAGAAAGACAGTAATGATGAAAATATAAATGCAGTAGATGGCCCAGAAGTCAAGTGAATACATTCGATGTGGAAAGCCATGCATAGAAACCACAGGGGACAGTTAGGCGCTAGATCATTTGAATATTGGCAAGAGGCAGGCTCGCGATGCGTGGCTGTGGAAATACAGTGGGTGTGTGTGGGGACGTGCAGTTCTGTGCTGCAGTAAAGCTGAAATAAGAGTCGTGGGGTTTATTTTTATCATTGTATTGATTTTAATAAAACTTCTTATAAAAGTATCCTATTTGGATTGTTCTGTCAGTACATACAACAAAAGAAACAAAATTGAAAAATTCTATGTAAGAATGAAAAGTTAAAGGTTGCTTGTCTGTTAATAGATCTGTAAATAAACTAGGTTTAACATACTAAATTGAAAATGATTGGGTCAGAAAAATAACTTAAAAGTATAGCATGGTTTCAGGCATTATTTTCTAAGCTATGATCAGTACCACAATCCAAGAAGAGAGAGATTTATCTAACAAATTGGAATCTGGTTTTAACAGGTTTTCATGAAAGTGTGTTTTACCTACAGCTTCTGGGCTTTTCATATTCTAAATTTAGGGCATGGCTTGATCTTCTCTCAGCCTCGTGGCAACACATCTGGAAATGCTATGCATCACTAAAACTTTCATAGGAATTTTGCATACTTTGAAATATTGCATATATGGTTATAAAAAATTCCCTTATTCACTGGCATAATATACTAAGATGGCACTGATGGGTATATTATTATCTGTGTTAATAATTTACAGATGAAAGACTTCTTCAATTCATATGAATATGGTTCTTACCTCTAATTGTTCATCAGGCCAGTGATCTTTGTGTTCATGGGGGGAAAATAAAAATGGTGCAATTAAAGTTGGAGTCAATATCTGAAATAGCTACATTCTTTTCTTTTTATTATTATTATTAAGGGGAAAGATCTTCTGAAAGTTTCAGTGTTTAGAACATGTTAGAGAACTATTTTGGGTTTATCACAGTTTAAAGAACCTTAGACTTGAAGTCAGATCTCTTGGATCTGGTATTAGAAATGTTGATTGTCAACACGGGCTGGTCCCTTAAACTTCTCATAACAAATGTGTACTGGTCCAATTTGGTTTGATCACAAATGATTAAGCTTCCACACATATATTAGCATAAACAAACAAATGGTTTATTTAGCTTTAAAGATAGGGCGACAGTGGTGTGGTGTAGTCTGATGATCTGGAAAGGCTTGTCAGCGCTGCAGAAGGCTGTAGGGCAGCCAGGGGAACTCTCATCAGCTGGAGGAGTCTGTAAGTGAGCTTAGTCTGTCAGATCGGAGAAGCTGGAGAAGCGTTAAGGATCCCTTATCCCTGAGTGAGCAGCTCTCCTCTGGGTAGCACATCCGTCCTTTATCTTTATTCTGGGTGTGTAATAAGGATCTACATTAACAAGAATGGGCAGAATGAAGAGCTGTCGGTTTAACAAGTTGCATATTAAACTCCAACTGAATATAAGTAAAAATTCTCTTAGTCATCAGGGTTAGGAATGTCCGGCCTGCTGGTCGGATAAGGCCCTTGAAATCAATACCAGCTAACATCACATGCCTCACCAAAGGAGCCTGAGCAAATATAGCAGGCTAATTTTTATTTTTATTTTATTTATTTTTTTGCTCAAAGATATTTATTACAACATTATTTATAAGGATAAATATTGTAAGAACAATAGAAGTATAATTCCAAATTTAAAGGATGGTTATGGTATATCCACATGGCAGAATATATAAAAAGTTTTTTTAATACTTAATTTATTAATATTTTTTATTACAGATGTCCCTCCTTTTTCCCCCTTTGACACACTCCTCCCTGCTCCCACCCCACCTCCCCATCTTCACCGTACTGTTGTCTGTGTCTATTGGTTATAGCAGACTAATTTTTTTCTTTTTATTAATTTATTTTTGTTACAGATGTTTCTCCTTTTCCCCCCATTGACTCCCTCCTCCCCATCCCTTCCCACCCTGTCCTCAGCTTTGTTGTCTATGCCCATCGGTTATGCATACATGCATATAAGTTCTGTGGTTTATCCCCTCCCTCCCCCCCCACCCCTTCTGAGGACTGTCAGTCTGTGCCCTACTTCCGTGACTCTGGGTCTACTTTGTTCATTAGTTTGTTTAGTTCATTATATTCCACAAATAAGTGAGATCATGTGATAACTGTCTTTCTCTAGCAGACTAATTTTTAAGTTGATGATTTTGCATGGTCAGCAAATGATGTTATAAATATCCAAATGGCCCATGGCAGAAAAAAAGTCCCCCACCCCTGCAACCCACGCACTTGTCAATTCCTCTGTCAGTCTCATCCAACTGTGCCATGGCATAATCCCTCCAGTGCTCCCTTTACCTGTGTTTTCCCATCTTGGAAGTGAGAATGATGATTCTTCCTTAAGTTTACAGAATAGGGTAAAATTTAAACAAGGTATGGTCATGAAAACACTGGAAATGTACAATATATTATAGATGCTGTAGTCTTATTTATAATGGGGAGTCTATGACTCATGGTTGAAGAAAATATTCTTCTTAGACTCAGGTTTTATGTACAAAATCAGATAATTCTTTTGCTTTTCTTATTTGGCATTTTGAAACACTGTGATATGAGGTGTTTCTTAGACTGTGAATAAACTAAACTAAACTAAACTTAAACCAATATGCGTAAACTAAATTTTAAGATGATGGATTAACTTCAGTGGTTTAGAAGATATGGAAGATGTTAGAGAGTTAGTATGTCCCAGGCCCTGTGGGGTATTACAGTTTAAGGAACCCTAGACTTGGAGTCAGACCAGCTGTCTGGTAGCAGCTGGGCCATTGATACTATTTGTCTTTGTTGCTGTGATACTGCTCTGTTAATCACTGTTACATTTCATGGGGATTTATACAAGATTTCTTGGATTAATAAAAGATGTTACATTTGATTCACATAAAACCACTAGCTATTTTTAGTACTGTCAGTTTCCATGGACATTAACTTCTTTAGTTAACACTTCTTGTCATGGAAAATGAACTACTATTATATGATTCTTAAGTGCTTGTGGACTATCCTTTAATTGGTAATTAGCTTTTGGCAGCAGTGGTTTTAGTGTGTGTGCACTCACCCACGCATGCTTTGGGGTCAGATGCACTTGAGTTTGAATCCTAGGACTACCACGTACTAGATGTATGACCTTTGGAAAGTTACTTAAACCTCGTTTTAAACCTCTGTTTTCTTATCTCTATAAGAGCATGGTAATAGATTACCCTATAGGGTAATGAAGATGGAGAGAGAATGTGTGTGAAGTGTATGGGCATATGGCATGGTAGGCACTTTTCTTGGTGTGTTAATTTTAAAATCTCATTTGGTGTCATGGATAAGAAGAAGAAAGCTTTATTTTTTGTTAATACTCAAGGATATTTTTCCATTAATTTTTAGAGAGAGTGGAGGGGTGGTAGGGGAGAGAGAGAGAGAGACATCAATGTGAGAGAGACACATAGATTGCTTGCCTCTTGCACGCATCCCAACTGGGGCCAGGGATCCAACCTACAACCCAGGTACGTGCCCTTGACTGGGAATTGAACCCACAACCCAATGTTCTGACCACTTAGCCACACCAGCCAGGGCAGAAGAAAACTTTTGTAAGCTACACATTTATTCCCTTAATGTGGTAGATCTGGAGACCACTTGCAAAGAAACAGAGTAAAGAGGGATGTAACATTTGTTGCTGTGAGCCAACATTTCTAAGGTTAGTTCATCCATTTCTTAAGTACCAACTGGTATTGCCAGATCTTTAGAATTTGAACATCTAATTTTATATGGCACTGACATTGACTTTGAATGGCCCACAACTGGAGGGAGAGGAACCAGGTGAAGGCTGTAAAACGAAAGTTTATTGTGGTCATCCTGGCCCAAGTCATCTTTCAAAAGTAATTTTAAGTAACTTATCACTTCTCTTTTACTACATAGAGATGGGGGAAAAAGGCATTTACCTTAATGTTTAAAAATTTTTCATCTTCCTTGTTTGGTTTGTTCCTCCAGCTGCTGTTCCATCCCTGACCCACCTTTGTCGTTTGGAAATTCGGTCCAGTCTAAAACCAGAACACCTACGATCTGACAGTTTTATCTGTCAGTTGCCACTTCCCAGAAGCCTACATAATTATCTGCTCTACGCAGAGGTTCTGAGGATGAATGAAGTTCCCGAACTGGCAGTTATTCAAGATGGAGAAATCAGTGAAGCTACTTAACGCAGCTCATGTCTTACTCTGAAAACCACCAAGACTGAGAGCCGTGGAGTATAAAGTCTTCACAATTTTATAGTTGCAGAAGATGACTTTTGTTTGAGTGGTTGGTTAGGGTTTTTTGGGGGGTGGCATTAGTTTAATGCAACTGGGGGCTTCTTGGTAAAAAATATTGTAAACCCCCACTTACATTACTTTATTACAGTTTCATCACCAGTACATTTTATGTTGTGATATTCATTTACCTAGCCATTTTTTGCTTTATTCTGTTAATGAAGTGTGATGCTGCTTCTAGGCGTATTTCCACCTTTGATTCTGTGTTTTATCTAGGGTGCTACAAGCTTAGAATGGAACGCGTGAAACTTCACTGGGAGTGTACACACTGTGGGGTTGAATCTGTTATTTTATTTGAGGTTGAATATCTCTTATGTTTATAAAAGAATTATCTTATATTTCATTCTTATCTCTTAATTCAGTCACTTTTATGAAGAATTGATATTGGCTTTTCACAGGTAAACTCAGGAGAGAATTAAAAAAAAAAAAGAATATAGAAAATGAATCATTTTGCTTCCCCCCCCCCCCCCCCCCCGATAGTCTCTTTGGCTAAAAAAGACTATTTCTGCAAAGGCAAGAACAGACCTAACCTCAGTTGAAAAAAAATTAGGTTGTTATTGGGATAAAAGAGCATTTTGTCACATTTAGAATACTAATCAGGAGCCTGGGAGGAGCAGAAAGGTATATATCTCTGTGTCACTTAGTATCAAATACAAATATTCAAGCTCCATTCAGCCTCCAACTTAGAGGGCAGCTTTGATCCTATGAAGCAATGATTGCCAATTCTATTAATATTATAGTGTTTTCTTTTTTATTATATAGATAAGTTATCAAATAGTCCATGAAATTTAGACCTCTGAGTCCTAGGTTAATGAGGCACCACCTCATTGATTTTGCAGTTACTCAGTCTGAATCTAGAGTCAGAGGGGACTGAACACTGGATCAAGTGAGCTATGTTAGGACACTCTGGGGACCAACCTTGAGAGAAAGGTTATGAAAGCATTACTGTCGTGATAGACAACCAGATGGAGCCCGAAGGAGGGCAAGTCTTCTGTCCTATTGGGATCCTGTGGCTTAAAATAGATGGGAGTGGGTCAGCAGGTCCATCTCTGGCAGTCCTTCGCTGTTTGATATAAGAAGTGATGAAGGCCGACCAAATGATGGAGGCACTGTTAATGTCCAGAGGACCAGATGATGGAGGCATTGTTAAAAGTCCACGCTGAACTCAGCGCTGATTAGAGCTACGCCTATGGAGTGGAGATAGAATTTGAATGTGGGTCTACAGGCAGAAATAGGGTAGATAGGGAAAACCGGGTGGAAATTCTGATACTTAATTTAATAAAATTCCAAGAATGTATGTACTGTGTAGTATTTTTGAAATATTGATCCTAATCTTTATTTTTTCCAAACTCTAAGTCTCTGATTTTTATCATAACCATTTTTTTCTTAGGGCCAAATGTACATAAAATGTTTACATTCGAGGGTGAGTCTTTTTATGTGTTTTTGTTCATGTTCAAATATGTAATAAAAATTCACCTATAACTTACCATTGAGCTCTTATTCTTAAAAATCTGAAAATTAATATTTCAGAGACATTTAAAAGCCCTTAAAACAAATGATTTTACTTACTATGTATCATATATCTTTCAGACAATTTTATAATAAAATATTTATGAGTTCTGTGACCTATAGCAAGGAGCCAGTGAGAAATCTAAAAGTATCTAATGGTGGGTGAGTTACAGTTTCTGATCGAAATGATACCTCTAGGTGGTGTGACCCTTAGGCTTTGCGCTACGTGCACAACACTTTAATACTGTTTAATGTGGTGAGGCTAATGAAGCACCCATACAAATAGTAAAAATCATGATAGTTTTACACACATGCACTTTTTCCCTCTGTATCCGTTTTTTTTTTTTTTTTTTTAAATCTCACCTGAGGATATATTTCTATTGATTTTTAGAGAGAGAGAAAGGGAGAGAGAGAGAGAAACATTGATGTGAGAAGAAAATATCGATCAGTTGCCTCCCAAACGCACCCTGCGACCTTTCGGTGTACGGGATGACGCTCCAACCAACTGAGTCACACCGGCCAGGGCTCCTTTTTCATTTTTTAACTAAATATTTAAGGGGAATTTAATACTCCTGTGTGCGACTGTTGAGATTTCTTGTTTTCCTCTTTGAGGTAAATGAGTCTCTTTATCCTCGTCTATATTTATGATTGTTGTTATTAAATGACAGGTGGTTATTAAAACACAATACCTTGCAATAAGTAAACTGGTTTGTTTTTTTGTTGTTGGAGTCAATCAAAACCCATGGTTTTAATGAGACAGGGAATTGATTATGCCTAGTATTTTTGTCACATATTGGTAGAAAAATATATAGCCTTATTTGCGACATGTCAGTAATTTATGCTGAGAGGAGGCCAGTATGAATTGTATTTTTTATTGAAACACGTACTTTGGGCACAGATTTTAAGTACATATCTTCTGTAGTTGTTTTAGTGAATAAAACATTTAAATTTTAAATAAAGAACATTTATTAACCTGCCCCTATATTAATCAAAATCTTTAATAATTTTTTCATATAGCAGTAACATAACATATTTTAAGTTTTTTATTTTGAAACAAAAAATATTTTAAAACTCAGATAAAAAAAGGAGAAAGGGAGATGGAATGATAATCATATTATCCACCCAGTAATGTTAGCCTATATGTTAGAATATTTTCTTAATATCTCAGGTTTTAAAAAAAATCCATACACAACTTTGAGGAGTGTATTTTTTGTCTTGGTTAAAATCAGACCACCTCTACAATTTTGTAGCCTGATAAAGCCTTTTCTTTATCATGCTAATGATACCTGTAGCCAAGCTCAAGTCATGAGATATCACACATTCTGAGTTGGTAAGAATGAGAAATAAAGAGGCGGTTCTGGGTTGATCCCCCCCACCCCCCTTAGAAATCTGTATAAACCAAACAATCCCTCTCTCCTATCTGTAAAGAAGACAATGCAAGGTGATGCCTTTGTGAACCTCAGCTAGTCATCTGGTCTCAGCCCAAGATAGTCATGCAATTGCATATCCGTTGCATAACTCTATTAGAACTGTGTATGGTGTGTATTTAAAAATTTTTTTTTAAATATGTTTTTATTGCCCTGGCCGGTTTGGCTCAGTGGTTAGAGCATCGGTCTGCGGTACAGAGAGATCCGGGTTCGGTTCCCGCTAAGGGCATGTACCTCAGTTGCAGTTTGTCCCCGGCCCTGGTTGGTCGTGCGGGTGGCGGCCACTCGATGTGTCCCTTTCACGTCGATGTTTCTCTCTCTCTCTCTCTCTTCCTCCCTCTCCCTCCCACTCTATCTGAATAAAAAAATGAAAAAATGTCCTCAGGTGAGGATAAAAAAAAATATGTTTTTATTGATTTTTAGAGAGGGAAGGGAGAGGGAGACAGAGATAGAAACATCGATGAGAGAGACACATTGATTGGCTGCCTCCACTCATGCCCCTCACTAGGAATCAAGCCCGCAACCGTGGCATGCTCTCTGACTGGGAATTGAACCAGTGACCTCTTGGTGCGTGGGTCGACACTCAACCACTGAGCCACACCGGCTGGGCTGGTGTGTATTTCTAATGAAGGAATTAAAAGTACCATTGTTGCAGTAACGTTTAGTGTCTGCGTGGTTTTTCTGTCTCGGCTTCTTTCTCAGGCGTAGCACTAACAGTGAAGCAGAACAGGTGGGAAGTGTCAGCGGCTCACTGAGACTAGGAATAGCATCTGTTTACGTCTCTTTTATCACCCAGAGGTTAGCATAACCTTCTCTTCACTGCTCTCCTATGTGTATGATAAAAGTATGAGTCATTATAGGGCACTAATTCACACACTTTTTTTTAACATGATGGAGTAGGTGAAGTCTGGGACTAAATATGACTATGATTTGAATCAAAGAAAAAGGTACAATACATGTGAGGTTATTATAGAATATTGGATCAAATAATATGTGTCAAAAGATAACAGTTCCAAGCCAGAGTAGTTCTATAAATAGATGCATTAGTTAGTAATGGTATAGTGTGGATTTCGGTTTTGACACTTGAAAAAATTATTTGCTTTGTTTTAAACAAAAAAACATTTGCATTCTTATGGTTTTCATCTTGTAATTATTTGGTTTTATTAAGCCCACTTTTAAATGTCATAGTGTGAAATTTGTTTATATTGATATAAGTGTATACTTTTTAATCTTTTTATTATAGAAAAAATAGAGAATAGTATAATGAATTTTCATGTATCCATCACCCAACTTACTTCCTTCCCCCCACCAATTTTCTCTGTCCCATAGCCATTTTGAAACAAATTCCAGACATTTAATCTGTAAATTTTTTAGTGTAAATATTTTAGTATCTCTAGAAGTCAAGGACTGCTTTTAAAAACCACCACTATACTACCATTGTTGCATCTTTCTTAAAAAAAAAACCTCTTTCTTAATATCAGATATCCACTTAGTATTTACATGCTTTTAATTGTCCTGTAACTTTTTGACTAGCTTGCTTAAATCCAGATAAAAAATATCACACAGTGTGATTTTTTTCTTTGACATTTTTGGGTTGAAGACATTAAGTTACTTTTCTGTAGAATTTCCCACAGTCTGGATTTTGTCAATGGTATCCCTATGCTCTCATTTAACATGTTATCCCTGTTTTTTCTCTGTATAATAAATTGCCTCAAAACTTAGCTTAAAGACAATAATTAACTTGACCGCACCTAGTTTCTGTGGGTCAGGAATTCAGGAGTGGCTTGCTGAGTGGTTATGGCTTAGGGTCTGTCATGAGGTTGCATTGTGAGCTGGGGCTGCCATGATCTAAAAGCTTGATTGGGGCTGACAGGTTTACTCCAGGATGGCTCACCCACATGACTGTTGGCTGGAGGCCTCAGTTTCTCACCACATGGACCCCTCCACACAGCTTCTTGAGTCTCCCCACATCAGCTGACTTCCCCCTAAGCAAGTGAACTTAGAGATAGAGCAAGGTGAGCCCATAGTGCCTTTTATGATACATTCTTGGAAGTCACACACCATCATTTCGAACACATTCTATTAGAAGCCAATCCTAAAGTACAACCTATACTCAAGAAGAGGGAATTGGCCTCCATCTTTTTGAAGGGAGAAGTATCAAAGAATTTGTGGATGTTTTTCTAACCCACCACACTTTTATTTCCTGTAAATTGGCGGTCAAGTGCAGACAAAGACTGCCACATAGTTTGCAGGCCCATTGCAAAATGAAAATGTGAGACCCCTGTTCAAACTTCTAGACAGGGACAGCAGAGCATTAAACCAAATATGGGGGCCCTTTTGAGCACAGAGCCCTGTGTGATGAATTGTACAGATGGAACCCATGAAGCCAGCCTTACGTGTAGAGGCTTGATCAAATTCAGATTTGATACTCATATACTTTTTTCTTACAGTACTGCTCTATAGGTATACTTCATCTCCCCTAGTGATGCTCGGAACCATTGGTGATTATTAACTAGATCTATTAATTTATTATAGTAATACTTTTAAAAGCAGAGCTTCCCTTAATTATATGGTTACCCTGAGGTCTGGTACCTACAGGAAAAATAGTAAAATGCTTGATTCTTTTGGATAATGAATGATTCTCTAATACCCTTAAAGATGATCAATACTTTTTTTTAGTATTAAACAGATTTTTGATATGTTCTATCCATTTTAGTTATCCTTATCGATATTCAAATTGTCCCATCTTTAGCATTTAACTGGTCTTTGATGTCTTTTTTTTTTCTGGTATGAGATATTCCAGGTTTATCTTGTATGTTTTCTTCTTCAGACCTGGATTCAACCATTTTCCCCAAGAACTTGGTTTACTGTTTCAGAAATGGTATTATATTACATATTGTACACACAAACACACAGCAGTCTTGGCATTAAGGGTGTTCATTTCAACTGGTTTGCTCATTGTTCAGTTAACAGACCTAAGAAATAAGTATACATTCTATTCATATTGATACCTGAAATCCAAATTCAGGACTACATTTTAGGATTCAACTTCAGTGATCTTACATCTGTATGCTGAAAATTCTACTCAGTGACACTAACAATTACCCATTTGTTTTATACAAGATTCACACATATAGTCAGAATAACAATTTCTACACTATCAGCAATAATTCTAGTGAAAACAGTTTAAAATCCACCGTCCCCCCAATCTTTTTGTTATTTAAGTATTTCTCACTAGGGGTGTGTAGTCAAATTGCTGTGTTTTAAAGTCACTTGAGTGCACAGGATTATGTGTTTCATTTTGTCTTTTAGGAACTTTAAAAATTTAATTTGGCTTTATAATTACAAGAAATATTTACATGATTCAAAGTTAAATGTAGAGGGGGAAAATATTCAGAGAAATCCAACTCTTATCCCCTGTTCATACTATTTATCCTCTCTCCCATAGGAAGCCTTTTTATAGTTTACTTTAAAATTTATTTTAGGTGACTTCCGGTCAAGATGGCGGCGTAGGTAAACGTGGTATCGCGTCCTCCCACAACCACATCAAAGTTACAGCTAAACTACACAACAACCATCATTCAAAACCGCCTGAAATCAAGCTGAATGGAAGTCCGACAACTACGAAATTAAAGAAGAAGCCACATCGAGACTGGTAGGAGGGGGCGGAGGCGGACGGGCTGGTCCCACACCCACGTGTGGCGGATAAAAATTAGGAGGATACCTGGGCTGGGAAGGTCCTCCCTGAGGACTGAGGGGTCCCTGTCCCACACCAGGCGCCCAGCTCAGGGTTCCAGTGCCAGGAAGAGAAGTCCCCATCACTTCTGGCTGGAAAACCAGCGAGAACTGAGGCTGAGGCGGCTGGAGCCCCTGGCAGCTCCTCTTAAAGGGCCTGCGCAGGGACTTACTCGGACTCACACCCTCCAGGCTCCAGCGTGCAGGAGGGAGCCTGAAAGGCACCAGAGTCATATGGGGAAGAATTGAGCTGTTTGGCATTGGAGCGAGGGCTGGAGAGGCAGCTTTCTCCTGGACAGACGTGCTATCAGAGGCCATTGTTCCTTTGGTGAGCCCTTCCCTGGGCTGGCAGACAGCCCCCATATCTGGGACTCCAGCAACCTGGCTCACACTGTTTGCCCCACCCTGGTGATTCCCTGAGGCTCCGCCCCACCCAACTTCCAGGCCCACCCAAGCTGTTGTCAGTTGCTTTACCATAGGATTGGCCTGCCTTGGATCTTGCTTCAGCTTTTCCTAAATTCTTTCAAACAAGCAGCATCTGGTCTCAGCTGCCCCAAACCTCTCGCTAAGTAATACATAGAAACAAACACAGGGAGGCAGCCAAAATGAGGAGACAAAGAAACAGGTCCCAAATGAAAGAACAGAACAAAACTCCAGGAAAAGAACTAAGTGAAATGGAGTTAAGCAACCTAACAGATGCTGAGTTCAAAACACTGCTTATCAGGTTGCTCAATGGACTTAGTGAGAACCTCAGTGAACTCAGTGAGAACATCAGTGAACTTAGAGAGGGCATCAAGGACATAAAAAAGGACCAGTCAGAAATGATGGAATCACAATCAGAAATGAAGGAGGCACTAACTGAAATAAAGAATAGTTTACACAGATTCAATAGTAGAGTAGGCAAAGCCAAGAAGCAAACCATCGATTTGGAATATAAGGAAGCAAAAAATACCCAATCAGAACAGCAAAACGAAAAAAGAATCCAAAAAAATGAGGATAGTGTAAGGAGCCTCTGGGACAACTTTAAGCGTGCCAACATTCGCATCTTGGGGGTGCCAGAAGGAGAAGAGAGAGAATGAGAAATCAAAAACCCATTTGAAACAATAATGGCAGAAAGATTCCCGAACTTGGGGAAGGAAACTTAGACATACAAGTCCAGGAAGCACAGAGAGTGCCAAACAAGATGAACCCCAAGAGGCCCACACTAAGACACATCATCATCAAAATGCAAAAGGTTCAAGACAAAGAGAGAATCTTAAAAGCAGCAAGAGAAAAGCAGTTAGTTACCTACAAGGGAGTTCCCATCAGACTATCAGCTGATTTCTCAAAAGAAACTTTGCAGGCCAGAAGGGAGTGGCAAGAAATATTCGGAGTGATGAAAAGCAAGAACCTACAACCAAGTTACTCTATCCTGCAAAGCTGTCATTTAGAATCGATGGCCATATAAAGAGTTTCCCAGACAAGGAAAAGCTAAAGGAGTTCATCACCACCAAACCATTATTATATGAAATGTTGAAGGGTCTTCTTGAAGAAAAAGATAAAAAAATATGAACAAACAAAATGGCAATAAATACATATCTATCAACAATTGAATCTACAAACAAAATGAACAAACAGAACAGAAACATTTTCATAGATACAGAGAACTTCTGCGTTGGTTACCAGATGGGTGGGGGCTGGGGGATGGGTGAAAAAGGTGAAGGGATTAAGAAGTACAAATTGGTTGTTAGAATGACAAATCTCAAAGGGAAGGGGGGTTGGAGGGTGGGAAGAAATAAACCAAAGAACTTATATGTATATATGCATAACCAATGGACACTGACAACAGTGTGGGGAAAAGCAGGAGGGGGGCAGGAATGGGGAGGAGGGGGCAATGGGGGAAAAATGAGGAACATCTGTAATACATTCAACAATAAAGATAAGTTAAAAAAAATAATAAAAATAAAATTTATTTTAAGTATAAGCATGTATTTTCAAAGCCCTTCCTTAAAGAAGCAGAAGAGTAGTATATACAGTTTTCACCATCTTGCTGTTTTCACGTAATAAATGTATAGTTCCATAACAGTACATAGAGCCAGTCCTCATTTCACAGCATCTGTGCTGATATCCCAAAGTCGATTCACCCTTTCCCTGATTGATGAGCATTTGGATCATTTCTACTTTTGTGCTATTGCAAATGGTGCTGCAACAATGGACTTCGTGCTGTTTGCATTTTACCAGTGTAGCACTGGAAGAGTCCTAGAGGTGAGACTGCTGGGTCATAAGGTAAATGCATATGCAAGTTTGCTAGATATTGCCAGTTTCCCTTCCATAGGCGAATCGTGTGTACCAGTAATGTATGAGAGTGCCAACAGAGAGCGTTGTCAAACATGTGGCCATTTGCCAGTCTCCTAGGTGAGAAATGTATGTCAGTGCAGATTCAGTTTGTTGCGTCGCTCTAATGTGCAAGATGGAACATCTCGCACCAGTGGGAGGAATGGATCCAATTTTATTTTATTTAAAAAAAATTCTTACTCGGGGATATTTTCTCATTTATCTTCAGATAGAGTGTGAGGGAAGGAGGGAGGAAGGAAGGGAGGTGGAGAGACAGAGAGAGAGACAGGGAGAGAGAGAAACATTGATGTGAGAGAGACACATTGATTGGTTGCTTCCCGCACAGCCCCGACCAGGGCCAGGACTGAACCACAACCAAGGTACATGCCCTTGACTAGAATCAAATCCATGACTCTGGTCTGCAGCCCAAGGCTCTAACCGCTGAATCAAACTGGCCAGGGCATGGATCCAAGTTTAATGATTTCTATGTGATTATCCAGTTATCCTAACAACATTTGTTAGAAAATCCATCTTTTCCCTACTGATGGAGATACTACCATTAATTGACACTACATTTCTATGCGCTCTTTTCTGTTGGTCTGTTTTCTACTCAAGCTCCTCTACCAAACTTTTAGTTATAGACATAATTGACCAACGCTCCCTTATAGTACTCTCTTTTGACAGTTTTTTCGTGGCGGTTTTCCCTTGTTTGTTCGTCCAAGTAAACTTTAAATAATTCTTCTAGATCCAGTAAAATACTTTACAGTATTTTTTATTGGGATTGTGCTGTGTTAATTTAGAGAGAACGAACATCTGTATGATATGTCTTCCTATGTAAGAACATGGTTTGTCTCTCCTGCTGTTTAAATTTACTTTTGTGTATGTCAGAAATATTTCATGGTTTCTATTTATATCCTCTAACTGGTTTTTGTTTGTAAATATGAAAGCTGTTGATTTTATACAGTTTTATAATTTTTTTCTTTATTGATTTTAGTGAGAGAGGAAGGGAGAGGAAGAGATAGAAACATCGATGAGAGAGAACATCGATTGGCTGCCTCCTGCATTCCCCCCACTGGGGATTTGGCCCACAACCTGGGTATGTGCCCTGACCGGGAATTGAACTGGTGACCTCTTGGTGCATGGGTCGACACTCAACCACTGAGCCACACCGGCTGGGTGATTTTATACAATCTTATAGCCTGCCACTTCACTAATATCTATCTGTTTTTAGTAATTTCCCCCCATTGATTTATTATTATTTTTTTCCCAATTATATGATCATGCCATCTATAAATAGAGATGTTTTCCATCTTCCTTTCCATTCTTAAGCTTCAGTGATTTCTCCTCTCTAATTGTGTTGGTTAATATTTTCAGCCTTTGGAGAGCTTCCAGATTGGTGAACACCGTGAGGTGCTGGGAGAGTGGTGCCCCTGGAGAAGGGATGGACGTTTTGTGCCCCTTTCCATACATGTTGTCCTGTGCACCTCTTCCGTTGGCTCTTCCTGAGTTATAGCCATTATAATAAGGAAGTAATAGTAAGTAAAGTGCTTTCCTGAGTTCTGTGAGTTATTCTAGCAAATTATTGAATCTGAGGAGGGGATTATGGGAACCCTTGATTTTTGACAGGCATCAACTGAGTCTGAAGTGGGGGCAGTCCTGTGAGAACTTACATGAACTCCAGGTAGATAGTATTGGAATTGAATTGACTTGTACGACACCCAGCTGTTGCCAGAGAATTGGTGGTGGTGGTGGTGGGGCAACATTTGGTGTCAGAAGTGAAGTATTCAGAGTAATAAAAAGAAAAAAAGAAAGGGAGCATCTGTAATACTTTCAACAATAAAGATAAGTTTTTTTTTTTTGTTTTTTTTTATCCTCACCCGAGGACATTTTTTCATTTTTTGTTCAGATAGAGTGGGAGGGAGAGAGAGGAAGAGAGAGAGAGAGAGAAACATCGATGTGAAAGTGACACATCGAGTGGCTGCCACCTGCACGACCAACCAGGGCCGGGGACAAACTGCAACCGAAGTACATGCCCTTAGCGGGAACTGAACCCGGGTCTCTCTGGACCGCAGGCCGATGCTCTAACCACTGAGCCAAACCGGCCAGGGCGATAAGTTTTTTTTTTAAAAAAAGAAAAAAGGTAGTAGTAGAGTAGAAGAAGAAAAAAGTTTTTGTAAATATTACTTAATGTTGGCTATAGTGGATTGACTTTTCTCAGGTGTGTAGTGTGCCATTTCAATACATAGACAGACTAAAGGTTTTTAACAGTTTCTGACTATTTTATTAGTTTTCTCCTTGCTTTTATGGAGGAGAGAATCCCTATTCCTGGGAATACAACTGATTCAACCTTTGAGCTATCCTTGTAGGCGCCAAGTGGAATAGATTCCAGCTATCTCCACCAATCCCTACCCAAATTGAAGATTTGTGAGCAAAGTAAATGCTGTCATTGTTTTTAATCTACTAAATTGGGGTGAATTTTAAAGCAACAATACCTAACATTAAGAAGTGTCCATCACCCCATTCAACCCATAGTCAATATTGTTTCAGATATATCCCTACCCATTTCCCAACTACTATGAAGCAGATTTTAGATCTCATACCATTTCTTCTCTTCTTATGGACATAGATACACTAACACTCTTTTTAAACAACATAAACACAATGTCTTTATTATACTTAACAGTTTCTTAATATCAAATATCTAATCAACATTCAACTTTTCCTCATTTTCTCATAATTTTTTAACAACTTATTTGTTTGAGTCAGGATTCAATTAAATTCCATGTATTGCAGTGAGTTACTGCGTCTTTTAATCTCTTTTTGAAAATCTATACTTCTTCCCAACATTTTAAAGGATCTATTTTGTATAAGGGCTATGGAGTTTGTAAAGGAAGATAGCATTAAATTACTTAGCAGGAGAAAGATATGCATACACAAAGACTATAAAACAAAGATAGGAGTTGGATGAATAAATTTTTCAGAGATTTGAGAAAAGAAAGAGGATATTTTTATCATCTTCAAGTCATAATGACTGTGGTGTTCAGAGAGGTTGGGCAGAAAACAGACAAAAATAAAGAATGGCGACCTCCACCAGGTTCCAAAGAACGTCACTGATGTCAAGACTAGTGAGCCAAAGGAATAAAATATCTGTGTGTATGTGTGTTTATGCTTTCCCTAGGAACAACTCCATTTGAGATTATTACTGATCATTGAACCAGTTTGAGCTTTCCTTCTCATAATCTTTAGTTCTTCATCTGCAACAGCTCCTGAGATAATTTGTATCACAAATTCAAAATTACTGAGGAGTTATTTAAAATTGAGATTTCACTCTCGGGGAAATGGATGTGAGAGCAGTTTCAGTATAAAAGAGTAACCATAAATATTTTAAGTGTGAGTCAGACACATTCCTCAGCAGGAGTTTTTACCCATTCAGTATTAGTGGTACAATTTGGCAATAAAAAATCAGAACTAAGCTTTATTGTTCCTGTTTGCAAAAAATGCAAACAATACTGATCTCTCCAGAATATTTAGAAATCTAAACGAGATGCTTTTAACTGGCTCAGAGGGCAGTTTATTCATTTTGTTCTATTTTAATCCCCTAATGACCCGCTGCAAGAAATAGAGGATATTTATGACCTGTGACTAATACCTAGTAATCATGATGGACAATGACTTTTGTCATTTAAGAGCTACTTGAGGAAGAAGAAAGACCTTCAATGATCAATAGGGCATTTAAAAAATCTAATAAACTGCCATTACTGCTTTAGTAATAAAAATGTAATGGCTTGTTAGACATAAAAATTGCATGAAATTTATTTAAAGACAATTTTGGGGTCAGAATGGGAGATTTACACATGTAATTATCCTGTTGATCAAGGTGAAAATGAATAACTTGCTTTTAGTAAAATATGTAAGAGGGCATGTGTATATTCTTCCTATATGTTATGAGCCTTGAGGAGTTTTAGATATTGGTGGTGGCTGCAATTTCAGAGCAGTTACTTATGGTGGTAGCTTTTCTCTGCGTATTGTTCAAATACGGTGGCTTTGGAAGGGATTGGTGGGGAGGAAGTGGGTGTAGAACTCCAGAGAGCTGGCAGTCAAATGACCATTTCCTGTCAAGCCTAGGTAATAGCATATCTAGCGGTCATTTCAGTAGTCAGAACTTCTTTCCTGAATCTTTGAGTTCAAATGAGAATAGCTATAGGATCTGGGGCAGCCCACACACTTGCTGGCAGATACCTTAATTTTATCAACAGGGCAGAATTTGGCTCTCTCATTAATTTGTTCTGTTCACTTTTCTAATGTCATATCCACTGTGCAAAAAAAATAAAATAGAAATTGCTTAGGTACTCACAGTTGTTATTTTTTTCTTTATATATTATTCAATATAAATAACATTTATATTTGTAGTAGTTACTGCTGCTTAAGCAAATTACCACAAAGTTGTGCCTTAAAACGCCACACATTTATTATCTCAAATTTCTTTTGGTCTGGAATCTGAGCATGGATTAGGTGCATCCTTTGCTTCAGAGTTTCTGGTGCGATTGCAGTCCAGGCGTCAGCAAGGGCTAGGGGCTCATCTGCTAGTTTGACTAGGGAAGAATATGCTTCCAAGCTCCCGTGGTTGTCGGCCAGAGTTAGTTCCTTGCAGCCTATTGGACTGAGGGCCTCAGCTTCTTGCTGGCTATAGGCTAGAGGCCACACTCAGTTCCCTGCCACATGGGTCTCCCTAGCAAGGCTGCTTGCTTCATCCAAGTGTGCAAGGCAAGAAGGAAATAGAGGCTTCCAGCAAGGCAAAAGTCACTGTTGTGTAACTTATGGGAGTGACAGCCTTTGCCATCTTCTACTGTTTAGAAGCAAATCACAGGTCCCATCCACACGAAATGGGAGGGGATTACACAGGGTATGACTACCAGGAGGTGAATACAATTTAAGGCTATTTTAGAGTGTCTGCTGCAATATTATTTTATTAATATTAAAAGATATGTTATTTTAGAAAATGTAAGCAGTATGGATACGTTTTTAAAAACCCTACACGCCCACAATCCAGAGATAATAACCATTAATATTTTAGTATGTATTCTTCCAGTCTTTCCCCCCCTATTTTGTATATTATTAAAATGAACAAAAAGGTCGTCATAACTTTTATAATCTATCTCATTTAATTCCTTAGGCATTCTTGCAAGCTAGTACATAATCTTCTATAGCACTTTAAATGGCTGCATATATTTATGCTATGATTAAGGCCATGGTTTATTTAACCCAAACTTCTTACGTAAAGAGAAGAATAGTAAATATTTTAGGATTGGGAGCCAGATAGTCTGTTGCAGCAGTGTGAAAGCAGCCATAGATAACATGTCAGAGTGTGGGTGTGGCTGTATTATAGTAAAACTTTATTAATGGACACTGAAACTTGAATTTCATATAGTTCTTCTATGCCATAAAAATTTTTTTGATGTATTTTAATCATTTCAAAATGTCAAAACTATTCTTAGCTTGCAGGCTGTATGGAAAAAAGGTAATAGGTTGGTCTGTGGGTTGTAATTGAATGTATCCTATTATTTCTAGAAGGATATTCAGATAGCTCCATATTTTTGGTATTATAATTAGTGCTGAGATTAACATCTTGGCAACTAAATCTTCATGCCTATTTATGATCACCTACTGAGGACAAATTCGAAGTAGAAGTATTGGACCAAAGATTATGCATATAAAACTTTATACTTATTGGTAAATTATCTTCTACAAAGGTGATGTCAGGGTTTTACTTCTCCCATAGTATATGGGTATGATAGTTTTCTGTGTGTTCTTTCCAACAGTGGGTATTGTCTTTTTAGGAATCTTTGCCAATTTGACAGATTAAAAAATGTCAAAGATTTCCCTTTTCAAAAACAGTTAATGTTATTTAGCAAATTAATATTTTAAAAATTTTATTTCAAATCTGTGTTTGTTTTTTTTCTACTATAGATCTAGGTGACTTAAGATAACTTACCCAGCTGAAAATGACATGCAGATATAGTCAGGCTTAGAGCTACTTGATTATAAGAATTAGTAATATTGTGTTAATGCCTGTTACAGGAGATTTTCAATCAGAAGACTGACTGATAAAGCCTCCGCCTATATGAGCCATTGGCAATATATCACCAGAAAAAGTAAGTTGGCAATATTGACGTTTTGTGGTATTTAAGGTAAAGAGTTGATTATACCCAGGCAGGAAATATGCTAATAGCTTTGAGCCATTTTGAGAAATGACAAAATAGAAATGAAATAATTTTAATCTATCTCTTTATCCACCTCCATATTTATATTTATCCATCTCAGGATTTCTGTTTTCCTCCTAATACTCAGATATGATCACGTCTCTCCTGTTTTGAAGTATTTTCTGATTCCTTCCTGCTATCTGAAACCAGACTCCTCGGCATGGTAGTCAAGATTCTGTAAGATCTGTCCTTAACTTATCTTTTTTTAAAGATCATTATTTGTTACTTGGGGACAGACACATTGCCACCCTGAATAAATCTGCAATTCTGAGTCCTTTATCTTTTTAATCTGATATAATGCTGTTTTTTCATAGGAAATAATAAGAAAACAATAATAGCAAGTACTGTTTATTAAGCCTTAAACTATATACCAGATAATGGGGTAAGTGCTTTGAGGTAGGTATTGTTATTCTTACTATTTTAAAGATGGGAAAATAGGTTTAGAGAACGTAAGTAGCTTGCCCAAGAGCAAACAATAAGCTGTTTCTCCCCTCCTGGTCTCACTAGCCTAAAAAATTAATTTATTCTTTGCTAGTGTGAGGTCCTCAGTTGACTGCTCTATCTAACAGAGTCCAGCAGGGTCTCAGAGAAAGGATGTTTCCTCCCCTCTGACTGGGAGGAACTTGATGAGTCCAGTTGTACCAGCACTCCATTTATTTCAAATAATAGTGATGGAGATGAGCTTTGGAACCACAGGCTGCTAATTCTCCTCTTCTGGACAGTCGGAGCGTTTTGAATGCCCGAGAAGGGACATACAGCTCCCTACAGAACATTCCATTGGTTAGTAAAACTCTTGAGCAGCTTGCTTTGAGTTGATGACCTATGGCAGCGTGTATATTTTATTTTTATACTCCATGGAAAAATGTAGCAATAATAATTCATGGTATAAGGGATTGTCAACTATTATTACCTTTAATGAAATGAAAGTCTCATTGGAAAATGATGGGGAATTAATGACTTAAGTAATAAGCCAACATCACTACACGCTGTACAAAAGAAATGGCAGGTACATCTCCCTTCTCAATAACTTTTCTCCCACTGGCTTAGAGGAAATGATTTAGAAGCTGAAGACATGCCTGAGTTTATTAGGGAGAATAATGTGGTTATACCAAGTGGCTGGGACCCCTGAATCCCTGCTGTTGTACATGAAATAACTGTGAGCTCTGTGGAAGGTGCCAATGCAGCGTAGTGTACAAAGTTGCCAATGGCAATGCTTGGCATCTGAAGAACCATTCTAAGCTCATGAACCAGAGGGTCTTTATTAGAAGGCTGTAATTTAAATAGTTGGTACAGAGTGGCTGGTTGCTGACTCTCCTTCCCACCAGGCAGAGGACATTCCTTTAAAAGGAATTGCCCAAAGGGCCATGTCACTTTCAGTCATTTTCTTATACTGGATTCTACCTAGGTGTCCATCAAGAGACTCATATGCAAACAATGTCTGAAATTCCACTTTCTACTTAGCTCAGAAAAACCTATCAAAGGAACTATGATCATGTTTATTTTTTACCAAACTATGCAAAAGTGTATGATTCATTCATTATTCTTTGTCACTAAATATATATAAACAAAAAATGTATTGTATCTCAAGTTTTGCCCTCTCTCCCTCTTTTTAAAAATTTATTTTAAAATTATAGTTGATATACAATATTATATTAGTTTCAGGTGTACAATATAGTAATTAGATACTTATATACCTTATGCAATGATCACCATGATAAGTCTAGTCACCATACATAGTTATTAGGATATTTTTTTCTATATTTCCTCTGCTGTATATTATATTCTTGTGACTTATTTTATAACTGCCAGTTTGTTCTTTTATTAAATTTATTGGGTGACATTGGTTAATAACATTATATAAGTTTCAGGTGTACACTTTTATAATACATCATCTGTGTATTGCATTGTATGCTCACCACCCATAGTCTAGTTGCCCTCAGCCACCAGATATTGACTTCCTTTCCCCTCTTTATTCTCCCTCCATGCTCATTCCCCTCTGGTAACCACCATACTGTTGTCTGTGTCTGTGAGTTTGTTCATTGTTGCTTTCTGCTTTATATCCCACAAATGAGTGAAATCATGTGGTTCTTGTCTTTTTCCATCTGACTTATTTTGCTTAGCGTGATGCACTCTAGATCCATGTATGTTGCCGCAATTGGCAGTATTTCATTCTTTCTTATGGCTAAATAATATTCCATTATATATACAAGAGTGAGCAAAAGTTGGTTTAAATTACCAACCATCATTATCTAAAAGATAAATCATAAGGAAAAAAATAAGAAGACAAATAATACAATAATTAATAAATAATAATAATACAAGAATTAACTCTTTCGTGTCCTCACACCTGTAAACCTCCTTTTGCCCACCGCTGTATGTACCACATCCTCTGTATCCAGTCTTCTATTGGAGGACACTTAGGTTGTATTCATGTCTTGGCAATCATGAACAGTAACAATTTATACTTTTTAATATCCTTCAACTTTTCTGTACACTCTTCCATTTGGCAGCCATCAGTTTGTTCTCTGTATCTATGAGTTTGTTTCTGTTTTGTTTTTTTTTTTAGATTCCACATATAAGTGAAATCACACAGTATTTGTCTTTCTTTGTCTGACTTATTTCACTTAGCATAATACCTTCTAAGTCTATCCATGTTGTCAAAAATGGCAAGATTTCATTCTTTTTTTATGGTTTCAGGCCTTACATTTAAATCTTTAATCTGCCTGGCTGGTGTGGCTCAGTGGTTGAGCATTGACCCATGCACCAAGAGGTTGCCAGTTCGATTCTCAGTCAGGGCACAGGCCCAGGTTGTGAGCCAAATCCCCAGTGGCCTCATGCAGGAGTTGGTCAGTCGATGTTCTCTCTCATTGATGTTTCTATCTCTCTCTCCCTCTCCCTTCCTCTCTCTCTAAAATCAATAAAGGGAAAATTTTTTTTAAAAAAAATCTTTAATCCATTTTGAGTTTATTTTTTGTTTATGGTGTATTAAAGTGGTCTAGTTTCATTTTTTTTTTTGCATATGTCTGTCCAGTTTTTTCAGTACCATTTGTTGAAGAGACTAACTTTACCCCATTGTATTTTCTTGCCTCCTTTGTTCTAGATTAATTGACTACATAAGTATGGGTTTTTTTCTGGGCTCTCTGTTCTGTTCCATTGATCTATGTGACTGCACCATATTGTTTTGATTACTATAGCTTTGTAGTATAGTTTAAAGTCAGGGTGTGTGACACCTTCTACTTTGTTCTTCTTTCTCAAGATTGCTTTGGCTGTTTGGGGTCTTTTGTGGTTTCATATAATTTTTGGATTATTTGTTCTAATTCTGTGACAAATGATATTTGTATTTCTCATGGAACTAGAACTAACAATCCCTCCCTCTTTTCCTTCCATTTATTGAGAGAAAAGTACTCTTGTCTGGTTGGTAACTTTTTCGGCTCCCTCCATAGCTGAAGCTACTGGCACCCTGTAAAAAGAAAGGCATAGCAGTAGCTTTCTTACAAGTAGGAGATTTTTCCAGATGTGTCCCTCCCCATTGTCCAGTTAGGACCTTGGATCTCATTTGGTTCCTTTGGCTTGCACTTGGACACTTGATCTCCACCCCTAGCCTCTTTGGATTTCACTTACCATAACACCCTCTGGGTCCATCCATGTTGTCAAAATGGCAATATTTCATTCTTTTTTATGGTTTCAGGTCTTACATTTAAGTCTTTAATTATTTTGAGTTTATTTTTGCTTATGGTGTAATAAAGTGGTCTATCAAGAGGATTATCTGCCTGGGTTTTGGTTTGGCTCCTTTTCAAGATGCTGCCTCTCACCATAGCCTATGGGCAAGTGATAGACCTCTCTCACTCAGGCTGCTGGGTTCTCTCACCTGGCCCAGACTTCAGTCCCTTGGGCCTCTGCTTGCCTGGAAAGAAGGTACTGAATTTAAGGCAATATTGAAGGCAACGAGGGCAGAGGTGATTAGAGAGTTAATGGTCTCTTATGTCCAGAAGTTACAGCCAGGAAGGGTAGATGAGAGGCACACTTGAAAGAAAATTTGTGATCTAGATAATATGATTCATAGGACATTATAGGATAACTGTAATGACCATTCAATAAATATTTACTGTGCACCTACTTGTATGATACTTTTTGTTTAACTGACTATGTAGTACCATAAATTACTATTGGGTATAGTTGGGAGAGAAATGTATTCCAACATTGGGTTAGTATATATTATATGAGATATATTTATGTTAGTGAAATTGACCAGAATATACTCAATTCTAAAGTTATACTTACTTTTTCTTATATTTAGTTTTACAATTTAATATTTCAATATATACCCAGTATACCTAATGGAAAAAGCTCAAGTGAATCATTTGGGTTTTTTGTTTGTTTTATTAATTAGACAATAAATTACACAATACTGAATATGCTTTAATTCTGAATGATTCAGAAGGCACATTGTGGCCTTGCATAGCCTCAGGGCAGATCAAATGATTCTGTGGACACATTGGAACACAAATATATCACCCAGATGTAAGAGCACACGTGATAAATATGATGTTGGATGAGATAGGAAGTGAAAGTACCTGGTAACAGGCAATTGCACTTCACAGAATGCTGACTATATCCAACGTTTAACTTTATTTGGGAGTGGAAAGCATATGACCCAGCACATTTAAGGAAAAACACCACTTGTATTGAATACTTGTATGTATTGGACATAAGATATATATAAAGCATGCCCTGGCCGGTTTTTCTCAGTGGTTAGAGCATCGGCCTGTGGTCCAGAGAGACCCGGGTTCAGTTCCCGCTAAGGGCATGTACCTCGGTTGCAGTTTGTCCCCAGCCCTGGTTGGGTCGTGCAGGAGGCAGCCACTCGATGTGTCCCTTTCACATCGATGTTTCTCTCTCTCTCTCCCTCTCTCTCCTTCCTACTCTATCTGAACAAAAAATGGAAAAATATCCTTGGGTGAGGATAAAAAATATATATATTTTATATATATATATTTTATATATATAAATATATATATATATATATATAAAGCACTTGGTCCTGCTGACAATGTACACTGTAGGCCTGGAGAGTACCAACTTCACCAAGCACTTTCAATGTGCCAATAAAATAAGACAAGGACTGCCCAGCAGGTGTGGCTCAGTGGTTGAGTGTCAACCCATGCACCAAGAGGTCACTGGTTCAATTCCCGGTCAGGACACATGCCCAGGTTGTGGGCCTGATCCCCAGTGGGGGGCATGCTGGAGGCGGCCAGTTGATGTTCTCTCTCATCGATGTTTCTCTCTCTCTCTCCCTCTCCCTTCCTCTCTCTCTCTAAAAATCAATAAAGGAAAAAACAAAACAAGGACCTAAGTAAGCAGGATGTGAAGAGCTAAGCTGTGAGGGTGGCAGGAGGAAGTGCCTATGTTAGGAACTGGATAGCCTGAAGGAAGAACAACTGCCAGAAGGAAGGGAAAAACTGCAAATTAGTTTGCTGGCAAGGACGTAATCTTATTCTGGTCACATGAAGCGAACATCTTTACTTAGTGATGTGCCATTTGTTTCTCAGGTTTGTAGTCATTTTGGAAAGCAGCATAGTACTTGAGGGTTCTGGAGCTTTGGTCTTTAAATGTTTTGTGTAGAGCGTGGCATGTGGAAATGGTTGGGAACCTGAGGGGAGAAACCAAGATGACAGAGAAGGTGGAAGCTCCACTCACCTCCTTTCATGACCACATCAAAACTACAACTAAATTATTGAACAATCAACCTGGATAACCAGCTGAGCAGAAGTCTTATAACTAAGGATATACAGAAGAAGCACATTGAAACTGGTAGGAGAGGTGAAGATGTAAAACTGCTGGCCCCACCCACACCCACGTGTGGCCGTTGAGAATACAGAGGGATGTCTCAGCTGCAGAATCCCCTGTGAAGAGCAGGTGGTCTCACACTGGTCTCCCCAACCCAGGGCACCAGTGCTGAGGAGGAGGCCACATAACATCTGGCTGTGAAGATCAACAAGGATTTCATCTGCCTGGGTGAGACAGAAGGCTGCTGGAAACCCAGGAGTCCTCTTAAAAAGATGACACACAAAATCTCACTTGCAGGCACTCATCCTGGGTTCCAGCAGAGAGACAGCACCTCGGAAAGTGCTGGAGTCATACAGGGAGAGACAGAGTTGTGTGGCTTCAGGGAGAGAGGGCTGGAGGAACAGCCACCAAGTCCCTGTGTTGAGTATCTTTCCTGCACTACCCACAGATGTCATCTTTCCTGGTCAAGCATTTCCCCCACAGCATTAGCCTGGGGAGCTACATTAGCTCCATCCTGATGACTCCCAGAGGCCCTGTTCTACTCAGGTAGTGCACATGCTCTACATTCTGCCCACAGCCAGCCTGAACTTGCATTGCAGACTTTCTTGAAAAGACTCCTGATGAATTATGGACAAGCTCAAGGGGTGGCAGAGACACACAGGGAGAGATTGAGTTGTGTGGCTTTAGGATGAGGGCCATCTTCCAATGGGCCAACAGGTGCCACTGTACCTGTGCTTTGTCCTCCCTTCACATGGCCAAATCTTAATCTGTATTAGCATGATGAACTCTATTAGCTCCACCCTGGCGACTCCCTGAGACTCTGCCCCACCAAAGAGGTCTGCAGCCCCCAGCGGATGGTGGCTGGTCTCAGTTACCTTGAGACATTTACTGAGTGGCCTCAGACCCAGCACTGGAGCCAAATTTGAATCTGTAATAACCTGGTGAACACTACTCACCCTTACCTGGTGGCTCCCTGAGAACCTGCTTCATACAACTCGTTTATTGCCAAGGGTCTTTCAGTGGCTGATCTAAATGGGCAGCTAGCTTCCAGGGGTGCGTCTTGGGGTGCTCTGGGCCTTTTGCTGACCTGCCCCAGGCCTGAGACTGGTGGTACACAACTTGGCCTCTCCCATGTGTACCCAGGCCCAGAATAGGAAGCTACCAAACTGTGGATTGTTTTGTAGCCTCTAACCAGTAATCCAAGGCCAGTCACAGGCAGCATCTGACATAGACCAGCACCAGAGTCCCTCCCAAGAGGCCCCAGAAACAACCACCTGGTGGCTGGCTTCAGTGCACAACAGAGTATGACTCAATTAGCTCCACAAGTCGCACACCCAAGGGAGGTCTTGACAGGCATCAAGCCCTGGTGGGGCAAATCCTGTTCATGGGGTTAGCTCCTGCACAGCAGCTCACACACTGTGGTTGTGGCCAATCCTCACAGTCAGCCAGTCTGAGGGTCAACCCCATCCATGGACGTACCAACAGCAGTCAAGGCTCAACTACAGCAGGGCACACACAAACCACACAGTGGATACTCCAGGAGCACCAGACTCAGGTGATCAGGGAGACTGTGCCCCAAAAGATACCGACTACATAAGGCCATGCTCTCAAGACTGGGAGACAGCAGATCTACCTAATACACAGAAATAAACACAGAGAGGCACCCAAAATGGAGAGACAAAGACACAAGCCCCAAATAAAAGAACAGGAGAACTCTCCAGAAAAAGAAATGAAATGGAGGCAAGCAATCTACCAGATACAGAGTTAAAAAAAAAAAAAAGGTTATAAGAGTACTCAAGGAATGAGAATGTCAGCAGCTTAAAAAAGGACATAGAAACCATAAAAAAAAACTAGTCAGAAATGAATAATACAATGACTAAAATAAAGAATACACTAGGAGGAATCCACAGTAGATTACATGAAGCAGAGGATGGAATCAGCTATTTGGCTATCAAGGTAGCAGAAATTATCCAATCACAGAAGCAAAAAGAAAAAAAAAATTTAAAAAATGAGGATAACCCTGGCTGGTGTGGTTCAGTGGTTAGAGTGTTGGCCTGCACACTGAAGGGTTGTGGGTTTGATTCCCGGTCAAGGGCACATACCTGGGTTGCAGGTTCAATCCCCAGCCCTGGTCGGTGTGCATACGAAGGCAATCAATTGATGTATCTTTCTCACATTGATATCTCTCTCTCTCTCTCTCTCCCCACCCCATTCTTCCCTCCCTTCCACACTAAAAAATCAATGGAAATATATTCTTGGGTGAAGATTAACAACAACAACAATAAAATGAGGATAATTTAAGGGACTGCTAGGACAACATCAAGCATAACAACATCAACATTATAGGAGTCCAAATGAAAAGAGAGAGAGAGCAAGGGATTGAGAGCTTATTTGAAGAATTAATAACTGAAAACTTCCCCAACCTGGTGAAGGAAAAAGACACACAAGTTCTGGAAGTGCAGAGAATCCCAAACAAGATGAACCTGAAGAGGCCCTCACCAAGACACATCATGATTAAGATGGCAAAGGTTAAGGACAAAGAGGAAATCTTAAAAACAGTAAAAGACGATTACCTAAAAGGGAGTTCCCATAAGACTGTCAGCTGATTTTTTAACAGAAACATTTCAGGCCAGAAGGAATTGGCACAAAATATTCAAAGTGATAAAAAGCAAGGGCCAACTACCAAGACTGCTCTACCCAGAAAAGCTATCATTTAAAATTAAAGGTGAAATAAAGAACTTCCCAGACAAGAAAGAGCTACAGGGGTTCATCACCACCAAACCAATATTACAAGAAATATTAAAGGGATTTCTAGAAGAGGAAAAAAGAAAAAAAAAGAGCAACATAAATATGAATAATAAAATGGCAATAACTATGTACCTATCAATAATCACATTAAATGTAAATGGATTAAATGCTCTAGTCAAAAGACATCGGGTAGCTGAATAAATAAAAAGCAAGATGCATATATATGCTGTCTACAAAAGACCCACTCAGATTGAAGGGCATTTGCAGATTAAATATAAAGGGATGGACAAAAGTATTTCATGAAAATGGAAAAATGAAGTGTTAGATAAATAATAAAGCATATATGTATGCATATTTATTTTAGAACTCAATCATATATGGTCATTATTTCACAACATGATTTTACAGTTTTCTCTGGGACACTTCTTTCATTCTGAAAACAGCTTCAAGCCAGTTTTCTGAAAGTCTTATTTTCCCAAATTAAAGATTTGTAAAGAGTGTGCTAGACTAGGGTACTGTAGTTGATACAAGGTTAAAGGGTATGTATTTATTTTGAGTACTGATTTAATAAGAGATCCTCTTCCACAATGTGAATGCAAGTCTTCACATGTCCAGTTTCTCAATATGGAAGCATTTATCTATCATTAATTTGTTCTTTTGCTGAAATCCTCCATAATTCTTCAGTATTGTAGGGCTAAAGCATGGGAAGCTGCTGCCATCTAAATCTGACTTTTCACCCCAAACTACTCTTGAGCTCCTCTTGACTTTCTATTTCTCTTTAGTTTTAACTCTGCTCCAGTCGAACTAAGCTTCTCACTGCTCTCTGTTTAGTGCCTGTGGTCATCCCATTTCCCTTCTTTGGAACATTTTCCTGCTCTCCTCTTCTACCTGAGGTCTTCTCATTCTACAAAGTACAACTTCAAGGCTGCCCTGACCTCAGTCCCTCCAGGGTGACTTCTCCTTTTGAGTCCCCATTCTTTCTTTCATCCAGCATCTTCCTGTCTTTGTTTTGTCTCGAGAATGGATTGGAAGATTTATTATGGGTGCAACTCTATTTTATACTTCTTTATTGTACCTCCTTAATTTCTAAGTATTGTAAACCTATGTATGATTACTTGGGGGTGTTGTGGATACACTATTTGATTTCATGCTTTAGTATTGGAAATAATGTCAAATATTTACTTAATGGGACTATTTCAGGTAAATCATAGAAGATTACCAAAGGATGACCAAAGGATAAGACAGATCAGCTTTTGAAAGGGCTATTGCTGGTGAAATTAATGTGTAAATTTATATTTTGAAATGCTCAATGTAAAAGAGGCCAAAAAATTGCATGTGTTTTTTTTAGTAGTGTGAATTTCTTCTTTAGTAGTGTCTTTAAGCAAATAAGAAACAAAAAATTGCTAACACGTAATAATTTGTAGTGTAATTAAAAAGTAGAAATTGTAGCCCTGGAAGGGGCAAGTTTTATTTTGGCAGATAATTGTAAGCTTAATTCTGAACTTCCCTTAAGCTATTTGCTTATTTATGCAAGTGTTTCATGAATTTATAATTTCTTAAATATGTTATTTCATTTACTTAATACTTTTGTATTCACTGAAGGCTAAAGCAGACCACAACAGTAAACAGATTAATAAAATAATTATTCTACAGGAAATAAGTGGGTTACTGAGCTGTCACGAGTCAGGTGAAGAACATTCCAGGGAAAGAAATAGTAAGCACAAAGCCCTGGAGGTAGAACAACTTCAGGAATGGAAAGGAGACCAGTGTGATGGTCCATCGCGAGGGAGGGCAACAATGGAAAGAGAGGAAGTTGAGCAGGGGACCAGAGGCCAGATCATTCAAAGCCTAGAAGGCCACAGACGGGTTGGGTTTTATTTTAAGGGTGATGGGAAGCCTTTGGAAGGTCTGAAGCAGAGCAGGAATGTGATCTGATTACATTTTCGAAAGGATCTCTCAGTCTATTGTGGGGAAAAAGAATTGGAAAAAGGCCCATCAAGAAGGGATTAAGCAAAAAACAAACAGAAAAACAAACAAACAGAAAACACGTAGACACAGACAACAGTATGGTGATAGTCAGAGGGAAAGGGGTGTGGGGAAGGTGAAAGAGGGCAAAGTGGGAAAAATGGGGACAAAAAGAGACTACTTTGGGCAGTGAACACAAGATGCAGTATGCAGATGATGTGTTGCTGAGTTGTACACTTGCAACCTGTATGGTTTTATTAACCAGTGTCACTCCAATCAATTCAATAAAAAATAAAATAATGTGCATCAAAGCAGTCAGTAGCATATTCATGCTGCAAGTGGCAAATTACCTGTGGCAAAAAAATGTTATTTAGAACTGTATTAGTTGAGCAGTTTTTATTTAATTTGGAAAAGCATTTTGGTTTAAAATTTTAGAAGGACTATACGCATAAAGAGTTTGTGTCTAGTTTCATGCTTGTACATATTTAAATACCATCATAATACAAAAATTTAAGTATCCCCCACCCCCAAAAGAAGTTGGCACCATGGTGGCTTGGACCAGGCTGTCAGCAGTGGCTGTGGAAAGGAGTGTGTGGTTTTGTCACAAATTTGGAGATGGAACCTACAGAAGATGATGAATGGGATGTGGATGCTGAAGTAAGGGGTGGCTCAGGGATGAATCCCATGACTTTTCATCCGTATGCATCCTTTCCCCCTAGGTTATTTCTGCTTTTACTAAAAACTAAGATCTTACAGATCTTTTTCTTACAATGAAATATCATTTTCTTTTATTGTTATTTTGTTGTTGTTTATGAAACAATAGATGTTGTACAATGAACTAGTTTGGGTTCTTCCAGAAGCAGACCCTGAGATAAAGGTTTGAGTGCAAGCGGTTTATTCCAGAAGCACAAGACAGGTGGAATTTAATCATCTGGGAAAATAGTTCTGGAAGTTGGAAGTCCAAGATCTTACAGATCTTAAGGGAAGAATAACAAAAGGCATATAGAAAAACATGCATTCATGGCTTTAAAAAGTACTGTGACGTTCTTGTTTAGAATTCTGAACACATGGCTTTTGGCCAAAGGCAATAAAATTAAAACATGCACATTGGATGCGTAGCAAGCCAGATTGTGGGATCATTTAGAAAAGTATATTGAAAAATGTTTCTGTCTCTTGAACCACTTCCGATTGTAATATAAGTTCTACCAGTCCAAGTAATTTTATATGCACAGAAAGTGGTACAACTCCACAGGAAATATAAATTTTTCACTGACTAGCAGCCTGTGACTGCTTTAAGTGTAATTACACATTTTTCATTTAAGATCAATTTCACAAAATTATTTTTATGACCTAAGGCTGCCTTCTCAATAATTGGGTGCAGCTAATTTATTAGGGTTTGCATGTGTTGGTATTGGTGTCGCTCTCTCCCGGGTTAATAGAAACAGACTTGACTTGGATATGGGAAAGCTTCTCTGGTTTCATGTTTATTTCGCTGACGTTGATCCAGTGAACCTCTTGTTTCTCAGCATATACAGTTCTGTAGAAAGCCCATGATGATCTATTCTTAAAACAGCTCAGTAGACAAATGAGGATATTTTCCATTTAATTCTGGGGAAGATGCTCCTTCAGACCATAATTAAATCTGCTCAGCCAGTGTGGCTCAGTGGACTGAGCACCATCCCATGGACTGAAAGGTCCTGATGCGAGGTCCCGGTTTGATTCCCGGGCAGGGCAGTCAAGGCACATGCCAGGGTTGTGGGCTTGATCCCTAGTGAGGGGTGTGCAGGAGGCGGCGGATCGATGTTTCTCACATCAATGTTTCTATCTCTCTCCCTTCCTCTCTCTCTAAAAAAATCAATAAAAACATAAAAAAAAAAAAATCTGATCTCTTTCACTCAAAAAAGCATGAATAATTCATGGCATTTAGGCATAATCAGGTTCTAGGCTTTGGGAAATTTGTAGTTGATGTGTAAAGGTTAATTTTTTTTTTTCATTAAAGGAGAAGGTCCTGTAGAGCTGTCTTCTGTGACAAGAGTCAGGTGCTATGGAGTTCCCGTAAAGGAGTGTGGGGCTGGGGGTGGGAGCCATACCACTTTACGCAGAGGGAAATCACACTTAATTCAGTATGCTTGTTTTAACCTACATCTCCCCTCTTACTTAAATTTGAGCAAGAAGCCTGACTTCGTGAGTGGAAAGAATCTAGAATTGAGGAGTGCCTCCCAAAGCTCGAGCCCTTTGCCATGTGGACCATTAGGAGGAACTTGGCACTTGGGAGTTTGCCCTCTGGCTAGGCTGAGTCTGGAATCCTGAGAAGGAACCAGCAGGATTGCCCAAGGAAGCTCTGTGGACTCCGAGCCCACTGTCTCTATTTTTCTTGAGCAGGGACAGCCTGGGTTTTTCAGTCTTGTGTCTATGAGAGATACAGGTCTTCCCCTTTTCTCACAGGGCATCGCTGCAGATGTGAAGTATGCCAGTGAAAAGACCACACGGTTCCTGCGTTCAGAAGGAGCTTGCATTTTACTTTGGAGATCAGACAGATACATGAGAAGCGGACTAGCAGGATAGCAGTCTGTCGTGAGTGGCACCGAGGGCAATGCTGGTGCTGCCAGGAAGAGACCACTTTATGTTGGTAGGGGTGCCTAGGGAAGGCCCCTTGGCAATGGTATTCTGGGTAGGTATTGAGTGATTTAGAAAGTTTTGATGAGTGGAAAGAAAGGGGCATTTTAAAAGGCTCGTGATGGGAATGGACATAGCTTGTTAGATGATAGTGAGGGGTAATAGTGGGAGCACAGAGATGTTTGGGGTTATGAAGAAGGCCTGGATGCTGGGGTGAGCATCTGGGATGAAGGCAGTGGGTGGCCTTTAAAGGCTCTGGGTAAGGAGAACGCATGATCCAAAGGCATTTGGGAAGCAGGGTTAGGGGCAGGGGTTGCAGTTAGTTGGTGAAGAAGAACTCCAGGCGGGGATCTAAGATTGTGGGGACTTGTTTATAGAGCAAGTTGCACTTATTTATAGGGTAAGTGGCATGGCCAGCACATGTAAGGTAAGTAGGTGGCTTTTCTCCTTATGAACTCCAGTGATGTGCCCTATTTTCTCAACCTCTGAAATGAGGAGTCACTTTGAGAACCCGGTGCATGGTCCTCACTGCATTTGTCCTGAGATAAACAGCAGGATAGCATTTGTGGCCGAAACTTGGACACTACTAATGTAGCATTGATTGTACTTGCCCTGTGGCTCTGTTCTTGTACTGTGGCGTGCTGGAACCTGCCTCATGGAGCTTACAGCCCAGTGAGCCTTCTTCCTCTTAGACTAGGCCTGGAGATCCCGAGACACTGGGCATTTGACGTCTTGCCCCGAAGCTCTGAGGGTGTGTAGGAAAACTGGGAAAATAGCACAAACATTGAAAATTTAGGCAAGGACGTGTAATCTGAGGACTTTGAACTTCCTGAGAGCAAGAATTCATTCACTGTGCCCATCGGTAGTGCCTGTACAGTAGTGAAGACTCCTATGCTCATTGGCACAGGGTCTGGAACATAGTGCTTTAAATGTCCATTGAATGAATAAATGAATGTTGTTTAATACCCTGCGGGTCCTCTGGACCTCTCAGCTGCCTTACTGGATATCTATTTATACGTGTGTATGTATATACCTGTCTACCTATCTATCTGCTTGGAGAGAGGTGAAGATGGACCAAGACTAAGACCCATCATACTGTGTCCTCAAGGGAAATCAGTGGACATAGGGTGAGTGAAGGAGGGCCCTGTCGGACACAGCAGGACAGACGGTCCCTTGAAGGACTGCGTGTGGTCTAGCAGCAGCACCGGGCTTGCTTCCTTGGTGTGTTCCGCTGGGGCTTTGGAGGACTGCCTGAGAAATGAGACCTCATGATGGCTTCAAGCAGTCCCCTCACCTTAGGCTTCCCGCCATGCTTTGTGGTTGGAGAGCTAGCTGTGCGGCTTGGTGTCCAGGAATATGTATTTACCATGTTTGTGGAATAAGCAAAGAAGAGTGTGACCTCCACCCAGGGCAAAAGCCACAGTTGAAACAATGGAGACGAGGCTGAGATCTTTACGTTTCGGTCTTGCTGTGAAGAGCCCCATTTGCTGAGGAGCTTGGACTGTCTACACAGATAGCAAGGAGGGAACTATTGCAAACATTTAAAGGAGGCGAACTGCAATTTTCTGGCGTATGTTTCAGAAACACAACATGGTTGAAATGTGCATGGAACTGGGGAGAAAGAACACGGGAAGCGGAGAAACCAGTAAGAAAGCCGTTACCATGCCCTCAGAGAGCAGTGCTACGGGCTACAGGTGATTGTTTAGGATTTTTCTCTCTGTTGTCGTGTTTAGGGCTGAAGTTTGGCTTATAATGCAGCTAAATATGCAAAATGGTAGAATTCTGTATTTTCATTGTAGTTTAGTAACTTCTGAGATTAATTATACCGATCCATGAATCAACAAATTAAAATTCTGAGATTTTTGTCATCTGGCAGAATTGCATCTCCTTATATTTTGTTCTTTGCCAAAAGGTTTTAGGTTACCTTGCTTTTCTTCTTGTAGCAGTTGACTGGAATCACATAAGAATATAGCAGAACATTACTTACTGAGAAGCACTATGAGATGGGCCCCTGGTGCCTTGAAGGAGTTGGTTTATCCATCAGAGCACCTAAATTACATCCAGTGATGAAGTAAGAATTGGGCTTCCCTTCGGAGAGGGTGATAAACATGCAGGTCCTGTAACTTTGGTCAGATGCAGCAGGAGAATTGTTACTTAGCCTGTTAAAAAGAGATTTCTTTTTCCTCCCCAGCACCTACAGCACATCATCACAATTCCTGGAATTGCCTGGCTGTGGCCTGAATTGGTCAGGGCTGGGTGTGTGGAGTCACTTTTTATTTATTTTTATTTTTATTTTTTTATCCTCACCCGAAGACTTTTTTTTTTTTTTTTTGCATTTATTTTCAGATAGAGTGGGCAGGAGAGAGAGAGGAAGAGAGAGAGAGAAACATCGATGTGAGAGAGACACATTGACTGGTTGCCACCTGCACGACCCCAACCGGGGCCAGGGACAAACTGCAACCGAGGTACGTGCCCTTAGCGGAAACCGAACCCAGGACTCTGGTCCGCGGGCCAATGCTCTAACCACTGAGCCAAACTAGCCAGGGCTGGAGTCGCTTTTTTTTTAAAATCTTATATTTATTGTTGAATGTATTACAGATGTTCCTCATTTTTCTCCCATTGCCCCCCTCCTCCCCATTCCTGCCCCCTACTCCTGCCTTTCCCCACACTGTTGTCTGTGTCCATTGGTTATGCATATATACATATGAGTTCTTTGGTTTATTTCTTCCCACCTCCCAACCCCCCTTCCCTTTGAGGTTTGTCAGTCTAACAACCAATTTGTACTTCTTAATCCCTTCACCTTTTTCACCCATTCCCCCAGCCCCCACCCATCTGGTAACCAACGCAGAAGTTCTCTGTATCTATGAGAATGTTTCTGTTCTGCTTGTTCATTTTGTTTGTAGATTCAATTGTTGATAGATATGTATTTATTGCCATTTTGTTTGTCCATATTTTTTTATCTTTTTCTTCAAGAAGACCCTTCAACATTTCATATAATAATAGTTTGGTGGTGATGAACTCCTTTAGCTTTTCCTTGTCTGGGAAACTCTTTATATGGCCATCGATTCTAAATGACAGCTTTGCAGGATAGAGTAATCTTGGTTGTAGGTTCTTGCTTTTCATCACTCTGAATATTTCTTGCCACTCCCTTCTGGCCTGCAAAGTTTCTTTTGAGAAATCAGCTGACAGTCTTACGGGAACGCCCTTGTAGGTAACTAACTGCTTTTCTCTTGCTGCTTTTAAGATTCTCTCTTTGTCTTGAACCTTTGGCATTTTGATGATGATATGTCTTGGTGTGGGCCTCTTGGGGTTCATCTTGTTTGGGACTCTCTGTGCTTCCTGGACTTATATGTCTGTTTCCTTCCCCAAGTTAGGGAAGTTTTCTGCCATTATTGTTTCAAATAGGTTTTCGATTTCTCGTTCTCTCTTTTCTCCTTCTGGTACCCCCAAGATGCGAATGTTGGCACCCTTGAAGTTGTCCCAGAGGCTCCTTACACTATCCTCATTTTTTTGGATTCTTTTTTCTTTTTGCTGTTCTGATTGGGTGTTTTTTGCTTCCTTATATTCCAAATTGATGGTTTGCTTCTTGGATTTACCTACTCTACTATTGAATCTGTGTAAACTATTCTTTATTTCAGTTAGTGCCTCCTTCATTTCTGACTGGTCCTTTTTTATGCTCTTGAGGCCCTCACTAAGTTCACTGAAGTTCTCACTAAGTCCATTGAGCATCCTTATAAGCAGTGTTTTGAACTCAGCATCTGTTAGGTTGCTTAACTCCATTTCACTTAGTTCTTTTCCTGGAGTTTTGTTCTGTTCTTTCATTTGGGACCTGTTTCTTTGTCTCCTCATTTTGGCTGCCTCCCTGTGTTTCTATGTATTACTCAGCGAGAGGTATGGGGCTAGCTGAGCCCAAATGCTGCTTGTTTGAAAGAATTTCGGAAAAGCTGAAGCAGGATCCAAGACAGGCCAATCCTATGGTAAAGCAACTGGCAACAGCTTGGGTGGGCCTGAAAGTTGGGTGGGGCAGGGCCTCGGGGAATCACCAGGGCGGGGCAAACAGTGTGAGCCAGGTTGCTGGAGTCCCAGATATGGTGGTTGTCTGCCGTCCCTGGGAAGGGCTCACCAAAGGAACAAAAGCCTCTGATAGCATGTCTGTCCAGGAGAAAGCTACCTCTCCAGCCCTTGCTCCAATGCCAAACAGCTCAGTTCTTCCCCATATGACTCTGGCGCCTTTCAAGCTGCCTCCTGCATGCTGGAGCCTGGAGGGTGCGAGTGGGAGTAAGTCCGTGTGCGGGCCCTTTAAGAGGAGCTGCCGGAGGCTCCAGCCGCCTCAGCCTCAGCTCCCGCTGGTTTTTCCAGCCAGAAGTTATGGGGATTCTCTTCCTGGCACTGGAACCCTGAGCTGGGCGCCTGGTATGGGACGGGGACCCCTCAGTCCTCAGGGAGGACCTTCCTGTAAGGTAAAATTAGGTATCCTCCTAATTTTTATCCGCCACACGTGGGTGGCCCCCGTTGCCCCTCCGCCCCTCCTACCAGTCTCCATGTGGCTTCTTCTTTAATTTCGTGGTTGTCGGACTTCCATTCAGCTTGATTTTAGGCGGTTTTGAATGATGGTTGTTCTGTAGTTTAGTTATAACTTTGATGTGGTTGTGGGAGGACGCGATACCGCGTTTACCTACGCCGCCATCTTGACCGGAAGTCTGGAGTCGCTTTTAAACAGGAGTCGGGTGAAGAACCTGAGAATGGTGTGCCTAGGTGACAGGGAGGAGCAGCCTCCCGACTCCGCGTTGTTCGCTGTCACCCCACGCACCTCGAGTTTCTGCAGTCGCGTGTTACAGCTTCTGGACTAATCATGACAGACGAGGAAAGAAATAGCTCATTTTTGACACAAACATGTTGATTAGGAAGTGGAATGTTGTTGTTCTTGGCTGAGGGGTCAGCTACCAGCCTGGCCTGAAAGAGAAAGCTCAGGCAGGGTCTTCAGTCTGGGCCAGGGGTTGGCACACTGTCCCTGTAAAGGGCCAGTTGGTAGATATTTTGGCCTTTACGGGCCTCTGTAGTGAGGAAAGCAGCCACAGACATGCCGAAAGAATGACCTAGCCCTGGCCAGTTTGGCTCAGCGGTTAGAGCTCGGCCTGCAGACCAGATAGTCATGGGTTCGATTCTGGTCAAGGGCATGTTCCTTGGTTGTGGTTCCGTCCCCGGCCCTTGTTGGGGTCATGCAGGAGGCAACCAGTCGATGTGTCTCTCTCTCACATTGGTGTTTCTCTCTCTCTCTCTTTCTACTCCTCCCTCCCACTCTATCTGAAAATAAAATGGACAAATATCCTCGAGTGAGGATTAAAAAAAAAAGAATGAGCATGGCCGTGTTCCAGTAATTCTTTATTTACAAAATTAGGAGTGGCAAGATTAGCTGGGAGCTGCCGTTTGCTGACTGCTGGTCTAGGCAATGCCCGATGTTGGAGGAGTGGCGAGGTGGAGATGGCCGCACTATTAGACTACTTACTGTACTACATTCGTTCCCCTAGTCTTCCATTTTGTTTGCCTTTAGGTACCTTCCCACAGATACAACAGCAAATCATAGCACCATCCAAACTCGGCAACTTGTTTTCTTGAAGAACCTAATGCCATGTCCAAGTGAATAAAGGATGTGCCAAAAGTCATTATGGGTATGCCCGCAAACGATCATATTTGTTGATGGGCTGGGTAAATGCTAATCATGGGGCAGTGATGGTCACGTAAAAAGGGATATTTGACATGCGGGTGAAAAGTGTATGTTTTTCATTCTTCTGGTGTACCCAAAAGAGGACGGGTCCTTTTCTGCGTGGCCGTGAACGCTTGAGTGTCTCTGTTTCTCAGTGGCTTTCCAGCTCTGGTTTTACCGTTGCCCAGAGGTGAGGATACTGTGCTGAGAACTGCTAGGCACTAGGCTGCCTTTGTTCAAAGTTTAGAAAACCCATTGTATCAGCACCCTCTTGTGCACCTGTTCATATTTTCTCAGTCTCTTCTTCTCTTGTTCAGCTCTGCAGGGCCCTGAGTGACTTCACCCAGGTACAACCTGATGGCACCTTGCTCCCCACCCAGGGCTTTCTAGTTGAACACTGCGGTGGGCGCCCATGCCCACTCCTTCACAACCCACCAGTGCCAGTGGACAGATTCTTTACCTTTCTCCCCCATGTGGGACGATCTGGAAATGCTGCTTCTACAGCTTCTCAGGGAACAGTCCTGCAAATCAAACAACCGGTCGCACTTAGCGGTGGCCAGTTCAGTGATGCATCAGTGCATTGGCTCTCAGTCCCTCCGGCTCCACTCGGCTCGTTCCTTCCTGCTGCTCCCTGGGATCTCACTCTCTGATTAAATGCTAGCTACGTGTCCTCTGGTTCAGGCTCTCCTTCTGGGGAACCCAGGATAAGTCTCTGCTCTAGGAAGAAGGAGTTGACATGCCAAAGGAACTGCAGGACTAAGGGAGCACCTGCAGGAGGAGATGCTGGGGGAGATGCTGGGGGGAATGTGCAGAACAGAAGCCTGAGGGCAGCAGCCCCTCAGCTGGATTGCACAGCAGTCTGACGGCACTCAGGATCCCACTGCCGTGGTGAGGGAGGTGGTGATCACCCTGGCACACAGCGGTGTTGCAGTTAGTCAGGCTTTCTTTCACCGGTGGTTCAGTGCCGAGCCGTGCAGGGGCAAGGTGGTCTCAGGTTGTGTGGGGGCGAGGCATTAGGAGGACGGTGCAATGCTGTGGCCTCTGTTAACTGCATTGTAAGTCTTCAGTCTGAGGGCCGACGCTCCAACCGCTGAGCCAAACCGGCCAGGGCGACATTGCAAGTCTTAAAAACAAATTTGAAAAGGACAATCATAGGCTAGTACAATCAACTTCCAACTAGTGACATGTTTTGAAACCCAGAGGCCTCTGTGACTGCTCTGAAGGAGACTGTCACCTCCTGCAGCTCCAGGAGAGAGCGCGTTGGACTGACAGGGTCTGGCAGGAAGGGCGGCAGAGTGAACAGCCCCAGCAGGTCTCGGTGTCAGAGTCAAGGTCCTGATTAGAAATGGGCGGGATCCTGAAGCTGGGGATGGGGACATTTGGGGGATGTGCCCGAGAACAGTAAATCCCTAGATCCTCCTCAGGCCCCTGTCCTTTTGCTGGCAGACGGTGCAGTGACCTCATCTGAGACAGATCCTTGAAAGATAATTCTCTCTCTCAAGATCTGCTCCATCGACTCCTTGTTACTTCCAAGCTGATACATAAAGGAAGGTCTCAGCACAGCCTAATGGAAAGAAATAGCTTAGATGCCAAAGGCATGCAGGTCCTGGAGGAACTGTGTAGGAGGGGTCTTGGGAGTGTCTGAGGGGGAGGCTGGACGGGGAGCATTTACTTGCTTACCTGTTACTCTGGGCTCGATGTTCTGCCAGTGACTTCTGGAATGAGCACAGCAAGCCACAGGAATAGCGTCTGCTTCATGTCTACTGCCTCCTCCCCACATCGCTCATGATTTCAGATGCTGGTAGGGTCCATTTTGCCTGATGGTCTCACATATTAGGCGTTTGTTCAGAATGCAAAGTCACCACTGGCTGATACTAGTTCTGTCTAATTTTTCTGAGTCCATAGGAAGGAAGGATGGTGTGCTCTGCCCAGCGTTTTCTCAGACATCTTCGTCTCAGCCCTGGCGAGGGTGCCTCCCTCCGCTGTGCGCAGCGCTGGCCAGCAGCCTGGGTTGGTGCCGAGGCTGTGACTCGGAGCCAGGACGAGGGGGCACTCCATGGAGGCTCAGGGTTTCCAGCTGGGTTTGGGCATCTCAGAAGGTGGCACGAATTCTGTTCCAAATCTGATTTCAGGCTTGGAACCAGGTCCTAGAAATTCCTTCTGACCACACCACAGGGATGGTGGGGAAAGGAATGAGGACTGTCACAGCCCAGTGGTTGCCCTCTCCTGGCTCTGGCCCAGTGCCCTAGAGGAAAGGTATGCTTCCCACAGCTCCCAGCTAATGTTGCTATGAATAATTATTACTTTCCCTCCAGCCACGGTCCTTCCAGCTCATTTCCCCAGCAGTAAAGAATCTGTTTCAGCGTTGTCTTTTTTGTTTGTTTGTTTAAACCAGCCTCTGGGGATTTTCTATTACTTTCCTTCATCGTATTAGTTTCATGCTTCAGCTGTTTATGCTTCTATAACTGCATCTACGTCTCTGTCTCCAGTCCCAGGCTGACTTCAAACAACATCATGCGTGTCAGAGCGTTAGAAGGAACAAAAGAAGAGCTCAAGTGGACTGAGTGGCTGAGAAAGAATGAGACAACATCTGGGCCACGAGGAGCCCCGACTGCTCAAGCCTCCTGGTTCGCAAATGAATTCACAGTGAGCTTGTTCACACACTTTCATTTGCATGTGTCCCCAGCCTCCTTCCAAGTTTTGAGACAATGCTAAAATGTACTTTCCCCAGTTTGCTTTTCTCCCTGACTGGCTTCCATCAACAGCCCTACGTTTCTGAGGACTTGTTTCTCTGAAACCGAGGAAGGAAGGTGTGCTTAACCTCTCTTAGCAACTCTTCAGTTGTTTTTATTCAATGGTTCAACCCTGAGGTTGGCTCTGAGTGAGAAGATTTCACCGGTGAGGAATGCCCATGGGTCTGCAGAGCACGAAGGCTTTTCAGTGTCTGAGGGCTGTGCCATAGGACTGTTTTCATCTCTGCTTGATAGCAATCCCTGTGAAAAGAGAGGATCTTGTAAGAGAAGTGAAACGTAGAGGAGGGCTCGGGATGATGAACACCAGATCCAGGCTGGTGGTGGCCTCGGAGGGAAGGCGTGAAGTGAACAGAGGAGCCTTACATGCACCTGTAACTTTATTCTTAAGCTGGGGGCTGGGGACACAGGTGTTCGCTCTATTATCCTGACTGCTCTGTTTTCCCTCGTATCTTATTTTTTCTTAATGAGCAAATCTTTCATTACTAAATGAATTTTTAAAAATAAGGTCCAGGTTGCCTGGCCAGTGTGGCTTAGTGGTTGAGCATCGACCCATGCACCAGGAGGTTGCCGGTTCGATTCCCGGGCAGGGCACATGCCCACGTCGTGGGTCCGATCCCCAGTGGGGGACATGCAGGAGGCGGCCAGTCGATGTTCTCTCTCATCGATGTTTCTATCTCTCTCTCCCTCTCCCTTCCTCTCTCTCTAAAATCAATAAGGAAAAAAAAAAAAATAAGGTCCAGGTTTTGGAGTGCACTTGAATTCAGATACTTTTTCCTCTCTTTACCAGAATGTGCAAATATCTTATACCCTCTGAGTCTCAGCTTCTGCATCTATAAAATGAAGGCAGTAATTCTGTTTTCCATGGGGTTATTTTAGGGTCAAATGAGCTGGCTCAGGGTCAGGCACATGCATTGAGCATTCAATTAAACGATCTATGATCATTCTAGAAGGCTCTTGAGACACGCTTGGTAAATTCTAAATGAAACAATGTCAGTTGTGTGGGGTGGGAAGAGGGATAAATGGGTGAAGAGGGTCCAACTTCCAGTTATAAGATAAGTTCTGGGGATCAAATGTACAGCACGGTGACTGTAGTTAACAGTACTATAATACATTGTACATTTGAAAGTTGCTAAAACAGTAGATCTTAAAAGTTCTCATCACAAGAAAATTTATAACTACACGAGGTGATAGATGTTAACTAAATGTATTGTGGTAATTATTTTGTGTATAGATATATCAAATCATTTTGTTGAACACCTTAAACTTATACAATGTTATATGTTAATGATATCTCAATAAAACTGGGGGTGAGGGGGATAATGTCAGTTGTCAATAGCAAATATATCATCAGTTCCCTGCCTACCAGACTGCTCCCCTGACCCCTCAGTCCTCCTGCACCTTGCATTACTGTTCCCGCTTTAACATTTGTAGTGGCTTTGGGGTTTCTGCCAGCTAACTTCAAGCTGAGTCTTGCAAACTGAGTCCCTTTAGCTCACATCAACTCTGTTGCCTACACTACCCTATCTTTGCAGCCTGGCTCAGCTCCAGCAAAACCCAGGGTGTGTCCTCCCAAAGTCACACCTGTGCTGCTACATCACAGCCAGGTGTCAGGACAGCTCCCAGGGGAGAGAGGAGGGAACAAGGAACCAAGGAAAGGCGTCCAGTGCACACTGCAGAGGAGAAGAAGGATGAGAGCAGTGTGGTAAAAAGAAGGCAGACCTCAGAAAGCTGGAACAGAGTCAGGCAACACGCTGCATTTTTGCAATAAATGTTTTAATAATTCCCTCCTACCATAAAATTGAATAATGGCTGTAAAATCAATTATGAACATCATGACTTAATTTTCTAATTAATTAAAACCATGTGGGAATTTAAAAGTCTAGTAAACAAATCTTTCTGTGTTGCAAACCTTGCCCAGATATTCTGGAGCCGGAATTCCAGGGTTCAAATCCCAACTCCACCTCAACACAGAGAAGTTAAGTAATTTGTGACCTTCAGTAAATCACTTTACCTCTGTGCCTCTTTCAATGTGGGGAGTAGGAGTGTGTATTGCATAAGTTTGTTGTGAAGATTGTGAGTTAAGATGTATAAATCAAACAGTGTCTAATAATGGAAAGTGTGCAATAGTTCTTAGCTATTATTCTCTACCTAATTTGACTGGACCAGAAAAGGTCTTCAAATAAGTTGTTGGTATTTAAAAACAAGCATGAATGCTATGGAGGTAACCATTTTGCAATATGTAAGTGTACACCTTAAACTTATACAATGTTATATATCAATTTTATCCCAGTGCAGCTGGGGAAAATGGAAAGCATGATTTGGTTATGTTTTAACAGGATCACTGTTAAATAAAGAAGGGGATCTAAAGAAAAAGCCGGAAGAACAGTTAGGAAGCTTCTGCAGAGATAAGGATAAGGAATCACGTGGCTGGGACGGGCTGGTAGCAGCCGAGGTGAGACGTGCACACCACAGTGTACATCATCGGGGCTTGGTGGTACCGTCTTTATCACAAATCAAGTCCTACATGTGTGCGCACCAGTGTTGTGTGCATGCGTGTTTGTATGCCTGTCTCTGAGCTCCAGTCTGTCCAGTTTATCTGTGTTTCTTCTTCGGTGAGCACCATGTTTTCAGTAATAATGCCTTGTGATAGGTGTTAATACCCGGTAGAGGGAGTCTTCTCTTTTGCTCTTCTTTTCAAAGTTAATTTGGTTATCTACGTTCTTTTATTCTGCTCTATTCATTTTGGAATGCATTTATCTAGTTCCTTAAACCAGAAATTTTGTTTGGGATGATACTAAGTCTGGAAGTTAATTTGGAGAAAATTGATATTTTTGCTACGCTATCATGTCCGTGAACATGGCCAGATTCCCCAGTTTATTCAAATCTTTTATTTTAGGCCCTGTAGAGTCTTAAAATATTCTCCACATTAAATGCTGGATTGTGAGGAGTATATTATTTTCTATTTGATTATGGCTGGAAGGAAGAAATGTTACTGGTTTTTATAAATTGATCTTGTTTCTAGAAACCTTATTGAGGTATCTCTATTTTATTGGGTTTTGATATTCTCTATAATTTATTATAGTTTGGAACTGAAGTTCATAGTTATTTGCTTGAAAGTTTAATTTCTAATTTTAATAAAAATGAAAAATTCAAGACTCCTCATTTTTATTTTATTTAAAATTAAAAAAAAAAAATCCTCACCCGAGGACATTTTTCCATTGATTTTTTTTTTTTTTTAGATAGAGTGGAAGGAAGGGATTGGGGAGGGGAGAGAGAGAGAGAAATATATATGTGAGAGAGACACATCAATTGGTTGCCTCCTGCGGGACCTGACCAGGGCCGGGAATTGAACCTGCAACCCAGGTATGTGCTCTTGACTGGGAATCAAATCCATGACCCTTTGGTCTGTTGGCCTAACCTGCCAGGACAAGATCCCTCATTTTTATAAGGATAAACAAAATGTACACTTCCAGGACCTAAGCAAAACCACAAATAAGTGCTTGTCCACATGTAATCACACCAAGCTACATCCCCAAACAGAATCTTTCTTCCTGGTATGATAATAATAGCAAAAACAAAAATTCTAATCTTTCAGCCCATGTGTGTTCTCCGCATAGTAATTCAGAAGCAGCTATGAATATCTCGATCCCTTACATATTTAGATTTATTACACTGCAGCTCGATGTTGTTTTTACGTTTTGTTCATAATACATACTTGTCTTTATTGGTCATATGAACATTGATGTAATGCTGTTTTCAGTTTTGTTTGTATATTGCATACATCAAGGATTTAGAATTACACATCAATAGTAAAATTCTCCAGGTATTTAAATATTTAAACACAAGACTGTAAAAGGACTCTATTTTCAATTTTCTTTATTTACATCTTTTCTTAATGTAAAAGGATGCAGAAATCCATCCATTTTCAAACAAATCAAAATTATAACTTTTCAGGTTTTAAAAAAGATCATTCATTTATATGGATTTACAGAGAAGAATAGTTGTAGATTTCTGTGAGCTACTCAAATAACAGTTTATGTAGTTACATTGCATTTTAGTAAATATAAACATTCAAACTTCATAGTAATTAAAAAAATTTCTAGCAGTAGTGACTGTTTCTCTGCCTAATAAAATACCAAGACACACTATTTCTAGTTGGGGACAGTCCAGTGTGCACACTGGCATAGCCATTTATTACTAGACCATACATAGGCACACAGATTTATTCTCTGTGACACGATATTCTTCTGTTTAGAAGTTTGAAATGATCCAAGGAAAGGAATAGATTGTATGACAATGATATCTCTTAAAAAATTAGAAGCAGTATAATTGGTCAAAACTGAAGAAATAATTACTCCATGAAATGGTAGACAGCTATTGAAATCTGAAGACTATATAGCATATGGAAAAATGTCAATGCTGCTAAGTAAAGAAGGAAAATCTATAAAAATTGAACAAATGTAAGGATCTTGATGATATGTTTAAAATATGTGTCCTTGACCAAGTAAGATACGAAATTAATAGTTACTAGAGTGGTGAGATCATCAGAGAACCCTTTATTCTCCACATTTTTTGTTGTAGAAATAGTGATAGCCACAAAAATCAATTTCTGCTTTTGTACCAGGCACTGGACTGGACACTTAGTGCACATGATTTCTAATTTTCACAACAACCTGTATCAGCACTTCTCAAGTTTTAATGGGCATCAGAATCCCATGGAAGGCTTGTTAAAACAAGAGTGTTGGGCTCCATCTTCAGAGCTGCTGATTCATTGGACTGGAGTGGTGTTCAAGAGTTTGCGTTTCCCCCCCAGAGCCCTTGGGGGGTTGGTGTGTGGGAGGGCAGGGACTGGCACCCAGACTCCCTCAGGTGCTCTGTATGCATAGCTCTCCCTAGCGCCTGGTTCCCTGCAGGTGGGTGCAGAGGCCAAGGAGCTGGCCTGAGAAGGACTCTGGAAAGAGCTCCCACCCCCTCACACACTCCTGCACAGAGCCTCAGTGCTGGGTGCAGTTGTTTTGCCTGTGGCGAGGGCTCTGAGGGGTGTCTGGTTTGGCGGTCCCAGTTCTGGCTTCTGTTGTCTCGGCTGTGGTTGGGTCAAGAATTTGCATTTTTGATGATCTCCTAGAAGTATGGTTGCTGCTGGTCTGGTGCAATGGAACAAATGTTTGTGTTTCCCCCAACATTCCTATGTTGAAATCCTAACCTCCAATGTAAGGGGTATGAGGAGGTGGGGTCTTTGAGAAGTGATTAGGTCTTGAGGGCAGCACTTCTAAAAGGTTCCAGAGAGCACCCTTGCCCCTTCTGCCATGTGAAGTGGACACAGTGGAAAGACAGCCACCTATGAACCAGGAATCAGGTCTTCACCAGACACTGAATCTGCCAGTGTTCTGATCGTAGACTTCCAGCCTCCAGAACTGTGAGAAGCAAATCTGTTATTTATAAAACAGTCTACGGTAATCTGTTAAATCAACCTGAACAGACTAAGACACCTAGGGTCTACACTTTTAGGACCACTGATTTATAACATAGGCATTTTCTCTGTTTTGTAAATGAGAAAATGGAGAGTCAGAGGTTAAATAACAAAGCCAGGACGTCATACAGCCAGGATTTAACCATGAGTTTGTCTAAGTCCAAAGCCCATCCTTTTTGCTCTATGCTTTACTTGTCCTTGAAGTGTGGTTCTATTGCTCAACTACAACACATCTCAGTTATCTTGTCAGGGTCCTCCATCCAGGGTGCTGCACAGGTGAGTAACTGGTCACTGGGCTTCACAGGATGGCATATACTTGGGGGAATCAGAGTCTGGCTCTTTGGGCTCCAAAATTCAGAAACTGACATCTTGTTGGTATTCCTGAGATGACTGGAGATTCCTGGGAGTTTCCTTGCACAAACAAAGCTCTCAGACTGATGTATATAGTCACCGCACCAGTTTAATAATTTACTATGAGAAATATAATTGCCAGGGGACCAGAAAGTCCTGGTTGGCCTGACAAGGCATGTTCTCCTTGGAGACATGGTATATGCATGAGAAACCAAATTATCAGAAAGCTGTTTGGTAACTATAGAAGCAAGCCTAGGTATATGACTCAAATGTTCCATGTCATCAGCTCTGCTGGTATGCCCCAGTGCACACGTTTCCAGAGAAGAAACTTTGTATCAGGTGACTTGGCATTCACGTTGGACTGACCAAGTGCTTCAGCGGTCCCTGATGCTACGCAAATGGGCCCTTCAGCAGTGGCTGCTAGGAGTCCTTTGTCTCTTATGTTTCTAAGGCCAAACTCACTGTGTTTTGAGAAAATCAAGACTTGTAGGTCTGGGAGTGCTGTGGTCTGGAAGTTTGTGTCCTCAAATTCATATGTTGAATCCTAACCCTCAAGGTGATGGTATTAGAATGTGGGGTCTTTGGGAGGTGATAAGGTCATGAAGGTGGAGCGCTTATGAATGGGATTCCCTCTTATGAAAGAGGCCCCAGACAGGTCCATTGCCCCTTCTGCCATGTGTGGTCACAGTGAGAAGACAGCTGTCTATGAAGAAGTGGCCCCTTACTGGACACCGAATCTGCTGGTGACTTGATCTTGCACTTCCCAGCTTCTAGAAGTGTAAGATGTACATTTCTGTTGTTTCTAAGCTCCTCAGTTTGTAGTATTTTTATTACAGCAGCATGAAGGGACAAGGCAGGGAGCCATTATGCTCTTTAAGGTGCCCTTACATGTCTTCCCTGATCTACTTTTTATACATAATTATAGTTTAGCTCTTAGGGGAAATCTTATTTCTGTATGCAGTGGCTTGATTCTTGGATTGCATGAACAAATTCATGGAGACATTGGTTTTCTTGGCTTTATGAGAAAGGGTAGAAAAGGAGTATAGTCTACATCTATTAAGTCCCAGATCTGAGAAAGCTGGTCAGAGTCCGAGAGAGCCCTATTCCGGTCAGCACAGAAGGGCTTGGAATGAGAAGCATCAGTGATACTCATCAATGAAAATAGACTCAGTGAAAACATTCAGTTTGTTGTCACAGTGGTGGAGTGCCCTCATGGGGCTCCTTGCCAGGCCATGCCCTTCCTGGGTGCCAGTTGCACTTTTTAGACCAGTGGCTCTCAAAGTATGGAACTATTATAGGATGAATTGTGTCACCCTAAAATTTATAAGTTGAAGTCCCACCCCTAATCCCTCAGAAAGTAACTTTATTTGGAGACAGGGCCTTCAAAGAGGAGACTGAGTTAAACTTAGGCTCCTTGTGGGGCCCTAATACAATATGACTGGTGTCCTTCTAAGAAGAGTGAGGACACCAGGGATGCAAACACACAGAGGAAGGTCATGTGACAATACAATGAGAGAGAGAGAGAGGCCTCAGGAAAAACCAAACCGGCCAACTTCCTGATCTTGAACTGCCAACCTCATGAACTAAGAAAATATTCTGTAGTTTAAGCCACCCAGTCTGTGATATTTTACGATGGCAGCCCGAGCAGACTAATACAGGTTCCCTTCAACAGCAGCAGCAGCAGCAGCAGCACCGGGGAGTTGTGGGAAATGCAAATTCTTAGGACTCACAAATGAGAAACTGGGAGTCGGGCCCAACAATTTGAGTTTTACAAAGTCCCCCCAGTAGATTCTGATTCTTGCTACAGTTTGAGAACCACTGCTCTACACTTTAAGCCCAAGTTACTTGGATAAGACACTCTAATATATTCCATATGCTAACAACATGAACATTTGTGTTATACTGTCTGTTTGATCCCTCTTGACAATATGTATACATTTTTCATTAGTAGTTGCAATGAGAAGTCACTAAGGCCTGTCCATGATGATCATGACCAAAGAGTGTATTTGGGTTATTCACACTTGTGGAGAGCAGCATGGACTCAAGAACCTGAACTGTTCACATTCAAATCACTTATGGGCTGTTTGACCATAAGCAAGTTACTTAGTCTCTCTGTGCCCACTGTCCTCATTTATAATAAAATAGGAATAATGAGAATATCTATAATAGGCCTGTTAAGAAGATTAAAGCCCTTAGAACACTTGACACACAGTAAGCACTAGATGAGTGTCTATTAAATGAAATGACTAAAAGACTTCTTCCTTAAGTCAAAGGAATAACTTTTTAAATGGTTTAGAGAGGAGCTGGGAGGTTTGGGTAGGCTTTGGAGACTGTCTTGGAGTCAGTCCATGATGGTATAGCCATGCTTACCATCTGAGCACCTTCTAAGGCTGGCTTGCTAGCAAGCGCTTGATACTTAACGCCTACCTAGCAAGGCCACTTTCTCAGGGTGTTCCTCAGCAGCGCCCCTAGAGGTAACAGGATGCACCAATGCTGTTGATATAAAAGCTGTTAACTAGTGTTTCTATCAATTGTCTCTGGTTGACGGTGGTTAAGAGTTGTAGATCTTCCTTCAGAGAAGACAGTGTGTCGATTAGGTATGGATCAATGCAGGCATCCATCTCCAGGCTGCAGAGAACCCTGGAGGGTATTATTTTCTTCAGGAATATTTAAAAATTACCTCAGAGAGGACACTGACCAATATATATGTGACAGTTTCATTAATGCTCTTGTAATCTGTGTTTGCTCAGAAAGATGGCTTCACCTTGTCATATTCCACTGGGGGAACTTTTAGAGCTTGACTTTCAGAACATTCCAATTTAGAAGTTCTTTAATTTGTTATGCTTCCCTTTATGCCTGGAACTGCATTTTTAATATCTAGGCAGATGGTGTGTAAACACTCAGGAATTTTACACCCACATTTTGCTTGGTGTGCTGGTAGGGCATTTCTTCAGAGTATAGGTTTTCTTTGTTTTGATTATGACATAACTGCAAGATTTTCATCAACCAATTTAGAGGACTTTGGGTATATCTTACCTGTGTTTGCACCTTCAGCAGTAGTTTCCAGCTCTTAGTTCTTGTAATTTGATACATATAACTTTTTCTTTCAACCAAGTCTTGCAATATTTTCTATAGATATTTCAGTAAGGGAGAACAGACATTCTGAGTCTGAGGAATAAACTTATGCCACGTCATGCTGAAGGTCTTTGGGTGATGATGTGTTCTGAATAATAGAACAGGGTTTTTTCTTTTCTTTTTGCTTTTATTTATTTATTTATTTATTTATTTGTTTATTTATTTATTTATTTATGTTTTATAATAGAAAATAAGGCTGCATGGTTTTAGGTCAGGTCTTTTGAATATGATGATTTGACTTGAGACCCAGGTCCAAACTGGTCAACCCATTGATGAAACAAGTTAGAATTTATAAGGTTTCATTGTTTTTCACAAAATTGAACAATTAACTTTCCATAACCCCTGTTCTTATTTTCAGTCCTTTAAAAGACATTTATTAAATACTTATTATTTATCCAGCATTGTATTTCCATCTGTGAGGGATACAAGACATGTGAGACATAGTTTTTGTCCTGAAGAAGCTTAAAAATCCAGATAGAGGGACAGAACTAACATGCATGGGAAAATTTAATACCAAACTATGTGCTCAAAGGAGAACAACTGTGCTTTTTTTTTTTTTCCTCTGGCTTTTTTGAGGAGAAATTATCCCAAGTGCACCCCAAACTTCTCTCTCGCTTTCATTCATTCCATGTCCATGGGTGGTGGTGGTGGGCTGACCCACACAGTTGGAGAAACGTGCTCTAGATGGTTCCAGCCTTCCTCCTCGGAAGCTGGCTTGTTCACATAGAGCACAGGCTCCTCAGTGCTTCTCTTCCAGGTGTATGCTGTACCTGGGCACGGATCCATCCCTTGCTCTGGCCTAGGATTGCCTGGGACGGGGGATGAGTCTGACCAAATAAGTCTAGGGGTTAGTCTTAGCAAAATCACTTGGTAATAGAGTTGATATTTTGGCCTTCATAGTTATTCTTTGTTTTGCTCCTCAGTTTCTACAGATACCAGGTTAGGAAGAGACCAGAACAATATATGATACTGGAAGCTAACATCCAAGGGAAATAATGTGAGCGGTGAGAGGTTGGAGAGGACATGGGGAGGACTCATTGCATTTGGATCTTGAAGGATGACTAGGACTTGGAAAACAGAAAGAAGCTAGGAGTCTTTTCAGCCTCACTTGCAATCTCTTTAACCTTTATACTAATGTAGAAGGGAGAAGTAACAATGGTTTTTATTATTTTATTGCAGATGACCTCATGGCGCCAGGAAAAGGATTTTCAAGAACATCACAAAGGAAAAGAAATTAAGAAGAGAATTCCAGACTTTTATAATTTCTAGGTTTGTGGATAGAAGCAAGATTTTGTTCATAACTGGTCTAAATGCAAAACGTTCTCTAAAGTAGTGTCATTGGTTTACAGCAGGGCTGCGGCCCCTGTGTCCCCACGCCAGGGACTCGAGGGCAGGAGCTCGCTGTGCACAGTGACTTTGCCTACCAACCATGTTCCTGGAGGCCTCTGGGCACAGGTGGAGGTGGTGACCAGAGGGCGTGTGGGTCTTGTCTCTCTGCTCAGTTTTACCTCTTCCCAGATCTGATCAGAGGGTCAAAGCCCTGGAAGTAGTTGCCCTCAAGGAGAAAATATTCCCAACCACTAACCTACCACAGTTCATTGGTAAATAAAAACAATTCCGTGGGAGGAGAAAAAGGAAATCTGAGAGAACACAGGATGTATGGATTCTAGGTTAGCGGGTAGAGCCCTGACCAGTGAGACCAGCTCTGCCTCCTCCTCCAGCGTGTTCTCCTTCAGAGACTCCACTGAGTGCAGATCGGTGCCCGGCATCGTTTGGTTCATTGCACTTGTACAATAGCCACGGTTTGGAAGCAGTCCAAGTGCCCATCAGTAGGTGAGTGGATAAAAAGCTGTGTTACATTTACACAATGGAATACTACTCAGCCGTAAATATGAAGGAAATCTTACCATTTGCAACAGCATGGATGGACCTGAAGACCATTATGCTAAGTGAAATAAGCCAGTCGGAGAAAGACAAATACCATGTGATTTCACTTATATGTGGAATCTAATGAACAAAATAAACTGACAGAATAGCAACAGACTGATAGATACAAAGGACAGATAGACAGCTGTTAGAAGGGAGTGGGGTTGTGGAGCTGGGTGAAAAAGGTGAAGGGATTAAGCCAAAAAGAAAAACTGATACATACAACAGTATTGTGATTACCGGAGGGAAAGGGGGGTGGGGGAGGTGCAAGAGGGTAATAGGGGGATAAATGGTGATGGAAGGAGACTAGACTTTGGATGGGGAACACAATACAATATACAGATGATGTATTATAGAATTGTACACTTGGAACCTATATAATTTTATTAACCAATGCCACCCCAATAAATTCAATAAAAATAAAAATAAATAAATTTAAAAATAGAAGTGTCATTGGCCCAGATCCACTAGTCAGACTTACCCAAGTCCATGGAGAAATGGGTCAGTAGGCCAGAGGACATGGTGCCTTCAAGTCCTACCAGTTGAGAGCAGGAGGGGCAGGCTGCTGCCTTCTAGGGCCGCTCAGCATCTTCAGGGCTTCCCACTGCTTCAGGGTCTTTAGGATGGACACTGAGAGTCAGATACCAGACCCGGAGCACAGGTTTCTGAAGGCACGTTGGACGGTGGCTCCTTGGCATGCCATGTGATTGTGGAGAATCAAGGAAGGGCTACAGATCTTACTCCTCATGGGTCAGACATTGGGGTAAGTCCATGCTCTTAAAGGCCACGGCCAGCTCCCAGACAGAGACTTAGAAAATTTGAGTTAACCAACAAGTTCCTAGAGCTCTATAAAACTTGTGGATTTGAACACAAACAAACAGGAAAAGTCTGTTTTCTTCAAATTAGCGTTCCTGCTGTTTTCAAATGGATCTGAGATCTCCATTTACATGCTGCCATTGGTAAAAAGTCTCTCAAAGCTTATCTGAAATCTGAGCTGATTGCAAAAGGATGGATTTCCTACAAATGTGGCAAAATGACTAAGAGGGATTCAGGGCAGCACAGGACATTGACTTGAGTGAGAGTCGAGATTCCTTAGCATGTCACGAACATGTCTGTGCTTTCCTGCTGCTCCCGTGCCCCGCGCTCCAGATGTCCTTGCCTTCTCTTCCCAAACAAATGACCAAATGTGGGAAGAGGAAAGTTGGAGTCCCGCTGTGTTTATTTTTGTTTTATTTGCTCTGGATTTAGAGTTAAAACCTTCCCGTAGATGAACTGTATCAAGGGCTTTTCATGTCATATTGTGAAATGTGGTGTTAAACACAGTTCATTCTGTTAAAAAATGAAACGTGTAAACCGAAATTAAAATGCATAGTGTGGATCCCTCAGAGGGGACTTCTGAAACACCCAGGCAGGAAATGTTGCATAGATCTCTTGTTAACCAGAAAATGATTTTAGCAAGCCACCCTCCCTGAGGCCCAGGAAGGAGCTGGGGTGTTTGGAGCCTCCGAACCTGTAAGGTGGGTGCTTGATGTTATGTACCTTTATCTCGGTTGCCAGGCGCTCTCCGTTGCCATCTGTCACAAGCTTCGCCGGAAGCTACCTGTGGTTTAAAAGGCTGGAAAGATCTGGGCAACAATGGCACTTGGGGAAATAATGTGGAAATAAAATATCTGCAATTTTTTCATGAACTCTCCTCTTGACACGCCGTGTGAGGCGTTCGGCTCTCTTTCTCAGGTTTCGTGCTGTGAGGATACTTTTGTGATGATTTTTTAAGACGACGACACCAACTTTCTGTGGTGGATACAGTCATCACATGGTGTCTGGAAATACAGCTATCAGCCCTGGTGTTTGAGCTGTTTGCTAGTGCTCTGGATAGAGAAGTGAATGGCTGGGCGGAGAGCTCTCCACAAGAGGAGGCTGAAATCGTTCACTAACGCTCCGCTCCGCCGTAGCCGAAGGGAAGAAGAGACCTGAAGTAGTCATGAGCACAGTTCAGAAAAATCCCCTTTCAGGCTCCATTTCCAGTAATCGTTTCAGTGCAGGGCTCTAATACTGAAACCTGCCCCTTCTGTCTTCTGCAACTGCTTTCTAAAGGAACCGCTTGGGGAACCAGATTTTAAATTGTGGCTATTCAACGGACTGTGGGCCGCTAGGGCCTTAACTAGGTGTGTGAAGGGGAAATGGAAATTGCCCAGGTACGTGAAAATGTCACAGTCAATCTGTCGTGTTTTTATTTCAGCCTTAAAAATCAGAGTCGAACCCATGCAATATGATCTGAAAAAGTGAAGCAGTGAGTCTAATGGTGGTTGGTCCGCAGTTCCACACGATCAAGGTGGGCCAGCTGCTCCGTCACGTGCCCTGCGACCTTGGCCAACCCAACTCCCGTTTCCTGATTTTAAAAAATGAAGAGGGATGGCCCTGGCCGGTTTGGCTCAGCGGTTAGAGCGTCGGCCTGCGGTCCAGAGAGACCCGGGTTCGGTTCCCGCTAGAGGCACGTACCTCGGTTGCGGTTTGTCCGCAGCCCTGGTTGGTTGTGTGGGAGGCGGCCACTCGATGTGTCCCTTTCACGTCGATGTTTCTCTCTCTCTCTTCCTCTCTCTCCCTCCCACTCTATCTGAACAAAAAATGGAAAAATGTCCTCCGGTGAGGATAAAAAAAAAAAAAAAAAAAATGAAGAGGGATGGAGCCTCCCAGACGTGTAACTCACCAAGCCCAGTACTTGGCACATCAGAGGCTCAATATTTCTGCCTTTCTCTTTCCATCCCTTTTCCTGTCCATAGTTTATGGTTTTCATATGACAAGGTTAAACAGTAGAAGTAATAAGGTAACATCAGAAATCATGCTTTCCTGTTTATTTAAAAACAAAAGTCACAATAGTAAAAATGATTTTCCTTGTTGATACCAAGTAAATAAATTGTCTAGTTATGTTGAATCATCACTATAAAATAGATGTCTTCACATGTTGCATGATTTCAAGATGTCCTGGACTGGCCCATAGAAGCTTGCTTATCCTGCATTTCCTCTGTGACGTTGCGCAGCGGTCAACTGTGTCCTTCATCAGTAGGTGCTTATAGGGCGTCCCGGCGGTTAGGAGCTGAGGTAGCTTTAGGACCTTTGGAAGAGCTGGACACCAGGAAATGGGGAGACAGTCTTGGGGCACCCTCTACTTCGGACTGGCTGTGGTTTCTTGGGCAGCCTCAAGTAAAAAAATTAGTATGAAAGCATTTGTCAGGAATGAGCTCTCTTCCCCCTCCTTCTGGATGGAGACAGCGTGAGCCCATGTCCTGGAAGGCTTCCAGTTTTCAAGTTGTGATAGCAGGAGAGTAGGATTTCATGAGTCCATGGAAGCAAATTCGGAGGCCAGGGGGCCCAGGGCCCATGGGGATGGGTAGGTAAATGAATGAAGGTGAGAGCCCAAGAGGAGCAGGAAAGGTGGAGACTGGTGAGCTGGTTACTGGTGGTACCTTTGGTGTAAATGCTTCCAAACTTATTTAAATGCAAACCCGTAAGAGTGACAGCTGCTGCTGGATTTGGCCTCAGGTTGCCAGTTGACAGATTCTAGTGTGGACGGTGGGTTGGAAACTCGGGCGAACCTAGAAAAGGTGCTGACCGGCCTCTTCTGGGTGTTGTTCTTTTTCCGGAGGGGTGCCTCAGTCTGAGTTGTTTCTTTCTTTCTTTTTTCCTGTTTCTAAAGAATTGGGCCTCATTAGAGCTTCTCATTCTGGAAAATCAGCAGAATTTTAATGGCCTGAAATTTCCCTGAGTCAGCACGGGGTGCTGATGTGCTCAGTCACACCTTGGGTTTGGTTTATAATTCAGAATTGGGTTTCCCTGCAATTGGCTTTGGTTAGAGTGCAATAAATTCAAATAAACATTTATGAGGGTAAGTAATCATATTTTATGCAAACAAATTATTCTTCCTTAAAAGTCACTTTTAAAAAATTCATGCTGTTTCTTTTCTCAGCACATCAAGCTAATAAAAGTTATTGTATCATCAAAATTCCCTTCATGACTGTTCATTGTTCCATTTATGTTACATTTGGAAGATTGTTCTCCATTTTGTTTCTCTCCTCCCCTCCCCCATTAAAATTTTATACTCTTACCACTAATATAAGAAATCATGATTCATTCATGTATTACATAATTACGGCAAATAGCATAATGTTGGTTACTTCCAAGAGAGAATAGTGTCCATTAAAAAATGTGTGTTCGAAATCCAACAAAACACGAATTACTAGCTCATTGAAGCTGGAGTTTAATATTCAAACAGAGTTTTGTGACTCAAAATGTCCTCCTGGACAAGTGATACAATACTTCCCTGGCCCCTTTTAGGTACCCATTTGCTTCCTCATGGAGGCCTGGCCGGAGCTGCTGAGGAAGTTCTGCAGAATGTGCTGCAGGTGGACGTTCCTCAGCCCCGCTCTCCCGTGAAGGGGGAACGTGATGAAACTCAGACCGGTCACCTTGATGCACGGGCTGAGTATGTGCCTTCGAATGCAGGAAGGTGCCTCCAGGGAAGAGAGTGGGAGACACTTTCAGTTCTAAGAGAGTCTAGAAGGGAGATTAGGAAGAGAAAATTATGGGAATGAAGGATTAGGGGGTGAGCCATTGTAGGGTTTTGCTAGGAGGGACCCTGAGCAGATAATCAGCATTTATTAAGTGTCCTCAGTGGTTGGTAAATTCTGTACCACATACAATCATTTCTAAGGAGTGTGCAGTCCACTGGGGAAACATCTAAAGCCGTCTGAACCCGCTGGCTGACCAGGTCCCCAGATGTTGCAGCCGGACAGAAGGCTCCTGCTGAGGCTGCAGTTCTCGGGAAGAAACCCTCTGGAACCCGCCGGAGTTCGGCTTGCGTTCTGCATGCGGGAGTATGCAATCTGGTTACCTCTTGGTGATAGAACGTAACTCTCGAGATGGTTTTTTCTTATTCTCTGGCAGGTTCTAAAGACGATGGCATTTGACTGGGCCAAACCTTGTGCTCAGAATAAGCACCTGCATGTCATCCCTCTAAAACTGGAGACGAAGACGATGTCGGAACACAAAACACAGGTACACTCTGCCAGGTGATGCAGGTCTCAGTCCGATTTGGCCACTAACTAGCTGTGTGACCTTGGTTGCAGATAAATTAATCTTTCTGAACTGTGGTTTACTTATCTACTAAATCGGGTTAATAATACCTACTTTTAGGGGTTATTGTGAGAAGAGAATGCATATAAAATATCCATCACAGTCCTTGGAAGAAAACAGATACTTAAAAAAAAAATAGTACTCTGTTACTTTTATTATGGTGATTTCCCATCATAGTAATTCTAACATAAAACAGTTAAACTGATTTGCATATACTATTTAGATATGCATTTCACTCTGGTTATTTAAATCCATTTTTATTCCATATTCAGTTTGAAGTATAGTTCATGTCATGAATACTACTTTCAATCTTTATGCTAGAAACACTCAGAAAAGTATTGCCAGCAAAGTCTAATAATTATAATATTTTTGACTTTGTGTTTTAAAAAACAACCAGGCAAACTTATAAATATCTAAGTGTAATATTTCCCTTTCTACTGAAGGGAAATATTTTTCATTTGTTGCAGTTCAACGTCTGAAAATAAACACCACAGTGTAAACATACCAGCAAGGCTGTCTTGAGCTTAAAAATCAGTGAAAATAAACTTCATTTCAGGGAAAGATGAATCCACCCCTTCAACTCCTGTTTGAGAAGATGTATGTCCTAGGGATAAAGGTGTTGAAAAGTAGCTAGCCAGAATGGGATGCTGTCTCAGATTCTGGCTAAAAACAATGTTATCATCATCTTCATCTTCATCTTCATCATCATCATCATCAGACTTGCTGGGCTTAGTGTATCATCATTTGTTTTTGGCTTCCATAGAAATGAGGTTTTACCCTCCAAAAATACCAGGGGTCTTCAAATTCTGGCCCAGGGGAGAGCTGCTTCTTGGTTGACAGGTATGCTGACATCTGTAAGAAGCTGCATCCATTCCCCACAGGACCCATAATTTCTGGTTCTGGTAATGGGGTGAGCACTTCACCAGTGCAGGTTACACCCCTCTTTCCCAGCGGGTCTCCGTTCCGGGGCCACGCTTCCTCTGCTCTCTCCACCAACCACCCCTCCTCCTCGATGTCGACACCGACTCCCTGGAGCTGTCCTGTTTGTGGTCTGGTCTCATTATTCATTTTGTCTAACCATATCCTCCCACCTTGCATTTCTGTGTACTTCTTGGGCCACTGGATTCTTGCTTCTGTCCCTGCAGGTCACTGCAGTCACATTCCGAGTCACCTCTGGTTTGGCCCTTGACCTGCTTCCCTTTGGCCGGGCTTCAGGTTGCTCCATCTGAAAGGAGCTCCTTCACACGAACCGATCACCACGTGAACTGATGCTCTATTGAGCCTGGCCTAAGTCAAGAGGGCAAAAGATGGTGGACCCAGAGCTTCTGAGGTGGGGCTCAGCGTGCCGGTGAGGATCCAGAGAACAGCTATGAAGTGAGATTGACCCAGGTGTGGAAGCTACACACACCCTTTTCCTATACACCAGGGAAAGTAGAAAGGACAATACTGATATTGGGTGGCATCAATGCCCCATAGCTGAGGACTCTTAGGAACACAGGTGAGTCTATTTATGTTTGAACTGTGGGGCATCTCAGTGAAAGGGTGTTCAGAAAGACTTGTAGGATTTGGGCTTGTGTTGATGATTTGGGGGGAGGTTTTAAGGCCTTTGTTCTGCTTGGATGCTGTCAGGGAGTGGGAGTAATTCCATGACTGGCTATCTTAACCACCTTATCTCTAGAGAGGGTGGACCAGAGCAAGGCTGACGGTGGTACTGGGAAGAAAGCAGCAGTTACCCATGTTATCTGGGAGGGGGGATGTCTTGGTATTTGTGGGTTGGACAATGTTTATGTTTTGTTTGTGTTCACACATGTGGTGTGGTCTTGCTTTTGTCTTGATCCATCATGACCACAGAGTGGACTTTTCTGATGTTGATGTTCCATGAAAGTGTGTATATTCAACAGAAGAACACCCAGGCCTAGCCGTGTGTGCCAGGAGTGACACTTCCTGGATGCCAGGGGCTGCTGCTTTTTTCTTTCTTTCTCAGTATTATTGTTGTTTGAGCCATTTTACTTGAATATTTAGACAGGCTGTAAGATTGGGGACATCAGGGTGACAAACACATATTTGCATGCTTACATGTGTGATGTATTTTATATGTACATAACAGTTGCCTAGGTAGTTATCGAATATATATGTTGATATGTATGTTAAGTATGAAGTTCTCTCCTTGGAAGGAGGAGAAATCCACATTCTCCTTAATTGAAGGAAATCCCACAGTCTCTCTTGTGACTCCCATTTATTACCCTCACACTTGCAAATGAACAAATTAGGAAGCTGGGCTCCTGACTTAAAATTTTCTAGTATAAATTGAGTGATGAGGTCAGGTGTCTAATGTTGGATAGAACTGATTTCCTCCTTAAACTGTGATGGGATCTTGAGGCCATCGAGCTGCAGCGTCCTTTGCTAAACGCCAAAGCCCCGTGGAAGGTCTGGAGCAGGCAGCTCCCACCAGGCAGTCGCTGGGCCGCGGAACGGTGCTGGCAACATAGCATGTTCGTGCAGCTAAATTTATGTAGCTGAGCTCCATCTGAAAGACAGCCGCCTGGGCTGCAAAGGAAAGCATGGACCTGTAATGAATCATTGCACACCAGAGTGAGTTAATACCATAATATCACCGAGAAATCATTTATAATGATGGCGAATTACACAACGCAACAATATGCTGACTTTAATTCCAGTGCCATATGGCTTTAGGTTTACTGTTATGCCTTTGGGGGGTGGGGACGGATGGTTTAAAGCTTTTTGCATAGAGAAGATGATAAAAGCACACTGTTATTTTATTAGGAGAATGGAAATCTCAGTAAAATATATACCTAGGACAAAAAAATGGAGATGAAGGAAGAGGATATAGCAAATGCAGAATGACTTTTATTATTTTGTAGTCGATGAGAGCTGTGGGATATTTATGGCTTCTTTTCATGGTTCCCGAGGCAGCGGGTGACTTTAGAATGCTTGGCTTTCACTGTGGGCCTGTAGCAAACCTGTCTCTGGGTACTTGGATTAAGAGTGGGTAAGGAATGCATAAATTTGAGTCAAGAACCTTGCCGAGACAATGGCTGAATTGAGTGGCAATCATTCTAGTAATAACTAAAATTTTCTAGGTACTTATAATGTATTAAGGTACTGGGCTAATGATTTTCATACATAATCTGATGAATTCTCATAATAAAACTGTTAGGTAGATATCACTAATGCTCTCATTTTACAGAATGGGTACACTGAGGCTTTGAGAAGTTAAATCATTTGTCCGAAGTCACATAGCTAATAAATACAAGGCTTGAACTGATGTAGGTAGAAGAGAAAATAAAAAATATACCACGTTTGGAATACCGACAAGTGTTCTAGTAGGAGGAACATTTCTAACTAGATTTCTCCGTCTAATGAAGGCAGCAAGCAGTGAGCATTCACCCTGCAGGGTGTTGGGACAGACACAGGATTCCCACTGTCCTATGAACAAGTCACCTACATGAGTAAGAGTATGAAGGAGCCTTGGGGAGGAGCAGACGGCCTGGGACATGGCAGGACGTGGGCACACATCAGTCGTGCTCGTTACCAGGAAAGTGATGGGTTCCATTGAAGACATCTGTAGACCATATTCCATTCTTTCCCCATATATTTCATGATTTTAAATGCTACCTACACATCCCTGCTAAGAAGGTTATGATTTTCCGTTTTTCAGAAAACTACGTTGACGTTGAGAGGCATCACCCAACTTGCTTAAAGTACACAGGACTGAAAGCTGTGCCTTCCAAGTTTCAGATCGCGGCAGGTGCAGGTCAGCTGGCACTGCACTCGGACAAGTGACTCGACCAGTTGCTCTTCTCTGTACTCTGTTTCCCAGTCTAGCTACATGCTCACCCCCGTGTCACCTGTGAACCATGGGGCAGCCAGGCACCGAGGGCAATGCCCGCTACAGCCCTGTGATCTGCAGGACCCCCTGGTCACTGTGCCTCAGCGGGTGCCTGGCTGGTGACGCCGCCTGGATCCTGGGCCTGAGGTCGTACTTCTCGTTGTCTGCCTGTCTTGCCTGTGCCATCCTGTGCCCTGGAACATCCATGCACCCATTAAATCCTGCTTGCCTCCTATTCTCCATCCCTGGTACTCTGCCCCATCTAAGACTTGCCCCCAGTCCCAGGCCCTGTACTTTATTGCTTTTAGCTCTCCAGGTCTAAATCACTGTGATCTTTAATTTTGGGTATAGTTTATAATATGAAAAGCAAGGTTTTATTTTTCAAGTGTAAAGTTATATTAATATGTTGATTATGCTTTAAAAAAACACACATATACTTCCCTGCAATTAGACCCCGAGACACGCCTTGCTGAGACTTTACATTGAAGTCAGTACAATCCTCTAGCCTGATGGTTCTGAAATCTGGTTGCCCATTAGAACCCGGGGGGGAACTTGAAGGAATGTCTGTGCTCCACCCCAGAGACTCTGATTTAGTGGCTCGAAAGGGTGGGCTCAGGAAACCACAGATCATCCTCATGTGTGGCCAGGACCGGGGTCTACTGAGCTAGCACCATCAGCACTTTTAAGGTAAGGTGACGTACTAAGACTTACCTTTTAGGTAGAGCTATCAGATTTCGCAAATAAAAATATAAGACGTCAAGTCAAATTTGAATTTCAGAGAAATGACAATAATTTTTTAGAGTAAGTATATCCCATGCAATATTTGGAACATATTTTTACTAAAAATTAGTGTTTTTTTTAAAACTATATAAAACTGCATCTTCTTTATTTTGCATACTTTAATTTCAGAACAAAATAAGAAAAAAACACACCACAATACACAACATCCAAACCTGATGTCAAACACGAGAAGGCTTGAGGCCCTTGTAACCTGTCTAAGGCAAAGACAGGAGAGGGGAAAAACCACTAAACATCACCAGAGGAAACCAGGTGGGCTGGGGCCACTCAGGGCTGCTGGGGAAACATGAAGACACTACACAGAGGACACAAGGTCCGCAGGTAGAAGCTACTAATCTACTTCTTCCATGCGAGAGGCATCCTCATCACCCTCAAGAGGGGGCATCTCATCAGGAGCAGCAGCGCTGGGTTCTTCTGCTGTAACTTCATCTTCATCAATGCCTAGGCCTCGCTTGATCATGCGGTAGATGCGGTTGGAGTGGGTCTGGGGATCCTCAAGTGAGAAGCCAGAAGAGAGCAGCGCAGTTTCAAACAGCAACACCACAAGGTCCTCGAAAGCCTTGTCATTCTTGTCTGCTTCCGCCTTCTGCCGCAGAGTCTCCACAATGGGGTGGTCGGGGTTGATCTCCAGGTGCTTTTTGGCCATCATGTAGCCCATTGTCGAGTTATCCCAAAGTACCTGGGCTTTCATGAAATGCTCCATGTTAGCTGTCCAGCCCTAGGTGCAGCAGGGTGAAGACACACGCCTATTGGAGATTGTCACCTTCTCAACCTTTTTATCCAAGATTTCTTTCATGAGTTTGCGGAGGTTCTCTAACTTGGCCTTGCTCTCTTCCATTTTCTTTTTCTCCTCTTCATCCTTAGGTAGCTCCAGGCCCTCCTTGGTAACTGAGACAAAGCTTTTCCCATCAAACTCCTTTAGCTGCTACATACAGTACTCATCAATAGGCTCTGTCATACATACTACTTCAAAGCCCTGCTTCCACACTCGCTCCACAAAAGCAGAGTTGGCAAATTGCTCTTTGCTCTCACCAGTGATGTAATAGATGGACTTCTGGGTCTCTTCATGCGAGAGACATACTCGGAAAGAGGTCATTTCATCTCCAGAGTGGGAGGTGTGATAGCGCAGAAGCTCAGAAAGGTGTCGCCGATTAGTCGAGTCCTCATGGATTCCAAGCTTTAGGTTTTTAGAGAAGCCTCATAGAATTTCTTATAGTTCTTGTCTTCCGCCAGCTTAGAGAAGAGCTCAAGGCACTTCTTAACAATGTTTTTACGAATGACCTTCAAGACTTTGCTCTGCTGGGAGCATTTCTCGGGAGATGTGCAGGGGCAGATCCTCAGGGTCAACAACACTGCGGATGAAGTTGAGATACTCTGGTATCAACTCATCACAGCTGTCCATTATGAACACGCGGTGGACATAGAGTTTGATGTTGTTCTTCTTCTTGTTCTCAAAGAGATCAAAGGGAGCCTGACAGGGGATGAAAAGCAGTGCCCTGAATTCCAACTGACCTTCTACAGAGAAGTGCTTGACTGCCAAGTGGTCTTCCCAGTCATTGGTAAGGCTCTTATAGAACTCTTCGTATTCCTCCTGGGTGATGTCATCAGGGTTTCTGGTCCAAATGAGCTTGGTCTTGTTCAGTTCTTCATGATCAATATACTTCTCCTTAATCTTCTTTGTTTCTTTTTCTTATCCTTAGCACTATCATCCTCCTCATCTGAGCCCACATCTTCAATCTTGGGTTTCTCCTCATCATCTTTATCTTCCTCTTCTTTCTCCCCTTTCTCTTCCTCTGCTTCATCATCACTAATTTCTTTCTCTCGTTCCTTCTCCAAATAAAGAGTGATGGGATAACCTATGAACTGTGAGTACTTCTTCACCACTTCTTTGACCTGCCTCTCCTCTAAGTACTCTGTCTGGTCTTCTTTAAGGTGGAGGATCACTTTGGTACCCCGGCCAATGGGCTCACCATGGTCAGCTTGCACAGTGAAGGAACCCCTAGCAGAAGACTCCCAGGCATCCTGCTCATCGTCATTGTACTTTTTGATCACAACCACTTTCTCTGCCACGAGGTAGGTAGAATAAAAGCCAACACCAAATTGTCCAATCATGGAGATGTCTGAACCAGTCTGAAGAGCCTCCATAAATGCTTTTGTATCAGACTTGGCAATTGTTCCCAGATTATTTATGAGATCAGCTTTGGTCATGCCAATACCTGTGTCCACCAGAGTCAGGGTGCGTTCCTGGGGCTTGGGGATGATGTCAATTTTCAGCTCTTTACCACTGTCCAACTTGGAAGGGCCAGTCAGGCTCTCATAGTGTATCTTGTCCAAGGCATCAGAAGCATTACTGATCAACCCCCAAAGAAAAATTTCCTTGTTGGAATAGAAAGTATTGATAATGAGAGACATGAGTTGGGCAATTTCTGCCTGGAAGGCAAAAGTCTCCACCTCCTCCTCTCCATGGTGCACCACTTCCTCAGGCATCTTGAAGGTGAAGAGATCCAAGTATCAGACAGAGCAAGGACTGTATTTGGCTCACAAACCGCAAGCGGTGTGCGCAGGGGTGACTCAAGAGCTAAAAATTAGTTTTTTAAATCTAAACTTCAAATGTAACTGGGGTTCTTGCATTTTATTTGGCAACCCTAATTTTAGGGAGAATCCTTATACTTTGGATACTTTTTTTTTTCCTTTTCCTGGTTTGATTGATACTAAAATTAATGCAGTTCTTTGTTCTCATGTTCCATTGCAAAGCCACCTGAAATCAAGTTTGTGTGCTTAACCCTTCCCAGAAATTTTATAGGAGAAAGCCCTATACATCCAAAGAAGCAAATGTTTCAGCTAGCAGTGGATTTCTCACTGCCCAGCTTCCTCTTACTTTTGCATGCTCTGGTTGGTGGCTTACCCAGGCAACTTTATCATCATATCATCATATTAGTTTCTTCTTTGAAATAAAAGAACCCATAAGTCAATCTTCTTGGCTTGGGACAAGAGAGGATTTCAAAGGACTCTTTTGGAAGAACGATGGGAGACCTGGGAACAAAGCCTTGTAGCTGGGGAGGAGGAACATGTGGTGGGATGTGGAGAGAGCATGTTGCAATATTGGCTTTGTCAAATGGGAGCAAAGTGATTATGAACCAAGGTTTCATCAATAATGCATTATTATTTTGAAGACATTAGAGGTAAGTAAGTGTTTGTAAGTTTTATGATAGTTCTGACATTTTAATGGGCCTTTAAATGAAGTGAATTATTAAAAAGCATACTTTGGATGAGGTCATGGACTCTTTAAGTTTAGGGATCAATAGAAATAGCTGGTGCTTGCCAATATGGCGAAAGCTATGCCAGGAATTCGTGTTGTCAGGTTATTATACTGGAACAATGAGAACCCACCTTTCCCTTACTGCCCAGCCCCTCCAAGAGACATCACGAAGACCAGATACAGAGCAAGGATCGAACATGGAAGGAAAACCTCATCTTTTTCAGTTCTCATATGGAAAATATGAATATGTTAATCTCTCACTGTTATTATACTAAAAATAGTAAGAAGATAGAGATTGTGTTTTCTCTCCCTTCCTGTCTTTCCCTTAATGATCTGATTGTTTATTCTACCTGACTGCAAACATCTGGATGGCTACAAATACCAAGAGTGTTGACTAGTGTTTTGAAACTTAAAAATAAGCACCTTAAAAAAAAATCCAAGTGGAATATTCTGTCCAAGACCACTATGTGTGTAGTGCAGATGAAAGTGGAACTTTTCATTTGAAGAGGGGGCTAGACTGCTTGCTCAATTCCTCCCACTCTCCCTTGAGGTATCTTTGTAGATCCCCTTTGGTTCTATGGAGCTCAGTCTGAAAACCACTGGTATAGACCAGCCATCTGACTTACTTAAACTTTTCATTTAGCCTCAGGTTGTATGAATATTTGAATCATTAAGATGGTGGTCAGTAGGGCCAACCCTTGTGTCTTTGTAGCAGGATCTGTAGAACAAGGCAGCTAGGGCTCTTACTATGAAAATCTTGTTTGCAGAGTGCTCAGTTTTCATTGTATTGTTGCAGAGAAAGAGATTTGCATTTAATGGCAGTGGAAAATGGAGCTTGTCATTCTCTGCAATTCATCCTCTTGAATTGGAGGAGCTGTAAGTACTTAGGGTTTTGTACTAGTTATTGAGAAAAAAGGTAGAGAGCCCTGAGCACAAAGGCAATGGGAACAAAAAGTCCCCAAGCTTTTGGGGGCAGTGAAGATGAGGCTCCTGCAAAGGAAGGTTTCATGGAATACCCTCTCCAAGATGTATGTTAGCTTATGACCTCTTTCACAATTCAGGAATCAAGTTCTTGAACCTGTACCATATTTAATAGATGGTATGAGAGAAATAAATTAGCAAGGTAAAAATTATCAAAGAGGTTTTTAGCCCTGTTGGTGTGACTCGGTTGGAGCGTTGTCCCATATACCAGAAGGTTTCGGTGGGGCAACCAATTGATATTTCTTTCTCCTCTCTCTCTCTCTCTCTCTCTCTCTCTCTCTCTCTCTCTCTCATCAATAAGAATATATCCTTGGGTGAGGATTAAAAAATAAGAGGTTTTTAAAAAATTTAGGATATGCCCTGGCCAGTTTGGCTCAGCGGTTAGAGCGTCGGCCTGTGGTCCAGAGAGACCCGGGTTCAGTTCCTGCTAAGGGCATGTACCTCGGTTGCAGTTTGTCCCCGGCCCTGGTTGGTTGTGCGGGTGGCAGCCACTCGATGTGGCCCTTTCACGTCGATGTTTCTCTCTCTCTCTCTTCCTCTCTCTCCCTCCTACTCTGAGCAAAAAATGAAAAAAATGTCCTCGGGTGAGGATAAAAAAAAAATTTAGGATATGTATCC